>OX336388.2:1802723543-1804050543 GCA_946902985.2 Meconema thalassinum | reverse complement strand
AGGGTGCTGATAACCCACACTACCCTATGACTCAAATGATGGAACAGGAAAAAGCTGGCGGACCGCCTACGCGAGTATTACTAGACACAGAATTACAATTTGAACAATTACTACCAGTCAATGGCACAGGACCAAAAGGAAGATTAAACCTAACAGCATTACCCGGCATCGAACCCAAGGTAACATTACTTTCAGGGACCGCTTGTCCAACTCGTGACCTCGATTCAGCCTGAATTTCGTTTGGGTTTGGTACACCATTATTTAACAAGGAATAGGGCATCATGGAAGGTGAAGAAAATGCATCACCAGCATGTGGTACTGGGTTTGTTTTAGATCTCTCGACATTTGAAACACTATCAACATTAACAGAAGGATTAATGCTCAGAAAATTAACAGTATTACTTTCAGCAGCTCGAAAATCACCAGGAATACACGAGCTCTGTCCAAAATCAATATCGCTAGCTGTTAAATGTGCTGGATCGCCAGCAGTAAGGGACGCACCAGCTGACTGCACAATAGGGGTACCAACTTGACGATTACAAGACAAGGATACTGCATTCTGACTTCCAACGTTACTCAAGACATTAATTTCATTATCTGACACAGGCACTGACTACACAGCGGCAGAAATATTCAAGTCACGATTACCGACAGAGACCGAACTCTTTAAATCCTCACATAGACTGACAGAATTAAAGCTATCTAGCCTTTGGGCACATTCCACTAATCTAATTTGGGCAGCTAATATGTTCTTCAACACAGATATGGAACGCTCATCAGAAGAATGTAGCAGGTCGGTACAACGAAGATACAGATATTCAATTTGGGCATTTTACTTCACAAAATCAGCAGGGCTACATTGAACCTCAGAGAAACAAAAATTCACTACATTGACAATATCCTTCACAGAATTACATACTTGGGACTCACCAAATTTGAACTGGGCATCTGACAGGGTACAGCAATATGAAAATCGGTGGCACATTGTAAGCTTTCTCTGGCCTGCTCTGTGTCCTCGGGCACTTGAAGGTTACGCAACAGTAACTCATAAATCACCTCTTCATCTGTCAAATATTTGACAGTAATCTTGTACAGTGCTATTTTCATGAAAAAAAAAAAAAAAAAAACAACATATATTACACACTGACCCACAATTATAGCCTACCTATAAGGTGAAAATGAAAGGAGGGCCCTGATTTTACTATTAAGTTTATCGCATGACATGCAGTCAGGCCATGGCAAACACATAACCATCGCATCTGCTACCACTGAGCCACTCTAACTCTAACCTGTGACACTCGCCACGAGGTCCAGAGCTGAGCGGTGCCCTAGTGGGACTTCAGGCTTAAACCTGTTGAGCAGACGGCTGGTGCATCACCAGGGGTCCGGTTAGAAATTGACTGCATGCATGGAAATAAAAGAGTAAAAGGTAACTTTGACAAAATATAATTAAATCAAGAACCATACATAATGGGTACACAAGGGGCATCATGAACAAATTCATATACAGGAATGTTAAAAATAAACCAAGCCTAGCCCGACTAGAAATAAAAAAAATACACAGGAACGAAAAATCTCAAAGGCAAGGTGTGTTAGAACCCAACGCAAATACGAGAGGTGAAAACAACTTGTGGAACGAAATCCGCTTCTAAAGTACAAGCATGGATATGAATCCCCATGACAACACACGATCAGGTATGCATAAAGAAAAGTTAAGAAAATGCACAAGAAATGTTCCCCGGGAACATGCAAGATAAACAATAATGCTGTAACAAATACAGATGGTGAGGTGTTACATGTTAGAGGTTAAAGAGCCACTTAATGCGACTGAACTGTCCGGCTCGCCAGCCTAGAATCGAATGAATTTACAAGGGGACGCTGACTTGCCTAACAAAGGTTACGACCACGAGGTACCCCCCACCCCTACTTCAAGGAACAAGGAAAAAGCCGAACTGTTTTCCCAGCCAAAAGTTATTGACCACACATTACCTTGATTCTCCTCAGGCCTCCGGGGGAAACCCACGAGGTTCCCCCCAGAGCGCTTAGCTACACTTCTTCCCTCGGCAATAGTACTTCGTTGAATGACGCCACTTGCTTTACCAGTCCAGGTTAGCCGCGCCAAAACGTAGCTCGCACACAGTTCAGCCAACCTAACAAGGGGACGAAACGACTCGTGCTGCCGAGCGCACAAATGGAGTGCAATTTGTTCCAAGTTGGCATCATTGGTTACTGACCAAGACAGCGTTGCCAGGCGTAGTAATATACTGCGCATTAGCACAATGCGATGTTGCCGGTCGGTAGACGACTCAGCAAAGTTTAGCGTGGGAATTGAAGCTTTTCACATTTCCCACAGGGCTGTCCACTGTTAGTAGGGGTACACAAAGTTCAGTTGATGGTCCAATTCCAGATTTGGAAATAAATTTATTTATTTATTCGTGTCAGAAGCAAACAAAATACTGGATTACACTAAAATTACATACATATTTACAAACAAAAAAAAAAGAGAAGTAAACCATACAACACACAATGTCTTTTCAAACCACGGTCAACCAAAAATGTGCAACCTGTATAGCATTGGAAGTTGCTAGTAAAAGATCTTCTGCTGTACAAGTGGCAGGGCACAGCGGACAATTCAGTAGATGCTCCATGGTATGGGGCATACCGCAGTCGCAGTTGGTGGAGTCGACGGGGAAGTGCCATTTCTGCAAGTTATCCTTAGATCTTCCAACAGCAGAACGGAGACGATTAAGTGCCCTCCACACGATCCATTTCTGATCATGTCCAGGTGGGAGGCTTTCCGAAGGGTGATCCCATAGAGAGTTATTCCCAAGCCGAGAAGTCCACAATTGTTTTCTAGCTGTAGCTGGTGTAGTTAGCAAGACTGCAGTGGTATTGAGGAAACTTCTCCTGGACTTCAACCTACGGGTGGCTGGTACATAACCGTACAACGGATGGGAAAACTGATTAACCTGTTTAGCTCTCTCTTCATTGGCTGCTACCTCACGACGTATATCCGGTGGTGCTATCCCTGCAAGCTGGTAAAGTTTTGCAAGAGGTGTAGGCTTCAAACAACCTGTAATAAGCCTACATGTTTCATTAAGCGCCTTGTTAACATTATTTGCATGGGTGGATTTGTACCACACTGGACATGCATATTCTGCAACACTGTAACATGTTGCAAGCGCCGTCGTTCTGAAGGTTGATGGTAGAGAGCCCCAGGTGCTCCCAGTGATCTTACGTAGGATGTTATTCCTAGCTTCCACCTTTAGTCTGGTATTCCGGCAATGCTGTTTGTAGGTCAGAGTACGATCGAGGGTAACTCCCAGATATTTTGGATGAGGAGTGTTAACTAAGCGTGTTCCTTGCCAAGAGACGTTAAGTTCACGACGAGCCTGCTTGTGCTTCAGATGAAATGCACACAACTGAGTTTTTGATGGATTTGGACGAAGTTGATTATCATAGTAATAGACATCCAACTCAGTCAATGCTTGTGTTAAATGAGCTTCAACATCTTCGAAGGATTTCCCCTGACAAGCTAATGCTAGATCGTCGGCATAAAGAAAACTTCTAGTGTTCCTTGGAAGTGGTTGGTCGTTAGTGTAGACGTTAAACAACATTGGTGATAGAACACTACCTTGAGGTAAGCCATTTCTTTGACGTCTCCATCGACTGCGCTGTCCTTGGAATTCCACATAAAATCTCCTGTTTTGAAGGAAACTTTCAATAAGTTTTGTGAAACTGTAATCCTTCGTGATTCCATAAATCTTCTGTAACAAAGCACGATGATTGACAGTGTCATAGGCAGCGGTCAAATCGATAAAAGCTACTCCCGTGATATTCCGTGTTTCAAAGCCATCCTCAATGAATTGAGTGAGGTTAAGGATCTGGGATGTACAACTTTTCCCTGGTCTGAAGCCTGCTTGTTGTTGTATGAGAGCAGGCTCTACGACATGAACTAGGCGGTTCAGTAACATTCGTTCAAAGATTTTAAGCAGGTGACACAACAAGGATATTGGCCTGTAGTTTTGAGGTTCAGTTGAAATTTTACCAGGTTTCAGGTTGGTTGGTTGGTTCCTTAGTTTAGGGGCTGCGACAACGCGGTCATGTAGCCCCGTGTACTTTGGGTGTGTGTAGAATCTGTCTGATAACCGGTGTTAATTGTGATGACTGTATTAGTGTGTGTATCTGTTTTTTAATTCAAGTAGAGACTGCAACTTTGAATTTTCAAATAGTTCCTACTTTTGCCGCCAAACGCCACCGTCAACGACTACTAGGCCTAGTTCAGAACTAGCTACTAGACGCCACCGCAGTCGGCTCTTGGCAACGAACGTAGCAACCTAAGAGCGTTGTTTACATTCTTAACCTATCCAATTTAGTTTCACACAGGTGTAATTAGTGGAAAGATCTTTAACATGCCATAAATCTATGACATGGGACCGCCGGCTTTACTTCCCCTCCGAAGGAAGGCATACTGAGGGATTTTTAACGCTCTTAAAAAATCCGACGGCTTCGGCCGGGTTTGAACCCGCTATCTTGGGCATAGAAGCTCAGCATGCTACCAACTACGCCACCGAAGCCGCCTACCAGGTTTCAGAATCGGTATGACTCGTGATTTCCTCCAGGTTTTTGGGAAATTGCAGGATTTCAAACAGTTGTTGAAGAAAGCTAGGACCCATTCTCTTGCTCGTTCCCCAAAGTGTTTGATCTGCTCTAATCTGATATCATCTACTCCTGCTGCCTTGCCGATCTTACAACTATCAATGGCTGCCGTCAGTTCTGCCATGCAAAAAGGTTGCATAAGTTGACTAGTCTCGAGTTCTTCTGACCGAGCAATTTTATGATCTGACCTGCGTAATGGATGGTCAGATTTACCATTTTCCACGAGCTGACGAGCAATCTGATTAGCTGTTATATTTTTGTGTCCCTCTTTTGTTGTTGGATCACAACTCAGGTACTTAAGGAGTCTCCAGGCTTTCTGACTACTCTTACTTAATAAATGATAGTGGGAACAAGGGCTTTCTTAATTCCCTTAGGGTTACACAATCGGTAGGGATGTACAAACACAAGTCCAGGGTTTTGCAAGGTTCAGGTCCAAGGTTCGAGCCCCGGAAGTAGCTGGAAGAATAAATCCTCCCGGGTTCGAATGTCAATTTGTCCCTTCTGGCAATGCAATAGGCACAATTATCTTAAGTTAATAAATAGACTATCCTATTACGTCCTACACATTATAAAAATCAGGAGTTGCCACTGAGATAAGTTAAACTTGAAAACCCCCTTTCACATAAGAACCTTTACAGCAATAATTGTATTCCTTTCCAACACTGATCCAAAAATTTAACAATGCAACTTTCAATTTATTTTTTCTGTAGGATCACACGACATTTCGATTAGTTGTTCCTTCTGGGAAGTAGTCAGATTGCTAGACGTTTCTGTAGCATCAAAACTAAAGACGTTAAGTATCCAGTCCAATCTTTTGTCTGTAGGTGGGAAATATTGCCTTATGTGGGTCTTCAATGAGTTCAGGTGATGTCCCATTTGAGTTGTAAGGTCAGTCCAGTCAGATATGCTTTCTTCGTTTTCCTTAAAAATGAATTCAATCTTTCAAAAGTCTCACAGTTGTTGTTTTTCAGTTCCTTTTCCCAAAGGGTGATTTTTGCAAGCATTGTGTTAGTTTTCATTTCAACATAAACATCAGAAACACTACCTTGCATACACTTATTCCAAATGTTCAGTTTTTCAAAAATATCACCTAAATAGGCCAATTTTAAAAGCCAACCAAAGTCATTGAGTGCCGATGATAAATTAGATTTGTGCTCGGTAAAGAAAAGATGCACTTCTTTGTGGAGTTCAAATACACGGGATAATACATTTCCACGTGAAAGCCAGCGAACTTCGGTGTGGAGCAACAGGTTCTCGTGAAGACTGCCCATATCCTGGCAAAGAATTTTAAAGAAGGGAGATTTTTGAGGCCTAGTTTTAATAAAATTCACAACTTTTACACTCTGGTCGAGGACTTCTTTTAGTTCATCAGGAAGGTGCTTAGTCTTGCGGTGAAGGACACAATGAGTAAAGTTACATTCAGGTGAAACCTTTTTTATGTGGCCTACTAGCCCAGTGATGTGACCATTCATGGCCTTGGCACCGTCAATACAGACTGACACACAGTTTTTCCACTCAAGCCGGTTTTTGGATAAAAATAAATTTCATAGTTTGAAAATGTCTTCCCCTTTTGTAGAAGTATTTAAAGGTTTACAAAATAAAAGGTCTTCAAAAACGTCATCATCAAATATACCACGAACAAAAACGATCAATTGGGCTAAGCCAGCGACATCTGTCGTTTCGTCAACTTGTATTCCAAAGCATGGACTATCTCGAGTTTTTTGAACGAGCTGTTCTTTAGTGTCATTTGCCATGTCACTGATTCTCCTTGAAACGGTGTCGTTTGATAGTGAAATTTGTTTAATAACTTTTGCCTCTTTTTCACCAAACTTGCAAGAAACTATTTCTAGTGCAGCAGGGAGGCTAAGGTTTCCATCAATGGAATGGTTTTTCCCAGGCTTGGCAATCAGATGGCTAACTTTCTAAGAAGCTTTCAACGCTTTTTCAGTTTGCTCTGCACCAGCGAATTGCTTAATAGTAGCTTTCCTACTTTTAAGGTCTTCCAAAAGACGTTTAAAATACTCTAAATCTTTTTTTACTAAATTGTCATGTTTGCTTTTAAAATGGCGTTTCAAAGGGGACAGTTTCATAAGATTTCTGAACAAACCATGCATTGTGGATTAGGGTCGTCTGAACTTCCGTTTCAAGTAAAACCGAATTGTAAGTGTGACTCGTCATATTTCCTTTTTTTAATTTATTTAAGGCCTGTTCTATTTTTTCAGATTTTTTCTTTTTACATTCTGGTTGCACATTATTATCAGTATGCTACATGTAGGCGTATGTGACGTTGTGGTCCAGTATCTTGGTCAAGATCTTTGTAAGGTCTTTTTGTTTGGAGCCACTTATCCATTGTTATTATTCACTTCGATATTCACACAACAATATTCACGGTAAAATACTTGAAATTCGTAAAAACTAACAGTCCTAAACTGTTGAGCACGGTTGAGTGACCGCAGGTTAATACAAACAAAGTGACGAACAAGTCAGGCCAACAGGCAACGCTGTACTGATTGGCAATCCACTCGACTGCTCGCTGTCAGCTATAGGAGGGGTGACTGTAGGAGCAGGTAGTGGGGAGGAGAGTCTACAGACAAAGCTGGACTGATTAGTCATCACTCCACTGCTCGAGCGGCCGTAAATAACTCACACAGTAGTCACGGCACGAAGGTCACTGCGCATGAGAATCGGGTAGAGGATGGCATGCCGCGTACCCCCTAAAATGTTTCGCGTACCCCTGGTTGAGAAACCCTGATCTACAGTATATACGACATGAAATCCAACAAATAAAACAAACTTAACCTTCCTTAAGGCTGTATATTTTACTAATTCTTTAAGGAACATAAGATCTTGATGCTAACAATTAGGCCTATCTTAAATAGAATTCCTATATTTATTCTTGCTGTCAGCATGATTGTATAAAGCTATTGTAGTGTGTATTGGCCATACTAGGCCACACATACAGTCCTACCTTGTCACTCATTTTCGTTCTGAACACTTTTTCAGATTGTTGGGTTATGCTATACACTTCTTGATAACTGATATTTTCTCCAGTATTTGTTGGAGAAGACGTGAATACATTACTTTAGTTCATAATTTCACCTTTTGCATTGTCAGTGAGAAATAACATGGATCTATTAGAGTTTGCCTTATTATTTGCATGCAAGTGGAATAAGCTGGGTACTTGCCTGAAACCTCATTAATCAGTACAAATTGTTTCAGCATTCAACACTTACAAGACCATCAAGGAATTTAGGTATGTTACCTCAATTTTATTATTGATCATATGTTTTTCATTAATATCCAATCATTTGCTAGAAGGCATCAACTTCTACCACAAAATCACTGTTTCAATATTCAAATAAAACTACCATTGGTAGTTGCAGTAACTGACTACACTTAAGTTGGATGTAAATTCCCACTCCCTGATCCACCGTTGAACTCTGGTAAGTAATGCACATGATTGGAAATATGAAAGAATAGGTTTTAAAACCTGAAGAGTAAGAGTGCTATTCCTTCCAGAGTATACCATCTGCTACTTTATAATCTGTTGAAGGTTTGAGCATCACCTGCAATAATGCCCCCATGCTTTCAAGACCAAACATTCCAAGAGCAGTCTGGGTGGACGATATTAAAGATCGAGAAGTCCGGATCACCAAGGCACATGTGGCTCGCACTTACAGTAATTCAGTTAAATTACAAGAAATAGAGAAACGTGAACACCGCCACCACAATAATGAAGGCTGAAGTAGTGAAGACTACTCATTCAACTACCTCAACAGTAGAATTGTTTTAATGTAGATATAACAATAAGTCATTCAAGGCTTTCCTTGAATGCAGGTGCATTTACAATTACAAACATAAAACAAGTTATCAGTGTTTGATAAATCATGGCTCAGGGTCAAAATAAAAGAACTCTATGAGCCAACTAGTACACTGTTACATTCAGAAATACAAATGAATGCTTCTTCAAAGAAGTTCAGTTGATTTTTAAGAAAATATTTACATGAAATTTTTATCAAATTCTTTCTACTATAATAATTCTCTTTCCTGCTCTCTTTTGTGCATTTTAAAACTTTCTTCCTGATGTTGATATTTTATAATCTATTCCCACTGTTAAATGTAAAATTCTTGTAGAAATGTTAAGTGAACATAACATCTGTGATTTTTATTGTCTTTGTGTTAGTGGTTTTGTACAAATTTTACAATGTGAGTTATCATACTTAAAGAAATAAAATTGTAACACATTAGAATATTATCATTTGAACATTTTATTCCCAGCCAGTTAGTCCGATAAACCATTCAATTTAAGAATCCTGTAAAAATACACTTTTTCCATATGAAGACATTTTCCAGAAATTAGGAAACTTTAGACTTCCTATATACAGTTGAGTCACAATCTGAAGTGTAACATTTCAATAACTATTTTTGATTTGTAGTTTTCTATATTAACTCAGCAGTTCAGATCTCCTGCTATTATGATAGTCTTGTTTCTGTCATGGAGTTGTATTAGTTCACTAAATTCGTCTAGTATGTCTAGAGCATTGTAATTGGGTAGAAAATAGGCAGCAATTATGACAATTTGTTTCCACATGTAGTACATTATTTGTTTGAGTTGTGAATATTATTGTCATAACAATTGGTTTCACTGGAATCGATATTCGTCCCGAAGGTCGTCCAAGTTTCCCCTTGTTTTGCCATGAGGTGAATACTGGAGAAATCTATGTGTTGCCACTTCTCCATGAGAAATGTTTCAATTAGTATTATTAGACCATCATTATTTACGACATCAACCAGTGCTTAAGGCCATTGCACTCTATTACCATTTATGTTATATAATAAACCCTATGTTTTCATGCTGTATTTTACTTAATGGGGTGTTCTTACATACCATTTTGGAGACTGGCTACTCTATTGTTGGATCAATGCCCAAAACGAAATCTCCGCACAACTATTCCTCGTGGCCAGAAGTCTGGATTATGAGAACCATTCATATGTTTAATTGGAAATCCCAGTTTAAAAGACTTACTTTCTCCTTCACTCTTCAACTCTTTACATCTTTTCTTATTCTACCTTCCAAGATCAGCTTAAGACTTAGTCCAGCTTCTGTTGCCCCTATGATTCTCCTGAAACCAAATTGGTCTTCACCCAACTCGGTTTCTGCCTACTAATCTTGAACCCTCTATCTTTGACAGCCATTCCCCAGCTTTCCTTTCATCACTTCTTTCTTCGTGCAGCACAGGACAATATTGTCTGCAAACATCACGCACCAGTGTTGGGAGCCCTTGGTTCTCTCAGACATAACATCATTATCAGGAGAAAAATGTATGGACTCAAGAGATCTTCATAGTGTGTGAGGCAGCTTCGGTGGTGTAGTTGGAAGCATGCTGAGCTTCTATGCCCAAAATCGCGGGTTCAAACCCGGCAGAAGTTATCGGATTTTTTAAGAGCGTTAAAAATCCTCAGTATGCCTTCCTTCAGAGGGGAAGTAAAGCCGGCTTGCCCACAACCTAGATTTATGGCATGTAAAAGAACCTTCCACTAACTACAATTATGTGAAGCTATAATTTGTAGGTTAGATTTGATAAACACTCTCTAAGTTCCAACGTTTGTTGCCAGGTACCGGTTGCATCTAGTAGCCAAGTTCATGGCTAGGTGTCTTCGATGGTAGTATTTGGTAACAAAAGTAGGAACTATTTGAAATAGATCGTCTGCAGTCCTTTCCTGAATTACAGATAACACACACTAATACAGCCATCACAATTAAACACCGGTTACCACAAGTCCAACCCCTCCTCCACGTGGTGGGAGACGGGCAACGGCATGAAGTAGGGGATTGCCTGTAGGGGTGAAGTACAGTGGGGGCTTTGTGTGCCCCGGGGCCGCTGCGGTAGCTGTGAAGGCTCTATGGGAACCCTGAAAAGTGATGGCTGACGGGGCTCTGGTGAAGCTACGATAGGCCTAGCAAGCCAGTAGTGGATATCATATTTGCTTTTAAAAGAGGAACAGGCCTCGGAAAGGACGGATGCAAACGACGACGACCCGGATATGCTAATGGACTACGAGTTGGGACATTAAACATACAGACATTGACAGGAAAGGTGGAGGAGATTGTCGATGTGATGGAGAGAAGAAAACTGGATATACTGGGCTTGGCAGAAACAAGATGGAAAGGAGAAGGTCGCAGAGAACTGGAGTGGGAACAGTGAAGGAAGGAGCAGCGGAGTAGGAGTAGTTGTGAGAGATGGAATGAAGGAAGAGGTAAAGGGAATAAGTGACAGGATCATGATGATCAGAGTAACTGTAAAGGGAAGAAGCCTGGAGATAGCCCAGGTATATGCCCCTCAAGTTGGATGTACAGCTCAAGAGAAGGAAGACTTTGAGGAGGAGCTACAACAGCAGTTGAATGGTCAGAGCATCATTGTCATGGGAGATTTGAATGCACATGTAGGAAGTGAAAGGCAAGGATATGAAAATGTATTGGGAGCAGAAGGATGGGGTAGCAGGAATGAAGAAGGGAGAAAGTTGCTGAATTTTTGCAAGAGAAACGGTTTAGTGGTAGGCAACTCCTGGTTCCGGAAGAAAGAAAGCCACAAGGTAACGTGGTACAGCAGTGATTTAACAAAGAAATCTTTGGTAGATTACATGCTGTACGACTGGGAAATGAAGAGAAGTGTCAGAGATATAAAGGTAATACCATCAGAGGCCTTAGATAGCGACCACAGAATACTTGTAATGAACCTGGGAGTTGTCAAGGATAGCAAGAGGACAGAGTACCAGGAAAGGAGAATCAAAGTATGGAAACTCAAGGAAAAGGAAGTCAAGGAAGAATTCCAGAAGATAATAAGGGAAAGGATGCCAACAGACAATCCTAAAACAGGGGAAGAGGAGTGGAAGCAATTCAAGAACACAATGGTGGAAGCTGCAGTGGCAGTATGTGGAAGAACTAGCAACAGAAAGCGGTGTAAAGAGACACCATGGTGGAATGAGAGAGTAAAAGAAGCTGTGGGAAGGAAGAACAAGGCTTTCAGAGTGTGGTTCCAGGAAAGAACTGATCTGGCAAGGGAAGATTATAAGATAAAGAAGAAAGAAGCAAACAAGATTGTCGCAGAGGAGAGGAAGAAGTGGATGGTAAAGTGGACAGAGATGATGGAGGAAGACAGCAGAGGAAATAAGAAAGTACTTTATGGGATGGTCAAAAGTAAGAGAAGAGGTCTGCGAGAGGATGTGGTAATGATGGACAAAAACGGAAATGAGGTACACAACAAAGAAACACTCAAGACAGTGTGGAAAGAGTACGGTACTTTGAGGATTTGCTGAATCCAAATGGTCATAGGGAGGAAGACAATGTATTGGAAGATGGAGAAGACAACACAGGAATGGAAAAGGACCTGAATTGGAGAGAACTGGAGATGGCTATAGACAAGATGAAAGGAGGAAGGGCACTGGGTGTGGATGAAGTGAGTGTTGAAATGGTGAAGGCAGCAGGGGAGGTTGGGAAACAGTGGCTGTACCGTGTGATGAGGGTGATATGGAAGGAGAAAAAGACCCCAGAAGATTGGGAGAAAGGATTAATTGTCCCAATATTTAAAAAAGGAAGCAGAAAGGAGTGCAGAAATTACAGGGGAGTCACACTCATACCTCACTGTGCCAAGATATATGAAAAGATATTAGAAAGTAGAATACGAGCCAAAGTGGAGAGAAAATTGAGAGAGGAGCAGTATGGTTTCAGACCTGGGAGATCAACAGTGGATCTCATATTTTCAGTGAGACAGCTCCAGGAACACCACTATGAATTTGGAGAGGATCTGTTGATGGCCTTCCTGGACATCGAAAAGGCCTATGATAGTGTGTGCAGGGAGAAGGTTTGGAAAGCAATGGAAAACATGGGAGTGGAAAAAGGGACTGTAGGCAGAGTGAAGGAGATGTATTGTGGAAGTGTGAGTTGTGTGAAAGTTGGAGGGGAAAGAACAGACTGGTTCAGACAAATGAGTGGCCTGAAACAGGGTAGTGCGCTGTCACCCCTTCTCTTTATTGTGGTTATGGACGAGGTAATGACACGGATAGCAGGAAAGATAGGAGAAGATAAGATGAAAGCAATGGTGTTTGCAGATGATCTCATGGTCTGGGGAAACAGGGAGGAGGAAATTCAGGAGCAACTGAAGGCTTGGAAAGAAACAGTGGGAGAGTACGGATGGAAGTTCAACATCAGTAAATGTGAGATCCTGTTAACGACCAGGAAAAAGGACAGACCAATGAGTGGGATAACACTTGGAGGTGGACAGCTGAAGAAGGTGGAAAGTCTCAAGTACTTGGGAAGTACAGTGGAGGAAAATGGGAGAAATGACAAAGAGATTACGGAACGTGGCAGACAGGCAGAAGCATTTCTGAGAAGCATTAGGAGCTTAGTGTGGAATAAAGATGTCCCACAAAAAAGCAAGGAAGTGTTATACAGAAGCTACTATATCCCGATACTGACCTATGCTTCAGAAACGTGGACAATGAAGAAAAGAGACATAAGCAGAATACAGGCAGGTGAAATGAAGTTCCTGTGAAGTAGGATCGGAGTAACAAGAAGAGACAGGGTGAGGAATGAAAAGGTCAGGGAAATGGTAAAGAGGAGCCCTTGCAAGGTAGGATTGAGACATCAAGACTGAGGTGGTATGGACACTTAAAGAGAAGATTCCCAAGAGGATACATGAGATGCAGATGCAGAAGAAACGACCAAGGGGAAGACCAAGAGATAGATGGCTGAAAGGAGTGAAGGAATGTGTCAAGAAGAGAGGCGAGGACTGGACCAGAGTGACAGCGGAGAGGTGGTGGGAAGAAAGGACTAAGTGGCAAGGCTTATGTTCCAAACAGACCCAGCCTGGGGCTGGAAACTGTACAAGATGATGATGATGAAATCAAGACAGATTCTACACACACCCAAAGTATATGGGGCTACATGACCACGTTGTCGCAGCCAGTCCTATGGGGTATAACATAGGCCCCGTGCACAGGGTTACGTGCGAAGACCTCAACGGAATCTGCAGCGGAGAAGATGGACTTCGGAACAGTGGAGATTGCGGAAGAGGCAACCCAGTACTCAGGGAATAGTATGAGTACAGCATCAATCGGCAGCGTCTGTTTCCCAGGTTAGGGGCGGCTGCAAGGGCGTCTGTTTCCCATGTTAGGGGCGGCCTGTATAATAGCTGGCAGTAGCTTCATAAAATGCCTTTGGGAGTGGCGACCCCATCATAATAATAGCCTAAAATGGAAATGGCACTTCAAATGATTCGGAGAAGGTTAGGGCGTACCCTGCAGGCGACGCGCAGTTCTTTTGGTACTGGGGGAACTGTGAGAAATGGGCGACCAGTAACCGAAATGAAAGTGGGAATCATGAATGTCATGACCCTGACAGGCAAGGTGGAGGAGATGGTAGACTTCATGGAGAGGGAGAATGTTGGATTGATGGGGCTGAGTGAAGTGAAATGGAAAGGTAAAGGAAGGAAGAAATTGAGGAAAGGATATACATTATACTGGAGTGGTGGCCAAGAGGCAAAAAATGGCGTGGGACTGATAACCTCGAAACAACTGGAGGAGTATGTTGAAGTGGTCGAGTGTGTGAGTGACAGAATAATGAAAATTAGAATGAAGATGAAAAATGACGTGATGGACTTCATACAAGTGTATGCACCACAGACTGGAAACAGAGAAGAAGATATTGAAGTATTCCTGGAGGATGTAGAAAGAGTAATTTCAGATGTAGAAGTGGTGATCACGGGAGATATGAATGCACAAGTCGGAAACGAGAGACAAGGAAAGGAAGAAGTCATTGGACCATATGGATATGGGAAAAAGAACCGAAGGAGAGGAACTTGTAAACTTTTGTGAAAGGAATGGACTGATAGTGGGTAATTCATGGTTTCGGAAGAAAAACAGCAGGAAAATTACGAGATATGGTTGGGGCGATAGAAGAACAAAATCAGTAATTGACTACTTTCTGGTGGAAAGGACTAATCGCAGAAAGCTGATAGATGTGACAGCTTTACTAGGAGAAGCATTTGATGGGGACCATAGAGCTGTGGTGGCAAAATTTAGATGGGAAAAATTGGAAAACCTAAAGGAGATCAGAGAAAGTAAAATAAAAGTATGGAAATTGAAAGACAAAACTGTACAGGAAGATTTTCAGGAGAGATTGAAGCAACAAATCCCAGTTACTGAAGTGGAAAACATAGAAGAGGAATGGTCCCACTTTAAAAAGGCATTTATTGGTGCAGCAGAGAGTGCTTGTAGTAGGACGTCAACAAGAGTGAAAGAGAAGGAGACACCATGGTGGAATGAGGAAGTGAGGAAAGCAGTGAAAGAAAAGAAGTCTGCATGGAAAGAATGGAACCGAGATCAAACAGAAGAAAGCAAAAGGAAGTATCACGACAGCAAACGGAGGTGTAAGAAAGTGGTAGGAGAAGAAAAGAAGAAAAGTTGGGAAGAATTTACACGAAGAATGGAAACAGATGTAAGTGGCAGTAAAAGGATGCTGTATGGGCTTCTAAGAAGTAGGAGGAAAGAAAGAGTTACCACAAAGCTGGTGAAAAAGGAAGATGGAGAGCTGTTAACACACCCAGAAGAGATACAGGGACGATGGAAGGAGTATTTCGATAAGCTATTGAATGTGAGCAATTGTACTGGTGAGATGGAAGTGACACAACCTGACGACTCTATAACAGAAGATGATATAACAATGCTGGAGGTGGAATTAGCAGTACAGAAAATGAAGATGGGAAAAGCAACAGGGGTGGATGAAATCAGTGTAGAAATGATAAAGGCTGCTGGACCTGTTGGTATGCAATGGTTGTATCGACTGCTAAAGTGTGTGTGGAAACGGAAATGTGTACCAGAAGACTGGGAGAAAGGGCTAATAATACCAGTGTTTAAGAAGGGGGACAAGAAGGTGTGTGATAACTATAGAGGGATCACCCTCTTATCACAGATAGTAAAAATACTGGAAAGGATATTAGAAAGAAGAATGAGAAGAAAGGTGGAAGGAGAGTTGCAAGAGGAACAGTATGGCTTCAGGAGTGGAAGATCCACAGTGGACCCAATCTTTAGCTTGAGGCAGGTGATGGAAAAGAACTGGGAATATGGAGAGGATTTGATCATGACTTTCATAGATCTAGAAAAGGCATGGGTATGGGAAACCATGGTTAAGAAGAGACTGGGAAGAGAAATGTTGGAAATGGTGCAAGCAATGTACAACAACTGTGTTAGCAGGGTACTGACCCCAGTTGGAAAGACAGATTGGTTTAGGAACAAGACTGGACTAAGACAGGGGAGTGTTCTGTCACCTCTCTTGTTCATAATGGTGATGGATGAAATTTTAAAGGAAAAAAAGGAAGCATATGGACATAAAGAAATGAAGTTACTGTTATTTGCAGATGAAATTGTGGTCTGGGGAAGGAACACCGAAGAAGTGCAAAAACAACTAGATGCACTGAACGAAAATATTCAGAAGTACGGCCTGAAAATCAGTATAGAGAAAAGCAAGACCATGGTGATGACAAGAGGGGAAAGACAAGGAAAGGGCACTGTGAAAATTGGAAGTCAGAGTTTGGAAATTGTGGACACGTTCAAATACCTAGGAAGTGAATTGATGCAAACTGGTAGGTTGGACATGGAGATTGGCAGGAGGGTACAGCAGAGCAATGCATTCTATCAAAGTGTAAGAAAACTTGTTTGGGATAAGGAAGTACCAAGGAAAAGCAAGGAGGTAATGTATAAAGTGTACTATGTTCCCATATTAACTTATACAGCTGAGACTTGGACCTTGACAAGCAGGCAAGAGAGTAGAATCCAAGCCAGTGAAATGAAATTCCTAAGAAGTATGATAGGAAAGACAAGGAAAGACAGAGTGAGGAATGAAGATGTTAGGAAGGAAGTTGGGATGGGAAAACTAAATGAGAGAATTGAGAAGAATAAACTAAGGTGGCTTGGACATGTAAAGAGGATGGAGGAAAATAGAATACCAAGACAGATGCTGGAGGCAGAATGCAAGGGTAAGAGAGCAAGAGGAAGACCTAGAACAAGGTGGATTGATTCAGTGAAGAACAGCGTAAGAAAAAGAAATCTGGACTGGGACAAGATCGTGGAAGAAGAATGGTGGAAGGAAAGAGGAAAGTGCCATAAATACCCCGACCCGGCAGAAGCTGGATAAGGGGAAATGATGATGATGATGTTGATGACCACGTTGTCGCAGCCCCTAATCTGAGGAACCAAGTAACCACCCTCGTGTGTAATGTTAGTTTTATTCCACTGTAATTTGTACAGTCCTGCATGTCTTCTTTATATTTACACCAGTGGCCTGTCACAGCAATAGTTGCCAACAAAGAATAAATATGAAACTGATGATAAAGGAAGCTTGAGAAAAGGAACAGAACTCTGGAAGACCATTTATTTGCCTTTAAACTTACACTTCCCCGTTGTGACTATACAGTACATGTGCAGCCAATGGAATTTATTTCACTATTGCAGACATTAACTCGATCCCTAGTTCGAGTTGTGACAAAACGGCACGCTTTCTTTGGTGTCCTGTCCTAGGAGCAGAACTCATTTTACATTTCACAGAAGAAAATCAAAAACTGTGTGTGTGTGTGCTCTTCAGTTCTAAAAATGACGAATAGGGTAATAATTGTGTTTCTGCTAGGTAGCAGGATATTAAGTCTAAGAATAAATAACTATGAAAAGAAAACGGAGATCATATAGGATTGACACCCAGTTATCGATAATATGTCCTTCTGTCACTGCATTTTGATACATAGATGGCTCTACTGCATTTACTGGTACAATGGCGCTCTGTGTGCATGTGTTGAAATGGCCAACATTGAGCATGGACTGAATAGTCCCGTGGCATAGCATTGAAGGATCAGCTGATCACGTGGAGACATATTTACAGACTCACAGAGCAATCTACCGGTAAATGCAGTAGACTTAAAATAGTTTTGATGCAAACAATTGTATGCAGTGAAGGGATCTCGTGAGCTGGTGTTTTCATGGATAAGTTTGGTTATTCCTTCATCAATTTCGCAGTTCGGAAATGTATTTATGGCAAATAAAGGACTTAATGAAATAAATAATAATTTTCTAGTAATTCTGAGATGGGAGACCTTTAGTTTGATGTATAACACATGGGGGTTAGTCTTGCGGTTTTCACACGATGTTGCATTAAATGTTCAAATTATATAGATATTGTGCTCCTTCTCCACTTATCAGGCATCCTCTCTTCCTGAAGAATACCCTACAGAAGCTGCCATAGCATGTTGACACCTTCCTCACCAAGACATATCCAAGCACCCACTGTTATCTCAACAGGACCAGTTGCTTTTCCATTCTTGATTTTTTGAAAAACACTAATGGTTATTCCCTAGCAATCAGAATACAAATTCTTGACTTGAACACGTATCTACAAAGCGTGTTTTTGAAGTAGTTTTAAATATGGCCACTGCAATGCTGCGGTCGTCGTTCAACACTTGCCCGTTCAGTACGTACATCAGTTGGCTGGCCGCAAACGCCATTACAAAAGCATTAGTTCATATTTATGTTTGTGCATATTGAAAATACCTCTAACGCTTAGCGGTCCCGCAGAGTATGAAGTATGCGCTGTGATTCGTTTTCTAATACAAAAGACTTGAATGTAGTCGAAATTCGACAGATTAGTGAAGTGTATGGAGAACATACACTGAGTGAAGGAATGGTTAGAAAATGGCTTAGAGCATTTAAAGAAGGCCGTACCAATGTCTATGACGAGGAGCGTCGTGGGTGACTTTCTGTCATGACTGAAGACTTGGTGCAAAAGTTGATCAAAGGTTCGAGAAAGCAGACGCTTGATGATTTCGTCATTATGCTATGAATTTACTGAAAGTTCAAGGACACTTAAATTATCAGAAGTTGTGTTCACGCTGGGTACCGAAGATGATATATTTGGTATAACGTTTAAATTATAACAAGAAAAGCTTTCCGTCTAGTCAATACTTTATTGTATATTGCAATCAAAGGATCACAGATTGGATTGAGACATGTTTCAGGGCCTACAACATTTGGCTCCCTTCATTAGCCTTGACTAAGGTAAAACTAAACAGCCATTATAAAACCCTGCGTTGACAAATGAGTCGTCTAGTATCAAAACCGGCCAAGTCACAAAATTTACGAAAATGAGTAATGGTTATCAATTTGAAGTAGAAGTACAGCACTATCAGGCAAAACAAGAATATGCTTCAAAATCGTCCATGTCTTCATATTACAGATCACTGAATCTTGGTTGTGCAACAAAATGGGCCAAGTCATGCAGGCAGTGCTTTCATAACCGGCCATGTCAAAGAACGAGTAGCAATCTTCATGTCGCAGCATTATTGTCTGGAATCTAGCGTTGTTAGATTATGCAAGAATGTGATATCAGTATGCAAAATTGTTCCTTATATTGTATACTCTTCGAAGTCATAATAATTTGTATTTTGTTCGTTTTCAACACTGACTTCCGTATTCGCGGTCTTCTTACCGCATTGGCGCAAAAGCAATCGTATTTCCTGTGTGCTCGTATTTTGTCATTATTGTGTAGTGTAACGTGTATATTGTTCCTATTTTAATAATGATTCTATTAACATAAGTGACTCATTTTCTTTTACTGTGTTCAAGATCTACTAACTTTTAATGATATAATAACTATTTTGTATTCTCCTCAGCTTTCTGATGTTCATCTTCATATATTACTATCCAATTTAAGCAGAATGCTTTCGTTTTTATTGCAATAAAGACAGGTAATTAAAATGTCAATTTCTTTTAATTTAATTGCCTTCTTTCACTGGAGTTTGGAATTTAAAAAGAAAAGTTAAAAAAAAAAAAAAAAAGACTTAAATTATACCAAATTGCAACAAAAACGGCCAAGTCAAAATTAATATTAGCAAAAATGATGGGTTCATTATGAATCAGATTTCTCAAAATAGCAGAACTTAAATATTGAACCATTACGGATATAACTATGCAATAAAATCTTTTGTGACCACCATTGCTTTGTCTCCAGAGGTTTTTCATCCATACTGAAAAATATGCCTTCAGTGACTTGACCGGTTTTGATACTAGACGACTCAAATTACGTCTTATAAAATACACATAAAAAACATATATTACAATGAGTGAATGAAATATATGATGAAATGAGAAAGAAAGTGTGTGAAATATATGAAAAATAACAAGGGCATATAAAAAAAACACTTTATAAAAAGACACATTAAAAACATTTGTGCGAAGTAATTATAACCAATGAGCACGTGCAGCGTTAAGATTACGCAACTCGTAAAAAAATGTAAAAAATTGGGTATTCTTGCAGTCTATAGTTCGTATTTTGATTGTTGTTACTGGTTGCTTGAAAAACAATGCGTTGCGTGGAATGGCTGGTTATAGATAATAGAGATAAGTGCTTCTCTTGAAGGACCGATGAATAAAAATGCGATACCTTGATTACAAACACTGATTAATGTGTGATCCTGCATCTGTCAAATTGTATGATTAAAATAAAAAAATAAAATGGTTAATCCAATATGTCACCATGTTGTGAACAAGCTCAACAGGGTAAAAGCAGTCAAGTGGTATATTTGGTAATCAACATTTCGCAAAAGTCTGGTCCAATACATGGAATGGAGACACTTGCCCAAGAAAGTGAAGGTCAAGCAAACAATTTCAGCTCGCAAAACAATGTGCACTGCATTTTGAGATAAGTTGCTTGGGGAATTAGTTTGTTTTAATTCTTTAAAAACATTGGTTGGTTCTTAAGTTTAGGGGCTGCGATAACGCGGTCATGTAGCCCCGTGTACTTTGGGTGTGTGTAGAATGTCTGATAACCAGTGTTAATTGTGGTGACTGTATTAGTGTGTGTTATCTGTTTTTTAATTTAAGTACTGCAACTTAGAATTTTTCAAATAGTTTCTACTTTTGCCGCCAAGCGCCACCGTCAACGACTACTAGGCCAAGTTCAGAACTTAGCTACTAGACGCCACGGCAGTCGGCTCTTGGCAACGAACCTAGAAACCTAAGAGCATTGTTTACATTCTTAACCTATCCAATTTAGCTTCACACAAGTGCAATTAGTGGAAGGTTCTTTAACATGCAATAAATCTATGACATGGGACCGCTGGCTTTACTTCCCCTCCGAAGGAAGGCATACTGAGGGATATTTAACGCTCTTAAAAAATCCGACGGCTTCGGCCGGGTTTGAACCCGCTATCTTGGGCATAGAAGCTCAGCATGCTTTTTTAAAAACATTATACTTGTATAAAGTAGGCATATCAACAACACACGTGATATTCACTTAAAAAATCTCACGTGTATTCACTGGATATCAAAGGCAAGCAGCTTGCCCACTGCACAAGACCCTAAAAACACAAAAGTTTATTAATCCTTAGTGGAATTTCATAAAACTATATTTTTGACAGCAACTTTATTCCTCAGTTTCCCAAACTTGTACACCATGATTTTTGAACTATCGTACTGTGTAGTGTAAATTCAACCTACCATTTGTTTGATAGTCAAGGGACAAAACATAAAAGTAAAAAGTAAAAGTTTGTAGTTTTACGTGACCGTTATCTTGCGATCATGAGTCACAAGACCTCCATTTTTACATGGATACGAACCACACTTAAAAAATCTCACATGTATCAACCGGAAATCAAACTTGTTGAAAGGCAAGCAGCTTGCCCACTACACCATCATGCCCCTAAAACATATATGTTTGTTAGTCCTATAGACTATTACTGTAATTACTATTGAAAACAGAATAAGTATTGGATTGGTGCATTAGTTCATAGCGTTTTCATAAGTTTGTGGTTTTAAGGGGCAGAACAGTGGCGTCATCAGCCCCAATTTTCCTAAGTTTATTTAACACATAAGTAAAATTAGCCATCAACAACATATTCTCAATTTTCAGTCGGTCAACACGAGTTTATCCAATTGGATTGGGCGGGGAGCTACGATTAATTTCCTAGTGTCTGAAAGAAATTACATGAATTACAGTATGACAGGAAAACACTTCCAGGGTGTCTACTGTAAAGATGAAGTAAAAAATTAGTTACTTTTTAGCTACCTTTTAGTTACCTTTGAATTCAAGATACGTTTGCGGTCTGCAAGCAAAGGGGCTCATCACGCGGTGAAGAAAAACAGCAATGAACTGTGTTTAAAGCGGTAAATACAATTCACTTAGGGAGTTAAAAAAAAAAATTAAAATAATAAATAAATACTAGATATTTATTATCAAATGAGTTGTTTCAGCTAATATGTAGTCTTGTGAACAAGGTGTTTTTATAATTGCCAAGAGGTTGCTCTGCTCTTGACCGTTTGGCGAGAATTCCTTTGTCCCCGCGGTAGATCACAAAGAAATTTATGGGACGTTACGTGATTGTAATGGAATTCTGTCTTTGCAGTCAAGTATGGAGAAATTTCGAGATGTTACACGATCGGCGCTGGTCTCACCCGTTTGTCGAGATTCCCGTAGTTTTCGCGATAGAACATGGATAAATATCGCGATTTAGATAATCGGAGTCACTTTTAGTCGTTCAATGAGATTTCCACTGTCCTTGAAGTCGGGCACGAGAAAATATAGCATTATTACGCAATCGGCGCCACTTGCTGTCCGTTTGACAAGAATCCAGTTTTCCTCGTCATTGAATGCGGAGAAATATCGCGATGTATCGCAATCGCTGCTGCTCTCGGGCGTTTTACGAGATTCACGTCCTCGAGATAGTAAGCATACTGCGCTGTACCCGGCCGTTGAACGATTGTCTATTCGTCCTGACAGAATGGGGGATCCAAGCTCAGGGTTGGGCATGGTTAAAATTCACGAGTAGTTATGGACAAGTTGTACGGCCGGCGCCGTGATTCCCACTGTCCCTATGCTGTGGTTGGGAGCTCATCAGTTCAGGGTGGATCACGAGGAGAAATTAGTATCGTGATGCTACGTAGGCTGTCATTTCTAAGTGGGTTGATGCACTTCTCGCTCCCCGTACGCTTTTAAGTATATGGTCATGGGAAAAGTGGCGAGTAGGATTCGGAATATCTCGTGATTAGTGCCCCATCATCTTTGACGGGATTCCCGCAGTCCTCGTGGTCACAAGTTCACGATAGGGGACGGGTTTTATGATTTTACGCTATTGACGTTGATCTCGGTCCATTTGACGAGATTCCCGCAGGCAAGTCGTGCGGTCAGCCGGCCGTCTTGAGTATGAATGTTCGAAGTAGGTATCAAATATTAAGAATTATTCTGAGAGGATTGCACGAATAATACGACTAGAGGACAAGTTTTCTTTTGAATGCGAATCACGAATTATACAAGTTATACAAGTTTTCGAAATAACCGATTAGATTACTGGATGTCGCAAATTTACGAGACAGATTTTTAAAGTAAGTTATAGCCTACGTATTTCGAAGCTTTTTCAAAATCCTTTTTCGAAACGGTAACATTTCGCAAGATTGCGACATTAAATTATTTCGCGTAATTTCTGGACTTCAATTTTACATAGTCTCCAAATAAATGCGAGAAATGTGAGGTTTCTGATTAATTTCAGAAGTTTTCGCGAATAAACATCTCGCGAAAAGTCAGGTTTTCTAATAACACAGATAAATATTTCACACAAAACTAAAAAGTTATCTTGATGCCAAAAATATATGCTGAACGATGTATACCACTCAGGGTATCCTCAGTATGCATTTCCTCGAGGTCGGGCACGGGGAAATATAGCTTATGCAATCGGCGCCGCTTGTGTGAAACTCGCTCCATCGCAATCTCTGAGCCTAGAGGCGCGAGTTTAAATGATTCAATCTGCCTTCGGAAAATTTTCGTTACCCATATGTAAAATTCGCTACTTTCGTTACCCATTTGTAAAATTCGTTACTTTGTTGACTTCTCACGTAAATGGGGGCTGAATTGGACGACAAGTTTTGTAAAGCAAATATCATCAGTTCCAGCTGTTAGGCTTAATTTAGATTCATTGGATATGCATATAACACGGATGTACAACGGTATTTACAATTAATAAACTACAGGAGATTTGAATTAAACTTTGTAAAAAGTTGGATCTTTTTAACCATTTGTTTTTTAATCCATTAGTACAGTACACTTCTATAGAGTTGCGCTATTAGTTAGTACATTTTTATATGTATAAGTGTAAAACACTTTTGAGTCGTTAATTTCTATCGTGACGACCTATTGAAGGGATTGCATAAGAGATTGTTTTGTTATTAACCGTTACTTTTCAAATTACTTATTTACTTGGTGAGCTTTTGTAGTTGGTTAGGTTGAACACGTCAATATAACTGAATTGATAATGTGATTTTGTAGGCAGCTGATTTGTAGCTGTTCCTGCACCTGGGTCTACTACAGTTCACATCTCAACGAGGACTGGCATGTCTAACCCCATCATGCTTACTCATTGGTTGGTTACTAGCACTATCTGATGCTGTACCTTGAATTATAGTGGACGCTATAATTGGCTTTTGTGGGAGTTGCTTTCTTGTTAGGCCTCAATCATTCCTTTCTTTTTCATAGGCTAGCATGAAGACACCATTTCTCGTAATGATATTGGATAGGAATGGTCGTTGCTGTTCGCAGGCAATAGAAGTACCAACATGCAAAAACAAATCACTATGAAGTTATGAACCAACCCAATACATTCAGAAGGATATGCACTAATAAATTGTACGTTCTAATTTAGACCAGAAATTATTGGAGCCAATATATTTTTCCTTAAAGGAAGTTTCATTGAAAGGATTGCATCATAATGTTCCTTTGAACTTCGTTTAACAACAGTGTATTTTGTTTCTCTTTAAAACAAAGCTAGTTCATAGTTTAACCCATTTAGTGCTAGGTTTTTTAAGTAGACCTACTCCCACTGTGCTGTTTTTTTTTCTTTCAAGAATATGCGATTATTGAAAAATAGCTTTACTAGTTATTTTAAAGACATTTTAAGGCAATAAATTGAAATTAAACATAAATTTAAAGATAAATTAAAAGTGGTTGGAAGCACAGAAGGTCTATATTTCATCATTGCTAGGAAACAAAATTCTTACTTAAATGCGCAGAAAAAGTGAACTATCGCTACTTCAGAACTTCCTTGATCTTCTGGCACGCCCTTTGAATTGATCGGACGCTGCACATATTTTTACGGGCTTAGCAAAGTGAGCACTAAACGAAAACGTATATTTACAGGTTTAGCTCGGACGGCTTGTCATTGCACAACGTACTGTATTTCCTCGCATAATCGTCGCACTTCTTTTGCCAAAAAATCGTGGAAAAAAGCAGGTTGCGACGATTATGCGAAGAATATTTAAGTTCAAAGAATATACTGTATCATTATTTGCTGCACGGGCCAGTCAATCGCGTAGCGTGAGTCATAGCCTGCAGTCAGAGACAGGCTTCTTTCTTCTAACAAGGTCACGACAGGTTAACGCTCGCGGAATGTGCTGACGAAGCTGGCCATTGCGTCGTGGTTCATAGCCCGCAGGCATAAAGACGAGATTACTTTCTCCTGACAAGATCAGGCCAAATTAGGCCTACAAACTCGCGGAATGTGCGCTGGCCATTCGCGTCACAGTTCATAGCCCGCAGGCATAAAGACGAATTACTTTCTGCTGTCAAGATCACGCCAGATTAGGCCTATAAGCTCGCGGAAGGTGCGCTGTTTGTTCGCGTCGCGGTTCATAGCCGGCAGGCATAAAGACGATATTACTTTCTGACAGGATCACGCCAGATTAGGCCTATAAGCTCGCGGAATGTGCGCTGGCCGTTCATGTCACAGTTTCAGGGTGTCGAGCGATGATCTTTCTTCAAATTCCCGTATAATTTCCGCATTTCCCGTACGAAAATCCACCAAATTCCCGTATATTTTAGAAGACTAGAATTCGCATACCGAATGGCTGAAAAATCAATCTTAAAGCGCGAATCAAGATTTTCTGGTGTTAAGTGTAACTGCATTTTTGGAGATACGCTCTCAGCCCACGGGTGATGGCGAGATTTAGGCCTAATCCGTAGCGTGAGCAAAGCGCGCGAGCGTACTCTCGCGCAGATGGGACGAGATGCTACGAACATAAATAAAATACCGTTTACCTGAGAAGAGCTGATATAAATGACTGTTTTACTGAGGAGGGTTGAGAGAGTAGAGAATAGGAGTGTCACATAATAAATGTTTACGGGAAGTGACTGAATTGTACGATACCGTAACCGTATAGAGCTTCCAAGAGTTAAAATGGCACCGAAGCTTATGCATAGCGAACTTCCGGTCCACGAATCTCCATTTGAATTTCATTGCCAGTGACTCGTTCGTTCGTGATTATCTTCTTTATTATTTCGGATTGTGGTTTTGTTTTTAGGCGTTCAACTTATGAAATAAGAACTAGAGGGTTGGCCTTTCATGAATATTCCTAAGAGAAGCGTCTCCTAAAAGAGTAATTAGTAAAACTTCGCATCAGAGACGGCCATAACAAACAGCTTGCCTACAAAGTAAATATTACACATTTCAAACGGCAGTGGTTTAACATATCTTAGACTACAATATTAAGTTGGTGCAAATTAAATATGTTATATGTGAGAATATTATTATAATTTGCTATCCGGTTGTTATAGTAGTATATTATGCATTAACGTGGCCCGTTTAAATGCTGAATTGTGACGGATGCTACGAGTTATAGGCTATTCGCCGTACCGGTAGGCCTAATATTCACTAACAACGCATCGTTTCTTCTGTAATATTTATTTAATCATTATAATCATAATAGTCTATCTATTAACCCTTATTTAACCAATAATCATTTTATAATTCTATACATATTCCAGGTATTGCAAGAAAGCGATATCTGATAGCACATGCGGTTCCACCTTAAAATCCAGCCGTGCCCAGTGTTCAGTACCTATGGAAAATATTACCCTAAGTTAATAAACCAAACAACTGGCGACATTCTTTTTTTGAAATGCTCATTTCCATCTTCACCCTAGTCTACGTAAAGTACCATACGGTAAGCACTGAAAGGGTAGGGGGGGATATGACCTCAATTTCACAAACGAACGAACCTCATTTTGCATGAATTATGGAACCCGAATCCTAATGGAGGTATGGATTGTCTGCATTTAGAAATATGCTAGTCAATAATTTAAAACAAGATGCCAGAAAACTAAATACAAAAAGCTGCGTGCCTACTACGGTGTCAAGTTGCTCCGTGAAAAAAAAAAAAAAAAAAACACCTCGCCAAGATTATACGACGTGCATACAGTTAAATAAAATCATCCAATTGGAAAAACACTTTCTTTGTCACGATCTTATGCGCAATTCAAACAAACAGGTGTAATTTACGGGAAAATTTGCAACATTTATTACTCCTGTATATATTTTAAATGTGATCACGTTCGTCACTTGGAAAATGTCCTGCAGTCAACTCCCAGCGAGACTCCTCCTTCAGCGTTGGAGCTAGCCATGGATCAGTTTTACTTGCAAAGTGTGCGATCGGTAACCTTTTTCACGTCGCTTCGGGCTGCTTTAATTGTGTGTCCGTTTCGTTAAAGATAATTCAGTACTTGAGAAGTTTCTGGAATTTATTCCAATTATTGATACGGATAAAGTCATCAAAATGGCAGATTTTGAGAGTCAATAGTAATGGCAGTAGGAACACTGAGAGCAAAACATTATCTTTCTCTTGCATAATATCAATATTATAAGCATTGTTTCACTTTTAATATTTAGTTACTGTTTTCCATATTTTTCATTGTGTGGAAAAAATAATAAGGCCTAAAATAGTTTTCATGCATAGAGAACGGTTATTTAATTATTGTTTTTTTATGAAAATTAATCGAAATGCCATTTTAATTATGATAACGGTTGCTTTCAGGGGCGGAACAGCAAGGTCATCTGTCCCTTTAATAATGTGCTTAATTACCCTATTTTATTAATGAACCCCCCCCAGAAGGAAATCCTGCGTACGCCACAGGGTATGTCCGCTATTACACGCGTAAATTATGGGACAAATACAGTATTGCTAACCCCGCGCATTCGGTACTGACAGCCTTCCTGTCACTTTGCCCCGCTTTTCCTCTCCGCAACCCACGGTCGCCACATAACAAGACCCTACGTCCAACCACCACACTGCAAGATTTCTGAGCATGCTTCTCACCTACACCCTGTATTTCGAAGGAAACAACGCGAAGTATATGTCGGGAGCTTGGAACAGCTGAGCTGTGTTGCTAAGTTTTTAGTGTTGTAAATCAGCTGATTCGAACAATACAC
This sequence comes from Meconema thalassinum, assembly GCA_946902985.2. Lineage (NCBI taxonomy): Eukaryota > Metazoa > Arthropoda > Insecta > Orthoptera > Tettigoniidae > Meconema > Meconema thalassinum. The sequence continues at coordinate 1,804,022,599 of OX336388.2, read as the reverse complement.
AGCGCTACTCTTCACACATTATTTCGGTACAATTATACGTAATATATTAAAAAAAAAAGATCCCGAGTCAACGCCGAGGACATTCAGAGAGAGAAATACGATACTTTTAGATGAATAAATAAATTACACACCGTAGCTATGATACCTTTATCATAGGTATTCAATTCAATAAATACGACAAAGAGGGCAAACACTCTACAGCTAATGAATATTAAAAAAAACTCACCATGCAATGATTATCCTTTAACATGAAACAAGAGTCTGAGTGGAGGTCGTTCACAGCTTACTACAGTAGTTGACAGATAACACCATGCACACTCACTGAATCGCGACTCTCTAGGGTTAATATTAGCTTTCGTGATAAAGCAAAAGTAAAGTTAAGGTAAAGACATATTTAACACTGAGCACTCAAACAAGCCCCTCTGTGGCGATATTATTGCTGTGGTTTTATATTGTCGAATTGTAGGCGGTATTTTGAACACTATGACGGGAAACAATAGCCTGTGCTCTATTATCGATTGACATAAGCGAACTGACACCAAGAAATAAATTATCCTCAGTCACTTGGCAAGGGTTTCTTTGACACCCTCCATCCCTTCACTGTCCCTATCATCATCACCACCATCATTGTCTTCGTCAGAGCTCGATGAACTGCATGGTTAATAATCATTTCATCCACCGCGATATCCAGACCGCCTTCAGTATTTCTTTCTGTACATGCTGTACGGGATGTGTCCAGTCCTCGGGTCGAACGTCGGCAAAGTAAAAGTAACGAAACAATGACAATGAAAGGAAATCCGACACAGACAGTGGTTAACAAGCGACTGAAACGATGCCTGCCCATCCGAGAAGAATTCTGTCACTTGTGTGGTGTATTTTGCAGCCACATGTTGGTGACGGGTGTTCGATGGTAAAATGATGAGAGCTGTGAGATATTGTTTGTAGTTTTTGAAATGTATGCATGTGTGACGCATTTGCATTGAGTGTTTGAAAGAACTTTAAAACAATTTGGTATGTGCATCTCCTCTGCGAAAAAAGACCACGGAAAGGCTAAAAACAGTAAAATTCCACAAGCGACACGCCGCGAATACTTTTTAATTTAGATTTATTTCATCAAAGTAGATAATAGAAAATAAAATAATGCAAAACGAAATTAAATAAGTCCCTTTGACAAATACAAGATTGTTACTAGGAACTTCAGTTATACACAGCACAAAATTAAGTTCTTTTGACAGTACTTTTTTTTTCCAATTCCTGGAGATCTTTTGTGGCTTTTCTTTCGACTGCCACCTTAGCCGTCGCTTCACACCTGTTTTGCTTCCTTGAACACGGCGTAGGAGTTTCGTGCAGTATGGACTCTTGCTCACGGTTATCTTATCTACTCCACCAGCTGCCATCACAGTGGCCTGAACAGTATGCATGCCAATCAGACTTGCTTCTTTGTGATTGACCATCATGCACCCCTTCTCTCTAGAGCTGCACTGTTGTGATACAAAGTCAGTATCATTTTAACGAAGCTTGTGAGATCGTTTTTGGCAGGAACTGAGGAAGGTGCTGAAGCCACTAATTCAGACCGCAACACGTCGAGCCGTGGCTCCTTTCCGTCGACCTGCTTCAAACGCGCAGTGATGGAGGGCAGTCTCAGAAGTGCGGAGTAGCTGCTCTTGATGCGGTCAGCCATTGCGCCAGAAAGCAAATTCTTCTGATCACAAATAATTTCCAGGGCAATGACGATCCTAACTTCTTCCAACTTAGGAGTCTCAGCGACCCCTATAGGGTCTAGGCAGGAAATAGCACGGGTCTCTTGAGAGCAAGAGTTGACCTCTCTTTGATTTTTTCTGCCATAGGATACACACGTAAAATTCTCGGCAGTTGGTGCGAAATTGCAGCACATCCGCGTCTGGAATTTTCTGAGATCTTGAGCTGTTAGCTTCTTTAAGGGCTGCTCTTGTCGAGAAACCCAGGTCTGCTCTGTGAATAACAATGCGGAATGATTCCTGTATGTCATTGTCAGCAACGAGCGCGGCACGCGTAGCCCTGCGCGGAGAGGGTACGGTCGGCCAGGCAAAGCATGCATTCGACGTTGGCTGGGTTATCATCCCGCTTAGCGCTCTATCGGTGGCGCAAATTGCGGGTGGCACCACGGTCTGCAGGCGAAATAGGAGACTGAGTGGGAGGACTCGACCGAGCGTTCGGGGGCTAAGAAGTCAGGCATTATGAGACTTTTTAAGATTTCCCGTATCAAGTGTGAATTTCCCGTATTTTTCCCGGTCACTAAAATTCCCGTATCGCTTGACACCCTGCAGTATATAGCCCGCAGGCATAAAGACGAGAGTACTTTCTGCCGACAAGATCACGCCAGATTAGGCCTATAAGCTCGCGGAATGTGCGCTGACCGTTCGCGTCGCGGTTCATAGCCCGCAGGCATAAATACGATATTACTTTCTCCTGACAAGATCACGCCAGATTAGGTCTATAAGTTCGCAGAATGTGCGCTGGCCTTTCGCGTCATTGTTTATAGCCCGCAGGCATAAAGATGAAATTACTTTCTGCCGACAAGATCATGCCAGATTAGGCCTATAAGCTCGCGGAATGTGTGCTGGCCGTTCGCGTCGCGGTTCATAGCCGGCAGGCATTAAGACAAGATTACTTTCTCCTGACAAGATCACGCCAGATTATACGCTCGCGGAATGTGCTAAGAGACGAAGCTTGCCGCTCGCGTCACAGTTCATTGCCCGCAAGCATAAAGACGAGATATTTTTCGTCTGACAAAGTCGCGCCAGGTTATAAAGTCGCGGCAGCATGTGCAACTGACTGGCGCACTTATTCGAACATGCTATGCGATGAAATCTTATAAACCTATTTTAGTGTTTGAAAAGTGGGGTGCGACGATTATGCGAGGAAATACGGTATATTTACGGGTTTGGCATTGAAAGGGTTAATGTGACTGAATTGCATAGACATAAATATAATTATACACAAACTAGGAACCACAAGGGCACTGAATTTTTACTGTGAAATTCTTTAATTCAATGCATATAAGTAAATTCAATTTTCGCTATGCTCACGATCAAGGATCAGTCCTCCAGAACAGTTATAAGCTAAGTTAAGAAAATTGGGAAGGTGAGAATGTGGTCATGGTAACATCAGAAGAAAAAAATAATAATCAAACCCATATTAGATAATGTATAACAAATTTTATTGCTAATATATTTATTCACATGATAAAAAATAAACTATGCACATTTTTTCTTTTGTAGTTTGCATACTCAGGTAAAGTTGATCTTTTAAGTATGAAGATTTTTACAGGACCATTTGTAGAATAAACCATTTTTAATATGCTCGAGTTTCAAAACTTAAAAAAAGAGAAATATTAAAAAAAGTACTTTTTGTGACCATGTGATCATGCATTATACTTTCATACAAGATTATTTTACAAGGGAAAGAAACTTACGTGACAAAAAACCCGACCACACATTATTATTTGTATCGTATATACAAAAAATTATCTCAAAATACGATATAATATCTCAAAAAGACGTCACAAAAAAACTGTCTCAATTCCGTAAATGAATAAGTAATATGAACACAATATTTATTATATATTATAAAGATAGTAGTCACCAAATTGATTGTGTTGTCACTTGGTAAAAAAAAAAAAAAAGAAAGAAAGAAAGAAAGGTTAGCTGCCTAAGATCTAAAATAAAAACAACACACTGTCAAGAAGTACAGAAGGTTAAGTATTAACAGAAGAATTCCAAGAAGGAAGTATGCATAGTTTTTGTTTTGACACATCTGTGAACACACGCACACACTCACACCGACACTCATCCATACATTTCGATGCCAACTCAGCAACAAACGAGGCAGGTTTGACTCGACAATACGTATTCTGTCTTATGGCTTGAATTTCACTAATGGTATGCTTTTGGAAGATAAACACTTGTCACACACCCATTCAGCGTATACTTCAGCTGTGAGCAACTGGTAAGCTGCTTCAGTCAACCCTGTGCACACCCTGCAAATATGAAAGAAGAAATTAAGGCAGAGTTCTCAACAATGTTATCACTTTATATAACACAAAAAACAAGCACAATATTTTGTGCCAGTAACAAATTTTCAGATATAGGCATACCGTATTTGCTCGCATATAACTAGCACTTTTCTGACGGAAAATAAATGATAAAACTTTCGTTGTGTGATTTATTTATTTCTCGTGCCGGAAACATACGAATGTACAGTTGCTATACAGGTACATAAAAGGGTAAAACTGACTAATTATATAACAAGTGCCCAATACTGAGCAACATCCAAGGGGCTCGGAGTGGTTAACAGGAGATCTTCCTCTGCACAAGATGAAGGGCACAGAGGACAATGAAGCATGTGTCTTGTGGTTTGTTCTTGTCCACATTCGCAAGACGTGTCACATGTACTGAGGCCCCATCTCCTCAGATTGTCTTGGGATCTTCCAACTCCTGGTTGGTTCTTAAGTTTAGGGGCTGCGACAACGCGGTCATGTAGCCCCGTGTACTTTGGGTGTGTGTAGAATCTGTCTGATAACCGGTGTTAATTTTGATGACTGTATTAGTGTGTGTTATCTGTTTTTTAAATTTAAGTACTGCAACTTAGAATTTTTCAAATAGTTCCGACTTTTGCCGCCAAGCGCAACCGTCAACGACTACTAGGCCAAGTTCAGAAGTTAGCTAGTAGACGCCACCGCAGTCAGCTCTTGGCAACGAACGTAGAAAGCTAAGAGCGTTGTTTACATTCTTAACCTATCCAATTTAGCTTCACACAGTTGCAATTAGTGGAAGGTTCTTTAACATGCCATAAATCTATGACATGGGACCGCCGGCTTTACTTCCCCTCCGAAGAAACTTCCAAATCCTGATCGTAACCTGTTTAGGGATTTCCATACCAACCAGCTTTCGTTGTGACCGGGTGGTAGTTGTTCAGCTACTGGCATCCAACCGCAGGGGTGACGGGTCGATTTCTTCCATATCTCCAGCCTTGTCTTCTCCGGTGAGACAGTAAGCATCTCAAATGTCTTCAGGAAGCTCTTTCGGGACATCAGCCGTTGCAGAGGAGGATTATATCCATGCAGTGGGTGGGCGCTGTTCTCTTCCACTCGCAGCCTCTCCCTGTTTGCAGCTACCTCTCTGCGTACACAAGGTGGTGGGTGCTATTCCAGCCAGGTAGTAGAGCTTATCTGTTGGGGTAGGTTTTAAGCAACCTGTTATCAACCTGCAGGTTTCATTCAGAGCTGTATCTACATGTCTGGCATGAGATGACCTGTACCAAACTGGGGAAGCAAATTCAGCAGTAGAAAAGCACAATACCATTGCAGAAGTGCGAATAGTCTCTGGATGTGAGCCCCATTGTGTCCCTACTAGTTTGCGTATCAGGTTGTTTCGTGTGGAGATTTTCATTTTGTTATTCTTACAGTGGGTTTTGAATGTAAGAGCTCTATCAAGGGTTACTCCCAAGTAATTGGGGTGTGACAATGCTGCAATCGGATACCTGCCCATTCTATGCGTATCTCACGATGAGCTTCCCTGTTCCTTAGGTGGAAGGTGCATACTTGTGTCTTACATGGATTTGGTCTGAGTTGGTTCCAACTGTAATAACTTGATAGATTTCTCAGAACAGATGTCAGATATAAGCAGGGATTTGTGTGCAAAAGACTGTATTCCTGAAAAAATGTAAAATTTTCATTACTGAAACAAGACAACGGCATTGTCACTGCTACCAATCTTCGAGCTACTCTCGTGTGCATCATTCTAGTCATCATCCTGACTTCCACCCAATGCATTTGCGACGTTTATCTTCAAGAAGCTCTTCACAAGAACGTCTGTCGACACCATAACCCATGCCCATATAACCCAATCACGCAAGAGTGCAACTGATGCCTGCTTTATTATGTCGCTTATCATAACTAACAATACCAGATCTCGAAGTGTTCTAACCTAACAATTATCATGTGGAGCACCAACAATTAAGTTTCTGACCCTTAACATTGCCTTCTCAAAGTGCCCGAATATGAAAGTCACAGCTCCTTGCTAAAGCGCCCGTGTATGTTCTGGCATTCTCCTGCCACCTCTCGTATTGGTATGGAATTAAAACTAATTGTGAACCATAGGTAATGTGTCAGGCAGGCATAGGACGCCTTTTACTCCGCCAGATGAATTTACTGGCGATGGGAGTAGACATTGGGAACTAAGGACTCCATGGAGCAGGCTACTGAGATGTATATATTAGCATATTTAAATTAGGATTTGGCAATTTTTGTAGTATGGGCCGATGTGACTAATTCTAAGAGAAATAAAAACATGCTGAAGTTGTTCTGAACCAGGGACTTCATGAAATAAAATGGCAAACAATATAAATATGTGTACAGTTTGTGAAAACTGTGCAAATTCCATTACTGACACATTTTTTAAAACTTAGTTTCATAATTGTTTATGCGGCCAGATAATATAGTTATAAAAATTATGACTAGATTATATGAGAGCAGACTTCAAACCAAGGACCTCAAGTGCAATGTTAAGTATAGTGCAGTGAGTAGTTTGACATGCTAAAACACCTTCACTTGCATTCTTCAAGCTTTCACTCTGTTACTTCTGTGAGTAGCATAATAGAGTGGTGGTAGAAGTCGTCGGATTTTTTAAGAGCGTTAAAAATCCCTCAGTATGCCTTCCTTCGGAGGGGAAGTAAAGCCTGCGGTCCCATGTCATAGATTTATGGCATGTTAAAGAACCTTCCACTAATTACACCTGTGTGAAGCTAAATTGTATAGGTTAAGAATGTAAAACAACGCTCTTAGGTTCCTACGTTCATTGCTAAGAGCCGACTGCAGTGACGTCTGGAAGCTAAGTTCTGAACTAGTAGTCGTTGACGGCATTTGGCGGCAAAAGTAGGAACTACTTGAAAATTGATCGTCTGCAGTCCTTACTTGAATTAAAAAACAGATACACACTAATACAGTCATCACAATTAACACCGGTTATCAGACAGATTCTACACACACCCGAAATACACGGGGCTACATGACCGCGTTGTCGCAGCCCCTAAACTTAAGCACCAACCAACCATCCATAACCCTGAAGTAGTTGCAATTGGTTGGCGAGACCTGCTTTTTGGTATCCCTGTTGTTTGAATGAACCAAGCCCTTCCCCCTTCCTGGTAGCTACTTGGCTCCCGACCTTCAACTGAACACAATAGACAGCTTTCAGTGTTTGGAAAGTTTGTGTGCACTGGCCGTTTAGAGTCTTGCTGGCCTGGTGCGACTATTAACTCTTGCTGGCCTGGTGTGACTATTGACTCGTTGTCGAACTTCGCATTGTTAGTTTGATAAAGATAGCTTTGAAGCCATTTTTCAGTGCTGCCTTATTGACAATATTAATTGCTAGTTTGGTACATTTTGACTTCTGTCTAACATGGAAGCTAGGCTAATTCAACCTGGATTCGTTCCATACTGGAGGAATTTGAAGATGAAGTTCTTGGTGGAAATGAAAGTGATTTCGGTAGTGATGTAACTGATGAAGAAGAGAATGTTGTGGACTGTGTTACCAAACAAAGTGATATCTCAGACGTTTCTGATTCAGAAGATGGGGATCTAGTAGGGATACATCGGATGACGAAATTCCTTTTGCTTACCATGAATGAAAATCCACAGCCTGCTTCCAGTCTCCGACCGGGTCAGGAATGGAATGAATGAAGCCCCTGTCTAGCGGCGAGGATATGAACTGTGCCGGCTGCCGAGGCCTGACGCACTCCTCTGGGGCAATGATTAAATGAATGACAGATGATATGAAATGATAGTGGAGAGTGTTGCTGGAATGAAATTTTGACAGGGAAAACCGGAGTACCCGGAGAAAAACCTGTCTGCCTCCGTTTTGTCCAGCACAGATCTCACATGGAGTGACCGGGATTTGAACCACGGACCCAGCGGTGAGAGGCCGGCGTTCTGCCGCCTAAGCCACGGACTTTTGCTTACCATAGTTTTTATAAAGGAAAGGACAGAAAAACCAAGTGGAAAATTGCCGAACCCACTAAATATGTGAGAACTCACCAACATAACACTGTAAGCCGTTTGCCAGGTATGGAAGGTGATGCCAAAACTGCTGACAACCCAGTAAAAGCTTTCAGTTGTTTCATTATGGATGATATGATTGCAAAGATTGTTTTTTTTTTATACAATCTTTATATTGGCTAATGAAAGGAGAGCTATGCAAGGTAACTCAATGCAAAAGAAACTGACAATAGGGAAATAAAAACACTTATTGGATTATTGTTGCAATGCTTTAAGTTTCTACTTAGAGTTATTAATTTTGATGACAAAAGAGACAGGGAACAAAAATTGCTGTGGGACTGGCACAAGTGAGAGAAGTATTTGAAAAGTTCATGGAAAATTGCAAAATAGATTGAACAGTTGGTGAATATGCAACAATTGATGAACAGGCCATTGCAAGTTTCGTCAATTTATGAGAAGAAAGCCAGCAAAATATGGCATTAAAGTTTTCAGTATGGTTGTTACTCAAACTTTTTACAGAAGCAGCATGGAGATCAACCACGGAGAATAGCATTGAGGACCCTTTGGAATAGATCAGGCACCAACAATGGTTGTATATCACTTTGTTCAAACCATTTCAGGTGGAGGTCGCAATGTGACATTCGATAATTGGTTTATTAGTATTCCTCTTGCCGAAGTTCTATTCAATAATAAAAACTTGACAATGGTGGGCACAGTGCATAAAAATAAGAAAGAGCTACCACCTCAGTTCGTGACAAATAAAAGACTTGTTGGAAAAAAATCTATGTTTGGATTCAACAAAAAGATGATACTGGTATCCTATGTTCCAAAGAAGGGAATGATATTAGTGCTGTTGAGTACAATGCACCACACAAATGAATTGAACAAGACACTGGAGATGAAGAGAAGAGGGGAGCGTGATGGCGCAGTGGCTTCGCTTCTCGCCTTTCACCCGGACGGCCGGGGTTCGAATCCCGGTGACAGCGGGGAGGAATTTTCACCTGGAAAATCACGTGGTGTCAGGAAGGGCATCCGGCCTTAAATCCCCGGCCAAAACCAAAATGAGCCTGGTTGGCTCCGGCGACCCCAATTAATTGGGAAAAAGCCGAAAGGGAAAGAAGACTGGAGATGAAGAGAAGCCTGAAGTGACACATTTTACGTTACCAAAGGATGAGTTGATACAGTTGATCAAATGGGGTAAAATTACACCACTGTGAGAAAATCCAACAGATGGCCTATACTGTGTTCATTCATTACGTTGATCTGGCAGGAATCAATGCACTTGTGTATGAATTTAACACAAGATGCCACGAAAAGACTGTGGCTCGGCTGCAGTTCCTGAAATGTCTAGCTTAGGGACTGACTGAGGACAACATATGGTTAAAGTTATTGCAGCTGAACCTCACAAAACCTTTGAGGACTGTCATCAACACGATTCTGAAAATGGAGGAAAATCATCCTGTATGAGCTCCTGCCACAGAAGATTACAGGAAGATATCCTTCATCTGCTCCAAGTGCCAAAAATTCACCCCTCTCCTCTTCCGCCCCTATTGTCTTGTTTGTTGCTTCCATGTTGACACCGATTCAGTACAGCACAGTCTCCGTCCGACTCAGCACGGCTCTGTTAGCTTATTGCCGCATTACATCGTAAGTCTTTATATAACATTTAGGGTTTTTAAAGAATTATTTTATCTACCACTTCTTTCTCTCATACATAGTTTCATTTCTTTCCAGTTGGGAATGGTCACCCCTTGCTTGGGCTTTTGAAGCTAACATTAGAAATAAACCAAGAAAGACTGCCAAGCCCGGCTGAGGATTTTATTGAGCTTTTAACATAAGAAAATGTTTTAACAACTTTTTAATGTGTTACAGTGATCTATGTGTGTTTTTATGTACAATTTTTAACTACACCCAGTATATAAAGGGAATGTTTTAAGTGCTGCCCAAATATTTAGGCTGATGAAGACGTCAATAAGTGTTTGACGTCGAAACATGTACCATGTGTTAAAAGACAGGTGATTGTATCACGACATTTTAATAAACAGTATTGACGAGGCGGAACCATTTGGAACTTTGTTATTAATATAAACTAATACTGTGTACTCCCGATAATTCGCAGGTCTCCAAGAGTATTTTTTTTAAGTAGTAACTTTTACAGGAAATAATCATTGTGCTGTAAATTAATCTCTCGGTCATTTAAAAGAATGTTAGCGCAGTAAGGTGCGTAGAGACTAAAAAAATTGAGATTTTTGAGAAGACTGAACTGCATTTCTCTACAATGTAACAGTAGGCCTACTTGTGCAGAATGCTGCTAACTTGGAAACATACAAGCATGTTGCCACAGATGATATAACACAGATTTCCTTTAAAGCCGAGAAATGCACTCTCTCTCAGAACTTACCCTCCCTTTCCCAACAGACATACCCCAAGGTCGCTGACCTGCGAGTTGTGGAGGGTAGATTTGCGGACAGTATATTGTAAAGAGCGGTTATTGCCTGATGGTGCAAACCTGCACGAAGCCGAGAGCATGTTTATTGGATGCTCTTCATGCAGTCAACAAGCCATGGGAGAAAATTACAGCTACTTCACTTGCACAAAAGGAAGTGTTTGCTGGCTTCTGTGACGATATTTAGAACGGGCAAGGTGGTCTCAATACGATGACATTATTACAAAACCTGGATGAATGTCAAGATGCAGGAGGAAGTGACATAATTGAGTAATTAGACATCGATAAAGCCAATTATGGTTTAAGACAAGACAGAAGATATTCCACGGAATTTGACTGTTGGTGAGGATAATGGAGATCGAGGTGATTTCGAGATCGGGAATGATGCTACGGATATCCTGAAAGTTTCCCATTCAAGCTAGTGTCTCTATAGTGACACTTTTCTCTTATATAGAAAATCGAGATTAATTTTCGTTCTCATTATTGCTTTCTTCAGAAATGTATACTCCAAAATCAGAATAAATAATTTAAGAAAACAAAAGTGATGCCAGTTTTTTATTGCTAGATATTAATGTTAGCATAATCCACATAGGCTACCTGTAGTCTAGTTTATCTTTACAATGTATTCAAGTGCTATATTTAGCTCTTCTTTTGCATGTTCATAAAATATTTTAATATTTTAACTAACAATTTTGTTTTTAGTAGGCTAAAAAAAAATAACTGCACGGTTTTCAATAATTCGCAGAAATTTATCCATAAAATACCACTAAATTATCTGAAGTGCACTGTAAATGTACAGTATACTTGACAATACGGATCAAAAAGAAACATGAGTAATTTCATAGCAATATACAGGGTGGGCGGGAAGTAACTAGGTATTGAAATTAACGTATACTTTTTTTTATGTTTGAAGAGTTATTTGAAATTAATACAGTATGTACACTGTTATATGGGAATATGATTGCATACCATACTGGGCGACCAGTAACCGAAATGAAAGTGGGAATCATGAATGTCATGACCCTGACAGGCAAGGTGGAGGAGGTGGTAGACTTCATGGAGAGGGAGAAGGTTGGAATGATGGGGCTGAGTGAAGTGAAATGGAAAGGTAAAGGAAGGAAGAAATTGAGGAAAGGATATACTTTATACTGGAGTGGTGGCCAAGAGGCAAAAAATGGCGTGGGACTGATAACCTCGAAACAACTGGAGGAGTATGTTGAAGTGGTAGAGTGTGTGTGACAGAATAATGAAAATTAGAATGAAGATGAAGAATGACGTGATGGACTTCATACAAGTGTATGCACCACAGACTGGAAACAGAGAAGAAGATATTGAAGTATTCCTGGAGGATGTAGAAAGAGTAATCTCAGATGTAGAAGTGGTGATCATGGGAGATATGAATGCACAAGTCGGAATTGAGAGACAAGGAAAGGAAGAAGTCGTTGGACCATATGGATATGGGAAAAAGAACCGGGAAGGAGAGGAACTTGTAAACTTTTGTGAAAGGAATGGACTGATAGTGGGTAATTCATGGTTTCGGAAGAAAAACAGCAGGAAAATTACGAGATATGGGTGGGGTGATAGAAGAACAAAATCAGTAATTGACTACTTCCTGGTAGAAAGGACGAATCGCAGAAAGCTGATGGATGTGACAGCTTTACCAGGAGAAGCAGTTGATGGGGACCATAGAGCTGTGGTGGCAAAATTTAGATGGGGAAAATTGGAAAACCTAAAGGAGATCAGAGAAAGTAAAATAAAAGTATGGAAATTGAAAGACAAAGCTGTACAGGAAGATTTTCAGGAGAGATTGAAGCAACAAATCCCAGTTACTGAAGTGGGAAATGTAGAAGAGGAATGGTCCCACTTTAAAAAGGCATTTGCTGGTGCAGCAGAGAGTGCTTGTGGTAGGACGTCAACAAGAGTTAAAGAGAAGGAGACACCGTGGTGGAATGAGGAAGTGAGGAAAGCAGTGAAAGAAAAGAAGTCTGCATGGAAAGAATGGAACCGAGATCAAAAAGAAGAAAGCAAAAGGAAGTATCACGACAGCAAACGGAGGTGTAAGAAAGTGGTAGGAGAAGAAAAGAAGAAAAGTTGGGAAGAATTTACACGAAGAATGGAAACAGATGTAAGTGGCAGTAAAAGGATGCTGTATGGGCTTCTAAGAAGTAAGAGGAAAGAAAGAGTTACTACAAAGCTGGTGAAAAAGGAAGATGGAGAGTTGTTAACACACCCAGAAGAGATAAAGGGACGATGGAAGGAGTATTTCGATAAGCTATTGAATGTGAGCAATTGTACTGGTGAGATCGAAGTGACACAGCCTGATGACTCTATAACAGAAGATGATATAACAATGCTGGAGGTGGAATTAGCAGTACAGAAAATGAAGATGGGAAAAGCAACAGGGGTGGATGAAATCAGTGTAGAAATGATAAAGGCTGCTGGACCTGTTGGTATGCAATGGCTGTATCGACTGCTAAAGTGTGTGTGGAAACGGAAATGTGTACCAGAAGACTGGGAGAAAGGGCTAATAATACCAGTGTTTAAGAAGGGGGACAAGAAGGTGTGTGATAACTATAGAGGGATCACCCTCTTATCACAGATAGTGAAAATACTGGAAAGGATATTAGAAAGAAGAATGAGAAGAAAGGTGGAAGGAGAGTTGCAAGAGGAACAGTATGGCTTCAGGAGTGGAAGATCCACAGTGGACCCAATCATTAGCTTGAGGCAGGTGATGGAAAAGAACTGGGAATATGGAGAGGATTTGATCATGACTTTCATAGATCTAGAAAAGGCATATGATAGTGTCCCCAGAGAGAAGGTATGGGAAACCATGGTTAAGAAGAGACTGGGAAGAGAAATGTTGGAAATGGTGCAAGCAATGTACAACAACTGTGTTAGCAGGGTACTGACCCCAGTTGGAACGACAGATTGGTTTAGGAACAAGACTGGACTAAGACAGGGGAGTGTGCTGTCACCTGTTTTATTCATAATGGTAATGGATGAAATTGTAAAGGAAACAAAGGAAGCATATGGACATAAAGAAATGAAGTTACTATTATTTGCAGACGATATTGTGGTCTGGGGAAGGAACACCGAAGAAGTGCAAAAACAACTAGATGCACTGAACGAAAATATTCAGAAGTATGGCCTGAAAATCAGTATAGAGAAAAGCAAGACCATGGTGATGACAAGAGGGGAAAGACAAGGAAAGGGCACTGTGAAAATTGGAAGTCAGAGTTTGGAAATTGAGGACACGTTCAAATACCTAGGAAGTGAATTGATGCAAACTGGTAGGTTGGACATGGAGATTGGCAGGAGGGTACAGCAGAGCAATGCATTCTATCAAAGTGTAAGAAAACTTGTTTGGGATAAGGAAGTACCAAGGAAAAGCAAGGAGGTAATGTATAAAGTGTACTATGTTCCCATATTAACTTATGCAGCTGAGACTTGGACCCTGACGAGCAGGCAAGAGAGTAGAATCCAATCCAGTGAAATGAAATTCCTAAGAAGTATGATAGGTAAGACAAGGAAAGACAGAGTGAGGAATGAAGATGTTAGGAAGGAAGTTGGGATGGGAAAACTAAATGAGAGAATTGAGAAGAATAAACTAAGGTGGTTTGGACATGTAAAGAGGATGGAGGAAAATAGAATACCAAGACAGATGCTGGAGGCCAAGTGCAAGGGTAAGAGAGCAAGGGGAAGACCTAGAACAAGGTGGATCGATTCAGTGAAGAACAGCGTGAGAAAAAGGAATCTGGACTGGGACAAGATCGTGGAAGAAGAATTGTGGAAGGAAAGAGGAAAGTGGAGAAGTGCCATAAATACCCCGACCCGGCAGGAGCTGGATAAGGGGAAATGATGATGATGATGATGATGACCATACAATTCCATTACATCTTGATGTAGGCACCTGTGGCGTCGACCAATCTCGTCAAACGATCTGGGAAGGAATCCACAGCTTTCTGGAGGAATTTGTGTGGGACCTTGGTAAAAACATCCTGAATCCGTGCTTCCAATTCGTCCAATGTGCGAGGTTTCGTCCGGTACACCTCCTCTTTTCCCCAGCCCCATAAAAAAAGGTCACAGGGTGTCAGGTCTGGACTTCTTGCAGGCCATTCATGAGATGCACGTCTCCCCAGCCAATGTCCTGAAACTTCTCATCCTATCACGACGTTTGCAAAGTGAGGCGGTGCACATGAAGATAATGGCGGTGATATTTTCTCATCTAGATACCATGGGACTAACGTAATCCTGAAGCATTTGAAGGTAGTGTTCCCTGTTAATTGTGTCACGCAGGAGATATGGGCCGATGACATTTGTAGCCGTTATTCCACACGACACAGTCACTTCTGGACGACACTGCATCTTCTCCACCGTAACTCCAGGATCCGGTGCCACCCAGTAATGGCAATTGTGCCGATTGACAAAGAACGATCAAATTCCACACAGCGCAAAGCAATCTGTGCTCGTTCTCTTACTGCCAGGTGATCGGCCATCTTTGTTATTGTTGAGTGTACCGCCGCTCGCGGCCACCGTCGGTACTACACGGCATGAAAAATCACTATCATATTTAATGTTCTGTATGTTTCCCCTATTTCCAATATTATTATATCAATATTAAACATTTAACAGCCGTTTAATAATACCTAGTTACTTCTCGCCCACCCTGTAGTTCACAAGTAAACCCAAAAAATATCAGTTTTGTTTGTGTAGTTTTAAATATACAATTATTTGTGGAAAAAAGGGATGATTAAATGTTGTAATCTTGAAACCTGTATAAAAATAAACAAAATAATATCCCAAAATACTTTAATTGGAAATTAAATTCTACAACCAGTCTCTGTTGTTGTTATCAATTCATTTTAGGGGCTTGAGACATAATGGTCATCAGCCCCATGTAGTTAGGTGTGTGTTTAATTTGTCTGATAACCTTTATTTATGTGATGACTGTAGTAGTGTGTGTAACTGGAGTACGGACAGGGATGAGGTAGGTGCCCCGGGATTTGAAATAAGATACTATCCCGGCATTTCCCTCAAGGGAGTCCGAACTTGCTGCAGCTGACCTCGTGGCCATGGTGCACGAATTAACGAGCACAGCTATGCTGCAGGACATAACAGTCTCCTGAGCACTATGTTTTTTCTTATTAAATTATAGTCCTACAGCACAAACCAGTCAATGATGGGCATGAAAAATTAGTATTCTAAAGCAAAAATTCTAAATAAGAAAATAAAGATTATGACTATTTACTCACCGGTGGAACCAGAAATTGCAGCCAGACTCGCACAGAATTGCCTGATCATTGTCATGGACTTCTTTATGGCAGGTACCACATGGATAGATAGGTGGAGCATTTGGGTTCTGCGGGTTGAATACCATCGGCTGATCATGAGGATAAACCTGTAGCAAACGCTGACCATTAAACTACAAGATAATAATTACTATACGGCACTAGTTACAAATTATCAGAAGAAAATAAAGGTACCTGAAAAGAGAAGTTCAAAGAAAAAAAAAATTCATCGAAAAATACAAACATGTTTAAAGACATGCCCTAGCACAAGGTTATTCTAACTTGTGATAAAACTGATCAGGATAGCGTAGTGATTCTAACCTGTGGCTACGGTTGTAACTATCCATGAACTCTGAGACAATAAGATTCAAATTAATTATCGCAATAGATCTCCCGATTTAAATTCCTGTGGGGGATGTTGAAGGGAAAAGTGTATATGAATAACAATCACACAGGCTAAGATTTGCTGAGTGTTTGCAAACCTCTTTAAAGAAATGCCAGGCATGTTTGACAGCGAGGGTCATCATTTTGAACATCTCCTGTAATGCCACGTACGTTTGAGACTACTGAATTTACTCGCGTAACTTTCCCCACTTTTTATTTACTTTTCTTCGACCTCAAAAACGGGGAGGGAAAATTATGCAAATCTAAATTAAAAATGGAAATGAAAAAATCTAACATAATGACTTTACTTAACTTACGACATTTATTTAGGCCAAATTAATTGAAAATATGTATAACACAATATTAATTTTAATAAATGATTGAAGGTAATAATTATACCCATACCATCATCTTTTAATGACACCCAAAAAATGCTGAAGATAGGTGCTAGATTCCGGAAATAAATTAGAATACTGTATTAAGGTAACTGTGCAGCGAAGCTTCTCTGCCCCAGTAGTCCTCATGACTATGCTGGATGCTCCCTTTTGGGTAATTGTAGTGTTTCTTGGCATATCAAAGAAAATCAGAGTTTGATCTGCATTTCCGATTAGTGATAGCAGGTAACTGTACTCGCGCCACTTCCTAATTACAAATCTATGAAACTGCACAATTTTTTCACTGTGGTCCTTCGGAAGTTGCTGGCATACAGATGACCTCCTTTAAAGAGAAAGATTGTTCCTTTTCATGAACTGACAAAGCCACCCTCTGCTTGCTTATAAATCAGGAATTTTCAAAGTTTTTTTCTACTTCTACAGCCTTTAACTGGAGCATCTCGTGGGAAACTGAAACGCCATAATTCCTCAATTGATGTACGTAAGAAACAACTTCCTTGTCAATTTCTGGATGCTTCCCGGTTTTTGGTCCCCGAAATGATAAAGTTGTTTTCTTTGTACACTGTAATTCTTTTTTCTGCTTCCGGCAGTAACGCACGTGTGATGGTGCTACGAAAAATTCACAAGATGCAGCATGATTGCAGTTATTTTCGGCTAATTCTATTACAGACTATTTAAATTGTGCGTCGTAACGAATGTTTTTCTTTCCCATCACGTCACTAACAAACACTACAATTCACACGTAAGAATACTATTGAAAGAGATTACTGTACGCATGCAAGTCACAGCTGATAACAAGGGCGAGTTATGGCCTGGGCGCTAGAATGTTGAGTAATCAGTCCCATTCGTAGGGCCTTACCGCACTTCCTCCTCTCCTAGCAATGGAAACTGGAATTTCCGAACTATTTTCCAATTTCTGTGCATCAGCATGAATCAGGAAGACGAGACATATCTGTGGTTCTCTACTAGTGGAAACCGTGGATAAAACAAGGGGAGGGAAAAATATGCGAATTTATTTTCTTCCAAATTTTCGTTCTAAAAATCAGGCAGGAAAAATGATGCGAGGGGGAAAATTACGCAAGTAAATACGGTAATAGCTCGCTAGGAAAAGCTTCCTATAAATGTGGATTGCCCCGATGAATTTTGATATTGCAACTTTTCAGTCGGTTAACACAATATAATCCCAATTACTGGCAAATATGAAAAACAATTGAAAAAATGACCGCATTTCCTTGCATAATCACAGCATATTTTTAGCGCAATATTTGTGAAAGAAAAGCAGGGTGAAATGATTAGGCGAAAAATATTTAAGTTCAAGGAAGAAAAACAAAAAATATTATATTATTTGCTGCACACTTGTGCGCTTCCTATTTGATTATTATGTAATCCCGTGTATTTCACTTTCATCAAGATCACCGTGTACCCTATTTACTCGGCTGTAGGACCCCTTTTCCCCCTAAATTTTTAGTTCCAAAATTGAGGGGGGGGGGGGGTGGTGGTTATTATAGATGCATACTTCACAAAAATTTGCCATAACCTCACTTATCCACCACTATTCGCTACACTCCAATGACTTTCACTAATATCTCTGGCTAAGCAAAAATCTTAGTATCAAAGAAATAGAATGGAATGGACAAAATATCAGATATGGAAATGCAAACTTTATTTTTATTTAAAAATACGGAGGGAGAATGCATCAATTAGGGAATGAGTGCACATCTCGCTAACATTTGTAAATTAACATAAAATACCAATGAGTATTTAATAATTTATTTCCACCTAATGTCAATAAACATAAATTAATAACATTAATTATTTATACTAGTTTCGGCCACATTATGGCCCTCCTCAATATAAGCGGCTTTGGTGGCGTAGTCGGTAGCATGCTGAGCTTCTATGCCCAAGATAGCGGGTTCAAACCCGGCCGAAGCCGTCGGATTTTTTAAGATCGTTAAAAATCCCTCAGTATGCCTTCCTTCGGAGGGGAAGTAAAGCCGGCGGTCCCATGTCATAGATTTATGGCATGTTAAAGAACCTTCCACTAATTGCACCTGTGTGAAGCTAAATTGGATAGGTTAAGAATGTAAACAACGCTCTTAGGTTTCTACGTTCGTTGCCAAGAGCCAACTGTGCTGGCATCTAGTAGCTAAGTTCTGAACTTGGCCTAGTAGTCGTTGACGGTGGCGCTTGGTGGCAAAAGTCGGAACTATTTGAATTTCTAAGTTGCAGTACTTAAATTAAAAAACAGATAACACACACTATTACAGTCATCACAATTAACACCGGTTATCAGACAGATTCTACACACACCCAAAGTACACGGGGCTACATGACCGCGTTGTCGCAGCCCCTAAACTTAAGAACCAACCAACCCTCCTCAATAAATGCTCTTTTAAAAAGAAAGGAAAGAAAACAAATATAATTGTGAGCAATGTGAATATTATAGTTGAATTTCACATTTGTAACCATAACCAAGCACGTATTATTCACACGTTTCACATTAATATAACAATAACGTGTCACACAAACGCTGACCGTTCTTGCAACAATGTTTAAAATGAAACGGAGAAGAATCACATGTAGTAGAAATTTTATTCGTTATGAAACGGAGAAGAAGACTGCCGCAAACGACACTTCGAAGCGCAAAACAAAAGAATACAGCAACACAAACTAGACAAGATATGAAACCATAACGTTCATTGGCTGATTTCAAACTTGGTGCTCCTACTTAACCAATAGTGTGACATCTTATATTGGATGTCGGGTGAAGCCCAAGATCTCCAGACTTGCTGTAGCTGCCCGCACAGTTGTGGTACACGATTTAACAAGCACAGCTACACTGCTGGGAGAATGAAAAATATTTTTGTTAATAGATTACTTACGCAGCTGAAAATGGCTTCTGGCTCTTCAAAGTAATCAATGGAGAAGAACTGGAGGATAAAATATACAGAAAAAATACATAGGAACACTCAGGTGTGGTTGGAGCCTATTGGCTCACAATTCGATATCCTGCCCAATCGTGTATGGTACACGACTCAAAATGGCGGTGTGTCGGGCTGTGGAGATTGCCTTTTCTGTTTTATGTTTTTCCCCCCTTATTTTTAATTATTACAATTATTTTTGGGAAAGGGAGAGAGTAAAAAATAAGCTATTTTACATCAACTTCTTGGTAGTTTCCTACTCTCAATAATTAAGGAGGGGGGGATGAAGTTACTCACGTCCGCAGCATACCTTAAGCTGTAGTACGTGTCCCCTGGGTGGTGCTAAACGAGTAACAATATTGGCAAAAACGTTCCAGAATAGAGAAACATGAGCAAACAAATGCAAACAAATAAAACTGCTCTTTTCAGAGCAAAACACGAAGTAAGAATACTGCAATGGAATGCAGGTGGTCTATCAACAAAGAAACTTTTGGAAGTAAAGAAAATCATGAGACAGAGATATAGACATCCTTCTAATCAATGAAGCCAACACTACACCTGAAAACATACAATATTTAAAGATCCAAGGGTATACCATCTACACTCTCTTCAAAACAAGACAAATAGCAAGCGGAATATTTGCAGCAGTGAAGAACAACATCATGTCAAAATTCAGAATTGTAAAAGAAATGGACCCAACAGATACATCAGAAATTATCGAATTATCCATATGGATCAACAACAAGAAAATAACAATATTCTGTGTTTCCAGTCCTCCAAACAATAAAAATCTGAATCTTCACCTTTTAGAAATCAAAACAGCTACTATCTTTATAGGAGACTTCAATGCAGCTTCTCCAGTCTGGGGCTACAACTACACAAATTCAGCTGGTAAAACAATAAAAGACCTTATGGAGAGTAGCTCTCTTGAGCTATTATATAGTAACAAAGACCCAGCAACATTCATTCACCACTCTGGTTCCACAACTAACCCAGATCTCATATTAGTCTCAACAGATCTTACAAACCACAGTCATCGATCAGTACTCGAAGATCCAGGCAGTGGACATAGAATGTCCCTTCTTACTATTACATCATACAGTGAACCTGACCACAGTGCAGACCAGAAGATTTGGTGGAACTTTAAAAAGGCAGACTGGGAAAATTTCAGAAACAAACTTGAATCTAAAATGTCGGAAATTGATCTTGATGCACCTCCTAACATCATCCTGAATAAATTTACTACAGCCATAAAAGACATAGCCAAACTGTGCATACCCAGAGGTGCCCAAACAAAATATAAACCTTTCTGGTCAGATGAATTGAACAATCTTAAGTCCGCCAGAGACAAAGCAAGAAGAACAGCTGAACTTACTCAGGATCAAAATGATGTACGGAAATGGCGACAAGCAACAGCAAAATTAAAACAAGCAATAACAGTATCAAAAAGAGAATCTTGTAACACATTTTTAACAACAGTTGACTATAGGACAGACAGCAATAAAGCTCACAAACTTATCAATTCTCTAAACAACAAACACGTAGTCACTCCTTTGAATCCTATTATGATAAATGATAAGGAAATTACAGACTGTCATAAAATAGCAAACCACTTCTGTAAACATTCACTTCAATTAGACTATCAAAACTGAAAAAGAAAGAAGACAAGACTCTCAAAAAAATAGTCAAAAAATTCATGAATAATAATGCAGATGATATCTTTAACAATAAATTTTCAATGGAAGAGTTAACATTAGCAATAAAGAACACACAAGTCAGAAAACAACCAGGACCAGATGAGATATTCCCAGAATTCATAAAAAATCTAGGTCCATCAGCTCTAAACATACTGCTACACATATTCAACAAATTTTGGACATCAAATGATAACCTACCTAAAGACTGGACTAAAGCAACCATCATTCCAATCTTAAAACCAGACAAGCCAAAAAACCAAGTCCCCTCGTACCGACCTATAGCACTTACCTCCATTCTGGTAAAAATTCTAGAAAGGATGATTACAAATAGACTCAATTGGTACTTGGAAACAAAATCTCTTCTATCAGAAGAACAAGCAGGGTTTAGACAAAACAGGCCCCCCTCCCACCAAATAATGAGATTTACACAAGCTGTTAAAGAAGCCTTTAACAAAAGGGAAAGTGTTCTTGCAGGTTTCATCGATTTTAAAGGAGCCTATGATACTGTATGGCGAAACATGCTGCTAAAGAAACTTATCACCTTCAAGGTAAATGGATGTATGTTAAACTGGTTTTCAAGATTCCTATCACAAAGAATGATCAATGTTCGTTACAACAACAAAACTTCAGGTTGCAAGCAATCAAAATTAGGCCTTCCACAAGGAGCTGTATCAAGCACAACTTTATTCAATGTGTACATCAACGATCTTCCAAAAACAATAAAGAAAGTAGGTAATGTGAATATCAGCATGTTTGCAGAGGATGTTATCATTTGGACCACAGCACGTAACAGCCCAAATCAGCAAATGCTCCTTGAACACAGAATGAACCAGGCACTTATAAAACTAAAAAACTGGACTGAAAACAATAATATGGAAATCAATACTTCCAAAACAGTATACCAGTTTTTCTCCCTGAGACACCACAATCCAACTTTTAGTCTCAAATTTATCAAGACCTTTCAAAAAGTGAAAGTACAAAGTACTTAGGTATCATCATGGACAAGAAGCTGAACTGGACCAAACACACAAAACATGTGGAGGATAAGGTAAGCAAACGGATGAAATTACTGAAGAGACTAGCAGGAGCTACTTGGGGGAGCACTCAAGACACACTCAACAAAACCTACAATACTTACATCAAACCTATCATAAAATATAGCAGTGAAGTACTCTCTACAGCACCCCAGTCAAACATTGATCGCCTCGAGAGGTGTCAGAATAATGCCCTACGAATCATAACAGGTGCAATAAAAACCACACCTATAACCGCCTTGCAATTATATACCCACAACTTACCAATAGAAGAAGAGATGAGACATCAAACAGCCAATGCATATCTCAGTATACAAAGACTACCTCAAATGACATGGATCAAAAAACCAGTTTCTAGCCCCAATCTTAAAACACAAAAAGATCCCTTAAGTCTCGCCAAAGAATATATCAATAAGAGCAATCTGCAAATAAAACTTGAACCACTCTGTATGCCAGTCAACCCCATTGAATATATACAAGTGACTACAGATCTTACTTTGTTAGAAGAGGTCTGCAAGAAAGACTCTTCACTACAAGATCTAAAACAACTGGCCCTCTGTACAATAGAAGAAAGATATCCATCTAATTAATGGCTAAAAATATTTACAGATGGCTCACAAGACAAAGAAAATAGAACTGGAGCATGAATACATTCACCTCTCTTCTCACTCTACTTCCCAGTAGGGCAAAACAAAACAAACTTTGATGCTGAGATAAGAGCAATTTCACATGCACTCCATCAGTTATTAGGCAGAAACATTGATTATCAAAAATGTGTTATCATTACAGATTCAAAAGCAGCCATCCAAGCCATCTCGTCAAATTACAAGCCCCAAAATAAAGAACTGAAAGAAATTTTTTGTATGATAAAAACCCTTCAAAGACTCCACAAACAGATCTCATTTCAGTGGATCCCTTCTCAGGTTGGAATAGCAGGAAATGAAGAGGCAGACAGATTAGCAAAAAAAGGTACCACACTACAACAACCTGTCAGTCAGACTGATTTTATGTCAGCAAAAAGGATCTTGAAAAATACTATCAAAAACAGGTATGAAGAAATGGCAAAGAAAACAGCAGAAACCAAATTATGGAAAGACATTGATGCCAAATGGGATCAATATAAATTAACACCAAGAAGAGAAGCTGTAGCCTTCTTCAGACTTAACACTGGCCACGACTGCCTTGCAGCTCATCTGAAATGAATCAACATCCTGAGATCTGAAGAATGCACACTTTGTCACGAACCTGGAAGTAAAATGGATAAGGGGCACCTGCTACATTGCAACAAACTTGATGTGACTGCTAGAACTTCAGGAAACCTCACACAATTCTATTGGAACGCAAGAAAGCTGATGGATTGGAATCCGGGCTAGCCATAGGAAACAACAACATAATTAAGGAGGGGCACTATAAGCGATTTCCAAGAATTTTGTATTTTGGCTCTCCAAAATGAAGGGGGGTACTATATGCACTGGGGTCCGTTAATTCTTGTATTTTCTCATTGTGAACATCACTTGCGTAAACATCACCGGTCTCTGTTGCGATGTTTCTACAGAAGTGGCAGATGCTAGAATGGCGCGAGGTGCCTAAGTTTCCGCTAATAGGAGTTGGGACTGTTTTCATGTCGCCGAACTGGGGCTAGCAGCGCTTTGTACGGCGGCATATTGATTCTCGTCATTTTGAGGTCAACACACGGAAGCAATAGGTCCATACAAGTTTCACTCCCCTGGGACTAGCACTGAGTGCGATCGCTGTTTATCGTGCCCGCTACTCGCGTAGCATGGTCATAGCCCGCAGACACAGATACAAGATTACTTTCTTCTGACAAAGTCACACCAGGTTATAAGCTTGAGGCAACATGTGCAACCGGCCAGTGCACAAATACGAACGTACTAAGTGATAATGCTGGCCGCTCATATCAGGTGATCATAGCCCGCAGGCACAGAGACGAGATTACTTTCTTCTGACAAGGTCATGCCAGGTTATAAGCTCGCGGCAACGTGTACAACCAACTGGCGCACAAATACGAATAAGCTATGAAATTTCACAAACCAATTTTTTGTGTTTGAAGAGTGGGGTGCGACGATTATGCGAGGAAATATGGCACAGGTGATTAAAAAATATTTGTTACGAACGAGGGAGCCAGTGCTCGAGAGTCAATGCGCCAGCTGAGCCATGCATTGAGAGGTGCTGCTGAGCACGAAAAGAGAAACCCTGAATTCTCAGCCCACTCATTATTCGAGGGATGGGAGGAACATATATTTCAACCTTCCACGTAAAAAGGAGGTCCCGTGGCTCATGATCTCGCGATTAACGGTCACGTTAAACTACAAGCTTCCATTTTTTTTCTTCTCTGCTCCCTCATTCTTCAAGATGCTGAGAATTTCATATACAGTATCTTAACCTTCTCTACGCCCTCATTCGTAAGGGGATGAAAATTGCTGTATATTTTAACCATCTGCGCCCTAGTTTTTCGAAGGATGGGAGTTTTAAATTCTGTTTTAGGATCTCACAACTATTGTAATTTGGTCCTAGGTGGACTTGAAGAAGCTGCCACATGGTAGCGAAACTAGCAGTGGGAATTTCGGTAAGTTAAATACTATAACTATCATGACTTGGTGAACCGAAAATTTTACTGTAAAACTCCACATTCTGAAACAAGAGCTGATAGGAAAGAACATCAATATCTGTAGCATAGTTGAGACACATACAAAGGACAAGGGCCACTTCATCATGAACTATCACATGTATATCTAAGAAAGTAAGGAAACAAACATAAATTAAATTTCAGATGTTGAAACGACATGGCATGCTTTGAAGAAAAGAGTCACCACAGTCGCTTATGAACATCTAAGCATTACAAAGCCCAGACAACGCAAAATTGATCGTCAAACGTGGCTCTGCACAAGTGAAGTCAAATGTAAGGTGCAGATGAAAAAGAAACTCTACCACCAGTTCCTTACTTCAAAGTCAGCAGAAAATTGGAATGTTTATCGAAGCCAGAAGTGAAGCAAAGAAAACCATTGCTAAAACTAAAGCAGATTACTTCAGTGAAGTTTACCAACGGCTTGATACATCAGATGGTGAGCGTGAAATTTACCGCATTGCTAAGCAACGCCACAGGCAAACAACTGATATTGAGAGGTTTTGCTGTATTAACGATAAGGAGGGCAACCTTGTCACCAATTGGCAGAAAGTTGTAGAGCGCTGGAGGCAGCACTTTGATGAAATTAGCAATGTTGAGTTCCCACATGCTATTACGCCGCATTTCACACCAATACAAGGACCCGTTAGCCCAATCACCAGGGAAGAAGTTGCTGAAGCGATTGGAAAGATGAAGTGGAGGAAGGTAACTGGGCCGGATGATATTACTGCCGAACTCTGGAAATCAAAGCAACGGGACTCGGCTCAATGGCTCACATTTCTCCAATCAGATAATTGAAGAGAGACAGATACCAGCCGAATAGATGTCTAGCACAACAGTCTCAATTTGGCAACAGAAGGGTAGTCCAGCTGAATGTTCCAATTATTGCCCAGTACGCCTCCTGTCTCACACAATGAAGATTTTCGAGCGTATTATTGATCGGAGAATCAGAACACTTGTACACCTCACCATCAACCAGTGCATTTTTTTTTTTCCAAAACTGAGGTACAAAAAATGCTATCCATGCTGCTCACTTGCTCATCGAGAAACATTGTGAAAACTCAAGACACCTCCACCTTGCTTTCCTCGACCTTATTGGCATGCCCTCCAAGATCATGGTGTACCTGAAGTGTTGATAGATTGGGTCAAATTGCTATATGACAACCCAAAGAGCCAAGTGCAATCAGTGGCTGTATTATCTAGTGATTTCCCAGTTTCTGTTGGCATCCATCAGGGAACTGTATTTTCACCTCTCCTCTTCATTACAGACACGGATACTGTTACAAGGGATCTACATTAATCTGTACCTTGGACCTCGCTATATGCTGACAATGGGCTTCTGGCTTCTGAGGATAAGACTGATCTGCAATTACAAGTTCAGGCATGGACCAACCTCCACAAAGAATTTGGATTACGGCTCAACATTAAGAAAACTGAGTATTTGACAACAGATCTAAATGATCCATATACGATTCAAATGAATAGTGTCGACCATCCAAAGACATTGTCGTTTAAATATCTTGGCTCGACTATTACTGCAGATCGAACCCTCAGACCTGAAATATCACATCGCGTGAGCAGCGCATGGCTGAAGTGGCGCTCTTTTTCCGGTGTCTTATGTGATAATAAGATTCCATACCGGCTAAATTCTAAAGTTTATCCTTCTGTGGTCCGTCCCGTTGCTCTGTATGGGGCAGAGTGCTGGCCTTCAACTAAAGAGTTGGAACAGCAACTTGGTGTGATGGAGACAAAGATGCTCAGATGGGCATCCGGGTTGACACTCCTTGATCATGTCAGCAATAATGACATTCACAAGCGATATGGAGTAGAGCCAATTGTTGAAAAGATGAGGGAAAGCCGTCTCCGCTGGTATGGCCATGTCTTACGAGCTGCTGAAACAACAGTTGCACGCACTGTATTGGCATTGCGGATATACTTGGGAAGAGACCAATACGACGACCGAGACAGTGTTGACTGGACACTCTACATGACGATCTAAAAATTGCCCAACTTCATTCTGACATGGCACACAATCATGTAATATGGCGACAGAGAACCAAAAAAGCAGACCCTGCTAATTTGTGGGACAAATGCTAAAGAAAAGAAGAAAAATAACTAAATACGTTCGGGCATACAAATCGCTTAGCAACAGAATAATGAAACTGGCCATGGGAGGAAAACTGAATAGCATTCATACAGGTTCATCAGCCTACAACATATGCAACAGACAAACCAGCCATAGAATGAATGGGAAGATTGGAAATGTGAGGGAAAAAATTCTGCTCTAGGAACCCACCTATATTATAGGTCAGGGGCGGCCAGTCACTGCATGTTCGGCGCGCCAGCTATGTTGTGTCGGATGCCGGCAGGCTGGCTTCTGCCGGTGCATTGGACCGAGTCAAATTGGGATGACAATTTAATGGGACAAGGGGGTCTCCGCCCAATCAATTGATTGATTGGGCGGAGACCCCCTTGTCCCATTAAATTGTCATTGTACACGTCAATACGGACCTTGCGAAATGGATAATCCTCCAATTAATCTTCAAATTGGGATCACCTTCGCACCGGACGTATTGTAAACAAACTGTTCGTCCAATGCGTTTTTGTCCGACAAGTGCATATTCTGTTTCTCCGCGTACCGGTACTTGAAGATTACGAGCTTAGCATTAAAACAATTAAAAATATTGATAAGGTATCATAGGAGTCATTTAAGAAATTGCAATTTCGGTCACATTTTTATTTTTCTTGTTTTCAATTTGTTCCAATTTATTTTCATAGTTACAATATGCTCAATGTTCGGCACGATTGTTTGAAAAACAATCAACCGGAGGCCGTTTAGCGAGTTATCATCAGACATCAGAGAGCGGTGCCATGATTTTGTAAGTTTCAATGCAGAGAAAAAAGTTCTGCAGGCATACGTTGCTCCAAATATTGATAACACGTCTTGTTATGCAGGTAATTTTGAACAGATGTTGTTGATTCATTTAGGGGAATTGGACACCATGGTCATGTAGTCCCATGTACTTGGGTGAGTGAGAAATTTGTATAATAACCTATGCTATTGTGATGGCTGTATTAGCATGTGTATTTGTATTGCAAATGAGGATTGGGAAGGAGACGGCCTAGGCACCAAGTTAGGAATAGTCTGGAATAGAAGTGGGGAAACCAAGAAAAACAATCTCCAAGATGGCTGAGGTGGGAATGGAACCCACTTCTCACTTTTGCCTCATGAGGCTGAGTATACCCCGTTCCAGCCCTCAGACCAGAATTAATTTTCTCAGCAGAGAAACCTGGGCCAATATGGACCATAATGGAGTCGATTATTCCTAGTGACCAAATAATGTTAAGTGAGAACTACAGCTAGCAAAATAAGGGACGCCGGTGCGCGACTGCTTGACGTTCACACTCTGAAGGCAGTACGAGAGGGAGTGAGATGGGAAAGCGAGAGAGACAGATATATAGTCTTTCTCCACTATCACTGCAAAGCTGCTTGGCCAAGTCCGTTATAGGTGATTTTAAAGCAAAAGTTGGTGGCACAAGAAAAGATCACCATCTTACTGATGCTGTTAGTAAGAAGAGGTGGAAGGAAACACCATGGTGGAATGAGAAGACAAAAGATATAGTAAGGGAAAAGAATAGAGCCTTTAAGAGGTGGTATCAAAATAGGATGGTAGAGACAAGGGAAGAGTACCAGGAAAGAAAGAAGGAGGCAAAGAGAGTAGTGGCTGAGGAGAGAAGAAAGTGGATGGAAGAGTGGACAAAGATGATGGAGGATAGTGAAGGTACAAAAAAGGTCCTGTATGGGATGGTAAAAAATAAGAGGCGGAAGGATCCTACGGATTATGTTAGAATGGTGAACAAAAGGAGACAAGAGATAGAAAATAGGGAAGAACTGAAGAAAATGTGGAAGGAATATTTTGAAGAACTTCTGAACCCAAATGGAAACCACAGTGAGGAGGAAGAAATCGGGGAAGAGGAAGATGAACTGCAAACAGAAAAGGACTTAACATGGAAAGAAGTGGAAGATGCAGTGAGGAAGATGAAAGGAGGGAAGGCACCGGGTGTGGATGAGTTGAGTGTGGAGATGGTGAGAGCAGCAGGAGAGGTGGGGATACAATGGTTGTACCGAGTGATGAAGACAGCATGGAAGGAAAGGAAGACCCCAGAAGATTGGAGAAAGGGAATAATTGTCCCGATCTTCAAGAAAGGTAGTAGAACAGAATGCAGAAACTATCGGGGAATAACACTGATGAGTCATTGTGCAAAGATCTTTGAGAAAGTTTTGGAAAGGAGAATTAGGACAAGGATAGGAGGAGGGATGAGGGAAGAACAACATGGCTTCAGAGCAGGAAGGTCCACAGTGGATTTGATTTTTGCTGTAAGGCAGTTACAAGAACAGCACTATGAGTATGGAACAGATCTACTGATGGCCTTCCTGGACATTGAGAAAGCATATGACAGTGTATGCAGAAACAAAGTATGGAAGTCCCTGGAGGATAGAGGAGTAGAGAAATAGACTATAAAGAGGATCAAGGAGATGTACAAGGGAAGTGTGAGCTGTGTGAAAGTGGGAGGAGAGAGATCAGACTGGTTGGAACAGAGAAACGGCCTGAAACAAGGAAGTGCACTGTCACCGTTACTTTTCATTGTGGTGATGGATGACATAATGACCCGAGTGGCACAAGTAATTGGGGAAGGAAAGATGAAAGCAATGGTGTTTGCAGATGATTTGGGGAAACAAGGAGGAGGATGTACAGTAACAGTTGGACGTGTGGGAAGGAATAATACAAGGATATGGGATGAAATTTAGCATAAATAAGAGTGAGATAGTGATCACAACAAGGAAGAAGGAAAGAACCACAACGGGAATAACAATTGGTGGGGAACAGCTGAAGAAAGTTGAGAATTTCAAGTATCTGGGAAGCCTGATACAAGATAATGCAAGAAACGATAGAGAAATAAATGAGTGGGGGAGACAGGCAGAAGCATTCCGGAGGAGTGTGAGAAGCATGTTATGGAGCAAGGATGTCCCTACAGCAAAAGGATCATATATCGGACGTAATATGTCCCTATCCTGACGTATGCCTCGGAGACCTGGGTTATGAAAGGAAGGGAGAAGAGCAAAATACAGGCCAGTGAGATGAGGTTCTTGAGAAGCAGTATTGGAGCTACAAAGATGGACAGAATAAGAAATGAGAGGACCAGAGAATTAATGAAGGAGGAACCGTTACAGGATGGTGTAGAGAAATCTAGACTTAGATGTTTTTTTCTTTCCCGTGTAGCCTCCTGAGAGGCCGAGTGTAGGTCTTTCTAGTCGACGCCCGTGGGCGACCTGCGCGTCGGGATGAGAGATGGAATGGATGAAGATGAATGAAACTGGGCAAGGATGTGGAAGGAAGCGGCCGTGGCCTGTCAGAAGGTACTGTCCCAGCATTTGCCTGGTGTTGAAAATGGGAAACCACGGAAAACCATTTCAAGGACAGCCGACGGTGGGGCTCAAACCCACGCGTCTACCGAGTCAGCAGAGAGCTTGGCCCCTTGACCTAACGCTGCGCTTTAGCGCGCGTAGCCACTACTGCGGTGACTTAGATGGTATGGACATGTAAAACGAATGGAGGAGAAGAGGATACCCAGGAGGATACACGAGACGAAGTGGGAAGGAAAGAGACCGAGAGACCGGTGGCTGAAGGGGGTGGAAGAAAGCGTGAAGAAGAGAGGAGAAGACTGGACAAGGGTGGAGGCTGAGAGATGGTGGGAAGACAGAAGACGGAGAGACTTGTGTTCCAAACAGACCCGGCCAGTGGCTGGAAACTGTGCATGATGATGATGATGAGTACAGGGTACTCTAAAATTATTACATGTTGCGCACAAATTGCTATTACGTGACCTTCTTAGTATACTAGTTCTGAAAAACGATAGGGGATCAAGGTTAGCTAGGCAGAGATTTCTGGATGACAGATGGAAGAAAATGACACCAATAAATTAAGGATGCAGGTTTTATTAGCCTAGGGTGTCTAAGAATTGCTTCGGAACCTCTAAATTTGGACGTTGAAACCAGGGAGAAGGTACTTCAGGGAATGATTGATATAAGAATTACTGCAATAATCTATAGAAATCTCACACACATTTTCAACGTGTATGACAACAGACTTCAAACTTTCTATACGCAGTTATACGAGTACATATGCTCCATACTTACAGAGTTGATCACTTCAATTTCCTATATTGCCATTAATTAGGTTTTTGGTTAAACTTGGATCAACATAAATTTGATTTAAACATGCAGCATACAGTATATTTTAACAATGATACAATGCTGACATTTGTCAAAACTTACCTTGCCTGCAGAAACTGGCATTGGCTTTGGCCCCATTCCTGGCCCAGGAAAACCATGCGAAGGATGTGTGCCATGGGGTGGCCCATGCATACTCATAGGGTGCATGCTGCTCATGCCTCCCATTGAGCCCATGTTACTCATGGGATGAGCATGAGGCGAGTGGTGGTGATTCATCGGACTCATGGATCCCATGTTGTTCATAGGCCCCATGTTCATGCCACCTCCCATATGGCTGCTGTTAATTGGTGGACCTCCCATTGGTCCACTGCCCATAGGGGGACCACACATGGAGTTCATTCCGGGGCCACCCATCGGTCCATTGTTCATAGGTGGGCCTCCCATCGGACCGTTGTTCATCGATGGACCACCCATGGGACTGCTGTTCATCGGAGGGCCCCCCATGGGGCTGCTGTTCATTGGAGGACCACCCATGTTGTGACTGCCCATCTGACCGCCGCTCATTGGGCCGCCACCCATCGGTCCATTATTCATGTGACCACTATTCATAGGAGGACCACTAAGACTATTCATAGGACTTCCCATTGGGCTACCCATAGAACCACTGTTCATTATAGGTCCCCCAATATTGTTCATAGGACTACCCATAGGTCCCCCCATCGGTCCACTGTTCATCGGACTACCCATGGAAGGACAACTGTTCATAGGACTGCCCATAGGTGGGCCACTACTCATAGGACCACCGCCCATCGGGCCACTGTTCATCGGAGGGCCGCCCATGTTGTGACCCATACTGTTCATACCAGACATGTGACTGCTATTCATGGGAGGACCCCCCATTCCACTCATGGGGCTCATACCCCCCATGGGAGGTCCTCCCATGTGATGGTGGTGGTGATGGTGATGATTCATGTGCATGTGATGACCGTGGCTCATGCTCATAGAATGCTGCATCTGAGGAGGTGAGTCGTCAAAAGGATTTGAGGCAACAATGGTGTCTCCATAACCTACAAATAAATAAAAAAAATTATCACTTAAGCATCATTTAACTACTGAATGAAAGTAACAATATCAAGTTGGAAAAGGAAGAATGACATACCAAGACATGCACACAATATATACACATTGAAGGGAAGGCTGTCAAAAAATAAAATAAAAGTGTATTTCTCCTAAGTCTTCAACAAGACAAGTAAATGATGGTATATTGGCTTTCACGGCCGGTGAATTAAATTTTTTTTAATTCACCGGCTGTGAAAGCCAATATACCATCTTTTTGGAAGCCTTCATAGGGAGGTTAAGGCTGCTTGAACTTTTAGTTCTCGTAGTCAAGTGGTGCAGTTGCACCTTATATAAAGGGAGGTGGCGCGCAGTTCGTCACTCCTGTGGGGGTCCGGGCGGGGACACCAAGAGCCCGCCGATGAGCCTAGCTTGGTGTCCTAGGCGAAACCCCACACAAGACACGGCACAAACCTAGAAGAATTGCTGAGTTTTACAAGTAAATGACTCGAGCAAACTACACACTGTGTATCTCAAACTCAGTTATTTTTGCTTTAAAGGGTGCAACCGTGAGGTCATCTTCTACTTCCAATTCACTCTTGCAGGATCAGTCACAATATAAGTTTGGTTTATGCTTATCGTATGCTTGAATCAGTCAGTCACTTCTTTTTCCCAATTTGCTGATAAAACAAGCAATTTCCCAAAAAAGATAGTGAGGAGAGTGCAGAAACTGTGAAATATCAGGCCTTACAAACACTTTCTTGATCTTATGTCTGCCATCTTCAACCTACTTTGGTATGTCTCATGGAGATTACAGCATAGGGTCTGGAATTAAAAAGTGTAAATCAAGGGAAAGTGCAAATTGTGAGAAATCATTAGGTTACATTTTTTATACACACTCTGAGCCAAAAAAAGCTCATGGAGAGCAAAACATTATTTTTCTCACATAATATCAGCATTATAAGCAGTCGCATATGAACATTACAGCTTAATTTTCTGCATCATTTCAGTTATAATATTTAGTAAATTTCTTATAGGCCTATTAAAAAAATGAATTTTTTCAATATTTTTTATTGTGCTGGAAATTATAATTAAAATAGTTTTCATGCAAAGAGAATTTGTATTTAATTATTGCTTTTTATGAATAAGAATAGAAATATAATTTTAATAATGTAAAATTACCTTACTGTATGAATGAAACCCCCCCCCAATAAGAAATCCTGCATACACCACTGATCTTAATCACTATCTACTACTGTCGTTGTTTAATCGTTCCATTCCAACGATTCTAACAACGCTATTAATGTAATGGGAAACTTCCAAACGTGCCGCAATACGAAAAGATACGTTATGCTAATGATCGACATGTAACAAGGTGCCTATCGAGTTTTTGATGACAATTGTACACAACCGGCTGATATATTCCTTAGTTCATAAAGAAAAACTAGTGACATATGCAACATATTTGTCATATTTCTACCCGACAGTTTTACAACTTTATGCAACAGATTTCCGACAATATGTTACGCCGCGACATATTTGTCGATTTAGCATGATTTGAGAAACAGTAATTTGTCGAACTATTGAATTGTCGGACATTTTATGTCAACTGACATGTCAGGTTTTATGTTGAAATAAGGCCCAGTTTAAAGCACAATGCGAAGAAAGAAATCAAAGAAAACAAGCCGCCATTTGCATCAAAAAATATGTTGCAGAGTGTCAGTGAACAAAGAGAATATAAGTGAGTCAGTTATTACCAACATCTGCATAACTTAACTCGTCAAGAGTTAATTCGCTCTTCACTTGGTGAAAGTTCCAGCCACAGCTCCCAGCACATTGCGAGCTCCCTGGGCGCCTACCTGCTGAAGCTGAATGATCAAGGCCATTGGAATTCCATACTACGCGGCATGTCCAGTGCTTTGGAGTTCAACTGAGACTTGTTCTCAAACAAAACTGTCTCTTCGGTGACAGCGACCAATATCGATATCTGTTAAGACGATGGTCACTTTTTAGTGGAAAAAGTAGCAGTAGGTCGTCTCATGGGAATTTTGTTCACTTTGTTATATCAAGTAATTATTATTTAAAATCGCTGTCTTCTCTTTATGTTCTCTGGTTTACTAGGTGTAAATTGCAGGAAATTTAAAATTTCATTAAAGTAAAAGCGGGGACCAGATTACACTGAAAACATAGAAAAATTGAAGGGACCGAGGAAAAATGTTGTATATGGCGGGAAAACGTTAATTGCGGGAACATGAAAGCGAGATAATACTGTATTTTGTTCTTCAAAGAACCAATCTAATTTCCTTATTATTCAATTTGGCCCTAGTCATCACTAAAGTTAGTATTCTTTACTAACTATGCGATTTCAAAAATTGGTCCAAAAAAATAAATTCTTCTAAAAAGCTCTTAAAAATAAAAGACCTTAACATACATTCTAAAATTACTCAGAAAAGCTAATAACACAGGTTAACAACGCATTCGACACACACCGAACGTGCAAGTTTTATGAGCTATTAACAAATATGCTGAGGGGGGTCCTCACTGTGAAGAATGCATATTTAAGGTTCAGTTTAAATGTGGATTTGTCTCTAGGAAGTGATTTCATGTGACCTTTGATATCTAGACTTTTATTTTCCCTGCAATGAGGAAATTTTGTAGTGCTCGTGTAAATTGTCCAAACAAATTCTGTTACGTATACGGACAGTAAAAAATCAACATCGATGTTGGTAAGGTTGTTTTCTTTGCTTTTAGGACGGTAGGGATACCGAAACACACTACACAGTGAATGGCAAAAGTATATGCCAAATGTTATGTATGTTCAATCAGTAAGTTTGACTAAAGTATCTCTACCTCTTTTGCTCACAATGTTAGCTAATTAGGCCTAATAAAGAACTCTGTTACGGCTTGACCAAAAATGGAGTAGTTCTTGCATACCTCAGAAGCCAATTTCTAAAGATCAGTGAGGCAAAAATGATAGAGGGAATATTTGTCAGCCTCAACAAATTCTGGACACTCCAAGGTGCCATTGCATTTAACTGGCATGGTCAAAACTTACTGCACTTTAAAACTGAAGCACTGAGCTTGGTAAGGATATTAGCATTTTTACTGGACAGATGACACAAAAATTTGATTCTTTCAAGTCAATTCAGGGTAAAATATGTTACAATTTTCTTCCGAAATACAAAATAAACAAAGAAACAAAAAAGTTGAAACAACAAATTGCAGCAAAATTCCAATTTAAAGTTATGCTACTAAACATAATTTTTAAGATGCATAATTTACTGTGTTATAGTGCCTCACATAAAGCCTCCGTGGCTTAAGCGGCAGCACGCCGGCCTCTCACCGCTGGGTCCGTGGTTCAAATCCCGGTCACTCCATGTGAGATCTGTGCTGGACAAAACGGAGGCAGACAGGTTTTTCTCCGGGTACTCCGGTTTTCCCTGTCAAAATTTCATTCCAGCAACACTCTCCATTATCATTTCATTTCATCTGCCATTCATTTAATCATTGCCCCAGAGGAGTGCGTCAGGCCTCGGCAGCCGGCACGGTCCATATCCTCGCCGCTAGATGGGGGCTTCATTCATTCCATTCCTGACCCGGTCGGAGACTGGAAGCAGGCTGTGGATTTTCATTTTCATAGTGCCTCACATACAAGGGTTGCTTTTTAAATATTGGCAACAATGCTGCTGCTTTATGTTGCAACGGTGATGGACTCTGCCATTGTTACCAAAAGTTGCTAACCTGAACCCTCTCCCTTAGAGCACATGACCTCGTCCGTCCCCTCCCCCATTCGTATACAGTGGCGCCTGTTAGATGAGTAATTGTGGGCAAGCGCTCGCGCAAGAAGGTCGCAATGTTTTCGAAGCAGGAGCAGAGAACGTGGATAAAAATTCAGTGTGCTAGGGGTCACACGGCTCGAGAGTGCCACCATGGACTGCATGAGGCGTGCGTTGCAGCTGCGTTACCTTACAGACGGTAGCAAGATGGGTTACAGCCTTTCGAGATGGGCGCAGACTTGTGGAGGACATGCCTCAATCTGATCACCCACCAGTAAGTGATGAAAATGTAGAGAAGGTTCCCGCGTTAGTGGAGGCGGATCGGAACGTAACGCTTCGTGAATTAGCGCAAGATACAGGACTGGCGAATTCGACTGTCATCCACATCCTGAAGGACTGCCTGAAAATGAGGAAAATTGCGTCAAAATGGGTTCTGCATGACTTAATCGACATGCAGAAATGGCTGCGATATGACGCTTCTCGTACGCACTTGCAGCGTCATGAGAGCGAAGGAGAGGACTTCTTACGGGGTATCATAACCATTGACGAGACGTGGGCCAAATCTTATGAGCCACAGTTGAAACGCCAATTGAATGAGTGGCGGCACCACGGATCACCACGAAAACAAACAGTTCGACAAACCCCCACCAATGTAAAGGTAATGTTGATTCTTGCCTATGATTGGGATGGTGTGATCATAAAACATACCGTTCCCCCAGGGCAAACCGTCAATGCGGCGTACTATTGTTCGATTCTGCAAGACCATCTCCTAGCAGCTCAGAGCAGGAAACGGCGACACCACATGGATACTCCACCCATCGTTCTGCATGACAATGCTAGGGCACACACAGCAGGAGTAGTGTCTGCATTGTAGAATCACTGGAAATGGGAGGTACTCTCTCGACTTAAGTCCCTGCGACTTTGATCTCATCCCAAAGATAAAGGAACCACTGCGCGGGAACCGCTAGCCTACGATTGGAGGTGTTGTGCAGGCTGCCGAGCGCTCTCTTCGCACCATCAACAGATTGGGCAGTGCCAACGGAATCCAACGGATTCCACGTCGCTGGGAACACGTTGTACGCAGTGCTGGAGACTACATTGAGGGTCTATGAAACTTGGAACCATGTAGGTGTGCTATTTATCAATTTATAACATAGTTGCCAAAACTAAAAATGCAACCTATGAATATCCTGGGCAGTATGTGGTGAAGCCTCAAGGCTACAGTACATTGTGAGTGGAGGGGAGCTAGAGCCACATTTAACATTCAGTTTCAATGGTTTTGGCTGTTATGAGATGTATTGTAAATTAGGTTTCAGTTTAATGTTAGTCGATTTTATGTTCCAACTCTATTTAAGGCACACATTTTACTGCCGCTGGAACAAAAATCAATTTTGATTTAATGTTCGTATGGTTCCTAACAATTGACTACATCTCCCTGCTGCATTGCTATATGAAGCCAAATCCCCACTCTGCAATGGGGTGAAAATCACTGACTAAACGCAATACAATTGGCTGCAAAATGAAGACAAACTGCAGTCTTGCTCCACAAATATGACTGATCCAATTGTTACATTATAACATTTCTTTAAACTAAGTAGACTGCTCAAAGTTGTCTTTGTAGACAATGTTTTCGATTTATTTCATCATTTTACACTGTTTCAACATGTATGCATTTGGAACTTCACCTAGTTTAATTTATTCATTAACAAGACTATCTGCCTAGTCAATACTTTACTGTATACTAAAACTTAAAATTATTTTGTGCACATGTTTTGGGTTTAATTAAACCCTTCTTCAGCACAATAATAACAAATTAAATACCTCATTATTCAAAGACATAGTGTACGGATTGTTAATTTTCAATGCTTAAAATAAAACCATTTAAAAACTATAAGAAAATATTATACGACCAATTAAAATGTTAATACAAACTTTCAATCCTAAAAAATCTCAGCTTATTTAATTCCTTTTCTAATTCTTCTTCTTCTTCTGCTTTTACGGCCTCATTGGACCACTTTAGTCAATCATTTCTTGGTCCTCTTCTTCAGTAAGTTTCCTTTCCGAGTCGCCCAGTAGCTTTTCATTCGCTCTTTTCTAATTATAAGAAGTATT
This sequence comes from Meconema thalassinum, assembly GCA_946902985.2. NCBI lineage: Eukaryota > Metazoa > Arthropoda > Insecta > Orthoptera > Tettigoniidae > Meconema > Meconema thalassinum. The sequence continues at coordinate 1,803,984,582 of OX336388.2, read as the reverse complement.
AATTTATAATTAAACTCTTCCATGATTGTCATATAATAAACTTGGAGGTAAAGCTAATAAACTCTAAAATGTGCTGATGTAGAAATTACAGCATTATAACATTAGCATTACCATACTTCAAAGGTTATTACATGATAATCATCAACTTTCAGCACCACCAAGTCTTCAGTCATGACAGACAGTTGCCCTGTAAGTTCCTGGTCATGTACTTTAATACAGCCTTCTATAAATGCTCTAAGACACTTTCTTACCATTCCCTCGCTCATAGTGTGTTCTCCCTACACTTCACTAATCTGCCAATGAATTTCAACCACTTTCATGTCTTTCGCATTTAGAAAACTAATCACAGCGCGTACTTCACACTCGGCAGGATCGTTAATTGACGGAGCCATTTTCAATACAAATATAAATACGGACGAATACTTCCATAATGGTATTTGTGGCTAGCCAGCAGATGTATATATTGAGCGTGCATGCACTGAACAACGCCCACAGCACTACAGCAGCCATATTTAAATGCAGTACTTAAAAAATAAGCTTCATATGAGGTTTGAATTGTGGCTATTAGACACTACTCTGGAGGATATCCATAAAATAAAAGCTAAATTCACAGGCCACATTCTGCGACATAACACTTTCCTAACTACTCTCCTGGAAGGAAAAATCACAGGGAAGAAAGGACGAGGTCGACCGAGACAATTTTCCTGCAAGACATAACTCTAACTCTTCATTATAGTTCCGACTATGAAATGAAACGAGGTGCTGAAGACAGAGAGCAATGGTTGGGAAGACAAGGCATTGCCTTTAGAAGTTGATGATGATGACTCTGGAGGAATTGAAGCACATCTTCTCCCCAAGGGTAGACATGAACTAACCTATCATCAAACTCAACTTGACATTTTTAACATATATTGGAGCCTGGGTAGACAACTTTGATCAATTGTAAGGTACAGGGAAAGTGTCTGGTTAGCCGATACTTTCTTCTGAATATTTAATAAGTGCATAAATCGATATGACTACTCATATTATGTGAATTTCAAACGCTTTACCAACACGGCTCATACCTGAAGTTGGACTTTAGCTCGTGCCCTACTGCTAACATCATTCTCAAGTTTCATTATTTACAGGGTTATAGTGCCTCACATATAGCTTGTGCAGTATGTGGTGAAGCCTCCAGGTCACTGTACATTATGAATGGTTGGGAGCTAGAGGGCTGGAGGAGACACCCCTCACGTAGCTGTGATGTGCTCAAGATGAATACAATCTCAGATTTTAAGCAAGATGTTGACAGTATGGTGGACAAAGAGTAACTGTGGTTCTCACCTCTGAAACATGGCTAGAAATCTGTAAGCTCAGAGCCATCAACTTTAACTTGAGGCTTAACCACACCACTCAAGCTATAAAAATACAAGATGTTCAGTAAAGAGCATGTAGCCTACTATCTCTTAAACATGAGTATAGTTAAACAGTGAACTCCCGATTTAACGTTTCTCGAATTTACTTCTACCCACAATTGATGTTCCTTTCCGATAGTCCCGGCTATTATGCCATAAAACGCAATGTACATTGGGCTTCAAATTAACGTTTGTCGATTTTATGTTTAACCTGCATTTAAGGCTCGAATTTTTGGACCACTGGAATAAAATCTGTGTCGATTTAACGTTGGTATGTTCCCAAACAATTTGCAAGCTAGTATTTTCTCCCTTGCTACATGAAGAGTATGACGTCACTCCCTCTGCGATGATGTAAGATTTAAAAAAAAAACTGACCAAGCCGAGCCACAATTAGTTGAGAACGGGAACAAGCTTTTAAAAAGAAACGTAACATTGCCGCATAACGGTAAGACAGAAGCTACCTTTGTATGCCCAACGGGAAGTCTTAACTGACTGAGGAAATGTATGTCTACGTACATGTGTACACTGAACTCCCAAAGATCCACGAGATGACGTTTTGTTATTGGCCAGTTCAAGTAAGTCACGCAGGGATCTTGACAAACTGGCCAATCACTGCAGGCGAGCTCAGACACATTTCGTATAATCGAGAGTCAAGTTGAAGGAACAGAAAAGGATTAGTTAATGAAAAATATATCAATTCATTTTGATGGTTTTTAAATGCTTTATTGATTAATCAATCTACCACATTCGTCCAATTCCAAGTTAACATCACGAAAATTCGTAGCAATGTAAAAACTTAAATGTGACTTCCTATGACTAAGTCGAATCACAGAGACTCCATACATTCACGATGGCAGCTGGGGACATTCCGAAAACTCAGTATAGCTCTATGATATAATAGCACAATTAACGGGAAATTTGGTGAAGGAGGAATACTATATAAGAGACCTCGCTAGCATTACTCAATAATAGCGTGCATCACCATCTCGAAAATATGACATTAATATTGATAATCCACTATTTATTACAGTTACAAATACAGTTTATTTAGCTATTTGTATTGAAGTATGGAATTATATATGGACTTAAAATTCAGAAAACTATAATTTCTATTTACACTGTATAACAAAAAAAAAAAAAAAAAAAAAAAGACTCACCGGGAAGGAATTGTCTGATGGCGATAAAAATCGGTGGATGTGAGGAACAGACATAGAAAAACAAACTATCAAAAGTGCAGAACAATTGAATGATTTATTGCAGAGTTAGAGCATTACAAAGTGAGGACGTCAATAAGGTGTTGGTCCACCCCTGGCCCGGATGCAAGCTGTCACTCGACGTGGCTGTGTAACGTGCGATAGTTAGAGATACGGGAAAATATCAATTGCGATAAATGCGAATTTTACTTTCTTCTCCTTTTTTCAACTACCTGGTAACTAATATGACTATGTATACCCAAAATTTGCGAAACTGAATGGGCGACAAAGTGCGATAACTAAGGGTTCTTGCGAATTATTCCCATAAATGCGATAAATGCGAAAAGTGCCGAATTTACCGATTAATGTTGAATATTATGTTTTATTACATTTTCGCGCCGCAACTTTGAAATTTGCAAGTTCCCAGCAATGAAAATATCTGCTATACAATCGATATTTACGAGTTATAATCGATATGTACGAACATCGATTATTGTCGTGAAAACAATCGATTACGGTAAAAATTAATTTGAAAATGGTGCTGTTATTATTGCCGCATAATATCCACTGTTTATTGCCAGTAAAACGATGATTTTGGAGAAATTATTTCGTAGTTTCAGTTGGTTGTGCTAATAAAAGGAATATTCCAATCGTTTGTGACGATTCTTTTAAAAAATTAGAGCAATAAGGTTATGCTTATATAGGTTTATATCGCGCCGGCCCTCATTTCTTGTATTTGAAATGAAAATTAAAACTCTCAAGTACGTATCGTGATATGAATAGACAATTTTTGTTAGGCGTTCTCTTTGCTTTGGGAAATTTATAATATGATGAAAGTATTCTCTACCATGAGTGAGTTATAGGTTATGTTACATGTCGTCCGGCGATTTCTCCGTGAATTCGGATACTGTTTTACAGATTGTCAGTCAAGAGTTGCAGTGTGGTCAGGAAATAATGAGGGAGTAAACATACATTTTATTATTTAGTTAATTATCCATTGTGTGATATTTACACAAAGTTAAGTAAATGTATGATTTACATTAACTTATTACTTCCTTTTCAATGCGGGGCATTGAATTTCTATTTGCCTGTGGTTTAATGGTCAAATGGCACTTCTTGAATCCTACCTCATAAGATAAATTATTAAAAGAAATGAATGGAACTTGGCAAGGAGTTAGTAGGAAAACCACACAAAAGGATTTCATAGACATCCTCAGAATTTGAAACAATTTGTCCATCAAGTCCAGGACAGCCTGGTATTGTCGTCATTCCACCTGCCACACAGTAAACTTCGTAAGACAAGCATTGTTGCCTGACCACAGCTCGCTTTATTCTAACAATTGGCACCTTGGTACCAGTGAACTAATACAACTCTCCGCCGGCACTCAATATTTGAGTTGCTGCACAACACCTGATATCGTTGATTGCATAATGAGAACATGACCTTTGGATCTTTTGAGCACAGCTTAGGTACCCTCGTCTCACGTCATACAACCAACCGACAGCACTTGAACTCAATCTTGCCAATTAGCCAGGCTGATGCCTTTATTTTCAGAGATCTCACATTTCTGAAAAATGTATGATGTCAAGTTTCTACATTTCTGTAATACTGATATTAGGATTTTAATACTTCTAACACTCCCTTAGTAAAAATAAAAACCACACACACAACAGGAGACTTATATTAAATGCTTATGCCGTTTATCAGAAACGCCCATATTTCCAATCCTGCACATGTTTGAATTAGTTTCTGTGCATATTATTTTGAACCTGTTTATTGTACCTGGTGACGAACTTTTAAATGCTACAAAATGCAAATTTTTAAATTTCAAAATGCTCCAAAATGCTATTTTTTTAATGAAAGTGCTACAAAATCAATTTCAAAATGCTATTTTCTCATATCTTTAGCGATAGTCAAGGCAGGATCCCCACGCTGGCCTGGACGTCTCCAAACACGTCAGCGGTTGTCGTCAGGGCTCTATTCTGGAAATGGGACTCGTCACTAAAGACTATATGTCCCCAGTCAGCGCAGTTCCACGTTGCTCGAGCGCGGCACCACCGTAATCTGACTTGGCGGTGAACAGGCGTGAGTGGTAAGCGGCGTAACGGGCGGAGCGAGCGCAAATTCCTGTCGCTTAGGCGCCTGTTGATGGTCATGGTGGACGCATGTGTGTGGGTCACACGCTGGATCGTTGATAATGACAACTCCAATGCTTTGACAGCTGTTCTGACAATCGCTCTGTCTACCCGTGCTGTTGTGGCCCTCGGTTGACCACTGCCATCCTGACGCCAATGCATGCCGTTGCTGACCCACGCTTGCCAGCATCGTCTGATCGCCGCATCACTTCGACCCAAATGTCCAGCGACAGCTCGATTACACCAACCAGCTTCTGTCAACATCCCGGAATGTCGCCAATTTAGCCCAACAGTTGGAGACCATTTGGCATGAAATTCCGCGGGAAACCATTCGCGAACTTTATCAGTCCATACCACGTTGAGTGACAGCTTGCATCCAGGCCAGGGGTGGACCAACACCTTATTGTTGTCCTCACTTTGTAACGCTCTGCAATAAATAATTCGATTGTTCTGCACTTTTGATAGTTCGTTTTTCTACATCTGTTCCTCACATCCACAGATTTTTATCGCCATCGAAAAATTCTTTCCTAGTGCGCCGCTTTTTTGGTTATCCAGTGTAATATCCAAGTTCAAAGAAGCTAAACTAAGTTGATCTACATGAAACATAATGTTGTACTTCCTATTTTAATATCAATATGATCTTTGAAGAAAATGTAATCTTTTATTCCCTGTTACCAAACAATTTATTACAAAATGTTTTTAATTTAGTGCTGGAAAATGAATCTTTTCCTATTGTCGTTAAGGACAGATTTATATTGACTGAAACTGCGTTCAGCATCAGAAGAGTCTCTCTCAATGTGGTACAAGAATACTACGATCCGTCTCACTGCGAATTCATACTGTGAATGACTCCACACGTCGTGATTCGTAAAGATAATACAAAATATAATTAAAACTAAGCAATTTGTCTAGGTTTATGCTGTGTCTTGCTGAGTTTTTATCCACTGGCTGTGAAAGCCAATACGTATACCAAAATATAATTTAGTTTAGCTCCAAAATAGATATGTACAGTATTTACATAGAAATCCTTTCCCTGTCACATTGTTAACGGAAGGCCGTTATATAAAAACTAAATGAATGCCAAGTACTGTGAGCATCGGTTCATAAATTATGAATAATAATCCTTGCATGATTGCTTGTCCACCACCTTGAAATTATTCACCTGTAAGCCTTGTAGTTTGGGTCCAGACGCTTCCCACACAAATTTCGTAGAGATGCGATCATTAGTTTACTCAATTCGATTTAAGCATTGAACACTTGGGTGGAAACCATTTTGTTTTCTTTAAGATGGTGGCAATGTACAACATGACACCGAGGTGCCCTTTACTAGTGCTACCTCTGTACCAAATTTGATTTGATTCGGATTTGTCGTTTAGGAATTGCTAGTGGGGTAAATACATACAGACACACACAGACATCTGACTTGTATAAATTTTATAAGTCTACTTTTTTTACAAAATTTAAAAGTAAGCTAACAATATATTACAGGTTAAAGGAAGAACACACTATGATAATCTTCTGGCGTTAAGCTTTCTTCCTGTTTTGCAGTTGTTGCTTATTGGCCAAAGGATCCAACTCATAACAGGCCACTTGAGATTATTTACTATAATGTCACAAGAAATAATAAAGAGTGCTCATATTCAAAGATATTTAATTATTTCGGATACCCATTGAGCATTATTTGATATTCACGTCATTCTAGACCTAAGTCTAGACTACTCCAGGCTCAAGGTCCAAAAATAAGTTTCGACATTTTCCCCCAGGGACTCAATATAGCCAAACTGACTACACCACGGCATTATTTTTCAAGATAGTCGCTACTGACATTGAGACACTTGTCATAGCGTACAATCAGTTTGAATAAACCACTCTGGTAAAACTCGGTGCCCTGCGATGCAAACAATTGTCACACAGTCTGCTCCACCTCAGCATTCGTGAGAAAATGAAGTTCCGAAAGTGCGTCTTTCAATGCAGGGAACAGGCTGAAGTTCAATAGGGGTAAGATCGGGGCTGTATGCTGGGTCATTCTATCGCTCCTATCTGAAGCGCGAATTTGATCTTATGTGAGCCTTGCTGTGTGTGGTCGTCCATGAGCATAACACCTTCACTCAAGAGTCCTGGTCTCTTTCGTCTAATGGCGGACATGAGATTGTTTCCTCAGTTTAGGGGCTGCGATAACGTGGTCATGTAGCCACGTGTACTTTGGGTGTGTGAAGAATCTGTCTGATAACCAGTGTTAATTGAGATGGCTGTATTGGTGTGTGGTAATCCAGGTAAGGACTGCAGACGATCAATTTTAAGTAGTTCCTACTTTTGCTACGAAATGCTACCGTCGACGACACCTAGCTGAGGACTTGCCACTACTAGATCCCACAGCAACCGGCACCTGTTGGCGAACGTTGGAACTTAATAGAGCGTTAATCAAATCTAACCTACAAATTTAGCTTCATACAATTGTAGTTAATGGAAAGTTCTTTTACATGCCGTAAATCTACGACATGTGCCCGCCGGCTTTACTTCCCCTCTGAAGGAAGACATACTGAGGGATGTTTAACGCTCTTAAAAAATCCGACGACTTCAGCTGGGTCTGAACCCACGATCTTGCTACCATCTTGCTCAGTAGGCTACCAACCACGCCACCGAAGCCACCGGACCAGAGGTTGGTGAGGGTGTTGCAGTAGCGTTTAGCATTGATGGTCCCTTCATGGAAGAAATAGAGGAGAATGAGACCTTTTGCGTCCCAGAACACTGTGGCCATCACCTTGCCTGCGTAGGGTGCCACCTAGAATTTCTTCCTCATGGGTGAACTGGGATGCTTCCACATCATTGAGGGGGCCTTGGTCTCGGGAGTGAAGTTGTGCATCCATGTCTCATCGCCCGTGATGATTTTGAACAGGAACTTTTTTCCCCTCTCATGCATACCGCATCAAGTGATCAAGGCTGATGCCCATTCTTGCAACCTAGTGTTCCGGGGTCAGGTTTCTGCAGACACTTTTCGGTAACCCAACACATCATCATGGAGCATGTGATGGGCCCGGGCACGACCAATACGCAGCGTAGACGCTACATCTGCCACCGTTATGCGCCTGCCCACTAACACTATTTCCTGTACTCGAGCAATGTTATTTTCATCTGTGGATGTGGAGGGATGCCCACTTCGAACGTCATCTTCCACATACCGCCGTCCTTCACTGAACATGCAACACCAGCAATCGACCATTTGACGAGATATGACCGCTTCCCCATACACAGTCTGAAGGTGTTCATGGAAGACGGACACACCAGTCCCACGTGCCCATTCATACCGGATAACAGCACGCACTTCCATTGGCGACCAGGTTGTCAGTACACGTCTGTCTGGCATCGTGAGTTGTACTCGAATAATATCGGGCACGCTGCTCTGCTGCTCCTATCTCTTCGTCGACACACTGTGCATGTGTCATTCCCTTCTTCTGACCCTACTTCCGTCGTTGAACTAGCCACGGGTGTGGATTCTTATGGCGATTGTTTGTGTCACGTGGTGCACCATCTACTCGTGCATAAAATGACGAAACTTACTTTTGAAACTTCCCTCTTAGATTTGTACTTTATTAAAGAGTAATAAACTCTTCATAAAGAATGGTTCGAGCTCTTCAACAGTCGGTTCTGTAGTAATTAACTTCAAGAGTAACTGCTGGGAGTGAAATACTCATGAAGTAATTTCCTCTTGGATGTAAGTTGCCAAGGTTCGACTTCTATAGTAATCTACTAAGGAAGTATGCTTTACTCATGGTTGGTGCACGCCACTCAATTTTGATTCACCCCAAAATATGAAGGCTAATAATCTGCTTAAAATCACTGAATGCTGGCTCTCGGTCTAGACGTGAAGTGTCTAACCATTGTTACACTGCGGAGTGACAACATTAGTGAAACCAAGAATAACTTACAGAATCGTGAGAGTGAACAACAGGTACCTGTGAGGGGAGGGGGAAGCAGATCTTGCAGTGCAGGTGCCGGAGGCGCAGGTGCCGTATTTGCATTGGAGGTACGCCGTTTCTTCTTGGCAGGAGGAGGGGGATCCAGCACAGCACCAACCGGAGGCTTGAACTCAGGTCCAAGGGCTCCCAGTGGCATGCTTTAAAAATACAATACACATCATCTACCTTTAATATTTTTGATTTCACAGTAGAAGTAAAATAATTCATGCAAATTGAACATGAATCAATCAGAACTCATAGTAGCAAGGAATTACAAGAAGGTGAGGAGAAAATGTTGATGTTATGAAAAATGGAGCCCTGCCATTAATTACCTAGAAAATTTGCATAAAAGGTTAAGGAAACTATCAAGTCTAGTATAAACAGACTCTTTCAGTGTTTACTATATAATCAATCAACAGAATTGCACTTCGGTGGGCCAACATTAAGGGTGTCCAAATGGATTGGACGGAAGGTGACAATTATTTCATCACCCTATTATCTGAAAGAAATGTTACAGAAATTATTTATACATTAACACACTTCTTTAAAACCCCATCATTTGCTAGAGAGGTGTTAATATATAAATTATTCATGTAACACGGTAAGTGGATATTATTCGCTTCGTTGCATTCTGCCGGACTGCTGCTGCACCTAGCTACTTAAAAAAAAAAAAAAAAAAAAAAACCTCTAATTCCTGTGTATTTGTGTATTTGTGAAGGGATACATGATCAAAAATCCAAATATAAGGGAACAAAAGCACTGAATCTTCAACAACAGCTGGATACATGTAATTTGGTAAACACCTCATGGTGTAGCAGCTAGCATTCTTGTCTGTCGCCCTGGAGGTCTGGGTTCAATTCAATTCCCGGCTCTGCCAAGAAATTTCAATTCTGGTCTGAGGGCTGGAACAGGGTACACTCAGCCTCGTGAGGCTAAACTGAGAAGGGGAGTTCAATTTAGAACATCCCTACAGAACACATCACTTCACCAACATGGAAATGTCGAGGGTGAAATGTGACTTACATGCCTCAATAATCTATGCAAGGAGTATTTAGATATCACATGATACAATAATTTTGCTTCCTACATACAACCTAATGAAATGAATATAGTTACAACGTATTTACTTAGCAAATGCAGTTTATATACACAAAATTTTAATTCCTCACCACAATCGACTGCACTGACTAAAACGATACATTAGGCACAATGAAACTGTTAAAAGGTTGCCGTAAATCTGTTTTAATACACGTCCATTCCCATGTTGTATTTGTGTTGACCAAATGAAAAGCATTACATTTGACAACTTCGAGCCACAAGCAGATGGCAGGCTGTACTTTCCGTCAGCGCACGCTCTGCTCCTTTATCCAGCATGAGCTGGACTGCTGCTCATTGAGCCGATAGTGCCCACCCTGCTTGAAATATATATCAAGGAAACTATCCCTGTTCTGGTAAACTAATCAAGGAATGGCTAGCTGTAATCATGCCAATGACAGTTCAAGAGATCACATATAACTTTCCAAATTCTTAACACAATCCGGCAGCAGCATTAAGAACGTTTAGGATGCGCAATAGGCTATGCTCACAGTAACATTTATATACATACTACCATATATACTAGCATTTTATCGGTTCAGGACTGTTTCCAGATAACTTAGTTTTGACGAAAGTCCAGTAGATGGCAGCATTAGTGAGAGATCTACAACAAATAAATTTGTCAAATGGAGTTTCAGACTGTAAATGTAACCTCCAAGACTTATAATATGACATGCTATTAAAGACGGAATGTTTCTGAGAGGAAGATTAATGACTTTTTATATAATGATTCGGGGTGTGAAAGAGAGTAAAGATGACAAAGATACTGCACGTAATTATAATAATACACTGACTGGGCGGAAATAAGTAGTTATAAATTTAATAGATAATTTAATCAATACGGACCTAAGATAGATTTAAGCAATCCCGGATACACACTGACGTTTTTGCTATATATTTGGCTGAACTGTTTACAATAAGTACTGTACGTTAATGCCTAGGCATAACTAGAATGTATTGTATTTTGTTTCTATTTTTATGTATTCAGGCATGGTACTTATACATTGATAATATAACACATGTGGGCATTCTATAATACAATACATACATTTTAGTCAGTTATTTTGTTTCCCCTGTATTCTACCCAGTTATAAGACTTTTTTTATAATGTTCAAAACTACAACCTAGTTGTGGTGTCAATTAAACATGAAGTTAAATATGGAAGTGTTATGTGTTATTTTTAAACAAAGCATCAAGTCCACTTATAAGACTAATAAAGAGCAATGATTTACCTTGAACCAGTCGGAGTTATGATATTTTAAAAATCCATTAAAAAAACTTCTCACACACATAACAATCTCTTTACCACTATTCTAATAGCTACAACACTGATAGCACATACATAAGAGGGAAATCATGAAAAACAGTGTAGACAATGCCCATAAATAATAATTTGGTGCTCAGTAATTCCAATTTTACTATTCAAGTTGTGTGAACATGCATGTTATTTAAAGGCATGGTTAAGAACTACACAAATTAAATATGGCTTCTTTATTGTTTTGTATAATTAGTACGGTGTTATATTAAGTTTGGAGCTCTGTTTACTTGACCGCTATTTCTCTATAAACAATTTCCAAGATGTTTGCAAATCTTTCATGGCAACTTAACATCCACTCGGGATACAATTCAATCTCTATTCTATAACGAAGGAGCCTTCCAGAAATATCAGCTAAATGACTTATGTTTAAGATAGGTGCAGCAATAATACTACTATTGTGTAGTTTAACCTCCACAGTGCTATAGATGAAACGGTTCATCACCAATTCTGCCATGCGGTGGTGCCATTTACTTTGCATTTCTAATCTCTATGGTGGTGTGAATTACACGATTCACTTGTTCAAAGATATATGCCAAGATATATGAAAAGATATTAGAAAGTAGAATACGAGCCAAAGTGGAGAGAAAATTGAGAGAGGAGCAGTATGGATTCAGACCTGGGAGATCAACAGTGGATCTCATATTTTCAGTGAGACAGCTCCAGGAACACCACTATGAATTTGGAGAGGATCTGTTGATGGCCTTCCTGGACATCGAAAAGGCCTATGATAGTGTGTGTAGGGAGAAGGTTTGGGAAGCAATGGAAAACATGGGAGTGGAAAAAGGGACTGTAGGCAGAGTGAAGGAGATGTATTGTGGAAGTGTGAGTTGTGTGAAAGTTGGAGGGGAAAGAACAGACTGGTTCAGACAAATGAGTGGCCTGAAACAGGGTAGTGCGCTGTCACCCCTTCTCTTTATTGTGGTTATGGACGAGGTAATGACACGGATTGCAGGAAAGATAGGAGAAGATAAGATGAAAGCAATGGTGTTTGCAGATGATCTCATGGTCTGGGGAAACAAGGAGGAGGAAATTCAGGAGCAACTGAAGGCTTGGGAAGAAACAGTGGGAGAGTACGGATGGAAGTTCAACATCAGTAAATGTGAGATCCTGTTAACGACCAGGAAAAAGGACAGACCAATGAGTGGGATAACACTTGGAGGTGGACAGCTGAAGAAGGTGGAAAGTCTCAAGTACTTGGGAAGTATAGTGGAGGAAAATGGGAGAAATGACAAAGAGATTACGGAACGTGGCAGACAGGCAGAAGCATTTCTGAGAAGCATTAGGAGCTTAGTGTGGAATAAAGATGTCCCACAAAAAAGCAAGGAAGTGTTATACAGAAGCTACTATATCCCGATACTGACCTATGCTTCAGAAACGTGGACAATGAAGAAAAGAGACATAAGCAGAATACAGGCAGGTGAAATGAAGTTTCTGTGAAGTAGGATCGGAGTAACAAGAAGAGACAGGTTGAGGAATGAAAAGGTCAGGGAAATGGTGAAAGAGGAGCCCTTGCAAGGTAGGATTGAGACATCAAGACTGAGGTGGTAATGACACTTAAAGAGAATGGATGAGAAGATGATTCCCAAGAGGATACATGAGATGCAGATGCAGAAGAAACGACCAAGGGGAAGACCAAGAGATAGATGGCTGAAAGGAGTGGAGGAATGTGTCAAGAAGAGAGGCGAGGACTGGACCAGAGTGACAGCGGAGAGATGGTGGGAAGAAAGGACTAAGTGGCGAGGCTTATGTTCCAAACAGACCCAGCCTGGGGCTGGAAACTGTACAAGATGATGATGATGACTTGTTCAAAGAAATGAAAAAGTTTGACTTATGTGGGCTGTAATGGCTGACAACAGACCTAGTAGTAGTAGTTCAAGTCGTGGCGTTTCTAAACGTTTACCGTACCCAGGAGTGGGCATATGGGATATATTCCCCCTAAAAGTCTGACTTGTCACCCCTAGTGAAAGGCTGTTTAGCCAGTCACTACATAAGGCAGTCTTAACCAACATTCATATCCACTATCCCCTCCGAAATTAAGTTCCGGGTGTGCCCATGAAGGGAACTTATTTGAGTACGTGTGTGTAAAATTTAACCCTATGTAATATATGGAACCAATAGGAGAAGTGGGAACATGGTGAATTGATTTAGGGCTTTGAATTAGAATGGCACTAAGATGTGTGGAAATAACTCTGCAAATGGGTGTTGATTCATCTGAAAATACATAGCAGTTAAAAGGTTAAATCCCCAAGGTTGAGACCACCATTTTCACAGGATGTTTAGATAATTTCAATAGCATCTTCAGACTATACCAGAATTTGAACTGCTTCAATTTAAGCAAAAATGTTGTTCAGGGATTGTTATCAACATATAGCAAGATATGGTTTTGACGGTTGATACCATAGAATAAACCATGAACTGTATATCTTTCTGAGGAATGTTTCCTGTCACATGCTAGATGATTAGTTGATTGGGACACTTTGAAACATATGCATGGAAGCAGGAAGAGGGCAGCATTGTTTATAAGGGAGTCCTGAGCATTTCATCTAAGCTTCACTCATTGTTGATTTTACATTCATAGTCGACCCATAATCTTATTTCAAGTGGTTATTTTCATGGTGGCCACTCAAATCGGTCAACGATTTTCCAGGAGTAATTCTCATTTTTCCAGACTTAAAAATACGCGAGAGTCCTGGGGGGCAGGGGTTGGAGGGTGGGGCATTATCGGTTGCCTACTCCAAGACCAAAATAAAGCAGTTGTGTTTGGTTTACTTATACAGATGTTGACAAAAATTAGTGGTGATTGAGTTATTGATACGCAAGCCTACACACAAATGATTTAATTGTTGTTTTAAAAAAGCCTTTATGACTCAAATATCCACTTAAAAAAAAAAGAAGAAAAAAAAGGCCGCCTGCAATTTTACAGCGGTGTTGTCTATACTCAATATGTTTTACAAAAATACTATCGCATGTTCTCCCACACAGAAACAAATAGCCTGAGGAAATTTCTTTCGTTAACGATAGGGTGCTCACCCAAAATCGCTGGGGGCAGTATGATTTAACATGGAAAGATTTTTATAATTAATTAACAGTGACTATTTTCCAGGAGTTTTCAAATTTTTCGTCATTTTCCAGAAGTTTTCCAGACCTAATAAAAATCCAGGAGTTTTCCAGGATTAGTGGCCACTTGGTGTTTCGTTAAAGAAAAGGCTTTGTTGTTGCTGGAAGAGGGCACTGGGTTTATGATTTAAAGTAGAGTAAATCATTTTATTTAGTTTGTAAGATCATAGTTGTTCAAAGAATAACCCACCTTTCTCTCCCATTTCTTTGTCACAAATAACTACCAATCACCAACTAGGAACATTTTAATATAAGCTTGCCACGGTGGGTGAGTGGATAGCATGTCGGTCTACTAACCCCAAGATTGCAGATTCGCTCCTGGCCATGGTAAGTGATTTTTGAAAGGCGGCAAAAATACGACACACATGTCATACTATGTTGGCATGTCAAAGAACCCATTTGAATTCAGTAGGCCGTGTTCATAATGGCAAAATTAATCTCGGGAGTTTCCGCCAACACAAAGTTGCTCATTTCTCTACTAGAAAGCGCTATAGTCTTCAAGGAGCTTAGATATCTAACCTTCTTGACTTTCATAGTGATTCAAGGAACAACGAAATTCGACATGCAAGCTACCCTCTGGGTATCAAATTACAAAGCTTGCACCCGGCACTGAGGCCATACGATATTATTATTATTTTAATATAAAAGTGAAATATTTTTAATAATGCTCTGGGAAGATCACAACCATCTACTTTGCTATATATTGAAGCCTTGACAAGTTTTCAGTACATGAAAATATTTTAATTTGGTCGAATGGAACAAGTTATATCTCGATCATTAATGGGGTTTTTATGTTCCACAAGCTCCATCAAAGTTCCAACGTTCACCACTAGGTATCATTGATATCTGGTGGCGAAAGTTGGAACTACTTGAAATTGAACGGAACTTGTAACTCGCCCTTTAGGGTGTCCGCTGGAAGCAGCTACAGACTCAGGTGAGCCGAACATGTCCTCGGACACTCCCGGCACTAAAAGCCATACGATAAATAAATAAATATGTTCCACAGTTTCATTTTTTATTCCCTTCTGATGTATGTATGTAATTTGAAGTTGATCTTAACAATCTTTTAATTGAACACTATTGGCTGAAGATGAACTTGAAGTGATCCAAAGCATAAGCTATACTACTTTTGTAAGCATTGACTACGGAGGAACAATTTAAGATTGTGTTAATAGGAAATTCCATGTCGATATTGATAGTGCAGAATCTAAATCAAAGAGGCAAGTTTTAACATTTTTTTCTTTCTATTCTCATGAATATCACAGATACCCATAGTAAATAGTGTTCTGCAGGTCTTCACACAGCATCAACTCTCCACAGGTAGAAGAGAGGAATCCATCATCTCAACTCCTGGCAGTAAGCTGTAAGACAGGGCTTCACAGAAGGTACAGTGCTGTGCAATGCACATGCATAATAACTCCCGCTCCTGCACCTACCCGCACAGCTTCCCAGCAAATTTTATACACGATAAATTATCAAATTTTGTAAAATTGATCCAGTGTACCATTGGGCTCATCAGTTGGTAAGGTACATCTCACCAAGACACTTGGCTAGTACATACTGGGAAGGCCATTGCAAGGCTATGATGCCCCAAGCAGTGCCAAGATAATATGAGGGCTATGCACCCTTTATGCAAAAATTAGCCAGCTAGGCTACCCATATTGGAATAATTGTTTCCTGAAGGATTTAGGATATTTTTTATTCTGAATGAGCATAACAACACATTATCAAATTTCAAATATTTCAATAATTGCACCATTTAGTTCAATTCAATATTGCCAGTGTTTCGCCCTGGGTAACCAGATCAAATTTTCGAAATATTTGAAATTTGATAATGTGTTACTATGCTCATCGGAGTAAAAAATATCCTGGATCCTTCGGGGAAACAGTTATTCCAATCCTCTATACATGATGGCGCAAGCATAAATGAAATGTGCTATATTTGAAAGAACAAGTAGTGTTGTTTATGCCTCTGAATTATAAAGACTATTTTAATTAAAAATTCAATAGTTAAAGAAAAGTTATTTAAAGTATATCTTCAGTATTATCTTTTTGGCTTTTCTTGTTTGCATCCTCCATATTATATTTATTTCCTTCTTTAGTCTGATTTTTAAAGTTTTGCTGAGTCTCCCTGAATATAAGATTACTTTTAATAATTTAACAAGTCGAGCTCAAACATTGCTTTACTAAAAATTGTAAGTTCCCATTCACTTACTGAAAATGTAACATCACAGCTCTTTTTTTTACGTTGAATGATCCATTCCACACCCATGCCTTGTCGAGGAGACAGCGCTAAGCAGGACAGCAGTATTCTATACAACATTGAGTCCTAGTTGCATTGTGCTGTTGTGCAGCCCTTGCCATGTGCAATTTTGAGTATTCCTGAAACTCTGCTGAAGGATATGCTAATGACAAACTTCATGCAGTATGAGATATTAGCTTTCATGGCCAGTGAATTAAAACTCAGCAATTTTTCTAGGTTTATGCTGTGTCTTGTGTCTTTCTTATTTGAAAGCCTTCATAGAGAGGTTAAGGCTGCTTGAGCTTTTAGCTCTCGCAGTAAACAGGCACAGGTGCGCTTCATAAAAAGGGAGGTAGCAAGTAGTTCGCTACTCCACAGATACCAAGAGCCTGCTGATGAGCCAGCTTGGTGTACCTAGGCGAAACCCCACAGAAGACACGGCATAAACCTAGAAAAATTGATAAGTTTCATGCAGTATGTTTGGTAAAGATTTGTCATACATGGACAACAAAACTTATTTTTCAAAAGATATGCCCATGATTGACCACCTCATTGTGTAATTGATAGCATTATTGGCTGCCACCCGAGGTCCTGGCTTTGATTCCCGGCACTGCCAAGAATTTAAAAGTTTTGGCTTGGTCTGGTAAAGGGTCTCCTAGCCTCAGGATGCCAAACAGGAACCTGCAGGATGCAGTGGTAGAAGCAAGAGAAAAGAACAAACCCCCTATGGTATGCAGTTAAGTCCAGCTCTGATTGCCTGGTTAGTGATCCCTTGTCATAGTCAAGGACTCTTACTGAGTCGCTAATGTCCCTTCAACATGGTTTCGACAAGACTAATATTGTTAAAGATATGGGCAGATATGTCGACTTGATTGAAAAACCCAGTCTGTCATGTGATATTTAAATCATAGTAATCTTGAAGTCCTGTCCTGGATGGTTAGACTCTAAATATGACAATTGGTTGAAATATATTTAACCCTTTCTCTGAGCTTGTGGAACAAACAGACAAAGTTAAAAACCACTGGCTTGGACTTCAATTGGCCTTAAACAGATCAATGTTAAATAAAGTTGCCGAAGACTTTTTTTTTAATGTTTACAATTTAAAGTAGCCTAAGCCTTATGTTTGAACACTGTGAATTTTCAGCTAAAGCTTTGTATTCATCATGGACAAGGTGTATAATGACAAAATTTGCCCTCAGTTCAATTTTTGACTGTTTTACGAATTGTTTGTTTGTCAAGGGATGGATTGGTTACATGATCCAAGATTGCAGAATTTAATTCTTGTGCAGTCAGTTGGCATTTGAGGGTAATGAATGTGAGGGAGCCATGCCATAGTAGATTTACTGAGACCCCAGCTCTCTAAAATCCACAGATTATTTAAAAAGGACATAAAACCAATAACATTATTATTATTGTTGTTGTTAAAGGTTGGTTTAACTATGAACTACCTCGTAGTTTCTCCCTTTAAAATAATAACTAACTATGAAGTAGAAGGCACCCCTAAAATAAAACTAGGCAACATATTATTTAGGTAATGCAAAGGACTGAGGGGGTTAAGGGGAAATCTCAAATCCCAGCATTAAGACAATTATTGTACTATTTGTATTCATTGCTTGATATAACAAGGTCATGCGTGACATGAGCCTGGTGACTGGTATTCTGAAAATATCGAAAGGGAGAATGTCAACTTCCTGGCGGGGATATGTGGCAATTCATTTCTAATGCATATGTCCTAATCAATCATCCATAAGCACATTATTTCCAGTCAGGATGATAGATTCTCTTCAGAAATATTTTATGTTTGTGACTATTTCCTCCAAACTCCACTGGTTTGTTCTTGACAAAGGTTAGGACGCACCAAAATTATTCTCAAGTGACAGCGACTCATCCGTTCCCTCCGATATGTAACTATGATAGTGCCAGTGTATTGTGCACGCTCCTAATTTTTATGATGAATATAAATTTCACACAGATCAACAATCATCTTTGCCATATTTATATAATTTAGCCTAGCAAGGGATCTGAAGATATGGTTAGTTATGGTTGCTTTAAGGGTCAGAACAGTAAGGGCATCTGCCCCAGAACTGAAGACAACCGAAACATGTCACCCCTATAAATAGCTTAATAATTAAACACATGCATTCTCTTTTAGATAAGGGACAGATGACCTCGCTGTTCGTTTGAGTCTTCAGTCTTTTGACTGGTTTGATGCAGCCCTCTAAGCCTCCCTGTCCTGAGCTAATCGTTTCATCTCTACATAGCTACCACACCCTACATCCGAGGCAATCTGTTTAACATATTCTAACCTTGGTCTACCCCTACAGTTCTTGTCCTCGACCCTTCCTTCCACAACTAAGCTTGCTATTCCTGGGTGTCTTAGTATGTGTCCTACTAACCTATCTCTTCTCTTCATTAGCAGTCGCCAGAAACATCTCTCCTCTCCCACTCGTCTTAATACCTCTTCGTTTGTAACCCTATCTACCCATCTGATCTTCATCATTCTCCTGTAACACCACATTTCAAATGCTTCAATTCTCCTCTTTTCTGCTCCACCAATAGTCCAAGTTTCACTTCCATAGAGCGCCACGCTCCAGACAAAGGCTTTCAAAAATGACTTTCTAATACCTAAATCTATATTCGATGTCAACAGATTCCTTTTTTGTAGAAATGCTTTCCTTGCCTGAGCCAACCTACTTTTTATATCGTCTTTGCTTCGTCCATCACTGGTTATTTTGCTTCCTAAGTAACAGAAGTCTCCTACTTCCTTCAGCTTTTCACCTGCCAATTTGATGTCCATAGAGGTTTCTGATTTATTTCGGCTGCATTCTAGTATTTTTGTTTTACAATTATTAATTTTGATCATGTATTCTTTCCGTAAGACGGAGTCCATACCATTCAAAAAATCATTCAAATCCTCAGGCTTGTCGGCCAAGATGACGATGTCATCAGCAAATCGCCGAGTTGAAATTATTTCTCCTTGAATCTTCACTCCCACTTTAAATTTTTCTCTAATTTCCTTCATTGCTGATCAATGTAAAGATTGAAAAGTATGGGTGATAAGTTGCAGCCTTGCCTAACACCTTTCTGAATATCAGCTTCTCTCTCATGTCCTTCAGCTCGAATGACTGCTGTCTGGTTTCTGTATAGATCACCCTCCTATCCCTGTACTTTATTCCAATAGATTTCAAAATGTCAAACAATTTAGTCCAATCAACGTTATCAAAAGCCTTTTCTAAGTCTACAAATGCCATGAACGTTCTCTTATCTTACTTATTCTACCTTCCAAAATCAGCCTAAGACTTAGTACAGCTTCCCTTGTTCCAACATTTCTCCTGAAACCAAACTGGTCTTCACCCTACTCCCTTTCTATCTCGCTGTTCCGCCCCTTAAAAACACAATAACAAAATCTCTTTTAAATAGAGTGTAATTTCCTCCTCAGTGAAATTAGGCACAAATATGTGTTGACTGAAATGTTTTTGAAACAAGCATGATTTTTTCCAAACAGTATTCCATGTTAATTTTCTTTTAGGTAATCATTCCGAGACATAAAATGGAAGCACATATGACGTGGTGGATGACAAGCTTTAAGCGACGCATACATGTTAAATTCAATGTGTTAATAAAGCTTCACATATAAACACAGACCTAATCTGGGGCCTATGCCCCAGATTCCCTCGCTTGTAGCACATGCATTAATTTTGATCTAGACAGTGGTTTAACCTAATAGCAAATGGTTTCGTCCAAACAATTGTGTAACCTAGTTGTGACCAATAATGGTTTCCTCTCCCCATGGTTTTAGAAGAGTGCAGTGCAACCTTTTAATTAACTTAACTTGAACTGAAAGTAATTTACGAACTTTTGTAACTCACGACCAAACTACACACTTGTGACTGCATCCACATGTAACGACACACTGTTTGAAATCCCATACAGAAGTTACATAGCGACATTTCAAGGCACTACATCAAACTAGCATAACGTCCATGAGTCATCGACTACACTAAGAAACTCCGCTAGACACGTACGAATCGCGGTATATACTTGAACATACAAGCATGAATTTTTACAACCAGTATTCCATGTTAATTTTCTTTTAGGTAATAATTCCCTGGGACACAAAATGGAAGCACCCATGACGTGGTGGAACTTGAACATACAAAATCAGGCCCATGCCCCAAATCCCCTATCTTGCAGTATGAAGAACGCTAACAGGAATTATTATAGTTTCCTCAGATGTGTAATCCAGTAGCGACCAATGGTATAAGTTCTAACAGTAATTGTAGCATCCCAGTGGTCTAACCCATATCAACCAATGGTTTCATCCAGATAGTGGTGTAACTCAGTAGGCCTAGCAACCCACGGTTTTGTCCTGGCAATGGCTTTAGGGGTGTGTGGCGGAGTGATGTTAGCAGCATTTCCTTATCCAACATCGTCAGTTGATTACTGTTAAGTTAAATCATTGATAATTTCCTTATTAAAGTATGAATTATGATTGACTTCATATCATGTTGTGGTGTTACCTGAAAGCAGTTAGCCTCAATAACCAGCAGAATAAGTGTAAAAAACTTTTAGGAGATCATCATCATCATCATCATCTTGTACAGTTTCCAGCCCCAGGCTGGGTCTGTTTGGAACATAAGCCTCGCCACTTAGTTCTTTCTTCCCACCACCTCTCCGCTGTCACTCTGGTCCAGTCCTCGCCTCTCTTCTTGACACATTCCTCCACTCCTTTCAGCCATCTATCTCTTGGTCTTCCCCTTGGTCGTTTCTTCTGCATCTGCATCTCATGTATCCTCTTGGGAATCATCTTCTCATCCATTCTCTTTAAGTGTCATTACCACCTCAGTCTTGATGTCTCAATCCTACCTTGCAAGGGCTCCTCTTTCACCATTTCCCTGACCTTTTCATTCCTCAACCTGTCTCTTCTTGTTACTCCGATCCTACTTCGCAGGAACTTCATTTCACCTGCCTGTATTCTGCTTATGTCTCTTTTCTTCATTGTCCACGTTTCTGAAGCATAGGTCAGTATCGGGATATAGTAGCTTCTGTATAACACTTCCTTGCTTTTTTGTGGGACATCTTTATTCCACACTAAGCTCCTAATGCTTCTCAGAAATGCTTCTGCCTGTCTGCCACGTTCCGTAATCTCTTTGTCATTTCTCCCATTTTCCTCCACTATACTTCCCAAGTACTTAAGACTTTCCACCTTCTTCAGCTGTCCACCTCCAAGTGTTATCCCATTCATTGGTCTGTCCTTTTTCCTGGTCGTTAACAGGATCTCACATTTACTGATGTTGAACTTCCATCCGTACTCTCCCACTGTTTCTTCCCAAGCCTTCAGTTGCTCCTGAATTTCCTCCTCCTTGTTTCCCCAGACCATGAGATCATCTGCAAACACCATTGCTTTCATCTTATCTTCTCCTATCTTTCCTGCAATCCGTGTCATTACCTCGTCCATAACCACAATAAAGAGAAGGGGTGACAGCGCACTACCCTGTTTCAAGCCACTCATTTGTCTGAACCAGTCTGTTCTTTCCCCTCCAACTTTCACACAACTCCCACTTCCACAATACATCTCCTTCACTCTGCCTACAGTCCCTTTTTCCACTCCCATGTTTTCCAAACCTTCTCCCTACACACACTATCATAGGCCTTTTCGATGTCCAGGAAGGCCATCAACAGATCCTCTCCAAATTCGTAGTGGTGTTCCTGGAGCTGTCTCACTGAAAATATGAGATCCACTGTTGATCTCCCAGGTCTGAATCCATACTGCTCCTCTCTCAATTTTCTCTCCACTTTGGCTCGTATTCTACTTTCTAATATCTTTTCATATATCTTGGCAGTGAGGTATGAGTGTGACTCCCCTGTAATTTCTGCACTCCTTTCTGCTTCCTTTCTTAAATATTCGGACAATTAATCCTTTCTTCCAATCTTCTGGGAGATATACATACAAAAATACCAAAAGTGTCCCCATACAAGGTGTTTCTCCAACTCATTAATCATGGAAAACACACAAGGAAAGAATGTTAGAATCGTGAGAAACATGCACTCTTGGTTATGACTGGTTACGTTGTCATTATCGTAGGTGTACTGCCAGTGTTTTGTTTTACATGGCCCTGTTGCCATACGCAATACTCTGAGAATACATCAGCGCATCCGAGATTCCCCACGGCAGCGGATTGATGCATGTACCAATCTTGCGATAGTTGCAGTCTTGATGAGATGCCTGTGAGAAAGAGTTGCATGTGGTAAGCTGGTACGTTCTGTTCTCGTGTGTTTCCCATGATTAATGAGTTGGAGACAATGAGGTGTAACATGAAAACAAAGTGCTTCCAGACCCATGTTTATGTAACATAATTTTTTCATCTACGTGTGAGGAATGTGACCTGCATTTTGTACCGTACATTTTTGTTACATCCTGTATAATGGTTGAGCAAAGTCTTATTGGATATCATCCCTACAAATCCACGAGGTGACCGAGTTCATACTAATGTTAGTCTTCAAGAAATCATCGTAACAATGAATCAGACGAGAACATACAATAAAAAAATTTAAACTACTGAAATTAGCCATTATTACCTTCTCTAATGATTCGAAATAGATCTGGATATGTTGTAGTTTACTCCTCCACTGCCTTCCCCTTTTTAAATCACGACGTGTATAGTAAAATTCCAGCTGTGCCAGCCATTATCCGCATGAATTATGCACAAGTACAGTATTGTCAACCTCACACATGCGGTACTAATTGTATAGGCGGTTTTGTAAAACAAAGGAATGCCAATTACATTTGCCTAGACCAATAATTACTAGGTACCAGTCATATATAATAATATTATATATGCAACCCTGGATTTTGTCACGCACAGTGGAAATAGTCACGCATAATCTTTCTCTAGACCAGGGGACTCCAAATTTTTTGTCTAAGAGCCACACTGGTTCCTCGACTAAGTCCCAAGGGACAAGACCTGTACTTTTGAATTATGCGCAAAGTTTCATTTCGGGACTGGCCAGCGAGCGTGATTTGTGATTTGCAGTGAATCGATACTTCAAAAGAAAAATATTTAAAGTCATCAGTGCTGGAACTTGATGAGAGTCTTCCACTCACACAGTTTGATCAGTTGCAGGTTGCAGCTCTCGGTACTACTTATCAGTGTGAAGAATCATTCTCCAAAATGAAAGATATTTACAGATCCAAATTAACTGATGAGCATTTGAAGTTGCTGCTGGTAATTTCCACTAGTAAACTTGACCCAAAACAGCAAAGTCGAAAGTTCCAGCTACATAAATCTCATTAATCATAATAATAGTAATGAATCATTTAGTTACATGAATTACCTATGTATTTCACATACATTATGCCTAACTTAAGTTTTTAGGATAAATCTCATGTAATTAATTAGTTAAAATGTTCAATTTCATTATGTATATCAGCTGTTGTGTATCTTAATTGGTCGATATATAAAAACAGCTGATTATAATTTGTATGACGTAATTAGTAAATTTTACAATGTAATCAGAATAAGCTATGGCGGGCGGACACCGGGCATGTCTGGCCGATTACCGCGGGCAACATTGGTGGGGTTCGCACGCCTTAGGTCACCCCTGCTCTAGACCAAAGGGTTTTGCCTAAACCAATAATTACTAGGTTGCACAGCCTGTTTCATCAAATAGCCACTTAAGTTACCCCAGATGCCTTTCTAGGGATGATAATTATCTTGGTCAAAGCAAATTTGAAACTCAATACTCATCATCAAGTATTTTACTTGGAATGGCAACCCACGGCTTTCATCATAAAGTGTGTGATATGAAGGCATTTCGGTAGCGGTGCATCTTAGACCATCCTTTGTAAAAACATTTTTAAAAACTGAAATTACCAGATTTAATAGTCGGGAGGATATCAGGAGAGGATCGAGTATTAGATGTTCACTGCTCCGCTGTCATAGACCCGCCATCCTGCCCAAATAGCAACACAACTTATATAGCTGAAATCGAAGTTCTGGCCTCCATCTTTCTCACTGAGTCAGTAATGCCAACCCCACGCGTTTGGTACTATTTCGCATATGATTTATGAAATCACTATACTCAGTCAAAAGTGATCTCAATTACAGTGTTTATTTATGTATTTATAATGTTTTACATACAAAAACAGACCTAACCTGGGGCTTACGCCCCAGACCCCCTTGCTTGTGGTACTAGCAGTAATTTTCGACCAGGCAGTACCTAACCTAGTAGCGGACATAAATTCTATCCTATTAATGTTTTACATACAAAAACAGACCTAACCTGGGGCTTACGCCCCAGACCCCCTTGCTTGTGGTACTAGCAGTAATTTTCCGCAAAATTAATTTTCGAGCAGGCAGTACCTAACCTAGTAGCGGACGTAAATTCTATCTTCTTAATGTTTTACATACAAAAACAGACCTAACCTGGGGCTTACGCCCCAGACCCCCTTGCTTATGGTGCTAGCAGTAATTTTCCGCAAAACAGTGCTTAACTTAGTAGCGAAGGCGTATGGTGAATTTTTTAATTCAAGTTGGTAACGTAGTCACATGATCGACTTTCGGGTGTCACATGACTGTTCAAGATGGCGTCCATAAGTGACGGAAAATGCTTTATATCCGTGAAATAACAATTATTGCGGTGCAGCAGTGGCTATTGAGTATGAAGAGATTGTGAAACGACTCCCAAGAAACTCCCGGAAAGGTATGTATATCATAAATGACATATTTTCAATAAGCTAAGGTGTTAAAAGTGAAGAAAAGGGAGGATGGTCTAAGATGCACTTTAAATGGCATTTCACATGCCGAGTGCGGACTGCGTCTGCAAGGTGTGTAAAAAAAGGTGATAGATATCACTCACTAACGTGCCCTGAGAAACTTATCATTATGAAATTTCTGCACTCTTCTGTTATTGTATCTATGCACATTGTGTGTGTTTCTATTATTATTAACCACATCCCCACTTGGGCCTAGGCTACTCATTCAAACAAAATTATACAAATTAAAATATAATGATAATAGTAGGATATTAACCTGCAAGCATTAGCAAGATGCTTTTCGCTGCGTTCATCATGGAAGCATGGGCCACGCTGCATATGCTGTGCATCTCCACCAGGACTCTGGAAGTACAAGTGGTTCCTCCCCCTTGGCATACTGAAAAAAACAATGGTCAAACGATAATGCAACACAGTCAGATAGAAATAAAGACAAGTGTATCAAATGGATTGCATACCTGACAAAGGGCGCCATCCCTGCAATATTATGGCTCATGTCCTTTCACTTTACCATCCCTTCGCTATCCATTAACCTCCTCTTCTAATCCTTAAATCAAGTGTTTCAAGAATTTTCCTAAAATAACAGACAGACAACATAGAAGTTAAAGCAGCCATCATTCATAAATGTACACTTCAAACCGAATAAAGTTAATATTGACAGGAAGAAGGCCCTGCATACCTTGTCTTGGTAACATCTCAATATACCTAACCTTACTAGGAACAAAATATGTAATGCTAAATTTTAAGCTAACAAAATGGTAAAGGTAACGTTTACAGGTATTCAAGATGGCTATATTCCAAAAAATTAGTCACTTTTAGCGTACTTACCTAAGCATTTTGACCACAATACTTTGATCGAGTCGGTTTCATTTGTCACTTTTCGGGTATGGGCCACTGTAGGCTCAAACAAATGCACTATGTTTACACACTATACTTTAAAATCCTCATAACTTAGTAGTCATACAGGTATCTTCAACATTTCTCGTAATTGATCACATCCACCCTAATAAAACTTCACAAACGACAGTTTTTAAAAATGGATATTTATATATTTTTGTACCCAAACACACGCCACTTACATGTCGCCATTGTCTCTTTTCTCCATGCATGGGCTGACCACAGACACAGTATAGTAACCATACAGTAAGGACACATCAGGCCTTTACCATGTAAATTTTTCGTCATGGTTTTGAATCGGCCGGTTCCGGAAGCACCGCACGCACGCACGCATGGCGGCGACGGTTCTCCATGTATCCGCGAGAGAGCAGTCTACCCGTATTCATTGAGTGCGGCCTGTCGAATTTGTCTGAAGAAAACATTGTTTGTAATTATTAAAATCAACTCAGAAATATAATTTTGCATTTTAACCAATGGCAGAAATGTGGGAAACCAACATCTGTGCGGTAATTTTTTGCGCAGTTCTTGTCACACTGGACATAACAGCATTCCGGTTTCCTCGTGTATTGGAGCGGTAAATACAAATATCACACGTTTCATCGAATAATTCTGGTTTTAATACCCATGAGATGTCAGTTCCTCAAACACCTATCCATTAATTCTCAAATTCCTCATTCCTAATCCAGATATAATGACTGGATAAAGGCCTGTAATCAGGAGGATTTACTGGCATACGTGGCAAATCTATACGTCAATATATAGGGTATGTAGCCTTTATTTCTCAAAGGAAGTGTTTTAAACCACAAGGAGGGCAGTGCTAGGCTGAGATTAGGTAATAATGCCCAACAAACATTAAATCTCCACCCTAGAGAAGCTATTGTCTCCTTTAAAGTGTCCGTTTTCTAACCCCACTTAGCCTAGGAGGCAAATGGTTTCCTGACTGAAGTTAGTTGATGTGTTTTATTAAATGTAATTTGTTAAGCTGCAGCCCTTTACAGTGAATTAAGTGCTTTAATTACAAGCTACAACAAATCAGATTTAACATTTGCTCCCTCACCTATGGGACTTTGTGCTATTCCTGAAGAGTTCTGGAGAAGTTTGGATTGTCGTGTACCCAAAGCTACAATCCCATGAAATGACTGAAGGTACTCCAGTCCATCAAAATTGTAAATAGTGTTGCTTTCAGAGACAAACTATTGAGGTTAGCAACCCCCTCACTACGCTCGGCATGGCATTAAGGCTGTGTGACATAAAAACCAGGGCTGTTAATCTTGATGTTCCTACCTCATAGACATATCACAATGCCCTTAATTTTATTTAATTCTGTGAGACCACTGTGAGCCTCCGTGGCTTAGGCGGCAGCACGCCAGCCTCTCACCGCTGGGTCCGTGGTTCAAATCCCGGTCACTCCATGTGAGATCTGTGCTGGACAAAACGGAGGCAGACAGGTTTATCTCCGGGTACTCCGGTTTTCCCTGTCAAAAATTTCATTCCAGCAACACTCTCCACTATCATTTCATTTCATCTGTCATTCATTTAATCATTGCCCCAGAGGAGTGCGTCAGGCCTCGGCAGCCGGCACAGTTCATATCCTCGCCGCTAGTTAGGGGCTCCATTCATTCCATTCCTGACCCGGTCGGAGACTGGAAGCAGGCTGTGGATTTTCATTTCTGTGAGACCACTAAAAGTTTGCCCACCCATGTAAATGATAAGCCCACCCAATTTCTTCTCAAGTGATACCTCCCTCTCATTCCACACACGCCCAAATACACGGGGATATATGACCACGATGTATCAGCCCTTAAAATAAGCAACAACTCTATCTTCGATACACACTAATCAAATTCCTGGATACTTCTATACTTTCAGCAACAATCCTAGGGATGATTTTTCTTCACTATGTCACATGCAGAACATGGTGCCACTAAAGCAATACCGTATAGGTCCATGTTATTTGAAAATGAATACCGGTACATAATAATCATACAAGAGTGGAGCCTTGCATAAGTGAGGAGATGTAACACCAAACTCTGGGTGTCAACATGCCGTACACTATCACTCGGGAATTGAGAAATTGGGTGGGCATATTGTGTGATAACCTGTGTTACTGTGGTGGCTGTGTGTGTCTTTGTAAATTGGGGCTAGGATTGGGAAGGAGGTGGCTGTGTCCTTAAGTTAACAACCATCCCAGCATTTGCCTTGAGTAGGGAAACCACTTCCAGGATGGCCGAGGTGTGAACCGAACCCTCCTCTTCTCAGTTTTGCCTCACGAGGCTGACTGTACCCCATTCCAGCCCTAAGGCCAGAATCAAAATTTCTTGGCAAAGCCGGGAGTCAAACCCAGACCTACGGGGGTGACAGCCAAGAAAGCTATCTGCAGCACCACGAAGTGGTCTCGCGAAAATGTAATGTATTGGTCATAAATATAGGCTATATAAATCTACATGAAAATAGCCTACTGCCTATCGAAACATTTTCATAAATTTGAGTTTCATATACCATTTTAAAGCTCAATGGTTTTAAAATTTACAGTTATCTTAAGTCATAGCAACAGATTTTAATGTTTACATTAAGACACATTGTTCAAACCTGTTCAGGGATGTCGGAAATTCCTCAGATAATGTCAAGCTGCAACTCACATCCTATTCTATTGTTGGGCAAGGACTTGATTCTCATCATCGCAGAAATAATCTGTTTAATACTAGCTGCAAACATGGCCAAGGTTTCATGTGATACAAGCTAAAGGTGTAGAATTTGGTATAAATGTTTATCACAAGTATCCAGTACCGGTACCTCTATGTCAATGTTACATAGGCATTGTGCTTGCTACACTTGTCATAGTATGTGGTACGGTATAAATTTCAGAATAATGTGTATCAATTTTAATTTCTACCCTTGATTATTCATATTTATGTGGGGGTCAGGATTCCTATGGATTGTGAAGTGATGCTAGGAAAAGTTGTCTCCTTTCTATTTAAGGATGTGTGAAGGACTGAGTGGTGTGTCTTTATAATGACATACTAAAATTGTAATGGCTGATAAAGGATGTAATTAATATCCAGAACATGTCCTACTATTTGCACATTATTTATTCATTTAAGGGTTGATTAGGCAGAAAGATTTACAGAAGATTACAATTCAAGAAATATTATACTCATCAGAGTTAATTAGAGATGAATGAAACTGGGCAAGGTACTGGAAAAGCCTGTGACCTATTAAAAGGAAAGGTCCCAGCAGATTTCCTCTATATTGTTCAACCAGCCACATCTGGTTACGACCACTATATTCTTCCTGAAGTAACTCCACAGAGAGAATGAAACGTGTCAAGAACAAACTTCTGCTTGCAATCGCACATTTTTTCTGCATTACAGTATTACTTATTTGTTTACATGGTTTACGGTATGTAGAAACAACTCGTACAAATATTACAGTGAATTCTTCTAGGTATTATGCCATGTCTGTGCCCCATCATATCCATAGTACCGTACCTAGAAGAATTTGCAGTAATTTATTTTCTGGCCATGAAAGCCTAAACATTCCAACTCAAACAGGCATATTTTTCTGCAAATGTTTGGGTATTCTGATATATTTTCATGGAAACATTTGACTTTTATTTTTAAAGAAACATTATTTGTTCCTTTTTTCAATTTTCAGAGGTGAAGCTCACCAATTTTGTGACTATATCCTGAAGTGGCTTGGCCTAGAAGCCTACAGTATATAAAATATGGTAGCGAGTGTTTAATCGTAAAGAGGTTTTCTCAATAATGATTTTTAATGCCCTGGCATTGTCATTGAGGAGCAAATTTAACTTCCTAAATGCTGTAACATTTAAGTTGGTCTAACACGAAAGTAATTTAATAATACTATACCTGCAAGGTTTTAGCTACCTACTAAGAAACGTAATGTGCAATTTTTGAGTGGAGCTACCTAGGCAAATCTTTACACCAAAAACCAACATATTGTTTATCGCTACCTTTTAGTAGAGAAACTAGAATTCATGTCAGATAACCTGCAGCTTCTGTGACTGATAACTATAGTTTTGTCTTGTTGTCAACAAATGTGATAGACAGGTCTGAAGCAGTTCATTAATTCAAAACCTGACTCTCTATCAGAAATCAAATCAGTGATCTGAGATCATGGTGATATCAGGAATGTTTGTTTATTGCATTACAACAAAGGATTTGGAAGTAATCTCATAAAGCAATAACTTCTAAATCAAAATAACTTACAATTTTATTGTTGGACAGCCAAAGGACTTAACATAATCCTCCATGGTTTTAGACAGGTGCAACGATCCATTAGTTCTGGGTTATCCCATCCCGTTAGAAAATGGAAAGATTGGGGTTTCAGACCTAAGGATGTTGTACAACATTAACTGCAAATCACATCACCACACTGAAGACCTGGTTTGTGAAATAAGTTGGTTCATGTCCCTTCACCTGTCATTTCATGTTAGCTTCCTTGTTTCTCATCTCAAAATGCTGAGATGGTGGCTTTCCCATAGACCACAGTCACTTCCCCATTCCTTTCTTAGCCTTTTCTACTTTCCATCTACGTTGAGGCTGCATGGATGATCTTTTCTCTAGAATGAAAGGGCTCCATGACACTGTCAATTAGGTAGAAAAAGACTTTGGGAGTGAAGTAAGGGGATAAAAGGAATATCCATATCCAAGAAATAAAAATAGCGAAACATATAAGCCCATTGTTTCCACAGCTACTGCCATGGTCTAGAAGTAAGCATAGCTGCCTTCTAACTGGTTGGCCCAGTTTTGAATCCTGGTTTTGCCAAGGAGAATTTAAATTTTGTCCTTTAGTCAGGTGTAGGCCTACTTGGATGTGTGTATCATTTGTCTCATAAACTGCCTTATTGTGATGGCTGTATTAGTGTGTGCATTTATAATTTTAGGCGAGGATCGGGGAGGAGACAACTATGGCCTTACGTTAGGGGTAGCCTACCGTCTCGGCATTTACCTGCAGTAGAAGTGGGAAACCAAGGAAAACCACTTACAAGATGGCCGAGATGGGAATCAAAATCACCTCTTCTCAGTTTTGCCTCCCAAAGCCGAGTGTACCCCGTTCCAGCCCTCAGACCAGAATGCTAGTTGCTACACCACGAGGTGATCTAAGTGAAAAGGGATGGATTCTAATCCACCTCTTGGTCCTAATAGAAGTGAATTTCTATGGTTTCTAATTCCCCTTTCCCCCCTCCCAGAATGCTCCATGCACCAAACATTCCATCTTCAAATTATTTTGCATGCCCAATTAAATGGAGTAATATAGCTCGGGTGGTGTTGGGGTAGCGCGCCTGCCTCGCACCAGGAGACCTCGGGTTCGATTCGAGGCTCCGTCAGGGATTTCAGAAACCGGCGTGAGGGCTGGAACTGGGTGTACACAGCCTCGCAAGGACAATTGAATAGCTGTCTGACAATGAGGCAGCGCCACGCTCATGGAGACCAAGATTAACGGCCGAGGGGATCCGAGGCGCTCACCACGCGTCTCCACATAATCTGCAGGCCAAATGGCTGGGTGGCGATCGCTTGGTAGGCCTAGGCCCTTCATGGACTGTAGTGCCACGGGGTTTGTTTGTTTCGTTTTAATGGTAGTTCGGAGACTATGGTTTCAATAGTCTTCTTAGAATGTACAGTATATGGGTGTTAACTTTAAAAATACCCGCACGAGTATCTCTGGAGGACTCACACATTATTACTATTACGTAAACATATCTTGCATAAGAATCATGGCCCTACTAATAATATAGTTCATCGTATCTTGGTGAGAAAAATACTGTACCTGTATGTGCATTTGCTCAAAGAACTTTTTCTTTTCTGAATTTTTATTCCATACATATTATTTTTGTTTGTTTTATTAATATTAGGTATCCACCTATAAATTTTAACTCAACTAAAATTTGTATTATTTTGTGTTAAGAGGGACAGATGACCTTGCTGTTCCGCCCCTTAAACAACAATAACTATCCATACTATGTGTGATGTTAATGGGCAATTCCGAGAATATTTACAGCGGATCCAGGTTGCAGTCATGGACCACCTTGTGGCGTAGTGACTACCATTCATGGCTGTTGCCCCAGAGATCTGGGTTTGATTCCCGGCTCTGCCAAGAAATGTAATTCTGGTCTGAGGGCTGCAACAGGGCACACTCAGTCTCGTGAGGCACAACTGAGAAGAGGAGGGTTTGATTCCCACCTCAGCCATCTTGGAAGTGGTCTTCCGAGATTTCCCACTTCTACTGCAGGCAAATGCTGTGATGGTTCCTAAGTTAAAGCCAATGCCGCCTCCTTACCAATCCTCACCGGAATTGCAAATACATATACTAAGACAGGCATCACAATAACACAGGTTATCAATCAAAATTCCACACTTGCCCAAGTACACGGGGCTAAATGACCACGATGGCCAGGCCCCTGAAATGAAACAACAGATTGCAGTCGATGTACAGAAGTTGTCTAACATGGTGGCCAGATTGCTCCTTAGTGCCTCTTGGTCTATTGGAATGGCTGTAACATCCGGTGCATTATCATACCATAGTCAAACTGTTCCTCTATTGGAGCACGAAGATTGGGATTCTCTGCCGTCACTGTCTGTTCGCTTTCGCGAATGTTTTTTTTTGTGGCTATGTTTCCCGCACGGTTTGAAACACTCGTTCAATTTTGCCCCATTATTTTTTCTCCGTTATAATTGCAGTATGAACACGGTGTTCTGATTATTTACTTAACTTACGTTTCATTTGAATTGTTGTTCTTTATTATTCTTGTCAACTCACCTTTTTCTGAAGTGTCTTTCTAGACGCACCTTACTGTCACACTTTTTCATGAGGTACTGTGCTCATCTCAGCGGCAACCGTCGCAATGTGCTTGGGCTGTGCGCTGATTGGCTGTTTGACGCCCCGCCTTCATTCTGGATTGTTCGACGCGCTGTCGTCATTTCCACTATAAATTCTCCGCTTCGCCGTTCTGCGGCCTTGTCTACATCTACCTGCTTGAACCAGTCTCACCACGGCTGCCTGCCGTTCCACAGCAAGGCCCTTCTTGGGAAGGCCCTGTTAGTAAACATTGAGTGGCTGGAACCTTGCCAGGCGGCATGCTTCATCGCTCGGACTCTGTCACGCTGGGCGAGGCATGAGTCAACGACCTTCACCTCAGCAACTAAGTCAGCCCGCTAGCTCACTACAACTCGTCGATGAGAAACTACAATTGATTGTAAACCGCCAGACAGATCATTACCAAGAGGTCTGTTCCGGCGGGGTGCAATTCGCCAAGGGAGCCACCATCCATTTTTCTCGGAAGGCATGCCGAGGCAGCTTAGAGGAAGCCTTCGTTTGGATCACAACCCGCTTCCTGCGGGCCAAATACTAAGTACAAAAGTATCGAATTATTGGTAACGTGAACTATCTTCACTTGGTTTATACATTTTTCAAGGCTAAGCCTTTTTTCTTGCTTCTTGCTTGTTTTTAGATCTTTTTCTTAAACATACTTTTTTAATCGCCTTTATATGGCCTTTTTATGCATTTTTATTATAATTCTTCTTTATTCTAAGTTTCCTGGAGAAACCTTGCATTTTTTATTAGCTTCTTTTAATTATTCTTCTAAATGAAAATGTTTGTTATTACTTCACAAATCAAATAAATGTATCAAACCTTGGTTATCAATATTTGGTCTCTTCCTCATCGCTCTATTTAAATTTCACTGTGTGCCCGAATCCCAATCCACCTTTTCCCAGTTGGGGTGCTACTACTCACACCCTTTTCCATGGTGCCGAAACCCGGGATCGAACCCAGAACCTTTATTCTGAGACCACAAATTCTATTCCAAAAAAAACAGAACTTGTGTAATCTAATATTTGCCTTATACATTTCAGTATATCGTGGCTAGCGCAGGAGATCTGCGGGAAAGCGGAGACAATCCCAGCTTACTCCATAACTGGTTTCTTTCTGGAAAGCAGGTCCGTCTGGTGCCGCAAGCAGCTTTGGTAGGTGAGTTATTCCAACTTCCCAGCCATGCCAGTAATAATAGACGATAAACTGTTAAACTCTCGGGCGGCCTACAAAGGTCAACTTACCCGTTTTCAAAAATATCTAGCCACTCTACCGAAAGAGGAACAAAATCTTGATATTATATCTCAGCGTTTAAAAGCTTTTGAACAGGCGTACGAGAAATATGATCTCGTGCAACTTGAAATTGAAATCAAAAGTCCAGAACATCAATCAGATAGGGAAGAAGTAGAGAGTAATTACTTTGATACACACGCTCAGGCTGTGGCATTAGTAAGAACTTTGACCCTGGCGTTGAAGGTAGAGGAAACTCAAGGAAGAATTAGCGACCATGGGAATGGTATCAAACCATTGCTACCTAAAATTGAAATTCCGCATTTTTCAGGAAAGGAAGAGATGTGGCAATCATTCTTTGAATTGTTCAGTTCATTAGTACATAATAATGCCACACTTCCGGAAATTCAGAAATTTCATTACTTAAAATCCATTTTGCAGGGGCCACCCCTTCAACTTATAAGAGAACTTCCCTTAACAGGAGAAAACTATAACATTGCTATCGAGCTTCTTAAAGGCCGTTATGGCAATGAAAAATTATGTTTACAGAGGCACATTCAAGCCTTATTTAACCTGCCCGCATTGCGAGCTGACAGCTTGTCAACACTGCGAGCCTTAAGTGACACGGTCCAACTACATGTCAGAGCATTGGCACGGTTGAATCAACCGGTCGAGCATTGGGATCTATTCTTGATTCACTTGGTTACTTCTAAATTTGATTCATCAACTTTAAAGGCATGGGAAAGGGAATTAACAAATGACACTTCATATACCTATGATTCATTGCTTACGTTTATGAATAATAGATGTCAGGTTTTGTCAGCTGTAGCCTGTCATATGTCAGGAAGTGCAGATAACAAATCTAATGTTGTGAAACCAGTCGGTGCCAAAATAAACAAATCTGCTGTCTTTACTGTTCAGCATAACTCAACGGATTGTATTCTCTGTAAAGCACCTCACAGGTTATATTCCTGCGTTGCCTTTAAAGCCCTTTCTACCGATGAAAGACGCAAATTAATAGCTCAAAAAAGATATTGCTATAACTGTTTGTCAACCAGGCATATGGTGCCTGATTGCTTATCTAAAAATACTTGCTCCCATTGCAAGGCTCAACATCATACCTTGCTTCATAGGTTTGAAAAGCCACGTCAGTCTCCTTCCCCTGGATGTTCTAAAGATGCATCCCCAGGAGCTAATGCGCAATCTTATACTCAGAGCTCTAGCTCAATTCGTAGTTCCCAGGTGCTACTATCAACCGTGTTAATAAAAGTTCAAGACTCTTCTGGTAGATGGTTTGAAGCACGTGCCCTATTGGATAATGCCGCCACCCATGACTTCATAAGTGAGCGTCTCATTAAGAAACTTGGTCTTCCCAAGCAACCTACATTAATTCAGGTTACCGGTATTAACAATAGCAATGTTAAATCTTTGCATTTTGTTCGTGTTCACATCAAAGATGCTGTTAATTCTAACACAACATTTCAGTTGAATTGCCTTCCCATTGATACTATTGGCAGTAATACCCCTAGTACTTCTTTTGAAATTAGAAAGTGGCAATTTCCTCATAACATTCAGTTGGCGGACCCAACATTTAATACGAGCGCCCCGGTAGACATACTTCTCAGTGCCCAAGTATTTTGGCAATGTCTCCTTAGCTCTAAGGTTAAAATATCACCTGGAGTGTTTGTTCATCATACCAAGCTAGGTTGGTTAGTAACGGGTCAGGTCCCTCGTAAGTCGTTTCAAAATTTCTCTCAATGTCATTTTGTCAATACAAGTCTCGATTACAACTTAGAAAGATTTTGGAAAATCGAAACTATAGATTCAGTTTCACCTTCCACGGTTGAAAATGAAATGTGTGAAAAACTGTTTCGTGAAACAACCAAACGCAATTCAGAGGGTAGATTTGTTGTAACAATGCCCCGAGTGGATAATCCACCTCTTTTATTTGAAACACACCCTAGGGCTCTTAGAGCACTCTATGCTGTGGAAAACAAATTTAAACGTGACCCTGTTGTTAAAGCTCAATACTCCACGTTTATGGAGAAATATGAGGCACTTGATCACATGGAGGTTGTTACCAAGAAAGATGAGGCTTCTTATACCCCATCTGAAGTCATTTACCTCAATCATCATCCAGTTTGGAAGAATGAGATTTTAAAGGAAAACATAAGGGTGGTCTTTAATGGCTCTGCTTTGGATGCCAATGGAACTTCTCTGAATGACACATTATTATCAGGCCCTCCTATTCAATCTGACATTTCTTCTGTCTTGATGAATTTTCGCTTGTTCCCTATCGCAGTGATATCTGATATCAAGCAAATGTATAGGCAGATTTTGGTCGATCAACAACAGTGCGACCTTCAGAGGATTTTTTGGCGCGACGAGCCTACTAAACCTGTCAAGATTTTTCGGCTAAAAACCTTAACCTATGGACTAAAGCCCTCTGCTTTTCTAGCCATACGTACGTTGAAATTACTTGCTGAACAGGATGGCCCGTTGTATTCTCCTAAGGCTTCTGAAGTGTTAAAATCATCATTTTACGTTGACGATTTTCTTCATTCATTTGAGTCAGTATCTGAAGCACTACAGGTCTCTAAAGATTTGACAGCTTTGCTTTTGGGAGGCGGATTTTCCTTGTGCAAGTGGAACTCTAATTCGGAAGAATTTCTTTCCAAATTTCCATTAACTTCAGTCTATAACGACTCAGTAGAGCTTCTTCAAGAAAGTAATTCTATCAAAACCTTAGGCATCTATTGGAGTCCTCAAAAGGATTTTTTCTTTTTCAAAATTAATCTCAGTGACATCAAACCGCAAACTAAGCGGCAAATTTTGTCTGAGATTGCAAAAATATTTGATCCTCTCCAATTTTTGGCGCCAATTATCGTCACCGCAAAACTTTTCATGCAAGACCTTTGGTCCTTGAAAACTGGTTGGGATGAACCAGTTCCTTCCGAGTTGCAAAAAAATTGGATTTCTTATAGAAATAGCTTGGAAGATCTCTCCAATGTCATTATCCCGCGAGTGATTATTCCCTTTCCCTCCTGTGGAGGATATGAACTTCACATCTTTGCCGATAGCTCATTGAAAGCTTATGGGTGTTGTGCGTATATTGTTTGCCGCAATTTTGACCAGTCATATTTCTTTTCCAATTTAATTTGCGCTAAGTCAAAGGTGGCTCCTCTTAAATCCTTATCCTTGCCACGACTGGAACTTTGTGCTGCTCTTCTGGCGGTTGAATTATCGGTCAAAATCCGCCAATCTTTGAAAATCCGATTTAGCAAAACTTACTTTTGGAGTGACTCAGCCATCACGTTGGCATGGATTGCCAAACCCTCCTCGCATTGGCAGGTGTTTGTAGCTAATAGAGTGTCCAAAATACAACAATTGTCTAACTTTGAACAATGGCATCATGTATCTGGCAAGGAGAATCCTGCAGATGTCATCTCTCGGGGATGTTCCCCTCTTATGTTGGCTAACCTGACATTATACTGGCACGGTCCTTCTTGGCTTCTACAAGAACCTTCCGCTTGGCCAAATTTTCCTCTTCCGGAATTATCAGACTTGCCAGATGTTGGTAAGATTACTGGATCTTCTCTTTTCGTTTCTGACTCTCCCCTTCTTTTGCAGCGATATTCCTCTTTTCATAAATTGGTGAGGGTTATGGCTTATCTCCTTCGATGGAAATATTTTGTGGTAGAACAACCTCTTTTTCCTAAGCCATATTTAACCCTTTCTGAATTAGGTTTAGCCACTACAAAAATCTTATGGCTTACTCAACAAGAAATATTCTCTGAAGAATGTCAGGTGTTGTCTCAAGGTCAATCCCTCAAGAAATCGAGTAGGCTTTCCTCACTCGCCCCCTTTTTGGATGCTGATGGTTTATTAAGAGTGGGAGGACGTTTATCTTTGGCTGATCTTTCTGAGGATAAAAAACACCCAATTATTCTTCCTTCAAAGCATCATGTCACTTCTCTAATCATTCGTCAGTATCATTACCAGCATCTTCATGCTGGAACCCGTACATTACTTTCCATCATTCGGGAAAGGTATTGGCCCATAAACGGAGTCCATGAAGTGTTATCCGGAAGTGCATTCCATGTTTTAAATCCAACCCTAAAATTACCACTCAGCTCATGGGTGATCTTCCCAACTTTAGATCTGCGCCTGCTAGACCTTTTGCCTTTACGGGGGTGGATTATTCCGGGCCTTTTGTTTACAGAAAAAATTCTCCTGAGGCCAAAAGATGTATTTGTGGAAAACTCTATATTTCGCTGTTTGTATGTATGGTCACCGGAGCAGTACACTTAGAACTAGTTACCAACGCCTCTACTGCTTATTTTTTGGCAGCTTTTGCCAGATTTTCTGCTCGCCGAGGGCTTCCTTCAGAAGTATTCTCCGACAATGCTAAAAATTTTATCGGAGCTTCTGAGCAAATTAAGAGAGCTCTTACTCAAAATGCAGCGCTGGAAAGGATTACTGATTATGCTCACCAGAGAAATTTCAAGTGGCACTTCATCCCCCCTTATGCGCCCCATCAAGGTGGACGGTGGGAGTCTTGTGTGAAACTCACCAAGAAACACCTTAGACGTGTTTGTGGCCACACCCCCCTATCTCATGAAGAGTTTAACTCCTTAATTATTTTTATTGAGGGCATAATTAATTCTCGTCCTTTATCACCCTTATCTAATGACCCTTCAGATCTTCTACCATTAACGCCGGGCCATTTTCTTATCGGTGGTCCATTGACTGCCTCCCCATCTTTATTATATTCTAATTCTCCATCTTCTTTAGCCATTTCTTGGCGCAAAATTGAAAGTTTGCGCAGCCATTTTTGGCGCCGCTGGAGGTTGGAATACCTCGGTTTGCTTCAGCAGCGTGGCAAATGGCGTGTTTCCTGCTCTAACCTTCAGATTGGGGACTTGGTCCTTTTGAAAGACCCTAGTCCCCCTCTTGTCTGGAATTTGGGTAGGATTGTTGAGTGCTTTCCTGGCAGAGATGGTAGGATTCGCGTGGTAAAACTGCAGACTTCTGCTGGCCAGTTTCTCAGGCCAATCACTATGATTGCTCCTTTGCCACGCGAGACCTAACTTCTGCGACTTCTTACTGCAATTTTTTCTCGCCCCTCCCAGCATGTTCGCTTTCGCGAATGTTTTTTTTGTGGCTATGTTTCCCGCACGGTTTGAAACACTCGTTCAATTTTGCCCCATTATTTTTTCTCCGTTATAATTGCAGTATGAACACGGTGTTCTGATTATTTACTTAACTTACGTTTCATTTGAATTGTTGTTCTTTATTATTCTTGTCAACTCACCTTTTTCTGAAGTGTCTTTCTAGACGCACCATACTGTCACACTTTTTCATGAGGTACTGTGCTCATCTCAGCGGCAACCGTCGCAATGTGCTTGGGCTGTGCGCTGATTGGCTGTTTGACGCCCCGCCTTCATTCTGGATTGTTCGACGCGCTGTCGTCATTTCCACTATAAATTCTCCGCTTCGCCGTTCTGCGGCCTTGTCTACATCTACCTGCTTGAACCAGTCTCACCACGGCTGCCTGCCGTTCCACAGCAAGGCCCTTCTTGGGAAGGCCCTGTTAGTAAACATTGAGTGGCTGGAACCTTGCCAGGCGGCATGCTTCATCGCTCGGACTCTGTCACGCTGGGCGAGGCATGAGTCAACGACCTTCACCTCAGCAACTAAGTCAGCCCGCTAGCTCACTACAACTCGTCGATGAGAAACTACAATTGATTGTAAACCGCCAGACAGATCATTACCAAGAGGTCTGTTCCGGCGGGGTGCAATTCGCCAAGGGAGCCACCATCCATCTTTCTCGGAAGGCATGCCGAGGCAGCTTAGAGGAAGCCTTCGTTTGGATCACAACCCGCTTCCTGCGGGCCAAATACTAAGTACAAAAGTATCGAATTATTGGTAACGTGAACTATCTTCACTTGGTTTATACATTTTTCAAGGCTAAGCCTTTTTCTTGCTTCTTGCTTGTTTTTAGATCTTTTTCTTAAACATACTTTTTTAATCGCCTTTATATGGCCTTTTTATGCATTTTTATTATAATTCTTCTTTATTCTAAGTTTCCTGGAGAAACCTTGCATTTTTTATTAGCTTCTTTTAATTATTCTTCTAAATGAAAATGTTTGTTATTACTTCACAAATCAAATAAATGTATCAAACCTTGGTTATCAATATTTGGTCTCTTCCTCATCGCTCTATTTAAATTTCACTGTGTGCCCGAATCCCAATCCCCCTTTTCCCAGTTGGGGTGCTACTACTCACACCCTTTTCCACTGTCTCATGAAGCCATAGCCAGGTGGCTATGCTAATGCTTGTTGTTTCATGTAGGAGGTTGTACATCATGGTCGTCAGCCCTGTGTACTTGGGCGTGAGAAGAAAACCATACAACAGGAGCAATCGAGTGTGGCAACGGGTGGGTGAGAGATTTCAAAAGCTCTTCATCCAGGAACGCCTCCAACAGCAAGGAAATTCAGTCATGTTTTGTGGTGGGATCATGTTTGGTCGACGTACGCCTCTAATTTCTATCCACGGTAACATGACCGGTCTGGTATACAGAGACAACATCCTCAAACCTGTCGTTACAGGATTCGCTGCCACAATGGGTGAGGGCTTTACACTAGTGGACGATAATGCCCATCGAGCTAGGGTGATCATCAGTTCCTTCAGATGCAAGGCATACGGAGAATGGAGTGGCCTGCATATTCTGCGGACATGAACAGTATCGAACATGCATGGGAAAGGATTAAGAGTGCAGTTTCGCACTGTCCCAATTCTCTAACAAACAAACAAACAAACATTCAGCAACTGATTGAAGCTGCTTTCCAAGAGTGGGATAATCTGCCCCAAACCAGATTGGTTCGTTGGTTCTCAATACGGTATGCCTCTTTGTCGGCAAGCATGCCTTAGGGCTCGTGGTGGCCATACATGGTATTGATATGCCCCAACATGAAAAAGATTGCCACTTCTGTTATGCTTTTAGTGTTTGTCTCTTTTGCACAGCATATTGTGTGTTGTCTTTCTTTGTATGTCATTACATACTACCTTACCAGGGAATTGTTACTGCTAGACGTGGAGCACGGCTGTTGTGTATACATACGTCAGCTCGCCTCGTTATGGCTGCCGCGAGCAGTTGCTGGGCAAGAGGAAGAACGCATGTACAGTCATACAATGAGAACACATCGCACAGCGCACGACCCAGCATGAATCATGCACACAAATGACGTGCGATGAGGTTTCGCTGGCGACAACTGCACGTCTATCGCAGACGTGTGGCTGGGCGGAGCGCATTAGTTCCGATTTCCGCCACCGGTAACAATTCGCTGGTAGGATAGTAGACATAGCAAAACACTAAATCGCAATATGCAAAACCTTTTTTTGAGTACTGTTCAAGTTACAAACACTGCTAGTTACCACAACAATCTAGGGGCAGATGACCTCGAAGTTCCGCCCCTCAAAACAACAATTACATTACATTCACCACAACACTGATTATCAAATACCATGCACACACAAGTACATGGGTCATGGACCAAAGAGGTCCTAATTGGAACTATAATAATATATACAGTACCGGTATGTCAAAAAATATGGTTATATAAATGACTCCAGATTATAGCTTACCAAGAGGCATACATACTTCGAACCGGCCTTGGTGGCCGAGAGCGCTAATGTGCTACCTCGTGCCTCGCTGGCATCGGGAGAGCGTGAGTTCGAATCCCACCTCGACCGTCCTGAAAATGGTTTCGGTGGTTTCCCATTTTCACTACCAGGCAAATGCCGGGACGGTTCCTTTCAATAAATCCACGGCCAACTTCCCTCCAATATCCCTTCCCTGACCCGTCCTGAAAAGAAAAGTACATGGCCATTGGCTGCATTAATAAAATTATACATACTTTGAAACTTTAGTGTTTAAAATAAGACTGCTGTTACGACTTGAAACTGAATCCCAGCACTCTGCGCAGAGTGTGAACTGATTACACCACGATAGCCCTTTGTTAACTCTTGACGTAGGCCTGGTAATTGAAGCTATGGCATATAGTTAGGCCTCCTAATGACCAGTATTAATTCCACTATGATGTACATGTCGCTTACAGGCACCAACTGGAAAGACCTGCCCCAGGCCTCTCCTAAAGCCACACAGCATTATGAGCCTAACACTTCTCTCATCCAGGTGTAAAAACCATCCATCGCATGGAAAACTCATCCTACATTATCTCCATTTCTGCAGAATGGGGAGAATAAGGAGTTGACATACCACTGACAAGTAAAAAGTGCGGTGCGGATAGATGGCAACTTATTAGTCGTGACGAGGTTAAAGTTAGGTCTGATTGGTGTTAAGCTATGGTTAGAGCAAGTTTAGGACTGAGCGTTTTTCTTGATTGATTGGCGACACCATTGCACAAAGTGTTATTTACCAGTTATATTACTTTATTACATTCACTAGCGACAGAAAGCAAAGCAAACTTGTAGCTTCATGTGGCTCTCGTGATCATAAGTCACAGAACCTTTCTTTTTTATATTTGGAATTTGAACCACTCGATGCAACTCGGAAATTCTAACATGCATTAACCAAGAATCAAAACCCAGTCCAAAACTATAATATGACGACTTTAGGATCTCCGAATGGAGATCTGGGCGTGACCTTGGCTTCTAGGATTAAAGAAGCAGGCCTCTGTACGAAGGGAGGTTGGCCGGTTTACTTCACTGTAAGCCCTGAGCTTGTATTTCAGCTTTACTTTACTTATTTTTAGGCCATCTGTAGGCTAAACAAAACAATCTACCAGTAAATGTATAGTCTATTTGTTGAATCTGAAAGCTACTTGTTGCTCCTGTAATAGCCACACAAAGACGTGGAACTAATAAAGGTAATGAAAAGAGATTCCTTAGCACATGAGTTACAGTACCGGTATTGAATTCTTCTTGGAACACAAGATAATGAACGGAAGTGTGAGTAGGCTAAGAAATGAGGAGTAAGAAGTAGCCTAGGCATATCATGAAATGTGAAAATAACACTGCATAATAAGGCTGTCCCCACCCATCAACATGACTTTTTATTGACTAAATAAATTCCCGGGTATTTACGTTAGGAAGCTAAAAATTAACACTTATTTACAGTTACTGTAGAAAACTTGAATTGCATTATCTCAGACTACAAAAGTTTAAGAAACAAAATCCACATTTCCTCCACACTTTTCAATATATCGTGTGTTAATTTAATCATTAAAAACATATCATAACCTTTCATCGTTACGATGCAATCACAATGCGACACCACAGGACTGGAGGAATGTGGTGTTTAACATTAAATTCCACACTTCTTAGAATTAAAACACAGTAGTATTAACACTTTCTATTTTCTTGTTATTTATTTTCTTAAAATATCTGATTATAAAGAGAGCTAGTGTGTTGAAATAGAGTTAAATAAATGACATAAAAGATACATTCATCAATCAGCTGTTTATCATGTGTTTGTCCATAAGTGGTGCTACCTAGCGGCTTACAGGTGTATTGGTGCTCCCCCTTATCAATTGTTTTTTTGAAAATCCGTTCTTCCGGTTTTGCCGAAGTGTCCATACTGTATTGGTATCTATACTGTGCCACAGATAGCGCATTTATCGAATATGGGATGTGATCTTCTACTTGTCTCGCACTCCGTGTTGCTCCGTGGCTCCGTGTGATGCGGTGTAAGCGGCAGTGGTCAATTGGGGGTCGTTTATAATAATATCGGGAGTAATAATTAACTCATGTTGGAAAACTTTTATTTTCCAGTGCAGGAAGACGTACGAACCTATACAAAAATTACAACAGTATTGCAAATTGGCCTATGCTGCCGTTAATTCAGGAATCTGTTTACAAAAGTATTTCATAAGAAAAAAAATGTTCAAAATTCATCGCGAAATTATTTAAATACGGTAACTTATTGTCAGTAGTTGAAGAGACTTTAGTTCTTATTACAGTAGTTACAAATAAGTTAGCTGCATGGTATAGTAGTAAAAAAAATAGTTCGCAAAATTAGCTATTTGGAAATACACCATAATTACTGGAAGTCGCGGTGATGTGTCTGGTAAATAGCCTATAGAAAGTGAAACAACCTCTCTTTATTTTATTTTCTTCATTGTATCACAATTATGAATTAATCATATAAACAGCATGTACTGTATAATATTTTTATGCCAACAAATACTGAAACGGACGGTTCATGAATCGTGAGAGATGCGGAATTATCAGAATCTAGGCCGGTAGCCACTTGTTCCATAGTTTTACTGCCTTGATTGAATGTTTCTTCCTTTGTGCTTTTTGCCGCACTTCAACTTCAAGTAGCCTGTTACTTCCCAACTCTTGCATTCAATGAGCATATTGGTTATTTGAAAAGTTTTAATATGTGATAAAAGTTGTGAGGACTGGGGTTACCTAAGGATCTATTTTGAGCCCGATTCTATTCCTTACCTACGGCTGTGAATGATAATCATTAGGAATTTAGCACCTTTTTAAGATGATTCTATAAGAGTTTATATTACTCCAATGGTGATGATAATCTGCAAAATAAAACTAATCACCGTAAGTTAGTTCTAGTTCAATAGATGGAATTAAATTCCTGTCACAAGAAACAGTTGGATAAGAGGCAGTAAACTTATCCAACAAGT
This sequence comes from Meconema thalassinum, assembly GCA_946902985.2. Lineage (NCBI taxonomy): Eukaryota > Metazoa > Arthropoda > Insecta > Orthoptera > Tettigoniidae > Meconema > Meconema thalassinum. The sequence continues at coordinate 1,803,939,730 of OX336388.2, read as the reverse complement.
AACGAGATGCATTTAAGTATGGTGAAACATAAATATGAACCATAGATTCTTATCAGTGAAATAACTCGCATAGGACCAAGTCACAACTTTCTTTATTGCTCTTGTTATTCTCTGATTAATATAAAGAAGTTATTTTTTTGAGTCTTCCTCCAGTCATTTGACTGGTTTGATGCAGATCTCCATGCCTCCCTGTCCAGAGCTAATCATTTCATCTAGGTAGCCTACCACAGCTTACATCCAAGTCAATCTGTTTGACATACCGTATTCAAACTTTCTCCTACTGTATCCTTACAGTGCTTGTCCTCAACCCTTCCATTACTATATTTGCTATTCCTGCTGGGTGTCTTAGTAGCGCCCTACCATCCTATCTGTTCTCTTCCATAGCAGTGGTGAGAAGTATCTCTCCTCTCCCACTCGTCTGCATACCTCTTCTTGTGTTATTTTATCTACCCATCTGATCATAATTTGCCTGTAACACCACATTTCAAATTTTAAGGGGTGGAACAGCTAGGTCATCTGCCCCTCAAGCAAGAGGCAATAAGGTGTCAGCAAGAGAGCAAGTTAGGTTTTACTAAGGTGGTAGCAAAAGGTAAGGAAGTAGGGCCTACCATAACTGGAAACTTGCCTCCTTATAAAGTGGAAATTAAGAGATAATAAGGTGGCAATAACCCAAGTTTAAGAAGTTATCAGTTTATAATGACAATTCCATAGTTTTAAAACTGACCTATTTGTCTGAAAGTCAGTTTAGCGATATTCAAAAAATACTATGTTCAAAACTTGCATCACATGGCATCAACCAACAATTATTGTAAAAGAAAAATACTTGAAAAAAAGTAAATAAGTTAGTTACAATTTAGGGTTTTCATACTGAAATATCCTACCATACTTAATAACAACTTACCGTATTATAGAAGAATCCCTGAGAAGGATAATATGGAAGCTATCTATACTTTGATCTTTGCAAATAACCACAGCTGGGTAATGAATATATGCACCTTAAACCACCAATGTGTTTGAATTCTCCCGCAAACCTGAGTTGATGAATTTGCCACTAAACAGCGCAATAGTAACACCAAACATCATTGTGAACTAGGGTTAGTGATATTCTCTGAAAACACTGTGATAATACCCCCAAACATCTACGCACACTAGGGATAGTAAGGCCAAAGACACAGAGTTTTAACCGACTGGGTCACAGAATTGGCCACTGATTTGCGAAAGGGGGCGTGGTGGCTCAGCGGTCTAGCTGTATGCCTCTCACCAAGGCGGTCCGGGTTCGATTCCCGGTCAATGCATGTGAGATTTTCGAAGTGAAATGCCATGCCATGTCCTGTGGTTCGGATTCCACGTAAAAAGGAGGTCCCGTGGCTCATGATCTGAAGATTAACGCTCGCGTTAAACTACAAGCTTCCTTCCTTCCTTTGATTTGCGAAAGATTTGCTCTCATTGTAGCCAGTGGTTTTTGAAGTCTCCTGTGTACTTTTGAAACTTATTAACACATGCAGCTGTCTATGGAAACAGCAAATTACAAATATGATAGATAACCATTTCGGTGTAGGCGGCTTCGGTGGCGTGGTTGGTAGCATGCTGAGCTTCTATGCCCAAGATCGTTGGTTCAAACCCGGCCGAAGAAGTCGGATTGTTTAAGAGCATTCAACGCCCCTCAGTATACCTTCCTTCGGAGGGGAAGTAAATCCGGCGGGCCCATATCATAGATTTATGGCATTTAAAAGACCTTCAGCTAACTACTTGTGTGAAGCTAAATTGTAGGTTAGATTTGATTAACGCTCTATTTAGTTCCAACGTTCCCCGCCAGGTGCCAGTTGCGGTGACATTTAGTAGCCAAGCCAGCTAAGTGTCGTCGACGGTAGCAAAAGTAGGTAGGCCTACTACTTGAAATTGATAGTCTGCAATCCTTACCTGAATTACAGATAACACACACTAATACAGCCATCACACTTAACACCGGTTATCAGACTGATTCTACACACCCAAAGTAAAATACGGGGCTACATGACATCGTTGTCTCAGCTCCTAAACTGAGGAACCAACGTATATATCTGAGTGTTGTATTCCTTTTAATAATAATGATGACAATACAGTTTATTTGCTACCCTGTCAAAAATATTAAGGAATGAGGTGGCAGTAAGGTAGGAGTTAAATAATATGGTGACAGCAAAGTGACAAATATAAGAATACTGATCCTTAAGCGAGGAGAAAGCAAAGCATAAATTGGATGTTCAGTAGGCAATAAGGTCGCAGGAATGTGATAAGTTAGGTTGGTTTTAGGTGGCAGTAAAGAGGTAATAAGGGAAACTTGCCTAATATCAAAGTGGCAGTGACGAGGCATTATAAGGAGGCAGCAATGTGGCTCTTATTAGGTGTAACAAAGTGCAAAAAGTTATTTCGGGTATCCTATTCCCCTAGCCAAAGTGGTAATAAAGCATAGATTGGCCATTTAGGTAGAGATAATAAGGTGGCAAGTTAACTGGTACTAAGGTGGTAGCAAAGGGTAAGGAGGTAATAAAGGGGAACTTGTCTCCTTAAAAATTGACCAAGAGGCAATAATACAGCAGCAAGATGAGACTTAGATGGCTAACAAAGCGTGAGGAGGTAATGAAGATGGAAACGTGTCTCCTTACAAAGTGGCAGTTAAGAGGCATTAAGTTAGGTAGTTCTTACATGATAGTCAAGCATAATGGGGTATCATGTTATGATGAAACTACTGTAGCTTTAAAACAAACTATGGGAAAAATATTGGGGAATAAGGTGGATGTTATATGGCAAATAAAGGTTGTGACCTTAAGCAAGTTGGTAGACGAGTATAGATTGGCCATTTAGGTGGAAGTTATAGGCCGGACGTTTGTTTTAGACGATTGCCCTTGACCTTGAAGCCTGCTGGTGAGCCTACACACACACACACTCTCTCACCCTATCGCTTCACACTTGTCACCACCGATCTGATTTAATGGAATTCCAGACTTGAGCAGACAGTACAGTGCACGTTGAAGTATTGTGTGACGCGGAACTACACGTTACGTAGTTGCGAACAGAACGTCATTATATTTGCCAATGACTGTACTTCAGGAGTAGTGTGAAACAGCGTTGTCAATCATCGGACCGCTTGGGGCAGCTGATAACAACACAGGTACTGTAGTAACTCGCCCCCAGGCTTCCATTAAGAATTTTCACTCGTCTAAAACAAACTTCCGGCCTGTAAGTGGCAATATGTGGAAGCAAAGGGTCAGGAGTTATTAAGGAGGGATGTATGGGAAATTTCAGTATGAGAGATAAGTTTACTGTCATAATGCAGCTCGTTTTTTAGATGACTTCACATAATTTGCCATGCTCATAAACATGTGTTAGAAGATTATGACATTCTACTTAGGAAGTAAAATATTTTTTCTAATTTAGGCTAATCAAATTTTTAAAATTGTGTAATTTTCTCAAAAACCACTATTCCTGTATATATGAAATTTTACAGTGACTATATGGAGATAAATAAAGAATATTGTGGAACAGAATTTGTTTAAATGTCTGAGTTGTTTTTTTCTTCTTCTTTTTTTCTTTCTTTTTTTTTTCAAGAAAAAAAATTGCAAAAAAAATTCTTTATTTTACATAAAGTTTTCTTCTTCTGCGCAAATGAGTCTCCTAGGACCACGCGGAAACAACACTTCTTGGCCTTGATGTTTGCTCAATAACTCTTCATGCTCAACGATTGAGCTAGTCTTCGTTGCTGCGACCAGACGTGTCTGGTAGGTCTTCTCTCCTCTGCCTCAAAACCCCGTGTATTAGTAATTTTCCTAATTTCCTCTCGATCCTTGAGATTGGGAAAACATAATTCAGCCAAGTTTTATATATATTATTTATTATTATTTTACATTTTGTGGCCAACATTGGACCACTACAATCAATTAGACAGTTCACGCCACGGTTTTTGGCCGGTGAGCTCCGGTTTCACAGTCGTACGAGAGTTGCTTTCCATGCAACCGATAACTCGCGTAGCAATTGCACATGCCTGAGGCTCACCAACTGTCCTCTGTACGACTTTGAAACAGGGATTGACGGGACAAAAACCGTGGCCGTAAACTGTACATAGCCTTAGCCAATTTAGTTTTTCTACTTTGCCAGATCCTCTCATATGTTAACTTCTTGTCTGCAGCAGAGAACACCCTTCCTTTAGCTCTTTTATTAATTTTGGTTGGTAGTCTAATATGCGAGCCTTGTAAAGTTTTGATTCTGTCAGTTTTATTCTCCAGGTCGAGAGAGTTATTTGGAGTTCTTTAAATCATCCTTAATTCCTGTGATCCATTTAATCCTGGTATTGCTATTCCATATTTTTTCTACTAGTTGCCGGTGTTCGAAGAAGGTCAAAAAATAAGATCCGTTTCTTTCTAATTGTACTCGATACTGGTTCATTTCTTATAGACTGTATTATTTGATGCTATTCTTCAATGACCATTAACTTGATATTGCTTATTTATGCATGTTCTAATTATTCTTCGTTCTGTTTTAAGTATTTTATCTATTTCAGCTATATTAGTAGTTTTGAAAATAGTTTCACTTTAGGGTAAGTACCTCTGGCTGTGTAACTGTTTTATAATATCTTCATTTTGCTGCAACGATAAGTTTTTTTTTTTCTTGTATAAATTTTAGGTTAAATAATTGGCTTTATTCAATTTATTTATTCTATTCTGCAATGTTGGTTTTTCTTTTAGATTATAGGTGAAATACCTAAATATTTAAATTTATCAATTTTGATTTCATATTCATCTATATTAAGTTAATTATATTTTTGAGTGGTGGATCAGTCAACATAATTTCAGTTTTTTCAAAAGAAATTCCAAGACCTATCTTTTGTGCAATATTTTGCAAAGATTCGGACTTGATGCTCCGTTATCTAAAGGTTGTTGGCTAATAATGCAAGGTCATCTGCAAATCCCAAACAGTTTAAACTAATGTTTTGCGTAGAACTTCCAATTTTTATGATTTTAGGATTCTCTAGATACCATCCTCTCATTACATATTCTAAAGCACAATTGAATAGCAGAGGTGACAAAGAGTCAGGCCCTGTCTTAAACCAATTTTAATCATGAATGAGTCAGAAATATCTCTTCTAAACTTAACTTTTGATTTAGTATCAGTTAAGGTAAGCTCTATAATAAGTGTAGGCCTAATTAGTTTTGAATGGAGTCCAAAATTTCTTTAAATTTTTAAAATTGGAGGTCTATGTATAGAATCATATGGCTTCTTAAAATCTATAAAAGTTATTGTAAGAGGCTGATTTAGTTTCTTGCCATAAGTAATTTAAGAGTAATAATCTCTCCTTGTGCTTTAATTCTACTAGATAAGTTGCGGGAAAAAATCCTATATGTGTAGTCTAGGAGAGATAAGCCTCTATAATTATCCGGATTGGTCTTGTCACCCTTTTTGTGAAGGGGTTGTATTATAGCTTTCATCCAATTATATCTCTACTTACGAGGAAGTACCCCAGCTCGAACGGCTAAAACCGACTGGCAGTGCACTTAACATATGAAGATATGTCTGTTCTACTACCCATCACGGGCATTTATCTGTAAAACCCCGCATTAGTGTACAATCAATGTTTGGTAGTTACGGCGTCCAAAGATTGCAGAAACGCAATTCTCAGCAGAAACTACCGTGCAACAGGCAATTCGGTTCATTATATTAGGGAAAATCCATTCCTAGCAATTGGTTAGACCTTTAGCATATATGTGGTAACATTACAAAAAGATTGCAGGAACACAATTTGCAGCAGAAACTACCGTGCAACAGGAAATTCGGGCCATTATATTAACAAGAAACACATGTGGTGCAGTATCATCTGGCAAAAGATTGAACACTTGCTTGCAACAATAAATCTTAACACGTGCAGTACCGTGTTGACATAGTCGTCTTTCCCACAATAGAAGATACTGTGTTGTCCTTTATTCGACGTCGAAGTGTAAATGTGGAGTTGCAATGAAGTGATTAAAAAACAGCGGAATGGAACACCCTTAACATGTAGACATACTCCATTATTTACGATGTTCCCGCATTGCAATAGTCCAAACTCAAATGCCACGGTGATCACATACTCAGATGGCGCTGGCGACCGAATACGTACTTTTGTAGATGAATGGCATTCATAGCTATTGACATAGATACAAGTGTATACTTTAAACCAGTGCTTGATTTGTAAATAAGGAGGTACCGGTACTGTGGGCTACCGGGTGGTGGTGGGAGGGGGTGAGGAGGGGGGCGGGTTCTTTATGGAATATTGAAATATAGAGTTCAAAATACGATATTTTTACGCTTTTCTGAACACCTTTAAAATTAATCAGTGGACTAAATAGCAATCTAATTATGATTGCAATTTCAAATTAAATTGAGACTGCTATAGCAACTTTTTTCTTACTACAGCCGTTGGCCTATATTAAATTTTAATTTTGGCCAACTCGGCTACCATTCAAACAATGTGCATTATTTCAATTTAATATTTTTACGTACCGGTATTTAAAAAAGTAAATACATTCGCTTTGAAAATACACACAAGTTCACCAACGATTATTTATTTCTTGTTTTAAAAATTTGTCTTTACAGTTTTCTGAAATAATTATCCAGTCAAAGACCAAGTTGACCTTGACTTACAACTAACGTTCCACAGTTCTAAAAATTATGTTATATATTCGACCTTTTCCTCCGATCAGAGGTTTCGGTCCGGCGTACCGGTGCGTACCGTCACAAATCTAGCCCTGCTTTAAACCCACTTTCAGTTGGTTTTTATCGTTCGAGCTGGAATATTTCCCTCGTTAGTATAAAACAAAGTCCCCGATTCTTGAATGTTGCGGGTAATCTCGAGAACCACTGGATGGATTTTGATGCGGTTGTCACCATTCTGTAAAGGATATCTCGAGGAAGGTTTCTGTAGAAAATAATTTATTTATAAGGACGCCAAGCAGTAATGATTTCAGTGAAAAGGTCGGAAATAAAACCTGGCGTCCATACGCTTTTTAAGCTAACGCTGCGCAAACCATTAAAAATATCAATATACTATGAGTGTAAGAATTGTTCAGCATGAAAAGTTCTACAAAAACGTCTGCAAGAGCATAGCTCTATCTTCAATACATCGCCCACTATAAGTGTTTTTAAGTTTTCATTTCTTCCAACAATCTCCATTCAATTACTGAGGCTACAGTTTACGAGCTAGCTAGGGGCAAACTGTAGAGTCTTCTTTAGTTAAGACTTCAGATAAGAGTGGTTGTGTTTGGAGTTTCCCTGGTAGTGCAACTCGGCTTTTCTTCATTTCGCCTGTGAACTTTTCGTTCCGCAAAATTCACAGTCAAGTTAAGATTGGACGGAAGGGGGATTTGTGTTTCATGCACCTTACCATTCTTAAATTACTTTTCAGATAGGCCTAGTCTAGATTCCATCATGGTCCGTATTGACATTGAAGTTATGTACACAAATGTAATAGATGTGATAGACGGGAATTTTATTACATTTGTGTACAAAATTTCTTAAATTATTACGTCTGACAAGAATTCGTTGCACATGCATCTCCATGATAATATAATTAATAGTCCAGTCAGTGATTTTAACCCATCATTGACATCGAAAAGACAAACGCTTATCACGTAATGCATTCATAACTTTTCTCAGGCGAAGTCGGGGCAGTTGCTGGTGTATATATATATATATATGTGTATACAGAATTTGGCCAATCTAGAATCTAAGATAATGGTACATTGTTTTTCCTTTTCTTCCCAGAACTTTTTCATTCGGCAGCTAATCGTTTGCCGTTGTTCCACTGACATCACCCTCGTAGGCCACCATTGGACTTTGAAACGTGTAACATCTGCTGAATGGACCCATCACCGAAATTCCTCCCTGTCCGAGATGATAGCATCCGTGATCTTCAGTTGTTGCAGTTCCCATCGTATCTCCTCCAGCCATCCTGTAGTTTTTAAATTTAGAGATGTAATCAAAAATTTTCTTCGAGAACCGATTACTGTTCATCCTGTAAAGATGTCCATAAAATTTTAGTCTTCTCTTTTTAATTGAAACTGTAATTTCTTCTATATGACGGTAAAGGTCTTCATTTCTCCTCTTCATCCACCAATTTCCTTTATTCTTTTTGGGACCAAGTATTTTACTTTCTTTTTTCTCTAGTTCAACTTGGTTTCCTTTTTTATTCAATGTTAAGCATTCAGAACCACATAATACCTCTGGCTTAATGACAGTTGCATAGTGTTTAATTTTTGCTTGGAACGAAATCGATCATTTGTTGTAACGGATGTGAGTGAGCTTATAGGCAAATTCCATCTTCTTCAATCTCTCCTTGCGCTGTGTTATCAAGTCTATTTGACTGGATCCATTCACCCAAATACTTAAATTTATCAATTCTTTGATATATACCTATATATACTGTATATAAGGTGCGTTCAAAAAGTAATGAGCCGGAGGAATAATTACAGAAACCAGTACCTATATGTTAGAAGTATTGGCCCTGTCTGTTTATGCACTTGTCCCACTGTGACACGAGGTGGTGAATGGCTGTCTCATAAAATTCCCTGGGCTGCGATGTGAACCAGTTCCGCACGTACAGCTGGACGTCGGTGTCCGAGGTGAATCGTTGACCCCGCAAAGCCCTTTTCAGGGGACCAAACTTGGCGTAATCACAGGGAGAGAGGTCTGGACTGTATGGAGGTTGGCCGAGAACCACCCATTTGAATTTCTGCACGAGTATCGCGACTGTGTTGGCTGTATGAGGTCGTAGAGCGACCACGGCGGCTATGGCGTTCACTGTCAGTCGGCGGTCCTGGGTAATGAGTGCATCAACCAACTGGATATTATCATCGGTAATGCAGGGGGGTGCCCCAGACCGGGCATCATCGGCTAACAACACCAGTCCTTCCCTGAAGCGCTTGTGCCACTCCTTGACCCTTGCAAGGGACATGCAGTGTTCGCCGTACACTTGTGACATTCGGCGATGAATGTCCGTTCCCCCTACTCCTTCCGCTGTCAGAACACCTCTTTGCTCTTCGGTTGACGCCTCCATGTCACTGTTTGCAATGCGACTGGCAGCGTTGGACGATTGATGCATGCTGCTGCTCGCTTTGTATAGTCACGTCATATGCACGCGTGCCCTCTAGCGACGGGCTGTGACCTTCCACGCTCTGGTCGGAACCACACCTCCTTACACACGCCACGATTAGCCTATGTCGTCACCGGTTTGCGCATTCCAGCCTCTGGCTCGTTACTTTTTGAATGCACCTTATATATATATACAGGGTGATTCTTATTAACGTTTAAAACTCTCTGTAGCAACGTAGATGGCATTGAGACGAGTAATTTGATATAGGACACTTAGGGTCGCAAGTGTCTGGAAATACCTTAAAAGTGAACCACAACTGTTAAACATATGACGTCATCAGGTGACGGCTACGCCTGAGCAGTCTGGCCCGTGCTCTCTTACGCACACCAAAGCATCCAAATCAAACGTTGAATGTCATATCTCTCTGGCTCCGAGTCTGCGACTTGGGCGCGTGGGGTTCGAGGTTCAAATCCGGGGGCCTATCCTTCAGCTTTCTTTGTTCTCTCTCTTCTTCTTTCAAGTGGAAGCAGGACATGGAACCAGAGTGATATGATATTCAACGTTTGCTTTGGTATGCGTAAGGGAGCACGGGCTTGACCGCTCGAGCTGAGCCGTCACCTAATGACGTCATATGTTGAACAGTTGTGGTTCACTTTCAAGGTATTTCCGGACACTTGCGACCCTAAGTGTCTTATCTCAAATCTCTTGTCTCAATGCCATCTACGTCGCAACAGAGAGTTTTAAACGTTAATAAGAAGCACCCTGTATATGTGTATATATATGAATCAGCATATTTCTTCCAAATATATTTAGAAAGAAACTGCTCCGCACAATTGTAAACTGAAGTATCTGAATTAGCTCTTATAAATGTCAGCAAAAATATCTCCGATTGTTTAGAAAAATGTTCCAATATATATTGAAGCATGAAATTTATAGGAAATGAAGAAAGAAAATTTGAAATGTGATTTACTTAAAAGAAATAGCTAATGGCAAGCTATAACTGCATTTTTCTTCCACCTCTGTCTCTTGGGATTGTGATAATTGTGGTGCTAGTTGTATTTTTAAGGAGGGGCATACAAGTTTTTGTTATTCAGTTTTTAAGGTAACATGGTGAAATTTGCTACCAATACCATACTTACGAATGTGTTCTGTATTAGCATAGCTGTTTTGATGGTTCTAAATAAATTAGTTAGTCACCTTACTAAAATTTGATTTTTGACTACAAATTGAGCTAACGCTGCTACTTACTTCCTTCGTCCTTCGTCTACTCTTTACAATTTTCCCCTTAATTGCCACCTTATTTCCCTCATACTGCCCCTTCAACCCATATGTGCTGTTTAACTCTTTCTAAATTTGCCACTTTTTTCCCCTTAACATCTTAGAAGTTGTTTTTAAATTGCCACTTCACTTCCATCTTAGTACCGCATATACTATCTAAATACCATCTTAGGTGATGATTTGATTCAGTTTTGAGCGTTTTCTAAGTGAGAGGTGTAGAAGCAGAGGAGGCCTCAGAGTTAACTGCTAATAGGGGAACACGGAGTCTACTTGTTCCCGAACAAAGGCTTGCAGCCTAGATTGAACGCTGAAAGGAAAAACGGTCTCAAATGAAAATTTATGTATGTATTTCCCCCTTAGTACCACTTAGACACCACTTAAATACCACCTTTGAATTTTGTCTCAATTTTCCACCTTATTTCCCCTTAGTGCCACTCAGATACCACCTTAGAAGTTCCTAATTTGCCACCTTATTTCCCCCTTATTACCTCAAAGCTACTGCTTAGATACCACCTTAAAAGTTTTTCCCTTAACTCTCCATTGGACGCACGCACATACTCTGTGAGATTGAGATGAAATCCTTTTTCTCTCCCAGGCTTAGGTTCTTCCATGAACAGTACGCGCATTGCAACAGCATCCGCTCTCCCCGCCAGGTGCGTGAGGGTGTGGTCGTCCTTGTTTCAGTGCCCTTCATTACTCCGTGGTGAGCCGAGTCATCCAGGAGATTAAGTGAACCAGATTGCGTAAGTATTAGTAAATTATGCTTTTGTTTACGCATGTGTATCTATTTTTTTCTAATATTGATAAAAACATTCCTTCGTTTTAGTTAATTAAATCTGAGAGTTACTTAAATCTCATTAGAGAAGCTTGAGTGTAATATGATGGCAGAATTTGAGTCTGTTTATTATATTTAATTAGTAGAGCCCAGATTTCCATGCACTATCAAATCTCAAAATATGTATTTGATTATTCACTACCACATGACAAAACATGCACTCTAATTTGTAAAATTCACTATCAAAATTCAGTTTAACATTGTATATTGGCTTTCATGGTCAGTGAATTAAAACTCAGCAATTTTTCTAGGTTTGTGCCGTGTCTTGTGTGGGGTTTCACCTAGAACACCAAACTGGCTTATCAGCGGGCTCTTGGGTGTCCCCTACCGGACCCCCACAGGAGTAGCGAACTGCGCGCTACCTCCCTTTTTATGAAGCGCACCTGCGCCTCTTTACTGCGAGAACTAAAAGCTCAGGCAGCCATAACCTCCAGGCGGGGACACCAGGAGCCCGCTGATGAGCCAGCTTGGTGCCCTAGGTGAAACCCCACACAAGACACGGCACAAATATAGAAAAATTGCTGAGTTTTAATTCACTGGCCGTGAAAGTCCAATATACCATCTTTTTGGAAGCCTTCATAAGGAGGTTATGGCTGCTTGAGCTTTTAGTTCTCGCAGAAAAAGGGCGCAGGCGCGCTTCATAAAAAGGGTGGTAGCGCGCAATTCGCTACTCCTGTGGGGGTCCGGGAGGGGACACCAAGAACCCGCTGATAAGTCTTCTTGGTGTCCTAGGCGAAACCCCACACAAGAAATGGCACAAACCTAGAATAATCGCTGAGTTTCAGTTTAACATTGTTATATTTTCAGTTCCTTCTGAAACAATGTGCAACTACTAATGTCTCCAAAATCTCTTCACATCTTAAGCTGACGTGTTTATCTGACAACATTCTTGAACACAGAAAATGATCTCTCTATGTCTCAAGAAGTGATTGGTGCGTGCTTAATTGAAGACATTTGGGACAATACACTGCTGAAATAATGCTCAGGCAAGAGCGAGGGGTACCAAAACGTAAAGGACGAGTGTCATTACAAGAAGAGCGCAGCTCTGACATTTCTCTGTCTGCTTCCCAGAAACTCCATGTGCAGCTTTTGGGAAGAGTAGGGGTAAAATATATGGGCCAGTCTGTGCTGGGTGCAAACGCATTTGCATGGAAATCTGGGCTCTAATAATGTTTTTTTCATTTTAGTCAAAATTGAGCGTTTATAATTTAAACTGGATATTTTCCTTTCTGTAAGTTGAAATTACAACACTTATGAGATGCTAAATTCTAGCACTGTTTCTAGGTGGCATAATGTAAATAAAAATATATTTCAATGGTTAATCTGATAGATTAGTCGTGCTCGACGGTGATATTGTTTAAGATGAGCCCGAAGGAGGGTTGATTGCCATCTTATTTCAGGGGGCGTGGTGACACAGCGGTCAAGCTATTCGCCTCTCACCAAGGTGGATCGGATTCGATTCCAGGTCAATGCATGTGAGATTTTCGAAGTGAAATGCCATGTACTGTGGTTCGGATTCCGCGTAAGAAGGAGGTCCCGTGGCTCATGATCACACGATTTAACGGTCACATAAAACTACAAGCTTCCTTCCTTTCCTTCCATCTTATTTCTTCCATACGATAAATAAATAAAATCTTCCATACGATAAATGAATAAAATCTTCCATACTACCACCTAAACCCTTGTGTTCCACTTGACTGTCCCTTGTCCTTAGCTGCCACTTATTTTTTTTTTTACCCCAGGGCACTAGAGATAAATTAAGAAACAATAATAAAATAGAAACATATCCCGTCAATAACCCACAGTAAGTTACGACACCTAAAAAAAGAGTAAATCACATTCATAAATCCATCAAACACACACTCATTTTTGTCTGCTTATTTCCCTTCTCTCCTTTCCCTTGCCACTGTTTGACCAGCTATTTAAACTTTCTGGATGTCCCCTGAAATGTTCCATTCAATTTCTTCCCTTCACCTTGCTTAACTTGTTATTCTTATTCAGGTAAAATTCTGATTCTCTTTATTAGTGAACAATTCACCCAATGGATTGTTTTGATGTGCAAACAATATTGCATAATATATTATCTCGATGTGGCTGACTAAATAATGAGTAAAATAAAACTTTTGACTTTCGATTTCCCACAATTGAATTTACATTTTTATCAGAAAAAAAATAAAAGACTGAAGAATAATTAGTTGCTTCTACAGATCCATTTCATAGAAAAAACTCTTCATTTGCCACCTTGTCCATCGAAGCATGTGTTTATTGCTCTTGGCAGCTGAGTTAGCTAAAGCCACTCTGAGTGTCTTTGGCCTAATATTCTCGTTAAATGTCTCCAAGTGTCAAATTGATAACAACTTCTAGGTTGGTTATTAATTGACATATGTGTGGCAAAAGGGTGATGTGAAATGGCAATTTAAGAAAACTTCTAAGAGGGTGCTTAAGTGGCACTAATTGGGAAGAAACACTAGCAGTTTGCATCATGCTCGGCATAATTTATATTTTAGTCAGAAACATCACAGACTAAGTACAAATACCTATGTGGGTTGATGCATAAAACGTACTGATAGTTTTTTATCTCCCAAAAATGTGTTAAATTTCCTGGAGAGAAATGGTATAAAAGGTCATATAGAGTGTGAAGAATTAGCAACGCGTGGGGAAGGCAAGTCCTTCAAAGTAGGCATCCCATTCCAAAATTTAGAAACAATCTCAGTTCCACAGTTCTGGCCAAAAAGAATTTTAGTGAGACGTTTTCGTTTCTTTCGAGGATGGAGAGAAACCGAAAAAACTACCTTTACATATGTTACGCCCTCATTGGAGCACTTAACCAAAACAAGTATACACGTGTCTCAAAAAACAATATTAAAGATTCAGCTTCTTATTTTCTTCTTTTCCCAAAACATTTTCATTCTAGTCGACCTTGCCGCTCTCTCTGCATCGCTTATGGTGTAAGTTTTGCGGGTAAAGGTTTTTAAGGGAAGTCGGGTGTTCTTGTTTTTCAAGATATTCTTCTCATCTTTGTTAGCAATTTGGGACATTGTCAAGCCGAGTTCATCCAGATCATTTTGAATTTCCATAAACCAAGAGTTCTTTGTTTTACTTTTGAAAAAATAATTAAATAATACTTTTAATTGTCTGGCATCCGGCAGGCGTGAGATATGGCCAAAAAAAAGCAATTCGCCTTTTTCGCATAGTATCGACTATAGACTCAGTTTCTTTATAAACCACTTCATTTGGTAATAGACGCCATTGACCTTCCACCTGATGTTTTTTATTAATTATAGTTCTGAGAATTCTTCTATCAGTCTTCTGTAATGTGTCAGTAACTGATCGAGTGTTTAACTTGAAAAGTGTTTCACAAGCATATATTGCTTCCGGTTTAATAACTGACTCGTAATGTCGTAATTTGACATTTATGGAGAGAGATTTTTTTTTGTAACTAGACCAAGTAATATGTTGCGCTTGTCTTAACTTTGTTGTTCTATTTTCGATTGACGCTTTCTCATTCAAATTCCATGTTATAATCTCCCCTAAATATTTAAATTTATGTACAACTTTAATTTCTTTATTGTTAATCAATGTAATAGCTTGTGTTTCCACATTAAAAGATGCCATTATTTCAGTTTTTTCAAATGAAATTTGAAGTCCTACTTTTGCTGCAATAGACCCAAGTTCTTCAATTTGGTGTTTAGCCTCATCTATACTGGTTGCAAGCAGTGCAAGGTCATCCGCAAAAGCCAAGCAATTCAGTTTTATATTAGTACCAATCTTTACATTTGGAGGACAAGTTTTGTTCCACTCACGCATGATCTTTTCAAGAACACAATTAAATAATAATGGTGATAGACCATCTCCCTGTCGAAGTCCAGTCCGGATATCAAATGGTTCAGACAAGGCTCCTCGAAATTTAACCTTTGATTTAGTATCTTTCAAAGAAGCGCCGATGAGGTTGATAAGCTTTTGATGTAACCCAAATTCCCTAAGGATGTTAAGTAATGACCCTCGATGGATTCTGTCATAAGCTTTCTTAAAATCCACAAAAGTAATGACCAAATCCTTTTGTCTCATTCTATGATATTTCATTATCCATTTCAGACTGATGATCTGATCCGGACAGCTGCGACCTGGTCGGAACCCTCCTTGATATTCTCCTAGTTCTTGATCGAGTTGTTGTTGAATTCTTGTCAAGATAATTCTAGATAGAATCTTGTAGTTTACATCAAGCAAAGAAATCCCACGGTAGTTGTTCGGGTCTGATCTATCACCCTTTTTATGAATTGGGTGGATTACAGCCATTCTCCATTCCTCTGGTATTTGGTCCGAATTCCATACATCGATGAGGCGTTTATGGAGGTTGGAGATGGTTTGTTCATTTGCATATTTCCATAGTTCTGCTACCAATGAATTCTCTCCTGCTGCTCTATAATTTTTGAGCCAATTAATTGCTGCACATACTTCAGTCAAGTCAGGAGGAATAATGTTCTGTAAATTTGTTTTATTTTTTGGATTAAGCTCAAAATCCAGATATTCCTTAGGTTCATCAGCATTTAGTAGTTCTCTGAAAAAATCTGCTAGAATTTTAGCATTATCAGTATCATTGTGGGCTAGTTTACCTGATTTATCTTTCATTAATAGTGTAGGAGGGCTGTATTTAGAATGATATTGACGAAATGTCCTGTAATAGTCCCTTGTTTTGTGTTGTTTAAAGGAATTGTCAATAATTTGTATGGACTTTTTTTGATTTTCTCTTTTAATTCTCCTAATTTCTTTGGCAGTTTCCCTTCGAGCAATGGTTAATTCTTCTCGAGATTGTGTGGTCCTCTTTTGCTGATCATTGAGCCATGCTGTATGTCTTTTCCGAATTGCAGCGTCACATTCCGCATTCCACCATGCATGCTTTTTCCTTTTCCTAATAGGGGCAATTTCGACAGCAACGGTTTTCAGTGTATCAACCATCGTTTCTAGCTTGTCACTTAAGAGAGTTGACTTTTCCTTATAGGACACATTATTTATTAAATAACTAGGGTCATATTGCCTTTGCATGGTCGAGTTTGACGATTTTTATTTACGTCGTGGAGTTAACTTGATCTTTATTTTGGATATATAATGATCAGAGTCAACATCGACCCCACGTAGTACCTTCACGTTATATATTTCTTTGTAGAACTTTTTATCCATTGCAACATGGTCTATCTGGAATTCTCCTAGTGCACTATTAGGGCATTTCCAGGTCATAAGTTTGTGTGGTCTTCGCTTAAATCTAGTAGTATCGAGACGTAGGCCATGTTCTTCACAAAGGGTAATTAATCTTTGACCATTCTTGTTAGTGAATTTGTGAGCTGGCCACTTACCTACTATTGGACGAAATTTTCTTTCTTGACAAATTTTTGCATTAAAATCCCCAAGCAAGATTTTAACCTGTGTGTGGAATGTTTGATATTAGTAAGGCAAGTTCTTCCCAAAAATTGTCCGTTTCATCTCTAAATTTTTTGACATTCTTGTCATTAGTTGGGGTATGAACGTTTATCAAAGAGTATATTTTGTTTCCTGTCCTAATTGTTTAAGTTGCTAACCTTGATGAGTTCGACGAAAAGTCTTCCACTGAATCAATAATACTGGTATGTACTAAAAATCCCATACCAAATTGGGGGACATTTTTCATAACTCGTGGTCCTGGAGGTCCCTTGTAGAGACGGTATCCTCCAGATTCAATGGGGTCTTGATCTGTGTTTCTAAGTTCTTGAAGTGTGTTATTAAGATCTTGTGTTGGTCCAATATATCGGTTAAATGCTTAAGTTTTCCAATTTTAATTAACGAATTTATGTTTAATGTTGCAAAGAATGAAAATTCCCTATGTTTGTTAATTTTGAGTTTGTATTTGGACTTTCGGGTTTCCAGGCGCTCCGACTCACCTGACTCTTCTGCGCGACACCCCACCTTATCCGAATGGTGCCCTGCGGTGGAAGAGTTCATTAGAAGACTGTTCATACTTGAGTTGATTGTCTGGTCTAGGACCCATGATCTGACCGTAGTCAGGGATTACAATTCCAGATGTGATCTGGAAAGGTGATGAATGGAATATGATAGGATGATTGATGAGAAATGGGAGTGTGTTTGGTCCGCGAGAGCTATTTAATTTGCTCAAGTCCGCCAGCAAAACTGGTGAGGACCCCCCTATCTGCCACCTGGGACGCGCCACGTCGGAGTATTACTTCTCCGCCTTCCTACGACAATGTAGTAGTACCTTTAATTAAATTTAGAATAATACAAGAACGCCAAACGAATCGTCCGGAAGAATCATTGAGAATATTATTATGGAATTCAGAAGGAATAAGAAATGCTATCCAACTCATCCCAGCAGACCTACTAGAGACATATGATGCAGTGATATTAACTGAAACTTTCCTCACCTCAGACTGGAGTTACGAAATTTTTTATTCCGTACACTCTTTTGCAAAACCAGGCGATAGAGGAACACCAATAGAAGGTATAACTATTCTTCTAAAACTCAAACTAGCTCCCTTTAAATTTATACAAAGAACAGATAATATTCTAGTTGTGGAAACGATACCATGCAAAATTATCGTTGCGTATTTCCAACCATATTACAAAGAAGAGGAAATAATAGATGAACTAGCAACCGCCTTCTATATGTTATCAAACGCAGACACAGTAGTACTAGCTGGTGATCTGAACTGCAGAATTGATATAGAACAGACAAAATCAAAAGTAGTCATAAATTATATAAATGGGGAAGGACTAAAGTTAATAAATAACCACGATAAAACTTATATTGGAGTGAATGGTACAAGTACAATAGATCTAGTCTTTAGTAACGCCAGTATAGTTCAACAAACTATCATCACGAATGTAGTTGCGAGAAAACATCTGCCTCAAGATACTACTATAATTCTACCAAACATACAACTAGCATACCTGCCAACTCTCCCGATTTAGGCGGGAGACTCCCGATTTCAGACCATTTCTCCCGCCCTCCCGCTTAACGTATTAAATCTCCCGATTTTTCAAAAATCCCACGCATAATTTCGGATTGAATGTGCAAGATGACACTCCAGTCGTCTATCGAACGGATAGACTTTACGTGTTTTGAAGTTATATCTCGATACCGCAGTATCGCTCTGTATCGATACCGGTAATCGACAACTGCGTACAAACTCCCGCGTTGCGTCGTGCTGTTATAAAAAGTTCTTTGAAGTTGGCTTCGAATACGTCCTTGTTTGAAATCGTCGATGGTTAATTCAGGGCTTGGTCCTAGATGTCTGGCATAATCACATGTGGGTGAGAGTTATTGTACGCTGCGGAATATTGTATCTGTTTCACACGTGAAATTATATGATTTGCGTATAACTTTGTTAGATGTTGTTGGCGTTAATATGCCTGTAGGCTATTGTGGTTTTTCGATCTGAGTGATTGCATCTTTTCCTCGGTAATATGGCGAAGAAATATGATGTGACATTTAAAAGTTTATATAAAGATGACTTTCCGCATATAACTGAATCAAGAAGAGGCGCAACATTTGCATTTTGTAGTGTCTGTATGTGTGATTTCAGCATCTCGCATGGTGGAAAGGGGGACTTTTCAAAACATGTGCTCTCAAAGAAACATAAAGACAATGTACAGTGTGTTGGGAAAAACCAGAAACTTGATTATTTCAAGTGTAAGGAGAAAGACACTGACAGTATAACACGTGCAGAAGTATTGTTCACATCGTTTATTTTTGAACATAACCTCCCTGTCAATTGTTCCGATCACGCTGGTCCTTTATTTAGGAATATGTTCCCAGACACAAAAATTGCCGGGAGATATGGCTCAGCCAGAACTAAAACGTCGGCCATCCTTGCAGAAATGTGCATTCCCAATTCTGTAACTTCCAACTTAAAGATGTGACATCTCTTGAGGAAGAAGAGAGAATTGATGTGAAGTGGGCACTGGTAGGCCAAATGAAATGTAGTGGTGGGGTACTCAAGTATGACGAATTGTCTAAAGTTATGCTTTCTATTCTGACCATTCCGCATAGATATGCAGAGTGTGAGAGAATGTTCAGTCTTGTCAGAAAAACAAGAACTCCGTTCAGGTCGTCTCTCTCCGACAAGACTTTGGACAAACTTATAACTCTGAAGTCGATTCAGAAAGGGAAGTGTTTTGAGCAAGAATATAGCAAGACCTTTTTGAAGAGGGCAAAATCAGCCACAATCACCTGCAACAACGACCAATTATATGATCTTCGATTCGTCACTACTTTTGTACGCCTGAGTGTGGTCGAAAGAAAGGTATGCTTGTTTGATAGACTACTTACAATTTAAAATTACTTAAGTACATTTGTAAACTGGGATGTCATATCATATTAGTCATGTACAGGTTAATAGTGTAACTTATATATTTGCTGTAATGTCTTAGCCTGTGTATGTATTATGTTGCGTTGCAACCCTCCCCCCCCCCCCCCCCCCCCCCCCCCCCCCCCATCGCCGCTTCGTCGATCTCCCGATTTTTCATTTTGAGAGGTTGGCAGGTATGAACTAGCGATTGTCCAAAAGGAAAAAACGAAATTCAGCAGAAAAATAGACACAGATGCTATTGCTCGCATCGACACACATTATATACAGCAGGAAATAAAGATGGAGAATTTGGACTCAACAATAGCTAACTTGGAGAAACTCGTCAAAGATAACTCAATCGCCATCCCTCGACCAAAACGAACGAAAAATCGATGGTTCAACAGGAAATGCATCCAAGCGAAAAAAGAGGCCTTAATAGCACTACATAGCAATAAAACAGCCCTATGATTTTAATTTACAACAATATACAGATGCTAGGAAACAATATAAGGAAAACGTAAAAA
The DNA here is from genome assembly GCA_946902985.2 of Meconema thalassinum. Lineage (NCBI taxonomy): Eukaryota > Metazoa > Arthropoda > Insecta > Orthoptera > Tettigoniidae > Meconema > Meconema thalassinum. The sequence goes on along the minus strand of OX336388.2, from coordinate 1,803,919,660 downwards.
GGGTAAAAGAAGAATTCAAAAAAGGAGAAGAACAAAAAATGATAGAAGAAGCAACAGAGAAATGGTATAAGGCACTTTACACAAACCAACCACATTTCCCAAAAGATATACCAATGACTGTATGGGAAGAACATTTAAAAAAAGTACTTCAGGCACGTGAAACACGACCTCAAACAATAAAAGATACGGAAATGCATTTTGAACCTTTCACGCGAGCAGAATTAGATAAAGTAATAAGGATCACTCAGAATAATAAGGCATGTGGGCCAGATGGGATTTACTATGAGCATATCAAAAGCACGGCCCCATATTTTTTAGACCTATGGACAGACTTTTTTAATGAATGCCTAAAACAAGGAACAATTCCAAATATCTGGCGACATGCCACGCTGCAGCTGTCATATAAAGGTAAAGGAGATATGGAAGATCCAAATGCATAAAGGGGCATAGCATTAGAATGCACAGCCTTCAAAATCCTAATAAGTCTTCTGAATAACCGACTATACCAAATGATAGAGAAATTCATCCCTGAAGAGCAATTCGGGTTCACCAAGGGCAAATCGACTTTACATGCTGTGAAATACCTTGAGGACGAAATCGAGGAAGTTTTGAAATACCCGAGAGGAAAGCTTCATGTGATTTTCGTGGATTACACCAAGGCATTTGACCTTTGAAATTGATCCATGATAATAGGAAAACTGGAAGGATTCATAGGGGAAAATGACATCATGAGAATTATTAGAGATATACTTGGCCATAACTTGGTACAAATAGATGATAGTGTTGATCGATCCAGGCCTCTAGAACAGAAAAATGGTGTGTTGCAGGGAGATCCACTCAGCCCACTATTGTTCAATATAGCAACAGCAGTTATCATCAAATGCATCTAAGCAGACGCCAAAATACTGGCATATGCTGATGACATGGTTCTTGTCACCCGAGATAACAAAAATTCAAGAAGCCTTTGGCCAGCTGGAAAAGTGGGCCACCAAAAATGAACTGCAAATCAACGAAAAGAAAACCGTTGTAATGACATTCAGGGAAGGAGGCAAGTCAGCAACCAATGACAAGATCACATACAGAAATGAACCAATAACAACTGTCCCATACTTTAAATACTTAGGGATCACATTACAGATATATGGAAATGTCTTCACGATACATGTCAAAGAAAGAATAACAGCTGCAACCTTAGCTATGATAAGTCTAAAAACTCTTCCACAGATCTTGCTAGTAACAGCAATGGAAATATTTAAATTGAAAATTACGCCTATCATAACATACGGCATGGAGTTAATTTGGGAGCACCTTACCATAAGTAATCTAATGGACTTATTAAAAGTAAAAGCAAAATTCCTAAAAAAGACGTTGGGTGTATCAAAGTACACCCGTTCGCGCCTGGTATATATGCTGTCTAAGGAAATTTTTTTCATAGAAGACCTCCGCCTGCAACTACATCTACCCTCTACACATGCGTATCAGTGCTTGCTTATAGACCTTCAAAGAAAAAGGGAAGAAATATGGCTGGAGTTTTACACTACAGACACAATGTTAAACAGTGATTGGAAAAAGCCAGGATATGAACAAAGACACTTAATGACGCGTTTCGCTGTTCACGGTTTTCACCACCGGGTATGCAGCAGAGCCAACAATCATGAACCACAAGAATTACAGTGTATATGCAAATTGTGCGGAAGAAGCTGTGAGAGGTATCACGCAATGTTTTGCGGGAAAAGACTGGTGTCGCTGACTAAATTCTGTCTCGATGTTGAGAACTAATATGTTTCTTTGCACATTGTGCGAATCTTTTCTCTATTATTATTAAAATGTGCCAACACTAGAAATCTAATACACTGTATACATTTGGAAGTGTCTTGATATTATACATTATCTCAAACAAACGAGTGCACTTTCGTTAACTGTTATGGTTAGGTCTCTCGACAGTGGACTTGTACAAGAACCTTTATAGTGTTGAAAAGTATTTTTGTAGACACTAACATGAATACACACAAGGTCCTCGCAAATCATATCTGACACTAAAGTACATTATTACAAACATGTGTACTCTGTATTATATGCAAGATGCAATTTTTAAAATTCAAAAATACAATGTATAACGTAGCCTAACTGTTCTTCTGGCTCATAAGTACGAGGGGCAATTTATAAGTCATGGCAACTATTTTTTAATTTCCGGGCAATGAGCCAACCCTCGAATTAACTACATACTGTGGAAAGTATGTCACATGACCTTTATAATGTTACCACCTCGTGAGGTATGGATGCCAGAATCTGTGGAAGAGGGCAACATCATACAGAACATTTTAAAATTGCTGTTTCATTCTTGTACAACGTGTTTATCATCAATATAATAATTGTAAGTCATTGTTTTATTCTCTTACAACTTGTTTAACAGCATTTGTCGATGCATCATCTCTTAATGACAAAACAATTTGTTTGGGTTTAGTCTGTCCAAGTCAATACGGACCCAGTTATGAAAGTAAACCAACTATGGTGGTATTCAAAGTGTTGCATTGTCTCTTGACAAGGGTTGAAGTATGTTGATGGTTAACATCCTTCAAAGTAGTAGCCTACATTGTCTACGGTTTGTTGCATTGATGGGGAAGACTGACAATACCTTACCATCGGCTGCATGTATTTGGTAAAAGTATGCACGCTGTTCACCTTTAGTTACCTCCTTTACTCACCACTGTCAACTGGTTAAAGGAAAGGCAATATATTAACCTCACTACTCCTTTTTTATGAGAATCGCCAGTTCAAGGAAGGGAGGCAAGACATCAAGCCTACTCTTCTTCTTTTAGGGTAAATCACCTGCTAAGCTTCTCTGGAGGAGAGGCAAGATATCAACCTCACTCCTCTCCTTTTAGGAGGAATCAACTGCTAAGCTGCATTGGGGGAGAGGCCAGATATCAACCTCACTACTCCCCTTTTAGGAGGAATCACCTCCTAAGCTGCTCTGGAGAAGAGGCAAGATGGAATACGCGCAAAGAGAGCTTGTCACAGAATCCTGCGCAGATCTTCGACAATGTTCAGATGGGCTCGGTAATGGCAGAACACGCCCCTCCCACTTCGCTGGCAGCAGTTCTGAACGGGGGGCGTGGTGGCTCAGCGGTCTAGCTGTATGCCTCTCACCAAGGCGGTCCGGGTTCGATTCCCGGTCAATGCATGTGAGATTTTCGAAGTGAAATGCCATGTCCTGTGGTTCGGATTCCACGTAAAAAGGAGGTCCCGTGGCTCATGATCTCAAGATTAACGGTCACGTTAAACTACAAGCTTCCTTCCTTCCTTCAGTTCTGAACGGACCGCCTGCCCAAACTGTAACTGGGGTTCAAGTAAGATCTCAGCGCGTGTATGTAATGCCTTACACAGTAGTTATTACCTGAGCTAGGACACAGTAACCTAGATCTTAATCAGCCTATATTGTTTCCTGTTTCCTTGCATTCCACGCTTGAATTACAGCTGTAGACCGCGTCTCACAGTGAGCCTGGTAATCAGCTTTCGATGGACACACCGGAGTCCCGCAATTGAGCATTAAACTATGCCGATTGATATTGGTCTCTGCGCATTGTTGAGTTTCGGCAAGCTCTTCTTGCGGGTACTTTAACAACCTTACTCCTCTTATGTTGGGAATAATCACCTGTTAATCTGCTCTAGAGGAGCTCACTCCTCTTATTTTAGAAGGAATCACCTGCTAGCTACTCTGGAGTGGAGACAAGATATCAACCTTTCTCCTCCTATGTTAGAAAAATCACCTGCTAACCTGCTCTGTAGGAGAGGCGAGATATCAACCTCTTCCTCTTCTTTTAGGGGATATCACCTACTACCCACTCTGGAGGAAAGGCAAGATATCAACCTCACTCCTCTTCACCTGCTAAGGTAAGATACCAACTAACCTCCTCTTCTTTTAGGGGAAATCACCTGCTAAGCTGCTCTGGAGGAGAGGCATGATATACCCTTTCTCCTCTTATGTTAGAAGAAATCACCTGCTAACCTGCTCTGAAGGAGAGGTAAGATACCAACCTCCTCTTCTTTTAGGGGAAATCACCTGCTAAGCTGCTCTGGTGTAGAGGCAAAATATCAGCCACACTCCTCTTCTTTTTGGAGGAAGCTCCTGCTAAGCAGGTTTGGAGAAAGATAATAATTCTCAACCTCACTTCTATTCTATTAGCAGATCGCATGCTGAGCTGGTTTGGATGGGAGGCAAGATATCAGTCTTGCTCCTCTTCTTTTGTGGAAATCTCATGCTGAACTGCTCTGGAGGGGAAAAAAAGGCAAAATATTAACCTCGTGGGGAATTACCTGTTAAGTTGGTCTGTTGTGGAGGAGTGATATCAGTTTCTCTCCTTTTTTTTAGGGGAATCACATGCTGAGCCGATCTGGGGGGATGTGAAGTATAAAAAAAAACTGTGGTTATATATGAATTGCAGTCTATTGCCATAGCTGGGTATTTTTGATTGAACGCCCGAGGGCTCCCATCAAGTTCAATTTAAAGTAGTTCCAACTTTGGCTACACACTACCAATTGCAGTGGTAGGTTCTTTTACGTGCCATAAATCTATGATATGGGCCCGCCGGCTTTACTTCCCCTCCGAAAGAAGGCATACTAATGGATTTTAACGCTGGTAAATAAAAAACAGACTACTTCAGCCAGGTTTGAACCCGCAATCTTGTGCATAGCAGTTCAGCATGCTACCGACTATGCCACCTCTGTCTGATAAATGGAATAAGTTTGTTTGGGCATTTATACTCAATTGTAAAGATTCAGTTAATGGAGATAAAAGTGTTATATCTATTCGTAGCTCTTCGTACGCATTGTTGACGGGTTTAAGACAATAGTGTTCGGGAGACTGGTGACAGGGGTGGCTTAGTTAAGGCTAGACTGTTGGACTTTGTTGGGCCAACACCCATGGTAATTACCAATTTGCACCCAGTACATTGTCCTGGATAGAATTAGGCATTGAACGAAAGGCCACTTGGAGAGACAAAAATAAACATTAAACAGCTGATAAGAGAAATGAGTAATCATCATCATCTTGCACAGTTTCCAGCCACTGGCCGGGTCTGTTTGGAACACAAGCCTCTCCAACGTCTTCTCTCCAATGAGTAATCACCCAGTAATAATAATAATAATAATAATATCGTATGGCCTCGGGTGCCTGGTGCAAGCTTTGTAATTTGACACCCAGAGGGTAGCTTGCATGTCGAATTTTGTCGTTCCTTGAATCACTATGAAAGTCAAGGAGGTTAGATAATAGATATAGTAGCCATGTTCACAGCTAGGTGTCGTTGACGGTAGTACCTGGTAGCAACATTATAGTGCTTTCTAGTAGAGAAATGAGGAACTTTGTGTTGGCGGAAACTCCCGAGATTAATTTTGCCATTATGAACTCGGCCTACTGAATTCAAATGGGTTCTTTGACATGCCAACATCATATGGCATGCGTATTGTATTTTTGCCGCCTTTCAAATATCACTTACTACGGCCAGGGGCGAACCTGCAATCTTGGGGTTAGTAGACCGACACGCTATCCACTCACCCACCGTGGCAAGCTAATCACCCAGTGCATACATTCTATTGGTAATTTTAAAAAAATATTTTTTAGATATATTTATTGGTTTTTAACATTTTTTTTTTAGCCATTCGGTCAGCTTCAATTTAATTTATTTTTACATGTATTATATGTTGCTGTATGATGAGCAAAGATGATCATAATGTAAGCTTGCCACGGTGGGTGAGTGGCTAACGTGTCGGTCTACTAACCCCAAGCTTGCAGGTTTGCTCCTGGCCGTAGTAAGTGATTTTTGAAAGCCGGCAAAAATTATGATATGCATGTCATACGATGTTGTCATTTCAATGAACCCATTTGAATTCAGTAGGCCGTGCTCATAATGGCAAAATTAATATCGGGAGTTTCCGCCAACACAAAGTTCCTCATTTCTCTACTAGAAAGTGCTATAGCGTTCAAGGAGCTTAGATATCTAACCTCCTTGACTTTCATATTGCTTCAAGGAACAACAAAATTTGACATGCAACCTACCCTCTGGGTGTCAAATAACAAAGCTTGCACCCGGCAATATAAATACGATATTTATATTATTATCATAATGTATACAATTAAAGTCAATTAATGACTACATATACACATCCATGCCCATTGCTGGTTTCAAACTGGCAGCCGAACTCAAGTTCAGTTTCAAGACCAACCATTTACTGCTGACCCATGCCAGCATAATATTTTCTTACCCCACCATCGGTGTGAAGTAATTGATAGATAGCTTACGACTTCTTACAGGCTCCAATCAAGTACTGAACATGAATTAGAATTGTTGATGAGATAGAAGCCATTATTTCAGTGTTGCCTAATTCTATTAAAGAAAGCTTTCCAGTCGGTCAACACATTTAGAATTGTGCTGTGACATCCATGTCACCTTGCGATGTTTCCAGATCAGCAAGTAAATCAACAAGCCATTCTCGCACCTGGCATTGGAATGTCAAGAGAAGGATACAGATTGTGCAATTGGTGGTAGGTTTTTGCTGAGGATTAACATACCTAAGGCCGGTTGCACACATAGCGGATTTTTCCGAGCGGATAAATAAACGTCGCTGCCGTTCCAACAGTAGCCCATTGAAGTACATTAGAGCTTACACATTAGACGGAAAAAATTCCGATCGGTCAGTTTGCCGTTGGCGGTAGCTGTACAGCCGTCGGGTGCCACTGGCGCTGATGGAAGTTTTACCGCCGTCTTGATCTAGTGGCCTACGTAACCAAATGCGCGTTTACACACATACTGATTTGAACTCCACATTGGCAGAGAAGTATAGAGCGTAAACATCGGTTATATCCCCGAATATCGTATCATTTCGTAAGCATGAGAGACATGATTATCCCTGCTTCTTATATTATCCTATATTATTTTCAATTTTAGAAGTTATTTTCACTTACCTCAATCTTATTGCCAACATTTCTACTGGTTGAACACAGTTCCTCATTTTGGTATTTTTGCGCAGAATGGTATCTTTCAACCAGCCATGCAATTTGTCAAAGGAAGTCATCAACATTCTGAAATAATTGAAGAATTTCTTGTCATCCTGCCTCAAGTCATCAAATAACGTGTAGAATGTGCCAACCTCATCTCTCCTTTCATTACCGTAATTGGATGAACCCAAATCAGTCGATTTTTAATTCTCCTTTTCATTCTACGGCGGAATAACAATAACGCTAGAAGCTGCTCTCTGTTCATTTCAAACTACACAAGCAATACATAATTGGAACATCTGAGGAAGTGAGTTATACACTGCAACTACTAGTAAGACGGCGACGGAAGATTTTCCGCCATGTGTGAAACAGGCCGGAGACGTTGAAATCTGCGACCGAAAAAATCCGCCCTGTGTGTAACAGGCCTAAGGGAAGATGATGAGAGAGAACAGGAGGTGGGTTCAGGAGTAGAGACAAGAATTGGCAGGTAGGATGAAAATCCAACACTAAGTTTTAAGTAAATGCTGATATAAAGAGGAATTTCGCTGTGCTAAGCTTATGAGACACCTATCTTTAGAGGGGACCTGTACAAGGCAAGCGGAGAGCGCAGCATGAATTGAGGTTGCCTGCAAGCTCTCGGTGAGTGCTCTTTCCCTCCCAAGCCGGTATTCCGATACACTGGGGATGGGTGGTACTCTGGCAAGACAAAGTATGCTAAAGGAAAACGATTTACTATTTTAGGTAGATTTCATTAGAAAGCTAACTATAGCAATGGGTCCCTTGTTTCGACTTCCGGAAAATTTCGACATATCTTCGCGTTTCACATCCCCCAGACCCCAAAACCACCGTCAGTTCAAAAGTTTATATATAATTTATGTATGTATGTATATATATATATATATATGTATATCAGTTTCTTGTGGACACGATAACTGCCGTAATTTTACACCAATCACTTTGAATTTTTTACCGAATATGTATACGTATAAAATCTCGGTCGAGTTCGTTACTGGGCTAAATCGGTCGAAGGGGGTGAAAATGGGGGGCTTTTTTCGAAAAAGTGAAATATTGCTATAACTCTCTTAATATGTGAAATATCGAATCCGTTCATACTATGTGTCGGATAAAGCCCAAAAATTTATGTTTGAAGAGTTTTTTTTATAGCACCAACCATTGACCAAAGGGGTGGGAAAAAGTGGGTTCTTCGGGAAACATTAATCATATCTCTCTTAATAGGCACAATATCAAAACCGTACAAAATTGACAATATTCCCCTAATAATTACCTAAAACTTTTGTCTGAAAGAATTTTTGATATGACCCACCATTACGCCAAGGGATGAGAAAAATGATTTCGGAATTATAAGAAAATGCCAAGAGCTATCAGAGGTTGCCATGGCAACACTACTAAATTGATGAGAGATGAGCCATCAGACGTTGCCATGACAAAGCACTTGCACGAGATCAGATTCAGTATTTCCATCTGACTAAGTGGGAAGCGGCTTCGGTGACGTAACTGGTAGCATGCTGAATGTCTATGCCCAAGGTCGCGGTTTCAAAGCCGGCCGAAGTCGCCGGATTTTCTAAGAGCACTAAAATCCCTCAGTATGCTTTCCTTTGGAGGGGAAGTTCCAACGTTCGTTGCGAGTTGCTGGTTGGGGTGGCATCTAGTAGCCAAGTTCACAGCTAGGTGTCGTTGATGGTAGTACCTGGTAGCAACATTAGGAACTATTGCTTGAAATTGACCGTCTGCAGTCCTTACCTGAATTAAGACTAATACAGCCATTACAATTCACACCGTTTATCAGACAGATTCTACACTCACCCAAAGTACATGAGGTTAGATGACCGCGTTGTCGCAGCCCCTAAACTGAGGAACCAACCAGAGGTAGATTTCATTAGAAAGCTAACTATTGCAATGGGTACCATGTTTCGACTTCCGGAAAATTTCGACATATCTTCGCGTTTCACATCCCCCAGACCCCAAAACCACCGTCAGTTCAAAAGTTTATATATAATTTTTGTATGTATATGTGTATATACATATATATATATATATCAGTTTCTTGTGGACACGATAACTGCCGTAATTTTGTACCAATCACTTTGAATTTTTTACCGAATATGTATACCTATAACATCTCGGTCGAGTTCGTTACTGGGCTAAATCGGTCGAAGGGGGTGAACATGGGGGGCTTTTTTCGAAAAAGTGAAATATTGCTATAACTCTCTTATTATGTGAAATATCGAATCCGTTCAACGTTCATACTATGTCTCGGATAAAGCCCAAAAATTTATGTTTGAAGAGATTTTTTATTATTATTATTGCCTTTATTGGTGGCGCAGTTAGGGCTCTTGGCCCTCTCTTACACTTAACCACATTAAAACAATACAATAAACATATTATGGCGACAAAATTAAACAATGATAATTGACATTGATCATGACTTTCACACTCTCATTCACTCATCCAGTCACACTTGTTGTCGGTCAGCAATGTTCAGCAGGCTGCCCCAGCAGGTGGTCTTGAATTTAGATAGTGAGGTGATACCCCTGACACTGGCTGGAAGGGTATTCCACAGCCTAGACCCCACCACATGAAAAGAGTTGTTGTATATAGAGGAGCGATGAATAGGAATGGAGAGGGAAGAACCAGAGCGTGTATTATTACCATGGAAAGAAGACAAATACTTGAATTTATTTGATAAGTATAGTGGTCTGTCGTCAGACAATAATCGGAAAATCTGGACAAGAATGTGATATGATCGACGTAGTTCAGGTTTCAGCCAGGAAAGAGCGCAATAATAGGGAGTGATATGTTTATCATAGCTCAGATCGTAGATAAATCGTATGCAATAGTTCAGAGCTCGTTGAAGTTTCAAAGTTAATGTTTTGGTTGCGTCTACAAGAATAACGTCACAGTAGTCAAGAATAGGAAGTATTAGTGTCTGTATGAGTAGGATTCTTACTTTAAATGGTAAAATATCTTTTTTTCTTTTGAGGGAGTGGAGCGTTGCGAAAATCTTCTTGCATACATTCTGTACATGTTCAGACCAGTTAAGAGTCTGATTTATTATCACACCTAGATTTTTCACTGTAGGACAGTATGGAATTTCATTGTTGTTCAGTACAATTGGGGGAATAATTTGATCTCGGAGTGACGTCAATAGTTTTTGAGAGCCAATTATGATAACTTGTGTTTTGGATGGATTCAGAAGAAGGGAATTTTCCTGAGAATATTTTCCAAGTCGTTGAAGGTCAGCGTTGATAGTTTCAATTGTCAATGGAATGTCATTTGTCTTGCAGTGGGAGTATATTTGCAAATCATCTGCATATAGGTGATATTTGCAATTTTTCAAATTAGATGAGATGTCGTTGATATATAGTACAAAAAGCAAGGGTCCTAGTACACTACCCTGTGGGGCGCCTGACTTTCTGCTTAGCCACTGAGAAGTTTTATCCTGGATTACAACACGTTGCTGGTGATTATTCAGGTATGATGCGAAAAAGTTAATTGTCTGCTGGTCGAAGTAATAAAATTCCATCTTTTTTCAATAGTGTCTGAGTATTTATGGTATCAAAAGCACTGCTGAAGTCGAGAAGGGTGAGGATTGTCACCAGTTTTTGGTCCATTGCGTGTCTAATGTCGTCAGTTACTTTGAGTAATGCTGTTGCAGTGCTATGTCCCTTCTTGAAACCTGATTGCAGAGGGTCTAAAAGAGAACGGCTATTCAAATATTCAAGTACTTGCTCATGAACCAGACGCTCGAGGGCTTTTGAAAGTGCAGGTAGAGTGGATATTGGCCGATAGTCAGATGGAAATAAAGGTTTGGTTTTCTTAGGAATAGGGATGACATTGGCTTGTTTCCATAGGGAGGGAAAGGTGTTAGTTGTAAGACTATGGTTGAATATGTGAGTAATAATTGGTAGAACGGCACCGATGATATTATGTATGAAGGATATGGGAATATCATCAACTCCTCTCGCTTTTGATTTTATGGAATATAGTACCTTTTTTACTTTGTCTGCCGTAACCGGATGGAAAGTAAAGAGCGGGTGGTCAGGTAGTGGGTGAAAAGGATCATGGGGTGTTGAATTAGTTGGTACTCTCTCTTCAGTGAAATATTCATTTAACTCATCAAGCGGTATGTCTGGTACATGTGTCTGTTGCTGCCGTTTGCCTATACCTAGAGAACGCATATTATTCCAGGCATTCCTTGTATTCAGCTTCTTTGTCACGTTTTGTATGTAGGAGAATTTGGCGTTTCTTACGAGCTGCTTAATACGATTTCTGAGCACACGATAATTTTCAAAATCAGTTTCGTCACGGGTACGTTTAAAACGCCGGAACAGTGCATCACGCTGTGCCATCATACTTTTAATGTTTTCATTTAACCATGGGCAAGCTGGGCGAGTAACTTTGATCGAATGTTTAGGGGCATGTTTGTCATACAGACTAATAATAAGAGAATTTAACTTGTTTACTTTTGCGTCAATGTTATCTAAGAGTAATATGTCATTCCAGGGAAGGTTGTATGCGTCATGTTTTAAGTCATCCATATTAATATTTTTCATGTTTCTAGTGATAATCTATTTAGGTGTGTACTTAGGCACACGAAGGGAGTACTATAGGTAAATTAGGTCATGGGTGGTGATAGATGGTACGGGTATTTGCCCGAAGGTTTCAACTCTGTCGAGATTGCTTGTCACAAGATGGTCAATGAGTGTATGTGATCCGTATTTATCAGAGTAAATGTGGTTTGTAGGTTCTAGGGGAAGAATCGTCATGTCGCAGGAAGAGAACAGGTTTTGTAATTGCTTGGTCTCGTACGTCAGTGTCAGTAAATTGGTATTGTAGTCACCCACGGCTATTACGTGTTCGTAGCTTGGAAGTAAGTCGAGCAAGCGGTTTTCAAATTCACTCAGGTTTGTTATTCTTGGCGGCTTATATACAACAGCTACCAGAGTCTTTTGTTGCCCAACAATTACTTCAACAAACATGAATTCCGGTCCTGGTTGTGTGCTAAGTGTTGATACACATATTACCCGTCTTTTTAAGTCGCTTCTACAGTACATGGCAACCCCGCCTGCTCGCCTCCCATCGTTTCTGTCATGACGTTCCAGCGAGTACCGATTTAGTTCTACCATGCTAGACGGGATGTCAGGTTTTAACCAACTTTCACTTATGCAGAGGATATGGATATTGTTTTCGTTTATTATTGTCTGTATTTCGTCGTGATGCGCAACCAGTGACAGAGCATTAATATGGCAACATTGTAATGAATGCTTGGACGAGGAAAGTGCCTGTTTTAGAAGAAAGCCAGTGGTGTAAGGGGAGGGAGGGGGTTGGTGTGGGCTAGGCTGGCCAAGGTCAGTTAGCTCATTCATGCAATAGCTCAGCTGGGTAACGGGAGATATATCTTAAAATAGAAGAAACCTACGTGGACCTCCCGCTGCACACTGCCGACCGCAACCAACGCACACACACATACACACACACACTTATTACTAAACTTGTCTATTATAAACATTACGCACATGTTCATTTCACTTCACTCTAAGGTCCTGCATTTGCTGCACGTTTTCCAGCTCCCTAAATGTGGTGACGGTCTTCTTAGTTCCATCAGGGAGGTGTATTAAAACGCGGCCGTCCTGGGTCCAGACTCGGGTGGGTCCGAAGTGGTCTCTCGCTGCATTTAGGATAGTTTTCCGGGTTTTTGGGATGGATTCAGTAATAAGAATCTTGGTTCCCTTTAGGAGGCGCTTGGACTTCCAGATGCGATCTCGCTTGTGGTAGCGGAGGAATTTTACAATAATAGGACGTTTCCCAGTGGCTACCACTTCAGCTGCTGTTCGCTGCGGCCGCCCAGTCCTGTGACATCTATCCAGGCTCTCCATAGGGAGGTCCACGTTCAACTTCGTCTTGATTGTGTCCCTCACCTTCTCGTACACATCTTCCTCAGGGTCCTCAACGATCCCGTGGATGAGAAGGCAGTTTCTCCGGCTGTATTGCTCTCCTTCGTCCAGCAGCTCCTTGTGGTGGTCAAGTCTCCACTCCAGCTTGCTCAGTTCTTCTTTAAGCACAGCCAGTTCGGAGGTGACAGTGCTTCGGAACTCGCGAAAATCACGAGTAAGCGACTCTAGGGAGTCTTGACCCGGGTTGGCAGCACTGTTCAACAACTGAAGGCGTGCTTCAAAGTCTGCCATCGTTGCCTCAACAACATTTACACGTTTGTTCACCTTTTGGATTGACATAATGATGTAGAAAATGTTCAGGCACGTACTTCACACATTAAGTTACTTTGTCACTCACTTTCGGGCCGGAAATTGCGGTTAAAAACTGCGGTTTGCCCGGGATAAAGCGGAGCACTCCTACAGGCTTCCTATGCCAGCCGCCATCTTACAATTAATAGCACCAACCATTGACCAAAGGGGTGGGAAAAAGTGGGTTTTTCGGGAAACATTAATCATATCTTTCTTAATAGGCACAATATCAAAACCGTACAAAATGGACAATATTCCCCTAATAATTACCTAAAACTTTTGTCTGAAAGAATTTTTGATATGACCCACCATTATGCCAAGGGATGAGAAAAAAGATTTCGGAATTATAAGAAAATGCCAAGAGCTATCAGTGGTTGCCGTGGCAACACTACTAAATTGATGGGGGATGAGCCATCAGACGTTGCCAAGATAACGCACTTGCACGAGATCAGATTCAGATTTCCATCTGACTAAGTGTGAAGCGGCTTTGGTGACGTAACTGGTAGCATGCTGATTGTCTATGCCCAAGGTCGCGAGTTCAAAGCCGGCCGAAGTCGTTGGATTTTCTAAGAGCGCTAAAAATCCCTCAGTATGCTTTCCTTTGGAGGGGAAGTTCCAACGTTCGTTGCGAGTTGCTGGTTGCGGTGGCATCTAGTAGCCAAGTTCACAGCTAGGTGTCGTTGACGGTAGTACCTGGTAGCAACATTAGGAACTACTGCTTGAAATTGACCGTCTGCAGTCCTTACCTGAATTACAGACTAATACAGCCATCCCTAAGTACACGGGGTTACATGACCGCGTTGTCGCAGCCCCTAAACTGAGGAACCAACCAAAATCTCTGCGGGAGATATAAGTTTGCGTGAAGAAGTAACAGACAGTTACATAGTTACACATCAGTGTCGAAACCTTGCATAAGGACAGTGTGACCACAAGTATAAAAATGGACCCCAAATGACAAGAAGGTTACCGTTCCCGTAAGACAATAAAATGCTTAAAATAAGCATAAAATGACGAAAAACAAAGTTAATTAAGCTCCAATTATAAAATACCTTCTCGCAATAAATGAGGTCTGATCCTTCTACGAAAAACTGCATATTCTGCCTATTTTCGCCTATCCCCAAGTTTGTCCGGTGAAATCTACCTCCGCCTTCCGGCGTGCCGAGAGGACTTTTTTTCCCCTTCAAAAGGGTTTGATTTTGCTGAACGTTTTAAAAGGCTGGAATAATTTGAATTTGCCGTGATATTTTTTATTTCTGGGCACTGTTGGATCTCTGGCAAAACAATCGAATGCTTCCAGAGTGGGAATGGATAAAGTGACTTTAGTGCTTTTACCAATATTTTTACTGGTTTTTGTGAAAATCCTATAAGAATACCAATTGTTGCAATGAAGGTAGGCTAAGCTTTTACCCAGCAGGATGCCGACTAAGAGCTTATAACAGAGAAAAACCTCAGACCAAATTTAAACAAAATTAAGATTTTGAAAGCAAAACATAAGTTAGAGAGAAAATCTCTACAAGTAGGAAACTTGCCTTGATGATGGTTTGCCAGGATTAGCTTTAACAGCTACGGGGCGTGGTGGCTCAGCGGTCTAGCTCTATGCCTCTCACCAAGGCGGTCCGGGTTCGATTCCCGGTCAATGCATGTGAGATTTTCGAAGTGAAATGCCATGTCCTGTGGTTCGGATTCCACGTAAAAAGGAGGTCCCGTGGCTCATGATCTCAAGATTAACGGTCACGTTAAACTACAAGCTTCCTTTCCTTCCTTAACAGCTACGAGAAACTTTGAAAACGTTGTTATTTGAAATTTTGTTTCTAATGCAACAAGTGGTAAAGGTTTTACTGATGCAGAGATGATTATTTTATCGTAAATGAAATTAAGATTAGGGGAAGAATCAGGGAAGAGAAGGTCCTGCCTAACCGTAACTCTAGTGAGAAAGATAAAACAAAAGGATAATAACTAATTTATTAACAATTTATAGAATTAACAAATATTAAAAATCTAATCTTCTTCTAGAAGAATTGCTGAGTTCTAATTCACCGGACGTGAAAGCCAATATACCATCTTTTAAGAGAAATTTGTTTGTTTTAACTAACTTTTGAAGTCTCAGACTTCTAGAAAAGTAAAGTTTACACTTAACAATTAACAGTTTCAAGGTTTAGAACCTATTACGAGCACCAAAATCTCTCAAGGACTTTGAAAGTGTGCTTCCAATTAAGAAAGTTGAGGTTTGTGATGACAATGGTAAAGTAATTACAACTTTGATAACTTGGTTAAGTAAGATACAAGCGTTATTTGGATGCACTTCTGGCAAGCCAACAAGCTATAAACAAATAGATTAAATTCTTGATCGTAACAGGAGAAAAAAAAAGGAAAATTGCAAGCGGAAATTACCGCTATTTTAAGCAGAGATTACTAGATGTGAAATACAAAAATGTACAGGTTGTATTAACGAAGCCTGGATTATACAAATTAGATAATCATTTTATAATTAGTAAAAGCAGAACTCCCTAGTTTTAGAAGGGAAGAACAATACATATTAAAATGTGGACTAGCCACAGATTTACACAGAAAGACTATATGAGAAGTAGAACAAATTTGGGAGGGCGCTTAATTATAAGCGAAGCCTCTTAGTGTTTTAGCTAGATGAAGGTTTTAACTTAAATTTTGTTAGTAAAAGGTATTTGGGAAGTGGGGTTAGGAACTTTTTTAAAGTCCTCGCCAGAATTATTGCTCTCAATCGAACACGGCGCGGTAGATAGTTGGCACGCACAAATTCGAAGCACTGATAGTGTGTTGATAAGTTGAAAAACTTCACTATTGTAGTGTATGTAAGTTCGTAGAACAAGAGAAAGTTATTGCAGTTATGGAGAACACATAGTTTAATTTAAATTTGAACAAGTTTCTTGCGTTGGGAAGTTTGTGGGTTGCAGTTGAATGATGTGGTAAAGTTCCCATGGTGGAAAAAGCTAAGTTTAGAGACAGCGGTAAAATTTGAATTAAATCCCACGTAGGAAGGTATTTCCATTTATTTCGTACAAGAAGTACTGGATTCCATGTTATAGAGCCAGCTTAGAGCACTTAAAAATATGACGTTTCATTTTCCACTCACAAAGAAGAAAATTCCTACTAGAATATTTTCCGCCGAAGAACGGGCAAGACGATCAATACGCATGAAGAAGTACTGGGAGGACCGCAAGGCTCGTACAGTTCCTACAAGTCGACGAACTAATGGTTGGGTAAAGTGGTCCTTTGTGGTCTCAAAAGAAGAAGAAGAAGAACCAGCTTAGAAAGCTAAAACCTGACAAAGAAATTCCCACGAAGACGGTTATTGCACATCATCATCATCATCATTTCCCCTTATCCAGCTCCTGCCGGGTCGGGGTATTTATAGTACTTCTCCACCTTACGCTGTTCTTCACTGAATCAATCCACCTTGTTATTGCACAATAGTGAGCAATTCCACACACTGTCTATAAAATTATATTAAAAGAGTTTAGCATTTTAAAACCATTAAAATGAGGCTAAAATCATTGAAGATTTGTACTTAGCTTTTTCATGATGATCAGGCGAAGGTTCCTTGTAACCGTGAGCTTTAAAATGTAGACATGGCGTCTATTTTAAATGTGTCTCATGAAGACAGGAGACTGACCCTTGGGAGGGCTCGGTACTGTACACTCGACGACCGGACTAGAAGTGAGAGCTGCTGAACGGCGCGCAAAGGGACCAGGGAGAACGAGGGAGAGGTGGTAAAAGACAAGAGGACATACATCAGAATGGGCAACATGAAAAAATGAACATTCTTTTTTTTTAAATAAGTTTTCTTCATGGTGTGATGTCTTCAAAGAGATGTTAGCTGGCGACAAGGACGACGCCTGGTGGATTTGTGAGGAAGTCCTCTTGAGCTGAGAGAGATTGAAGAACTTCGCAGTTAGCTGCTAGATGCCGCTAGGTTCTCCATGGAAGTTACATATCTAGAACAGACTCAAAGACACAATAAATTCCTGCTCAAAGAGAAAAAGAATGAAATGCCAAGGGATCACTGTTGGTGTCTGCGAAGAAAGAAATTAAATAAATAAACAAAGAGCAGCAAGAGCTAACTCTGACTGAACGTGTATTCCAAGGAATACACCAATTGGTGTACTGCCGGGATTTGAGGATTCCTGTTAACCCTACTGGCCTAGTTCTATTTTGGGGATATCTTCTACTTACATACTAATTTTCATACCTTTCGCTCCAGTAGTTTTGACACCAACCCAAAACAAACTGACAAAAATCTTACTAACAAGGGATCTGTCCATAAGGGCATATCGAAACCCACAATGAAATTTCGTAGAGATGATGAGGAAACCATAAATTGGCGATGTACAAAAGATTAGCTGCCATTGCGAACTGGAAGGTCCTGAAATCGGCACGGAGATTCCTAATAGGAATACTCGCGCTAGCATATAGCTCGACGTGGACAGCCCTGGTGACCAGCTGAAGCGTGCGCTTAACCTGGAGCGCTCTGTGCTAGGCAGTTAACACATGTTCCTTTGAGAGAGCAGTCATTAATCTGGCTAATGTTCTAGACATCTAGAGAATGCATTACGTTATTTCTGTGAGAAAGATGCTTGATGACATTTAATTCCTTTTACAGAAACAATTAAAATTAAAACATAAAAAATAAAATTTGATGAAAAAATAAAAATTGAAAATAAATATGCTTCCAAAAATTAAATTAATAATCTTATAAAATTACAATCAAAATTAAGTAAGCTTTTACAGTTAAAATAAATATGCTTACAAAATTAGAATTATACATAAGAATTTTACAAAAATAAAATAACAACATATAAATATAAAAATTAAAAAGATAACACAAATAAAATGTATAAATTAAAATTAGGATAAAATAATTAAATAAATACAAATAAAATATATTAATAATAGTTCTGCTCTATAAAGGGTTAATACAGTACATGTTATTCAGATAGCTCAATGGTAGTGATGTGATAGTGTATGGTGACAAAGAGGGAGAAACTATGTTGTTGTTGTTGTTGCTGCTTATTTTAGGTGCTGCGACATCGTGGTCATATATATATATATCCCGTACGTATCTGCAAGAAGAAGACGAAAAAGATCAAGTCGCAAAGAAATTTGTAGAAGTAGCTACAGAGCGAGTTTTAGACAACACCCCTTCTTCAATGTACAACACAGATCAGAGTGGTTTCGTGCGTGAAATGAAAGCGAAAAGGACTCTATCGTTTGTTGGAGAAAAATATACAGAAACGGTTGCTCAATCAGTTCCTCCACTCACCCATTCGTTCACAATTAAGCCTACAATTATTATGCCCGGTACACTTTTCCAAAATTATTCACTGTACTACCGGAGGCAACTGGAACTTTCAGTCCGAGAGTTTCCAAAGAAATGTTTCATGCCAGAAATATAATTGTAACAGCCACAAAATCAGGAAAAATGGGGAAAAAAGAATTAAAATACTGGTTTAAAGAATCTTTTTTCCCATTTGCGGAAGAAAATTGTTTACTACTGTTAGATTCCTGGACTACTTATAGTGATAAAAAAATGTCTTGAGGACATTCCTCCAGGCAACCGTATAGAAATTCTCCAGATTCCTCCCGGCACTACAGGGAAAATACAGCCCTTGGATAAGTTTTTCTCCCGGCAATGGAAAGCTTTGTATCGCCGTTTAACAGACATTGTGTCGGCTTGTGAAGACGTTCAGTTTGTTGTATATCAGAGAAACAGCGTACTGAAAATGCAATCCTTCATTCATTTTCAATTTTCTTCCCCACGGTTCAAGGACATGGTTAAATATTCGTGGTTCGCAAACAATTACTTAACGGGAGAGACCTTCCAAGTTCGAAGTGCCTGCGAAATTTTGTCTTCAAATAAGTATGGAAAACTGTGAAGAACAATGTGGCCTCAATAAGTGCATATTCGTTGTGAAATTAAAAATGATATTTCTGTTTTTATCATGCTATTAACGAACCTCATTTATGTTTCACATTCGTTCCCTAACAATGAAGTGTCCTTGGCGCGTGGTAGCCTGCCAGTTCGTTCTCTCTGTCTCTCTCTCCAGCACAACTGCAACTCCCCTCCGCTGTGTGCCGCTCGAACCAGCAAGATGCAAGGGTTGTCCAGTATTTGCGTTGTCACACGGATTTTGTATCAAGATTTCAATACCTTCCAGTTCGCAATGGCAGCTAATTTTTTGTACATCGCCAATTTATGGTTTCCTCATCATCTCTACGAAATTTCATTGTGGGTTTCGATATGCCCTTATGGACAGTTCCCTTGTAAGGGTATATTTCGTGACTATACACCGGAAAAAATATAAGGTTTAGCCAAAAATTCCAATTGTTCAGACAGAAAACTTACTTTAATTTACAGTACTTTCACCAGCCGCAAGTTGGTGCGTCAATGTAATATATTTAAATATATCTTGGTCGGAGTCAACCAACAACAACATGCCCCACCGTTGGGCAATCAATGTAACTAATCTCTTCCTTCTAATAATATAATAATCTTCGGGGTCTATATAGCGTTAAACACGTAAGGAAATATGAAATACAATACTTTTATTTCTTGTTTGTCTACATGTAAGCAAGCTTCCATTACCTGCATCTCTCATACTGTATCCACAACTACCTTCATGATGAAAATAAATACCCCTCACAAAGATTAATATTCTTCTGCTCCATTCTTTTCTTCTTGCATTTCCTTAAAACATCTTTTTCTACATCAGCATTCTTCTAGACATAACATCTATTTTTCCCAAAACATAACATTGCCATTCCCTCACATCTCAACTTTTCATATTCCCATTCTCCATAAGCAGCCACTCTATTTTTCTTTTCCAACCACCAGATAACTTCTCTATTCTTCTTTTTCCATAATAATATAACCCACTCTCATTAAAACAAGCCATTCCATCTTTTCAACTCAACAAGCCGACTAACCCCCTCTTAGTAACACTGAATCAGACCTAACACTCACCTCAAAGTAACAGAATAAAAAGAAGAAAAAAAACACAACAGAATCATAAAAAGAGCATATAGAGAAATGAAACTTCATTGAGCTAAGCCCCCTGCTACCTCACTGCTGGACCACCGAGTATCTAGTTGGCACAAGGCACTAAACTCCCTGCAGTGTCCCAACAAGAGGTAGCCATTTCCTAACCTCAAAACTAAATATAATACCATGGCGCTAATACATACTTACAGAAACCCAAAGGTGAGCTCTGTAACCAAATAAATTCGGTTACCCTTAATTATTCCCATTGATTTTTCTTCATTGTTGACATTTGCAGACAGTATTTATAATTTTTCACCATAGGATTTAAGATCTGTCGATTTATCATTACATTCTCATGGTCGCTGTCTACATTCCACTGCTCAGATTCATTTAGTTTATATGCACCTAGTGTAGTGTTATACAGTGTTGGTATTGCTACCAGGTGAGTGTTACAGTGTGGTGCAATAGCTCCTAGTGTAGTGTTATACAGTGTTGGTATTGCTACTAGTGGAGCGTTACAGTGTGGTGCAATAGCACCTAGTGTAGTGTTATACAGTGTAGGTATTCCTACCAGGTGAGTGATACAGTGAGGTGCAATAGCACATAGTGTAGTGTTATGCAGTGTTACAGTATATATATATAGTATGATCAAGTAGGGAGTGATAGAGGAGTAACACCTCTTTAAAAAACCTTGGTCCAGCTGGCCCGGCTGGTAGTACCTTGTTAGGGTCCCTTGCCAGGGCTACGGTGAAGTCCTCAATGGTACCTGCAGTGAAAGAGGTGAACTCTGGCACAGTGTGGTTGGCGGAAGGGGCAAACTATTGTCCATAGTTATGATGGGCAGGTTTGGCCCAACGGCAAAATGAGCGGATGAGGAGCCAATCACTCTCATGGCTCCCAACGGTCATAGAGGCGGAAGAGGCCACGCCAGACGGACTGGCTGTAAAGGCGCACCTCAGTAGTACTTGAGTATGCGGCAGTTCGTTGCAGTCTCTGTGTTCGGTCCTGCATGTCTCATTCTTTGTGAGCCGCAGGATAAGGCTCAGAGATCATAGTGTGTGGGTCTCGTCCTGGCAAGCTGAGATCCACCCTAAACAAATTCACGCCAGTGGCACTTCTTCCGAACGTCACTTTTCAAAGTCCAGCGGCGATGGGATATGGATGGTGGGGGCAGGTTATGGGTGTAACTGGAAGCCCCTAGTTCGGACCTGCACGTTGGCAGCAGATGTGTGATGGTCGTCTTCCGGAGACTCTGTGACTACTCAGGAATTCGGTCCTGCATCTGTGTTTGGGCAGGCCTATTTAGGATCACCGCTGCCCACCCCACATGGGGAAGGCCCTAGAAAAGGTGGGCTAAACATCGGAAGTCACAATCTTGGTCCGGCTTGGCAACCGCACTCAGCAGGTCACCCCTCATGCGGTCGAAACTCAAAAACAGTAAAGAATCACAATTTGATTATTGGATCATGGAACATCAGAACCTTGCTTGATTTTGACAATAACATTAGACCTGAGAGAAGGTCAGCTCTCGTAACCCATGAGTTATCAAGACTCAACGTTGACATTGCTGCTCTCAGTGAAACTAGGCTGTCTGCTGAAGGCAAGATTACTGAATCTGGAACAGGATATACCATCTTCTGGAAAGGAAAGGAGGAGGGTGAATGTCGTATTCATGGTGTGGGCTTCGCTGTGAAGACCAAACTGGTAAATTATCACCAACTTACGCCCATTGCAATCAGCGAAAGGCTCATGACTCTCCGCATACCACTCTCAGGAGGTTCCTTTATGACACTCATCTCTGCCTATGCTCCTACCTTAGATTCTGATGATGAAGTAAAGGCTCAGTTCTATAATCAGCTAAGTGAAATCATCTCCAAGGTACCATCTGCAGATAAACTCTTGCTCCTCGGTGACTTCAATGCCAGAGTTGGGAAAGATCACAGGCTATGGAATAATGTGATGGGCAAACAGGGACTTGGAAAATGTAATCCCAATGGACTGTTGCTTCTTGGTCTTTGTGCAGAACACGAACTTTTCATTACCAACACGCAGTTCCGGCTACCTGACCGCTTCAAAACCACGTGGATGCATCCTCGTTCCAAACATTGGCACATTCTTGATTATATCATTACCCGGCAATGTGATAAGAAGGACACTCTTATTACCAGAACAGCAAGGAATATAGACGATTGTTGGACAGATCATAAACTTCTTATATGTAAGCTCAGGATATCCATCAGACCTAAACCACCTAGGAACATCAAAAATTTGCCAAGAAAGAAGTTTAATACATCCAAACTTCAGGATGAATCCATGTACAAACATTTTGGAAACAGGATCGTTGCCCAGTTATCAGAAAACCCAGTAACAAATGATATTCAGCAAGAATGGGCCACATTACAGAAGATTATCACACAGTCAGCTGAGGAAACCATTGGTTTTATAGTGCGGAAAAGACAAGACTGGTTTGATGACAACAATGAGGAAATTCTGTCTCTCATCAATGCCAAAAGGAATGCCTATCTTGCCCATTTTCAAGACCCAACTTCCAACACAAAGAGAGATAAACTACTGGAACTCAAGGGTAAATGCCAGATGCAGATAAGGCAGATTAAAAATACTTGGTGGCAACGGAAGGCTCAGGAACTGCAGAGACTATCGGATGCTCGAGACTTGAGGAACTTCTATGCCGTACTCAAGGAAATATATGGACCATCTCGCTCATCATCAGGTACACTGAAAAGCGCTGATAATTCTACTACCTTTACTGATAGTCAAGAAATCTTGGAACGCTGGAAGGAGCACTTCTCCAATCTCCTAAATCGTCCATCAGCAGCTGCTGAGGACTTCCTCTGTGATGTGCCGCAACAACCTGAACAACTGTGGTTGGCAGTACCTCCTACTTATCATGAATTCAGTGCAGCTCTCACCCAATTGAAACCCAGAAAAGCACCTGGCCCAGATAACATCCCTCTGGAACTAATTCAAGCCGGAGGTCATTCCCTCAAAACAAGAATTTTCATCCTTATCCTCAGAATATGGGAATCAAGAAAGGTACCTGGAGACCTAAAGAATGCCACTATCGTCACTATCTTTAAAAAGGGTGATCGCAGTGTTTGTGGCAACTACCGTGGTATATCACTGCTATCAATTGTGGGGAAGATTCTTGCAAGAATTCTACTTAACCGCCTCAAGGTTATCTCTGAGAGGATCCTCCCAGAGTCACAATGCGGATTTAGAACTTCCAGAAGCACAATTGACTTGATTTTCTGTGTGAGACAGCTACAAGAAAAATGTAGAGAACAACAGAATCCACTCTTCTTAGTCTTTTATGACTTGGAAAAGGCATTTGATTCGGTTCCAAGACCAGCCATGTGGGCAGTGCTGAAGCGGTTTGGTTGCCCTCAGCGTTTTGTAGATCTAATCAAAGCTCTCCATGATGGCATGACAGGTCAGGTTTGCCATCAGAATAAGATGTCCGATGAATTTCCCATTACCCATGGACTGAAACAAGGATGTGTACTGGCTCCAACGCTTTTTGCGCTGTACTTGGCTGCAATGCTTTATGATTCACCCACAAACATCCCAGGTGTGGAGATCAAGTATCGTTTTGATGGAGGGCTTTTCAACCTAACTCGTCTCCGCTCCTTGAGGAAAACTCAGGTTACTAAGGTTACTAACATGTTGTATGCAAATGATGCTGCGTCACCAACTCTCACACCAGAAGAGCTGCAAGAGTCAGTTAACTGTTACAAAAGTGCATGTGATCGCTTTGGTCTTACCATAAATGTCAATAAGACTCAAGTCTTGGCACAACCTTCACCAGGCACACCTCTTCCTCAGTTCAATATCTCCATTTCAAATTTGCCATTAGAACAGGTTAACCACTTCTCGTACCTGGGCAGTACCATTTCTGTGAGCTGTACCTGTGAGCAGGATGTGGATAAGAGAATTGGCGCAGCCCATGCAGCATATGGACGATTAGCGCACCGGGTCTTCATGAATAAAGATCTATCCATGAGTACAAAGCTTATGGTGTACAAAGCAGTAGTCATTTCTACATTGTTGTATGGCTGTGAAACGTGGACCCTTTACCGACGTGATCTTAGGAAGCTTGAGCGTTTCCACCTACAAAAACTTCGATCAATCCTGAGGATTAAATGGGAAGACCGCATTACCAATATTGCTGTTCTGGAAAAGGCTCACATCAACAGCATAGAATCATCCATAATAGGTCACCAATTTAGATGGATTGGTCATGTCCATCGGATGGATGATGTGAGATTACCTCGTCAAATGCTATATGGTGAGTTATGCTATGGCACCAGACCTCATGGTGGTCCTAAGAGGCGCTACAAGGACCAATTTAAGCAGACCCTGAAATTGACAGGTCTTGATTCACAAACCTGGGACATGCTGGCTGAAGACCGCCCAACTTGGCGCCGTACCATCTCGGATACTGTAAAGACGTTTGAAAGGGATCGACGCATACAGGAAGAGGCCAAACGTCAAGCTAGGAAACTTCGAGCAGCCCAACCACGTCCTCCTCCAGCAATACTATGCGACTTGTGTGGTCGCTTGTTCCATGCCAGGATTGGACTCTTTAGTCACCGTAAACACATCCACAAACTGGACTGAAGGAAGAAGATTTATACTCGGATTCGAGTTAAAGCCGATGATGATGATGATGCTTTAATTCATGTGTGTTCATACACTGTTCACCAAAGACCCTGTTGTATCAACAAATACCATACCTGAAGTACTTTTCGTAGGCTTATTATTATTGGGCACTGAAAAGTATTTCAATTTAGTTTACTAAGTCAACACTGAAAAATGGCTTCCAACATTTATAGTACTGGTATCTTAGACTGTGGTGTGTGAGTATGTCTGGTGGCAGTTGCATTGATTATTAGATATAGTTCATTGTTTCATTAGACTGTGATGTGTGAGGGTGCATGTGAGTGTGCCTGGTGACAGACTGTTTTAGTGGTAGTATTTTGTAGTTGGTGGAACTTAAGTATTTTTTCGTAGTAGAATTTTGGTATTTAATTGTTAGTAGAAGGTTAGTATTTTTGTAAGTAGAATTGCTCTATTACTTATTCTGAAAGGGAGTAGCAGCCTTTCAGAATAAATCAATTCTTTACTTGTCTTATAGACGGTTAAGATATTGATAATATAAGCCAACTAATGGCTACACTGCGTTCTGCTGCACAGCTGAAAGCAAGGGGAAACTACAGCCGTAATGCTCTTCCCGAGGATATGCACCTCTCTATGCATAATTACTTGTGATGATGGCCTCCTCCCTTGTAAAATTCCAATCCGGAGGTAAACTAGTCCCCCGTTCGGATCTCCGGGTGGGGACTACTCGAGAGGGGGTTAACATCACAGAAGTGACAAAGAGGAAATCTCACATTCTACGGATCGGAGCGTGGAATGTTAGAAGTCTGCTGGGAAGTGGAAGGTTAGAAAACTTAGAAAGGGAAATGGATAGGTTGAGGTTGAATTTGGTTGGGATTAGTGAAATGCGCTGGCAGGAAGAACAGGACTTTTGGTCAGGAGACTATAGGGTCATTAGCACTAAATCAAACAATGGCCAAGCAGGGGTTGGTCTCATATTGAGTATGAAACTTGGACAACGGGTGGAATATTATGAGCAATATAGTGAACGGATTATTGTAGCAAAAATCAATACAAAACCTACGTGCCCCACAGTAGTACAAGTCTATATGCCTACTAGTCAAGCTGATGATGAAGACGTTGAAAAGGTCTACGAAGAAATAGATGAAATTCTGAGGTATATCAAGGGTGATGAAAATGTTATAGTAATGGGAGATTGGAATGCTGTGGTAGGAAAAGGAAGAGAAGGGAAGATAGTAGGAAATTTTGGATTAGGTGAAAGGAATGATCGAGGAAGCAGGCTGATGGAATTCTGCACCGAGCATGAGTTGGTCATAGCTAACACTCAATTACCACAATAGGAGAATATACACATGGATGAGACCAGGAGATACAGGGCATTACCAAATCGACTTCATTATGGTCAAGCAGAGGTTTCGAAACCAGATTTTGGATTGTAAAACATATCCCGGAGCTGACATAAACTCTGACCATAATCTGGTTGTTATGAAATGCAGATTAAAGTTGAAGAAACTGAAGAAAAGTCAAAAGCCAAAAAGGTGGGCAATAGACAGACTAATAATAATAATATCATATGGCCTCGGTGCCGGGTGCAAGCTTTGTTATTATTGACACCCAAAGGGTAGCTTGCATGTTGAATTTCGTTGTTTCTTGAAGCCCTATGGACACTATAGCGCTTTCTAGTAGAGAAATGAGGAACATTGTGTTGGCGGTAAATCCCGAGATTAATTTTGCCATTATGAACACGGCCTACTGACTTCAAATGGATTCTTTGCCATGCCAACATCGTATGACATGGTGTCGTAATTTTTGCCGCCTTTCAAAAATCACTTACCACGACCAGGAGCGAACCTGCAAGCTTGGGGTTAGTAGACTGACACGTTGACCACTTACCCACCGTGGGAAGCTAATAGACAGACTGAAAGAGAAGGACGTAAACGAAATATTCAAGGAGAGTATAAAGGAAGGCGGTTCAGAAGAGTACTCTTGGAGAGACTCTAAGGAAACACTTGCCAGTTTTGACAATATTTGAAATGTTCTCCGCCGATTCCAGGAAGTACGGAAGACCACAGTGTACGTCTCCGAAATTAAATCCAGTTTTGTTGAGTGAGTCGGAAATAAGTAAGTCCATGGAGCTAATTTCGTTAGGTAACTTGGACGCGGCAGCGATCAGGTTAGAGTCTCTTATCACAAAAGCCACGTTTGCCGCTTCAAGGGAAAGAAAGGCACAGAGGTGGTTTAATGAAAGATGCTACATGGCCCGTAAAGAAGCATTAGAAGCTCTACACATAGCTCGCATGGATCCATCAGAACATCTTCTGAAGGTTTATCGGCTCAAGAGGAAGAAGTACAAGGACATACTACAAACAGCCAAAGAATCCTACCACCAGGAGGAAGAAAGGAAACTAATTGACGAAGCAGAAGATAACCCTTATAAGGTGCTGAACCCTAGGCAACCAAAATATCCTAGAAACATTCCAATAGAGACTTGGGAAGACCACCTGACAGTAGTTTTACAAGGCAGGGATACCCGTCCTATTATTCAATCACCGCCCTTCCCTATTTTACTAGAGGAATCAGAGCTGCTCTCGGACATGGAGGTCATGATGGCTATACCAAAATCAAAGAATAACAAGGTGTGTGGGCCTGACCTCATATACAACGAACATCTAAAGCTTGCATCAATAGAACTGAGTAGATGCTTAGTCGCTCTTTTTAATGCATGTTTAAGATATGGTACAATCCCTCACAGGTGGAGAAAATCGATAATAAAGATGCTGTATAAAGGAAAAGGAGATTGTGGGGACCCTAACTCGTACAGAGGAATTGCCCTAGAATCGACAGTATCGAAACTCCTCAGCAATATAGTTTGCATTCGTTCGACAAAGGCAATAGAATCTCAGATACCGGAAGAGCAATTTGGTTTTAGGAGGGGACGATCTGCAACTCAGGCTATACAATGTCTGTAGGCTGACATAGAAGAAGCCCTGAAACCACCCGGGGAAAAACTACATGTGGTATTCTTGGACTATGCAAAGGCCTTTGATACCATCAATAGACAAATGCTAGTAAGGAAATTAGACAACATGATTGGTGAAGGCAACTACTTGGCGAGATTTGTTAGGACCCTGTTGAGCGAAAACTACATCGTTATTTCGGACAACATTACAACTTCCAAGGAAATACAGCAGACAATTGGAGTACTGCTGGGGGATCCCTTAAGCCCCATCCTCTTCGCTCTTGCTACGGCAGATGTGGTGGAAATATTACCCCCAAATGTAAAAATATTTATTTACGCAGACGGTATGGCTCTAATTTCAACCAGTGAAAAGGATTTACAGCAGGCGTTTGACAGAGTTGCGGAGTGGGCGGAAAAGAATGAACTCTATGTGAATGAAAGGAAAACAGTTGCAATGACTTTCAGAAAAGGGGGAAGAGGAGCGACAATTCTTTACAAAAATAGACCGCTGGAATGTGTTACGCACTTCAAGTATCTGGGGGTGACGTTCCAGACTCCGGAAACGTCTTCACTATTCACATCAAGGACAGAACAAACGCGGCTATAAAGGCCATGAGTGACATACGACATCTCCGAACACTGTCATTACAGACAGCGATGAGACTGAAAATCATTCCTGTAGTTGCATATGGTTTGGAAAGTATTTGGCATCACCTTAAGTATAAGCACCTCGTAGAGTTGGAGAAGGTGAAAGCTACCTACCTGAATAGGGTAATGTGTCTTTCGAAATTCACTCTTTCTCGGTTGGTGTATGAACTCGCGAAAGAGCCTCCTTTTGTTGAAGACCTCAGATTACAGCTGCTCCTGCCATCTACATCGGGTTATGAGAGACTAATGCAGGAAATGAAGTTAAAGAGAGGAAGCATATGGCAGGAATTTTATATCACGGATGCGATGACATCGCGGGATTGGACGAGGGGTTTCTATGAGATGAGACACTTGATAACCAGATTCGCGGTGCATGGATTCCACATCGGGGTGTGTGCAAACAAAATGTACCATCAGCCGGATTGCTGGTGCGTAGGTGCCCTCTGCGGCAAAGCATGTGACAGATATCATGTAATGCAGTGTGATCAGAGGAAGTTATCTCTGTCACAGTTTTGTACTAGTGATAAGTAATTAATGATGATGATGTTCGAGGAAAAGATAAGTCATGTTTAATTCAATTGCATATTTTGTGCTCTAATAAATTTATTATAAAGGAAGGACTAATGAAAAACCCTAAACAAACTTCAATTGCAGATGAATGGGCACCTTTGAAGAATGAAATAACAAAATCCGCAGAAGAAAATATTGGTAGGAAAGAAAGGATAGGTAGAAAACCGTGGATCACTCAGGATATACTAGAATTGATGGACGAAAGGCGGAAACACAAGAATGTAAGAGATGAAAAGGGTAAAGCAGAATACAGACGTCTGAGAAATGAGGTTAACAAGAAGTGCAAGGAAGCGAAAGAAGAATGGTTGAAAGAGAAATGTGCAAGCATAAAAAATTGTCTGAAATTAGGAAAAGTAGACACAGCTTATCGAAGGATTAAGAATACTTTTGGGGAAAAGAAGACTAAGTGCTGTAATATTAAGGACACAAATGGAAAGCCTCTAACAGATAGGGAAGATAAGGTTGCGAGATGGAAAGCTTACATAGTGTGTTTGTACAA
The DNA here is from genome assembly GCA_946902985.2 of Meconema thalassinum. Taxonomy (NCBI): domain Eukaryota; kingdom Metazoa; phylum Arthropoda; class Insecta; order Orthoptera; family Tettigoniidae; genus Meconema; species Meconema thalassinum. The sequence continues at coordinate 1,803,890,074 of OX336388.2, read as the reverse complement.
GGGAAAGGAGATTGAGAATCATGTAATGGAAATGGAGAAGGAAATTGATGAGGATGCAAAATGAGATTTAATATTGAGATCAGAATTTGACAGAGCATTGGAAGACTTCAGCAGGAACAAAGCACCAGGCATAGATGATATACCGATTGAGTTGCTACGCTGCATAGGAGATGAAGGTCTGATTAGGTTATATCACTTGGTGTGTAGGATTTGTGAGACAGGTGAGGTACCCTCTGATTTCAAGAAGAATGTTATCATCCCTATACCGAAGAAAGTGGGAGCTGACAGATGTGAAGATTACCGTACAATCAGCTTAATTACTCATGCTTCAAAGATCCTGTCTAGAATAATTTACAAGAGGATGGAAAGCCAGATAGAAACGGAGTTGGAAGACCAGTTTGGTTTTAGGAGAAATGTAGGAACAAGGGAAGCTGTACTAAGTCTCAGGCTGATTTTGGAAGGTAGAATAAGGAAAGATAAGAGAAATTGCATTTGTAGACTTAGAAAAGGCTTTTGATAACGTTGATTGGACTAAATTGTTTGGTATTTTGAAAACGATTGGAATAAAGTACAGGGAAGGCGGCTTCGGTGGCGTAGTTGGTAGCATGCTGAGCTTCTATGCCCAAGATAGCGGGTTCAAATTTGGCCGAAGACGTCGGATTTTTTAAGAGCGTTAAAAATCCCTCAGTGTGCCTTCCTTCGGAGGGGAAGTAAAGCCGGCGGTCCCATGTCATAGATTTATGGCATGTTAAAGAACTTTCCACTAATTACACCTGTGTGAAACTAAATTGTATAGGTTAAGAATGTAAACAACGCTCTTAGGTTGCTACGTTCGTTGCCAAGAGCCGACTGCGGTGGCGTCTAGTAGCTAAGTTCTGAACTAGTCCTAGTAGATGGTGGCGTTTGGCGGCAAAAGTAGGAACTATTTGAAAATTTCAAAGTTGCAGTCCTTACTTGAATTAAAAAAACAGATACACACACTAATACAGTCATCACAATTAACACTGGTTATCAGACAGATTCTACACACACCCAAAGTACACGGGGCTACATGACCGCATTGTCGCAGCCCCTAAACTAAGGAACCAACCAACCAACCAAAGTACAGGGATAGGAGGGTGATCTTCAATCTATACAGAAACCATACAGCAGTCATTCGAGCTGAAGGACATGAGAGAGAAGCTGGTATTCAGAAAGGTGTAAGGCAAGGCTGCAACTTATCACCCATACTTTTCAATCTTTACATTGAGCAAGCAATGAAGGAAATTGGAGAAAAGTTTAAAGTGGGAGTGAAGATTCAAGGAGAAATAATTTCAACTCTGAGATTTGCCGATGACATAGTCATCTTGGCCGACAAGCCTGAGGATTTGAATTAGTTTTTGAATGGTATGGACTCCGTCTTGAGGAAAGAATACATGATGAAAATTAATAAATGTAAAACAAAAATACTGGAATGCAGCCGAAATAAATCATAAACTTCTATGGACATCAATTTGGCAGGTGAAAAACTAAAGGAAGTAGGAGACTTGTGTTACTTAGGAAGCAAAATAACCAGTGATGGACGAAGCAAAGAGGATATAAAAAGTAGGTTAGCTCAGGGAAGGAAAGCATTTCTACAGAAAAGGAATCTGTTGACATCGAATATAGATTTAGGTGTTAGGAAGTCATTTTTGAAGGCCTTTGTCTGGAGCATGGCACTCTATGGAAGTGAAACTTGGACTATTGGTGCAGCATAAAAGGGGAGAATTGAAGCGTTTGAAATGTGGTGTTACAGGAAAATGATGAAGATCAGATGGGTAGATAGGGTTACGAATGAAGAAGTATTAAGACTAGTGGGAGAGGAGAGATGTTTCTGGTGACTGCTAATGAAGAGAAGAGATAAGTTGGTAGGACACATGCTAAGACACCCAGGAATAGCAAGGTTAGTTATGGAAGGAAGGGTCGAGGGCAAGAACTGTAGAGGTAGACCAAGGTTAGAATATGTTAAACAGATTGCCTCAGATGTAGGGTGTGGTAGCTATGTAGAGATGAAACGATTAGCTCAGGACAGGGAGGCAACTTTCATGTTCTTTATCGGGTTCGAAGCCATTATTCAGTGGTGCCTTGGTATTTAAAATTTAATGTTTTTCAGTCGGTCAACACGATTGTACCTAATTGTTAAGGGTGTTTGTTACCCATATCCAGAAAAAGATTTACATGAGATTAATAAATACACTTGGATGACCATTCTATCGTCAAACAATCAGATCTTTTTGACTTAGGCTGATATTAACAATACAGTATTCAGTTGTAGTAGTTATTTAACTAGCGCAACTAGTCAAGATTTGTTAGTTAAGTGATATGTGGGTTTTTAAATTTTATTTTATTGGTGATTGACCTTCAAGTTTGCATGCTTACTGTGGTATCTGTGATTGTTATTAAATTGTTGGAGTAAATTCAATAAATTTAAGATTGGTTGTGAAGATATACAGTTCAATTTATTTCAAATCTCTTTTCTTGTTGTGACTTCAGAGACTTCATCAAGTTTCCTTTTAGACTGGATGGCGAAAGGTATCATGTTTGAAATTATAATGATAGGTGACTAAGTATTTGTATTTCCCTGTAGAGATTTCTAGTGTACAGCATAAATTTATAAAGGAAAAAGTCGGAAGTTAATACATATATGCACTGCACAAATATATTAAGTTATTGTATTTCTGTATCTTTATATTTTCAGATGGTTTGGCTGAAGAAGAGCAATTCTAATCTCTTAAAGAGTTATGATAGTTATGGTCAATAATATCATCAACTTCAACTAAACCGGGAAGGAGCATGAAGAGGAGCAGAAGTTGCAACTTCTCAGAACAGGAGAAATATCTTCTTTTGGAGATAGTATCTCAGTATATAGAGATTGTTGAAAATAAAAAGGCTGATTCAAAGAGTATAGATGAGAAGAAACGAGTGTGGAAGGCAATAGAAGTTGCATTTAACAATAAAAGCCACAGTCCTCGTACTTGGATCATCCTGAAAACAAAGTGGGATAATTTGAAAACAGATGCTAGGAGGCACCTTAGAAATGAGACATTGACATCAAGTAAGATAAAACTTTTAAATTCTGCATGTACTTAAGGAGATGTACACCTCACATTTCAATAGATTACCTTTCAGATAAAATTTCTGTGCACCTGTAGTCCTATGCATGAATATGAATAAATTATCAGTAGACAATCAATCAATGTCCACCTTGTTTTTTCCTAAAGAAATAATGTTATTTTGTCAAAATATATTCTCAACTTGACTGCCAGTTAGTAGTTTTTACAACTTCTCGTTTGTGTATACTATAGTCTTGCGCATAATAGTTCGTGGCTGGGAGCGATCAGTTTAGTTCGCAGCTCCTTAGCGAACTAGTTTGCTCTTTTAGTTCGTTAGTTCTCATCTCGAAGACAGATCGTTCGCTCGCCTTGCTGCTGCCACTGCACGAGCTCTTTGTTTGTTATAGCAGTCTGTCACCACTCATTACTCGTCACCACTGATTGCTCATTCACATTGCTCTCTTTTCAAACAATACTGTAGGCTGCTGTTAACGTTACTATGCTCGCTGCACGTGCAGTTCGTGTATTAGATATTGACATGTTGCGTGTGTAGTAATGCGTTTTACATTTTGATATTCGAAGATTAAAAAATACAAAAATATGAGTACTGAAACATTAGTGAAATTCCTTATTCCTTCCTTATTTCCTCTTATTCCTTGTAAGAACATAGGGTAGCTACAAACTTCTTCCATCTCACTCTATTTTTGGCCATCCTTTTAATTAGGGTCCATGTCTTTCCTTCTGAGAAAACTTCTCTTTCTATTGTTTACAAAGCCAAAAGTCGTCATTTGTTTATCAACAGTGAACTACCTGTACCATACCTACAAGAAAAACATAATGGACGATGTGTTCGTAGAAGCATAGGCTACACTTATTATTCTCTTTATTTTTTTCTCGCGTGAGGTCGTTAACCTAGATGTTAGGCCCCTTAAAACAACAATTATTATCATCATTTTTCACGTTTATCGGCGCCTCGTCTCCCACAAGTCCAACCCCTCCTCCACGTGGTGGGAGACGGGCAACGGCATGAAGTAGGCAGGGTTGATACGCGACCGGGAGAACCGGGAAAAGTCAGGGATTTTTGTTGTGGTCATGGAAAACCGGGAAAAGTCAGGGAATTTTGTAAAAAAAAACGAAAGAGAGAGAGAGAAAGAAGAAAGAAAAGAAATAAAAAAGAAGAAAAAGAATTATTAAGGTTTGACAGTTATTTTTTGGTTGGTATACCAAGATGTTTACTGGTAACGAAATAGTAACTAATTTTACAAACGGGCAACGAAAGTAACGAAAGGTAGCTAATTTTTATGTCTGGATAGCTGGAGGTAACGAAAATTCACTGAGGTCGGTTTAAATCATTTAAACCCGCGCCGCTAGGCTCACAGATTGTGATGAAGTGAGTTTCACGCAAGCGGTGCCGATTGCGTAGGCTTCCCCGCGCACGACCTCAAGGAAATGCATACTGAGGATACCTTCTGTGGTACTGTATACATCGGTTCAACGTATATTTTCGGCATCAAGAAGAGAGTTTAATTTTGTGTGTAATGTTTTTCTGTATTATTCGGAAACCTGACTTTTTGCGAGACGTTTATTCGCGATAACTTCCGAAACTCAACAGAAACCTCTCATTTCTGATATTGACCTCTAAATTTGGATATCTTAAATTGAAGTCCAGAAATAATGCGAAAAAATCGCAAAAATGCTCCGAAATACATAGGCGACGGTATATTTTAAAAATCTATCCGTCTCGTAAATTTGCGACATTCAGTTTGGTTAATTCGAAATTCCGTTATATGTCTATTTTTCCTTCGAATTTTGGTTCTATTGGATATATAATCTAACCGGTTATCTTGAAAACTTGTATAATTTGAATTCGAAAGAAAATGTGCCTCTTGTCGTATTATTCGTGCAATCCTCTCTGAATCATTCGTAATATCCGATACCTACTTCGAACGTTCACCCTCCGAAATCACATCCTCAAGACGGCCGGCTGACCGCACGACTTGCCTTCGGGAATCTCGTCAAACGGACCGAGATCGACGCCAGTTGCGTAAAAGTCATAAAACCCTTGCCCGGTCGCGAACTTGTGTCCACGAGGACTGCGGGAATCCTGTCAAAGGTGGTTGGGCACCCATCACGAAACATACCGATCCCTACTCGCCACTTTTCCCATTACCGTATACTTAAAAGTGTACGGGGAGCGAGAAGTGCATCAACCCGCTTAGAAATAACAGACTACGTAGCATCGCGATACTCATTTCTTCTCGTAATCCACCGTGAACTTCCAATCACAGCATAGGGACAGCGGGAATCACGGCGCCGACCATACAACATGTCCATAACTGCTCGTGAATTTTAACCATGCCCAACCTCGAGCTTGCCTCCGCCATTCTACCAGGACAGATAGACAGGCAGACAATCGTTGTACGGCCGGATGCGGTGCCGATTGCATAATATCGCGTTCTCAGTGTCCAACCTCGAGGGCAATGTGAATCTCGTAAAACGACCGAGAGCGGCAGCGATTGCGATACATCGCGATATTTTTCCGCATTCGATGACGAATACAACTGGATTCTTGTCAAACGGACAGCAAGCGGCGCCGATTGCATAATAATACTCTATTTTTCCGTGCCCAACCTCAAGGACAATAGAAATCTCGTCGAACGACTAAAAGTAACACCGATTATGTAAATAGCGATTTTTCTTCGTGTTCGATTGTGATAACAACAAATCACGTCTAACGGCTGAGACCAGCGCCGATCGTGTAACGTCTCGATATTTCTCTGTACTTGACTGCGAAGACATGATTCGGTGACGATCGCGTAACGTCGCATATATTTCGTGATCTTCCACGGGGACAAAGGAAATCTCTCCAAACGGCCGAGATCAGAGCAACTTCTTAGTAATCATAACTTCTCGTACACATTAACTGAAACAACTCATTTGATATTAATTATCTAATGTTGGAATAAAATGTATCAGTTGACAGTTTCTAGATACTTTTATTGTGATTGACTAGAAAGTGAGAATTGGTGATTGATTGCTTTCCCCTCAGTTATTTTTTAAATTGAAGTTAGCAAATTAACATTTATTGTAAAAATGTGTTTCTGTTCTTATCGTAATAAACGATATTTATTACAGTAAAGAACTGTTTTTTAAATTTGTTTTTATACTTTTAAAGAAACGCGTTAAGTCTGGTTTATATAATGAAATCTTGCTCGGATATTTTTTATCACTATTATTTTCATCTACTACAACAATTCTCCTCGCGTCTAAGAATAGCCTTGCACAAATAATTAGTCTAAAATCAGTTTTTCTAACTTAATCTTAATCGATCATACAGAATAAGGTTTCCTAAAGGTAAATGCACTTATGCTAGGTTTGGAAAACCTAAGGAAAAGCGAGGTAAATGTCGTCCCTCTGGTTAATGAATTTTCTATTCTTTGCTCTGGAAAATCGGGAAAAGTCAGGGAAATAAACGACTCTGCGGTCAGGGAATTTTTTAAATTTTTGTCTGGAAAACCGGGAAAAGTCAGGGAAATTTGAAATCCTGAAAGCGTATCAACGCTGAGTAGGGGATTGCCTGTAGGGGTGAAGTACAGTGGGGACGTCGTGTGCCCCGGGACCGCTCCGGTAGCTGTGAAGGCTCTATGGGAACCCTGAAAAGTGACGGCTGACGGGGCTCTGGTGAAGCTACGATAGGCCTAGCAAGCCAGTAGTGGGTATCATATTTGCTTTCAAAACAGGAACAGGCCTCGGAAAGGACGGATGCAAACGACGACGACCCGGATATGTTAATGGACTACGAGTTGGCACGTTAAACATCCAAACACTGACAGGAAAGGTAGAGGAGATTGTAGATGTGATGGAGAGAAGAAAACTGGATCTACAGGGCTTGGCAGAAACAAGAAGAAAGGAGAAGGTCGCAGAGAACTGAGGAAAGGGTACCGGTTGTACTGGAGTGGGAACAGTGAAGGACGGAGCAGCGGAGTAGGAGTAGTTGTGAGAGATGGAATGAAGGAAGAGGTAAAGGGAATAAGTGACAGGATCATGAAGATCAGAGTAACTGTAAAGGGAAGAAGCCTGGAGATAGCCCAGGTATATGCCCCTCAAGTTGGATGTACAGCTCAAGAGAAGGAAGACTTTGAGGAGGAGCTACAACAGCAGTTGAATGGTCAGAGCATCATTGTCAAGGGTGATTTGAATGCACATGTAGGAAGTGAAAGGCAAGGATATGAAAATGTATTGGGAGCAGAAGGATGGGGTAGCAGGAATGAAGAAGGGAGAAAGTTGCTGGATTTTTGCAAGAGAAACGGTTTAGTGGTAGGCAACTCCTGGTTCAGGAAGAAAGAAAGACACAAGGTAACGTGGTACAGCAGTGATTTAACAAAGAAATCTTTGGTAGATTACATGCTGTACGACTGGAAAATGAAGAGAAGTGTGAGAGATATAAAGGTAATACCATCAGAGGCCTTAGATAGCGACCACAGAATACTTGTAATGAACCTGGGAGTTGTTAAGGATAGCAAGAGGACAGAGTACCAGGAAAGGAGAATCAAAGTATGGAAACTCAAGGAAAAGGAAGTCAAGGAAAAATTCCAGAAGGTAATAAGGGAAAGGATGCCAACAGACAATCCTAAAACAGGGGAAGAGGAATGGAAGCAATTCAAAAACACAATGGTGGAAGCTGCAGTGGCAGTATGTGGAAGAACAAGCAACAGAAAGCGGTGTAAAGAGACACCATGGTGGAATGAGAGAGTTAAAGAAGCTGTGGGAAGGAAGAATAAGGCTTTCAGAGTGTGGTTCCAGGAAAGAACTGGTCTGGCAAGGGAAGATTATAAGAAAAAGAAGAAAGAAGCAAACAAGATTGTCGCAGAGGAGAGGAAGAAGTGGATGGTAAAGTGGACACAGATGATGGAGGAAGACAGCAGAGGAAATAAGAAAGTACTTTATGGGATGGTCAAAAGTAAGAGAAGAGGTCTGCGAGAGGATGTGGTAATGATGGACAAAAACGGAAATGAGGTACCCAACAAAGAGACACTCAAGACAGTGTGGAACGAGTACTTTGAGGATTTGCTGAATCCAAATGGTCGTAGGGAGGAAGACAATGCATTGGAAGATGGAGAAGACAACACAGGAATGGAAAAGGACCTGACTTGGAGAGAACTGGAGATGGCTATAGACAAGATGAAAGGAGGAAGGGCACCGGGTGTGGATGAAGTGAGTGTTGAAATGGTGAAGGCAGCAGGGGAGGTTGGGAAACAGTGGCTGTACCGTGTGATGAGGGTGATATGGAAGGAGAAAAAGACCCCAGAAGATTGGGAGAAAGGATTAATTGTCCCAATATTTAAGAAAGGAAGCAGAAAGGCATGCAGAAATTACAGGGGAGTCACACTCATACCTCACTGTGCCAAGATATATGAAAAGATATTAGAAAGTAGAATACGAGCCAAAGTGGAGAGAAAATTGAGAGAGGAGCAGTATGGATTCAGACCTGGGAGATCAACAGTGGATCTCATATTTTCAGTGAAACAGCTCCAGGAACACCACTACGAATTTGGAGAGGATCTGTTGATGGCCTTCCTGGACATCGAAAAGGCCTATGATAGTGTGTGTAGGGAGAAGGTTTGGAAAGCAATGGAAAACATGGGAGTGGAAAAAGGGACTGTAGGCAGAGTGAAGGAGATGTATTGTGGAAGTGTGAGTTGTGTGAAAGTTGGAGGGGAAAGTACAGACTGGTTCAGACAAATGAGTGGCCTGAAACAGTGCGCTGTCACCCCTTCTCTTTATTGTGGTTATGGACGAGGTAATGACACGGATAGCAGGAAAGATAGGAGAAGATAAGATGAAAGCAATGGTGTTTGCAGATGATCTCATGGTCTGGGAAAGCAAGGAGGAGGAAATTCAGGAGCAACTGAAGGCTTGGGAAGAAACAGTGGGAGAGTACGGATGGAAGTTCAACATCAGTAAATGTGAGATCCTGTTAACGACCAGGAAAAAGGACAGACTAATGAGTGGGATAACACTTGGAGGTGGACAGCTGAAGAAGGTGGAAAGTCTCAAGTACTTGGGAAGTCTAGTGGAGGAAAATGGGAGAAATGACAAAGAGATTACGGAACGTGGCAGACAGGCAGAAGCATTTCTGAGAAGCATTAGGAGCTTAGTGTGGAATAAAGATGTCCCACAAAAAAGCAAGGAAGTGTTATACAGAAGCTACTATATCCCGGTACTGACCTATGCTTCAGAAACGTGGACAATGAAAAAAAGAGACATAAGCAGAATACAGGCAGGTGAAATGAAGTTCCTGCGAAGTAGGATCGGAGTAACAAGAAGAGACAGGGTGAGGAATGAAAAGGTCAGGGAAATGGTGAAAGAGGAGCCCTTGCAAGGTAGGATTGAGACATCAAGACTGAGGTGGTATGGACACTTAAAGAGAATGGATGAGATGCAGATGCAGAAGAAACAACCAAGGGGAAGACCAAGAGATAGATGGCTGAAAGGAGTGGAGGAATGTGTCAAGAAGAGAGGCGAGGACTGGACCAGAGTGACAGCGGAGAGGTGGTGGGAAGAAAGGACTAAGTGGCGAGGCTTATGTTCCAAACAGACCCAGCCTGGGGCTGGAAACTGTACAGGATGATGATCGGCGCCTCACCATCCGATTCCATTTCCTACTTGTCACTAGGTGGTGATAAGACGTACCCCCTCCACAATTTTAGTTTCATTTCTTACTTGCTTCGTGATATTCATTATTTGGCTGCTCTGAAACCGCTGCGTACGTTATCTTTATGGCATAAATGGGAGGAATAGGTTTTTTTAGTTCAGAGTTTTTGTCCATAGAAGTTCGCTTTTCTTTGTGAATCATCATCATAATGTTCATTTCTTAAAAACAGGTAAAAAGTAGTTATATCACCACATATCGACAAAAATAAATATCAACCAGTTCATTAAAATGGTAATGTTAAACCACTTCGCCGATTTTCTAAATAATTGGACATATTTTCAAATAATCCAAAATGACTTAAGTTAAATAAAACTGTGGAATTTTCCCCACATCTAAATCAGTTAACTATCAGTAACTTCAATTTATGAACTGCCACTGTATTACATTACAAATATAAGGTAGTTATTACCTATTAGCGTGTTAGCACTTGTAGTGTGTTATACTGTTGTTATTATTATAAACCAACATTGAACATTCGCCGTGCCAAAACTTGACAATCTTGCCACTAACAATAGATACATTCAATCAACTGAACTGACAACGAAACAATGCGCATGTGATTGTGCAATGAGTGGTGACATGACGAGCTATGGCGGACCCATGCTCTCGCGCTGTTACAAGTCGGTCAGCGGAAAAAGATCGAACTAACAAGCGAGGGATCTGGGAACTAGTTCGGTAGTTCATCTGTGGGATCCGCTCTTCCGAACTAGTTCGTTCGCGAACTACACAAGACTAGTATACTACCTTCATTGTACGACAGTGGGTATTATAAAAGAAACATAATGATTGATGATAATAATAATAGTAATAGTTGCTACAAATAATTCAATACATTCGATAAGAAATATATATCATGATGTGTTTATTGTATGATGATAACTTAGTTGAAATTATGTTGTAGGTGGTGTACAAAATGATCTTCCAAAGCTCCCCAGGGAGAAGGCTCTGCTGGAAAAAATAAGAGGACTCATTGGGGAAAGAGTTGATGTCATATATCTGCCATTTGAAAATAATATTGACACCAAAAATAGTAAGTTGAAGTATTGATGAAAACACATAGTTTCAAGACTTACACATCTTATAAAGTTTTTGTATCAGCATTGTACTGAAGTAATAGAAGCCATTTTTCAGTTTTGCCTAATTCTATTGAAAGAAAGCTTAGCAGTCGGTCAACACAAATAATTAAGTTTTTACAAACTTATGTAATCTAAACATTGTATATATATTTGTGCATAAGTGTAATTCATAAACATCGTACACTAATTAAGCCTAAGTGGGCAGAAGATTTTGCCAATTTCTAAATTTTTCATTCAGAAAAACTATTGTACTTGCTATTATTGAAAGTAGCTTGTCAATAGTAATGCTCTCATAAATCCTACAGTTACTCATATATATACAAAAACACAGTCTACATATGTAATTTGTGTGCTCTATTGCAAGAAATGAGAGCTTACTGATTTAACGTCAGTACGAACATACATCTACAACAATCATCATCAGAATATACGTTTCCCCCATCTTAATTTAAATGCTTAATTTCCAATTATTCAAGGTTGGACCTTCTAAAACTAAAATTCCCTGAGTGTCATTAAAATACCCTGTTAATTCCCTGAGTTTTCCAGGATTTAAAAATTCCATGAGTATTCCCTGTTTTCCACATTTTCCAGACTAGTAGACACCCTGTTAGTATACAATTTAATGTAAATTATTCTCAGTTAATTTGTCAAAAGAAGTTGTATAAAACCCTGATTTTTGTTCTTTGGAGGTTTTATTAATGTGACAACATTGGAACACTTTTTAATGTTAGATGGCACACTCAGAAGTGGGTGTTGCCACCTCTTGCTAGTATCACTGCTTTAAAATTTTGAGGTATGCACCTTTTCAAGGTTGTTATGCTTTCTTGAGGTATGCACTCCCATATTGCAGCAGGTCCTAAATTGCATTTGGAGGTTCAAGCAAACACCTCATAGTACATTACATGGCATTAGGTCACAAATGTGCACAGTAGGGTTGAGATCAGGACAGTGTTCTCACTAAACTAGTGCCTGAATTCCCACTTCACGCTAGACTGCATCACAGTGTGGTTGTAAGTGGACAGGGTATTCGAGTCTTCATAGCCACCTATAACCAGGCTGCGGCCAGACCGAATTGCAACACCGTCTTGCCGGCTTCATACGTCCGGCAAAGCGCCTAGCTTGTCTGTTAATATTCTAATTTGATATTGGATTATTGGAAAGAAGTTCACTAATATGTATGGACGGGGGTAGTTGCGTATAGGTGACAAAAGGAGATTTTGATGTAAGTTATTTAACAATTAATCAAATACAAGAACATGGCAAGAAACAAATACCTCGTCCAGTTTACGTTTCTTAATTTCATTTGAAGTATTCAATGGGTCTGTCATCATTTAAGAGTACTGAATATACCCGAATACCCCCTCGCACATTTTTATTCAAAATCGGATGTGAAAAATTGGGGTGCGGGTATTGATTGAGTCATCCAAATTTTAAAGATTTAAATTGCCCGCCATGTGCGATATAGGGTGTTGCGAGTATCCGCTAGTTGGTGGGAGTGCTTTTTTGGGTATACCGTATTTACTCGCCTTCTTATTTTATTTTTATTTTTTTGAATTTTCGGCTTGAAAATTTCCCTTGATATAGGTTAGGATGGCGTGATATAAATAAAGCCCTGCGCGGATGCGGATATCCGCAACTTTTTTCGCCATGCGGATATACTTTGCATGTCTTTGCGGATAGCGGATAAGCTGCGGATAATGTTTGGAGTAAATTTGCGGATAGTTTTTAGAATACAATCTGAACTTGTTGAATATCATGGAGAAAGTTGGGTAATCGTGCGCACCTATGTTTTTCGAGTTGGTAGTACAACTAGCAACTCAGTTCACTGCTACCCTAAAGCTGTCATCGTACCTATCAGATAGGGACAGTCAGCATGATGCCAGTCGCTATGTGATAACCGGAGGCTTGGATGAAGAAACTTAACACGTTGCATGTTATTTTCTGTAGCCAGCAAATAAGAAGGTAAGCCTACAGTTGTGATTCAATTATTTAAAATTAAATGTAGTTTTAAATGCCAGTGTGTACAGTGGGTTTGCATGTATTTATTTTTTAATATAATAGATTAGTTTACGGGGATTCAGTGAGTTACGTTTTAAAAGCAGAGTGGGGTAATGATGCGCAGAACATAATATATGAACAAGTAAATACAACGCGACATTAATGGCAAAATATTTCGTGTTTGTTCTCCAGATGCCAAAGAATTATATGCGGAAAATGGAGAAAAACTCCTACCCAGCAGAAAATGTGCAGAAATCTCGACGTGCATTTAGGGATGATGGGAGGAAAATAAGAGAAGTGGGGAGAAGTTTCAACATTCCCCAGTCAATCCTACCAAAGCAGTTGCTGCAAAATTGTCTTGCTCCACCTCGTCTAGTCCGTAAGGCTGATTTACCAACGAAATGGAGTCATAATTATCCGAATACCTTTTGACATTGGCAAAATTATTTTATGGCTTAACGCCCACAAAGCTTGTCAGACGGTTCGAGTTCAAGTTTGCAGAGAAGAATAAGATTCTGCATAATTTCCATAAAGTTAAAAGTCTACCAGGCAAATATTGGTTGTATGAGTTCTTCAAGAGATATCCTGCATTAACGTTGAGACAACCTGAAAGAGCAAGCCTAAATTGGATTGCCTCCTTTAATGCTGACGAAACTAAGATATTTTATTCTAATATCCAAAACTGCAGAATTTTAGTTCATTGCATTGTTATGCTTTTATAAAAAGCATTGGAATATTCTAATGTTAATGCACTGTGCAAGTTTCTGCCAATTCACATTGTATTAGTATGGCTTTCCAACACTCATCCCATTCGCACAATTTCCCAACCCATGCGCATGATTACCCTGCAGGGTGGGTAATCGTGCGCAAATGCATATTTGCGAGATTTCGAATTATAGTCCACCAAATTTATTTTTTAATTAAATTTGTTTCTGCACATCGAATATAGAGTTACTAAGGCTCCCTTATTCATAACTGCAGTTGTGTTATCTATTATTTCATCATCACAAGATCGATTCTTGCTTAAGTGCGCACAATTCCCCCACTCTCCCTTATTAGGGCCAGGATGTTTATGATATATCATATTTTTCCGTTGTTTTTTTCATGACAAATGTAAGATGATGATTTAAGCTAATCCCATTCAAATTATGTCATTAAGCATACTCAACACTCCGAACTGAAAAGGGTTGCAATTCTGGCTGTGTAACATTCATTTTAGACATAGCACATGACATACTGTACAGTACATAGCCTAAGGGTTCGACTTGCTGCTCAAATGTCTAAAAGATAAAGTATAAAGCAACACATTGAAAATATTATTGTAATACCAGTAGATTCGGATAACAAACGTGTGGGTAAAAGTCGCGTGGATGCGGGGCGGATGCATATAAAAGTTGTGCGGATGCGGATAACAGTCTTGCGGATGCGGGGCGGATGCGGATAACAGTCGTGCGGATGCGGGGCGGATGCGGATAACAGTCGTGCGGATGCGGGGCGGATGCGGATAACGTTTTGTCTATCCGTGCAGGGCTTTAGATATAAAGGCACACAAAGGAGTACCTAGCGTCTGAATCAACACACAAAATAGTTATTTTAACCTATACTTTATTTACGAAATAAGTGATGATAGCCCATTTAAATAGCCACTCTCTTGGATCATCACAGCTGACTGGTCACAGCGCTGCAGGACAGCAGTGCGAGCGCCCAGTTCAAGGTTACACAGTGTTGCATGTTACGCGGCATCATATCGTGATTTACAGTGTGGCCATTGTCTCTTGTTTCTCGAACCCACTCCAGAACTTTTATGTCCAAATTTTCGTACTTTCCGTTTTTCACACTGCGGATGGACTTACAAGTTTTCTTTGTTCCCCATAATTTGTCCTTCTGGTTACGCCAATAACGAATCATACAAGGCATTTCATATTTACAACTGCCGCTTTCACTCCATTTTCTGCAGCAAATTCTAGCACTTTCAACTTGAAGGATACCGTAAAACTCATTCTTTTGCTCATTTTCAGTCATTGTGTACTGCACGCTTCTTACACACAGCCGTACGGGGCGCGAGGCACGGAACTCGTAAGCGGGGCGGTAGGGGGAGAGGGTAGCCATTGTCGAGGTCAACAGGTGTTACAGGCAGAAGCGCGGATTTTACAGTTTCGTGAGTTGCATGATACGGTAGCATGGCATTGGTAAACGTAAAACAAGTGATGGAAATAGCTAACATGAAATCTCGTCATAGATCGTACACTGCAAAAGAAAAAGAAAAGTGTCAAAAATAAAAATAAAAAGTTTCTTTTAAATTTCCATTCAAAAATGAGGGTGCGGGGATTATTTGGGGGCGGGGGGTATTCGGGTATATGCGGTAATTGCTGAGAAGAATGTTTGATGCAATTGCAATTATTGCCACAGATACACGTATCTTCATGAGGTGATGCATAACTGTGTCAAAAAATACTTCCTCATGCAATAAGTCGCTATCTATTTTTACTGACTAGTACGCCCATATCAATGATTTATGTGTATCTGTTTTACTTACACTGCTTAAATGCAAACATAGACATGAGAAAAGTAGCTATCGTAGGTCATCATCATCTTGAGCAGTTTCCGACCGCTGGTCGGGTCTGCTTGGAACATAAGCCTCTCCATCGTTTCCTGTCCATCCACCATCTCTCGTCATTTACTGTGTCCCAGCATACTCCTCTTTCCTCCACACTCTTCTTAACTCCTTTTGTCCATCTGTCCCTTGGTCTTCCCCTTGGCCTCCTTCCCGTCATTTCCATTCCAAATATCTTCTTCGGTATCCTCTCCTCTTGCATCCTCCTCACATGTCCATACCATTGTAGCCTAGATCGCTCTATTCTATTTTGCAATGGTTCCTCTCTTACCATCTCTCTGACTCTCTCATTCCTTACTCTGTCCATTCTTGTCTTTCCCCAATGCTATTTACCACTTTTCGTATGATTTTATCCATCACCACTATAAATAACAGGGGTGAGAGGGCACTTCCCTGTTTCAGACCACTCTCCAGTTGAAACCATTCCGTTCTCTCTCTTCCCACCTTTACACAGCTTTTGCTTCCCTCGTACATTGCTTTCACTCTTGCCACTGTCTCCTTGTTCACTGCTTTTGCTCTCATTGCTTCCCATACCTTGTTTCTATTAATACTATCATATGCTTTCTCAATATCCAAGAAGGTCATCACCAGATCTTTCCCATATTCATAATGGTGTTCTTGTAGCTGTCTTACAGCAAAGATGAGGTCAACTGTTGACCTTCCTGGCCTGAATCCATACTGTTCTTCCCTCAGCCCATCTTCAACTTCTGTCCGAATTCTTCTCTCCAGTACCTTCTCAAATATTTTGGCGCAGTGGCACATGAGTGTAATTCCCCTGTAGTTCTTGCATTCCTTCCTACTTCCCTTTTTAAATATGGGTGTTATTATCCCTCTTTTCCAGTACTCTGGTATTTTCTTCTCCCTCCATATCACATTCATTACTCGAAAGAGCCACTGTGTTCCTATCACCCCTGCTGTTCTCACCATCTCCACACTCACTTCGTCTATTCCCGGTGCCTTTCCCCCTTTCATCTTCTTTAATGCTTCCTCCACTTCTTTCCATGTCAATTCCTTCTCTGAAATGTCTTGGTCACTGTCTGTTTCTTCCTCCACAATGTCCACTACGCTGGTTTTAGTTGGATTTAGGAGTTCCTTGAAGTATTCTCTCCAGATAACCTTTACTTCTTCCATATTTTCATATTTTCAATGATCGATCAAAATTATTAAATATTGATGAGGATAGTCAGCAGATGCGTACGTAGTGTTCGCTTCTGGAGGGGGATGAGCTGAGTCAAAATTAAATTGAGGGGTAAGGACTCTGACATAATGAAAGCAAGTATATGATCCTGAGGTTTCAAAACCTCCTACCTACACTTATTAAATGTGTTATTTCATTAGCTTTTGATACATTGTATTTGCACTTTTCATCAACTTGTACAGTTTCCAGCCCCAGGCCGAATCTGCTTGGAACATAGGCCTCTCCACTTAGTTCTCTCCTCTCACCACCTCTCCATTGTCACTCTGGCCCAGTCCTCTCCTCTCTTTTTGACACACTCCTCCACTCCCTTCAGCCATCTATACCTTGGTCTTCCCCTTTGTCGTTTCTTCTGCATCTGCATTTCATGTGTCCTCTTGGGAATCCTCCTCTCTTCCATCCTCTTCAAGTGTCCATACCATCTCAGTCTTGATACCTCAATCCTACCCTGCAAGAGCTCCTCTTTCACTATTTCCCTGATCTTGTCATTTCTCAACCTGTCTCTTCTTGTTACTCCTATCCTACTTCGTAGGAATTTCATTTCACTTGCCAGTAGTCTGCTTACGTCTCTTTTCTTCATTGTCCATTTTTTGGACGCCTAGGTTAGTATCGGGATATAGTAGCTACTGTACATCACTTTTTTGCTTTTTTGTGGGACATATCTATTCCACATGAAGCTCCTGATGCTTCTCAGAAATGCTTCTGCCTGTCTGCCAAGTTCGGTTATCTCTTTGCCATTTCTTCCATTTTCCTCCACTACACTTACCAAATACTTGAGGCTTTCCACCTGCTTCAGCTTTTCACCTCCAAATGATATCTCATTCACTGGTCTTATCTTTTTTTCCTTGTCGTTAATAGGAACTCACATTTACTGATGTTGAATTTAAGTCCATATTCTCCCACCGTTTCTTGCCAGGCCTCCAGTTGCTCCTGTATTTCCTCCTCCTTGTTTCCCCAGACCATTTGATCATCTGCAAACATCATTGTTTTCATCTTACATTCTCCAGTTTTTTCTGCTACCCGCATCATTATTTCATCCATGACCACAATGAAGAGAAGAGGTGACAGTGCACTGCCCTGTTTCAGCCCACTCATTTGTTTGAACCATTCTGTTCTTTCCCTTCCCACTTTCACACAACTCACACTTCCACAGTACATCTCCTTCACTCTGCTTACGGTCTCTTTATCCACTCCCTTTTTCTTAATTGCTTCCCAGACCTTTTTCCCTGACACACTATCATAGGCCTTTTCTATGTCTAGAAAGGCCATTAAGAGATCTTCCCCAAATTCATAGTGGTGTTGCACTTATCAATGTACAAATAATCGAAAATTAACAGTTTTGTTGGAATTAAATTATAATGTCCGGTTTTCTTCCCGAAATCATCTGTCCCTTTCTATTCCCCGACATTGTATAAATATTGATAAACTTACGTTTCCTACTAAAGTTTAACACAATACTACCGTATTCACTTTCCAAAAAGACACTCACACTCAGATACTAACATAAAGGCAACTGACAAGTGGTGTATTTTTGGCAAGGGATGAGGAAAAATACTGCTCACCCACCTCACTGCTTCCTCTCTGGCTAACTGAACAGCTGACTATTTTGCTCATTCAGTAAGTGTTAGTCATCACAATTAACACCGGTTATCAGTCAGATTCTACACACACCCAAAGTACACGGGGCTACATGACCGCATTGTTGCAGCCCTTGAAAATGAAAATCCACAGCCTGCTTCCAGTCTCCAACCGGGTCAGGAATGGAATGAATGAAGCCCCCATCTAGCGGCGAGGATATGAACTGTGCCGGCTGCCGAGGCCTGACGCACTCCTCTGGGGCAATGATTAAATGAATGACAAATGAAATGATAGTGGAGAGTGTTGCTGGAATGAAATTGTGACAGGGAAAACCGGAGTACCCGGAGAAAAACCTGTCTGCCTCCGTTTTGTCCAGCACAGATCTCACATGGAGTGACCGGGATTTGAACCACGGACCCAGAGGTGAGAGGCCGGCGTGCTGCCGCTTAAGCCACGGAGGCTCTTGTCGCAGCCCCTAAACTTAAGAACCAACCAAGTTAGGGTAGCACTAAATATTTCAAACTAGTGAAAAGAATTCCTTTCAAATTTGTAAGCAGTAACTTACATCTTCCAATCATTAGCATACCTGCCAACTTTCAAAAAGGGCTTTCAGTAAAACATACGCGTGCCCAAAAAATCGATCAAATTTCGACATACTCCGGCTTGATATAATACTCCTCCTGGGCTACAAAATACAGTAATTCATGCTTTAAACAAGACATTTCAATGAAATCTTAACTACTTACATCATACGCCATTATTATTTGTAGACGAGCATGACCCTCAAGAAGCAGATGTGATAAATTTTGGTTTCGAGCATGGATATAACAGGACTTTCTTGAAATAATATACCTAGCACTCAACACTCACTGGAAATTACTTGCACTTTCAAATTCATGGCCGTGGCTTTTTTAGCTTCATGCAAAAAGTCTGGAGGAAAGGTGCTGGCATAACAGGGACCAGAACTCCTGGTCTTCAAAATAGAAATGGCTACCAGAGTTCCATTGGTCATCAATGACTTGAACTGTGTCCTGTTCTTCTTAATCAGGCTAATAATTCGTTCACATTCTGTCTTCGCAGTCAAGAACGGAGAAATATCGAAATGTTACACGGTCGGCGCTGGTCTCAGCCATTTGATGAGATTCCCCTAGTTTTCACGATAGAACACGGAGAAAAATCGCGATTTACATAATCGGTGTCACTTTTAGTCATTCGACGAGATTTCCATTGTCCCTGAGATCGGGCACTGGAAAATGTAGCATTATTACGCAATCGGCGCCGCTTGCTGTCCGTTTGACAAGAAATATCGTGACGTAACACAATCGCTGTCGCTCTCGACCGTTTTACGAGATTCACGTTGTCCTCGTGGTTGTACACTGAGAACGCGATAATATGCAATCAGCGCCGCACCCAGCCGACAACGATTGTCTGCCAGTCTATCTGTCCTGGCAGAATGGCGGAGGCAAGCTCGAGGTTGGGCATGGTTAACCATTTCACTGCTAATATTGTGAGAGACTATCAAACCCCTCCATGCTGAAGAAAATTTTAAAAGTATGTTATTCAGATGAAGTTGCCGACGAGATATCTTGGGCGCAGCAAGGACGTGACATTCTACCGCACCCGAGATATCTCGGGCGTAGCAGTGTAAAGGTTAAAATTCACGAGCAGTTATGGACAGTGCCGTGATTCCCGCTGTCCCAATGCTGTCGTTGGGAGTTCACGGTGGATCGAGGAGAAATGAGTATCACGATGCTACCTAGTCGTTTTTAAGTGGATTGATGCACTTCTCGCTCCCAGTACGTTTTTAAGTATACGATCATGGGATAAGTGGCGAGTAGATTCTGGAATGTTTCATGATGGGTGCCCAATTACCTTTGACAGGATTCCCGCAGTCCTCGTGATCGCCAAGTTCGCGATCGGGCACGGGTTTTATGATTTTACGCAACTGGCGTCGATCTCGGTCCGTTTGACGAGATTCCCACAAACAAGTCATGCGGTCAGCCGGGTGTCTTGAGGATGTGATTCTCGAGGATGAATGTTCGAAGAAGGTATTGAATTTTACGAATTATTCTGAGAGGATTGCACGAATAATATAAGAGGGCACATTTTTTTTCGAATTCGAATCACGAATTATACAAGTTTTCGAGATAACCGGTTAGATTATATATCCGATGGAACCAATGTGCGAAGTAAAAATCGACATAACGGAATTTCGAATTAACCATACTGGATGTCGCAAATTTATGAGATGGATAGATTTTTAAAATAAATGTACTGTATTTCGAAGCGATATCATTTCGCGAGATTGCGACATTAAAATATTTTGCATTATTTCTGGACTTATATTTGAGATAGTCTCCAAATTTAGAGGTCAATAACAGAAATGAGAGGTTTCTGTTGAGTTTCGAAAGTTTTTGCGAATAAACTTGTTGCGAAAAGTCAGGTTTCCTAATAATACAGAAAATTATTTCACACTGAACTAACTTAAATACTCTTGTTGATGCCGAAAACATACGTTCAACAGATGTATACCACTCAAGGCAACCTCAGTATGCATTTCCATGAGGGCGGGCACGGGGAAATATAGCTTACGCAATCCGCGCTGTTTGCGTGAAACTTGCTCCATCGCAATCTGTGAGCCTGGCGGCGCGAGTTTAAATGATTTAAACCGACCTCAGCGAATTTTCGTTACCTCCAAATATCCAGACAAAAATTAGCTACTTTTTGTTACCGGTAGGCACCCCGATAATTCATATGTTATTCTGCAACTACAACACGGCCTACACCTCGCAATTCGTGGTGAAGAAGAAAAGAACTATTTTTTATACAGAACGGTTAAGGTTATCCCGGGTCTATCATTGAACACAAACAAATCGATATCGATCGACTAGGATTCAGGCAAATCAGGACGCATCTTGTATTCCCAGTCGAAGACTGTAACGATCTGGTGAATATACGAATTCAGAGCGATGTATCGAATGTGCGCTGGCCTTCTCTCTTGGGTCTACTTTAAACACTATTGTAAAACATGCGAGTGTTAAAAGAAAACTCTTTCTGGCGCGAATTTTAAAAAGAAGATCTTGGTACATAATTCCGTAAAATATTATTGTTCATCCGTAAAACCGTAAAAAACACTGCCTTTCTGTAAATTTTATGGAAGAACCGTAAAAGTTGGCAGGTATGCATTAGTCATCAATCCGAAGATTGGTTTTATTCAAAATTAAAAACAACAGATTTAATATTTTCATTATTTGGCTCCGGGGGAGGGATTGATCCCCCTGATCACCTACCGTAGTTACGTCACTGATTGTCAGACCCCACTAGTATCAATGTACGATTGTTGTTACAGGATTAAATTACAATAAAGAAGACATTTAAATTTTCGCAGTGTTTTGAAGTTTACAAGTCATAATGCAAGAAGCTTTGGAACAATGCAGAAGAGCAACCAAGTGTAATAAGATTCGAGAGCTTACTACTAAATTTAATATTATAGAATAACGACGTTGAGTTAGGAGCTGCACTTACGTTTACCAGATGATTAGCCTTGCGTCTTGGGTCTACTTTAAACACTATTGTAAAACATGCCAGTTTTGAAAGAATATAATTATGCAATTTAATAATGGAGTCGCATGTTCAGCACTATTCAACACCATGCTTACCGCTCGCCACACATGCCCTAGAGTTCGGCGTTGTCGCTTTGGTATGGGCAGGACCTTCGTTATAGGTGGCTATGGAGTCGTCGTGATTGAAGAGGAGATTCGCCTCTATAGCAAACACAAAACAACTGTGAAAATGAGGGATTAGCCAGATTCACTCGCTCACCCACGCCAGCCAATAGCATAGCGCGGCGTTGCCTAGATAACTCAACTCGCTAGGTTCGCTGTGCCGTACGAAATCTTTATTTCTCTCCGCATGCGAAAGTAATTAATTGTTCAATATTTTGATCACCCTGTGTTACAGAGCTAAAAAATTTGAAGCTGACTGTCCAAACCCTGTGGTGCTACGACCAGCCATTCGGGAGATATCTGCCCTTGAACTGAAGGG
The DNA here is from genome assembly GCA_946902985.2 of Meconema thalassinum. Taxonomy (NCBI): domain Eukaryota; kingdom Metazoa; phylum Arthropoda; class Insecta; order Orthoptera; family Tettigoniidae; genus Meconema; species Meconema thalassinum. The sequence goes on along the minus strand of OX336388.2, from coordinate 1,803,867,783 downwards.
ATAATTAAAGAGGGAATGATTTAGGTTTGCCAGGGAAAGAAACGAAGAGTGACACTATTGCTGTATCAATTCAGTGTACAGTGATGAAGCTTTAAGAAGTGCTGTGAGCTGAAGTTTTGAATTCATAACAATGTTCCTTAGCAAGCCGAGTGGCACCTGAACAGTTTTACAGTGCCAGGCAAGAAATATAATTTTCAGGGTATATGGCCTTTTAAAGAAGCATTCGAATGCAAAGTACGAACATGAAATCTGATTACCTGTGTTATTGCGGTGTCGGCAATTAAATGTGTTTTTGTTATTGAGCCGAGGAAACTCACCTCTTCTAAGTTTTACATCACAAGGCATAGTTTACCCAGTTCTAACTCCTGAGACCAGATCTAAATGATAAAGCTGTGAATAGAATCAGGACCTCATGGGTGACAGCAAATGGTGGTGGTGGTGGTGGTGGTGGTGTCGATGATGATTGTTTTATGGGCTTTGCGACATAGTAGTAATGTAGCCCCGTGTAATTAGGTGTGTGTAGAATTTATCTGATAACCTATGTCACTGTGATGTCTGTACTAGTGTGTATATTTGTAATTTAATTTAAGAAAAGCGCACAATGTGCATAATGATACATAAATTATTTTTGACCTAGTCCTATTATTGAGATTGTCCTGTTTTGGCAGTTTAGAGCATGATATCGCTCACAATGTTTATCGCACAATTTGCACACGCAGGATTCTTCAGGCTGATAATATCTTAGGTTCCGACATAGCTTGTGATGAAAGCCGTGCGTTGCAAATCCTGTCAGTATGTGTCGAAGTTCATAATTTGGCTGCTTGCATTCCGATGTTGTAATAGCGTCTGTTGTGTAAAATTCGGGCCATATGGCATTAGTTTTCTCTTTTAACAGATGTAGTGTCTTTTCATAAGCCTTAGTATTTGGTAGCCAGAATTGTGCTTTTATGTCCTCAACGAAGAAGGTTTCTTTTGTTAACACATGTTAGCCTCGATGGTGCTGACTTCCCTACTCCTAGAATCCTTTTTAGGTAACGGGTTTTGAACTTCTCAATTGTTGATAGATTTGTGATGGTTAGTTTGTCCCAGATGATGTTGATCCCATATTGCTATTGGTGATATAGTCGTCTTGAACAGTGTTAATGCAGTGGCTATTGAGATTCGCTGTGATTGTTGGATATGATACATGGCTTTTATTGCTGAAGTGACTTTCTCTGTAACATGGAAGTTGAAGGATGATAATGTTGTTTATAAAGTAACTCCGAGGTATTTAAATTTTGAGACTACTTCTAAAGCTTTATTGTGTAGTGATTGTGTTTCTTGAAGCATGTTTCCCTCCTCTCCTAAAGGTCATTTGTTTGGTTGTACTTTGGTTGATTTGTAGTTCATTTCTGTTTGCCCATGCGATGAGTCTGTTTAGAACATCTTGAAGCTCTTCTTTATCATTTGAGCCAATTGCCATGTCGTCCGCATATACGGTAGCATAAGTGACGCTGAAGTGTCTCGGATTATCTCCGTGATGTCTGCAGTCATGATATTGAATGATATTGGGCTTTTTGGGTCGCCTTGTAGGACTCCATTTGTCTGTATAATGCTCTTGGATATAGTTGTGCCATCTGATATTTGGACGTGATTGTACATCAGGATGTTGGAGAGAATAATTGTGAGTGGATGATTTTCTCCTATCATGTGTGTAAGTTTCCGAATGAGGATCTCTCTGTTGATAAGATCAAAGGCCTTACTATAATCTATAAATACTACAAAGTATTTCTTCCCCATGTGTCTAAGCGAATCTTGAGCTTGGTCTATTAGGTAATTGACGGCCTGCAATGTGCTTCTCTCTTTTCTGAAACCAAATTGATTTTCTGGTATTTGGGAGTGTGGTAATGAGGTAAGCCTGTTCGTTAAGATTTTCATGAAGATCTTGAATGTGGTGTTTTCTAGTGCTATGCCCCGGTATGAATCGGGATCGTCAATGTCACCTTCGCCTTTATACATAATTTTATAGTCGAAGTCCGCCACTGTTCTGGAATTTGCCCTGTACTTATGCATTTATTAAAGAGTTCTGTCCAGTAATCTTGCAGGATATGCACGGAGTCTTTAAGATGCTCCGTGAAGATGTCTGGACCTGACGCCTTGCCGTTTCTTTTCTTCTAGTATTGCATTGTTTATTTCGTCTTTTGTTATGAGGGAGTGGTTTTCTGTTGTTCTTGTTGGCGGAAGTGTAAACGATACTGTCTGATTTTGATGGTTGAGGATGTTTTTAAAGTGAATTTCCCATGTTTCCATTTGGATACAGCTCGTTGTTCGAGGTTTTGATTTCCTGAGAGCTATGAAAGGGTCTTTCCTTGCGATTTCAGCATGTTTTCTGGCTTCATCTTCAATTTAATTCGCCTTCTTTGCCTTAAGTATCGCTTTGTATGCCTTCCGTTGTTCTGCATATTGCAGTAGGTCATCTTTCTGCGATGAGGTTTTCACTCGTTGTAGTGCAAGTAAAGTTTTCCTTCGCTCGTTGTAACAGACCTTGTCAAACCATGGTCGTGAGTTTCTTTCCTTTGGTTGTATTTGACAAGATTGAAGGGTTATTGTGTGTATTTCCCTTGCACCTATTAGTTCTTGTTGTTGTATTAAATTTATTGCTTCGTCTATTTTTCCTATATTGTGGGTCAGTTTCACTATGTCTAGTTTCGGGGGCGTGGTGGCTCAGCGGTCTAGCTGTATGCCTCTCACCAAGGCGGTCCGGGTTCGATTCCCGGTCAATGCATGTGAGATTTTCGATGTGAAATGCCATGTCCTGTGGTTCGGATTCCACGTAAAAAGGAGGTCCCGTGGCTCATGATCTCAAGATTAACGGTCACGTTAAACTACAAGCTTCCTTTTTTTTACTATGTCTAGTTTCCTTGAGATTTTTATTGCTGGTGGTGCGAGTGCCTGCTGTAGCTGGCCTATATTGAATGTTGTTGCGATCGGTATATGTTCCTAATTGGTGCTATGTCCGACGTTCATAGAGCAGTTTGGCTGATTATCCTGATGTCTTCTCCTTTGTGCAGTACAAGAGCAATTGTACTAGTTCCGTTCGGCGCTATATAAGTTTTCATGTTGTGATTGTTAATGAGCGTGTAACCAGCTTCTTCTAAAATTTCTATGATCAGCTCTGTTTTTGTGGTGGATTTATCAATTCTTGCGTTGAGGTCACCTGCAATTATTGCTCTTTGGTCTGTTGTTGTTCGCGATATTGTCTCTACTATCCTATCGATTGTGTCATCTGTCGTACTGTAGGGTGAGGCATACATGCCCCCGATTGTAATCAGTTTAGTTTTTGCAATTACTGTGTTTTCCTCTTTTATTATCTGTTTTATTGTTCCTAGGGTGGATTTAAGGAAGATGGATACTACACCTGCTGGCCTTCCCGCAGTCTGACGGGCGAATGAATGAATTCCATGGTACCCTTTTATATTTAACTCATTTGTTAGGAAAGTTTCTGTTAGGATGATTGAGTCAAATTCTTGTAGAGTTTCTAGTGGTATGAATGGTATGGCATTCTTCATGCCTTCAATATCCCAAAGAAGTATCCTTATGTGTTGATAATTATATAAATTCTGCTCTTTCGGCGTGTTGTGTTTTCCGAAAGCGAAATCTTCTTACTACTACTCTTAGTGGCCAGAAATCTGGTCGTTATTTCTAGAAATTTGAAGGGGAAACCTATCTTATATGCTTTTTTTTTTTGTCTCTTGGAGTGTGTAGTTTATTTATTTATTTATTTCTTGACGGTACACAACAGGGCTCAGTGTGCGCCCCAATAACAGTGCACCTACACAGTAAAATACACTTTCTGATATTTCTACTGAACCCTTGCAAAGAAGCTTATGAGACTCAGTTTCGGGGGGTGTAACAGTCCATATCGTAAGTTGTTGTTACAGCGCTTCATTAACATGCAGGGTAACATATAACAAAATAACATGCAGGAAAAAGTGAAGCCAGGGTTATAACAAATGAATTTAATAACAAATCAGCTATTTACAATAAGAATTAACAAACAAAACTCCCATAACGACTCCCACTGAATAAATTAAATTTGCCAAAACTAGGCCGAATCTCAGGAGAGATTATTATTCGGACCAAGTGTCCCAAGAAAAATCAACAATAATGACAATGTATGCGCGAGTGCTGTTCTACATGCTTCACGATGAGTACAATTTAATGCATGATTCGTCATCATCCGGAATAAACTTTCAGAAGACGAATCAGCATTACTTAGAGCTAGACAGACGCGGGGAACAACTATACAACACATAAAACTAAACCGACACTTCCTATACTTAAAATAAACAACACAATAATTTCCGCATGAAATTGGAATCAAGACTGCCGTAGCAAAACATTACTGCCTAAAAATTAGGACTTCTCACACAAATCAACACAAGTAAGTTAACACGTGACCAACAAAACAAATACACATATGACCGCCGTCATTTTTACAAGTATACTACCACTACACCACTCGGGCGTCACACACTAAATTACATGAACTGAGTCATAAGCAACATCACTAGGCTCAAAGCCAACATTTACATTATTAACACAACATTCCATCCATACGACATGCAATAATCCGTCACAAACATGGCGAACTCCCCAATTAATTATGGTTCAAAATAACCATCACAAAGAACAGGTTTGCTAAATGAAAGCTTAAAGGGGCCATTCAGAAAATAGGACTGCCTAACAAAATAAGTCACCAGGCAAGACGGGCGATTCGTGGAAATCTGCATATCTGTCAACCCACGTGTCAAAATAACCTCGGCCTCCCAAGGCACGGGATCCAGTCTCGAAGAAGCGTGCCCCAAAGCACAATAATACGTGTGTGTGTGTCAGAACAAAATATATCTCAGCATTTCCCCTAGGAAATCCAAGAATCAGCATATGGACAAGGAGCAGCGGTCTCCTCAGAGCACCCTGCCTTTCCATCAAAATACAACAACAAAATAGGAGGGCGGTAGGACCTCGACCCCTCTTCACGTAGAATCAAAACACACACCTGACACAATAACACACACAGGATCACACGTATGGGTTTGACAGACCCTGAAATAAAATGACATAAATATATTCCACCAGCTGGCGCCTCCGTTCAATGCCAGTGACTATTAAACCTGAAAAGGACTCAAAAAAAGTCTAAAAATTTAGAACTAAGGTGTTCTACAATTACATCTTAATTTGTTGCGCCTGGCAACCCTAATATGAATAATAACCTGTTCAGCAAACACCTTACAGTAATTACTTCCCTTTCCTATCAGCAAAATATGAACTTTAATAAAGCACCACTTATCGAATGTAACGGGTTTCGCATTCGCATGGATAAAATCACGTACACACGCCGTGTACATTAAATATGACTCCAAAGAAAATAAATACACAATAACTTTGGCCACGCGCCAACGTACATTTAAAACATTTAGTGTCGGTACAAGAAAAACAATCTAAAACAAGAAAAAGACTAAAATTAACTATTTACAAAGTTCCCCCGCCAATCTACCTACATATTGAATAATCAATTTTTGTACATCACCGTATTAGCTTGCAGAACATATGACCTGCATCTCGGCTCATTTCCCTCCGGGAAATTAGCACTCCATCATTGTCTTCGTAGAAGCGTCGGACATCACTCCAGCTCCTGACCACACGTCGGACATCTTGGTGTAGTCTCTTTGGAGGAAAAGTTCAATGTTATTATAATTTGACCTGGCTATAATCGCTTGTGAGTTACTAATTTCGCCCACGAATTGTCCTATGCGATTAATCAACGAAGACTTTCCCTAGCTCTCGTTTACACACGCACAATACAACACTTGAAAAAATATACAGTAAAATTTTACATGAAATGTACACTTCAAACCCATCGTCACTGGTTTGACAATACAAGTTTTAAATCTGCCTGTCTCGCAGTCGTTATCTCGCTCGGTAATCTCTACTGCTCTTGGACCTTCGCTCGCTGAGCGCTAATTGGAATGTTACTCAAGTCTTGCCCCTAAGAGCTGAAAATAGTTGTCTTCAAGATAATATTAGAGTACTTAAAATCACCACGCAAACTGGCGTGAAGTTAGCTCACCAGAGCCCAAAACGAATGACTTCAAATAATATCAGAGCTTTAAAAATCGCTACGCAAACTGGCGTGAAGTTAGCTCACCAGAGCTCAAAACGGTTGTCATCGAAACAGCGTCTCGTCGATCAATTTATTGGAAACTGACAGAGTGAGGAGGAGTGGGGTGAAATAAGAAAAATTTTTTAGAGTTTTCATCTCACACACACGGGACTAGTGTCAATCTTCATCATTTAATTCTAACGTCTCAGCGCACTCATGCGGAGATAATTCGGATCGGCAGTTCTTTAGATAATCAATTCCACGCGCTTTTTACCAGTGACGCCACCCATCGCGTTGTTTAGGCTTGGTCAGCTTACCCGGCCGTTTTCAAGAATAGCTGCCAAGCTCGGTTTCTGTGGCAATCATTGCAACACGCTAACTTGCCTTCCTCTCTGTCTCTCAGTGATTTTACTAAATGCAAATGGCGGTACAACATCGCCTCAATTTACTGAATTTACTTTGCCCGCTTGACCTGGCATCATTTCTCAGCGAATTAAATATGAGATCAGTGATGCAACAACAACAACAAGTCCCACTTGGGCAGCCATTTTTGTTTTATGAACCCTTGCAAAGAAGCTTATGAGACTCAGTTTCGGGGGGGTGTAACAGTCCATATCGTAAGTTGTTGTTAAAGCGCTTCATTAACATGCAGGGTAACATATAACAAAATAACATGCAGGAAAAAGTGAAGCCAGGGTTATAACAAATGAATTTAATAACAAATCAGCTATTTACAATAAGAATTAACAAACAAAACTCCCATAATAACTCCCACTGAATAAATTAAATTTGCCAAAACTAGGCCGAATCTCGGGAGAGATTATTATTCGGACCAAGTGTCCCAAGAAAAATCAACAATAATGACAATGTATGCGCGAGTGCTGTTCTACATGCTTCACGATGAGTACAATTGAATGCATGATTCGTCATCATCCGGAATAAACTTTCAGAAGACGAATCCGCATTACTTAGAGCTAGACAGACGCGGGGAACAACTATACAACACATAAAACTAAACCGACACTTCCTATACTTAAAATAAACAACACAATAATTTCCGCATGAAATTGGAATCAAGACTGCCGTAGCAAAACATTACTGCCTAAAAATTAGGACTTCTCACACAAATCAACACAAGTAAGTTAACACGTGACCAACAAAACAAATACACATATGACCGCCGTCATTTTTACAAGTATACTACCACTACACCACTCGGGCGTCATACACTAAATTACATGAACTGAGTCATAAACAACATCACTAGGCCCAAAGCCAACATTTATATTATTAACACAACATTCCATCCATACGACATGCAATAATCTGTCACAAACATGGCGAACTCCCCAATTAATTATGGTTCAAAATAACCATCACAAAGAACAGGTTTGCTAAATGAAAGCTTAAAGGGGCCATTCGGAAAATAGGACTGCCTAACAAAATAAGTCACCAGGCAAGATGGGCGATTCATGGAAATCTGCATATCTGTCAACCCACGTGTCAAAATAACCTCGGCCTCCCAAGGCACGGGATCCAGTCTCGAAGAAGCGTGCCCCTTAGCACAATAATACGTGTGTGTGTGTCAGAACAAAATATATCTCAGCATTTCCCCTAGGAAATCCAAGAATCAGCATATGGACAAGGAACAGCGGTCTCCTCAGAGCACCCTGCCTTTCCTTCAAAATACAACAACAACAAAATAGGAGGGCGGTAGGACCTCTACACCTCTTCACGTAGAATCAAAACACACACCTGACACAATAACACACACAGGATCACACGTATGGGTTTGACAGACCCTGAAATAAAATGACATAAATATATTCCACCAGCTGGCGCCTCCGTTCAATGCCAGTGACTAATAAACCTGAAAAGGACTCAAAAAAAGTCTAAAAATTTAGAACTAAGGTGTTCTACAATTACATCTTAATTTGTTACGCCTGGCATCCCTAATATGAATAATAACCTGTTCAGCAAACACCTTACAGTAATTACCTCCCTTTCCTATCAGCAAAATATGAACTTTAATAAAGCACCACTTATCGAATGTAACGGGTTTCGCATTCGCATGGATAAAATCACGTACACACGCCGTGTACATTAAATATGACTCCAAAGAAAATAAATACACAATAACTTTGGCCACGCGCCAACGTACATTTAAAACATTTAGTATCGGTACAAGAAAAACAATCTAAAACAAGAAAAAGACTAAAATTAACTATTTACAAAGTTCCCCCGCCAATCTAACTACATATTGAATAATCAATTTTTGTACATCACCGTATCAGCTTGCAGAACATATGACCTGCATCTCGGCTCATTTCCCTCCTGGAAATTAGCACTCCATCGTTGTCTTCGTAGAAGCGTCGGACATCACTCCAGCTCCTGACCACACGTCGGACATCTTGGTGTAGTATCTTTGGAAGAAAAGTTCAATGTTATTATAATTTGACCTGGCTATAATCGCTTGTGAGTTACTAATTTCGCCCACGAATTGTCCTATGCGATTAATCAACGAAGACTTTCCCTAGCTCTCGTTTACACACGCACAATACAACACTTGAAAAAAATATACAGTAAAATTTTACATGCAATGTACACTTCAAACCCATCGTCACTGGTTTGACAATACAAGTTTTAAATCTGCCTGTCTCGCAGTCGTTATCTCGCTCGGTAATCTCTACTGCTCTTGGACCTTCGCTCGCTGAGCGCTAATTGGAATGTTACTCAAGTCTTGCCCCTAAGAGCTGAAAATAGTTGTCTTCAAGATAATATTAGAGTACTTAAAATCACCACGCAAACTGGCGTGAAGTTAGCTCACCAGAGCCCAAAACGAATGACTTCAAATAATATCAGAGCTTTAAAAATCGCTACGCAAACTGGCGTGACGTTAGCTCACCAGAGCTCAAAACGGTTGTCATCGAAACAGCGTCTCGTCGATCAATTTATTGGAAACTGACAGAGTGGGGTGAAATAAGAAAAATTTTCTAGAGTTTTCATCTCACACACACGGGACTAGTGTCAATCTTCATCATTTAATTCTAACGTCTCAGCGCACTCATGCGGAGATAATTCGGATCGGCAGTTCTTTAGATAATCAATTCCGCGCGCTTTTTACCAGTGACGCCACCCATCGCGTGGTTTAGGCTTGGTCTCTCCTGATTGGGTGATTCAATCGTAGGTCGGTTGCAAGAAACTCGTGACCATCCCTTTATGATTCCAATTCTGGTGCATGTTGTTACACAATTTGGCCTTGAACTCAGCTTACCCGGCCGTTTTCAAGAATAGCTACCAAGCTCGGTTTCTGTGGCAATCATTGCAACACGCTAACTTGCCTTCCTCTCTGTCCCCATCCATAAGTACTGCCTGGGCCGCAGTAATAATAATAATAAATCATGAATACTTATTTATCGCAGATTAATAAGGGTTCATTTATCCTCAGCAAGGTTTTGAAATTCGAAGCAAGTGATAGATTTGGATTTCAAAAACAATATCCACGGTAGTAACAACAACATCTCTTTAGTACCTCGCTCAGCTGCTCGAGTGTACACTCCACTGACCCAATTAGTGTGCGCGCCTCTTGCCGGAATGTCATTCATACTTCTCGCTAGACCTCCCCTTCTCCTCACGTGATTACCACTCCTGCCGTCTCAGCTGCTTGTTGTTTACAAACAAAGCACGCTCTCTCCCCAAGTGCTCCACGGCCACGTACACTTATGTGTTGGCTCTCAAAATAAAATTCTGCAATAATGATTCTGCACACATAATCCTGCTTATTCATCAAATGGTTCTCTTCTGTAATATGGTTTTAAATTGGCGCTATTGAAGACAGATTTAGCACCAGTACTCACTTCTTCAAGCCTGTAAGCATTGTTACCCAGATTCTTAATGACACGGAACGGGCCAATAAATTTTGGACAGAATTTTGCAAGCACTTTGTTTTTGGGATCAGATATCGGTGGTCTGCGGACAAGCACTAGCTCTTGTTCCTGTAATTCCCGGTGAAACTTCTTTCCTCTGTACTTTCTCAGTCTTCGGTCCGCTTGGTTCCTCATGTACTGTCTCGTTCGCTGAATTCGCAACTCATGCGCTAATAGTGGATCCCTTGGACATGGAATAATCTTGTCCCAAGACCTCTCCGGCAACCTGTTGTGGTGTACAATTAGTGGGACTTGACCGGTCGACTCGTGCTTAGTGGTGTTCATGCACATCTCAATATCTCCTACTTTGTCAACCCACTTATTATGATCGTTAGGAATCATTACTCTGTAGTACTTGGCAACACAGCGAATCGTTCTCTCGCTCGGATTCCCACAAGGATGACGAATGCTCGAAAATATATGTTTTATCCCCAGGCTCTCTAGACCTTGCCTAAAAACATTGCTCGTGAAATAAGTACCATGGTCTGATAAAATGGATTTCGGCTTCCCAAGCATCGGAATAACTTTGTTCTGAATTCTACTGAGGACTTGTTTTGATGTCGTCTTCTGGATTGGACATAACACTACCATCTTTGAATATACATTGACACACTCCAGAAGGTGTCGGCATCCACGTTTCCCTTTAACTAGAGGGCCAAAACAGTCGATAGCGAGCATCTCGCATGGTTTTTGCGGTAATAGTGGTCTTGGAGGTTGTTTCATAATGAAGTTGTTTGGCTTAGTGCGCTGGCACGCGTCACAAGTTCTTATTACTTCCACAATGGTGAATCGCATCTTAGGCCAAGTAAAAGTCTCCCCTATCGTAGCTTCTGTCTTATCCGTGCCGATGTGTGCTAGGCTCTCGTGGACATGCCACGTCAATCCTCTCTGTACTGATGCTGGAACTAGGATTCGCAGTTTGGTATGATGCTCATCCACGTGCTTATGCAAAAGGTTATTTAAGTAGTGAAATCTCGCTTCTTTAGCACGGGCTTCTCGGTATTCAGGTGAATCTGGTTGTAATTCCTTCCTGTAGAACTTGATCATCATCATCCACGGGTCTGCTTCTTGCTCCTTTCGAATTTCCTTTAGTTTCTCCAAAAACTCACGAGCCTTAGGTGTTAGTGTTATATGGTGAACTTCCGCAGGTACCTCGTTCTCATCTTCAGGATTCCTGCTCAAGGCATCTGGTATGACGTTCATCCTTCCAGGGCAATGCTCTATTGTAATGTCAAACTGCTGTATGTAGATAGACCAACGCGTAACTCTCTCACTTGCCATCGTCGTCTTGAATAGAAATGTCAGTGCATGGTGGTCGGTTCTGACAATAATGGCATAACCGAAAATCATCTTGCGCCATTGTTGAAGAGAATATAAAATCGCCAGCAACTCAAGCTCCGTCACAGTGTAGTTCCTCTCGTGCTTCCTCAATTTACGACTCGTAAATGCCAAATATGATCTCTTCTTAGGTTCTTCAGCGTCCTCTTGGTACAGCATAGCACCGATTCCAATCAATGAAGCATCTGCTTGAATAATAAATTTCTTCTCGAAGTCCGGATACCCTAGCTTCGCACAGTTTTCCAGTAAGTCTTTCGTAGCTCTAAAGGACCTGTCGCACTCCTCATTCCACAACCATCGATTTGACTTCTTTAACATCTCTTGCATAGGTGCTACTGTTTCCGTGTATCCAGGACAATTCTCTTTGAAGAAACCTGTCACTCCAAAAAATGCTCTTACATGTTTGACTTTAGTTGGTGTGGGAAATTTCTTGATTGCATCAATTTTCGCTGGATTAGGTCTCACGCCCTCAACATCAATTATATGACCCAAATACAGAATCTCGCTCTGGCAAAAGTGTGATTTCTTTAGATTAATTTTGAAGTTCATGGTTCTCAAGTTATCCAGAAGTTTATTTAGGTTTACCAAGTGTTCCTCCATTGTTTCAGATGCAATTAATATGTCGTCAACATATCTCGTAATGAAGCTCTTGACCTCCTCAGTCAGATTCCTATCTAGTGCTCTTATCAGCGCACATCCAGCTGTTTTTACACCAAAGGGCATTCGAGACCAGATATAACTTTGGTTATCGAATAAAAATCCCATCAATAGTTGGGATTTTTCTTCAAGTTCAAGATGGTGGAAACTATTTGTCAAGTCGACACTCGAATAAATCTTCTTCCCACGGAAGCCCTTCAAAACATCCTTGATCCTAGGTGCTTGGTCATGCTCAACTAGCAGTTTACTGTTCAAAACTCGCACGTCTAGGCATAACCTAATTGATCCATTTGGCTTGGCTACAGCCAATATTGCGTTTAGGTACGGGGTTGCTGTTTTCCTTATCATGCCGGAATCTAATAAATTATTAATGATGTCCTTCACCTGAGCAAAATGTTTCTCTGGGATCGGGTACAATTTACTTTTAAATGGGGTCCAGTCAGTAACTTGCATGGCATATTGGAAATTCAAAACTTTTTCAGGGATGGTGTCGAAAGCTCCTTTATGAAATCTCAAAATGTCTTCCAGTTTTCTTCTATCAGGTTCCCCTACTATAGCCTCCTTAAGCCGCTCCTGAAGTAGAATTTCAAATTTAGATCCGCTAATTTCTTCTTCCGCCAAATGTACCCAAAGTTCCTGCGAAATACTCGGCTGTCAATTTCAACCACTGCTGTCTGGTTTACTCGTTCCTCCGTCAAGTTCTTATCTCTGATCACCTCATTTTGGTGTTTGAAGCCATATTTTCAGTGTTGCCTTAGTAAACAAGAGTTTAGTGCTTTTCAGTCGGTCAACACGAATGTACCCAAAAGAGATGGGTTATGCCCTAATCCTGAAATAAATTACATGAGATTAATAAAACACTAGGATGACCAGTTTCGATCGTCAAGCGATCAGCATCAGATCCATTACACTTAGGCTACAAAATCTATGTTTGAAATACAGGTGAAAATATTTACAATATGTACAATTATTTAGTTGCAGTATTGGTACTGCAACTGTCAGTGTATGCTAAATGCAGTATATATGTTAGGTGAAATGCTAAATGGTGATAGCTATCCGTAGATTGTACTTTAGAGAGATTATATGGTTGTAAACTATGGTTAAACTATAAAATTTTAGGCTAACTACTTATCTGATTGTCTTCCGTACAACAGCTACTCGCAGTTTTCGTGCTCACTGGAACTCACTGTGCGGTAGACTGCGGTGGTTATCTTAACGACTGGTTTTTCCCTGCTTTCTCCCTCCTGCTCCTACGTGCTGTGGGGAGTGATAGCGATGTGTTTATGTGAGGTGTTGCCAACCTAGATAAGATGTATGTTATTGAATGAGGTGGGTCTACAATTATTAAAGACCGTGGATTAGCCCTCGCCACGCGTGGAGCATAACCCATTCGATCTAAGCGTTGACGGTCTTATGAGGACGTCCCGGCACCTTTAATACTGCCGCGAATATGGGCCTTGGTTTATTGCAGAAGAAAAGTACATCGTACACCTGATCCAGATAACATTTACCTATTAATAACCCCCTAATTTCCCCCAAGCTAGATAAAAAAGGGGGAAATTAGGGGGTTATTAATAGGTAAATGTTATCTGGATCAGGTGTACGATGTACTTTTCTTCTGCAATAAACCAAGGCCCATATTCGCGGCAGTATTAAAGGTGCCGGGACGTCCTCATAAGACCGTCAACGCTTAGTTCGAATGGGTTATGCTCCACGCGTTGCGAGGGCTAATCCACGGTCTTTAATAATTGTAGACCCACCTCATTCAATAACATACATCTTATCTAGGTTGGCAACACCTCACATAAACACATCGCTATCACTCCCCACAGCACGTAGGAGCAGGGGGGAGAAAGCAGGGAAAAACCAGTCGTTGAGATAACCACCGCAGTCTACCGCACAGTGAGTTCCAGTGAGCGCGAAAACTGCGAGTAGCTGTTGTACGGAAGACAATCAGATAAGTAGTTAGCCTAAAATTTTATAGTTTAACCATAGTTTACAACCATATAATCTCTCTAAAGTACAATCTACGGATAGCTATCACCATTTAGCATTTCACCTAACATATATACTGCATTTAGCATACACTGACAGTTGCAGTACCAATACTGCAACTAAATAATTGTACATATTGTAAATATTTTCACCTGTATTTCAAACATAGATTTTGTAGCCTAAGTGTAATGGATCTGATGATGATCGCTTGACGATCGAAACTGGTCATCCTAGTGTTTTATTAATCTCATGTAATTTATTTCAGGATTAGGGCATAACCCATCTCTTTTGGGTACATTCGTGTTGACCGACTGAAAAGCACTAGTTCTGATCACCTCATTAGTGCATTCTTCAATGACCCAAGTATTCGCCTCTCTCTCTAGTGGACTCTCCTCCATGTTTAAACCCACGTGATTCAACCCCTCAACTTGCTTGAAACTTACAGTGTTGTTATGTAAGTCAATTACAGCATGAAAATCACAGATAAAGTTGGCTCCCAAAATTATGTTATAATTCATTTTCGGTATGACAATGAATGTTTGCGAAAATGTGTGGTTCAATATTTCCAGATCTAAATACGCTTGCTGCTTACAACTTATGGTCTTGTCAGGTATGACCCCTCTGACTTTAACGGGACAGGCATAATTGGAACAGTTTGTTTACTTCTGATTTCTTTTAACAATACTTCTGTGACTAGGCTCACCTGGCTACCTGTGTCAATTAAGCATCTCACCCTCATACCTCCAATATGTGCGTAAATAATCGGCAATTGTCTGATGACATTTTCTCGGTCCTTCACCACTTCCTCCAGGCAATCGTCCGGGAATGCTACCCACTCTTCTATATTAGCAACAATCAGCTCTTCCCGCTCCCTGGCGTCCTCCATTTTCAGGCTATCAGGTTTTGGTTCATTTTTTTTTTTTTTTTTAAAATCCCGGGACCCATTTGTTGAGTTCCGCCGGTTGTCATCGCGCCTCTCTTGCTGCCGTAATAAACTTTCCGCCCCCTCTCCTTGGTGATTATCCGGGCTCTGTCTATTCGCCATTGCACGCCCCCACTTCTCTTTCTCCGTCTCCTCGGCGTTTAACTGATCTAAATACTTCTGCGATTCGACGTACCGCTCATCCCAATTGTTGCGATAGTCTCCCCGATTTTCTTGGCGATAGTTCCTCGTGTTATTTCACCTGCCATCTCCATTCCTTTGGTAAGGCCTACCCTGCCTTTGGTTTCCCCTCCAATTGGTGTATTCCCGCTGGTACGTCCATTGATTTTGCTGGTTTTGATTGTTTTGGTTATAGTTATCTCGGCGATTCTGAAAATTTCGATTATTCTGGTTGAATTGATTACGGCCATCATAGTCTTGCCGTCTCGGTGTAAACTGCGTTCCCGTAGATTGGGTTTTTATTTGGTTCCCCTGGTTGTGACTAGTTTGGTGTCCCTGAACCACTTCTGCCGTGTTGACACATTCCATGTTTCTTCTCCCTGTCTGTGGACTAACCATGCTTGTCTCGTCTAAATGGCGGAGTAACTCTTCAGCCTGAACTGCGGTCTTAATATTTCCGGCTACTAACAGCTGTTGAATGTTCATAGAAAGTTGTTTCCCGATGGTTAGAACCATGTTTTGTTCACTAGGGGGGTCGTCAAAATCGCGGAATTTAACCAGCTGTTGGCTAAAGAATTCTGAAAATCTGGTCGGATGCGTGCTGTGATATTTTCTAGTGTACAGATCCATTCTTAATCCCTGCTGCAAAGAAGGACTCCAGAACTTCTTTAAGAACGCTTCTCTGAATTGTGCCATGTCGGTGAATGTATATTTAAAGCTTAAGAACCAGATTAAGCTTGGGCCTTCTAAAAACTTCTCCACGAGTCGCAACTGTTTTGCGGGGCTGATATGTTGATCATTAAAATAGTCATCCAACTGACGTAAAAAAGCTTTGGGAGTGGTTCCTGTGTGCTCCCTGAATTTATCGGGTTTGAAATCATTCCCCCTAATGACCTGAATTACTTGGGCGGGTGCCAATTCTGGTTGCGGTGTGGATGTCTCTCCCCTGTACTGTTGGAGTGCGTTGCTCGTTAATTTAGGACTTTGACCTCGGCTGTTATCCTCAGCCAACTTCAAGCCCACCGGACTTCCAATGCTTCCCTGCTTGCCTACTGTATTTTCTGTCGAAATTAATGTTGCATTCTCTAATGATCTGATTTCATTTTTAATTATGAGATCTGTGTGTTCTTGGAGTTTGGATTTTACGTTTTCCTCCAAAGCCTGTACTCTCGAATTGTATTCACCTAAGCGCTTTAAAATTGTCAGCCTGTCTTCTTTCGTTTCGTTGACCTGCTGCTCCCAATCTCTTCGGATCCTGCTCTTCAAACTGCTAATTTTCTCTTCGCTCCTTTCCTGATTCTTTTCTAGCTCCTCTCGTATCTGCTCTTGTGTTTTGACTAATTGTTCTCCAACCTCTTCTCTTATTACCTCTTGTGTTTTAACTAATTGTTCTCCGACCTCTTCTCTTATGACCTGCTGGGTTTTACTTAATTGGTCTTCCAAATTATCCTGATTTTTTATGAGCTGTTCTCCTACCTCTTCTCTTATGACCTGCTGGGTTTTACTTAATTGGTCCTGTAAGTTTTCACGCAAGTGCATACGTTCTGTTTCGGTTTTGATCTCAAGTTTATCGATTTCCTTTATTAATTCAAGTACGTTGCTGTCTACTGAATTAATCTGTTGCTGTAATTTATCCTGTGTGCTCTTTATTCCGGCTGTGTTGTTGACGCATGCTGCCTCGATTTGCTTTAATTTATCGGCCACCATTTCGTCAAATTGTATGAGTTTATTGTCAAATTTCGACTCCAACTTTTTAATTTCACCTAATTGTTTGGCGTTATTCTCCGCGACCTCATCTGCCAGTTTCTCTACCTCCCTAACACTTCGATTTATGTCATGAGTGATCTTTCCTAATTGCTCTGTTTGTACTGTTTGTGTTATCGCCTGTTCTGATAATTTATGATTCAATTCGTTTAATTGTTTATCAGTATCCAATTTTTGGACCTGTAATTGGACCGTAATGTTACCGCTCATGTCTTGTAACTGTTTTTCACTATTCTCACGCTGCATTTCTAACTGTTCTGTTTGTGTCTGCAATTGCATCGTAATGTCATTTAACTGTTTATTCTATGGCCATTGGCCGCAATAAATATTTTATTTAACTGTTTATCACTATGCTCGCTCTGAATTTTAAACTGTTCTTCCGTTTTCGCGGATATCTGTTCTAATTGTTCCTCCGTTTTCGCGGACATTTGTATCGACACCTGCTCTAACAATCCCTTGATTTCTTCAACACTTGCCATTGCACAACAACACAAATATAATCACAGAAAACAGGGTCATGCACCGAGATTTCAGTCATACACACGCATACATGTCATAATATTTAAATATTACTGATTCTAATTTAATAAAAATTTCAGTAATCAAAATTTACTGAATAAATTACTCTTATTTCCAAACAAAAAAATAACTCCCTAGTGATCTGCTTTTAAATTCCTAACCAACAGAATTTACGAACAACACTAATTAACCGAAGTTAATTAGATGTACAAATATAAGGCAACACCTTCCTGCTTTGACTGAGTTCAATAATATGCAAATTTTCTAATTTTAATGCCGGGCGCCAGAACAAGTTTATAACAAATACAATATCAAATTCTAACCTTGTTCAATATATCTAACTTTAGGAACTCAGTGATTTTACTAAATGCACATGGCGGTACAACATCGCCTCAATTTACTGAATTTACTTTGCCCGCTTGACCTGGCATCATTTCTCAGCGAAATAAATATGAGATCAGCGAAGCAACAACAATAACAAGTCCCACTTGGGCAGCCATTTTTGTTTTATGAACCCTTGCAAAGAAGCTTATGAGACTCAGTTTCGGGGGGTGTAACAGTCCATATCGTAAGTTGTTGTTAAAGCGCTTCATTAACATGCAGGGTAACATATAACAAAATAACATGCAGGAAAAAGTGAAGCCAGGGTTATAACAAATGAATTTAATAACAAATCAGCTATTTACAATAAGAATTAACAAACCAAACTCCCATAATGACTCCCACTGAATAAATTAAATTTGCCAAAACTAGGCCGAATCTCAGGAGAGATTATTATTCGGACCAAGTGTCCCAAGAAAAATCAACAATAATGACAATGTATGCGCGAGTGCTGTTCTACATGCTTCACAATGAGTACAATTTAATGCATGATTCGTCATCATCCGGAATAAACTTTCAGAAGACGAATCAGCATTACTTAGAGCTAGACAGACGCGGGGAACAACTATACAACACATAAAACTAAACCGACACTTCCTATACTTAAAATAAACAACACAATAATTTCCGCATGAAATTGGAATCAAGACTGCCGTAGCAAAACATTACTGCCTAAAAATTAGGACTTCTCACACAAATCAACACAAGTAAGTTAACACGTGACCAACAAAACAAATACACATATGACCGCCGTCATTTTTACAAGTATACTACCACTACACCACTCGGGCGTCACACACTAAATTACATGAACTGAGTCATAAACAACATCACTAGGCTCAAAGCCAACATTTACATTATTAACACAACATTCCATCCATACGACATGCAATAATCCGTCACAAACATGCCGAACTCCCCAATTAATTATGGTTCAAAATAACCATCACAAAGAACAGGTTTGCTAAATGAAAGCTTAAAGGGGCCAGTCGGAAAATAGGACTGCCTAACAAAATAAGTCACCAGGCAAGATGGGCGATTCGTGGAAATCTGCATATCTGTCAACCCACGTGTCAAAATAACCTCGGCCTCCCAAGGCACGGGATCCAGTCTCGAAGAAGCGTGCCCCAAAGCACAATAATACGTGTGTGTGTGTCAGAACAAAATATATCTCAGCACTTCCCCTAGGAAATCCAAGAATCAGCATATGGACAAGGAACAGCGGTCTCCTCAGAGCACCCTGCCTTTCCATCAAAATACAAACACAAAATAGGAGGGCGGTAGGACCTCGACCCCTCTTCACGTAGAATCAAAACACACACCTGACACAATAACACACACAGGATCACACGTATGGGTTTGACAGACCCTGAAATAAAATGACATAAATATATTCCACCAGCTGGCGCCTCCGTTCAATGCCAGTGACTAATAAACCTGAAAAGGACTCAAAAAAAGTCTAAAAATTTAGAACTAAGGTGTTCTACAATTACATCTTAATTTGTTGCGCCTGGCAACCCTAATATGAATAATAACCTGTTCAGCAAACACCTTACAGTAATTACCTCCCTTTCCTATCAGCAAAATATGAACTTTAATAAAGCACCACTTATCGAATGTAACGGGTTTCGCATTCGCATGGATAAAATCACGTACACATGCCGTGTACATTAAATATGACTCCAAAGAAAATAAATACACAATAACTTTGGCCACGCGCCAACGTACATTTAAAACATTTAGTGTCGGTACAAGAAAAACAATCTAAAACAAGAAAAAGACTAAAATTAACTATTTACAAAGTTCCCCCGCCAATCTACCTACATATTGAATAATCAATTTTTGTACATCACCGTATCAGCTTGCAGAACATATGACCTGCATCTCGGCTCATTTCCCTCCGGGAAATTAGCACTCCATCTTTGTCTTCGTAGAAGCGTCGGACATCACTCCAGCTCCTGACCCCACGTCGGACATCTTGGTGTAGTCTCTTTGGAAGAAAAGTTCAATGTTATTATAATTTGACCTGGCTATAATCGCTTGTGAGTTACTAATTTCGCCCACGAATTGTCCTATGCGTTTAATCAACGAAGACTTTCCCTAGCTCTCGTTTACACACGCACAATACAACACTTGAAAAAAATATACAGTAAAATTTTACATGAAATGTACACTTCAAACCCATCGTCACTGGTTTGACAATACAAGTTTTAAATCTGCCTGTCTCGCAGTCGTTATCTCGCTCGGTAATCTCTACTGCTCTTGGACCTTCGCTCGCTGAGCGCTAATTAGAATGTTACTCAAGTCTTGCCCCTAAGAGCTGAAAATAGTTGTCTTCAAGATAATATTAGAGTACTTAAAATCACCACGCAAACTGGCGTGAAGTTAGCTCACCAGAGCCCAAAACGAATGACTTCAAATAATATCAGAGCTTTAAAAATCGCTACGCAAACTGGCGTGAAGTTAGCTCACCAGAGCTCAAAACGGTTGTCATCGAAACAGCGTCTCGTCGATCAATTTATTGGAAACTGACAGAGTGAGGAGGAGTGGGTTGAAATAAGAAAAATTTTCTAGAGTTTTCATCTCACACACACGGGACTAGTGTCAATCTTCATCTTTTAATTCAAACGTCTCAGTGCACTCATGCGGAGATAATTCGGATCGGCAGTTCTTTAGATAATCAATTCCGCGCGCTTTTTACCAGTGACGCCACCCATCGCGTGGTTTAGGCTTGGTCTCTCCTGATTGGGTGATTCAATCGTAGGTCGGTTGCAAGAAACTCGTGACCATCCCTTTATGATTCCAATTCTGGTGCATGTTGTTACACAATTTGGCCTTGAACTCAGCTTACCCGGCCGTTTTCAAGAATAGCTACCAAGCTCGGTTTCTGTGGCAATCATTGCAACACGCTAACTTGCCTTCCTCTCTGTCCCCATCCATAAGTACTGCCTGGGCCGCAGTAATAATAATAATAAATCATGAATACTTATTTATCGCAGATTAATAAGGGTTCACTACATTAAGTATTAATATCTAAATGTAATTATTAAAACTAGGAAGTTAACACAGATTGAAATGCATAGTAGAAAAAAGCTTAGTCTAAAGGTAATATAAAAACTAAATCTAAATTTTACCTAATGTCAAATATATAAAACGCAGGTTTTGAAATTATTACATCGTAAACTAAAAGGTAACATTGATAACTAAGGTACAGGCCTATCCACATATATACATTGTTGATTCTGTTTTGTGTGATAATTTTATTTCAAGTATGAATTAGAGTGACTGGGTTATAATTTCCAAGAACGGTCTAATTGAGAGACAGAAATCTAGTTTCCAGTTTACACGAACCGCATCGTTGTAAATACTGCAAAGCCTCCATACAGGTGAATTATGTGAAGTAGTATTGGTTATATCATTTTTGAATGTTATAGTTGATCTTGTAGTAAAGCGAGGGATGTTGAAATTTAGGAGCGATAGGAAAAATGAGTTATCAATTTGACCGTTAATAACTTATAAAGGAATTTCATATCATTTACTTGCCTTCGAGACTCCGAACTAGTCATGCCGAAATTCAACAAAAGTTCACCGTAGGGTACCATGTGTGGGTAATTGCCCGTTATTTTGAGGTGTAAATATCTGAGGAATTTCTTATGAACTTGCTCAATGGATTTAATGCATGTTTTCTGCCAGGGACTCCATACTTGGCTGGCGTACTCGAGCTTGGATCTCACCTTGGCAATATAAAGGTTTATGCAGGTACTGGTCCTAATGAATGGCTTAGTGTTTCTTATTATAAACCCTAACATGCGGTAAGCATCCCCGACTGTCTTTTGCACATGACAAGTGAAAGCAAACTCTCGGTCACACAAGATTCCTAGATCTTTCTTCTCGCTTACTGTTTGCAATGACTGAGGTCCAATTCCATAAACAAATGGGGTATTCCGGAATGAACTATGTATTCCTTTGAGACAATTTTCTGGAACAAAACAAATAGTTTCCTGTCTCTGAGGTAGGGTTCTTCTTACGTGTAAAGGTCATAACAACACACTTCGGTACATTTAAGTATAATTTGTTTTCTATACTCCATTTGTGTATATTATTTAGGTCATTTTGTAGTAGAGTGCAGTCATTAGCGGAAGAAATTGATTTAAAAATTTTGAAGTCATCTGCATATAAATGACTATTTGAGTGTACTATACAACGTGGCAAATCGTTTATCATTGCTAGAAAAATCAGAGGTCCAAGGTTCGAGCCTTGGGGTATTCCGGAATGAACTATGTATTCCTTTGAGACAATTTTCTGGAGGTAGGAGCTGAATAATTTGAGTAATGGGTGGGAGAATCCCAAAATACACAATTTGTTAAGAAGGATATCATGATTTATTGTGTCGAACGTTTTCTCAAAATCTGTAAATATGACATCTATTTGTCCTCCTTTATCTAACTCTTTAGATATAATTTGAGTAAAATTAGTTGCATTCGTCACCGTAGATTTCCTGGATAGGAAACCATGTTGGTTATCTGTTACGAGCGGTCTGAGAAATACTGATATTCTTCCATGCAATATGAATTCAAATACCTTGGCTACTGCAGATAAAATAGATATAGGACGGTAGTTATTAACTAGTGTTGGATCTCCCGATTTTAGTATAGGGCAGACGCGAGTGATTTTCCAGGCGTCAGGGAACGTAGAAGTTTGTATGGCTAAGTTAAATATAAAGTGCAACGGGTCCCTGAGACTTTCAGCACATCCTTTCACTACATACGGTGGAATATTATCAGGACCAGCCGACGACTTAGGTTTTAATTTTTTTAATGCATTTCCAACCTCTTCCTTTGAGACAAGTTTTATGTGAAGGGTGTTGGGAGTATTCGAATTGCAGGCTGGGACTTTGTATTGGGCTGACTGAGAGTCATAAACTGATTGAGAGTCATAAACTCGCATTCGAGCTTAGTTTGGATTCCGTTGGCCACCAGGTGGTTTTGAATCTTTTCTGGTGTTGTGTTTTCCTTTAGGTTGCCTAGGTAGAGCCAGGCCATTTTTTCTGCAGCTTCGAGTTTGTTACTATTTCCCTGTCTTGTTCCTCTGATGGAGGCTGGTTGATTATATGTTTGGTTGTTTCTTCTATCTATTTATGGTGTCCAAACTGATTCTGTTGGCTGGCCTTCATAGTTATCTTCACTGCGTATTGTGTTGCAATACTCGCTGCTTTCCTTGTTTGTTGTATATTCTTTTTGTTTTAGGGTCTCGACATTTTTTTCTTCTATTATTGTATTAAGCTTGTTAGATAAGAAGTCCATAATACAGTGTAGGATGGCTGAACTAGGAATCGAACCCGCCTCTTCTCAGTTTTGTCTCATGGGGCTGAGTGTACCCTGTTCCAGCCCTCAGACAGAATTGAAGTGGTTTTCTGTGGTTTCACACTGCTATTCAAGGCAAATGACAGGATGGTACCTAACTTAAGGTCATGGCCGCTTCCTACCCAAATCCTACCTCAATTACAAATATAAACACTAGTCCAGACATCACAGTGACACAGGTTATCTGACAAATTATAAAAATGTGTACACTCCGTTGTGAGATATTTATTCACTTACAGTGATTCCTTAGAAACGAACTGGTATTTGATGGGGTGCTATTAATATCGAGGGTGACTATGGAAGGAAGAAAGTAGAGCTAGCTGAGTCAGCAAGTAGGGTGCGATTGGATATTCTAGGGATTAGTGAAGTTCAGGTAAAGGTAGATAGAGAGGAGGAAGTAGGAGATTACAAGGTATACTTGTCAGGTGTAAAACGAGGCAGGGCTAAGCGGGGAGTTAGAGCATAACATAGTTTCTGTGAGGTAAGTAAATGAATGAGTAATGTGGATAGATTTGGAAATGTCAGAAAATCGGTCAGGATTGCATCAGAGTACGCTCCAAGTGAAGGGGGAGATAAGAACGAAGTAGACAGATTTTATGAGGCACTGAGTGATGTGGTAATGTGAGTTAATAAGGATAGTGTAGTGCAGATGGGGGATTTCTTTGCTAGGTTAGGAAATAGAACTGAGGGGTATGTGAAAGTGGGTAAGTAGGGTGAAGATATGAAAGCGAACATCAATGGGAAATGTTTATTGGACTTCCGACCACAAACTGATCTGCTGTGAATTAAACATAGTTAGACCCAAAGTGCAGAAATTGAGGGCTGTTTGCAGACAGATTAGGGTTGAAAATCTCCAGGATAAGGAACTTAGCCAGGAATACATGGAAATGATTGATGAAAAATTCCAAAGAGTAGATAGTAAAGAATTGCAGGACACTGAAACAGAGTGGTCAGGATAAGAGATGCAGTACTAGAAGTAGCAAAGGCATATCTTGTGTCAACAGTGTGTAAAGACAAGAAAAAGCACAAATCCTAGTGGAATAACATAGTGAAGTATGCTTGTCAAAGTAAAAAGGTGGCTTAC
Organism: Meconema thalassinum; assembly: GCA_946902985.2. Lineage (NCBI taxonomy): Eukaryota > Metazoa > Arthropoda > Insecta > Orthoptera > Tettigoniidae > Meconema > Meconema thalassinum. Next base: position 1,803,843,512 of record OX336388.2, on the reverse strand, counting down.
AAAAAGTGGCTACGAACAGGGAATCAGGCAGACAGAGAGCTACAGTATATCTAGTGGAAAGGTACTGACCAAAGAAATAATAGTAGAGTCCGAAAGGAAATAATGGGGGGAATTTGGAGGTAAATAAGAAAAGTTGGGTCACGCGACAGGAAAACCTTTCTGGAGTGTTATAAAGAATCTTAGAAATGGAGGAAAAAGAGAAATGAGTAGCGTTCTGGATACTTCGAAAACTTGCTAAATGTTAATGGAGATTAATCTGGCAATGTGGCAGATTATGCAGGAGTAGGAGGGGAACATGGTTAAGGTTGAGGAAGAAAAGGGGTGTTAAATAAACTGCAATGTCATAAGCAGCAGGGGTAGATGAAATTTGGCCAGAAATGGTAAAGTATAGTGGGAAAGCAGGGCTAAAATGGTTGCATAGGATAATCGAATTGACATGGGTTTCAAGAAGCATACCCTCTGACTGGACAAAAGCAGTAATTGCACCAATTTATAAGCAAGGTAGCGGAAAAGATTTTATAAAGGGATTTCTTTGATAAGTGCCCCAGGCAAAGTGTACTAAGGCATTGTAGAAAGGATAGTTCGATCATTGGCCAAGAGTAATATGGATGAAAACCACATTTTGTATGTGTTTGTACTCACGAAAATTAAACGTGCACACTTGTTCTCATTATTTGGTGGTATTTGATCTGTTTTTTTTTTCTCTGTGCGTACGAGGTCAGTTAGAAAAGTATCCGTCCTTTGACCTGGGAAAAAGAACTGGCATACTTGGAGCGTTGGAAACCTAATCACCCTCAAAGTAGTCTCCTTGGGACTCCACACACTTCTTCCAGCGGTGTGGTGTTGGAAGCATTCCGAGAAAACCTCTTTCAGAATGGAGTTTAGCTCGGCTGTCGTTGCTTCCATAATGTTCTCTCTCGTCTGAAATTACGTTCCTTTCAATGGCCTCTTGAGTTTGGGGAACAGCCAGAAGTCACAGGGGACCATATCAGGTGAGTGAGGAGTCTCGTTTTTCGCCAAAAAGTCTGAATCGAGTGCTCTGCCGTCGGCAGCTTCGGCACGAATTTTTGCCGCCAAATTTTTGGTCACAATGAATTGTGCCAAAAAAGTGCTGATGACCACCTCTTCTGCAATTTCTCGGATAGTCACACGGCAGTCCGCATCACCACAGTGTTTTCTTTGGCAATGACCTGGTTATTTTGGCATGTGATGGCCAACCGGAGCGTGGCTCGCTCTCCACCAATGTGCGGCCGTTTTTAGACCGGTTGTACCACTCCTTAATCTATGTGATGCCCATAGCTTCATCACCAAAAGCCATCTGTATTTCCGAATGGTTTCCGCCTGACTGTCGCCCAGTTTCTGGCAAAATTTGATGCAGTAGCGCTGCTCCAGTCGTTCTGTCATTTTCCTTGCAATGAAGAACCGATGAGAGCACTACACGCTACTCCACTCAAATACTGCTAGCCAGCAACAGACCCTATCGACTGGCGGGAAAAATTGTACGCATGCGCACAAAGGTTTAAGGTCGGCTATTGCAAGCGTGCTTGTTTCAAATCCATCAGGTTTTCGCAAAAGAAAAGAAAAAAAAAAAAAAGGTCTAATACTTTCCTAACAGACCTTGTATGTACTTTTCTGACCTACATCTTATTGGGCTTGAAATTATTTTCCTTAGCTATTTGTTTTATTGATATACTTTTCTAAGTATCATTCAGTTGAAATCCATTAATTTGTGTGCTTGGGTGATTGGAGTGGTTATTAACAGTGTGAAAATTTTGTGTGGGCTTCGGAAGATCGAGTATGTCAAATGGCTGTTTGATCTATTGACAGTTATATCAAGGTAATTGATATTTCAATCTGTTGTCGGTTCCTTTGTGAATTTTATAGAGTGGTATAATTGTTGATTGCTTGGGAGTAGCATTTCTTCATTTGCTATTTCTGTGTCGTATCATCAATGTTTATACTCCACTCTAGGATTCCTTTTGCCCTGTCGTCTGTCAGAAAGTCGTTTCTGTATGCTGTTGATGAAAATATAAGACAAATCTGCTGAGGAGTGATCCTATCATTAAACTATTTGTTTGTGTGTAAATTGTATTATTAAACTAAAATCATTTTGGTTGAGGACGATCCTCAACAATTTTACTATATCTTCTGTTTCTTTTTTCCGAGTTGCTCATCTTTAGGTTATCTTATATTACTGTGGTAGCTTCGTAGGTGGGCATGCTCGTGCACTGGTAGTTATATAAAGTGCACCAGCATGCTGGCTAACGAATCCATACACGATAGTCTACAGTGTGAAGTGAAGGGGACGTCAGTACAGGAACTCCCAGAACTCAACTGGGGCAGATGACCTCGCTGTTCTTCCCCTTAACAACAATCATCATCATCAGCTAAGTCTACAAAACCACATTATGAACTCAGTTATATTTTAATGTTTGTTCAAGTGATTAACTTAACTAACCAATTACAAAAACTCATTACGTAAATAGGAAATTTAAATAGTAACAGTTGGTGACATAACAGAACACAATCACTTCAAAAGCTCACTATGGTAGAAGTTAACGATTCAAAGTGTTTTCATATTTAAATATACAAAAAGTACTAACAATAAAAGCGCAATACTTATAGAAGTGTAATAGATAAACAGATTTTTTTAAATTGATTAAATAGCGCAACTCGTTTCAGAGTTTCATTAAAAACTTTTGCAGCTTAATTGTAATTCCTGTTGTACAGAAGTGTTATATGCATATCTGCAGAACCAAAATTAAGCCTAAATGAGCAGGATCTCATGATTTTCGCTTTCAAATGAAACTAGTCATCCAATTAATCTCCCCATTTGTGTGTGAAGTGCGTAAAGCACTCTGACGAAAGCTCTTGGTCCGTAGATTTGCAGTGATTTTAAAAGAAAAATATATGTTACAGTATATTTTTAAATTATTAAAGAATAGGCCTAATGTAATATTTGTGGCTCTTTCCCCTGCGCACAATGGCTTTCCTCCACGAGAGAAGTGGTGGATAGAAGATCCACCGCGTCTTACTATGATCTTTGTTTACGAGAATGAAAAAGGGGAGAAATATTATTTATGATATTTCCACGATGTATACTAGAATTATAAAAGAAGGGAAATATTGAAGAACTTAAACTGAGAGTTGAGTGTGTGTGTTGCTTACCTAACTTAGGGTATTGCGCTTCCTTTTCCATAGTCTTGGTGGCTCAGGAGATAACATTGCAAACTTTGAATTATATTGCGCATCGTCGAAGGAGTTCAAATCCCACCTCGAATATGTGTATTTATTTCCGTATTCTTCTTTCTTGCTATTGGTATTACATTGTCAAAACATATTTTACTTTCATCATTCCCATAAAGTAATGAATTCTCTGCAATTTACCTTGCCATATAGTTTTAGGTTATTAAAAGAAAAGGTAGTATTCCAGGCACTCAAGCATGAGCACAATCGCTTTCACCATGAGAGACAATTGGCGAACATAATCCATTGAAGGGCTGGATCATTGTGGTCACTCATCCCCATGTACTTTGGTGTGTGTGTAAATTTTTCTCTGATAATAACCTGTCTTATTGTGATTAAGGTGGGGGAATGAGAAGGTGACAGCCGAGGCCTTAAGTTAGGAACCATCCCGATATTGGCCTGGAGTGAAATTGGGAAACCACAGAAAACCACATCCAAGATGGTTGAGTTCAAAATTGATCCTACCTCCTCTCAGTTTTACCTCTCGAGGCCGAGTGCGTTCCATTCCAGTCCTCGGACCAGATTACATTTCTTGGCAGAGCAGGTAATCAAACGCGGACCTGCGAGGCAATAGCCAAGAATGTGGCCTTAGTAGTGGGCTTCTCTGCTAATACGATTTTTTGACATGCACGGCACATATTCTAAAACTGCCTCCATTACGGTGGCTGGCAAAATGGGTCTATGCTCATTCCAGTAGTTAGCAAAGTGATTCGTTGCTACTCTGGAAACGCAAAGGATTGTACCTATAACAGGTGATGGAAATTGTTTATTTAGAGCAGTTTCATACTGTTTTATATCGAAATGAACATCATTGTGAGCTGAGTTTGCAAGCTATTGCAAATATTGTTGCTGGCAGGGATAATTATAAAGATTTTATTATTGGTAATCAGTCGAATCGCATTCTCCTCAGCAACCAACTTGATTAAAAGTTTTTGGATGGTGAATACACTGGTCATGTTGAAATACATTGTATAAGACAATTGTTTATTCATTATATTTGTTTAGAGTAGGCAGCTCCAACCACGGTGTTGTTTTTGGCAATGAAAGTATTATTTGTCATTTAATATTCAGCGGCACCCTTGATGCAGCATTTATAGTGTTACAGAATATTACCTTAATTTGGGGAGAAATGCTACTATAAATAAACCCGTTTTACGAAAAAGAACATTGGCCGCAAACAAGTGAGAAATCGGTGAAGATACAAACCCATTTTCAAAATCCAATATAAATTTGCTATTTCAGAAAAAATTCCGGATATTATGTTGTTCAGCGTAGGGTCCTTGTTGAACAAATGTAAACATTGTTCTGCATTGTATTTCTCATGCAAGAAATCTACTCTTGGTTACTTTAGCCTTTGCTGTAGTAATGGTAAAATTGATCTGCCATATTATAAATATTTAACAGGCTGAAACAATTTTTCACCATAGATGATATCTCAAGGAATTTCTGAGCGAATATTCGGCAGTACAACAATGTCCTTCATTTCCTTTGGTGCCAAAGTTACCGTGCTTCATGAATACTGTCCATGTTGTTTTAAAATTTATGTAATTGCACTTCATCGCATTTCTTCCTTATATTCCTTATATTCTCCAATAAGTCCAACCCCTTGTTCACGTCGTGGGAGACGGGCAACAGCACAAAGTAGGGGATCGCCTGTAGGGGCGAAGTACAGTGGGGACTTCGTGTGCCCCGGGACCGTTACGGTACCTGTGAAGGTCCTACAGGAACCCTGAGAAGTGACGGCTAATGGGGCTCTGTTGAAGCTGCGATAGGCCCAGCAAGCCAGTAGTGGATGAAACCAAATGCTTTCAAAAATGGAACGAGCCTCGGACATGATGGATTTAATAGACGACACGGCTGTACACACGGACTAAGATTTGGAACTTTAAACCTAAGAACGCTGACGGGGAAGGTGGAGGAGATAGTGGATATGATGGAAAGAAGGAAGTTGGATTTATTGGGATTGGCAGAAACAAAGTGGAAAGGGGAAGGAAGGAGAGAACTGAGAAAAGGCTATAGACTGTACTGGAGTGGGAACGAAGAGGGAAAGAGGAATGGAGTGGGAGTAGTAGTACGAGATGGTTTAAAAGAAGAAGTGAGGAGAAAAAGTGATAGGATGATGAAAGTGAAAGTAGCACTGAGGGGAGAGACCGTAGAAATAGTGCAAGTGTATGCTCCACAAGTAGGCTGCGCCTTGCACCGCTTGTGCTTTTACGTTAAACAAAATAGCAGAGGCATGAGGAATACAGTGGAAGCGAAAACAACTTAAACAGGATCGCTAAGGAGCGGGGAAAGGATGTCTCTTTCGATGCGTGCTGGGCCCAAGATTCCGGATCGAAAGAAAGATACTTTCCAAAAAAAGGAAACGAATGAATTGTATAAAACAAATCAAAAGCGGAATTAAATTTATCTGATTGATCGAAGAACCCAGAAGCGTGTAGGTCGTGACTGCGTTACAGTACGAAGCCAAGACCGACGAAATCGAACGAGAGATGAGGGAACTTAAAATTACAAATGAAAGAGGACGAAACCAAAGTGAACTACTTACTAATGTATTTAAAACAAACTAAAACAGGTGCGCATAAGAGTAAGGATTAATTTAAACACAAAATGAAAGGTAAACTTGAAGAGGTATTAAAATCACTTAATAACAAACAAAATAAAATTAAAATTAAAGATGGTACCTAAGAAAGGGGTACACAAAAACAATATCAAGAGAAAAGTGTATTAATGAACTTAAGCACTAACAAAGATGAAACAAGATTAATTAAAATGTACTTACAATCAATGTGCAACTAAACCGTAAGCGCGACTCGATAACCAAAATTTAAAATACAAAAAAAAAAAAAAAAAAAAAAGATAGAGAGTATGGACGAGTCGAATAAGAGAACACCTCTACTTACGAGGATGACCTGGACTAGAATGCCCCGCGCCAAGAACAGAACTAAAACGCTCATGATGTTGTGAAATCATGGGGTAGGGGGTGAAAGTGGTGGGGATGGGAGGAGTGTGTATGTAGGAAATGGGGGTGGGGGGGGATGACACGGAGTTACGTAATATAACGAAGCCAGAGGAAGCAACACAAAATTAACACATAAAAATAAAGGAAAATGAGCATTACATTAAATTAATTGACATTACCGGGACAGGACAATGAAAGGAAAAATCAATCAGCTAAGAAATATGCTTTGTGGGAAAAATATAGGCTGACATAGAGGTAGTAATGTCTAAATATAACGACATACGAAGAAACAAAGGAATTAAGGCATGGCGAATGGACAGTGACTAACACAAAGACCATCGCTCACACACTTTTCCTAAAACAGAGGGAAGGATCAACGTAGGAGGCGAAATGAGACATGGCTCCGTTACTCCAATGATACCTTGACCCCAAAAAAAAACTCTGATACGACAATCAAATGAAAGATGCCTCGAAAGAGTGCACATCAATTTGTGACGTAATACAGAGCGCTAGAAAGCCTCGCAGAAAAATAGCATATATTTCAGACCTGAGAGATTTGAGTAAAAATAAAACCGATTACATGAAAGGTAGGGATGACAAATAAACACAGAGGCTTCGCTAAACTAACGTAAACAAAGGCGAAGGGACTTGGGTTCATGGATCGAATTCACATCATCATAAGAAAGGGAAATTGTAAGTGAATCAAAGGAGACATAAAAATAAAATAAAAAAATGGATAAACTGAAATTCAAAAATGATAGCATGCCAGATAAATCAAGTGATCGAATCGTAGTTACGCTTAGTTGCGTTGGGCACGGGTGAAAGCCCGACACACACGGCTGTGACCGTTTCACATGACGGTCAGAAATGGAAGGGGCCAACCTTTTCTAAAGGAACGCAGTAACGCGCTCGAGAAAAATAAGTCGTAGAACACCCCCTCTCCAGAACATAAAGGGGGCCAATGGGAGAAGCAAAGCTTAGCAACAAGTTATGCTTCAACCAATGGTAAAACTGTGTCAGTAGGGGTGAAAAGTTTCACCATCTGGTGAAACATTTACGCAGAATTACAAGGTTTGAACGCAGTAGGTGAGACAGAGAAACGTATGTCACAATAATGCGACATGAAGGAAATGATGATAATAATAATAATAATATGACAAAAAATAATGAACCTGATAAAAACGGTTCAAAATTCCCCTGCTTTCCCAAAAAAAAAGTAATTTTCCTGGCCATGGAAATTTCTTTTTTCGTACAAATGGAGAGGCAAAAAAAATCGTAAAGGGGGAAGAAATTGAATACTAAAAAAAATGGGTACTTAAGACCTCTAGGAGAATACAAAAAAAATGAACAGTTGACTAATCTGACCGTGAAATGAAGGTGGTACCCCCTTCATTGCTCGTCAACACTAGCCACTAACGTCAAAAGTACTGCGTTCAAAAAGAAATACAGTGAGTTCATATATATATATATATACACCGCGGACAGGCCAACAAGGACCACGCAAATATCACTTCTTTATAGGTCTAGTTTCCTTCTTTCTCTTCCAGAAGTCTTTCATCCTGGTCGACTGTGCAGCTCTTCTTTCAGCAGTCCATTCTCCTCTGTTGAGATTTTTCTTCTCCCCGACAAGAATTTTGAGACCAAAAATTTTTTTTCTGTACTCTATTCGATTTAGACAATCTTCTTCAGTAATTTTGAATTTTTGAAGTTCTTCTTTCATTTGTTTTACATAGCCTCCTTGTCCTTTATAGTTCCAGATTTTATCAAAAATTTGTTTGTTTAACCTTGAGCAATCCATGCGGACCATATGTCCGTAGAACTGAAGTCGCCGTTTTCTGATCATCACTTCAAGGTTGTCGATTTTACTATAAATTTCTGCATTCGATCTCAGTCTATAACCTTCCTGTGTTTTCCTAGGACCATAAATCCTTCTTAAAATTCTTCTTTCTATCTTGAGCAAATTCTCCATTCCGGTTATATTTGTAGTTTCCATGCCGTACAAGATGACTGGTCTAACAACAGTATTAAAATGTCGTAATTTTGCATTGATAGACAGGTTCTTTTTATTGTATATATTTTTTGTACAAAAATTTAATCTTTCCAATTTCCCTTTTTTGTTCTCGATTGCCAATTTATCCGTCCCATTGCTACTAATTATTTCTCCAAGATATTTAAATCGGTCAGTGACCCTGGTGCTCCCATAATTTGTTTTTATCATTTTCTTAGTGTATTTCTGATCACTTGTCATCATCTCTGTTTTTACCAACGAAATCTGTAAGCCCGCTTTTTCCGCCGTTTCTTTTAACTGATCAATTTGGTTAATAGCTTCTTGTTCTGATTCAGCAAACAACGCTACGTCGTCAGCAAATGCTAAACCTTTGACTCTGAGGTTCTTATTCTTTGTACCAATTTTAGCACTTGAATCGTTCTTCTCCCAAAACGTCCTCATGACTTTATCCAAGACCAAATTGAAAAGCAGTGGTGATAGACTGTCCCCTTGTCTTAGCCCAGTTTTTACCTCGAAGGGCTCGCTAACTTCATTTAAAAATTTGACTCTGGAAATCGTATTAGTTAATGTAAGTTTTATTAAATTTATGGTTTTTTGATCAACTTGGTATTCCTTCAATGTGTCAAAAACAGTATCCCTATCCACTGAATCATACGCTTTCTGAAAATCAACGAATGAGATAAAGATATTCTTTGGCCTGTTGTTGTAATATTTTAATATCAATTTTAAACTAAGAATTTGTTCTGCACACGATCTATTCCTTCTGAAACCTCCTTGGAACTCGCCAAGCTGTGGTTCGATCTGTGGTTCAAGTCTGTTTAAAAGTAGTTTGGCAAATATTTTATATGTGACAGACAACAATGAGATCCCCCTATAACTATTGACATCAATTTTTGAGCCTTTTTTATGTAGTGGATGAATTAAGGCGATTAACCAGTCTTCTGGAATTGCTTCCTCAATCCAAATTTTCTGGAATAGATTTGTCGTCGCTATTAAAAATTCATCATCTACAAGCTTCCACATTTCTGCAATTATTCCATCTTTGCCTGAGGCTTTATTGTTTTTAAGTGAGTTGATAATACATTTAACTTCATTTACATCTGGGGGCGTAGAGTCAAAATTTTGTGTTGTAAATTTGAAACTCAACTTGTCTGTCGGTTTTGGACAATTTAACAACTTCTCAAAATACGCAGCCAAGATATCACAATTTTCCTTGTTGTTTAATGCTAGCGTACCATCTTCCCTTTTGAAATTTAAACTCGGCGCTGAATATCCAGTGATTTCATTCTTAAATGCTCTATAAAACAATCGGGTGTCATTTTTCTTAAAATTGTCGTCCATTTCCATTATTTGGTCCTTCATATATTTTCTTCGAATCGTTCTTAAAGTCTGGTGGGCCATTTTCCTTAATCTTTGTACTTCCTCTAAATTTTCTGGAGTCTTGTTCCCGTTCCACTTGTGCCAAGCACAATGTCTTTCTTTGATCACTCTTTCACATTGTTCATTCCACCAAGCATGTTTCCTATAAAAGTTCAACGGTGCAATTTCCTGAGCTGGTTCAAGAAGGTTATTAGTAACATCATTCCAATTGGTTGGTATTTTAAGTTTTCCTTGAAATTCTATCCTTTTTTCATTTGTAAGAACCTCTCTATTAATTTTCGGAATTTTAATTCTAGTTGTATTTTGTTTGCGTGTAAAAGGTATGAAATTCATCTTGATTTGAGAAAGGTAATGATCTGAAGTTACATTAATGGATTTTCTGACCTTGACATTTTGAATTTCTTTGAAACAATTTCGAGAGATAGCTACATGATCTAGTTGAAACTCACCCAGCAACGCATTTGGGGAGACCCATGTTTTCTTTTTACTTGGTTTTGCTTTAAAATGTGTGGACATAATCTTTAAGTTTAGATGTTCACAGAGTTTAACCAATCTCTCACCATTCCTGTTGGTTCTATTGTGAGCGGGATATTTACCTATTATATCAGAAAATTTTCTCTCAGATCCAAGCTGAGCATTGAAATCTCCAAGTAAAATTTTTACATGATTAGAAGGAATTTTGAGAATTTCGGCTTCTAACTCGTCCCAAAATTCATCAACTTTCTCTGGATTCGTTTTATTATCCTTATTTATAGGAGCATGGGCGTTGATTAGCGTGTATCTCTTATTGAGAGATTTTATAGTTAGAAAAGATAGTCTGGCATTCACACTTCTAAAAGCGATAACTGCGTCCAAAAATTTCTTGTTGACCATAAAAGCTGTTCCAAGATGTGGCATGTTCTTCATCACTCTCTTCCCAACTTTTCCTTTGAAAATTCGGAAGTTGTCAGATTCAAAGGTGTCCTCATCCAAGAACCTGGTCTCTTGAAGGGCTAATATTGTAATGTGATGTCTATGAAGTTCTGTTGTTAGTTGTTTTAATTTTCCAACCTGAATTAAGGAATTCACATTGTATGTTCCAAAAAAATATTTTCTCATTTTCTTGAATCTTGAACTGTTCTTGTGGTGCTCCGATTCACCATAATGTAACCCTAAACTGCTAGGCACCCTGGAATCCGATTTACGCCTAGCATTGTCTTCAGGGTAATCATGACCAATAGAAGCTAAATCCATGATATTAAAGTAAATGTGGGTTGGACAAAGTCCAACGTTATACAACTAAGATTGTGAGTCCTAGAGGTTGCCTCAAGATGTGTTCTGGCTCTTATTTTACGGCTTAAGCCAACCCTCCTCCTTTCTCCGGGCTTGGGACCGGCAACAGAAACTACTGAGCTACTCAATCCACCCAGTAGATCCTGCAGGCGGAGTTCATATATTAAATAGTGATCATTATTCTTGCTAGTTCATGATGATGCGGATGTCGAAATCTTCAAGATGGACGTTACCCCGAGACTGCAAATCTCTCCAGCCTCTGATGAGAAAAGACAGACAAATTTAAACCGTGATCACATTTTAAAAAAAAATACAATTGGGACACCCTGTATATAGGACCGTTCGTTGCGTCAACGAGGAATATGCAATAGTGCCATAATGTCTTCGAAAGGGAAAGTACTCTCCTTTTCAGCTGCTGAAAATAAAGCCATGTATAGATCCAGTGGAGGGTGACTGGTCCGTTAACGAGTTCCGAGAAGACCCCCAGCTGTGTTAGCCCAGGTACACAAAGGCTGCTTGTTGTTACTCGCTAACTGTCTGGATGGTTGCTAGACAATACATGATATTCTATGAACACTTGACAATTTAAAACCAAACAAAATACATGACCTCACAATAAACATCAAAATCAAGATGACACAAAGGTGCATGATATCTCAAAACCATGACACAAAAAGTCAATTACATCAATAAATTTAAAATAAATACAAAGTTCCTACAAGGTCAAACAGGAAGTGTCGAAGGGTCCTTGTCTGTCGCCGAACAATAGGAGTTAAGCCGTGGAGCAGTACAAAAGAGGAGTAGGAGTGGTTTGCAAATAGTGACCGACCAGGTATATGCTGATGGCCTCAGGCAAAGATATAGCTCGACAGAGATGTCAAGTATTCACGACACACTCGCGTACGAGAAAAAGGCCACGGGTGTCTCCTGTCTTGTCACAGGAATAAATGAAAAGGAAGCACATGAATTAAGATCAGAATAGGCTCACATGCTAGGTTGGCTATTAAGGAGCTCGGGCATCCAATTAGAATAAAAGGATAACAAAAATACAACATTATAGCGAGGCGAAATTCACAAGATCATTTGACAAATTTTTTCAACTGTGTGACGTGGGCCGAAGTCACTGAATTATCGTGATCGTCCACTAACTCAACTGAGACAGGATTTAAAAAGCGTGAAATAGTCTTGGGAGTTGACCAACGTAAGCACAGCTTACTGGAAATTTGTTTGGTAGCGTCACTCAAAGGATGTAAACGACACAAAACTTTGTCTCCAATTTGGAATTTAACATCATGACGGCCTAAGTTGTAGCGCTTCGCTACTCTGGCTTTTGCCTTCTTGAGGTGACCGGTAGCGATGGCCCATTTTTGAGCAACAGAGGTGGTGCGAGAAGGTTCGGAAAGATATTCAATATTCCATTGGAGCAGCAAGGGGTCGACGAGCGCTCGGCCAAGGAATAATTCAGCTGGAGTAGTTTGAACGGACGAATGGAAAGAGGTATTGAACCCGAGACTGAAATACTGTAGGTTCGTATCCCAGGAGGTTTGATCGGCATTGTGAAAAGCGGACATACAAGCCTTCAAGTTTTTGTGAAAACGCTCTACGTGATTTCCCTGCGGTCGATACGGTGACAAAAAAATATGTTGGATGCCCCAGTTAAATACCATAGTTTCAAAAGCTTTGGAACGGAATACAGAGGCATTATCTGATACAAGGTATTTGGGAGGACCAAAAACTCCAAATATATATCTAGACAAGAAATGGATAGTAGTCTGAGAAGTGATATTCTTTACTGGGAATAACCAAACAAACTTCGAAAAACTATCAATGGCAGTTAAAATGGCTTGATTGCCAGATTTTGATCTCACGACTGGACCAAAGTAATCAATGAAAAGGCGTTCGCCGGGACGAGTGACGATACCAGCTTGGTGGAAGCCTACACGAGTGTTCTGGGCAGGTTTAGAACGCTGGCAGGTTAAACATCTTCTGACATGAGCAAAAGCATCTACTTTAATTGAGGGCCAATAAAATTCACCGGATATCTTACGGAAAGTGCGCTGCATCCCTGCATGAGTTCCCAGTGCAGAATCATGATAATATGTCAAAAGCATATCACGTACTGCTAATGGAGCAAAAATTCTAAATTTAGAAGAGTTAGGAAGAACATAGCCAATAACATCATTTCGAACACAAAAGTTGCTTACTGCCGGATCTTTGTTTGCAATTTTTGCACGGAGGTCAGTGCAAAATGGATCCTCAGACTGGAATTTCCGGATATCCACAAAAGACCAAGGACAATGTTGCAACAGGAAAAGATTTTCTTGAAGTGGTGTACTGATAGAAACGCTCTCGATTGGAGTCCTAGGGGTCTCTTCAAACATGCGTGACAGGCAGTCAGCTACCGGGTTCTCGCTCCCTTTTACGTGGATGATATCAAACTTAAAAGATGACAACCTCAAAATCCACCTGTTGATGCGTCCAAGCTTTTTCACATGAGAAAGACTCCATTTCAAAGCCTCATTGTCGGTAAAAACAGTAAAGTGACGGTGTTCCAAAAAGGTCCTGAATTTTTCACATCCAAATACCACAGCAAGACTTTCCTTCTCGAAAATTGAGTAACGTCGTTCATGTTGATTTAACATACGACTCGCGAAGGCCACTGGTGCAAATTTTCCATCCACACGCTGGCTCAAAACACTAGAAATGGCCAAATCACTGGCGTCACAATGTAAAAAGAAAGCTGATTCGAAATCAGGCGTGTGCAGTACTGGTGCTGACATAAGGGCTTCTTTCAAAACATTGAAAGCTTTGTCCTGTTCTGGCCCCCACACAAATTTCACATTCTTCTTTTTGAGAGCATTTAGAGGTGCCGAAATGTCAGAGAAGTTTTTGATAAAACGAGAATAGAACGTGAACATACCCATTACTCTTCTCAAGGCCCTAACTGTGGTGGGTACAGGTAACTGCTGAATGCAATCTGCGCGCTCGGGTATGACACGGATACCATCGGCTGACAGGATGTGACCCAGAAATTTAATTTGAGTGCAGCCCAAAGAGGTCTTTTTTGGATTGATAGTGAGACCGGCCTTCCTGAGGCGGGAGAAAACTTCCCTAAGATGAACGACATGTTCCTCAAAAGATCTGCTGTATACGACTAAATCGTCAAGATAATTAAATACAAAATTGAACTTCAGGTCTCCCAAGATGTCGTCTAGCACGCGACTGAGGACTCGTGCACCAACAGCTATACCCATCGGAAGACGTTTGAAATTATATAACCCGAAAGGGGTGTTAAAAGCAGTGAAGTCGCGACTCTCAGCATCCAAAGGAATCTGATAATAGGCACTATTTAGATCAATCATCGAATCCACATTGGCCCCGTGGAAATGTTGAAAAGCACTCTCAATAGTAGGCAGTGGGAAATTATCAAAGACTACCTTCTTGTTCAATTTTCGGTAGTCTACGACTAGCCAGTACTCGCCCTCTTCTTTCTTGGGAATTAAGAAAGCAGGAGACCCATAAGCTGATTTGGAAGGAACCACTACTCCCCGATCTTGCAAATCATTGATATACTTTTTCATGGCCAAGAGCTTGGGCGGATTACAAGGAAATGGAGGACTTCGAACAGGTACATTGTCGCTCAAGTCAATGTGGCATTCGTGATTTACAACAGAACCTAAATCTTCTGTGAGGACATCAGAAAATTCCTCAACTAAATCGTTCAGAGTATCACGTTGCTCGGACATCAAAGTTAATGGAAGATGTATGGAAAATACAGGAGACACATCAACATAGTTAGAAGTACATTCTTCAAAGGGGAACATTTTATCTGAGCGAAATTTGAAACAAAATGAATCGTTAATAAAATCCAACTGCATACCAGTTTTATGCATAAAGTCAATTCCTAAAATACATTGAGTGGAGAGATTGTTAACCACATGAAAAACATGTTTCCAAGTAAATCCGTGAATTTTAATGCGACATAGAATAGTTTCGGCAACGTCGATAACTGACGATCCCGCAGAGAGGAACTGACATTTATTCTGTATGGGGTGTTTTTGCAAAGATCGAATGCTATCTGCCACTGAACGGTGGATGAAACTTCTGGTGGCGCCTGTATCCAAAATAGCAGGTGCCGAGACATTATCGAAATTTACTGAGACTCCTGGTTGTAACACAACATCAAAATTAGATGCATTGTCTAGTTTGGATGGAGGACTGCTCCGGGAGTCGAACTCAGAACACCTCCCTATGAGTTTTCCTGGTTGGAATTACAATTCGGACAGGAACGAGTCGTGACCTCAGTCATCCCACAGCCAAAACAGAATTTTCGGCGTTTTAAAGAACACATTTTAAAATGATGTACAAGTTCATTACAGTTCCAACAAGTTATGCGACCAGAAGAAATATTGCGTGTGATTGTTGTTGGGTTGTGTGTAGTCCTTTCACGGGAAACAGCAGAAGAATTACGAGCCACAGAAGGGCTTGGATTAGAATTCCTAGAAAGGGACTCAGCACGGCGAGCAGACGGCTTAAACCGTAAGGTGTCGTCTTTTGTTCGGTCGACAGCTGGGCTAGACAGTGTTGTCTGGGGGGAGTAGGCTAACTCGGGGAAAATCGTATTATCGGCTCTTGGAGGTGGAGTATAGTTCGAACAGGCTCGTGCATTTAATTCATACTCAGGGCCTTGCAATATGATGTCCTCGATGGAAAAAACGGATGTACGCCGAATGAAGTATTTATAAGTGGGATTTAAATTCCTGTATATAATTTCCAACAGATCCCTGGGGTGAAAGGGTTGGGGGAGGTTCGCTGCTAACAGACGGACTGAGGTTACATAATCGTCGATCATCTCCCCAGGAGCCTGAGTGCGGGAGTATATTTCTTGTTTGAGAGCGAAATCGAAATCTTGCGGCGTGAAACGGTCCTTAATGCACCCAACAATTTCGTCCCATGACTTATAAAAATTTGGAGAAGTGCGATGCCACATCAGCGCTTTTCCAGACAAAAGAATAGGTAAGCAACGTACAATACTGTCGGGATGAATATCGTGACAATGACACAATTCCTCCACACGTTGGATAAAACAAAAAACTGATGAGTTATTGTTTTCTCCGGGAAAAGTCAAACCCCACCTACTCACTACTGATGCAACATTTTCGTTGAGGCGAGCACTATTAACAGTGCCTACAGGGGCGATGGAGCGATCTAAAAGGGGAGGGTCTATCATTAGCAGGTCCTGTGTCGTATCTTGCAATAGTGGCGTGGGCATTGTTAAAGATTCAAAGCCCATAAAATTTAACTCCTTTTTGACGGGTGGGAATTCTGACTTAGACATGACAATAGACAAGGAGAAAAGTAAAACACTTTAACTTAGTAAAATAAAGGTCACAATACCGTAATGTGTCCTATTCCAGCGTTGCGAAGTACTCACTAACTTGTTGCACTCTTCACCTCGGAACTAGATTCTTTGGATGTCTTGTTCACTCGAGAAATGCTTTCACACTCCACACTTTCTTCGGGGATGGGGGAACAATTCAGTACAGGTATCTTAAACTCAGAAAGACAACATTGTAATAATTGAAAAAAAAAAATATAAGTTTGGTAACCTAAAGGGAACGATTTCGCATTTAACCACGCTCTGATTTACCATTTGCACCGCTTGTGCTTTTACGTTAAACAAAATAGCAGAGGCATGAGGAATACAGTGGAAGCGAAAACAACTTAAACAGGATCGCTAAGGAGCGGGGAAAGGATGCCTCTTTCGATGCGTGCTGGGCCCAAGATTCCGGATCGAAAGAAAGATACTTTCCAAAAAAAGGAAACGAATGAATTGTATAAAACAAATCAAAAGCGGAATTAAATTTATCTGATTGATCGAAGAACCCAGAAGCGTGTAGGTCGTGACTGCGTTACAGTATGAAGCCAAGACCGACGAAATCGAACGAGAGATGAGGGAACTTAAAATTACAAATGAAAGAGGACGAAACCAAAGTGAACTACTTACTAATGTATTTAAAACAAACTAAAACAGGTGCGCATAAGAGTAAGGATTAATTTAAACACAAAATGAAAGGTAAACTTGAAGAGGTATTGAAATCACTTAATAACAAACAAAATAAAATTAAAATTAAAGATGGTACCTAAGAAAGGGGTACACAAAAACAATATCAAGAGAAAAGTGTATAAATGAACTTAAGCACTAACAAAGATGAAACAAGAAAAATTAAAATGTACTTACAATCAATGTGCAACTAAACCGTAAGCGCGACTCGATAACCAAAATTTAAAATACAAAAAAAAACAAAAGATAGAGAGTATGGACGAGTTGAATAAGAGAACACCTCTACTTACGAGGATGACCTGGACTAGAATGCCCCGCGCCAAGAACAGAACTAAAACGCTCATGATGTTGTGAAATCATGGGGTAGGGGGTGAAAGTGGTGGGGATGGGAGGAGTGCGTATGTAGGAAATGGGGGTGGGGGGGGGGGATGACACGGAGTTACGTAATATAACGAAGCCAGAGGAAGCAACACAAAATTAACACATAAAAATAAAGGAAAATGAGCATTACATTAAATTAATTGACATTACCGGGACAGGACAATGAAAGGAAAAATCAATCAGCTAAGAAATATGCTTTGTGGGAAAAATATAGGCTGACATAGAGGTAGTAATGTCTAAATATAACGACATACGAAGAAACAAAGGAATTAAGGCATGGCGAATGGACAGTGACTAACACAAAGACCATCGCTCACACACTTTTCCTAAAACAGAGGGAAGGATCAACCTAGGAGCTGAAATGAGACATGGCTCCGTTACTCCAATGATACCTTGACCCAAAAAAAAAAACTCTGATACGACAATCAAATGAAAGATGCTTCGAAAGAGTGCACATCAATTTGTGACGTAATACAGAGCGCTAGAAAGCCTCGCAGAAAAATAGCATATATTTCAGACCTGAGAGATTTGAGTAAAAATAAAACCGATTACATGAAAGGTAGGGATGACAAATAAACACAGAGGCTTCGCTAAACTAACGTAAACAAAGGCGAAGGGACTTGGGTTCATGGATCGAATTCACATCATCATAAGAAAGGGAAATTGTAAGTGAATCAAAGGAGACATAAAAATAAAATAAAAAAATGGATAAACTGAAATTCAAAAAATGATAGCATGCCAGATAAATCAAGTGATCGAATCGTACTTACGCTTAGTTGCGTTGGGCACGGGCGAAAGCCCGACACACACGGCTGTGACCGTTTCACATGACGATCAGAAATGGAAGGGGCCAACCTTTTCTAAAGGAACGCAGTAACGCGCTCGAGAAAAATAAGTCGTAGAACACCCCCTCTCCAGAACATAAAGGGGGCCAATGGGAGAAGCAAAGCTTAGCAACAAGTTATGCTTCAACCAATGGTAAAACTGTGTCAGTAGGGGTGAAAAGTTTCACCATCTGGTGAAACATTTACGCAGAATTACAAGGTTTGAACGCAGTAGGTGAGACAGAGAAACGTATGTCACAATAATGCGACATGAAGGAAATGATGATAATAATAATAATAATAATAATAATAATAATATGACAAAAAATAATGAACCTGATAAAAACGGTTCAGCCTCTGAAGAGAAGGAGGAGTTTGAAGAGGAATTGCAGAAGCTGTTGGTAGGAAGAAATATGATTGTTATGGGGGACCTGAATGCCCATGTAGGAAGAGAAAGACAAGGTTATGAGAGTGTTCTAGGACCAGAGGGTTGGGGCGGAAGAAATGAGGGAGGAAAGAGACTGTTGGACGTCTGCCAGAGGAACAGCCTGCTAGTTGGGAACTCCTGGTTTAAGAAAAGAGAGAGCCACACAATCACATGGTACAGTGATGACTTGACCAGGAAGTCGGTGGTCGACTATATACTGTATGAGAAAGAACTAAATAAGAACATCACGGACATCAAGGTTATACCATCGGAGAACCTGGATAGCGACCATCGATTGCTGGTAATGAACCTGAGAGGGAGTAAGGAGAAGAAAGGGACTGAGAACCAGGAAAGATGTATAAGGATATGGAAACTGAAAGAAGGGGATAGAAGGGTCGAGTACCTCAAAATGGTAAAGGAAGGAATTCCAACAGATGAAGAAAGAGGGGTGGAAGAGGAATGGGCTAGATTTAAGAAGACACTAGAGCTCGAGCCAGCCGGGATGGCGGTGCGCAGAACACAACGCTACCATTACGTCATACCTCACTTCCATCGCACCAATCACAGTCAGTCTGTCTTGAGAATCTGAGCTAGTGTGTTGTCAGAAAAGCCAAGTGGAAAGCAGCGTGAAAGAGACGGGCTCGATGAGCTAAGGGACGGTGTTGCCATACCTCAGGAACTCATGGCAGCAGCCTGCGGTGTGGGGCTCGGCATGGTGGACCTGTTGCAACAGTGGACATGTAACTCTTTCTCTCTCTGCGCAAACCCCAGAGAGCCGGCCGCCTTCCGAGCTGACGCGAGCTCTAGTAGGTGCAGCAGAAGCAGTATGTGGGAGGACAAGTAGTAAGAAGAGGTGGAAGGAAACACCATGGTGGAATGAGAAGACAAGAGATATCGTAAGGGAAAAGAATAGAGCCTTTAGGAGGTGGTATCAAAATAGGGCGGTAGAGACAAGGGAAGAGTACCAGGAAAGAAAGAAGCAGGCGAAGAGAGTAGTGGCTGAGGAGAGAAGAAAGTGGATGGAAGAGTGGACAAAGATGATGAAGGAGGATAGTGAAGGTACAAAAAAGGTCCTGTATGGGATGGTAAAAAATAAAAGGCGGAAGGATCCTACGGATTATGTTAGAATGGTGAACAAAAGGGGACAAGAGATAGAAAATAGGGAAGAACTGAAGAAAATGTGGAAGGAATATTTTGAAGAACTTCTGAACCCAAATGGAAACCACAGTGAGGAGGAAGAAATCGGGGAAGAGGAAGATGAACTGCAAACAGAAAAGGACTTAACATGGAAAGAAGTGGAAGATGCAGTGAGGAAGATGAAAGGAGGGAAGGCACCGGGTGTGGATGAGTTGAGTGTGGAGATGGTGAGAGCAGCAGGAGAGGTGGGGATACAGTGGTTGTACCGAGTGATGAGGACAGCATGGAAGGAAAGGAAGACCCCAGAGGACTGGAAAAAAGGAATAATTGTCCCGATCTTCAAGAAAGGTAGTAGAACAGATTGCAGAAACTATCGGGGAATAACACTGATGAGTCATTGTGCAAAGATCTTCGAGAAAGTTTTGGAAAAGAGAATTAGGACAAGGATAGAAGGAGGGATGAGGGAAGAACAACATGGCTTCAGAGCAGGAAGGTCCACAGTGGATTTGATTTTTGCTGTAAGGCAGTTACAAGAACAGCACTATGAGTATGGAACAGATCTACTGATCTGCCTTCCTGGACATTGAGAAAGCATATGACAGTGTATGCAGAAACAAAGTATGGTAGTCCCTGGAGGATAGGGGAGTAGAGAAATGGACTATAAAGAGGATAAAGGAGATGTACAAGGGAAGCACGAGCTGTGTGAAAGTCGGAGGAGAGAGATCGGACTGGTTGGAACAGAGAAACGGCCTGAAACAAGGAAGTGCACTGTCACCGTTACTTTTCATTGTGGTGATGGATGACATAATGACCCGAGTGGCACAAGTAATTGGGGAAGGAAAGATGAAAGCAATGGTGTTTGCAGATGATTTGATTATTTGGGGAAACAAGGAGGAGGAGGTACAGAAACAGTTGGACGTGAGGGAAGGAATAATACAAGGATATGGGATGAAATTTAGCATAAATAAGAGTGAGATGGTGATCACAACAAGGAAGAAGGAAAGAACCACAATGGGAATAACAATTGGTGGGGAACAGCTGAAGAAAGTGTAGAGTTTCAAGTATCTGGGAAGCCTGATACAAGATAACGGAAGAAACGATAGAGAAATAAATGAGCGGGGGAGGCAGGCAGAAGCATTTCGGAGGAGTGTGAGAAGCATGTTATGGAGCAAGGATGTCCCTCAGAACAGCAAAAAGATCATATATCGGACGTACTATGTCCCTATCCTGACGTATGCCTCGGAGACCTGGGTTATGAAAGGAAGGGAGAAGAGCAAAATACAGGCCAGTGAGATGAGGTTCTTGAGAAGCAGTATTGGAGCTACAAAGATGGACAGAATAAGAAATGAGAGGACCAGAGAATTAATGAAGGAGGAACCATTACAGGATGGTATAGAGAAATCTAGACTTAGATGGTATGGACATGTAAAACGAATGGAGGAGAAGAGGATACCCAGGAGAGTACACGAGACGAAGTGGGAAGGAAAGAGACCGAGAGGAAGACCGAGAGACAGGTGGCTGAACGGGGTGGAAGAAAGTGTGAAGAAGAGAGGAGAAGACTGGACAAGGATGGAAGCTGAGAGATGGTGGGAAGACAGAAGACGTTGGAGAGGCTTGTGTTCCAAACAGACCCGGCCAGTGGCTGGAAACTGTGCAAGATGAAGAATTCCAAAAATATGAACGACAGTTCTTGCGGCCAGTTGTATATATTCGACTGCTCAGAAGCTATTCAAGTCAGATCTGCAAATCAAGCGAATTCTTGAATCAGAGAGGCCACACTTCATATTTCAAACAATATTATGCAACATTCAAAATACCTCTAAATTAAATTGCAATCCAGCTGGTGATATTCGATTAGCATGACTCATAATATGGGATAAAGCCCCAATGGCAAATATTCATTCATTAATGTGTGTGAATCGACTTCTAAAAGATATTATACGTAAAGACATTATTCCCTCTTGTGGGAAAGTTATTGTTCTTGGAGGAGACTTCAGGTAGGTTTTACCGCACGCTTCTCGCCAAACAGTTAATCACATTATTGTATTAATTACTCATCTCTCTGGCCCTTCTCCAAAATACGCCGCTTACATAAAAACACGCGATCGAAACCAGATGAAATGGAATTTTCTGATATTTTGCTACAAGTTAACAGCGATTACTCTTCTGTGGATGGTGAGCAATCAAATGTTATTGAATTACCAGCCAGACTTTCAACACATGTTGATATCGTGACTGAGATTTACGGCGAAACATTCACTTCTGGGAAGGATATATTAAATTCCTCAAAAGTTTGCATTCTTACACCAAAAAATGGACACTAATGAAATTCATTTTTTAAGTCATTAAACTTATATCCAGTAGTTCAAAAACATATACTAGTGTTAACAGATAAAATACTGAAGATGAAAGCCAGCAGGCGCACATATTCCCTGGATGTAAGGTAGCATTTCATACCCAAGCGACGGAATGACACATAGAATATTATTTACTCTAGCTGAAGTGATTTTCCAGTCTGTGTGACCTGAAATATGTTAAAATGACCCCTTTCAGTACTGTAATCTGTAGCTTCGAGGTATTTGATGCCTGCTGCGAGTTCCTTACAAGGTCGCTTGTAGCTGCTCACTAGCGCAGCATGCCCTCTTTTGATATTTCGTGGTACTGCAGGGTGAGTTGGGGTAGGGAGGGTAGGAAGCAATTCAATACATTACATAACTGCGACTGGAAAGAAGACGTGCTCAGTTTTTTAATATAGCTGAAGAAACACTGCCAGTGTTTGTGAAAAACAGTCTTTTATCTACTGTGTGTGTATTTTACCGTGGTAGGCCATCATTTTTATAGTTCAGCGATATAATGTTATTTAGTGCAATACAAGGGAGTAAGATATGCAGTAGAAGTTTCTGTTTACTATAATAGGCGCGACTCTCTGTAAAAGAAGTGAGGTCAACCCTTGGGTCTAGAGATGGCAGTACTGCATAATTCGTGATCTGCGGCAAGCTAGCTTTTCTTTGAGGACAAATAATAATAATTTTTTTAGGAGGTTGTGCTCCTCATCAATTGAGCATTACCATGAAAGGGAAAGCATGCATTTTAATGTAAATACAGTTGAACCTGCTTTATTTATACGTAACTCTCTTCTGCGTATTTCGTATTTGTACATAATTTCTTTTAGGTCCTGGCAAAATGTAATTCAAAAGCATGTTAATTTAACCTTATTTATACGTAATTCATTTATACGTAATTCGCTGTTATACGTATGAAGTGTCAGTGAAATACATCTGAGTTTTGCGTAGCCTGATTGTAATTTAATGAGCACGTGTTGTTATCGAAGAAACTACAGTACTGTATTTATGTAGTTTCCTCTTTGTCGGCGTAGACAGAATGGTCGGGTTTCGGTGCTGAAACAGAACACAGGTTCAGTCTCATGTGGGACATGCTCTAGATTGTTCACACGAAAACAATTCTCATATTCAAACAAAATTATTTTCTTTTGTTTCTGACTTGACCGCCGACTTGGCTGGTAACTTAATCTTTAGCGGCATTGTGAAGGTCAAAAACGACGCAGCTAGAGGAGGAGCGACATGGAGAGCGAAGGGAACTCGCTCGGTTGGCCTTTGTTACGCCGCCAGTAAGTAAGGGTCTACAATGTCACTCTGCAAAACTCTGTGTTTTTTGATTGATATGAGAATTTCTTTCCTGGGAACAATGGTCAAGTAAAATGTCCTCGGTGCCGGTATCTGGTGTGTACTGTTGAACAGTAGTTTTATCATTCAGTTGCTTTCGATTAGCCATGGAGAACACAAAAAGGAAAAGTTATACACTACATGAGAAAGTAAAATTCATACGAGAAGTGGACGCTAATCCGCACAAAACAAAAAATGAAATTACTTCAGACTGAGGGATTGCTTATACCACGCTATGTACAATCATCAGTAAAAAAAAACTCTATTTTGGATGAGTTTTTAAAACTGGGTTCGAAATCAGCTAAGCGCAGCCGTTGGCAAGAAGGGAGGAACGCAGATTTGGAGAAAGCACTCTTCATTGCGGTGACTCAAAAGCTGTGGACGACGTCACGGTGCAACACTGGAAAGAAGAGGTTCTGCCGGCTATCATAAGCGATTACCAGCCTACAAACATCTACAATTGTGATGAGACCGGCTTATTCTGCAGTCTCCTTCCTAATAAAACATTAGCTGAAAAAGGTGACTCCTGCCATGGAGGGAAGAAAAGTAAAATTCTCGTAACAGTTCTCCTTGCCACCAATGCAGATGGATCGGACAAACTTCCTCCACTTGTAATAGGAAAATCGAAGAATCCGAGGTGTTTTAAGGGTCGAAAACAAAACCTACGGAATATGAATCCAACAGAAACTCTTGGATGACTATGCTTCTAATGGAACAGTGGTTGAAAAAACTCGACATTAAAATGAAAAACAGAAGTAAATCCTTCTTCTTGTAGATAGATGTGCAGCACATCCACCTCATCGTTCTGGAGAATGTCCGAGTGGAACTTTTCCCTCCTAACTGTACCATTGTTCTACAACCACTTGATTTGGGCATCATTGCAAATTTCAAAGTGCATTATAAAAGAATGCTGGTTCAACATTTAATAACACTGAGTGGTGCAGGAAATGAAACTCTCTCCATTAATTTACTACAAGCCATGGACTTTATTAAGGCTGCCTGGAAGCAGGTGTCATCCTCCACAATCAGCAACTGTTTCCGCAAAGCTGCCTCTAATGATGATTATGGGGACGAAATTATATCTGACAATGAGCTATCGCTACCGGAGGGTGCAGATTTCGATACTTTTGTGCATTTCGATGATAATCTGGCTGTATGTGGGGGTACAACGGGATGAAGAGATTATTGCTGATGTATGCCAACAACGCGGTGGTGACGGACCGGCTACAAGCGATAGTGACAGTGATGGAGATGGAGATGACGACTTGAATCTTGAAACGCCTGAACTAAGTGAAGTGTTAAGTGCGATCGATGTGTGTAGGCGTTACATCAGTGCGAAAAGTTGTAGTGAAAATGCTTTGAATTCATTACTACGTTTTCAAAAGGAGGTTTATACACTTAATGCAAGAAAAGTGAAACAAGCCAAACTATCTGAATCTTTAAGGCTGGACCAAGTTCAAAATAATACAGTACTATATTTTCTGTCTTAATGTATGTATTGTTTGCTAGTATATACACATGTAGGTCTATTCCATTGGTTTTTCAGTAAAATGTAATGTGTTGTGCAATTCTGATTTCTAAGTAATTCTGAGTTATGAGTAGTTTTTTTTCTTCCCCTTGATCTACGTATAAGTCAGGTTCAACTGTATATAAGCCGGTAACACATGGCTGTAAGGTTGCCCTTCCATCTGCAAATTATACTATCAGCCGTGTCTTTTTTTTCTCAAAACAATAAAAACATTTGGAATTATGAGAGATACAGTGTCATTAATAATACACACAAATATCTTTTTTAAAATACGAGCCTTACAATAGTCGCATATGATATGTAACATCTGACATGTTATCCTACTATGAAATTGAGATGAAATATATGTGAAGTCAATTTATTTCGGCTGTACTCCTCCAGTTTTACATTTTTTCTCACGTTTCTTTTGTCCATAATTTCGCATATATTCTTCTTTGGATTTACCCATCTCTGCAAATCAAATAATCATAAAAAATAGGGGGCATCACCCCAAGTCCTACAACACCTCATACAGCATTATTGGTTCGCGAAATATTAAAAAGCCGATGACCCTTTAGTTTTGGGTCCTTTGGTCAAATTAAGAGGGGGATAGAAAAACGGGGGGCGTCACCCCGACTCCTAGGACACCTCATACAAGTCCCTAGCATTATTGGTTCGCGAGATATCAAAAAGTCGATGACCTATTAGTTTTGGATCTTTTGGTTAAATTAAGGGAGCTATAGGAAATCGGGGGGTGACACCCCGAGTTCTAGGACACCTCATACAAGTCCTTAGCATTATTGGTTTGCGAGACATTAAAAATCAGATGACCTATTAGTTTTGGGTCCGTCGGTTAAATTAAGCGGGCTAAAGGAAAACGGGGGGGGGGGGGGGGGGTCCCGAGTCCTAGGACACCTCATACAAGTCTCTAGCTTTATTGGTTCCCGAGATATTAAAAAGCTGATGACCTATTAGTTTTGCCGGGAGTGCAAATCCCTTGTTAACAGTGGACTCTGTTGGTCATTGAAAGATCTACTTGTAAAACTCCAGTGCCAAATCCTGACTGGTACGCATGCGCGAGGTACGTCGTGGTACCAATAATTTATTGTAGGAATATCTTTAATGGGGCCTCCAAACCTTGAAGTTTGGAAGTATGAAGATTTAATAAATCATAATTGCTTTCAGCAAATATGCTATAATGAATATTTTCACACCAAAGAACGACAACTTGAAGATGATTTATAGTAGGAATATCTTTAATGGGGCCTCCAAACCTTGAAATAAACCGTATGCAATGTTTCCTCTTTCACATTTCTGTCCCTTTTCCAAAATCACTCCCACAAAATATATCCAGCAACCAAGTGTAAAGATGTTACACATCAAAGGACATCCTTTCTCAAAGTCATCTGTGGGGCAGATGACCTCGTAGTTCCGCCCCTTAAAACAACAATAACTAACTTAAGTCATCTGTAAGTAGTAATTATGAAAAAGAACATTTGTATAATCCAGGATTAACCTTCTGATAGAAGATTGAAAGAAAATTAGTGATCAGTGACGTAACGAACATGTTCCTAAAAACAAGGGCATTATGAAATGCTTCATTGATGTTGTTTGTTTCCTCGGCAAACCAGACCAGGCTTTCAGAGGGCATAATGAAAGTACAGATTCTTAAGGGAACCGGGAAGTGTGAAACGATCAAAAAATGCATTTTTTTTTGCATTAAATTCTCCCGAGTTTTCTGAACAAAATGATGCATTTTTATATTGTTTTGTGCATATTTAGTTCATAAAGAAATATTTAAAAGGACTGCGTGCTTCAGTAAGTTGAGCCATACCATGCCCCTTTGCACTCTGATCTAAATTTCTCTCTCCCCTGTGGAGATAAAGTATTCTAGTAAATTCTGCTGAATTACTATTTATGTTGTATGCACTGGCATGTCATCTTTTGTTTCTTGTTGTGCATTTCTATCAGTAAACAAGTTGTTCCATGTCAAATTATAAAAGTTTCGAATGTTGCACATTACTTTCATGCTATAAGTGTTACAAAACAGTAATGATGCCTAGAGTCAGTAGAATGTACAAAAAACACGAGTTCCCAGGGAAGATATACTAAAGTAAAGAATTGCGAACCTCGTGTTCATTCTAACCTGCAAGAACAAAGAAGCAGTAGTGACAATGCAGGCCTAAATATTTCAAGCTGTTCAAGTAGTCAACTGATATGTTTGGGTGAAGACTTTGTAGACAGTGATTCTCTAAATAGTAATGGTATGGGTAATATTATTGTTAATGTACAGCTATTATCAGAATTCATCATCAACAACACCTGCTGTAAATATTGTAAATGTGAAGGCTCTTTGTGTATCACTGAGGATACCAGTGCTAGAAAAGGACTGTCTTTTAAACTGGTAATTCATTGTCAGAACTGTAACATTAATAAATCAACTAGGACTTCAGAAAAAACTGCAAATAGTTATTTTAATATAAATGTAAGAATGGTGTATGGCATGCGTTGCATAGGAAAAGGGCAGAACGCAGCAGTGAGCCTTTGTGCCATGTTAGACTTACCCCCTCCACCCAGGATATCTTATATATTAAAATAGTTTTCAAAAAATTTCACCTTTTTCAAAAACTGAAATATCTTTGGAAGTATTTGCGCTACGACTACGTTTTTTGTCTTAAAATGTAATGCCCGTCAAGCACCGTTGATTGATACCCACCTTACTTGATTATATCATTCGAATATTAAAATAATTGCGAATATTACTTCCTTCAAGGTCTCACGAAAATAGAATCGAATGACTTGACGGTCATATTGTCGCTAGGCGACAACGACTAACACTGTATCATGATATTCAACGCCGCCGCAATTATAAATCTAACTTGATATTAACAGAGAGATCCCAAATTACGTCATGATATCGTTCACTTCTACCTGCTCCACTCGGGCGCTAATGTAGCATGTATCCATACATGATTTAGTTAATTTCTACCTGTTCCACTCGGGCGCTAATGTCGCATGTATCCATACTATAAGTAGAAGGGGATTCTGTGCACATAATTTAATTAAAACTTCTCAAAAAATGGAATTCTTCGAGACTGAAATGCTCATGCACAATCAGCAGTCATTTTGCTAATGACACTGTCATGTCAACATCTCTTTGAATGACAAAAAATACTGTATACGAAAGACAACTAATTTCACGAAGATGCCGCTACAGTCGAATGTTGGAACCGCCATTTTGTATTGTGTATCCGATCTTTCTGTTATATAGTCTTTGGTCTCAACAGCTACAAACTGTCTTCTTTTCGTTTCATCATTCGTCCTTATAAGGTTGTGTGCTCAATCAATACAATGAATCATATTATGATGAATGAGAGGCGACACTCAATTACAAATGTTATAAAGATTAAAGGTGACGGTAATTGTATATTCAGGTCATTGGCATATTGTGAGTACAAAAATCAGAGTTTATTTTCACAGGTTAGAAAGCGAATTGTAAAACATGTTACAGACAAGTTGAATAATTATTCTTTCTTTATTGTTGGCAACAGCGATATGTACGAAACTGCTATCAATACTAGCGATGATTACAAAATGTATATGTCTATGAATGGTGTTCATGGAGGTCATGTTGAGTTAGTTGTCGCTGCTCAAGTTTGCAAAATGGATATTTATTCGTGGATTACTACTGTTGTATGGAAGGTGACCGGTTAAAATATATACGTCATCAACAAACGAAGTTACGAGTTGATACATATGCCGGTTTAGCAGACGCCTTGCATGTACGAGCAGAAAAAGAAAATCTCCGAGTCGGTCGTATTGTAGTTTTGCCATCTTCTTTTACAGGTAGCCCAAGGAAAATATTGCAAAATTATCAGGTTGCGATGGCGATAGTGAGGAAGTTTGGAAAGCCAGATTTATTCATTACGTTCGCCTATAATGCGGGCTGGCCAGAAATACTTAACAGCATTCATCTCTGGGAAACAGCTAATAATAAGCCTGATATTGAAGTGCGAGTTTTCCATTGCAAAGTAAAGAAATTGCTACGATTGAGTAATGTTAAGGAAATTTTCGGTAAAAGCATATCTATATACAGTGGAATTTCAAAAACGAGGTCTCCCGCACATCCATTTACTCTTAACATTAACGGAAGATTGTAAGTTTTGAGAAATTTCTGACATTGACAGTGTGGTGTCAGCCGAAATACAGATCTCGAGGATGAAGCGCTATACGAGTTGGTAAGGCGTCATATGGTACATGGTCCTCGCGGATCTTTGAATTCTTCTTCAGTCTGTATTGTTACGGCTGTGAGTTTGTTTCATCGCTCGCCGCATGGGTCACAACTGCCCCAGGGCTGGGCTGCTCTGCCTCAGTGTATTGCGTGCGCCTTATGCAACAGGACTACTAGGACAAAGGGATGGTCCAGAATATTCGTGACTGAGCCAGCGAAGGAAACCTCGAGAAGCCGTGAACCCTGGATGGGTCTAGAGCATTTATTGAGTCACAGGCCTGCTATATAAGAGCGACCTGTCAAGCAGTTGTTGTTGTGTTTTACGAGCTAGTGCGAGCATTTATCCTGAGCGACAGAAGTGTGGTGACTTGCAAAACCCCTAGTGAAGCCGTTTCTCTTGACAGCGAGGAAGTGAGAAGCATACAGGGGACTGCCTGTGTTTTGAGTGAGTGTGATTTCACTGAGCGTCAGAGATATTGTGGTGAAGTGCCGTGCGAGTTACGAAATCCAGTGACATTCTTCCCAGCTCGTGAACAGCGAAGCAGCGTGTAGAAGGCTATCGTAAGTAACTGTAATTTGTGTACAAAGGGAAGAGTTGCATGTAGTTCTGTCAAGGCCACCAGACTCATTAGCGAGAGGATTAACTGTTGACAAGTGTAAAGGGAGCAAGAGCTCTCCATAAGCAAGAGACTTGAGGAAACTGGAGTAAGGTTCCAATTGCTTGTATTTGCTGATGAGTAGTGTATCTTTCTGGCCGCAATAAAATTATTTCTTTAAAGGAACATCCTGTGTTGTGCTTTCTACCCACCGTAATCCAGTTAACAAAAGTGCCACTAGGGGGTGGCACGTGAAAAAATGAAAATCCACAGCCTGCTTCCAGTCTCCGACCGGGTCAGGAATGGAATGAATGAAGCCCCCATCTAGCGGCGAGGATATGAACTGTGCCGGCTGCCGAGGCCTGACGCACTCCTCTGGGGCAATGATTAAAGGAATGACAGATGAAATGAAATGATAGTGGAGAGTGTTGCTGGAATGAAATCTTTGACAGGGGAAACCGGAGTACCCGGAGAAAAACCTGTCTGCCTCCGTTTTGTCCAGCACAAATCTCACATGGAGTGACCGGGATTTGAACCACGGACCCAGCGGTGAGAGGCCGGCGTGCTGCCGCCTAAGCCACGGAGGCTCTGGGGTGGCACGTAACAGTATGAAAGATGGCGTATGTAAGAAAGATTTCCCTAAACAGTTTCAGGAAGAGACCAATAATGCCAATGGTTATCCTTCGTATAGGAGAAGAAATAATGGACGGATTATTATAAAAACAATTCGAGGCATTGACATTGAAATCGATAGTCGATTCATTGTACAATCCATTTATTTTACTTTACTTGCAAGCTCATATTAATGTTGAAATACGCTCAAGTGTTCGGAGTGTTAAATACATCCTCAAGTATCTTATATATTAAAATCCACAAGTATGTGTATAAAGGTCATGACTGCTGCATTGTTAAAATATGTCCTGAAGGAGAAACGGTGAACTACGATTAAATTACTTCTTTCCTAAATGTTGGTCTAACAGAAGCCGCATTAAGGATATTTTCATTTCACATGCATGAACAGTCACATTCTAACGTGCGATTACCAGTTACCTTGCCATACTTGCAAAATATCTATTTTAAAAATGATAACGCTCCTGATATTTTACTTCAAGCACAGTTGCGCAACACGGAATTACAAGCGCGGTTCACGTGAAATCAAGATTCGCAAGCCAGAAGTCCGTATATATATCCTGAAAGACCAGTACATTACGTCTGGAATAAGAGCAACTGCCAGTGGCAATAAAAGAAAAAAAAGTTTCAAAAACTATAGGCAGTATGTATAATGTTTCGCCTACAGAAACAGAAAGGTATTATTTACGCCTGTTATTGCTTCACGTCATAGGTGCTACCAGCTTCCAAAATCTACGAACATACAAAGCCGTTGTCTATTCTACTTTTAAAGAAACAGCTAAGGAGCGAGGTTTGCTGATTGATGATTCTGAATGGCAGCGTTGTTTGGCAGAAGCGTCACAATTTCAGATGCCTTCTCAGTTCCGACAACTGTTTTCTTACATATGTATCATTCAGACCCCTTCAAATGTAAGACAGTTATGGGACATTTTCAAGAATTCATTATCAGAAGATTATCTGCAGTTTCATGAACCTAACATTGCATATCAGTTCACTCTTATACATATTTCTAATACATTAAAGTTCCATGGTCTTCCCATGATTTCTCTCAAATTGCCAGCTATTATTGATAATTTCCCTTAGACAAATTTACCAATGAACTATCCAAAACTTAATGAGGATCAATTAAGTCGGATGATAAACCAAGCAAATGGAAACAAAACGGCTATAGTTACCGATTTTGGAGTTAGTACAAAACAGCAATGAAAGGATGAGTAATGCATATTTCATTGACGGTCCAGGGGGCACCGGGAAAACATTTCTTTACCAATGCTTGATTCACAGTTGCACAAATTTGGGGTTAAATGTAGTTTCTGTTGCATGGACTGGTATTGCAGCAATGTTACTACCCCAGGGGCGCACTGTACACAGCCAGTTCAAGTTACCTCTACATTTACATGAAAGTTCTGTATCAGGAATAAAAGTTAACTGCAAGGAAGCTTTTTATATTCGTTCAGCAAAACTTATCATCTGGGATGAAGCCCCTATGACTAATAAGCACGCGTTGATGTGTGTAAATCGGCTGCTCAAGGCCATCATGAATAACGACGTGCCTTTTGGAGGAAAAATTATCATCTTAGGTGGAGATTTTAGGCAGGTATTGCCTGTTGTGCCTCACGCATCTAGAGCAGCTTCAGTCCAAATGTCAGAAAGGTTCTCTCCTTTGTGGCCATTATTCAAAATTTTTAAACTCAACAAAAATATGCGAGCGGATACAGATCAACGTGACTTTGCAAACTTCTTGATACTAATTGGTAACTGTGAATACCCTCACATCGATGGAGAAAATTCAGAATTAGTCGACTTACCACCCTCCATCATTGCTAAAACGGATATCATCATTGAAATATATGGAAACGAAGTTTCCACGCTTAAAGATATTTCACGCTTTTCAAAAATAGCGATTTTAGCACCTAAAAATGAACACTGTAAAGAAATCAATGACTAAGTTTTAGAGCTAATCCCAGGATCATCAAGAACTTACATCGGTGTGAATAATTTGATTACTGAAGATGAGAGTGAACTTCTACAATTCCCAACAGAATTTTTAGACAGCATAGACATAAGTGGATTGCCACCTCATATCCTTCGACTAAAAGAAGGCTCTATTGTGATTTTGTTGAGAAATATTAATGTTACCCAAGGTCTGTTGAACGGTACCAGACTGTTGGTTCGGAAGATGCATGACAATTGCTTACACCTGGAAATTATTACTGGCGTAAATGTTGGAAACAATGTCCTACTTCCTCGCCTTGACCTTACGCCATCAGATACTTCTATGCCATTTTACTTCAAAAGGAGTTAGCTTCCAGTACGTTTGGCTTTTTGTATAACTATCAATAAAGCTCAAGGTCAAACACTAGATCAAGTAGGCATTTATTTACCTCAGCCGGTGTTTAGCCACAGACAACTCTATGTCGCACTATCGCGAGCAAAATCCTATTATGACGTCAAAGTTCAAATAGAACCAAAAGGCAAGCGAACAGCTAATGTCTTATGGAAGGAAGTACTATTAGAATATTGAAACAAATGTTGCGGAGGAGCACAGACCTCAGCAAACGGGGCACAGATTAAATAACAATTATACAAAGACGTCCACATCCCTAATACGATAACTGTCCTGTGGTAATGGTAAAAAAAAGTGCTATTGTCCTACACCAGTGATTACTATCCTACATCATGTTCTTTCGTTCCCTCAGTTCTATAACTAAGATATACTCAATCAAATTTACAGCTTAATATATATTAATTCCTTCTGTGTGAGTTATCTTTTCATTTCTCATCAATCGCCTTTACTTACTATGCTATCTGTAGAGGTGGAGGTGATAGCTGTCTTTACAGACGTGTGCAAATTATTAGATTCGATGTCAGTTTTCCAAAATTGCATTTTTACTTTTCACGGTTTAATGCACTAAGTATGTTTACAAGGTGATGAAATTACTTCAAATGTTTAACCAAGACTCCTAATTATATTTTCATTTAAGAAACTCAAATTAAAATGATTTTTTAGAATTTCCACTAACAGAGGAGCCTTGCAAATGCAAAATGCCACACGTTTCGTTTTTATTACTTCACTCTACTTTACGTGTGAATTTAGAGCACAGGTGGTCTTTTAACTGATGAACGCTATTGAACTATTCAAAAATTCATGAACTATGCATTGAAATCACCTGACTTAAATTCTAAAATCAATGAAAAATTGAAAACGGGCCCAGCTCAGATATCCCTCGGAATCCAATAATCTGCAAGTTTTCAGACGCAATTCCACGTGGGAAAAGGTGTAATTACACGGAAGTGGAAATACTACCAAGTAGGACAACAAAAGAAGTTGGTCAATAATCTGATTTTGAATAAAAGAAAGTATGAGTAATTAAAATTATTGTATTTAATTCTATTAATTTGCACACCTCTATATGTTACCCAAGAGTTACATCTCTAAATTCAAATATTAGAGACCCATCTTTTATTTTAGATTTATACCATTGGTATCATAAGTAGACAGAACACCAAATTGTACCGCTGTAGCCTTAAATTGTGTGGCTATCTCTATCTACTTAGTATAAAACAAAGTTCCCAATTCTTGGATGTAACGGGTAATCTCGAGAGCAACTTGATGGATTTTGATGCGGTTTTCACCATTCTGTAAAGGATTTCTCGATGAAGGATTAGGTAGAAAAATATTTATTTATGACCAAAAGAAGCCCAGCAGTTACGATTTCAGTGAATCGAGTTGAAGAAAAACCTAACGTCCATGGGTAAACCGTTAAAAATATCGATATACTCTGAGAATAGTTCAGCATGAAAAGTTCTGCAAGAAAGTCCGCGACAGCTCCCACATCGACCACTGTAAGTGTTTTTACGTTTTCATTTCTTCAAGCAATCTCCATTCAGTGGAAATTTAAATTACTAGCTTCAGAGTGAGTTTACGAGCTTGCGATCGACCTATCACCCTAGCTTCAGCCAACATTAAACTGTCGAGTCGTATAGCTTATGTGTTTGGAGTTAGCTGTTCACCTCGGATTTTCAGAATTGCGTCTGGAACCTGACGTCCGTGCGCCTTTTAAGCTTACGCTGGGTAAATAGTGGGATGCACGCACAGAGGACAGGCAGACACCCACACATTTGATCTTTTAAGTGAACTTCATCATTTACCCAAAAGCGACGGTACCGTAAATGTCTGTTCAGGTCACTAGCATAAAGACATGCAAATGTCATATGGACAGAAGGCCTGTAGGATTGTTGATGTGAATGCTGCAGAGCAGCACGGGTCTTCTAGTTTAGTAATTACTATGGGATTTTAAAGAAACACCTGCAGGAAGTGAGTAATGAAACAATGAGAACTGCAGCAACAGAACCTAACCAAGAAACCAATGGTGATAGTGACATTACTGTGATATTAGATGGGACAAGGCACAAGAGAGGCCACACGTCCTGTCTAGGAGTAGTTGCTGTCACAGGTAAGGTATTGGACTTTGAAATTCTCACAAAATACTGCAGAGGATGCAAGATAAACACAAAGGACTATGAAGGCTCCAGTGGGGGCATGGAAGCAGCTGGTGCTAAAGAACTCTTCCTCCGCTCAGTTGATGAGCGAGGAGTGCGATTTGTGAATTACCTGGAAGCAGCTGGTGCTAAAGAACTCTTCCTCCGCTCAGTTGATGAGCGAGGAGTGCGATTTGTGAATTACCTGGGAGATGGGGATTCTAAAGGTTATAAGTTAGTGAAGCACAGCCTTATGGCCCTAATGTAAATATAGAGGAACTTGGCTGTGTAGGGCATGTGCAAAAACGAATGGGTGGCAGACTTAGGAAACTAAAAAAATACTTGAAGATAACAAATTGGTGGTGCTGGTGGGTTAACTGATTCAGAAATAGATGTGATTCAGACTTACTATGGGTTAGCTATTAGGAGAAATACCCTCAGTTTGATTTACATAAGGCATCTACTGATTCACACCCACAACATACCTCATGCCCAAAAGATGAGGAGTCATGGTATGGGTTTCAGAAGGCATTAGTTGGTAATAATAATATCGTATGACCTCTGGTGCCGGGTGCAAGCTTTGTTATTTGACGCCCAGAGGGCAGCTTGCATGTCGAATTTTGTTATTCCTTGGATCGCTGTGAAATTCAAGGAGGTTAGATAGCTAAGTTCCTCGACACTAGAGCGCTTTCTAGTAGAGGAAGAAGGAACTTTTGTGTCGGCGGAAAATCCCAAGATTAATTTTTCCATTATGAACATGGCCTACTGAATTCAAATGGGTTCTTTAACATGCCAACAGCTATGACGTGCATGCTGTGATTTTTGTTGCCTTTCAAAAATTACTTACCACGATCAGGAGCGAACCAGCAAGCTTGGGGTTGGTAGTCTGACATGATAACCACTCACTCACTGTGGCAAGCCAGTCGGTGGTACTAGTTATCAACACAAACATTCACTTCCTAGTGCTGTGATAGAAGCCATGAGACCTGTTTTCAGAGATCTCAGTAAAGATAAATTCTTGAAGAAATTCCTGCATGGGCAGACTTAAAATGAAAATGAAAGTTTTAATAATTGTGTGTGGGAACGTTTACCAAAAAATGTTTTCATAGAATATTGTGCAATAACAAAAGTTTGGTTCTTTTCAGTTGGTCAACACGAATATACCCACAAAAGAGCTGGGTTATGCCCTAATCCTGAAATAAATTACATGAGATTAATAAATACACTTGGATGACCAGTTTCCATCTTCAAGCGATCATCATCAGATTTATTACACTTAGGCTATAACATCTATGTTTGAGAATACAGGTGAAAAATATTTACAATATGTACAAT
The DNA here is from genome assembly GCA_946902985.2 of Meconema thalassinum. Classification (NCBI taxonomy): domain Eukaryota; kingdom Metazoa; phylum Arthropoda; class Insecta; order Orthoptera; family Tettigoniidae; genus Meconema; species Meconema thalassinum. Next base: position 1,803,807,347 of record OX336388.2, on the reverse strand, counting down.
TATTTAGTTGCAGTATTGGTAATGCACCTGTCGGTGTATGCTAAATGTAGTATATCTAATGTTAGGTGAAATGCTAAAATGGTGATAAAAATCCGGAGTTTGTCTGTTTGGGGTGATTATATGGTTGTAAAAAATCAACTATGGTTATACTGTAATAATACAGGCTGATACTTATCCGGTTGTCTTCCTGGCTGGAACTTCGAGCAGTTTCGTGTTCACTCTAGCACCAGTTGTGGTCGACTGAACCCGGGTGTTAACTGGACGAAACTGGTTTTTCCTTTCTCCCCCCTTTGTTCCTATGTGCTCTCTGCGGTCAGTGCAATGTTTATTTGTGTGACGTTGCCAAATCTAGATAAGAATGTATGTTATTGAATACAGGAAGATCTACAACTATTAAAGACCGTGGAACTGTCTTCGCCACGCGTGGACTAAAAAGCCATTCGAACTAAGCGCTGCCCGGTCTATTGACGACGTCCCGGCACCTTTAATACTGCCGCACATACCGGCCTAGGTTTATTGCAGAAACAAGTACATAGTACACCTGATCCAGATAACATTTACCTATTAACCACCACTATCCCCCCCCCTTTTTTTAAATCTAGCTTGGCTGTATCGCTAAGTTGTGTTTCCGACAGGGTGTGTTTTTAGTAGAGTGAGAAGGGGTGAACTCGCCATAAAAGTGTGTTCATTTAGATTGTTGGGATTGTTTCGTTTGGCTAGGTGAATCTCGATTGCTTCCTTTATGTCTAGAGCTCTGCCTTTCGATTCATGATTAATTATTTTTAGGTCGGTCTCAATTTTAGTAAAGCTGTGCCCCGTGTCACACATGTTCGCATACGGCTGAATGTTTTCCGTATCTTATCGCATTCCTATGTTCATTATAACGTGTGTCTACTCGTCTTCCACTCTGTCCAATGTAATTAGCTTGACAAACAGTGTCTTGGCATGTGATAGAATATACCCCTGACTTTGAATACGGGTCTTGTTTATTTAGATGACTATTTTGCAGGTGCCTACCAGTTGTATTGTTCGTTGTGAATGCTATTTTTATGCCTTGCTTTTTGAAAATATTAGTGATTTTATATATGTTCGTATTCACATAGTTGAAGCTCGCAAATTTTTTCTCATTACTGTCCGGTTTGGGAATCGTTTTATCTGTATTTTAAGTTTGGCTATAATTTCGTCTATTTTGCTTGGCGGGAAATTGTTTTCCTTTGCTATTTGCTTAATGGTTCTTATTTCCTTCTTATAGTTGCCTTTTGACATGGGTATGTTTAAAGCCCTGTGCACCATTGAGTTGAACCCCGCTAATTTGTGCGTACTGGGGTGATTAGACTGATTATCGATTGTATGCAAGGTTTGTGTGGCTTTCCGGAATATGGAATATGAAAGTTCGTTATCTTTACGTTCAATGGTTATGTCAATATAATTTATTTTTCGGTCTGTTTCGGATTCCTTAGTGAATTTGATTGAGTGGTGTAGGCTATTAATGGATTGGAGAATTGTTTCTTCGCTCATTTCAGGATTAGGGCACAACCCAGCTCTTTTTTGGGTACATTCGTGTTGACCGACTGAAAAGCACCAAACTTTTGTTTACTTAGGCAACACTGAAAAATGGCTTCAAACCCCACAATATTGTGTAATAGTAATTGGTATATGTGATGCTACTATCAGATTCAATGAGGGTGCAAAGGGTAGACTAAGAGTTTTGAGGGCAATGGGCATAGAACCGGGTCATAACAGCTTTGTGTCGAATCGACCAAGATCGAGTAAAATATGCAGAAAGAGCAGCTAAGGCCTCATCAAAGGAAGGCAGAATTGAAAAAAGAAGGAAGGTAGATGAATCAGCTGAAGCAGATAATGATGACTATTCTTCTGGAATGCACTGAAGTAAGATGTAATATTAATTTTATCTTTATATCACTTTTTCTCAATACCACATTTTTTGCAAACATAGGTACAGTTTTTTAGGAACTGTTTGGTAAGGAAAGCTGAAATTTGGACCATACATTTTACATGTAATACTGAATGCTGACCTCTAAAATTATGTAATTAATTAGGTGTGATAGGTTCTAGAACTATCTAGATTGAAATGGTATGGGCATGTAAAGAGAATGGCTCCTGACAGAACACCAAAATTATATTTTGACCAGGTCATCCTAGGCTAGAGACCAAGGGGAAGGCCTCGAGACATTTGGGAGAAGCAAATCTGGAGAGACTTGGCCAAGAGGGATGCAGATTGGCAGAAGAAATTGGAGCACAATATGTGGAAGGACCGGACAAACTGGAAAAGGCTCATTTATACCCGTACCCGGCTTGCTGGAGCGGAGAATGGTTGATGAAGATGAGGTTCTGAGATATAAATTTTTTATTTTTAGGAATTTGGCAGGTTTTTTTTGTATGTTAATTTTTTTTTACTGAAATCTATTTCAGTTAGGTTGGTTGGTTCCTTAGTTTAGGGGCTGCGACAACACGGTCATGTAGCCCCGTGTAAATTAGGTGTGTGTAGAATTTGTCTGATAACCGGTGTTAATTGTGATGGCTGTATTAGTGTGTATTATCTGTGATTCAGTTTGAAGGACTGCAGACGATTAATTTTTTCAAGTAGTTCCTACTTTTGCCACCAAATGCTACCATCCACGACACCTAGCTGTGGATGCGGCTACTAAATGCCATCACAGTCAGCACTGGTGGCGAATGTTGGAACTAATAGAGCGTTATCAAACTAACCTACAAATTTTTGCTTCCACAAATGTAATTAGTGGAAGGTTCTTTTTCATGCCATAAATCTATGAACATGGGACCGCCGGCTTTATTTCCCCTCCGAAGGAAGGCATACTGAGGGATTTTTAACGCTCTTAAAAAATCCGACGACTTCGGTTGGGTTTGAACCCGCGATCTTGGGCATAGAAGCTCAGCATGCTACCAACTACGCCACCGAAGCCGCTCTATTTCGGTTAGGAAGTTGGTTGGATAAATAACATGTATAAATCTCATGACCAAATTTTGAAAAATGTTCTTGGAAATTGTACCTAAAATGTCTTTTATGACTTTTTGGTAAATTTATTACCTCTTTACTTGAACGTTTTTTCATTTAGAGCAATGAAACTGTAGTGAATCAAAGATTAGGCTCTGATAAAGATTGAAAAAAAATCCATTGAAAACTTTATTTTTAAATACCATGATGAGCGTTATTCTGCATTGCACACTTCCCGGTTCCCAATAGAGGAAATCTAGTTTGAAAATATTCTTGCACAGTCAATTGGAGATTTAGACTGTCTGCATGGCCCAGCGGTAACGTTCTCGCCTGCTGAATCCAAGATAGCGGGATTGAATCCCGGCAGAGTCAGTTGACATGTGAGGGAGCCATGTCAGATTTACTGGCACGTTAAAGATCCCCTTCGGGGCAAACTTTCGGCACCCCGGCGTATCTAAAAGCTGCAGTAGTTCAAAGGGACGTAAAACCCATAACATTATTCAATAAGAGAATTCTAATGTATTCAGTGGCTTATCAAATATTAAATAGAATCTTTATTTAATGTATTACTTTGATACTATGCCACAATTCTTGTCAATACGGACGTAATGGATTCCATTATGGAGTCGAATAAAGCTGAGATTACTTTGATACACCAAGTAATAAATTGGTACAGCCAGTTCTGTTTCTATAGTTCTGATTGAAGCTACGGATACAAGCTCTTCGTTATGCAGGATCCGAAGGTGTCGCCAGAGAACGGTTTATTTTTTATTCTTCTCAACATTGTGTGTCAGGTAGATTATGAGTACAGCTGTGGAGAAAAGTTAGATGCACAAAGCTACGATAGTGCAGCCTAATTTGCAGTCCATTTGAATGGACAGGCAAAAGTTAGAACATTATATCCTAATCCAAATTTGTCCACTGTTTTGCCCACAAATGAAACCTAGTATCGTCTCAGGCAGCTGCTACCATCAGAGACTACAAGTTGTTCTTTCTTATTTTAAATGGGCTGTCGGTATTTTTCTCGAAGTCAACTAAGAGAAGATGATGACTGCTACGCGCTGTAACTATTCACTTTTGGTTGGAACCGTCTACAAATACCACCATGAACATCTTAATTGCTGCCCGTGGATTTTCAGTTTTGTTGAAGGATTTCCGCTTTAATTTTATACCCACGGTATTTTCAAGCTTATACCCACGGTATTTTCATACATATTCCCTCTGACTGGCGTATTGCTTTCCATATTGCAAAAGAAGTCCCACGATATTGGTTATTGTATCATTAAGTAACTCAAAGTTCAGTGAGAGGTGTAGAAGCTGAGAAGGCCACAGTGTTAACTGCTAATAGGGGATCATGGATGCAACTTGTTCACAAACAGAGGCTTGTAAACTAGACTGGATGTTGAAAGGCAAACGGTCTCAAATGAAAATGTACATGTAATGTATTGTACCCGACCTGACTTGGACCAATGAGCTACGCAAGTGAGTCAGCCGTTTGTGTGAGAATTTTCTGGAGTCTGACGTCATTAGACGCTAGTTAGAGAACATTGAGGGAGAGTGAGTCACCACCTGTGACATTGCATGACAGCAGGAGTTGACGAATACACCACCATGGAAGATTTATGAAAATGGAGTTGCATGAGAAATGTCTCAAATGAATAAGGAAATACCTGTTATAACACAAGAAAATATACATCTAAATGCTTTAATATATGTCAGGTATTCACTTTCCATTATGGGAATTATGACATACTGTATAATATTTTATTTCATTCTCCTGAGATATCATTTTTATAAAGAAGGGTGGGGAGCGCACAACCCTAAATTGCCCCTCCAACACCGTGGGAAGTAGGGGAGACCATGCAAGAAGAAGGCAAAGTCATTTTAAGTCGAGCTCGTACAGACAGTTTTACATCGAGACCTTCCAGTTGATTTATGTCAAGCTCATAGTTACTGTCGACCAAAATATTATGTGCACTCGAGTTTGAAGGTTGTTTGTGAAGTAACCAATAGACCTACATAAAATCCAATGACATCATCATTTTTGTCGTTCTATTTTACGTCAGTTCATGTAGGTTTGGAATTCTTAATTTATATTTTAATACTTTTTATCGCAGTTGAAACACAAAAAGTGCCAGTTTTTAAGCGTGTTTCAACCATGCGTCACATTTAAGAATTATCTCACAAACCTGTCATCAGATCGAATCCAAATTTTAACACAATATACATTGGAATGTTGTATAACTGGTTTATTAATTGCAAAATGTTGTGTGTTCAGGAACGAAAGTTATCATTTTTGTAAGGCAACTTTTACTCAGCTCGGGGTTGTTGGAAAATGTAGTTCTTGGTTGCGTTGTAATCCTTATACATCAAAAGCGTTATGCTGTATGACTGTGAAATACGTAAATTAATTCACTTATTTTATATCGGTTTGTATTTGTACGGGGAATTAAGACATGGTTCACCAGCTAGCCGCTCCGGGAAATGCTGTACAGCGTTGCTGATGTAATGTGTCCAGAAACCATGATTGGGACCGTTTAAATTTGAACTTGTGCAAATGGGATGTTGTTGGAAAAATACGTAATGGTAGCATGTCTAAGAAGATCCATAAATGTGCTTGTAGTAGTATCTTGTTCACAGCACTCTGACTTCCTAGCACAAAGTAATGAAACTATAGAGAAGGTATTATAATGTGCGCAACAGACTCCATGAACAGACTTTATATACGGAACGTGTAAGATAGCGGGAGAAGCTATTAAGATGTGCAAGATGGCTGATGCGGCTTTGAAATTAGCGGCGATTTGGAGAACTAAAGAATTGGATCGTCAAGTAAAGCAAAGAGAGCTACTATATTTATTTATTCGGGGACATTTGATAACAAGAGATAAGGGAAGAACAAACTTCGAGATTGCAGAGATGTAAAAGAAAATCTAATTGAATCACTACTCGAATTATTCCTCATGTTACATACTTTCCTTTCTGAAAGATAATGTACAAGTTTCTAAACGCAGCCAGTATATGAAAGCACTGTAAGAAAGCAGCTTCTTATGGAAATTCCACAGTTCGGAGATACTATGAAACCAACGAAATGTTACCTACATCGGTGAGCTTATACGTGACCTAGCACAAGTTTATACTGTATTCCAATTATTTATTCATTTTAGATTAACCTCAGTATTTTATTAAATTTGTTCCTTTTGTTTCGATTGTTCTATGTTTTTAAAAATTATATTACGGTATATGGTATCTTGCCTTTGCCTAGTGTTCCTGGTTGGTGATTTGCTTCATGCCACGAGCTGAGACTAGAGAGATATGATGTGCTCTAACTTATATTCTGTTCGTAAGCATTTGGTTTATGAGCTGGTGTCCTCCCGGATAATAATATTATATTTATTAGAACACGTAACGTTACACTGATATGGAGCCCATCACATCCGAGCGAGTCTGGCTGCGTGGCTCAGGGGTAACGTTCTCGCTTACTGAGCCCAAGGTTGCAGGTTCGAAACCTAGCGCAGTCAGCTGGCATTTGAGGGTGCGCAAATGCGAGGGAGCCGTGTTGTGACTGTTCCGGTCACAATGTTCCCAATCCCTTATTTGGTTGACTTGAGGAGAAGTCAGGTTAGGGTGATTTGTTCATATCATTCCTTTTCTTGCTCATCATCATCATTTAGGTTATAGGATTTCATTTTATTTAGTGTATATATCTTGTGTATCTCGGGGACTCAGTCAGGAATATTTCATTTAATTTGTATGTGAGATGTCAGCATACAAGACAGCGGATTGTGTTAGGCAAGCTACAAGATGTTGCAATAGTAGGAAACTCTAGGCCAAATTTAGATTGGGCCGAGAATAACTTCCCTTGTCTTGAAGAAAGCTTTGTATAAATTATGTAAGATTCTGACGTCAGAGAAGAGTTTCGCGCCATGAGTTGTAAGAAATATACATGGGTTCGAGATTATTGGTGTATTTTGTATGGGTTGGAGGGTATCATGACCCTGGCGGAGAAAGACGAAAACATGTGTTTACAAGATGAGAGGTGTTTTTTTTTTCATGTGGAGCGAGACTTCACTTCTATTCTAGCGTCTGGTTGGAAAGGTCGCGTTCTCGTAATTTGGCGTAGGCCTATTTAGAGAAACTGTTTTGTTGAAAGCATGGCTTGTGATTGTACTCGAAACGGCTACAAATCAGAACAATGTTATATCTGTTAGCACATTTCAAGTTTGGTACGGAAGCACATTCATTTATCGCAGAGATGTGGCTTTGAAAACATTTCTAACCTAGAACCACGTGCGCATTCATTACGCAGTACAAGATGCTGTATCTTATATATCTTTGCGAACCGTGAAGTAGGCTTTTAGCCTCATGTGTTATATTGATCTGTATAAAAGTCTGCTAGTGCAGAGCATACAAAACATGATCAGCTGGGAAGTAACAGTAGGAGCTTCTATTAGCAACCACGTGTGGAAAATCTTTGAAAGCTGGGGAGAACTGATCTATCGAGCATGTCTCTAAGATTATCTGCAAGATCGTCAGTGAGTGAGTAACAAACATCTTTATATTCCATCTTTATATCCCCGCCATATGTTTAAAGTTTATTTTAATACATATATTTTGAAAGTTATCATTAGTTTTCTTTATAGGGAATTACACCTAATAGTTGAACGCCCAAATGATACCAGTTAGGTTGACTAAATGTGTGTCCAACACTCCACGACCCTGCCATTTCAAATATGATGGTAAAGTACTTTCGATCACCAATAGGAGGGTGATTTTGGGAAGTTTTAAATCAGTGGCTCAAGAAGGGCTAGTAGAGAGTTACAGTGTCAGTACATTTACTGGCACGTTAAAGATCCCCTTCGGGGCAAAATTCCGGCACCCCGGCGTCTCTAAAAGCCAGTGTAGTTAAAAGGGACGTAAAACCAATAACATTATCATTAACTTCCGAGCGAGGCGCGCTATGACGCTTGATAGAGCCCATCTTGGCAACGCTGTACAGCTTTCACCGGAGTGGCTAACTGGTGAACCATGTCTTAATTTCCCGTACAAATACAAACCGATATAAAATAAGTGAATTAATTTACGTATTTCACAATCATACAGCATACCTTTTTGATGTATAAGGATTACAACACCGCCAAGAACTACATTTTCAAACCACCCCGAGCCGAGAAAAAGTTACCTTAGAAAAATGATAACAACTTTGTTTCTTGGACACACAAAATTTTAAAATTAATAAACCAATTATACAACATTCCAATGTGTATTGTGTTAAAGTTTGGATTCGGTCTGATGACGGGTTTGCGAGATAATAATTCTTAACAGTGACTCATGGTTGAAACACGCTTAAAAACTGGCACATTTTGTGTTCCGACTGCGATAAAAAATATTAAAATATAAATTAAAAATTCCAAACCTACAAGAACTAACGTAAAATAGAACAACGAAAATGGTGATGTTATTGGATTTTATGTAGGTCTATTGGTTACTTCACAAACAACCTTCAAACTAGAGTACACATAATATTTTGGTCGACAGTAGTCGAGTTCATGCAAGAGTTGAGTCGAGTTGATTCTGTGTCAGACAGTTAAAATCAGTCGATCAGCATAGCCCAGTCCACATCAATCCGTCGAGAATATTCCATGAAAGAACAGTCAGTGAGAATTCAGTTATAATAGTAAGACTACTAGCATGGTCCGGTACGTGTCATACATTTTGCATCGTGGCTCTATACCTGCGTGTACAGTGGAAACAGTATACTTTGTTCATTCCAACTTATTGTAAACAATTTTTGTCTAGTTACAAAGACCTTTATTTATCATTGTAAGGCAGACGCAATTCACTCATATACGAGGAACACTGCAAGTTTATGGAACCGCAACGAACATTCTTAGCTCACATAAGAATTGGAACTTATGATATGGTTACAACGAGCCACATTATTATGTAGCATTATTCGAAAGAAACGAACAGTTTGGAGGCGATAGTGAAACAGTTCTATGTCGTGACTTTAGCCTGTCAGCCAAGGTTAAATCAAGACTGCACACCTGTCATATGGACCTGTTTGTTAAACGAGTGGAACTTATATTATGAGATTACACTCAAATGAAAGCGAAAGAACTTGTGCAGATATTAAAACTGCTGCATATTCAAATGAAGCATTATAATCAAGTTAATGTTAGCCATGATTGTGGAGACGATAAAACAGTATAATATTGCCAGTGGAAATTCAAGTTCACATGGCAGTTTAGTGCAATACTCCATGATAGAGGAGAACAATGGCATATACCAGGAATAATTTAAGTGTAGCTATCGAGAATATGAGTTTATTGAAATAAACTGCGGATTATATAAGACATTAGGACTGTAAACAGGAACTAAATTAGCATGTTCTAAATACAATTGGAGATTGTTTGGTCGACTGGGACAACTTCAACTAGTCAACGAAATGGAGCTGAGATGATACCAGAGGGAGACTTTGAGAATATTCTACTCCAAGAAGATGGATATGGAACTTCATGGAGAAGAAGCCAGAGGACACGATAGAAACCAGGAGGATCCTTCCTTTGAGTCTACATTAAGGTTATAATTGTTATACTTAATCCTCAAGGTCATAGATGTTAGGGTTAAATGATAGGATATTTTTTATAGTCTCTTTTGACACAATTTTGATATTTCTTATTCAATAGTTTGGTATTTGAATTTCATGTATTCTATTAAAAGGGATGAATAGAAGTGATCATGATGTATTAATACAATGAATCCATTAGAATACTTATGGACGAATGAGAAGTTAATGAATTGATAAGATCACATGGATCCTCTGATTTAGGAGGAAGATAAATTTGAGATGTTGATAGTTTAATCTTGATTATTCAAGACTCATACAGGATGTTTGGAAAGTATATGACATTTTACTGATTTTCTAGATCATCATCATCTTGCACAGTTGCCAGCCACTGACCGGGTCTGTTTGGAACATATGCCTCTCCATCGTCTTCTGTCCTCCCACCTTCTCTCCGTCACCACTTTGGTCCAGTTGTCTTCTTTCGCACGCAGTCCTCCACACCCTTCAGCCACTTATATTTTGGTCTTTTTCCCTCTATTTTCATCTCGTGTATCTTCCTGGGTATCCTCCTCCCATCCATTCGTTTTACATGCCCATACCATTTAAGCCTTGATTCCTCTATCCTATCCTGTAATGCTCCCTCCACGACTAATTGTCTGATTTTCTCATTTCTTAACCTGTCCACCTTTGTTTCTCAAGAATTTCGTCTCGCTAGCCTGTATTCTGCTTCGCTCCCTTTCTTTCATAACCCAGGTCTCGGAGGCATATGTCAGGATTGGAACGTAGTACGTCCTATATATAACCCTTTTGGTGTTTTGAGGGACATCCTTATTCCAAACCAGGCTCTTAACACTTTTCCTGAATAATTCTGCTTGCCTCTCCTGCTCATTTATTTCTCTGTCGTTCCTTCCATTTTCTTGTATCATGCTTCCCAGATACTTGAAACTCTCTACTTTCCTCAATTCTTCCCCACCAATTGTTATTGCCGTTGTGACTCTCTCCTTCTTCCTGGTTGTGATCATCCACTCGCCCTTGCTTATGCTAAACTTCATCCCATATCGGTTGGTTGGTTGGTTCCTTAGTTTAGGGGCTGCGACAACGCGGTCATGTAGCCCCGTGTACTTTGGGTGTGTGTAGAATCTGTCTGATAACCGGTGTTAATTGTGATGACTGTATTAGTGTGTGTATCTGTTTTTTAATTCAAGTAGAGACTGCAACTTTGAATTTTCAAATAGTTCCTACTTTTGCCGCCAAACGCCACCGTCAACGACTACTAGGCCTAGTTCAGAACTAGCTACTAGACGCCACCGCAGTCGGCTCTTGGCAACGAACGTAGCAACCTAAGAGCGTTGTTTACATTCTTAACCTATCCAATTTAGTTTCACACAGGTGTAATTAGTGGAAAGATCTTTAACATGCCATAAATCTATGACATGGGACCGCCGGCTTTACTTCCCCTCCGAAGGAAGGCATACTGAGGGATTTTTAACGCTCTTAAAAAATCCGACGGCTTCGGCCGGGTTTGAACCCGCTATCTTGGGCATAGAAGCTCAGCATGCTACCAACTACGCCACCGAAGCCGCCCATCCCATATCCATGTACTATTTTTTTCCCCATACATCCTACTGTTCCTGTACTTCCTCCTCCTCGTTTCCCCATATCATAAAGTAATCTGCAAATACCATTACTTTCATCCCTCTTTTACCAATCACTTCCGCCACTCTGGTCATTATATCGTCCATCACTACAATGAAGAGTAGTGGTGAAAGTGCACTTCCTTGCCTCAAGACATTCTTCTGTTCCAGCCAATCTGATCTTTCTCCTCCTACTTTCACACAGCTTATACTTCCATTGTACATTTCCCTTATCCTCCGTATAGTCTGCTTTCCTACTCCTCTCTTCTCCAAAGCCTTCTATACCTTACTTCTATGAACACTATCATATGCTTTCAATGTCCAGGAAGGCCATCAGTAGATCTATTCCATATTCATAATGTTTTTCCTGCAACTGTCTTCCAGCAAAAATTAGATCTACTGTGGACCTCCCTGCTCTAAGCCATGTTGTTGTTCTCTCTTCTTTTCTTTTATTTTTGCCCGAATTCTCCTTTCCAAAACTTTCTCAAAGATCTTCCCACAATGGCTCACCAATGTAATCCCCCGTTAATTCTTGCACTCATTTCTGCTACCTTTCTTGAAGATTGGGACAATTATTCCCTTCTTCCAGTCCTCAGGGGCCCTCCTCTCTTGCCATACAGCCCTCATTACAAGATATAGCCATTGCATCCCCACCTCTCCTGCCGCTCTCAGCATCTCGACACATATCTCTTCCAGACCTGGTGCCTTCCCTCCTTTCATCTTCCTCACTGCATCCTCCACTTCCCTCCATGTTAAGTCCTTTTCTGTTCCTGGTGACTCCCCTCCTTTCATCTTCCTCCTCTTCCCTCCATGTTAAGTCCTCTTCTGTTCCCAGTTCCTCTATTTCTTCATCAGGGTCACCATTCGGGTTCAAGAGTTCTTCTAAGTACTCCCTCCACATGATCTTGAGTTCATCCTTATTCCCTACTTCTCTACCACTTTTGTTCACCATTCGAACGTAGTCCGTCATATCATTCCTCCTCTTACTTTTAACCATCCCATATAGGACCTTTTTTGGTACCTTCACTATCCTCCTCCATCCTTGTCCACTCTTCCATCCACTTTCTTCTCTCCCCAGCCACCACTCTTTTTACTTACTTCTTTCATATTTGATACTCTTTTCTTGTCTCTACAGTCCTATTTTGGAACCACACCCCAAAAGCTCTATTCTTCCTCCGCACTATTTCTTTTGTTTCCCAATTCCACCCTGAAGTTTCTTTCCATCTCTTCTTGTTACTTGTCCTTCCACATGCTGCTTCTGCTGCCCTTACTAGTGTCCTCTTGAATCTACCCCATTCCTCTTCTACTGTCTTCAGTTCATCGTTTGGAATGCTTTCCTTCACTATTCTTGGGTATTCTACCCTCTTTTCTTCACCTCTCAACTTCCATACCCTTATCTATCCATCCTGATTTTCTGTCCCTTTCTTATCCTCTGTCCCTCTCAGGTGCATTACCAACAGTCGGTCTTGATCTAGATCTTGATGTTATTTCGTAAAATTGAAGATTTGCTAAGAAGAATGATGATATACTACGATGCACATTCAGATCATGTTTACTGTTCTTTATACAGCAGTAAAGGCACGACTTATCCTGGTTTTGGTATTTTAGATAATGCTCATTGGCTGTTATTAGGATGATAATGTTGAATCTATCTTAGGTGATATGAATTTTGCCTTTTAGTAGACAAACATTTGTTTGGGTCTTTGATGAAATTGTGCCAGATTTATTTAACATTTGGTTGGGTCATTGATGAGTTAGTGCCATATGTGTCAACGAGAGATGTAAGCTGTATCTATTTAATGTTGGAAAAGTTATAAGTTGTATTAAATTTTGGAGTGCATTGGGATGTTAATTATTCAGTTGATGCTGGATTAAAATTGTCAGTAAGGCTGATGAGTCTAGAAATGGTAATTTAGAATATATTTGATGAATGGAGAATACCATTCTTGGATTCATTGAAGGAGGATTTCTAAAAATATCGTTTCACAATTTGTTAAAAGCGTACAATGGATGTGACAATAATGTGCAGTGATTTTATTGAAACTAGTGATACTCATAGGATAATTACAACGATATGAAATGATTTCAATAAAATTGTACTTTCTCTAGAAGCTATTAGAAAGAGAAGAGTTGTAAATACTTGTATAATTAATTGTTGAGTCAAATGTGAAGTGTATAAAGGGATTTGAAATATTTGGCTAGAAACAGGTTTTTTTAGTGAATATTTTTATTTAATCTTCTGAAATACATAATATTATTTTTGTTTGTCATAAAATTAATTTATTAATTTAACTACATGGAAGTGTTACACATAATGCAAATGTAATGTTTTTCCCACCATAAATTTAAGCAAGCCTAATTTAACGTAGGATAGGTTTCTGTGTGTTTTGAAATGTGAATTAACAAATGTTGGATTATTTTATTTTAACTTGATCATATTCATAGTTTTCCTGCAGATTGTGCCCTAATTTTGTTTTAGGAATTATTGCTTGATGAATCACACCAACCCATCCCGTTAAACCCCTGAGATATCTAGATCTCAACCTACTGTGCTAGTTTATTTTTCTATGGCAAACTGAAATTCCCACACAGAAAATAATTCTTGAAAACAATAGAATGCTCCGGTTTTGGATGGTCGTGATGTTTTTAGCCGGGTCATCACTTCTCAACCGGAAAGGGGCACAGTATGTAAATTCTTTTCATTCACGTCGATATGGATCAGTACTCTAAAAAGGTTTAGTCTCATGCCAAATATGGAATGACTAGAAGCTTCCCTCAAGCTTATAGAAACCCTGATTTTTTTCTGTTGGTGCATGTTGTCACTGCTTGGCTTGATTTCTCATGATGAAAAAGGTGATGTTATTTATAACAAGGAAAGTTAACTTAAAATCGTGAACATTTAATTGTTAACTCTTTGAAGGAGACTTCATTGCAGCATTCGTGACTAGTATCTTAAGACTTATTTCACTGAGCTTCCTTTCTGTATCTAATGCTTGTACTGTTAACCATGTATGGGAAGCTGGACTGTTTGCTTCATATTACAACAGGAACAGTAATATCCTTACATAAATTGCTTTTTTCAGACCTAGAGCCAGCCTTGGAGCCACTTACAGCACGTGAGGCTGAAAGTTCTCTTTCTGGGGTCTCCCATCAAGCTACTGAGCCAGCAGATGTGAAAAGCTTTGATGAGGTACTAGTGAGAGAAATGCAATCTGCAGAAACTGAAAACTCTGAGGTAATTATAAGCAGAGTTGAAATAATTCTATTCAGCAACAATGGAACTGAAATGTATGATGATAATTGTTATTTTAAGTTTGGAACAGCAAAATCATCTGCTCCACTGAAATGTATACCCCTATCCTTTCTGGTAACTATGCAGTAACTAATTATTTTAAGTTTGGAACAGCAAAATCATCTGCTCCACTGAAATGTATACCCCTATCCTTTCTGGTAACTATGCAGTAACTAGCCTTGACAGTTGCCTCATTGGGATATCCTGCATTTGTTGGTCACATTTGACGTTAAAATGATGCCGGCCACTTACTGCATTTGATGATAGTGATTAATTATGAAATTTCAAAGCTGACTCCCAATTATTAGCCTACTTTCGATTTTTGCCAAAAATGAAAGTAGACTTATGAGATCAACACAGGGCGAAAAAAGTGTGTCTGTCTGTGTGTGTGTGTGAGTCTGTGTGTGTGTACTCTGAATGTCTGTCCCCCCTATCAATTCGAACACGGTGAAAGCGAATTGGACGAAATTTGGTACAAAGGTAGCACTAGCAAAGGACACCTCAGTGTCATGTTTTATATCGCCGCCATCTTGACGGAAACGTAATGGCGGCCACACAAATGTTCAAAGCTTAAATCAAATTACGACTAACCTAATCATCCGATGTCTACCAAATTTTGCAAAAACATACCTTTATGGGGGAGCATCCTTTTACCAAACCAATAGGTCATCAGCATAATAGTTTGCGGATGGCGGCCATCTTTGTGTGAAAATCGATTCCCCATATAAATTCGAACACGGTGCAACCGAATGGAACGAAATTTGGTACAGAGGTAGTACTAACAAAAGGCACCTCAGTGTCATGTTTTATATCGCCGCCATCTTGACGAAAACGTAATGGCGACCACACAAATGTTCAAAGCTTAAATCAAATTACGATTAACCTAATCATCCGATCTCTACCAAATTTTGCAACAACATACCCTTATAGAGGAAGCATCCTTTGACCAAATGAATAGGTCATTAGCCTAATAGTTTGCGGATGGCGGCCATCTTTGTGTCAGAATCGATTACCCCTATTAATTCAAACACGGTGAAACCGAATGGAACGAAATTTGGTACAGAGATAGCACTAGCAAAGGGCATCTCAGTGTCATGATTAATATCGCCGCCATATTGACAGAAACGTAATGGCGGCCATACAAATGTTTAAAGCTTAAATCAAATTACGACTAACATAACCATCCGATCTCTACCAAACTTTGCAACAACATACCTTTATGGAGGGAGCATCCTTTGAGCAATCTAATAGGTCATTAGCCTAATAGTTTGCGGATGGCGGCCATCTTTATGTCAAAATTGATTCCTCCTATTAATTCGAACACAGTGGAACCGAAT
Organism: Meconema thalassinum; assembly: GCA_946902985.2. Lineage (NCBI taxonomy): Eukaryota > Metazoa > Arthropoda > Insecta > Orthoptera > Tettigoniidae > Meconema > Meconema thalassinum. The sequence continues at coordinate 1,803,791,542 of OX336388.2, read as the reverse complement.
GAACGAAATTTGGTACAGAGGTAGCACTAGCCAAGGGCACCTCAGTGTCATGTTTTATATCACCGCTATCTTGACGGAAACGTAATCGCGGCCACCCAAATGTTAAAAGCTAAAATGTAATTACGACCAACCTAATAATCTAGTCTCTACCAAATTTTGCAACACCATATCTTTATGTGGGAAACATATTCTGACCAAACTGCAAGAACATCAGCCCAATAGTTTGCAGATGGTGGCCAAGTATGTGTGCAAATCGATTCCCCCTATCAATTCAAACACGGTGAAACCGAATTGAACGAAATTTGGTACAGAGGTAGCACTAGCAAAGGGCACCTCATATTCATGTTTAATATCCCTATAGCACGTTGTATTTCAAGAAGCTAGTACAACCAACATTCAATCATACTCCTTGAAAAGGACAAAGAGTTATAGCAATACCCATGCATTTAGGAGAAAGTAGGCTATATGTTCTTTACTGAACATCTTGTTTTTATATAATACAGTGTTTTAACATTCATTATTTGTGTCCTCTCTTTCCATTGTTTCCGGTAGTTCTTGCGATGCCTCAAATCTCAGGCCATTTTAGAGTACAGTAGACTCTCGGCTATCCGGCTCGTGACTATCCGGCCTACTTAATACTGTACAAATACTTTTCCAAAGCTTTAACAAGTGGACTCTGCTAGAACCCTAAATGGTATTTCAAAATATTCTATGCATATCTTATACTTCTGGCACATGTGGAGCCACAATTATAAGGTACAGTACAGTATTGTTAATACGTATGTATTGAATACGTTATCGTAAGAAAACTCTTTAACAAACGTGACACAGAACCCTCCCTCAGCGCTCAAAAACAACAATGAACACACTTAGGGTACAGCTCTGTTGGCAACTCTGTGTTCTTTGTTCCATCAGTTGTTTATTGGAAGTTCAAAGTGCGTACTGTACTCTTGTTCCTGGAATGACCCACCAATATCCGCAGCTGGAAAATGGATCGTAGCATCTTGAAGTTCCCGGCTAGAAAAACCACACAGTGCTACTTGGCGAATACACTCAGGATAAGGAACAGGGATTTACAACCGAATGTGCTATAGAAACTAACTACAGAACAAAAGGTTCTCTGAACTACTCAGGAATACGAGAATCAAAAGAAAATCTCGGGCGTAAGGATATGGAATAGGTCCCTAGGAAAACCTCCACCCTATAGCACATTCCTCTACCATTAAACTACAAAAGACAATGCCAAATTTCTATAAAAAAGATAGGGAAACGTAAATTGCATGCCTGTCATTTATTAGACGACACGAATACACGCAAACGAAATTCAAACATTGAATTAAAAACTTACGTTTGTAAAAATCTTAAAATTACGTAAATGGAGTTAATTCCGAAATATTTGCATGTCCGTTTCCTCAAGAAACCATGAATAAACCATAGCAATGCTTTCATGAGCTCAAATAAATCAAAAATAATTAATTTATAGCAAACAACTGCTGTTCCCTAGATAACGGGTTTAACAACAAAAATTAAATTAATATCATTAAATTTAAAAAAAATCCCCACAATTACAAAAACTATTTATTAATCTATACAATCTAACTCCCGTCTCCTATCTTCACAAGATCCTTCCGTAGAAGCGATAAAAAATTCTATCATAAAATTAACTTAAAAATACGCATAAAATATTACTATTAAAAATCCCTATAAATATTATACACGGTTTATATACATGATATACATTTATGATGAAGTTCGTCAACTTACATCTTAAAATGAACTATTTACAATTGGCAAAAATGCCTATTTCTAACTTGAAATATAGACATTAACTGTCTTTCTACCCCTCTCAATTTAATTCTTTCAGAATTCAGAAAATCTTTCACATAACTATGTCTTTATCGGTAACAATGTTGCAACCTGGGATTCTATAATCTGTACAGCTAAGTATAGACATAGTTTAATCACCTCCACATACTGGCCTGTCGTAAAATTAAAAATACTTAATAAAAATAGTTTTCCTTTCCATCGAATAATTACCTTTAATTTAATGTCTACTTAGAAATGCTGGGGAGAGTTCACCAACAAAATTGAGCAAGATAGTAGAGGAAATCAGAAACTACTGTATAGAGTAATAAAATCGAAAAGAGCAGACCAAGAAAAAATCAAGGCATTAGAGAGAGAAGATGGTTCCATAGTACATGATGAAAAAGGTCTTCAGAAGGTGATGTCTAAGTATTTTGAAAAGCTTTATAATGGGGATGACTTCCCAGAGGAAGAACGAGATAAGAAAATGGAAATAGATGGAGTAAAAGAAGAGAACCCAATAACATGGTTGGAACTTGAAAGGACAGTGAAAGCAATGAGCAAAGGTAAAGCAAGTGGAAAAGACGAATTCAATGCTGATATGATTAAGGCAGCAGGAAGCATTGGACTACAGTGGCTATACCGAACCCTCAATGCCATATGGAAGGATGAAAGGATACCTGAAGATTGGCAACAAGGAAGCATTGTACAACTGTTCAAGAAAGGAAATAGGAAGAAATGTGAAAATTATAGAGGTATAACATTGTTATCACATGGGCTAAAAATAATGGAGAAAGTCATAGGCAAGAGACTGAGGGATATAATAGAACCTCAGTTAGAGGAAGAACAGTATGGCTTTAGACCGAATAGATCAACAATAGACTTGATATTTGCAGTGCGAATGATAATGGAAAAGCATCTAGAAATGAACAAGGAAATCATCTTTATATTTTTGGATGTGGAAAAAGCCTATGATACAGTTAAAAGAAAATATGTATGGGAATGCCTACTGAAAAGGAATGTACCAAAATCACTAATTAACAAGATAAAAATGTTGTATTATGAGAGTAAGAGCAGTGTACAAGTGGGTAGTGGTGATTCTGAAACATTCTATACAAAAAAAGGCCTCAAGCAAGGAAGTGCACTGTCACCATTATTATTTGTTATATTGATGGATGAAATCATAAACCGTGTAAAACAGAGTATCAGTAGTGATGAAGTGAAGGCCTTGGTATTTGCAGATGATGTGGTGATTTGGGGAGAGGGAGAAAAGGAAGTACAAAGGAGATTGGACATTTGGAATGAAAAGCTGAAGGAGTTTGGAATGGTAATTAGTAAAAAGAAAACTGTAGTCCTGCACTGTGGAAAAGAGGAAAAGAGAAGCCAAGTGAACATAGATGGAGAATGGTTAGAGAATGTGGAACAGTTCCCATATCTGGGTAGCATTGTTAACGGAGGTAATGAAATCAACCCTGAAATTAACAACAGACTAAGTAAAAGCACAACATTCTATCATCAAGTCAGAGAGCTTTTATGGGATGACAAAGTGCCCAGGAGAACGAAATTAACACTATATAAACAGTACTTCATACCAATTGAACATACGGACTGGAAACGCTGGTAACTAACAAGAGACAAGATAGTAAGATCCAAGCAGCAGAAATGAAATTTTTAAGAACATCGGTAAAAAAGACAAGAAGAGATAGAATTCAAAATGTTAAAATCAGAGAAGAGCTAAATGTGGAACCGTTAGTACAGAAGATACGGAAAGCAAGACTGAGATGGTTCGGATATGTGAAGAGAATGGGAAAGGAACGAGCGGCAAGAAGGGAGTTGGAAAGAGAAGTTAAGGGTAAGCGATCAGTTGGAAGACCAAGAAGAAGATGGATGGATCAGATTCGGAAGGACATCGGAGAAGCTGGATTGGATGTGGAGGAAGTAATGGAACAGGAAAAGTGGAAGGACAGAAACGAGTGGAAGAGGCTTGTTAACCACACCCGGGCGACTGGAGTGGGACATTGATGATGATGATGATTAGAACCATTTAAATAGAACTCAGCTTCAACTATTGAGTCTATCTCAATAACTTCAAATATTCCTATACAAAAATACTGCCTCTTAACAATTCTTTCTTTCAATAATAAAAATCTTACACACATCTGTCTCAACAGATTTCCCTTTAACAAATGAAACAATGACAAAACTGTGCTCATTGTCATAAATACAACATGTTCCTCCGTCAATACGGGAATATAATAAATATCTTTCCTAGATATACTTCGTGGTTCCTTCCTCACATTATATAGTCTTCTCCAAATACATTAATTATTTCTCGTTACTAAATTCTTATTGCAGTTCCAACACATTTCATAAAAATATTATAATAAAAACATTGGTTCTTTCGATAAATTATCTTAACAGGTAATATAATAAAATACTATTCCTTCGATAACAATTACATTCATTTCCTAAATAACATTTTTAATGTTAGCTTCACTTAGGTATTTTACTTCTCTCAAGTATTTCTTAAATCTTTGATTGTTCTACTATTATGTCGTAGCTTGTATTTACTTCTACTCATATTACAATATTATTTCCATTCTTTCTCTATTTCAATTCTTATACAGTTCCATATTTTAACATTTGTGAATAATGTAAAAAAATATTTACAACCAGATCTGTCGAATAAGTTATTAGACTAGAACTTCGTTCAGATCCTCAAAATAACTCAACGATCGCATTATTTTATATACACCTCAGTATAATATCCTTGGAACATATTTTCCATGAAACTTTCATCATTACTAAAAATGATCGTTTTAAAATACAATACACTTTAAATGAAACAAATTTGAGCAAAACAATGAAATTCGAGCTAAACGATAAAATCTTCATCAAGTAAATTCGAAATCGCATAAAATTCTAAATTCCAAATAGCAATTCTAAATCGTCATAAAAATCGCTTACAAATCTGCAAAAATCGATGAAAATTGAAAATGAAACTTCTACCTAACATAGTGATGAAAATATCAAATCGAAAAATATTGAAATATAATTCAAAGATTAACCCTCTTAGTGCCAGAGTCGCTGTGAGCGATCCTCATGAAATGAACGAAACTTGCCAGCGTCGTTCTGACAGACGCTTCGTTTTTGTATTCTTGGAGGGGTTTATAGACCGAAAATGGCGTCTAAACTTGACGTGACCATTAAAGAGAGTTCTAGCTACCATTTTCTGGCAAACATCTTTTGTTTTCTGTCTATCAATATACTCGAGCGATATTTGAAGTTCCTTGACTTGTTTACGCGCAACTCGTAAAAGCATGCCATGGCGTCCAAGGGAAGGATGGATTGAGAGAGGAAGATATTGAAGAATTAATGATTGATGAGTCAAGTAGTGGACTTTTGGAATTCGTGGACATTGATTGCGATCTTGTGTGTGACGAATCAAGTGCCGATTCCGCTTCGCACAATGAATTACCTGCGCTGAATGCGATCGTACATAACCAAACAAGTGATAGTGATGGTAATGATGTTGATAGTAATAGTGACTGGGAAGAAAGGAATGTTGACCAGGACAATCCTCCATAGGCTACACAACCACAAATGTGAAAGGTAAAACTACGGGGTCCCCTTCTGTTTATTTCTTTTCACTGGAATTATTTTTATTTTATTTATATCAACAATGCCATGGTAGGTGTACGGTATTTTATGAATATGCTAGATTTTATAATTTTGGATTTTTGACACCCCTGCTGATATTTTTTTAAACTAAAAAACTGCATTTCCTGGTTCTTTCGTTATGTATATGTGCTCTCCAGTGCTCATTTTTACTCCATTTATAAGTGTGTAGTAATAGGAATAATCAAACTTTCTAATTTTTATTTTACAGAAGAAATTATTTTAATTAATTAATTAATAAAGAACGAAATAAGTTTCATGATGATCTGAAAATTTCCCTGATTTTAGATAGCTATGTTTTGTACTCCCTAACTAAATTTTGCTTTCGTATCTTTCAAAAAAGGGGATATACATATTTTTTTCTGAAAGCCTACATTTTCCATTAAAACAGCCCGGCACTTTTAGACTTCACCTTTACCTTTTCGCCTGGCACTAAGAGGGTTAAGAAAAATGCCATTAAAATACTAAGTTGTTGGATATTCTCAAAAGTTTCTAAAATTCTACAAAAGGGATACTTCGTTGGTCTATTAACTACCTGGTGCTGCGTAGATCTGACTAGAAGTGGATTTCCCTCGTTGTTCATTAGAAACGGATTGTTTCTGAGAAATCGCCCCCCTCAAGATGTCGTGTGTCTCCTACGGAAGTCTCCAAACTGCCAGGAACTGGATTCAAACTCGAACATCATCGTGTAGTCGTACTTTCAGCTTGGCTATCTTCTTAATGAGATGGGAAAGCCCTTTCTCTCTTGATTCGTGCTGGGATCACCCGAGCCGCACCCCTTCTGGATTTTTTTCTGTCTTCTTCGCCGCAGTTCAGATAGATATGTGTATCCATCATTGTAGTCGATGAAATGACTTTTGTAGATGTAGATTTAATTTACGCACGAGAGACTAGATGTTCATCTCTCCCACGGTATTAATATTATGTCATTTCGAATATTCTCGCCATCATCATAGCTATGTTCCCTGTAGCATTTTAGTAGCACATCTCCATCACTGTAGATTCAATAGTTTCATCCCCTCTCAACTTCTGTATGTTTGACATGGTGATAAATGCGTAGAATAATTTCTATCACCTTACTCGTTGCTTTAATTAGTTTCACGTATTTCTTCTTTGTAGTTGCAGAGTACCGCAAATGTAGATATATATTTACGCAATCTAATGTGCCGTAATTCTCGTTGCTAATATACTGATTGTAATAATGACTTCTTCGATGATATATCAATGTCTATAGGCTTTGTCTTCAAATGTAGAGTAATCAGTGGACACGTCCACTCTTGACGAAGTCGTGAATAATAAGAACCACGATCTAAGTCGCTTGTCGCCCACTCCGATAATAAAGTTGGCGTCCCCTAATAAAAAACTTGCATATATGGCGCGTTAATAGCGAATATGATATTATTCCATAATTAAGCATTTAATCAGCTGCAAATATCAATAAATACTTCTTATTTATTAACAACTTCTCTGATGATTCGAAGTGTTAATATATCTCTGGTAATTAGATATGCTAATTGCTTTCTTCTCAGCAACGCCTCTTCCTATTGGCTGTCACTGCCACGCATTTGGCTCTTGCCCCCTCTACTTGGCTTGAACGCATCCCCGACATAGGTCGCGTGCAAAATCGGAAGTCTTCGGCTGGTTTCACGAAGTCAGACAAAGCCTAGCTCCTCCCGAGCCGTCCTGCTTGTCATGTGTGAGCTGGGAATTACTTATGGGCCGCGCTGGGTTAACTAGTTAACTGAGCGAGATGTAACAACCTGCTTTTGGCTTCTTTCCAGACACTGTTTTATTTAGCATTGGTTAACTTTCAAAACTTTCAAGTGATAGAATATTTCCAACCACAAATAAGCATACAGTATGTTCGTAAATTGTTGTTTTGTGCGCTCCGTTGTTTAGTACAGTATTTTAATGAGAGATTGTGGAATGGGTGATAAACGAAAAAAATGTTGTAGTGACTATAGATGAGAAACTACGTGCTTAAAGCGACTAGATTCTGGGGTAACAGCCAAAACTATTGCTTTGGAGTTACGGTTAGGAAAAAATAATAATTTTTGAATCTTTCAATACAGTGCGTGCATACATAATAAACACCACTTAGAACTATCATGTACTATGTAAGAAGTCAGAAAATAATTAATAAAATTGGTTTTTGAAATAAAAAAAGGGTGCTTTTAATGGTACGGCTTGGATCAGAAGAGAGAATATAGACTCCGGCCTATCCAGCTTTTTGTTATCCGGCTAGACCTTCCGCCATATTAGACCGAATAGCCGAGAGAGAGTCTACTGTATTTACTTTTTGTAGGATTTTCCAACTCTCTGCAATTTCACATCTTGGCATGCCGTTAGTACTTCAGTAACAATGAAAATGCAGATTACTTGTGCAAACTGCAAGATATTGAATTTTGAATGATAGCGCTAGATGCAAATTTTGCCCAAAGTTCAGCAATTGATGTAGGCTATGTTTTATGATTTCCAATGTGTGGATTTTAACCATTTGGAAAGGCGAGCGTTCAAAATTGGATCTAAACACAAAATGCTTTGTTTTCTGCTAAATAAATGTGATGTTGGTTTTCTGTTAAATTCTTCACCAAAAAAAAAAATACGAAGTACGTCCAGAAAGTAAGTTCCGTTTGGTAATAACATTAAATTGTGTTCAGATACAGAAAAATTATTTATTGCACAAAATTCTACAACCCTTAAACTACTTTTCCACATAACTGCCGAAATGTTGCAGGCATTTGTCGTAGCGCGGCACGAGCTTTTGTATACCTTCTTCATAGACGTGTGCCGCCTGTGTCTTCAACTAGTTGTACGTTCCGCTGCAGCGCAGTTCCGCATATGCGTGGTAGACGCTCTGTATCAAGGAGAAGAAATGTGCGCCATTTGGAGAGCGCTGTCAGCCACGTACGCGTTGTTGTGCATGTTTACTCGTACAATGTCGGTGTTGATTGAAAATCCCGCCGCTTGTGAAATCGGATCTGTGATTCGTTTTCTGAATGCTAGGAAAGTGAAACCAATTGAAATTTATCGGCAAATTTGCGAAGTGTATGGACAAAATGCGATGAGTGATTCAATGGTGAGAAGATGGGTCCGACAGTTCAATGAAGGACGTAGTGAAGTGCACGATGAACAACGAAGTGGGCGTCCATCTTTGGTTGCAGAAGAAATGGTTCACGCGATTGATGACAAGATCCGGGAAAACCGCAGGTTTACAATTGGTGCTCTCGCTATGGAATTTCCCCAAATCTCACGATCACTAATTCATGAAATTGTTACCGAAAAACTGAACTTTCGTAAACTTTGCCGACGTTGGGTACCAAAGATTCTTACGGAGCAACACAAAACAAAACGGATGGGTAGTGCACTTCAGGTTTTGACCCGTTACAATGAAGACGGCGAAGAATTTCTGACACAGATAGTCACAGGAGATGAAACTTGTGTTTCTTACGACACCCCTGAAAGTAAGCGGCAATCAATGGAATGGAGGCACACTTCATCCCCAGCAAAGGTTAAGCCGAAACAAATCTTGACACCTCGGAAAATGATGTGCACAGTGTTCTGGGACTGGAAAGGCATCTTACTCATTGATTTCTTACCGCGTGGTCAAACAATCAACGCAGATGCTTAGTGCGAGACACTTAGGAAATTGCGCCGCGCAATACCGAATAAGCGCCGAGGGTTGCTGTCGAAAGGTGTTGTTTTTCTTCACGACAACGCACAACCACACACTGCAAATGTGACGAAAAACCTCCTACAGGGATTTGGCTGGGACGTGTTTGACTACCCTCCGTACAGCCCTGACCTCGCTCCTAGCGACTTTCATCTGTTCACACATCTCAAGTCTTTCCTTGGCGGTCAACACTTCAACAATGACGACGAGCTGAAAGAAGATGTTTCCAACTGGTTGAAGACACAGGCGGCAAACTTCTATGAAGAAGGTATCCAAAAACTTGTGCCACGCTATGACAAATGCCTGCAGAAGTTCGGCAGTTATGTGGAAAAGTAGTTTAAGAGGTGTAGAATGTTGTGCAATAAATAATTTTTCTGTATCTGTACACAATTTAATTTTATTACCAAACAGAACTTACTTTCTGGACGTGCCTCGTATCATATTCCTTCATTAAAACAAAAAATATTTATACATTGATAAAAGAAAATCTCTATTTTGGGCTGACTGTTATTCTATGTACACACTACCCTCCCCAATCGCAATTAGTCACATCACTAATCGCGTTCAGGTCAATCTTATTTCCACAAGATAATTGCGTCGAGGGCAGCCACGTTCACCATTAGTGCTCAGTTGAATATGAAATCAAATTTGTATATTATTTAGGCAGAAATAAGCCAGTGACTGCAACAGTCATGGTAGCATGTATGGCAGACTTAGTACAGAATCCTGTATGCCCAAGAAATACCTTAAAACATAGATTGGAATATATTATCTTCGCCCGTGAGTAACTTTTCAGTGGCAAAGTCACGAGGGGCATACTGAAAGTCATGAGCAACATTTCTTCACAGAAATACCTTTATTGATTGCGATACTCTGAATGCATCATTTCAAACTAACTTTTGTTTATTTTTCAACATAGTCTCCATTCCTTTTGCAGCATAACTTTCCATCCAAATTTTTGAAAGTTCTCGCTGTTGAAACGAGCACTGTGGGGGCATGTGTTATCGTGTTGCAAGATAAGTTGGGCGTCTTTCCGGGTCATTATCACGAAATGCACGACGAAGTGTTTCAACATAACAGGCAGCATTTATGGTTTGCACAGGTTCAAGAAATTCAGCCAAAATGACACACTCTACATCCCAGAAGACGTTGTACATAACTTTCCCAGCAGACTGCACTGTTTTTCCTTTTTTTTTCCCCCTCGGCGAATCCAATTGGTACTATTCCATGCTTTGTTGTTTTTGGTTCGTAATGGTGGAACCAGCTCTCATCCCCAGTAACAATACTCGTGAAAAAATCATCTTCTTCATTGTCTCTGAAGAAAGTTCTGAGTGATGGTTTGTCTTTGAACTTTGTGGTCTTAGGTGAGTAACCGAGAGACCCAAGGAAACACTTTTTTGATAGCCTAACTCACAAATCATTTCCTACACTGCATTTTGTCCTATTGCAAGTCTTGCCGCAATTTCACTGACAGCGACACATTTGTCTTCTTTAATGATGTCGTCAATGCGTGTCATGTTGCACTCAGTGGAGGCAGTTCGTTGGCGTTCACTACGTGGCTGATCTTGAATGCTCATGTTTCCATCTTTAAAAATGTTTCACCCATCTCAGAACACTGCTAGCACCCATACACACATTTCCATCAGCACGCTGATGTCTCTGATGAATTTCAGCAGCAGGGATTCCTTCTTTAACAAGGAATTCTATCACAGCACGTAGATGGAACGAAACATCTATGTCGGCCATTCTGTAACTCCTTGCCATAGTCACATGATTAGAGCTAATGACGTCAGAGTACCAGCACGTGCTCTGGAAAGTTAGAAGATTGTGCTGATATGCATGGTTATTCTATATTGAAGGACTGTGATTAAAGAAAAAATATTGCTCATGACTTTCATTATTAAGAGACATTTGAGGCAATGTCTACCCTAAGAAATATGATTAAAATATATAATTATCATAACTAATGTATCTGTTATTATTTTGTTTTAATTACAAAAATCTCTATTTAAAATATGCTTTGCTGATCACCCGCTATATAGTGACAGCGGACTACTTGTTCTGACTGAGAAGCAGGATGTGACATGACTGACCCACATACCCAGGACATTTTGCTTTGATTGTGTTCTGCCAGCGTAGTGGATTGTCAGTGAGACTGTTGTTAATTGAAAGTGCACATGCTATTCTTCGGACTTAGTAGGCAATCAGTGCATTATTGGCATGATTTATGATGATTTAGACATGGAAAGAACCAGTTAAAATTCTTAGGATCTGTTAGTTGTGTAAAACAAGACAGACATCTTCTAGTTGAAAGTCTCCTTCAAATAATGAGTGAATTTGGCTCTTTGGGGACCTCACAAGTTTTTTTGAACTCTTTAAAATGTTCACCATTTTCTTCTCAGACTTACGAAGAGAAGTGTGAACCAAAAAACAAAAGATGTATGCCTAATTTAGATATAAAGTATTTTGAACACAAATTAGCTAGAAATTTCAATTTTCTTTGAAACACAATATTTGTGGCATTTTTTAATACAATTGTGTTTTGTTTGGTGGTAAATAGAAATGGATTTTAAAATGGATAATTATTGCATAATCCTTACTTAGAAAAGCAGAGAAGTCATCATCATCATCATCATTTCCCCTTATCCAGCTCCTGCCGGGTCGGGGTATTTATGGCACTTCTCCACTTTCCTCTTTCCTTCCACCATTCTTCTTCCACGATCTTGTCCCAGTCCAGATTTCTTTTTCTTACGCCGTTCTTCACTGAATCCATCCACCTTGTTCTAGGTCTTCCTCTTGGTCTCTTACCCTTGCACTTCGCCTCCAGCATCTGTCTTGGTATTCTATTTTCCTCCATCCTCTTTACATGTCCAAACCACCTTAGTTTATTCTTCTCAATTCTCTCATTTAGTTTTCCCATCCCCACTTCCTTCCTAACATCTTCATTCCTCACTCTGTCTTTCCTTGTCTTTCCTATCATACTTCTTAGGAATTTCATTTCACTGGCTTGGATTCTACTCTCTTGCCTGCTTGTCAGGGTCCAAGTCTCAGCTGCATAAGTTAATATGGGAACATAGTACACTTTATACATTACCTCCTTGCTTTTCCTTGGTACTTCCTTATCCCAAACAAGTTTTCTTACACTTTGATAGAATGCATTGCTCTGCTGTACCCTCCTGCCAATCTCCATGTCCAACCTACCAGTTTGCATCAATTCACTTCCTAGGTATTTGAACGTGTCCACAATTTCCAAACTCTGACTTCCAATTTTCACAGTGCCCTTTCCTTGTCTTTCCCCTCTTGTCATCACCATGGTCTTGCTTTTCTCTATACTGATTTTCAGGCCATACTTCTGAATATTTTCGTTCAGTGCATCTAGTTGTTTTTGCACTTCTTCGGTGTTCCTTCCCCAGACCACAATATCATCTGCAAATAACAGTAACTTCATTTCTATATGTTCATATGCTTCCTTTGTTTCCTTTACTATTTCATCCATCACCATTATGAACAAGAGAGGTGACAGCACACTCCCCTGTCTTAGTCCAGTCTTGTTCGTAAACCAATCTGTCTTTCCAACTGGGGTCAGTACCCTGCTAACACAGTTGTTGTACATTGCTTGCACCATTTCCAACATTTCTCTTCCCAGTCTCTTCTTAACCATGGTTTCCCATACCTTCTCTCTGGGGACACTATCATATGCCTTTTCTAGATCTATGAAAGTCATGATCAAATCCTCTCCATATTCCCAGTTCTTTTCCATCACCTGCCTCAAGCTAAAGATTGGGTCCACTGTGGATCTTCCACTCCTGAAGCCATACTGTTCCTCTTGCAACTCTCCTTCCACCTTTCTTCTCATTCTTCTTTCTAATATCCTTTCCAGTATTTTTACTATCTGTGATATGAGGGTGATCCCTCTATAGTTATCACACACCTTCTTGTCCCCCTTCTTAAACACTGGTATTATTAGCCCTTTCTTCCAGTCTTCTGGTACACATTTCCATTTCCACACACACTTTAGCAGTCGATACAGCCATTGCATACCAACAGGTCCAGCAGCCTTTATCATTTCTACACTGACTTCATCCACCCCTGTTGCTTTTCCCATCTTCATTTTCTGTACTGCTAATTCCACCTCCAGCATTGTTATATCATCTTCTGTTATAGAGTCGTCAGGTTGTGTCACTTCCATCTCACCAGTACCATTGCTCACATTCAAAAGCTTATCGAAATACTCCTTCCATCGTCCCTTTATCTCTTCTGGGTGTGTTAACAACTCTCCATCTTCCTTTTTCACTAGCTTTGTAGTAACTCTTTCTTTCCTCTTACTTCTTAGAAGCCCGTACAGCATCCTTTTACTGCCACTTACATCTGTTTCCATTCTTCTTGTAAATTCTTCCCAACTTTTCTTCTCCTACCACTTTCTTACACCTCCGTTTGCTGTCGTGATACTTCCTTTTGCTTTCTTCTGTTTGATCTCGGTTCCATTCTTTCCATGCAGACTTCTTTTCTTTCACTGCTTTCCTCACTTCCTCATTCCACCATGGTGTCTCCTTCTCTTTCACTCTTGTTGACGTCCTACCACAAGCACTCTCTGCTGCACCAACAAATGCCTTTTTAAAGTGAGACCATTCCTCTTCTATGTTTTCCACTTCAGTAACTGGGATTTGTTGCTTCAATCTCTCCTGAAAATCTTCCTGTACAGTTTTGTCTTTCAATTTCCATACTTTTATTTTACTTTCTCTGATCTCCTTTAGGTTTTCCAATTTTTCCCATCTAAATTTTGCCACCACAGCTCTATGGTCCCCATCAAATGCTTCTCCTGGTAAAGCTGTCACATCTATCAGCTTTCTGCGATTAGTCCTTTCCACCAGAAAGTAGTCAATTACTGATTTTGTTCTTCTATCGCCCCAACCATATCTCGTAATTTTCCTGCTGTTTTTCTTCCGAAACCATGAATTACCCACTATCAGTCCATTCCTTTCACAAAAGTTTACAAGTTCCTCTCCTTCCCGGTTCTTTTTCCCATATCCATATGGTCCAATGACTTCTTCCTTTCCTTGTCTCTCGTTTCCGACTTGTGCATTCATATCTCCCATGATCACCACTTCTACATCTGAAATTACTCTTTCTACATCCTCCAGGAATACTTCAATATCTTCTTCTCTGTTTCCAGTCTGTGGTGCATACACTTGTATGAAGTCCATCACGTCATTTTTCATCTTCATTCTAATTTTCATTATTCTGTCACTCACACACTCGACCACTTCAACATACTCCTCCAGTTGTTTCGAGGTTATCAGTCCCACGCCATTTTTGGCCTCTTGGCCACCACTCCAGTATAATGTATATCCTTTCCTCAATTTCTTCCTTCCTTTACCTTTCCATTTCACTTCACTCAGCCCCATCAATCCAACATTCTCCCTGTCCATGAAGTCTACCACCTCCTCCACCTTGCCTGTCAGGGTCATGACATTCATGATTCCCACTTTCATTTCGGTTACTGGTCGCCCATTTCTCACAGTTCCCCCAGTACCAAAAGAACTGCGCTTCGCCTGCAGGGTACGCCCTAACCTTTTCCGATTCATTCGAAGTGCCATTTCCATTTTAGGCTATTATTACGATGGGGTCGCCACTCCCAAAGGCATTTTATGAAGCTACTGCCAGCTATTATACAGGCCGCCCCTAACATGGGAAACAGACGCCCTTGCAGCCGCCCCTAACCTGGGAAACAGACGCTGCCGATTGATGCTGTACTCCTACTATTCCCTGAGTACTGGGTTGCCTCTTCCGCAATCTCCACCGTTCCGAAGTCCATCTTCTCCGCTGCAGATTCCGTTGAGGTCTTCGCACGTAACCCTGTGCACGGGGCCTATGTTATACCCCATAGGACTGGGTCCTCACCAGAACTTAGCCGGTACTGTAGTTCCATGGTATATTACAGTACCGTTGCCCACCCCCGCGACGTGGACGCGCCTGGCAAGAGTTATCCATGTAGCCAATTAAAATTGCCTCATGGACCGGGTTAAGGAGCTGTCTAAATCCAGCCTCCAAGGCCTGAGAAGTATCATAAATCAAATAAACATACCGTATTCAGAATGAAGAGAAATTCTGTTTACTGGGGCGCAGGAGGTTCAAGAATTCAAACCACTAAACAAAATCGGCTAGTTGTTGAGAAACTTGTTAAAATTGTGTTTTTTCTTGTGAAACGGGAGCTTTTAAGGCCATTTTGAGGGGGAAGACTCTATCAACATGGGCAAATAGTGAGATAAATGTAGATGGTAGGATATTCCAAACACTCAAACACATGAAGTTCTCAACAACTTGATTATCCCTCGTACTACAATGGGGTCAACGGTGACCCAGTCGAGTTTGATTTGATGATGATTTAGACATGGAAAGAACCAAGTAATTCCCAGCTCACACGTGACAAGCAGGACGGCTCGGGAGGAGCTAGGCTTTGTCTGACTTCGTGAAACCAGCCGAAGACTTCCGATTTTGGTTCGTCAGGGATTTTATGAACTGATGTAAGGACTGGAACGGGGTGCACTCAGCCTTGTGAAGCTGCCTGACAGTGAGGCAGCGCCTCAGTCACGGAGACCAAGATTAACGGCCAAGGGGACCCGACGCACTGACCACGCGTCACCCCATAATCAGCAGGCCAAATGGCTAGGGAGCGGTCGCTAGGTAGGCATAGGCCCTTCAGGAGTTGTAACACCAAGATTGCAGCATTCTGGTAGTAGTGCGCAAGTAGGCCTAATTTTATATTGCTGAAAAACCCAGTTAGTCTTCTCAAATCCCAATGATTTCATCTCCACGCATCGTATCACATTAAAATTCTTTTAAACGATAGAGAGATTATTTCATTTAGGGGGATGATTACTTGCTGTAAGAATTTTAAAAATAAGTTTTGGAGTCCTGGCGATTAACCGCAAATCGAATTATCCGCACTCAAATTATCGGGAGTATACTGTATGTGAGGTGCACCACACTTTTTTGCTGTGGAAACTGAGAGCCCCACATGGCTAAAACCTAAAAGTTTTCCTGGTATTTAAACACTTGGCTGTGAAAGGTAATGTCATATTTTAGAACCTCTATAAGGAGGAGATAAGCTGAGGAAACTCATGTTTCCCACAACAAACTAGCGAATGATTGCTACAAGTATGAGTGACCCTGGCAGGGTGTACCAGGAGCCCCCCGATGAGCCTAACTAGGTGCACTTAGGTAAAAACCCACAACAGACAGGTAAAAACAAAAAAAAAAAAAATCCCAGTATACTGTATTATTATTGTCAGTAATTGTTTTAAATATCATAATTTTTCAGTGTACAATTCAATATTAATATTTTTAATATACAATATAATAATAATATCGTATGGCCTCGGGCAAGCTTCGTTATTCGACGCCCAGAGGGCAGCTTGCATGTCGAATTTTGTTGTTCTTTGGAGGGATATGAAAGTTAAGGAGGATATATATCTAAGCGCCTTGACAATATAGCGCTTTCTAGTACAGAAATTGGGAACTTTGTGTTGGCGGAAAATCCAGAGATTACCAGAGATTAATTTTGCCATTATGAACACGGCCTACTGAATTCAAATGGGTTCTTTAACAAGCCAACAACGTATGACATGCGTGTTATGAGTTTTGTCGCCTTTCAAAAATCACTTACCACAGCCAGGAGCGAACCTGCAGGCTTGGGGTTGGTAGTCCGACACGTTAACCAATCGCCCACCCTAGTAAGCTTACAGTAATCATTTTCATAAAGTGTATTGTACTTGTCGCTCTGCAGTTAATACAATCCTATCCTATTAACAAACTCATAAGTCTACTTTCATTTTTTGCAAAAATCGAAAGTAGGCTAAAAATGTATTATTAGTCTACATGTTTTCCTAGCTATATCTCATAAAGTTGTCTTACAAAAACAAAAAAAAAGCATGTTGCCTATCTTGTATAGAATTTTATGTTATACCAACCTTGTAATGATCTAACTTGACGTACAACACATAGGAAGCCAAATATCCAAGAAACAAGAAGTTCCGTGAAGAACTATACTGAACCCGCTGAGCTATGGTTCATGTGATATTTTTTATGACAGAACATTTATGATGGGATGTTGTACCTTTGAACACACCCAGGAAGCCACGTGGAGCTGAGAGCTCACGCGATACTCTTTGAAGTAGCGTTGAATAGCACTTTTGACTTTGGTGAAAACTGCTAATTATTTATCTGAGATCTTATTAATTAATTTTATTCTTTCTCAAGACTCAGAATATTCCATTTCGTCATGCTGCATTATTAAAACATTTTTGAGAATGTTATTTTAGCTTAAGGTAAGGTAATACCCTTGCAGATACGCAAATAGGAACGTAAGTAGTCGCTCAACGACTTCGGTTTGACGACCTACTTCCTTGAGACACCCAGTGCCTTGCACTACGTCTGGAGAATCCGCCCAGTATAGGCGTGTAATTGAATTTGTCCTGTAAGACATAGAAGAATATCCGCTTGTTAGCGTTGAATTGGTTATCAGGTGCCATCGTGCACTGGCATATTGTGAAATACTGTTATTTATGCACAGTGAGCCACAGAAACATATTGAAGATAATTATTGGCAAGTATTAGTGAATTATATAATTTTACCGGAACACCACATTTTAGTACCCTCGTGTTTGTGGAGGGCCAAATGCCTTGTGGAAAATATACAGGTAAATGTGTTGCAATTACTTCAAATAAGTGTGATTACGATAGTGTAACATATTTGGATTGCCAGAGTGAAGTTTTTATTTCCAAAACGACGTACATTTTACCGATGCTGCATGATAGAAAAGTAGCGTCATTAGCACGTGCAGAATCATAGAGCAGTGCTAGCTCACGTATCTATTCACATCCACGAAATTATGGCTGTGTTGTCAATTACTATCAAAGCCTACAATACTTACGACGAACACTATATTTCTGGAAAGTGAAAGAATGAATTTCAAAATTTATTTCACCGTCAACGTGACCAGACTATTCCACACCATGGTTGAATCAGTCATCATGGGCTAATACCATCCTGGTATGAGGGTGATGTTTCTACGAGAACTAGCATGATGATGGAGCTTGCAGAACCGAGGACGAGAAGGAAGGAATCCAAGATGCCATTTCCAGGCATATCCAGCATATTCACGGAGTTGTCGACAGGGACGAATCGAACCCTGGTCTTTGGAGGAGTCCAGATGGGAATCCTGATGAGGATAATACCGTTCCAGAGATCCAGAGAGGAATTTGTACAACCCTGGTTATTGAATAGAGGGCTGAGTGATAGCTTCTCCATGTCGTGAGTTTTTGACCATCCCTTCTCTTGTTCTAGTTCTGGTGGTATATTAGATTTAATGTAGTTTGTGAATCAACCACACTATGTGTCAGCCATTTTTCTAGGTAGGGATTGTATCTAGTTTAATTTAATGTCATTTATTTCAGTATAGTGAGACACCCTTGGGTCCGACATTTTGGTTAACCCTGGTGCAGCTTGATGAACGTCGTAGAACGTCAAAGCCTATCTTTTGCTAAATGTGACCGTAGTCATTCGAGGCTATTTTGTCCAACCCTGTTTGGGGTGATTTTTCAAGTCTTTGCTGACTTTAGTTATGACAATCAGATGTCATGGTTATTTCTTTAACTGCATTCTTTGCAGCCAGTTTTGATACACCCCTGACTTTCGTTAGAACAGTCGTATCAGTTAGGCAATCGACTGTAATTGCCAGTTTTGTAAATGCATTATATTTTCATTTTGAATAAGCTCAGAAGCTATTCTTGGTCAAGTTTGAACCTAACAATTAGAAGGAATGTTTCGTTGCCTAGCATCGAACTCGGTTCCCAACGTATCATTAAGCAGATCCTTGTATGGAGTCTGCGCCACAATTATCATTTTGCTTGTGTCATGTAAGACACGTTTTTATTTGATGTTGTACTAGCAACTACTGAATTGTATTTTGAGAGCAAAGAGCTCCAGTAATTGTAAGATTACTATCATTTAGACGTCTTTGGTAGAAAGACGGAATTATATTATTCTATTCAGATTTATTGCGTGTTTTTATACACGGACTCTTTAGAGGTTCATAACCTATGGTAAAGTTTTTTATGAACAGGCCAGATGTATAGTTTTATTTTGATTAAATCGCCGGCCTTGAATAATGTGTGTTTTGTGTCGACCGAACGCAGGAATGTGGTAGCCTGCTGGTGACATAAACTGGTTTTGTAATCCAGTGCCCTTGAGAGCACGCTTCATTTGTTTGAGAGACAGAACGACTTTGACAAGAGACAGAATGCTTGTTGTATTCGCTCTTTCTTGCATTGCAACTTAGCTTATGTAACCCAGTTTTCAACCCTGTCTCAGATCACATGTTTTATAGATTGCTTTTTGTTAGTTGAGCGCACTTCTTGCGTGTACCGTTTTGACGTGTACAATTAGGTCAGGTTTTCTATAGTGAGTTGCAGGTGACCCTGTTAAATGCAGGAATTTATTGTATGAAGGTACTTGTGATTACCTTGTCCGGGAGGGTTCCCGTTGAATAGATGTTATTGTAAGATAACTGTTGTGGACAGGCCAATCCCAGAGTTATTGAATGCGAGCTTTGCGCCGCTGGTAACCTGTGTTATTGTGTGTCCGAGTTGTTATTGCTCATTGATCTTATTCCGACTGTTGAGTCGAGGATTTTTGGTGGAGAATGATCTCAGTGTAGACACTCTGTGCCCGAGCTATTGTCAGTATTATTCGCCATAAACCAACAATAAACCTAAACCGACAACTTAATAATAAAACGCATAACTTTGGTAAAACAAAAGCTAACTAATGAATTCTTTCTATCTAACTTTGTTCTGTTGCATTTTGGAACTGTTGACATAGCCGTGCAGTTGAAGGTAATTTCCTTGTGTGGAAATGACTAGTACAATTGACACTTTTGTAGCAACCTGAAGCATGCGCGAACCTAGAGTTCGTAGCTTGTGGAGCTCAGGCCATGCGATGTCAGACATGGTCTCAACTACGCATTCGTCACCGTAATTACACACATTAGATGACTATGGCTTACAAAGAGTAAACCAAGGGGTAGGCAGGAATTTAATAAAGATTTGTGTCTATTTCATTACTTATTTATGATGTACTAGTGTGTAAATCCTACATGTTACCTTATTGTGTGCTGATAGCACGTAGTTATTAAGATTAATTAAATGTTTTTCATGGCTGTACACTTAGATTTGTTGTAATTGTTTTCTGTTACGGACGTCATCGCCGTAAATTTTGTTATTAACTGTTAGAACTTAGCTAGATGATTACCGTTAAATGTAAATGTGGAAATGGTATCATCCTAGCTTAGATTTGTTTTGCTACCCTGTTAAATGTAAATTCTGATATTAGCTTAATCTTGTAACTTGAACTAGGGACTTGCGTCGTACCATTTTCCTAGTGTTGCTGTTGTTGCTTTATTATTGTGAGTTAGATCTTTCGCGAGGGTTTTTCTCAGTAACTTCTCAGGTAGGGACCTGCTCTTTATTTTCTTTTGTTTATTAGTTTGCGGACTAGCCGATCATAACCCTCCGAACTAGGCTAGGGGCTTGTGAATTTTAATAAATTTTCACGGTGTTTTACTTAAGTCTGGATGTTTAATTTCTCAGTCTAGTTTTGAGGTGAACCATTCCTTAGGCAGTCTATGACCATCGTCACCATGTACCACGATCCCCGTGGACTACAGTGTCTCGTGCCACTAAGCCTATTAGGAAGTTCACCGTGGTTGTTGACTCGACTAACGGTCTCAATACAGCCTACTTTTCATGCCAATGATTATTCTACAGTATATGAACCTATCTAGAATAATGACAAAATTAAGTTGGTAATATCGAAATATCAAATTAGTTCAAAATATACCTGGTATAATGCAGCCTGATAGAGCACTACAGTTGGCAGCCCTGGTGACTGAATATATTCTTAGTTCCATCTCTTAAGGTACAGAATAGAAAATTAGGTTGAAGTCCAATGGACGTTACATGCAGTTAGACACTGGATCTATCAGCACGCGTAAAAGCATGTTGCCAACAATACCATGCGTGTGCTGGTCAGAAATAATCTGAAATATTATTATATCTTGTGCCAATTTTGGATGAAATCCATTTGTTAGTATAGAAGTTACATGTATTTTAAAATTGGACATATCAGCAGGCATAGAATCATGTTGGCAGCACTGCCTTGTTTTAATTACTCCAAATTAATCTACAATGTTAGGTGCTATACGTGTGCAAAGTATAGAGCTGTTGGCTTGCATACTTTCTGATATATTGATATTAGGGTAAAAAAAAAATATAGACAGCATTTATTAACAGTTGGCAGCCCTGATTGCTCTTAATACTTAGTCATTCTGTTATGGTACTCGTAGCACATACGAAATTTGGTTGTAATCCAACTGATAGTATAGAAGTTACATGTATTTAAAAATTGGTACTATCAGCAGGCTTATAATCATGTTGGTAGAAATGACGTATATAAGTTACTCCAAATTAATCTAAAATGTCAGAATATACGTGTGCATAGTTTAAAGCTGTTGGCTTGCATACATTCTGATATATTGGTATTTGGATAAAAAAATAGAGAGAGCAATTATTAACAGTTGGCAGCCCTGGTGGCTCTTAAGAATACACTCAATCATATCTGTTTATGTATAGATATTACATACAAAATTTGGATGAAATCCAATTGATAGTGTAGAAGTTATATGCATTTAAACATTGGACCTATCAGAAGGCTTAAAATTATTTTGGCAACACTGTCGTTGTTGGCCTCCTGGAAATTAAACTGAAATAGTATTATCTGCAAGTGTACCAATTTTGGAATAGCTCCCATGCATACCTTGCGAGATATCCAACATGGAGCTCAAATTTCTAGTGCGTTTTTTGCAGCAGTTGGTAGCACTGACATAATTTTCAAATATGGACGTGAGATATTCCGGTGCACATCTTTACTCATACTAAATTTGGTTTTGATTGCTGCAGCCGTTTAGGAGTTGATAGGGGGGGGGGGGGGACACAGACAGACACACACACATTATCCCGGATCGATCTCATAAGTCTACTTTTTCCTCATTTTTGAAAAATGTGAAAAGTAGGCTAAAATTTTTTTGACTTGGATATCTTGAAATACACACGTGATAACAATGGGGGACTTTTCAGCCCTCCATTAAAATGCCTTAAGAAAGCTCACTAGGAATTTTTCCACAGATTGGTCAGTTTTATGTCTAATTTGACTTGACTAATGATACAATGCTAGCTGCAAATAGGGGTTCCTGGAGGCATTATATCACTATCAGACTTGTAGACTGAACCCTGAATTGCATAATAAGCTGTCTTGAAGGTGAATGGAACCAACTATAGCTGAAATCTTTGTGACTTGGCTGTTATTCACATTATGTTCTTATGTATTTCTTTGTTTCACAATTAGGAATCTCAAGACTGGACAAGTTGGAATCCACCACAGCTGAGAACTACTCTTTCTAATACACGGCGATTTTCCCAACTGCAGCCATCCTTAACATGCCAGCCATCAGCACCTAACAGTACAAGAGAATCATTACAGAAGTCAATCACAGAATCTTTGGATATACCCAAGAAGTCCTGCAGATGGAGAACACGGAGGCGACTTCAAAAAACATCACCATATGAAAACCACCTGAATAGAGAGAGGCTTAAGTTGATTCGGCAAACTGTGAAAGATGCCGAGGAAGAGACAGCGATGAGGAGAGAGCTTTTTAAAGAGATGCTGAAACAAGAAAAGATCCGAACAAGAATACTACTGTTACAGATGAGAAAACTGAATAGTGATAAATTGTAGGAAGTTTTTCCCCTTTTTATTATACACTGTATTCACACGCATATCAACTGCACCCTTGATTTTTTTTACTGAATTATTCACATAATTGACAGTGTAATACCGGCCTAACAATCGAGCTGATCTGTCAATGGATTATTCAGGGTCGGGGTAGCAAGAGGTAGTCTACAAGAGCTTTATGAAAACCGGAAACTTGATGGTCCCGAATATGATGCTATATGAACTGATGGAGATGGAAACGACTATGAACATGACATGGACCGAGATGAAAGTGAAACTAGCCACTCTACTTGTGATACAGAGCAAACATCCATACACAGTAGTTTCTTTCTGCCATATATTTTAAATGTGAACAATCTAGCCGCATTGTCAGTGATACAGTGTTGGTACATTACAAACAGAACTTAAAAACTTAATAGCCTCCTTGTATAGTTTCAATCTTTGTTTGTTTCTGTACCTAAATTGGTAAATAAAATCGTTTGAGTATGTCTGGTGTAAATATTCCAAGTTCAAAAATACATGCCACATTACGTTTATAACATACAGTATACATTACTATGTTAAACTTAACAATATCGATTACACTTTTGTATTATTAACAACCCCACATTAGTAACATGTGAAGATTCCCAAGAGGATACATGAGATGCAGATGCAGAGGAAACGACCAAGGGGAAGACCAAGAGATAGATTGCTGAAAGGAGTGGAGGAATGTGTCAAGATGAGAGGCGAGGACTGGACCAGAGTGACAGCGGAGAGGTGGTGGAAAGAAAGGACTAAGTGGCGAGGCTTATGTTCCAAACAGAACCAGCCTGGGGCTGGAAACTGTACAAGATGATGATGATTGTTAATGAGTGCAGAATGCGCGTTCAGAGGAAACAACCAAGGGGAAGGCCAAGAGATAGATGGCTGAAAGGAGTGGAGGAATGTGTCAAGATGAGAGGCGAGGACTGGACCAGAGTGACAGCTGAGAGGTGGTGGGAAGAAAGGACTAAGTGGCGAGGCTTATGTTCCAAACAGACCCAGCCTGGGGCTGGAAACTGTACAAGATGATGATGATTATTGTTAATGAGTGCATAATGCGCTCCACCACCCTGCTCGCAATACAGAATGAGCTCTCCCACATTGGCAGCATTTCTGACTGAACACGAAGCTTTGCATACTGTTAAACCAGTCAGGTGACCTTCACAACAGGACACGCACAAACAAACTGATGTTGACAAACAGCTCTCACATCTCCTGAAAGGTAATGAGCCTGTCTACAAAATTAACATCGATTTGTGATTTAGAAAAGTAAATCTATGGTTGAGGTAAACAAAATTACACATAACTATTGTTTTGATGTGAGTGATGATGTGCAAATAAGTTAGTCAAATTTTTAGTTTCGACTATGATTTTGTCATATATTGCCGTTCTTGTTTTAAATCTGTATGGTAACGTCTATTCAATTAATTGGACTGAACACATACAGGTAAGATATTATAAAATTGCAATTAATTTTTCTACATGTGGTGTAAAGAAACAGTAACACAGTTTCCCGAGATAGACAACATCTCACATAATGATGCATCCATCATGGCCCTCAGTGAATTTGTATTGAAATCACTGTTCATTTCAACATTGTTTTTTGCAGTATTCATGCTCTATTTGGCAGTGCTGTAATATTGTATCACATGTGCCGCAGGGTCTGGCTCCGAGACCATAGCGTGTGGGTCACTTCCTGGCAAATTGGGATCCACCTTTAAAAAATCCACGCCAGTGGCACTTTCTGGCTACTCTTCCCACTTCAAGCCCAACAGCAATGGGATAAAGACGGTGGAGGCAGGTTTCGGGTGAAACTGGGAGCCTTTAGTCTTGACCTGCACGTTGGCGGTGGATGTGTGATGGTCGTTTTATCTGAGACCCAGTGACTACTCAGGAATTCGGTCCTGCATCTGTGTCTGGGCAGGCCTATTTAGGATCACCGCTGCCCACCCCAAATGGGGAAGGCCGTAGAAAATGTGGGCTAAACATCGGTAGTCACATCTTTATGTCTGGCTGGGCAATCGCACTCAGCAGGTCACCCTACCATTGCGGTCAAAATAATGGATATCAACAAAGAATGTTTATAGGATCATGGAATGTAAGAACACTACTTGATTGTGACAGCAGTGACAGACCTGAGAGAAGAACAGCTCTCATCACCCATGACCTCGCTAGACTGAACATTGACGTTGCTGCTCTGAGCGAAACTAGGCTGTCAGGTGGAGGGAAAATTGTTGAACCCGGATCAAGATATACAATATTTTGGAAAGGGAAGGAGGATGGAGAGCGCCGCATTCATGGGATTGGACTTGCTGTGAAAACGAAACTGGTAAATGACCACCAACTCAATCCCATCGCAATCATAGGAAGGCTTATGAGTCTCAGAATACCAATCTCTGAAGGTAGATTCATCACCATAATCTCTGCATATGCTCCCACTCTAATTGCCGATAAAGAAACTAAGAACCATTTCTACCACCAACTTAACTCCATCATCACTAACACAGCACCCACAAACAGTTGCTGCTTGGCGACTTTAACGCTCGAGTGGGCAGAGATTATCAGCTGTGGAAGAATGTATTAGGCAAACAAGGGCTGGACTGCTGCTTCTTGGATTATGTGCTGAACATGAATTATTCATTATGCATCCATGCTCTAAACATTGGCACATCCTTGACTATATCATTACCAGGCAGTGTGACAAGAAGGATGTTCTGGTCACAAAGACTGCAAGGAACGTGGACGACTGTTGGACTGACCACAAACTACTGACCTGTCGACTCAAAATTTCCTTCAGACATAAATCTACCGCTCAACGTTCAAGCATACCCCATCGCAGGTTTGCAACTTCCAAACTTTCAAATGCAGCTATTGCATCTAACTTCCAAAAGGCAATCTTGACCCGCTTCAAAAGCAACCCAGTCTGCACAAAAGATGTTGAACAGGAGTGGTCAACAGTTAAGAAGATCATCATCGAGTCAGCTGAAGAAACCATTGACTATGAGTGTAGGAAGAGACAAGACTGGTTTGAGGAGAACAACAAAGAAATACTGGAACTCATCAGTGCTAAGCGGAAAGCTCATCTATCCCTTATTCAAGACCCATAATCCTGTGCAAAGAAAGTTCAGTTTAATGATCTGAAACGGAAGTGTCAGACTGGAATCAGGGAAATGAAGAACAACTGGTAGCAACAGAAAGCTGAGGAGCTCCAACATTATGCTAATGCCCCAAAATCTTCGGAACTTCTATGAGGGAATTAAAGAGATCTATGGTCCGATTCGGTCCTCTATTGGAACTCTAAAGGCATCTGATGGAAGTACTACACTTGCCCAAAGACATCCTGGTGTGCTGGAAGGAACATTTCTCTAGTCTCTTAAACCGAAGCTCCAATGCTGCAGAAGATTTCCTACATGATGTGCCACACCTTCCTTCTCAACCTTGGATGGCGATGCCTCCAGCATATCAGAATTCTGTGAGGCCCTTGGTAGGCTGAAAACCAGAAAAGCTCCTGGACCAGACAACATCCCACTGGAACTAATTCAAGCTGGAGGCTCATCTCGAAAGACGAGGCTCTTCTCCCTGATACTGTCGATTTGGGAAACCATAGAGTACCCAGTGACCTCAAAAATGCCAACATCGTCACTTTATTTAAAGAAGGGGGCCGTAGCCTATGTGGCAACTACCGGGGCATTTCCTTGTTATCTATAGTTGGAAAAATACTCGCTAGAATACTACTGAGCCGCCTTCAAGTCATCTCTGAGAGGACTCTACCAGAGTCTCAGTGTGGTTTCCGTGCCTCCAGAGGCACTGTTGACATGATATGATGCGCACAGCAACTCCAAGAAAAATGTAAGGAACAACACAAGGACCTTTTTCTTGTGTTCTACGACCTGGAAAAGGCATTTGATTCCGTCCCAAGACCTGCGATGTGGGAGGTACTGAGACACTTTGGTTGTCCCGATCAGTTTGTGGAACTGGTGCAAGCACTTCATGATGGTATGACTGGACAGCCAAAATAACATCTCAGAAGCATTCCCAATCACCCATGGTTTGAAACAGGGGTGTGTCCTAGCTCCAACTCTCTTTGCCCTGTACTTAGCTGCCATGCTGTATGAGACATCGAGCAAACTAGGAGTAGATACCAGATATCGCTATGATGGAGGCCTCTTCAACTTGGCTAGGCTTTGATCACGTCTTACAAGTGTCACTAAGATAACTGAACTGCAGTAGGCGGATGACACTGCATCACCTGCCCTTACACCTGAGGACTTACAGCAATCAGTTAATTGCTACAAGAATGCATGTGATCGTTTTGGCCTCACCATCAATCCAGGCAAAACAAAGGTACTTGCTCAGCCTGCTCCTGGGTCTAGCATTGCAGAACTCAACATCTCCATCGCCAACACAAATTTGGAACAAGTAGACCATTTTACATATCTAGGGAGCATCTTATCTAAGAACTGTACTTCTGAACAAGATAATAGAAAACAGGCTTCGAGCTGCTCACGTGGCATTTGGTCGATTATCTTACCGTGTCTTTAGAAACAAAGATCTTACAATTCGCACGAAACTCATGGTATATCAGGCAGTAGTCATCTCAACTTTACTTGACGGATGTGAAACGTGGACCTTATATCATCGCGACATCAGAAAACTGGAGCTTTTTCACCAGCAAAAGCTCCGTTCGATCATGAATAGTAAGTGGGATGACTATGTATCCAATCTTGCTGTCCTTGAGAAAGCATGTACCAGGAGTGTAGAAGCTATCATCTTGGTCATCGACTAAGATGGACAGGAAATGTCCGCCGCATGAATGACACCAGGTTGCCACGTCAATTCCTCTACGGTGGACTTGGCTGGTAAAAGGCTACAGGGTGCACCTTTAAGGCGCTTCAAAGACCAGCTGAAACAAACCTTCAAGTTGACAGAAATTAACCCTCTAACTTGGGAGGCACTGGCTGAAGATCGTGTACTTTGGAGGCAAACTATATCTGCTTCGGTAAATCATTTTGAACAGGAACGTCGCAGACTGGCAGAAATGAAGCGACTCCAGCGCAAGCTTCGTCAAACCCTTCCACGCTCTCCTCCAACTGTAAGATGCTTAGTATGTGGCCACATGTTCCATGCAAGAATCGCCTGTTTAGTCACCAGAAATTCATTCATAAAATGCCCTGATTTTGGAAGTTTAATGTCAGAAAATTGTATACTCGGAAACGAGCTGCAGCCGCCGACGAACATTGTACTATATAAAAGCTGTACTGGCAGAACTGTGGCATCTCTTTGTTATTATATAAATGCCTCTCTAAAAATAGTTAAATAGCTACAATATAGTCTGAAAATCATTTGTGTAAAGGCCGAATCTCTTCTTTTAGGGCCTTAAAAGTCGACATAAAAAGTGTCTAATATGCAAGTAAATAAGGTAGTAGAAACTTAAATGAATAATAATTTATTGACTTGTGGTATTAATTTCCTAACTTATTAAACTTTGTTAATAAGGAATTTTGGGCAGACATGGTCATTTTCATGTATTTTTGTGACAAATTAATAAACTTGTATTAGAGGTATTACATTAGTTTACTTATAAATATGTTTCCTTAGTCTGCCATCTGCATGAAACTTGATTGATGTGATAAAAAATTGTGTGTGCATAAAGGGGCATTTGTGGGCTATTTTTCTACATAGTGTTGACCAACATACACTGACCGGCACGAAAAATGCAACACCCAATAAATAGGGATCGCGAATTTTCAAAAGAAGTCATACACAGGTGATAATGTGTTATAACAACACTAAAAATGGCAGAAATAAATGTTTTAGAGCTTGCGAATTTCGCATCAAAACGCGAATTTTGGCTTTTTTCCTGTTTTTTTTTCCCCTTTATAGTGCTCTTCCGATAATTCGCGGCAATTAATGCACAAATTTCCGCATACGCTCGTTTTATAAACATACTCGTGTCTTAATTATTGTCATTATAGTCTCGTTGCATAATGTACTATTATAACATAGTATTGTAAGACACATTGTGTGGATTATACCAATATTAAAAACTAAGAGAAATGACTGTAATCACTTTTTGTTTCTTAGATGGTTTATTTTTTCTAGTTTTAGATTGTACAATTCTGAAGAAAAGAATATATGAGAACGAAAATTCACCTCGATTTTCTATATAAGAGATAAGTGTGACTATAGACACACTAGCTTGACTGTGGGAACTTTCGGGATTTCCGTTGCATCACTCCTTCACTTGATATGCACTGGATCTCAGTTTACCTCACCAAGAGTCAAATTCCGTACAATATCCTCATCGCTTTCATGTCTGAAACCATGATCATCTTTATCGAAGTCTAACCACTGAATGTCACTTTCTTCTGCATCTTGGCATTCATCCAGGATTTGCCTTAATGTCATCGTAGTGAGACCCCCCTTGCCCATTTAAAATATCGTCACAGAAGCCGACAAAGGCTCGTTTTTGTGCGAGAGTAGTAGCGGTAATTTTCTCTCATGACTTGACTGCATGGAGAGCATCCAACAAACACGGAATGATCGGAAACTTAACGGTAGATAGCGGACCTCGCTTTCTGCATACAGCGATCTTTATCAATCTCATCCTGGTAAGTTACTAAGTTATTGAGGTTTTAAGGACCAGAACAGCAAGGTCACCTCCCCCTTCATCCTAGTAACTACTCGACGCGTGGCGTCATATAGTGCGCCTTTCAGACATCTAGATGGCAAGTATCCATATCCAAATGTGCCACTGTTTCCTGAACCAGTCTTAACCAGGTGGTCTTCTTGGTTTCATTCTGTAGTGTGCCTGTCAGAGTACTTGAAAGATATTGTGCAATTTATGAATGAAGTAGTAGGGACTGATAACTCTGGTGTTGATTTCCTGAACAATGTTTCACATGACGAAATACTTCAGATTCAAAGAATTTGGCACAGACATCACTGTACTCATCCCTTGATTAGAAGGCCATTCTTATCAGACTGTTCACCTTCTAGATGGACATCTACGGAGAATTCAGCAAGCCCTTAAACTTACTGTTTCTGGAAATTACGGTACCAACATTAAGGAGCTGTTGGAGGGTTGTGGAAATGAGTTAAAAGGAGAGAAAATACATTGTTTTAATAAACGCTGGGTCCCATGATATTAATCAGCCTGAGATCCGTTGACCCTGGGAACAAGATTTACAAATGTGTGCGTTTGATCCAGCAGAAATAGTGCCAATGAACATCAATGAGGACCTTGCAAAGAAAATTAAGAAGTTTTCATTCTGTGGAACAATGGAAAAAAGTGAGGTCATAAGAGGATACAACGAACTGCAAACTTTAATCAAGAAGCAGGACCAAGACAGACATTGTTCGAGTTTTGCAAGGAATCACATTTGTATTTCCAAAGTTCTCAGAATGTGT
This sequence comes from Meconema thalassinum, assembly GCA_946902985.2. Lineage (NCBI taxonomy): Eukaryota > Metazoa > Arthropoda > Insecta > Orthoptera > Tettigoniidae > Meconema > Meconema thalassinum. The sequence goes on along the minus strand of OX336388.2, from coordinate 1,803,761,105 downwards.
GTTGAAAACCATTTTGATACCCTGTTCAAACGCTGTGAACTTTTGTTTTTCAGCTTACACTAGCACGTTAAGTGATATGTGTTATCGTTTGTCACAAGAGAATTTGGATCTCTTCACTGAAGTATACTTTGAAAGATGACTGAAATGTGTTATGTTATCCATGATATTTAAAAAATCCCGCCTAAAATTTAACATTTTGAAAGTACCGAAAAGTGCACTTGAAAACACCGAATTTGCCAATTTAAAATACCACTTTCTTCACTCTGAAATCACAGAAAAATGTCCAATTCTACCAATAAATGATGTGAAATTATTGTGTAATTTATCTATTCAATCAAAGTGAAGCACTTTAACCTATTTTTTTAGACGGGGTATGTTATTGGTGTTGCTTTGCAAGCAAACTATGAAGTGCTGATTGTTGATTGCACTAGCCTCAATTGATTTTTCCCGCACAACCTGGAAAACACATCACTGGATGTAACCCAATAATGTGTTCCCGCTCTTATAGCGCTTAGTGTTGTACTTTCAATTGTTCCCTTTTCAATCACATGTGTTCGTGGGATCTTTCTGTGATATTCGTAATTAGCTTTCTGGAGCAAGCATGCCCTTAAGCCCTGAACAAGCTGCAAAAGTTGTTGCTTTGGTGGAAGATGGTCGCAGCATGCATTACATTGCAGAAGTGTTGAGGATTACAGCTTCCACGATTTCCAGAACCGTACGAAGGTACAGGGAAACTGGAGGCTTTGCAAGGAGACCAGGATCAGGCCCGAGAAGAACAAAATCGAAGAGAGATGTCCGCTTCTTACAATTTCAAGTTCTTCACGACCGTCACTCCACCACCATTGAAGCACGAAATCGACTCCACCAAGTTCGAGGGGTCGATGCTATTGAGAGAACCGTCCGAAGAAGATTGGAAGAAGCCAATCTTCAATCCAGAAGACCAGTTACAGACCCAGAACCTACCAGAGAACATCGCACAGCTCGACTACATTTTGCAAGGGAACATCATGGCTGGACAGTACAACAATGGGAACAAGTGTTGTTCGCCGATGAGTCGCGGTTTGGTCTCCGATCACCTGACGGAAGAGAGAGGGTCTGTAGAAGGCCAGAGGAAAGGTATTCCCCTTGCACATTCTCATCCAGGACGCCATTTCAGGGTGGTTGTGTGATGGTGTGAGCAGGAATCAGTATGGCTGCAAGGACGGATTTGGTCTTCGTGGAGAATGGGAGCCTCACTGCACATCGGTATGTGGAGGAAATCCTTCTGGAGCATGTTCTGCCTTTCGCTCAATTTATTGGTGATGATTTAACACTAATGCAAGACAATGCATGCCCACATGTTAAGAAAGTTCTTGGGTGAAGCAGGGATTCATGCTATGGCTTGGCCTGCTCGAAGCCCTGATTTGAATCCTCTTGAGCACGTTTGGGACCGGCTGGGGAGAAGAGCCCGTCAGTGCTATCCAGAGACCCTACAGGACCTACGGAATGTCCTCCTGGAAGAATGGAAGATGATTCCTCAACAGGACATTACAGCATTAATCAGGAGCATCCCTGAAAGGTTGAATGCCGTCATTGGTACAAGAGGTGGCAAAACACGCTTTTAAAGATGCGAACAGAGGTCTCCGAGGTCTGTGAAGTAATGTGTGAAGTGTATCAAATCAAAACAGAAGTGAGGACCTTTAGGACCTTACTCAAAATTTCCCGCTCTTTTAGCGCTCTTTCCTTGAAGGTGCATCACTGGCTTAATTTTTAAATTTGTGTATAATCATCTTTTATTTTCCATTGTTAAGACACCTACATGGGACCGTACTACAATATTTCATCATCATATAGTAGATTAGTGTTATAAAAGTGTCATACATTTGAAATAAATTTCAGTTTTTGTAAGAAATTGAAGTGTTGCGTTTTTCGTGCCGGTCAGTGTAGATACATTTGTCCCAGTGCTTGAAGAACCCCTGTTGGTAAAAGCTTTGTGTCCTAGCTACAGACAAATGTCATTGTCTGCTAGATCAGGACAGTAGGGCGGAGTATGGTTCAGGCACTCTCAACCATTGCTCCTGACATGTGGGGGGGGGGGGGACTCTCATCGTCATGCTGAAGGATGACTTCTGTTGTGAGGTTTGTATTATTGACTGGCAATTTTTAGTCATGTGAGTGCCTCACAGTAGCATTAGGCATTGATTACCGGTAATCAGTCTCATCCCTGTCCCATCTTAAAGAGATCCTCTTCAATGCCCCAAAGCACCTTGCCTGCTGAGGGGTTACTTTGAATTTTCAGGGGATGCCCTAATTGAACTGTGCAAATTTTTTCTCTTGATTGTCCTGCTTTTGAGTTGTTTTAGTTTCATGTCTGGCTACAATTTGATCTATTTTGCTGAGTGGATTATTATTATTATTACTAAAATCACATGACTGAAGATATCTTAGATTTAATGGATGAGAGAGGAAGTTGGAAGAACTGATGTCAGCGAACATATGACCAACTGCATTGTGAAATAAGATCTGAATGTATAACAGCCAAAGAGCAATGGACGTCAACTCTCAGGAGATGGAGGAATTACAGAAGAGACATGACAGCTATAACCTGCACGAAAATATCATAAAAGCACTAGGCTTACTGCACACTGTAAGAGCGGCATCAGTGTATTGGTCAATAATAACAACCAACTGGTAACTAACATAGGTGACAAACTGGGAGAATTACATCACGCAGCTGTTCTTTGGCTGGAGGCCTGAACATCATGATGTGGAAGCAGGAACCAGTCCTGATATCTTAAAGGAGGAAGTATGTTATGCAACAAGCAAAGAGAAACAAGGCAGCGGATCCAAATCAGGTGTACACTGATCTTCTGAAATTAATAGATAATGGCATTGTTGTTCTAACAGATCTCAACGTAATATACAGAAATACTGGAGTCATCCCAGAAAATCTACCTTCATTGCACTGCCTACAAAACCAAATGCTAGACGTTGTGAAGCCTTATGAGCAATGTCTTGATACTGAAGATTACTGACAGGAGAACCAACGCCTAATCCGAGAACATCATTTCCGAAAACTGTTTTTATTCAGAAATAGGCTTGGGTTTCAGGATGCCCCTAATTCTGCAAGCAGATTTTGGTCTAGTAATGCTTGGATGTGAATAAGGATGTTGACATGTGTTCCATCAACTATGAAAAAGCCTTTGATAGATAGCAAACCATAATATTGGATGTCTTCAAGAAAATCGGTCTTGACATGAAGGACATTTGTTTAGTTGCCAACCTTTATTGCAACCAGAAAGCCATGGTTCAATGAAGTCCAGATTAGATGTGGTGTTTACTTTTCACCATTTACTCAGATGCTTTATTGAATGAAGCACAAGACACACCTGAGGCAGTAGGCATATCAATTAATGGACAGCATATTAATATTTTACATGCTGTTGGCTGAGGCAGTAGGCACATTGTTAAGGCCCAGCCTTCAAGAAGACCTTAACTCCAATTCACCCCAACCCCATAATTATAAAGGAACCATACGGCATTATACTGGACAACCAGACTCTAAAGCATGAAGCAATATTACCTCGTGCAAAGTAGGACATCAAAACACAGGACGCAGCACCGACACACAAATTAAATTCCGCTGACAAGCGAGCCCGACACAGGAAAACAGATAAGTAGCGACGAGCACAGGAGCTCGGGGTCAGTTGCTAGCCGTCACTCTTGCCGCAGTCATCATCCGTCATCTCCATCGCAGACATCAACACCCAAGTGTGCATTCTAGTTCTCCGTTTCGTTCCTTCCCCCTAGCCAGACCTCAGTGACCTTGTTATTTAAAAACTCTCTCTTTAACACTGGAATAAATCCCTTGCACATTGTAATCGTTTGTTTACACTCAGCCAGCTGTCGATTCCCCTTATGTAGGCAGCTCGCCTTCCCTCGTCCCGCTGTCCCCTGACTAACACGCAACACTGTCCTGATTCAGCCGCTCACTCCACACATTCTAACGCGGAACAAGGCCGTCTCTCCAGTTCCCCACACCCTCACTAATTACTCCTTTCTGATCCGACAATAACACACCATTCCACCAGTCTTGGCTCCTCATGAGCATATCCCCAAACACGCCAAGCAGGTGCTTCTCTCGAGGAGAATCCCAAGGGGGCAGAATAATTGCTGGAGGCACCGTGCTCGATATCCAGGACAAATACCTCTCACTCACACAGAACAATTCACACACAGGCACACTTATAATCCCTCACTTTCGGTACACAGCAGATGGACAAATTAGGGGCAACCATCAGGGATTGGTCTCACATACTTGCCGCAAGCCCCAAACCCCTATTACCTAAAATCAAGAATGCAGATTCAATTAACGAAACAAACGCAGGACGACTCATCAACGAGCTTGACAACACAGCCCTCGAGCCTAGGCTACAATACCCCACTGCGATCATACACAACCCTCCAATCACACAATCGCAGGCACAACACAACAGCTGACGACACTCGGTATCATCCACCTCAAGCTTGCACACAGAACACACTCCTACACTATCTCCCCTAGTGCTACAACAACTTTTGGATACACAGCAGAAATACAACAACCTACACGTGCTCATTGAACAACTTGAAAGCACTCGGAACACAACAGACACGTAACTAATTACCGACATGAAGACTATTGCAGAAGCAATCAAGCTGATCATAGTCAGTACACTGGACATACTACACTTGACACAGTTCGCACACAGGACCCCACAAAACAACTCCGAAACTTCCGCACATAACTCCGAAACTTTCGCACACAACAACTCCGAAACATCTCTTCAAAACAATCCCGAGACACCCACAGAAAACACTACGGCTACACATACAAAGTACCCACTAAATACTCCGGGGAGGAATACATAAAGGCATTCAATAGGATCACCAGCAGTAACTACTGGAAAGACACGGATAAGACAAGACTATTCCCCGCATACCTAACCGATGCAGCACTAACATGGTACGAGCTACTCGAACACGGCCTACACGACATAACATGGCCAGCATTATGAGAGCTTTTTATATGCGAGTTTAAACACACAAGAGGTGAGGAAGACGTATATGACACAATACGGGAGAGAACACAGGGCCCTAATGAGCTCACGTATGCGTACATAAACAGCAAACTCCACATGTGCACCAAATACGATCAACACATGCCGGAAAAACAGAAAATACGGCTCATAATGAAAGGTCTGGGGCCCGCATTGGTGGACAAGCTGTGTACAATGAAAAACACCACACTACACGAACTATGGGAGAACATAAAAACCATCGAGACGGGCAATAAGATCACGGAAAAGTTCATCGATATGTACCTCAAAACAAGCACTCAGGACTTACAACAACAAATACAGGACCTCACAAAATAAGTTCACGATATAAATATAGGCGCGGTACACACACACGAAGCACAATGCCACTCAACACAAGAGGGAAAACAGCAGACACCCCCATACACAGGCCACAAACAGCACACCTCCACCCCAGCAAACATACCATGCTAGGGTTGACCACAATCACTACAGACCTCAGGGCTACAATACACCCGCACACGTCGATAGAACACAACCAAGACACTATAGGCCACACCCCAACATCTCACCCCCACAGGGATACAGGGCTATACAGCCAATACAATCACCTACACTACGGACACACCCCAGAATACCACACACCACCCTACAGGCACATGGACAATGACACGTACTACCAGAATGTCCCCTCACACGATCGCCCATACTTGCTGCCCAAACCAGCAAACCCTCACAATTACCAGGGGATCGCTCCCGATAAGAACAGAGGAGATACACGAACAGACACACCAACGCATACCAGGGAAACTACTAGTGGAGGAGACGCACATAATGCCACCCCTGGCCAGTGATCTCTCCCACAACAAATTCACACGACACGAAGTACAGGGCGACAGAAACTGCTTGTTCAGAACAATCAGTTTCCTCATAAACAACAGAGGAACAACACAAACACCACAGAAAACAAACAGTGAAACACATCACTAACAACTGGGACGATTACAAGTACTTTGTCGATGCACACGACAACATGTTCACAAGCAAGCATACAACACTTACATGAACAAGAACGACACATACGCAGGAGCCACAGAGGTCACTGTGTTTTTTTTTTTTAGAAATATTATTCATTTCAGGTTCCGTATTGACAGTAATCATGAAGAATAAAACTTACAATTTTCCGCCTAGTCAATACTATAATTTGTTAAAACATTTCATGGGTACATGTTTCGGGTCCTATTTCTTCTAGACCCTTCTTCAGCCCACAAACTTATAATATGGAGTTCATCAGAGCACAAAAAACATCGATAACACAAATGCACATATATAATAAAAAGTTAAAAACACTGTGACAATATCTGAGAGTCCTAAAATCTAAAAATGGCATGCATAGTTTACGGGCTTCAGGTACATGTTATTTTTGCACTTGTTCTATATCTATATAAAATGTCATTTGACACTGTGAAATGCCGGCCTCATATTTTGACGTCTATAACTGGCGTACTGTAGAAACTTGCTGCATATCTTATACTGTTTTAACATTTCTGTTGGTGTGGCTGAAGATGGGTTGGACGGCAACGGCTACATCTTTTGACAAATTTTTGTTATAAAATTTTTTTGCATTTGGCAACCTGTCTTTGGCGGATTAAAGTAATCTTCTGTCACACGGTATGGAAAACAACAGAGAAAATTTGGCGTGTTGTTGCATATGACCCGAAGTCAGACGATAACAGCCCTGCGACATCAAGTGAAGGTCAAGCTCCGCTTAGCGTGAGCATCATGCTGCTACTGAGCGCGTGTGTCTGACATGTATGATAAAGTAAACAACCTGTCAGACACACGCGCTCAGTAGCAGCATGATGCTCACGCTAAGCGGAGCTTGACCTTCACTTGATGTCGCAGGGCTGTTATCGTCTGACTTCGGGTCATATGCAACAACACGCCAAATTTTCTCTGTTGTTTTCCATACCGTGTGACAGAAGATTACTTTAATCCGCCAAAGACAGGTTGCCAAATGCAAAAAATTTTTATAACAAAAATTTGTCAAAAGATGTAGCCGTTGCCGTCCAACCCATCTTCAGCCACACCAACAGAAATGTTAAAACAGTATAAGATATGCAGCAAGTTTCTACAGTACGCCAGTTATAGACGTCAAAATATGAGCCCGGCGTTTCACAGTGTCAAATGACATTTTATATAGATATAGAACAAGTGCAAAAATAACATGTACCTGAAGCCCGTAAACTATGCATGCCATTTTTAGATTTTAGGACTCTCAGATATTGTCACAGTGTTTTTAACTTTTTATTATATATGTGCATTTGTGTTATCGATGTTTTTTGTGCTCTGATGAACTCCATATTATAAGTTTGTGGGCTGAAGAAGGGTCTAGAAGAAATAGGACCCGAAACATGTACCCATGAAATGTTTTAACAAATTATAGTATTGACTAGGCGGAAAATTGTAAGTTTTATTCTTCATGTCACTGTGTTTGGCAAGACCACAATATACATGTGTACACACTGGACAGGGAACACCCCATACTCTCCACCACGGGATATAACAGGGACCTACACATTCTGTTCACAGGGAACCCGAACCCGGGCCATTACAGCCCCCTAAAAACTAGAATCAAACACACAACTACAGCTATCCACACTTCACAGCCCATAGACACAATTACACAAAAATCCATCATACCCAGCATCGAATCTACACTAAAACAGAAAACTGCAGCTATCCACACTATAAAGCCCATAGACACAACTACACAAAAATCCATTGTCAACCGAATCACCATTATCACCCCTAGATATAATGTGGCCACAACCTAGTAATAGACCGGTACCATAGCCCAGTGGTGGCCAACTAGCAGTCCACCAAGCCATTTTGAGCGGCCCCCGTATTATTCCCTTCTTCTCTTCTTCCTGGCGTTGTTCCCAATTATTTTTTGGGATCCGCCACTCTGCACCTCGCTCTCTATTTGTTGCGGTTTGCTGCATCTATAGGACTAAGACCTACGATGCGCATATTGTCGTGTAGGGTATCCATCCAACGCCTTTTTGGTCGTTCTGGAGGTCTTTGTCCATCAGGCTCGAGAGCAAGTGACTTCCTTACAATGGACTCTGTATTTGCTCGGGCTACATGCCCATACAAACGCAACCGAGTCTCTCTCATTTTGGCTGGAATAGGGACAATTCTAAGAGTATTGCGGACGTCTTCGTTCTTAATATGATCCAGCTGTGTAATTCCCAAGGACCATCGTAGTATCTGCATCTCCATTGAGTGCAAGGATTGTTCATGTTTCTTTGTATTAGGCCAGCATTTGGCTCCATACAAAGCAACAGGGCGGACGACTGTTTGATAGATATTAGTTTTGAGGCGCAAAGGGCGCCACTTCATCCACGCAGCATTTACTCTTACACGGGCATCCGAGACTGTGACACCATCTGGTCTCACAACGGAGCCAAGGTATCAGAGATGTGAAGCCTTTGGTAGTGGGGTGCCATCTACTATGATGGTCCTATCTGTCTGGGAACCACATTCAAGGTACTCAGTCTTAGTGAGGTTGAGCCGTAGTCCAAATTCACAGAGCTTTGCATTCCGGAAGTTGGCCAAGTGTTCTAGATCATTACGGGTCTCACTTGCAAGCATGACATCATCGGCGTACAGTAATGTCCATGGTAGTTGCCCCTGCAAATCGGCAGTCACTGTATCCATACACAGGATAAACAAGAGTGGAGATAGAGCAGATCTCTGATGAACCCCAACTCGAATATCGAACTGTTTGGTAAGGCCAGCTACACTGTGTACAGAGCTAGTTATATTACTGTAGAGGAGTTGGACCCACGCACATAAGCTTCTGGTACGCCATCATATCGAAGAGAATACCATATAACCTGGTGCAGAACCCGGTCGAATGCTTTCTCCAGATCCAGGAAAGCCATGTGAATTGTCCTTCATTTCTCCATATACTTTTCTATCAGTAGTCGCATAGCATGGATAGCATTAGTTGTTCCGCGACCTTTCATGAACCCACACTGGTTAGGTGAGATGGTAACAATGCTACGTAAGCGAGTGTCATTCACACGTTCTAGAATCTTCATTATGTGGCATAGGAGATGAATAGGACGGTAATTGGCACAGATAATTACATCAACCCTTGCCTTTCCATATTGGTACTGTGACGCTAGTTTGCCAAGCTGACAGGATCTGGTGGCTCGCAAGGCATTTGTTAAAGAACTCTGTAGAGGCATGACCCAACTGCTTCCATAATTCCGCAGGGATATCATCAGGGCCTTTTGCCTTGCCTTTTTTAAGGTGTGGATCGCAGTATTTACCTCGGCAGGTGTGATAGGTGGAACTGCACCCTGTACAGGTTCGGCTAATGGAATCGGTGGGTACAGGAACTCCTCATTACAGATAGCATTGAAGTGTTCATGCCATTGTTGAAGGATCTCTGTTGGTTTTGTTAGAAGATGCCCGTGCTTATCCTTGATATGCATGACATGTCCTATGTCAACTGGCACGATGACGAGATCTGGCCAGCTTGTAAATATTATTGACCCCAGTAGATTCCTCTAATTGTTCATACAATGTATTTAGTTGCTGTAATGGAATACAATTCGAGTCTCAGACAGTCTCTCAATATCAGAGCCAATACTTCAAACAAACGGAGTTCTACAGGGCGATCGCTAAGCCCTTTGCTTTTCATTCTTGCTGCGGAAGAAGTATCAACAATAATCCAAAGAGAAGGCATAATTTCTTGCGCCTATGCCGATGACATAGTAGTAGCATCATCATCATCATCATCATCTTGAGCAGTTTCCAACCGCTGGTCGGGTCTAGTAGTAGCATCAAAAGACATGAAAATATTACAAAAAACAATAAGTGACCAGGCGATCAGAGATACAGTTTTGGGAAGATAGGAAGGCGAATATCATCAAGCCGAAAAACAAGTTCAAGCGCGCTCTATAATGGGCAAAACGCAAAAAGAAGAAGAATAAGTGATGTAGAAGAATGGTGCTACATGCATGAGTTTGAAATAAATGTTCCAAAAACAGAAATGATGGTATTCCGGAATGGAGGAAAAGTTCCTGCAACAGCAAAAATCTACATACAAGGACAGCAACTAAAGATCACTCCAGATTTCAAGTATCTAGGAGTCACATTTCAAACAACTGCCAAGTGTTTCACAAAACATGTATTAGAAAAAGCTACACATGCAATAATGGCCCTTTGCATGGAATAAGTTATATAAGATCCCTCAGATTAGAGACAGCAATGTCTCTATTTAAAGCAAAAATACTGCCAATATTGATGTATGGCTTAGAAATTATCTGGCCGTATCTCTCAATGAAAAACCTCTCCACATTAGAAAGAGTAAAAGCAGTATACATTAAGAAAGCAATTGGAGTTTCAAAGACAACAAGATCCATATTAGTTTATCTCCTGGCAAGAGAATCCTTCCTCATAGAAGATCTTAGGACACAAATACATCTACCCAACACAAATGCATCAGAGAACCTATTGGCAACACTCATCCAAAAGCGAGAAGACGTATATCCGGAGTTTTTTGCATCTGGCGCCATGATTGATCGATCATGGACGAAAGCAAACTTTGAAATGCGTCACGTCTATACAAGAATGGCAGTACACGGCTTTCATCACATCATTTGTCACAACAAGACGGATCGTGAACCTTCAATTACATGCAAGTGTCAACTGTGTGGACTTACCGTATATGCGATCACTATGACCACTTGGAAATCTGTACAAAAAGAACAAGGACAATCAGTGATTATGCGAATCAATAGAAATTAAGTTTATATAAATAGTATTTTTGTAAACCTATGGCCACTTAGCTGCATTAAATGTTTAATAATTTACTTGCTTGGATCTAGCAAGTGCAACAATGTGTTTTGCATCAGATTTGAGCTGACGATATTGAGTGAGATCAGCATCGGATCTTGTTCTAAGCCACTTTTAAAAGCAGTTTTCTTAGATTTCACAGCTCGTAGGTCTTCATTCCACCACCAAGTTTGTTTATCAACAAATTGTCGTCCCAGTTTTGTCATACCCATTACTTTCTTTGCATTTGCCTGGATGGTTGAGATGAATTCATTCCATGTTAGTTGATCAATGTTGTCAGGAAGAGGACCAATAGAATCTAGAAGTTGCAATTAGTGGCCAGGTAGTTTCCATCACTTTATACGTTCAGTGTTGGTGATAGGTCGTGAAGGAGCACGAAGAGTAATATGAAAGTCTAAGATCAAGGGCTTATGTTGGGGAGCAACATGTTCTGAAGGATGACCATGGAGTCCTTCACCTATTTCAGATCTCTTCTACGCACCAACCTGTAATCAATTTGAGTTTGATGGCTACCACTGTTGTATGTGATGACCGTTTCTTGAAGAAGGTGTTCACCACCACTAGGTCACAAGCCTCGGCACACTCTAAGGTACGCACACCAGCCGCATTTCGCGTTCCATGACCATAACCACCATGTACGCGTTCAAAACCATCACGTGATCTACCAACATGACAATTGAGATCACCACCAATAAGCAAAGACTCATTAGGATCAGGATCAACTGAATGTATTAATGCCTCAAGATCTCCCCAGAATTTGTCCTGTTCTTCTGCTTGGTACCCAGTCTGTGGTGCATAGCATGAGACGATATGGAGTGATATTGCGTCGGTAATTATCCGGATGCTCATCAGGCGATCAGAGATACAGTTTACTGTGGAGACACTATTCCGTAGCCGTTCATAGATGGCAATTGCCACACCATTTCGGTCTGATGTTTAGCCGTAGTAGAAGAGCTTGTAACCATCGCCGATATCACGTGCCTTTGCGCCTTTCCACTTTGTTTCCTGGATACAGGCTACATCAATTTTGTGTTGGTGGAGCGATTCAGCCAACTCACGACTGCGCCCAGTTTATTTCCCAACGTTGATTGTCGCAAATAACGTAATCGATCCATGCTTCTTTAGCCTGCCCCGGCCATATGCATGTAGCCTTTGTCCATTTCCCACGCCGATCGGGCGGGGTCGGGGCGCGTCGCCTGCGGGGGACACCCTAGCCTGGATACTACAATTTACTTCGTGCATCATGATGATCATCATCTTGCACAGTTTCCAGTCACCGGCTGGGTCTGTTTGGAACACAAGCCTCTCCAACGTCTTCTGTCTTCCCACCATCTCTCAGCCTCCACCCTTGTCCAGTCTTCTCCTCTCTTCTTCATGCTTTCTTCCACCCACTTCAGCCACCTGTCTCTCGGTCTCTTTCCTTCCCACTTCGTCTCGTGTATCTTGAGTATCCTCTTCTCCTCCATTCACTTTACATGTCCATATCATCTAAGTCTAGATTTCTCTGTACCATCCTATAATGGTTCCTCCTTCATTAATTCTCTGGTCCTCTCATTTCTTATTCTGTCCATGTTTGTAGCTCCAATACTGCTTCTCAAGAACCTCATCTCACTGGCCTGTATTTTGCTCTTCTTCCTTCCTTTCATAACCCAGGTCTCCGAGGAATAGGTCAGGATAGGGACATAGTACGTCCGATGTATGATCTTTTTGCTGTTCTGAGGGACATCCTTGCTCCATAACATGCTTCTCACACTCCTCCGGAATGCTTCTGCCTGTCTCCCCCGCTCATTTATTTCTTTATTGTTTCTTCCATTATCTGGTATCAGGCTTCCCAGATACTTGAAACTCTCCACTTTCTTCATCTGTTCCCCACCGATTGTTATTCCCGTTGTGGTTCTTTCCTTCTTGTTGTGATCACCATCTCACTCTTATTTATGCTAAATTTCATCCCATATCCTTGCATTATTCCTTCCCACACTTCCAACTGTTCCTGTACCTCCTCCTACTTGTTTCCCCAAATCATCTGCAAACACCATTGCTTTCATCTTTCCTTCTCCAATTACTTGTGCCACTCGGGTCATTATGTCATCCATCACCACAATGGAAAGTAACGGTGACAGTGCACTTCCTTGTTTCAGGCCGTTTCTCTGTTCCAACCAGTCCGATCTCTCTCCTCCCACTTTCACACAGCTCACGCTTCCCTTGTACATCTCCTTTATCCTCCTTATAGTCCATTTTTCTACTCCTCTATCCTCCAGGGACTTCCATACTTTGTTTCTGCATACACTGTCATATGCTTTCTCAATGTCCAGGAAGGCCATCAGTAGATCTGTTCCATACTCATAGTGCTGTTCTTGTAACTGCCCTACAGCAAAAATCAAATCCTCTGTGGACCTTCCTGCTCTGAAGCCATGTTGTTCTTCCCTCATCCCTCCTTCTATCCTTGTCCTAATTCTCCTTTCCAAAACTTTCTCAAACATCTTTGCACAATGACTCCTCGTGCATCACGATACGACATTTAAATTTCGGCAGACTTGTTGCACGAGTCTGACGCCTAGCATTACAAAGCTACTACCAGCATATAAATTCGGCCGCCCCTAACATGGGGTACAGACACCGCTCGTAACTGCCCGCTCCGGGTCAGACGCTACAACTGATATCTATCCTTGGAGTGAGGACGATATATTTTACTCAATTAATCCCGAGCACTGGGCTGCCACATCCGCCATCTACACTGTACCGAAGATTATCCTCTCCACTGTAGCTGCCGTTGTGGACTTCACCGTAACCCTGGCAAGGGACCCTACCAGCCGGGTTAGCTGGTCCCAGGTTTATTTAAGAGGTGTTACCAAAATGTTTCACCTCCAATAGCCTGGTTCTCTCCACAGACAATAAGTTACACATTTTGTATTTATTTTCAAATCATCATCATCATCAATGTCCCACTCCAGTCGCCCGGAGAGATGATTATCTCGGCTCGTACTTTTATTAAACAATCCTTCTGATGCTCAAGGAACTTAGAAAAATAATAATGAGACAATTGAAAAAAGATACCATACCCATGGTCATCCACAGCCTTCTCAGTCATAATTGATGGTGCAGCCCTCTGACGGTTACGTGAGTAACTGTTCCAAACATTCTGCCCACTCGCCCTTTGTCCTGACTTGTAACAGGCAGAGCCTGGCTTCCCGAACATTGGGGCCAGGTTTATAATGTATTTTCATAATTTATTTTTCAAACTGATACTGTACTTCCATACTAACTGCTAACATTCTAGAAGGTCCTGATTATATTGAAATAGTTCCATTTTTCCCGCTAGGTAGCAAGCTGGGTTAAAGGTTGGGATCGAGGAAGCCAAGCATTCTTCAGAGTTACCAATTCAACGAATCATGTTAGCGGGAAGAATTTAAAAAAAAACAACAAAAAGAAACAATGCTGATATAGTGGTTAAGGGGCTTTCAAACAGTCTACAGCGGCATGAAATCTTATTTTTACGTTGAAAACATCCATAGGAATTCAGTGGATTTTGAACTGTTTGTGGCTTTTCGTGAACGAGACTTGGCACCGCTGGCAATGTTAGTTTGGCGCTCACTGGCCAGTTTACAGCTTATTGAGTGGATTTTACGTTTTAAGAAGTAGGCATATTGTGAAGCAATTCAAAATGTATTCTAGACATAGAAAAGTGAACACTGAAAACCGTACATTCAAACCAGAATGGGAGTTGGATTATCTCTTTACACTTTCAAAAGACAAAAAAAAAACCAATGTTTGGTGTGTCTACAAGTGATAGCGATGTTGAAAGAATATAACCTCAAAAGACAATATATATGACAAATCACGGAGAACTATGAAAAACACTCCCGTGAATCTCGTAAAATAGTGGATGAGCGGCTGAAAAAGAAGTTGACTCAACAAAAAAAGTTACTTAGTAATGTGACTAAAATACAGGAATCGGCTGTTTTAGCTTCCTATATGGTCAGTTATAAGCTCGCAAAAGCTAAGAAGCCTTTCACGGATAGCGAGATCGTTAAACAACTCTCTAAGAATGGCTGAGGCCTTCAAGGAAGATAAAGTTTTAAAAGAATTCCAGTCTGTATCACTTTCGAAACAAACTGTGACGAGAAGAATAGAAGACATCAGTACTCTTTTGTCTACTAACCTGGAATCATTTATTGGGAACTGTCCGTATTTTTCACTAGCTTTAGATGACGGTGGAGACATAACAGACACAAATCAGCTCCTGGTTTTTATAAAGTTATAAGAACGACTTTACCGTCATAGAAGAATTGCTAAAAGTGTGTTCTTTGCATGGAACAAGTAAAGAACATGACATATTTTCCACAGTGCAGTCTGCTGTAGAAGAGTATGGCAGATTTAGTAAGTTGACTGCTGTAGTTACAGATGGTGCTAAGGCAATGGTTAGATCTAAAACTGGTTTCATCGGTCTATTAAAACAAAAACAAGGTAATGTGTCAGCTTTCCATTGCATTGTTTATCAAGAGGCCCTGTGTGGAAAATCTGTTAAATTATGTGACACTATGTCGACCGTGACAAAAATCAGAAACGTAATAAGAGGGGGAAACCGGTCTTTAACTCACAGGAAATTCATATCTTTCTCAGAAGAACTTGACAGAGCTTACAGGGACTTGCTGCTTCAATCTGACAGAAGGTGGCTTAGTGCGGGGAAATGTTTAGTAAGATTTTGGGAACTGAGGCATGAAATACGTGCCTTCCTACAACAGCATGTTCCTAACTCAGCTGATCTCCAACATAAGCTCAGAGACAATTGACTTCATACAAAACTTAGCATTCCTAACAGACATCACCCAACACTTGAACGTTTTGAATTTGCAGCTTCAAGGGAAAATGCAGACTATTTTTGAAATGATGGGATATGTTGATGGTTTTAAGAGGAAGTTACTACTCTTTAAATCTGCATTAATTAAGAATGAGCTGTTGCATTTTCCATGTTATGAAAAACTATCCAGAGAAGAGGAAGTTGTGTTTGATAAGTACATTGAACATATTGAGGTATTGCTATCTGAATTTAACCGCCTATTTCATGATTTTGAGAAGCTGCGACCAGAAATGGAACTCTTCAATAACCCTACGAAGAGTACAGAGGAATCTCAAAATACACAATTGCAGTTGTGTGAGTTACATTGTGACCCATCTCTCAACAACACAGCAGCAACTGGGGTTGAGTTTTGGAAATTGCTGTCTCCAGAGCTTTACCCTCTCTTGAGGACCTGTGCCCTAAAGCAGTGCTCAATTTTTGGGAGCACAAACATACGTGAGGTTATATTTTCAGCTATGAAATATATTAAGTCCAAGATGAGAAGTCGTATGACTGACTTTGTATTGTGCCATGCACTAAGAGTTACTACATCAGACATGGAAGTAGACTTCAAATCTTTGTTACATAATTTTGAAAAACAACAATGTTCGCATTAAAATAAAGTGTTTGTGTTTTTATTCAATAAATATTGCCTAGAAGCTTTCAACACATGCAAATCATATTTTTTATTCCTACTTCTAAGATCATCACATCAGATTTCAATAAATTGGGAGTTTTGGCCCGCCGACATGTTTCCTTCAATAATGTGGCCCCCAGTCCATACAATGTTGGCCACCACTGCCATAGCCTATAAGCATAGCTATAAGAATGCATAGGCCAAATACTGCACCAGGAACCACACATTACATCCCCGCATTTCAACACGACTTTTTTTCTCCTCTCCAAATTTACTTTGAACATCAAATTCTATTAATTGAACAATCTAATTAGCAAGCGGAACACATTCACCATTCAAATTCTACGCATCGCACCTACACTCGTCCACTTCATATCATGGAGGATGGCTACATCTCCAGGAAGCAGCCTCCATCATGAAAGGGACGACCCATGTAACCGGATTCAACTGCAATGCAAAATACCTAGTAACATATCAAATCATAATAACACACCACACTCAGGACACTCCAAGGAAACACGGATACATGAAGCCAAACATGGAGGAGTACTACTCAATCCATGGGCAGCAGACTGTACCAATCCAAACGCTGCATAACACCCAGAACTATGACATATTACATAAGAATAAGTATAACATGAACAAAGTATAGGATAACAATAGTACAAACAAACATAGGATAAGTATAACATACAGTAGGCATAAGCACAAAACAGATATAACCTAATACAATCTAAATTCACCTCATACCGTTTGACACAATAAATTTATATATATATAAAAAAAAAAGCAAACAAAAACCACATCATCCCAAATGTAAATTACTGCAAACTGTAAATGCCAACAAACCTCCCCCCCCCCCACATGATTTTTGCCGCTCTTCATTATCATACTACACTATCATAAACTCTATATGTATACGCAATATGTACCTCCCCTACCCCACCCTAACTTATACACACTTATCCAACCAACTCACTGATCTCTATACATGGATGGCTGGTAGCTAAGGCAGCAATAAGCCGAATAGACGATGACAGGTATAGCAAGATGGCAGCGAGCGCATGGTGCAATATTGCGAATCCGGCTCTGTGATTGGTTACTGGTAGTTTGATGTTATACAATGTATTTATACTGGCAGTAAATATTTTGTATTTCTTGTGGTTATAAAATGGGCTGAATTTGGTTATTTAAAGCGTAAAATCTTAGTTTTAAGTACCGGTTTGGTGACCCATCATCCCAGGCAAGCCGGTAATACCTTTACTTCTCAGGCAGATAGGTCACTTAGCCGTAATTTTGAAGTTATTGTGAAGTTAAGTGTACATATGTGGTGGTGCTGAAGCAGACGTGATCGGGCTAGGCTATTGCGTGTTTAAATTCGATCCCATTTCAGGGTTTTTCGGTTCTGGGTGCGAATAGTTCGCTTAATAGTTGTAAAACGGTGGGGAGAGTATATTTTGAGTAGGTTTTTAGTTGTGTTAAGTTTTATGTGGAGCTGAGGAGTGAAATTGGTTTGGCTTCAAGTGCAATTTTGGCTTTGATCTACTTCCCGTTATTATTAAGTTTATTGTGCTGCTAGCGTGATTAAAAGCTGTAGTATTTGATGTAGAGTGCTGGGATTACTTGGAGGAAGTGTTGGTTATTTCATGGAAACAGGAATTTATTACCAATTACGATATGTCGAATCTAGGCATGTATAGTGAGCTACGTTTAGGCCTATAGGTACATCATTTGAAGAATGCATAATTTTGTGGCATATATACCTGTATACTGTATATACAATTTACAAGAATGTTTCCAGAAATTGTTTTTCACTCGTTACTCTGTTACTGATCGCTAATTGCGTGTACTCGGCACGTAAGTTGATATTTGTCAGTCGTTATTATACATTCATTTTTATTGATATTCCGGAGATTTACTGACCTCGGAATGACGTGCCAGTGATCCCAATGCTCTTATGCTATGAGTGAACATATCTCTATATTTTTATGTGCTCCAAAGCACCATTAATTACGATTTAAAATTGACTAGATTATCATTGCTTGCCCATAAGGAGGGCTCGAGAATGGGTAGACCAACATGGCGGACTGCGCGCTCAACCTGGCGTACTTTCTCGTGCAGCGGAGAGCTGCCTTCAGCGATCCATGTATAGAGATCAGTGAACCAACTACTAAAAGAAGAAGCCACTACACGACTCCACCCACAGAAAGAAGAAAAGAAGACACGAGAAACACAGGAAATAAGTCAAGAGCGGATAGCAAACAAAGCTAATCACACGTCCGACACACCGACGCCTCAGACAATACCTGGGACGGGTATTAGCGGGGAGGGGGAGTTGTTCCCAGCCTTCACCCCAAACCCATAATTATAAAGGAACCATACGGCATTATACTGGACAACCAGACATTAGAGCATGAAGCTATATTACCTCATGCAAAGTAGAACATCAAAACACAAGACGCAGCGCCGACACACAAACCAAATTCTGCTGACAAGTGACAAGCGACCCGGTACGAGAAAACGGATAAGTAGTGACGGGCACTGGAGCTCAGGGACAGTTGCTAGCCATCGCCACTGTTTCACACTGAAAAAAATCCCTTGCACATTGTAATAGTTTGTTTATACACACACAGTCTGGCTGCTTGGCTCAGGGGTAACGTTCTCGCTTGCTGAGCCCAAGGTTGCAGGTTCGAAACCTGGCGCAGTCAGCTGGCATTTGAGGGTGCGCAAATGCGAGGGAGCCGTGTCAGTAGATTTACTGGCACGTTAAAGATCCCCTTCGGGGCAAAATTCCGGCACCCCGGCGTCTCTAAAAGCCAGTGTAGTTAAAAGGGACGTAAAACCAATAACATTATTATTATTGTTTATACACAGCTAGCTGTCGATTCCCCTTACGTAGAGTGACCGATTTTGTATTCCTGATAATAGATGTTTTGAGAAACCGCCTTGTGGCACAGCGGTATGCTTGTGTTTCTTGAGCCTGACTGGATTACAACATCTGTCTGTGACGTAATCACGGGGTCATCACCTCCTTGCTATGCTCGGAACGCAGGATTGTAGCCGAGCCAAGGTCGAATGACGTCAGGAACTCTCAGTGGAGAGGGTAGTCTAGCAAGGTGTGGAATCGAGATATTCTTGCTGGCTGGCTTGAGCAGAGCGGGCCCGGTTCGTGCGATGTTCACGCAGTGCAATTCCTAAGTTCCTTCAGGGGGATCATAGCTTCTCGTGGACTTGTGTGAACTCATTATATCGCCGTACATAAAGTCTTTATACGCACGTGAGGAGAACTCTGTATGATTCAAAGCTTCATAAAGTTTGTTTAAACGTGTGTACAGCAGCTTTCGAAACTTTATTCTGGCACTTACAGTGATTTAGATCTGCTGATATTCTATTCAGGCAACTCACCATGGAAAACAGGACTGAGTGAACTGTGAGAATTAAACGCTGCTTGAACTTGATTCACATTCCAACATGCATTCTAAGCGGTTGGCAAAAGGAACAAGATTTTGGTGTTCTGTCTACACGACAATGAACGCTTGAAATGGAATACAGGAACATGGTATGAACGAGTGGAGTACTGACATATTGAAGTAACTGTGGAGTACATATAGCCAGAGATGTTCTTAGAGTATTTCCTGAATACCTTCGCCATGAACTGTAACTCACTCAAATTGATGGATGAGACTGGAATAAACCGCGGAAGTGCTGTGAAGCTACTTTTGTGCTACCATAAGAAGATCGTCAAGGAAGAATGAAGCTGTCTACAATATTCAAGTAAGAACTTCTAGAAGATGCCGAATCGGGTGTATGGTTCCAGCCGAGGTGTGGCCATATGGAGACGTGGGTCCAGGTTCGGGGCCAGGATGATGAGTAAATTGTACTGAAGGCCAGGATTCTTCTGGAAACCGGACTCAGGCAACCTCGTTCTGAATGACTCCTATCCATCATCTGAAAATAAGGTAGAAATCTGACATCTTTGGTAGTAGTTGAGCATTTGCATTACCCAGTTGCCAAATAATTTGTGTAATTAGATTCTGTGATGACGGGATTTTAAGTCAGATAAATTATTGTCTTTCTTGATCCAGAGTTTTCTTTCTTTTAGGGTTCGTTTGACGAACAAAATTATTAATGTCTTGACAGGTTTTTTTTTTTTTCCTTCTTTGCTTCTGCGTTAATTTTCCGTTCGTCGTAATTTTCTGCAATTTTCAATTGTTGTGAAGACCATCAGCTAGGAAGAAGATTTGCGGTTAGTAATATATTTTAGCAAATTTTTGCATCGTTATGGTTGTGATACTGTAATTTCCAGTAAGTAAATTTTCCTACACATTTAAATCGTTTGACGTTATAAAGAACTTCAGCATCATGGTTACGTGATGGGTTTTTGATTGACATTTACTCTAAAATATTATTATGATTCCAAACTCAAGGATGTATATTTAAATCTTGGCGTTCTAACAGAAAGAGTTATTCGAAAATGTATTTTTGCTAAGTCATAAAGGAATTTGATCCTTGGATAATACTGATATAAAGATATCCTCGTTAATTAGCTGTAGTGTTAATAGTATTATTGAAGTAAAATTGATTGTGAAAATGAGTTCGTGGATCATTGGAATCACGTGATACATTGTTAAGTTAGAGAAAGTTTTTTGGATCACTGTGAGAGTGATTATGATCATGGGATTTATAAAATAAATTTGATAGAAGTACAGTGTGACTGATAAGTGTTGGAAGATATGTAACAAAAGTTTGTGAAATGTTTCGTTGAGTTGTAAAATACTTTAAGAAAGTATGTTGAAGTTGAATGGATGTACTTGGGTGTACATAATTTCGCCTTGATAGAATACGTCATCGAGTGACGTTTGTAATATTTTTCTTTCAAATCAATTGGAGATAGTATCTCTAAGATATTTACTGTTGTATAACTTTATCACCACTTCAAGTTTCATATCTATGAAATTTAATGAGACCTGTGGCGATTTCCGAGAGATCTCTTAAGTACAGTCATTTCCTTGTATCTTTTTCAAATTTATTTGCATTTTCGTTTAACTCGGTGTGAACATAATTATATTTAGCTGAGCTTTGCCACTTGGCTAAATTGCGTCTACAGTGACGATTTCATATTGTATTTAACCAAATAGGATGGTGTATTAATAGTGAAAGTGATTATTGGAGTTTGTTTCATTAAGAAACATTTAATATATATGTATATACGTGTACATTACTGTAATATAATTCAAGTTAGGGTATTATTCTATGTTTCGGATGAATTTCATTCACAGTTCTTTGTGCTCAAGAACGTGATGTGTTGTTTCGATTCCATGCAGGACAAACTCTTGCAAGGTTGTAACACCATTCAAGGCGTTTCTTAGACGCTTTCAAGTTTTTCAGTTTCGTCATTACTATTGGTCGGAAGGTGAGGGGATACCTTCAGTAACACTTTTATTGAATACATATTTTATCTTACAACAGTTCAATCTGAGAGTCATATTTCATAATAATTGCTTAAATTGTGCCAGGAAGATGAATGGGTTTTTCTTTTCTTAAATTTCTCACTACTCTCTGAGATAAGTCGTATCTTATTTGAGTCTCGTGTCACGTTTTGACCTGAGCTAGTTTTCTTTGTATGCACTTTGGTCTGTCTTTGTGCAATTTAGGTTTGTTGATATGCTCCTTTATACTTCCTTCTCCTGTTGGTAGGATCTGGGGGGGTTTTCAGCCGGACATTTTCAGATTCTACGATCCAGTGTTCCTCGTGGGATTCAACAGGTCTTGGTAAGTTATAAACGGGTACAGTAGGCATTAGCCTTCCCTCGCCCAACACGCCACACTGTCCTAATTCAGCCGCTTACTCCGCACATTGTAACGCGGGACAAGGACATCTTTCTAGTTCCCCGCACGCTCACTAATTACTCCCTTCTGACTCGACGCTAACACACCATTCCACCCTTCTCGGCTCCTCACGAGCATACCGCCCAACACGCCAAGCAGGTGCTTCTCTCGAGGAGAATCCCGAGGGGCAGAACAATATCAAAAATAGACAGGATAATAATATTTAACATGCAGTTGGCTGAAAGTGCAGACAATCGGCAAGTACTGCTTGTGGTAATTGGGGTGTCCAAATGAACTTAAAGAAGACCAGTAAGCAAAAGCATATTCAGGCCAAGCTCAAACTAGAGAATGTAGAAATTGACAGTGTTCAGCATTATAAATACTTTGGAGTGTTTCTGAACCAAATTGGATGTATAGCCACGAGATCAAGATCAGAATTGAGCATGCAAGGAGCACATTAGTTAAAATAAATAACTTGGTCTCTAACTGTAACTTAAACCTGGGTCTTAGGCTGAGAATGGTTAGAGAATGTGTGTTTTCCATACTGTAGTATGGTGTATGGAGGGGTGGACATTAACCCAGCCCTGTGCAAGAAACTGGAAGCCTTTAAAATATGAGGCTACCGGTAAATGGTTTGCATCTCATGGACAGAAAACTTGAGAAATGCGGATGTGTTGGATAGGCTAGATAAAAGTACAAAGTACTTCTATCCCTTAAAAGACGGAAGACACGTGATGCGAAACGGTAAGTTCAGGTTCCTGCAACTGATGTAGAGAAAAACAGTAGGATATTGGGGACCTAGCAGACATAGAACTTCCTGGTTTAAGAACCTCAGACTGGTATCAGACGACCACAGGAGAACATTTCCGCATAGCAGTATCCAGCAGAAGAAAACTTACTCTTAAATTGACGACTCGATAAATTTGTGTCTTCCACATGCAAAAACTTAAGAATAACCTCAATCAATGTAAATTTTAGCGAGATGGCTAATTGAATAGCAACTAAAGGTGGCGCACCTAACGCACATTGCAATCAACATTTTACGAAGAACAAGCTTTGCTCGTAAATTTACATTGACAAGTGTGATGAAAGCCAGGAACTGGTTTAAGGACTACCTTGTATTAAAATGGCTGTCACACCTGAGGCACAGGTTTGTTTCCCAGGTGCCATGAATTTCTTTTTTCTGGTCTGCAGGTTACACAGTGAAGAGGTGGGTTCAATTCTCACCTCAGCCAATCTAGAGGTGGTTTTCCATGCTTTCCTACTTCTACTCCAGGCAAATGCCAGGAAAGTTCCTAACTTAAGGCTATGGCTAACTCCCTCCTAAACCTAGTCTCAATTACAATACACACACTTAATACAGACACCGCAATAACACAAGTATCAAACTGATTCTACACACATCAAGTGGACTGGGCTGATGACTATGATGTCCAAGCCCCTGAATGAAACAACTGGTTGAAGCAAGTCCCATGCACTGATGATGATAATTGTTGTTTTAAGGGGCCTAACATCTAGGTTATCGGCCCCTAATGATCTGGGTGATAGCGAAAATGATAATGAAATGGAAACTAGAACAAAAATTAAGTGAGACGGAAAATACTTAAAAGGAACTCAGATTGAAACTACTCACAAAATGTTCTGACAAAAGGGAATTTAGAACGAAAAGATTCACAAAAAGAATAGATTGAAAAATACCCACAAAATGTAGGCTAGGTTCAAAATACGTACAAAATGCAATGTAGCGTTGAAATACTTACAAAATGCAACTGAAATTCAAAATACTCACATGATGCAAATGAGATCGAAAATCCGTACAAAATGCAATTGAGGTTCAAAATACTTACAAAATGCAATTGAAATTGAAAATACACAATGCAATTCAGATTGAAAGATCCCAATTTCAATCCAAATTATTCACAAAGTGCAATTGAAATTCAAAATACTTACAAAATGCAATTGAAATTGCTTACAAAATGCACGGTAGATACAAATGACTCATGTGGATTGACAATACTTATAAAATGCAATTTAGATTGAAAATACTTGACAAAATGTAATTTAGATTCAAAATACCCACAAAATGCAATTGAGAATCAAAATATTTGCGAAATGCCCACCAAACAAAATGCAAGTTAGATTTAAAATTCTTGCAAAATGTGGTTTTGGTTGAAAAAACTTGAAAATGAAAAATGAAATTCAAAATACTCACAAAAGGTCCCTCCACCATGTTGAAAGACTTACTAAAAAGCAATTTATATTCTCAATCTTTACAAAATGCAATTGAGGTTGAAAACAATCGCAAGATGTAATTTAGATCGAAAAAACTTACAAAATGCAACGTAGATTAAAAATACCTACCAAAAAAACGCGAAAAGGGAATTTAGATACACGGGGAACCAAGTAACAAAAACAGTGCGGGAATCTTAAAGAGAAAAAGAGATATAATGGAAAGAGGAGAGGGTCCGCCCCAAAGGTAAGGGACAAAAGGGAAAAACGGACACAGCTCAGGAATCCCTCGGGGTCGCCAACTCCCGAACTCACCAGCCGTGAGCCCCTGAGGGTGTAGCATTATCGAGGGTGCACCAGAAGTGGTGGGGCTACATACACCCAGCCTCCTTAAGGGCCTTGAGCACAAGGCAGGAGATAAAAGGAAAAGAAAAAGAAGGCTGACCCCTCGCAGAAGGAGGGTATCAGAAAAGATGAGACAAGGGCCAATTAAGGCGGGAAAGGAAGAGACTCCCTAGGCCTCGGATACCCTAATACCGTCACCAAGTGAGATCTACAGGAAAGAAGACGGAGAGGAGCCCGGCACAAGTAAGTGAAAGCAATGCCGGACTCAGCTGGGGCCCCGTGGTCGCCAACCCACGTCCCACTAGATGTGAGCCCCTGGGGGGATGCACCGATGACCAAGGCAACTTGGATTGGTCAAATGAGCCAAGCTGTTGGAACTTCTTCATTTTAAGCAGACCAGAAAGTGGGATTTGTCATTAATACTCCAATGGTTATGGTAGGTTCAGTGCTAGCTGAAACAAGGTATGTTTACAACATTGTGGTGGTATAATTTTGTAGGACAAATTATCACTTAACGGTTTCATCCAAGATTCACCTAGGACACTACCTCCTCTGCCAGGGCTTCCATATCCTTTCCTCTGCACCAAGGATCTTGTGAAGGCCTGAATAGTATTGGATGACAAACGGGTATTCAAGTGGTAGATGGAGGCATATGATGGTGGACTGGGCGAGTGTGGCATAGGAAATGAGTGTACGGAAAATTCAGTACGGCAGCCTATACCTGGTGAGCGGCTCAGGGGAAGAGGCAAACCCATTGGCGTTGGAGTGGATGCGGTTGCCCCAAAGGTCAAGGCTGTAGGGAAGGGAATGTTTTAAGTGGTAAGGGTGATAGCTGTCAAAATGAAGATATTGTTGATGGTTGGTCAATTTGATCTGGATGGAATTATGGAAAAAGAGGTCAACATTCTGAAAATAACAGTACTGGAGATGATGATGATGATCAGGTGCCATCAAGTCGGCGTAGACTTCTTGCGACTGCATGGATGGACTGTCTCCATATGATTCGGTCTTCAGCCATATACTTCAGATCCTTCACTGAAATATTCATGTTAGATTTGGTGGAGTCGATCCATCTCGATGCTGGCCGCTCTCGGCTCTGAGACCCTTCCACCTTTCCAAGCATAATTGTATTTTCCAAAGAATCAGAACGTCAGTGAAATGAATGACAGAGGAGGAGTTGAAGCAGTCCAAGAAAAAGCGAAGGTTTTCCTGGTTATGGGGCCATACAAGGAAAATATTGTCTATGAACCTCCACCAACATAGTGGCTGGAGAGGTTCCTTGGTGAGGAAATGTTCCTTAAGTTTCCCTATAAACAAGTTGGAATCGGAGGGGGGCCTTCTACCAGGTCTGGATATAAGAGTTGGTCTTTGAAGCTGAAAACATTGGCGAGGATGATATGGGCCATGTGGAAGATCACCGTTCTCAACATTGATACCCTAGAGCATATGGGTAATTTCTGTTTGGCTGCAGCCATAATTCTTGATATCTGTAAGAACAAGGCCTAAGCATAAGATACTGAACTTGGTAACTTTAAATAAAAGTTCATTCTTTTAATTTTTTTTTGTATTTTATTAATACTGTAGTTGGTTTGATTTTGCTTGGTCAGAAATGGTCCAATGGTGTGCTTTAAATGGCTTTTAATATATTATTTTTCTGTTGAATGATAATATTTGCAAAGATGTAGGTTTTACCACATCACACATACAGGAATTTAAAAATATTTCTACAATTAATTAATTATAGAGCCATGAAAAAAAAAAAAAAAAACAGATTCATCGCCAAAACCTTAATATCTCAAGAAGATAGTTCACATTTACCCTGTCATGAAATAATAACATTGGTGTGTCTTTTCTACTATCAAAATTGCAAAGCTAAATTTCATACATTATATATACAACTTTTAATACTGTACAACTGACTATCAAAGACAAAATGTCTATGTTTAGTATTTACAATTTTACAAAAAAAAAAGAAAAAAAAATCATTTAATACAGCTGCTGTTGTAACATGATTCTGTAAGAGTCCCATTTATAAAACATGAGTGAATCTAATAAACACTGTAACACTATGAAGCAGTAGTGCTGCACTGCTGCAATTGAACGCCCAGGACGAGTGTGATGCAATATCTTCAGATCTCTCCGAGCTCAAATGTGGACAAAAATCAATACAGAATGTGCCTACAAGCTGCAATACCGTGCTGAAATAATTGAGGCATAGAGTCAATAAGGCTCTGGATCACTGCCTGGTCCATGATGGCTGCATAGCACTGGTCAATTGTTCCCGAGTTGTTGGAGGCTGAAGTAAATTGGCTCTGGTTCGGAAATCTGGGTGAACCATTGAAAGGTTGTGATGAGTTTCCCTCGAGATGTGTGCAGTGTGAATTCAGGCATTGTCCTAATAAAACATCACCTTTGAAATGTTCACCATCATAGGGAAAACTACAGGATTGAGTACCCTGTAAACATACTGATGAGCAGTAATATTGACCTCAACAATTAGTAATTGTGATTCCTCATCACTAAAGCCAATAGCTCCTCAGACCACAATGCCCGGTGTTAGCCATGTGTGGCCCCTTTCTCAGGTACGTCATTGTACACAATTGTGGCAATCACCGCGGGCAAAACAGAAGCGTGACTCATCACTAAAAGATAGACTATGCCATGTGTTGGCCCATGCCAATCTTTCTCGACACTATGGCAGCCCCAAGAATGGGCTCATATGGCACCTGCATGCAGATAATTCCCAACTATTTATAAAATGCCATAAATTTAACCTTCTAGTTATAAAATATGAAAAGTTCCATATTGACTTACTATACATCAATTGTTTATCCTATTATGAGTTTTTTATTTGTCCACCTAGTCAACACTAGAGAATTTTCTAAAGTCTATTATATGTACACTTTTTGGGTCCTTTTCAACCCTTACTTAGCACAGTTAATTCTGATAACATTCGATTACCAAGGCAACACTGAAAATGGCTTAAAACACCATAACAGTTGATTCTCTTCAAAATATACAAACAACTCCACAAAAACACATTTAAAGCACTTCTAAAAAATTGTCCCTTTTCATGGTTTCAAATATTGCAATAATTCTTTCTTTCGTTTTTTTTTAACTTTTTCTAACTTTTTGATAATGCTGATGTCAATTTAAACTTTCAAAAAATAACATAAATGAAATGTTTTCCTTGCATTTGGCTAAAAGAGCCATCACATGTTTTTTTTTTTAGCTTGTGTCCAATTGTACTGAATTTGACTTAATGTGAAAACTGCCAGATCTTACCTAAATGAGCTTTATTTTTTTTATATTTTGGAACAACTCTTCCCTTAAAATTCTTGTTTGGAACTGTCATGCAAAGGGAGTCATGGGAATCATATAATTTTTAGCCTAATTTTGATTTTTGCAGAAACGGAAAGTAGACTTATGAGATCTACATGGGCCAAATGTCTTGTGTATATTGGTCCCCCTCTATCAGTTCAAACACAAAGAAACCAAATGAACCAAATTTGAAACAGAGGTAGCACTATCAAAGGACACCTCAGAGTCATGTTTTATATCATCACCATCTTAACAAAAAACAAAAACAAAAAATGATTGTGATCCAAATGTTCAAAGCTTAAATCAAGTTATGACTAATCATCGGATCTACCAAATTTTGGAAAAAATATACCTTTATGTAGGAAGCATCTTGCACCCAAACTAAAAGGTCATCGGCCGTATAATTTCAAGATGGCGGCTATGTGAATCATGCAAGCATTCTAATCCATAACTTGTGATCCAATGTGGTCTGGTTTCACCAGTTCCGCTTATCGAACAGAGGGTGGTTTAAACTGTCCTCAAGAATGTGACTCTTTGGATATTATAATTTTATGTTATACTGTAGCAGTGACTTAAGAAGCACTCGGGCTTAGTGGCCGTGCTCGGTGGCTTAAGGCATGGTACCTGGCCCACATTTCAGTAGGTTCAGGGTGTTGTAATATATTGAAAGAAATAATATAAATTTAGTATGAAATGGTTTATAATGGAAGGTATAATATGCTGAAGAAATCGTTTATTCCATGTCATTATTTGCTTAGGAGTTGTATCTAAGGCTGTTGATAACAATCATGTAGCAATGGTTAGGCTTGGCCGCGTCGTTAACGTGATGAACTATCACCCATTCAGCTGGGGTTCAAAACCAGGCAAGGTTGGGTTTTTTTACTTGATTTTTTTATATTTTATATTTATTGTTCTATAATTACTCAAACGTTACAGTATTAAGTATGTAGTATGCATTTTGCAATGGAAAATATTATATATATACAGTATATATAATATATAACACCATATTGATGTCTATGATAATTGTTGTTTCAAGAGGCCTAACATCTTAGTAACTTGTGATACGGGTGATAGCAAAAAATGGTAATGAAATCGACGTCCTATTACTACTGCTACAACTATTTCCAATTACAAACTAGAAGGGAAAAATAAAAGGAGAAAAGGAAATAAAAGATAGGAAGCAAATAAAATGCCCTCAACCCTCAAAAGAATGTGGATGGAGGGACTTGGAAAGAAGTAGAGCTATGAAAGGCAGACAGGGAAAGAGGAGAGTGTCCGCCTCAAAAGGCAATCGAAAAAAGAGAAATGGATGCAGTTCAGGAATACCTTGGGGTCAGAAAATACCAAACTCACCAGCTGTGAGCCCTTGAGGGTGTAGCACTATCCAGGGTAGACCATAAATGGTGGGACTACACATATCCTGCCTCCTAGAGGGCCTTGAACAGAAGGTAGGAGGTCTGATTCCTAGAAGAATGAGGGATCAGAAAAGATGTGACAAGGGCCAATTAAGGTGGGGAAGGAAAAGACTCCTTAGGCCTAAGATACCCTAATACCCTAACGAATAGAATATAAAGTGTGATCTCTTCTCCCTCAATAGCATGTAATGAATACGGATCGGGTTGGCACTCGCCGCTACGCAGCGCTACAGTCGACTTGAGATTGTTGATTTCACATATGTGTATGTGTTTATGTGCGATATATTAAGTATTTAATCGGTCGGAGTGTTTTGGCGGTGTTCTGTGCAAACGTTTATTGATATACAAGTGATTACACTATTACTTCATAGTATTAATACCTGAAATGCTATTGTAGGAAGTATTAACTGAAATGGAATTTAATTTCTTGTCATGTGTTGACGTTATCTTCGTGTGTTAATTTTATTGTTATTTAATGTAAGTAAACAGCAGTTTAGCCCTTACATTTTCATGAGCGCTTAATATGAGTAGTGAAGATGCCTTGCTCTTTTGTACCAGGATGCAGATCTAGCTATGGGGACTGTAAAGAGGTCTGACGGTTTTTCAAACCTCCTAAAGATAAGGAACGTTTTATCAAGTGCAAAGGGGCCATACCAGGGAAGGATAGGGAACTTACTGAAAAGTCCTACATCTGTGATGCTCACTTTTCAGAAGATTTAATTGTTAAATTTGACAAATTTGTGATAGAAGGGAAGGAAGTATTACTTCTCCCAAGAACAGACTGGCGATTGAAAGACTATTCTGTTCCACATATATTTCCTAATTTGCCTAAGTATTTGTCCAGTATGGTGTAAATAAAAATGATCTTGATGCCATTAAAGACTACTTCTGTGAAGAAAGGGATGAGAATAAAAAGACATTGAGTTAAAAAACATATATGTACCGTAATGCTGAAGGAGGCTTGATCAGTTTTAGACAATAGCCTACTCTATGAAGGGGTCATGCCTATGCCTTCTATGTCTGTTTAAAGTTAAGTTCTTCTGAAATGATGGTAGTTCACTGATTTTGGTGTTTGTGGAGTGACATTTATGGTTATTATTGAATTTTATAGTAATCTACGGTAAAGTTGAAAGTTGCGTTCGGTTCGTACGGCTTTTTTTTCTGTGTTGCATGTCTGTTAAGGGAATGTAAAATGTGTAACAATGTGATGAAATCCTTTCTGATAGCGAGGTTAATTGTTCCGTTCATTTTTTTAAATTTACCGATAGCTGGCAAAACTAATTGCATTTTGAACTTGCTCTCTGTCTTCGCTTATTGTCGAAACTGGACTATTACAGGAGACGACTTATTAAATTATAATTGGGCACAGTAAAGTAAGTGGAGATGTCGAACTTATCAGCGCCTATGTGGATATCTTGCGGTGTTTTAACATGTAAAACAGGTCGCAAGGTTTTAAAAGTCTCATAAGCGCCAATGCTAACTTACATCGCAGATCGGAGCCAGCGCTGCGCTGCGGCGGACCAGGCGTACTAGGCCAGTGATATCACTTCTTATTCTATTTGTTATGCTAATACTGTCGAAGTCGGAAGATAACAAGAATTGACCAAGGGAGGTTGACAGGAAAGTAGAGAGGAGCACAGCACAAGTAAGTGGAAGCAAGGTGTGAGATCCTGGGGAAACACCTTAATATTATTATTGCAACATGCTACCACAGCAATTTCCTTCGCCATTCTTGAACTGTGGTAGAGTGTACTACAGCCAACATAGCTTCTGACACATAAACCAAATAGTATTCTTCATATTACTAGTAATGTATTTTTTGGTCATTAATCTGAAAACTGGCCAAGGGATAAGTGTAGAAATCCTCAGCCAATGAACTAGCCTCTTCGTTGTGGAAGCTTGCAATAAAACGTGTTGTGTATTTTGTATTTATTTCTCATTAGAAGCACTAATTCTAAAGCAATATAATAAAACACAAATAAAAAAATAACGACCTCTACATGATTCAAACCCTGGCTACACAGGTGAGGGCCAAGCATCTAGACCACTCGATCAAAGTACCACATTGAGTTATGCAGTCGATAATAGATCAGGAAGCACCGCAATGATTGGAAATCAGGAAAATCTTTAGCATAGTGTAACGTATAATACACCACATTATATTTCAACAAGCTACAACGAACATTCAATTATAACTATACCCATACAGTTGGAGAAAGTAGACTATATGTTCTTTACTGAACATCTTGTTAAGCTTTGGTCCCTCTTTACATTATTTTTGTTGTATGCATATTTCTTGGTATGATTGTCAATAAAAGTTCTTTGAGCTTGGTTCTCTAGCTTTATGACAGCAAATGTTTCATGACACTGAAGGCAAACTGGAAATATCTGTTCCCGAAGGAAACAGGATGTAAATTGTCCGATTGAGCTATGTACATTAACAAATTCACAAAGAAATTTGATAAAATGGTCCGGCTAGCTCAAAACAGTTGCCAGCGAATTTGTTAATTACTGAAGGCAAATGAAAACAGGAATTTAGTATAATGAATGGAAAAATTAGAGTTGTATGAGAAACATATTAAATTTGTGGAAAATGTACCCGTTTCAGGGTTCTAACCAACCTGATCCAGCTCTTAATGTGTCTATCAACATAAGTAAACAATTCCTTCATGTTGCAATTTCCATTTCATGAGTATATTTAGAGCAGGGAATTCGAATTTTGGTGTTCCTACAACTTATCTCTGTACTCTGTGTTCATAATGGCAAAAGAAGGCAGTTTTACTAACTATAAATTGCTATAAAGTTTAGCAGTGTGCCATTTCATGTGTGCTGTCTGATTTATGCAAACATACATTCCGCGCTAGTATTCTAACATTTTCCTAAGTTAAATGTAACTGCTTCAAATTTCCTGCTCCTTTAGTATCATATCATTACAGTATCAAGGAAAACATTACCTTTAGATATTTTTGTTGACAAATAGCTCATAATTTATGAACCAAACTATTAAAATGTCATCGCTTGGTTTTTAGTATCAGCTGTACACAACACACTTAAAAATGGCAATAAAGGGACTAAATGATTAAACAACTAATTTTACAGATATAATTCACAGAATGTAACAGCCAAATTCATTTTTGTATGAGTCATAATATCAGATGTAAAAAGTTGAAAACTCCAACAGCAGTGTTAATCAGTAGGTACAAGGAGACTCATATTTCCATCTGTCTGAAGAGATCCCATGTATTTCTCCTCTCCTCCACGGATTGATAATGGAACCACAGCATGATCTTTTCGTTCCTGAAAGACAGAAGACAAAAGTGTACAACATGCTGCAGTTTATACACGCTGACATAGATCTTCATATGGTGGACAATACTTACCCTCATCATAGGAGCTCGCTGCCATTGGGAACCCCCACATTGCTTACAAGTCATCAGTGGAATAAGCTCCAAGCTCACTGTACGATTACCACAGTCATGACAGCGGAAGAAACGCTTCACGGCATCTATCACTTTGATAGTGTGGCCCAAGGTTTTACACATGTCCGATGCAGAAAACGATGTGTACTTACACTGTGGAAGAACACAAATAATCAATAGAAATTATCTCAAACACACTGTGGAAGAACACAAATAAAATAGAAATAATCTTAAAACCTGACAATGGAAATAAACATCATTGTCCGAGTCTGTATGTTTTAACAGAGTAAAATTTGCCCATAACTCACCATGTCTCATTCAAATACAGTATTAGAAGGCACTTTTCAGTGTTGCCTAAGTGATCTATTATTGGAAGCCTTACAGTCAGTAGCATGACAGAGTTGCAAGTTAAAAAGAAAAAAAACTGCAAAATACTTTCTCTATATCTTACAAATTTCTAAATTTAATACCCAGAAAACAAATCATATTGGTAGAGAAGCAAAAACGTTTAAAACAATAACTAAAATAAAAACTATAACTACCCACAATATTTGTAAAACTTGCATGTATTAAAAGTAACATCTTTAATAACGTTTTCAAAATTAATAGGGTGTGGAGGACTGAGAAGATGGACATCTTTGGCTTATTTCATGTATTTCTACTTTGGTTTATTTCTTGTATTTATTCTTTATGTTTGAAGCTCTTTGATATAAGTTAGTGTAATAAAAGATGGCTGCTAAGTAAGATGTCCGTGTTTCACGATCACTGATTTATACATTATACGAATCCCAACATTGGTGCCGAAAACTTTAGATTACGTAGAAATGTGCATTAGAATACGGGCAATTGTGTTTTACTTGTGTACAAAGTAAACTGGTGATGCTATCACTACAAACAGCAATCACGTTTTGTACATGCAGCCACACCACGCCACGCCGGATTACGAGGTAAGAAGATTCTGGAACTTCTACACGCGCCACATACTAACGTGATATTTCAGTTATTAATATTATTGCAAAAGTTACTACTACGACTAAACAGTGCACGAATTGTAATATAATTACTTTACACCACGTAACGGAATTCACGAATGATAGACGAGCAAGTGCTGCCATCTTGCGGTAGATACTAAACTAAATACCTCGTAGCCATCACGGACACTACAAGACGATCTCACGAGTATTACGCATGCGCTGACATCAGACAATCACCTTCACTTGTCGCAGCACCGTACTATTTATTTATTTCGTCACCCATTCTTCAAGATGCAAGACGAGAGTGTTAAGAGTAAACTAGCGTTTTTGAAAAGAAAGCGGAAGACGGAACGAGCAACTATAACTAAATTCAGTACGATAATAAATAGTGCTACGGTCGGCGACATCTCAGGATACGAATATAATCGCATTAGACTCCAAGAAGCTTTAGATCATCTCACAGTTCTGGACGATAGTATACAGGAATGTTTGACCGACGCAGAATACGAGGCCGATGTCGAAAAATGTGAGGAATACATCGACATCGCGAAGAGAGCGATTCTGAAAGCATCACACGCCGAGAATAAATCTAAGTCACTATCCAGTTTGACAACATCGGTCGTCGGAATGAGTATGCAACCAACGCCAGGATCTCCAGTCCCAACACCCGTCACGCACACAGTGAAGCTACCTGCCGTAAAATTAGACAAATTCGCAGGTGACATTGAGAATTGGGCACGTTTTTGGGAGCAATTCCAGTCTTCTGTTGACAACAATCAATCTCTCGCTCACATTGACAAGCACGTCTATCTCCGTGGATATCTGGAGGGTGAGCCGAAGAATCTAGTTGATGGAATACCGATAACGGCTGATGCTTATGAAGAAACTAAATGGATATTAATCTCTCGCTACGGAAACACTGACCGCATAATTCAGGCCCATCTTGACTATCTCGAAGCCTTGCAACCAATTTCAGACGATACTCCTTCTAATCTAAATGCCATGTACATAGAATGCAATAGACGCGTACAAGCCTTACGGGCCTTAGGGGAAAATGTAGATAATTACGGGCGGATGTTATGCCCTAAAATTCTCCGAGCATTCCCTCAAGGTATTGTCCGCCGTTGGATAATTTATTCCAAACGAGAGAGCATTCCCGAGAGTCACATTACCAAGTTGATGGAGTTCCTGAACGAGGAGGTAGAGGGCGCTGTGATCACACAGAAGATCAGAGGAGATATCACTTCACTCGAATCCTTCTCAGGCACTGCCGCGACACTCCATGTGAACAAAAAGTCAAAACAGACGGGCATGAACACAAAGAAAGTGTATTCCGAATTCTGTGTGTTCTGTGAGTCTCAAGGCCACTGGGCCCAGAACTGTGTGAAGATCCGCAATGTAGCTGAGCGGATTGAAAAGTTAAAAACTGCCAACCGATGCTTCTTGTGCCTCAATAAAGGTCACAGTGTGAAGACCTGCATGAAGAAGAGTAAGGTATCATGCGCAAACTGCAAAAAGAATCATCACATTTCCATCTGCACCGGAGAACAGCCCGCATCAATATCCGTGGGGAAGATTGACGTTACTATGCCGCAGTTCACTTATCTTCAAACGGCGAA
Source organism: Meconema thalassinum (assembly GCA_946902985.2). Taxonomy (NCBI): domain Eukaryota; kingdom Metazoa; phylum Arthropoda; class Insecta; order Orthoptera; family Tettigoniidae; genus Meconema; species Meconema thalassinum. The sequence goes on along the minus strand of OX336388.2, from coordinate 1,803,725,546 downwards.
TATTTGGATCACAGGGCCCACCGGACTGAAAAAACGTACACGATGCATATTGGATGCTGGCAGTCAATCAACCTTCGTAAGCCGAAGTCTGGTAGATCAGCTTCAACTGAATATCGTGGGACACAAGGATTTGACAGTTACCGGATTCGAGTCATCTCGTCACACATCTTCAGCTCGCAGACTCATTGACCTCAACATCAGTGGACTATGCACGGAGGCTGCTCTGCGTATTTCTGCATTTGAGAGTGACAACGTTTACTCGCCACATCCGACTGTTCCACTCGACGTCCAGTCCCTGTCACGCTTACGAAAATTGAGACTTGCTGATCCCAAGGATGACAACAATGAACTTCCTATAGAACTTCTAATAGGTGGAGACCATTATTGGAAGGTGATACTTGACGACAAGCCAATACGCCTCTCAGACACGTTAGTACTGCTTCCTTCTAGATTTGGATGGATTCTGAGTGGAAATAGGTCAGGAATTATTGTCCACAGCGTCAACGTGCACCACATTCATACTGTTAATGACCCATCTATCGAGGACGATGATATGCGACGATTTTGGGATCTAGAGTCCCTAGGAATAAGGGAAGATCAGAAAAGGACCCTCACAACGAAAGATGCCACTATTCTTCAAGAATTCCACGATTCGTTTCACTTACAAGACGGGCGGAGGGTAGTATTCCTACCGAAGAAAGAAGATCTGGTCTTACCCTCAAACCGTAAGAACGCTCTAAATCGTTTTCACACATTGCAGAGAAAACTTGCCGTTAATGCCCAGTATAAAGAAATGTACCATGCGCAGATGATGGACTACGTAAACATGGGACATGTTCAGCTGATCGCTACAGAGGAAACTACAAATGATGTATACTACCTGCCTCATCACGCTATCAAGAAAGAGAGAAATGGCACAGAGAAATGGAGGATCGTCTTTGACGCATCATCCCACGAGAGAGATGCACCGTCCCTCAATGATGTTCTGGAAACAGGCCCTAATCTGTTACCAGAAATACTGTCCACGTTGATCCGCTTCCGAACTTACCGCAAAGCCATAGTAGGAGATGGAACTCAAGCTTTCCTTCAATTATGCCTGGATACTGAAGACCGAGATTTAACAAGATTCTTCTGGTTCAATGTGGAGAAGGACGAACTTGGAAAATGGCAAGCAAGAGATGATACAGCCGTCTATAGATTCACTCGTCTACCATTCGGCCTTGCTAGCAGTCCCTTTCTTCTGTCTGCAACTCTCCGTGAACTAGCAACGAGATTCAAGGATCAGTTCCCGTCAGCAGCAGCACTTATGGATCAAAGCACTTTCATGGACGACTTTGTTGCGGGAGCTGAAGATGACAACAGAGTTATCACCTTATATTACGAGGTGACAGGTCTACTACGACAGATACGGATGCCGATGGCAAAATGGGCAACAAATTCTGGACCATTGGAAGGTATATGGAGAGCCGAAGGACGTGAAACGAAAAGGGAAACTGGAGTACTAGGTGTACGATGGGACACAGAATCAGATTCACTACTCTTTGACCATACAGATATCACCGACAACCTTTCGCAGGATCCAGGAACCAAACGAAAGCTATTGAAAACGACCGCAAAGTTCTACGACCCTCTTGGATTACTTTCACCGGTGTCCATAGTTGGAAAAGTTCTCTTCCAAGACACCTGGTGTAGGGGCATAGCATGGGACGAAATACTTCCACATGACATTGCATTGCGATGGCAGCTGTGGATAACCAGCCTCACGGATCTGGCAAGTGTGGTCATTCCAAGATGGATTGGTTTATCAAGGACAACATCGGAGACTTCACATGTCCACGTGTTCTGCGACGCTTCAGAGCGGGCCTACGGAGCTGCACTGTATGTTCGAACTTCAGCCGACGTAAACACTTACATACACCTGGTCTGCACTAAGAATAGACTGTCTCCAGTCAAGAAGGTTACACTCCCACGACTAGAACTACTGGCCATCTTAGTGGGTTGCCGTCTTCTGAGGTATTTCTGCCAAGCAACAGACTTTAATGTCACCACATCTACTCTGTGGAGTGACTCCATGGTCGCTCTAGGTTGGATTAAAAGCGATGCAAACCGTTGGAAGACATTCATCTCCAACCGAGTGACGGAAATTCAAGGCATCCTGAGTCCAGCTCAGTGCCGGTACTGCCCGAGCCAGGATAATCCAGCCGACCTCTTGTCACGAGGAATATCCTCAAAAGCACTACAGTCTTCTTTACTTTGGTGGCACGGGCCTGTATGGCTAGCCGATCATCCAAGCTCTTGGCCCCACAGCAGTGTGCCTAACGCCTCACTTCCAGAGACTCGCAAGACGCATCAGCAAACACTTAATGTCATTACAACGGAACCTCTCATCATTGCCTCCAGATTCAGCAGTTATTGGAAAATACTGCACATCATGGGTTGGATTTTACGCTTCTTGAACAACATCAGACAGTCGGAGAAAAATTCTGGGAATCTCACTGCACGTGAATTAGAGGCTTCCCGATTGTGCTGGATACGTACAGTCCAACGTGAGTGCTTTTCCGAAGAGTACGACGCTCTGACAAAAGAGAGAAACTTGTCTGGGAAGTCCAGGATTGCCCGCTACAACCCCTTCTTACAGGACGGCCTTATTCGACTGGGAGGGCGCCTCCACCATGCAGACCTGCCAACGCAGCAGAAACATCCTATAGTACTCGATGGTGCACACCACTTCACTAAGTTGTTGATCCTCCAGACTCACATACGGCTACACCACCTTGGAGTACGAATCGTTCTCTCTGTACTACGCGAAGAATTTTGGATCCTCAAGGCACGCCAGGCTGTCAAGAAGGTCATCCACACGTGCTTACCGTGTAAGATCGCCAGAAGCCAACAAGGTAACGAGATCGAAGCCCCGTTGCCTCCAGAACGTGTGCGACTTACTACGCCATTTGCAGTTACGGGTGTGGATTTTGCAGGGCCACTACTCTTTAAGGTGGGGAATCTCGTACAGAAATCATATATTGTGCTCTTCACATGTGCGACTACAAGGGCCCTTCACCTTGAGCTGGCTTTGGACATGACTACGGAGACGTTTCTGATGGCTCTCAGACGATTTGCGGGACGAAGAGGACTTCCAAACGCCATTTACTCAGACAACGCTAGAACGTTCCAGGCAGCACACAAAGAAATGACACAACTCAGCCAAGTCCTCACTGACCCACGAACGAGCCAGCACTTCGCCCACAACGGAGTCCAGTGGAAATTTATAGCCCCACGGGCGGCTTGGTGGGGAGGCTGGTGGGAAAGAATGGTGGGTACGACTAAAAGATGCCTTAGAAAGGTATTGGGAAAGGCTCTGATTAGTGAGGACACACTCCGAACTCTATTGGTAGAAGTAGAAGCCGCCATTAACTCCCGACCCATAATCCAAGATGGCTCGGAGACACTGACTCCAAGTCATTTCCTGACTGGGGCACGGCTGACTACCCTGCCCAACGTCTCCGAACCCACGACCCGAATAGACCTGAGGAAGGAGAGGAGACTTAGAGAGAAAATGCAGGAGGACTTCCTCAAGAGATGGAGGAATGAGTATCTTCTTGATCTGAGAAGCTACCACGAAGTACGCCGCCCAAATGGACAGACGAAGGAGTGCCGAGTAGGAGATATAGTACTACTACAGGACGACATGCGACCTAGACACATGTGGCAGAAGGCGCGAATAACTGAAAGGCGACCAGGCAGGGACAACAAGGTGCGAACCCTCATCCTTCAGATGGCCAACGGGACCAAGATTAGTCGGCCTGTACAGCTGGTCTTCCCTCTCGAGATAGACCAGGGTGGGGAGGATGTGGAGGACTGAGAAGATGGACATCTTTGGCTTATTTCATGTATTTCTACTTTGGTTTATTTCTTGTATTTATTCTTTATGTTTGAAGCTCTTTGATATAAGTTAGTGTAATAAAAGATGGCTGCTAAGTAAGATGTCCGTGTTTCACGATCACTGATTTATACATTATACGAATCCCAACATAGGGTATGAGTACAGTTACAGAGCTATATGGTAACAAATACTCCCAATATACACATACACCGTCTACGTGTGTAAATATGTACTCAGTTTTTCAAGAAATGAGAGCTTATTGATTTTAACCTTATGAAGAACAATCATCACCAGAATATACTGCATTTACTCGCATGTAAGACCCTCTCCCATTTTATGTCAGGAGAAAGAATAATCATTTTTGCCTCGGATATTGAATCCATCATTAACAAAACACAGGCAACTAATGATCACGATAAAGAATGTTAGATCCATCCGCTGGCCGCAAACGGGTAAATATTTTGAAGTGGATAAGAAGGTATTGATGTGGGTACAGGAAACCAGGAACAACGGCAATGAAATGCTACAAATTAAGGCATGCGAAATCCCTAATAATAATGGAATCAGTTAGGCCATGCATTTCATGCGAAAAAACAACCTGGCTTTACGGATGTGCATGTCACTGTGTCAGAGACTGCCGGAGGAATGCACGGATCAAGTATTAGATTTTCATCGGTTTGTGTCTCAGCAGGGGCAAAAACACCAGTTTCTCCTATCGCAGATCAGACTCTGGTTTATTTTGATATGCCGAGACGCTCAACTATTAATGCCACAGGAGCTTCAAGCGTATGTGTTATTACGGCTGATGGAAGGAAATTCTCTCTGTATCTTTAAAAGGAAAACCTTGCCCAAAGGCAACTTTTCCAAATGGATAGCTATCGGCATTCATGAGGTGAATGGTGGCAGATATGACAGACTGGTTGCATACCACGTGGTATCGTCTTGCAGCAGAAGAAGGCACTGCTAGTACTGGACAGTTTTCAAGGTCACAGGGGGATTAACATCTATCCTTCAGCCACTTGATGTCTCCGTGAAGAAGCTGTTTAAAGACCACATGAGGCATTTTTATATTGACTGGATGGCAGCTGGAAACTGCCCACTGACAAAAGGTGGGAAAATAACTTTTAAAAAAGATGTCCATTGAAAGAGTGTGCAAGTTGGTAGCACGGACCTGGGGACACATCACACCAGAAATCGTTGAGCCAAGTTCCAAGAAAACAGGAATTTCTTGGCCATTAGATGGATCGGAAGGTATTCCACATGGGAAACAAATGATCTACAAATGTTAATTCAGAAGGCAGACACAGTGACTGTGGAGACAGTGACAATGGCAGCAATCATGGAGACTTCACATCAGTGATGAATGAAATATAACAACAGGTAAATGAAATATATTTTTATTTGGAACATTTGTCACCTAATAATAATGCATCTACTTTTAATTTCAAAAGTAGAACATCCCTAAATGGTGTTTTCCATTTATTTCAGATGCAGTGAATGTGAGATTAAGCCTACCCTGCCACGCATGGATACTTGCCACAATTACAGTAGATTTATATCAGGATAATATTGTATAATGATCCATAATTGTAATTCTTAAACACCAAAAATAACTTGTCTGGTTTGAAATATATTTTCGAGGACGTTGATATGTAGTCATTTAATGGATAGTTTGATATGCTGTTAATTTTTAAGATATGTGCCTATATGACCCTCCTCAATTTTTCAGCTTTAAAAATAGGATAAACAAGTAGTTCTGTGAAAAACTAAATAGCCTATTTTCATATATCCTACTTATGTTAATTGCCACTATCAACATACAAAATTTTAGTTTGATTACTAAAAATATTTTGGATAGTTGCCATGTTGGATATTTATGTATGTAGGCCATAGCGGTATGTATTATTAGATGAAGATTATTGTGTAGGTTTATTATTCAAACTTCAATCGCATGATTAGGACACAAGAAATAAAAACAAGATTTTAAAATTTTGCACAGTAGCCACCTTGAGGTTATGTAACAATTGAAATAAATTAGATGTCAGTGGATTAAAATTTGTATACGCATTTACCGTACCAAGTTTCACTGCGCTCGGATGATTAAATCACGAGGAACGTACATTTAAATTATTAAATTTTGCGTCGCCACCAGGTTGGATTAGTGCTCATTCGGTTACTGAAAGTCCCATAGGTGAACTAATGTTAATAGCCTTTGTCAAAATACAAAATTTCAGTTTGATTGCTGTCGTAGATTAGTAGATTATGAGAACCGTCTATATATTTCGGATGGTCGCCATGTTGGATTTTTTTATATGAAGGCCATAGAGTTATGTACCATTAGATGACAATTATTGCGTAGGTTCATTATTCAAACATTGACTTCGTTCGCTTGCTTACGACACAAGAAATAAAAACTTAATTTTTAAACTTCAAACAGCCACCATCTTGAGGTTATGTACACAATTGAACAAAAGTAGATGTCAGTGCATTGCATTGCGTATAAACATTTGCTGTACCAAGTTTCACTGTGCTCAGATGGTTAAGTCGTGAGGAAAGTCTATTTAAATGTTTCAACTTTGCTTGGGCGCCATGTACGTTTGGTACTTAACAGGTTTTTGAAAATCACATAGGTGAACTTCTAGTAGTGCCCTTTATCATCGTACAAAATTTCAGAGTAATATCAGCAGTAGTTTCAGAGATATAGAATGCTGGTGAAATATTATGCACAGCCGCCATGTTGGATTGGTGAAACTTATTAAAATTTGAAGGGCACGGTCGGGGTCAGATGAAATAGTACGATGTTCTTACCGAGTTTCATTGAAATCGCTCCAGCTGTTTAGATTTTATTAGGGGGACACACACAATTATTGCGTAGGTTCATTATTCAAACATTGACTTCGATCGCATGCTTACGACACAAGAAATAAAAACTTAATTTTAAAATTTCGAACAGCCACCATCTTGAGGTTATGTACACAATTGAACGAAAGTAAACCTTTTTTTTTTTTTTTTTCATAAACGAAAATAGGTAAAAAATGGATCTTATATGCAAGTAAATATGGTACTTCTGCCTGGCAAAATTTAAAAGCTCAATTTCAAAATATTGAAGGTTGGACTTGGTAAAACTAATAGCATCATCAAAATATCCTGTTTTTCCAGAATTTTAAAATACCCTGAGAAGTCCCTGTTGTCCAGAACAGTAGACACCCTGAAACTGACAGTAACTTTGATTCATAATGGAGCTTATTCAAAGTCACAATTTTTCTAGACTTCTGCCCATTACATATTGTATGTGACTGGATTTTCTATTATTTTCCCTCATAAAATAACTAAGAATTCTTCCAGTTTCAAGACAAATGGACAAAAATATTATAATGTCGATAACACAAACCTTCAAGCATCTCACTGCCTTACAATCCACTTTGAATGTGGTCAACATTTTCTCTTCCATCTTCTCTCGCTTCTCAAGAGTATTAAAATATTGTTCCTGTGCTTGGTCATCGCTAGCCTCGATAAGGGCAGTGTGACGTGACTTTGCTTCAAGCAGCTCTTGGAAATGGGAGGAGAGAACTGTCTTTGGGGTTGACGGAGGTGTATCAGAATCAAGTTTAATTATCTTCCTTTTACTACTTGCTCCATCTGTAAAACATAAAGACAAAAAGTTTTCAATATAATAAGAACCGCTACAAGCAACAGACAATATATCACTGAAGAAACCTCCATCTGGCTAACCTTTTACAAATTGGCTGCAATATGGATTAAACAACTGAACATTTAAACTTGTCAGAAGTGAAGAAATCTATTGGGTCCAATAATTAAGAGCCTAAAATTTCATACATAATTTAACCCTTCCCGAGCGGAATACGGATATATCCAGCGTATACTTTTCTGCCGCAAGCAGGAAACGGATATATCCGGAAAATTCGAAAATTTAAATATGGTGCTGTTCTCCGTCAAAATAGTTAATGTTAAACCTAGGAGAAGGCACCACTATGCAGACATATGTTTGATAGTTAATTATATCACCCCTAGAGACCTCTTTGACGTAACAAATACCTGCAGGCAGTTGTTGCTTTAGATGAACGCACGTGTCATTGCATAGCAGCCAACTCTCCTCCAATAATAATTCAGCATTTAACGAGTATCTAAAGAGAAACTAAGGAGCTGCATTAAATGCATATTTGTAACTGTTTTATCACAAAATGAGTTAATGTCATTTTCAATACTTTCAAAAATGGTGCAAGAAATATTCTTCAAAATGTAAATGGTGACGTTTGTAACCATCCCATTGTACCCTGCCCAGTCATTGGGCAAATCGTGTTTTGACCGACTGAAGAGTTACAATAACAGTTTGTACAGGCGACAATGAAAGAATGGCTTTACATCTTCATTTATTTCATCTCTCACTAGCTTTCATTACCCATCATTAACAGGTTCATAGAGGAATGGAAGGTGGCTTATGAGGACAACTTCTAGGTCATATCCCCGCCACCAAAGAAAAATAAAAATCTTATGATAGAAAAATAGAGGACGGTGGAGTAAATGACACTAACTCAATGTTCTGTGAAGAATAAAGTACTTACTAACATTGGAATCTTCAGCAAGAAATCAATGTTAGCACATTGTTTGTCAAGAAATACCAGAGTAGTTAAAAAGTAAGAGTTTTTGCTTACTTTAGGGGCTGCAACATCGTGGTCATATAGCACCATGTATTTAGGTGTTTGTGGAATTGGTGTGATAACATGTATTATTGTGTGTATTCGTAAATTGGGGATAGGATTGGGAAGAAGGCAGTCGTGGCCTTAAGTTAGGAACCATTAGCCTTAAGTAGAAGCGAGGAAACCATGAAAAACCACTTCCAGGATGGCTGAGGTGGGAATCGAACCCTCTTCTCAGATTTGCCTCAAGAGACTGAGTGTACCCCAATTCAGCCCCAACATCAAAATTAAAATTGCTTGGCAGAGCCGGGAATTGAACCCAGACCTCTGAGGGCGACAGCCAAGAACGCTAGCCGCTACACCATGAGGTTGTCAGTAATAGACATAAAATAGTTCTTAAGAGAATCCATCATCCCTACACCTGGCCAGAGACAGACTCACTCCACGGTCCGAGTGGAGTGAGTGAGAATATCTTGTGGCTTGTTATTTGCTTGATTGAAACAAATGATGATGATGATGATGATGATAATTGTTGTTTTAAGGGGCCTAACATCTAGGTTATCGGCCCCTAATGGTGTGGGTGATAGCGAAAATGTCAATGAAGTGGAAACCAGAACGAAAATTAAGTGAGAAGGAAAATACTTACAAAACGGAACTCAGACGGAAACGACGCACAAAATGGAGAGCGGTGATACTTACAAAAGGGAAGTTAGAACGAAAAAACTCACAAAAGGAATAGATTGAAAAAAACGCACAAAATGTAGGTTAAGTTCAAAATACGTACAAAATGAAAATGCAATTCAAAATACTTACAAAATGCAAATGAGATTGAAAATACGTACAAATTGCAAGTGAGGTTCAAAATACTTACAAAATGCAATTGAAATTGAAAACACACAATGCAATTCAGATTGAAAAACTCGCATTTCAGATCCAAAATACTCACAAAGTGCAATTGATATTCAAAATACTTACAAAATGCAATCGAAATTGAAAATGCTTACAAAATGTTTGGTGGATTCAAATTACTCAATTGGATGGACAATACTTACAAAATGCAATTTAGATTGAAAATACTTACAAAATGTAATTTAGATTCAAAATACCCACAAAATGCAATTGAGAATCAAAATACTTGCAAAATGCTCACCCTACAAAATGCAATTTAGATTGAAAATACTTGCAAAAAGTGGTTTAGATTGAAAATACAAAATGCAATTGAAATTCAAAAAACTCACAGAAGACCCAGCCACTATATTGAAAGACTTACTAAAAAGCAATTTAGATTGTCAGTCCTTACAAAATGCAATTGAGGTTGAAAACACTCACAAAAAACAATTGAGATCGAAAAAACTTACAAAATGCAACGGAGATTGAAAACACCTACAAAAAAGAAAGAAAAAAAAACCATTTAGATACACGGGGAGCCAATTAACAAAAACAGTGCGGGAATCTTAAAGAGAAAGGGAAATATAATGAAAAGAAAACAAGAGGTCTGACCCCTCGAAGAAGGAGGGATCAGGAAAGATGAGACAAGGGCCAATTAAGGCGGGAAAGACTCCCTAGGCCTCGGATACCCTAATACCGTCGGGGTCGGAAGAGAACAAGAGTTGACCAAGTGAGGTCGACAGGAAAGAAGACAGAGAGGAGCCCGGCACAAGTAAGTGGAAGCAATGCTGGACTCAGCTGGGGTCCCGTGGTGGCCAACCCACGTCCCACTAGATGTGAGCCCCTGGGGGGGTGAAACAAATGCATTAGAACTGGGTTGATAAATTGAACATCAATTCTATCAATCAATACAGATAATATCTATTCACCATTTTCAAAATGGTTAATGTGTACCCATTATTAGAACTGAGTTGCGACCCATTCACAACAGGAAGGTATCCTCACCTTGCGATATTCTCACATTAGCGGTAGCTATTAAGTACACCCGGCCTTGTCATATTGCGCGATTGCCCTACTCCTAGGATTTGAGGCTCTCTTAACCCCTTTACCCTCTTTGCATTACATAAATAATTTGTAGCCTAGTTTTATTTTAGGGATGCCTTCAGCTTATGTATTTTCAGGACATTTGTTCCAGTAGTTTTGACACCAATCCATAACAAACAAGCAAAAATTACACTGAGAGTATATTTGATCATTATACACCGCATCCAGGATAAAAAACACAGTTTTAGCTGAAAATTCACAATGTTCAGAGAGAAAGCTTACTTTATCTGATCAGGATGGTAGGGCATCCAGCTGTAAAAACCATCTGCCACATAGAAAAGCCATCTTATCTCATCCTCAACCTCATACAAATGGGAATAATGAGGGATAGAAATGCAAGTTAATAAATTGTAACTTAATGATATTCCCAAACACCTCTAGATACAGGGCGCCCGAGAATGTTCTCCACAGTAACTACGTGCAGCTGCGAGCGTTTGCGTCACGGGTTTAGTTGGCGGCCCTGTGTCCTTGAAAGGGGGAGTCCCGCATGTGGGCTGTAGACTGTCGAATCGTCAGTGTGTACTGTGATAAGCGTGCGAGCGAGCGTGTATGTCTTCAGTGTGCATTGCGATAGATTTTGGAAGAGTGCAACAGTATACAGGCGGTAATGTTTACTACTGAAGAGAGAGTGTTTTTGGTGGAATAGGTTTTTCGCAAAGGCGATAGATGGGCTTACAGAAAATGTAAAATTAAGATTTCAGGCGCGGTTTCCTAATTCAAAGTGTCCAAACCGTGATAACGTTCGGGATTTGATAAGTAAATTTCGTGTGACTGGCTCAGTTCACGATGTACCAGGAACAGGCAGGCCTACGCTTGAAACACGACGAAAAACTTGATGAAATCTCCTATATAATGCTGCGTAGTCCAAGTAAATTAACATGAAAATTAGCTCAACAAATAGGAATCTCTAAGTCGACAGCACATAAAACTGTAAGAGACAAGCTTCAGTTGTTCCCTTATAAAGTTACCGTGGTTCATGAATTAAAACAAACTGATTACGGAAAAAGAGTGATGTGCTGTGAATGGTTCCAGCACTCTGTTATGAATAGCTGTGGTGAGTACAAAGTTTACTGTTTATTTGTTATGATTAGGGCTTGGATTTTTAGGTAAATAAATGTTTTTTTTTTATGTAAATACATATTTTAAGCATTTTTACTACAAATACATAAATACCTGCTTTTCACTTATTATTATTATTATTATTATTATTACTTATTAGTACATAAAAAGACATAATATTTACATTTTTAAATCAGTATGCTAGATCATTCAGTTCATTGTTGCATTTTTTTCTGTGTTACTTCAACGGAGAAGAACCTGTGAGCTATCTAATCTTCATGCGGAGCGTATATCAGCTTGCAACTGCATTATTCTTAACTTGTCGCCCCGTGCCACTCACTGTGAAAGCAGGGAATTTCCTTGTCCATAGCCATATTGCACCATGTGCTAGACCTCCCCCTCCCCCAGCTACCTGGAACCAGTGTCACTCACATGCAGTTCATTTCTGGCACTGTGAAGTGTAAGGCAGTTCTACGATGCCTAAAGTAAGAACAACTACAAGTCTGTTGCAGAATTAAAAGATTATTTTACTTCTGATGGGGGCGTTCTGTTCTGCCAACCATGTGGTAAAGCTATCAAGGCTGAACAGTTACACAACACCTCAAGGGCAAGAATCATATTGCCGCAGTTTCATCGTCGGTCATTTGTGATGGACAACCTGAAGATGTATCTCGTTGTGTATTGTAATGCTTCAGTAGTCAGTGAGACATAGCATAAATTGCATTCGTGAGTACTGCATATTGTTTATATTCACATTAATAAACTAAATTATAATTAAATATTTTTACTTTTTTGTCACATATTTCCGTTTTTTTTAATACATAAAAAATAAATATTTTCCCGATTTTTAGCACCTAAAAATCCGAGCCCTAGTTATGATGCAAGCGCCAGCCATGTTACCAACGTAACTGCTGTAGATAGCTCTCGCAGACGCATGTAGGCACTGTGGAGAACATTCCCGGACTCACTGTATATTGTATCCAAAGACTCAAAATCTTATAGGCCTACATCCTTATACTCGAACGGCTTCGGTGGCGTAGTTGGTAGCATGCTGAGCTTCAGTGCCCAAGGACACGGGTTCAAACTCGGCCGAAGTCGTCGGAATATTTAAGAGAGTTAAAAATCCCTCAGTATGCCATCCTTCGGAGGGGAAGAAAAGCCGGCGGGCCCATGTCAGAGATTTATGGTATGTAAAAGAACCTTCCACTAACTAAACTTGTGTGAAGCAAAATTTGTAGGTTAGGTTTGATTAATGCTCTTAAGTTCCAACGTTCGTCACCAGGCGCTGGTTGCAATGACATCTAGTAATAGCCAAGTTCACAGCTAGGTGTCGTGGATGGTAGCATTTGATAGCGAAAGTAGGAACTACTTGAAATTATCGTCTGCAGTCCTTACTTGAATTAAAAACAGATAAAACACACTAATACAATCATCACAATTAACACAGGTTATCAGACAGATTCTACACACACCCAAAGTACACGCGGCTACATGACCGTGTTGTCGCAGTCCCTAAACTAAGGAACCAACCAACCTTATACTCTGTATGCTTCAAAAATGTGATTACGTTTCTTGTCTTGCCATGTGGTCTGAGAATGAGGTTGCCAAACTTGTCACTCCTACCAAGCAGGTAAATGCATTAGTTCATTCAACTCACTATAATACCTATAAGAAATATGTGAGTGATATTATGCTACAGGATTATTTAGAAACTGATACTTCGTATCAATGCAGTTATTTCGTTCTCAAGAGCCTCCAGATTATGCGGATCGTTTCGGTATACCTTTTGTTTGAGGGTCCCCCACAAGTAAAAATCGCATGGTGCTGAAACTTATGGACAAATTTACAGCAAACTTCTACTTGAGAAGATAAGTTTCCAACAGGAAAAATAAATTAAGACCTACAACTTTATACTGTATGCTTCAAGAATGTGATTACATTTCTCGTCTTGCCATGTGGTCTAAGAACGAGGTTGCCATAACTTGCCACTCCCACCAAGCAGGTAAATGCGGGATGTTTATGAGATATGAGGCAAGCTACAGTACTATACACAGCAAGTCTTAATTATCACAACTTGCTAGCTGCGTATGCAATAAATGCTGTGACAGCATCCAGGGTAATCGGTACATGCTATAAATCTGGCGGCGAGTCATTGCAACCTGTCCGTGACATGGCGTCTCCGAGGCTCCGTACTATAGGGTGGGCCCTCACAGTAGGATAGTTACTGGAGATTGTAACGTTTTTCTGACAGGAGTGAGGAAGAACCACAACAAGTCCCACAGATGGGTGTCAAATGTAACTTATTTATGACCCTACGTTGTTGTTGGCGACAAATGAAGCGTATTATTGATTAGCAATTGATTAAATGTTAATTAATTTGATTTTAAATTGGGCTCCATGGTCATAACTCACCGTTAATGACCAAATAATATATGTTATGATATTCCATAGTTAGCTCACACTGAGTACTCTTCTTCCCAGGCCGCAGTGAAACTCTGTCTCCAACCACGATAATATTTGTTTCAGGCAAAAGGGTTGACTTATAGCTATTTCTAACTACAGTAAGGGGAAACCCTAGGCATGAATTTAAAATATAAAATTTAACACGAGAAACACACAAAATAGAATAATAATAATAATAATTAGATGCATTTTCTGAAGTTATGTTAAAAAGTGGCCTATGAAAAGTATGGAGTTTGAATTTATGTTTACCTTATTTCCAAAGCTGTGAATTTACTTGCCAAAATTATTTAACAGAGAGATTTTGTGAGGTTTGGTCAGCTCGCTCACCAGTATAGATTCTTGGAGATATTAGTTCCTCATCGAGTAGAGATGGCGATGATTTCTGCTCGTCTATGACATCCTTCAGACCGTCGTCGTGAAGATTCGTAGCCGATGATTTAAATAAAGTAATTGAGTTAACAGGGACGAAATGTATATCCGCTGTTACCTTGAGAGTGATTAAGTTCTAACTTCAAGAATCACTTTAATGACTCTGGCCACAAACACAACCATTGTCATTCGTATGACTAGACAGAATTTGCCTAACATACACTCAAGTTCGAAAACTGTAGATTTCTGAGATTCAAATATATCGTAAGTCCACTGGACTGTGATATCTGCTAAGTCCCAAGGACCGACAAGATACAAGTCATCCGGACTGCCAATTAAATCATCGAAGAGAGTATTAGTTCAAGTCAATGAATAATAATGAGGTAGTAGAAATTTGTTCAGCAGGTCTTTAAATAACCTTTTTCGCTCGCTACCAAATCTTTCCATTTTCAATCTCCTTCCTCTTGATACACCAATCAGAACGTGGTTTCCATGGGGCAACACTCTACTCTCCCAACTTCACCATCTTCTAGCTCGCTGATTAGCTCTGGCAGACCACGTGATTCTTCTTTCTTCGAAATCTTGGATTGCTTTCCTGTTGAATTTGCCTGGCGTGAGGCTATGATGCCGTAAAGTATCGCCTGAGTGACCAACTGTGACCTTAATTCTAGGAACTTCTTCGTCCGTCCCCAATTCTTTGAATAAGTTGCAAGATACTCCCTTGTTCTCGAGCCAGAACAGGGGAATCACCCGCTGTGCGCACTGACCAAAAATAAAACTGTCGCCAAGTATGAAGAAATCTGTCTGAATACGAAGTAGAAATAAACTCCAAGCTTTTCACATTCCCAAGACAACAAAATAATGTATTGAAATAATGAATCTCTATGATTCTCCTGGTTAAATAATTATAGAGAAATTAAATAATTGAAACCTTATGGCACATTTAGCTTTTACCAAATATCACGAATAATAATAATAATAATAATAAACAAAATTAAAAGATATATCCAATAATAATAATAATATGTATAAAATTAAACCTGGATCAAGTGATAATAATAATAAACATTGAATAACATGCATTGCCAAAGTCAAGTTAATAATAATAATAATTCCAGATATTAAGAAATTACTAAAGATAATAAATGTGGGTTTTTGGGACATTACAAGATGTAGAGCATACAATATATCCTGTAATGTAAAGTTTTGAAGCCATTTTTCAGTGTTGCCTATACAAACTATCAGTTGTAACTCTTCAGTCTGACAATATCTCCTCCTGTGACAATATTAAGGGCTTCAAGAAAATGCTGAAAAGTTCGATAACTTATGACTTTTTTTTTTTTTTCCCCTCAGGCAATCTACCGCTTCAGACTTGGAAGCGAGATACTCCTAGCCTAAGGCAAGTTTTATTTCCTTCAAATTAGAAAACAAAAGATTGACTCTGTCACAAGATATTTGGAATCAAGTACAGTAGGGCGTTTGAATGTCCGGTTGCCTGGGGCTTCCTTTTTAAAACACCATATAAACCACTTGCGTAAGCAGAAATGTTTTAGGAAGAAGAATATAAACCAGATATTTATAAAAGTAACGCACACAATTTTAATCCTTCACTCATGCATACATTTACGTCATCGCTGCGCACTTAAATCCAAGAAAGATTTACTCACAGCTTGCTTTACAGTTAATTAAGTACCGTACCATATGTTTGTAGTAGAAGGTCTCAATACTTTCATCAGCTCTCTCTACCATTATTACTAATACGTTTCTATTTCTAGTTAAAGATAAAAACTTTATGTATCAACTACAGTGAGTTCCTCTCATAACTCGTCCGGCCAGTGCATCGAGCTTATCTGCCTCGCGTTGACTGATCACTTCCTGTTACACAGCGCGCACTTCCCAGTTGTGGTCTGTGCTTATAGCGTGTATTAAGTTAGTGTTGATCTGTCGCTCCAACTGTTCTCGATTTGTGAAGTGTTACTTGGGATATAATTCTCATAAATTCCTCCACACGGTAGAGGAAAGGGTATTTATGTACGATAATTATGTGAAAACAGAGTCTTGCAGGGAAGTCGTTAGACGTTTCATAACACATTTTCTAGGTGTACGCTCTCACATAGAGATACCGTGCGAATCTCGTAAACAAATTGAGAGGAACTGATTCTTTACTCGATAAGAAGCAAGTGTTAAAAAACGTGTACTTAATGAAGAAAAAGTAAATGAAATCTCAGAAAGATTAGAACATCTCCTGTCATAAGGTACGACCTTAGTTTATTAATTCTTCCTTTCTTCATGGGGCCGATAACCTAGATGTTAGGCCCCTTAAAACAACAATTATCATCATCATCATCTCTACCCCTCAAAAATCAAATTGAGACTTCGGCCTAGGAACACAAGATTGCGCAGAACGTCTAAGGTGATCAAATTTGACATAGAGCGACTTAAAGACAATCAAGAAGTCAAAGACTGAATAATATGGAGTTTAACAAATGGGACCAATTGAAAGATGCTCTTGTTAACACGGCTAGTGAGCTTGCCCCCTCCTTGAGAAGAAACATCCGCGGTGGACTGAAGATTGTGACCACGCAATAGCTCAGAGACAGGTGGTATGGTTGAAATGGAATTCTAATAAAAACAAGGCAAATTGGGAGAACTTTATAGAACAATGACAGCTTACTTCTAAGTTAATTCGCAGAATAAAACAGACCTACACTAATAACCAATTAACCCAAATTGAAGAGAACTTTATGATAAACAACACCAGGAATTTTCACAAGACCTTCAAACATTCACTCCGAAAGTACCTAGTACATTCCACCAAGTCTTCATTTCAGGGAAGGGCAAAATGGCTTTTAATGACAAGGACAACTGTCCCCTTTTAGCCCAGTACTTTAAGGAGTTGCTCAATTGTGATCCACCTAGTGAAGGCTTCGAGTACCAACATACTTCACCAAACCCGGACTGGCTGCCCCCTTCAAGGGAGGAAGTTTGTGAAATCATTCAACATCTTAAGAATAATAAGGTAGCCAGGGAAGATTCAATTGTTGGTGAACTCTGGAAGTGTGCTGGAAGCAATGCCAATAACAAGCTCACTGAGATTATATTGAACATCTGGGAAACGGAAGTCCTACCACCTGATTGGACACCAGCTATCATTCATCCCCTCCACAAGAAAGGCGATTTTACTAACTTACCGTATTTACTCGAATACGACCCGCCCCTGAATAAGACCCGCACCCCGATTTTGAAGAACAAAATTTAAAAAAAAAATATTTTTTACTCAAAACTATTTACAATCTTCACTAAATAAACAAAATAGCATTTCTACAAAATAGTTTCCAACAGTTCTGAAGTCGTCCTAAAATAACACAGAAACAATTAAAAATACAAATAAAAGACACAAACACTTCATTCATCGTCATCAGAAGTACCAACTTTGGAACTTTTTTCACCATCACTTTCCCACAAAATGTCGTCATCACTGCCATCCATAGCATTGGAAATACTACATTTCTTGAAGCTCTTCCGTATGAGATCTCCCAAGATACGATTCCATGCCGTCAAAATCCACGAACAGAGCAGCTGAACTTCCGGGCACTGAATACGACCAGTTGGGTTCAGTGTGTGCTTATCGGCCGCCATCCACTCCGTATACAGCTGTTTCAAGGCTGCTTTGAACGGTCGGTTCACGCACATCCAGTGGCTGTAGCATAGACGTCATCCCACCCGGGATGATTGCTAGGTCGGTTTTCCCATCCTTAACGAATTTCTTCACAGCGTCTGTTGTATGGCCGCGGTAACTGTCCAGAACAAGCAAGCTCTTTCGTCGTAATAAAGCACCAGGGCGACGTTGCCAGACACACTTTAACCAGTCTTCCACCAGTGAACTGTCCATCCAACCAGAGTCCTGAGTTCTAACGATAACACCAGCGGGTATATTTTTTGGAAGAGTCTTTCGCTTGAGAACAACGTACGGCGGAAGTTTGGTCCGTCAACGAGTATACACAACATTACCGTGCACCGTTGTTTCTCATTACCACCTGTTCTGATAGTCACACTTTTAGATCCCTTAACATTCGCAGTACTGTCCAGTGGCATTTCAAAGTAGACTGGCATCTGATCTGCATTACCAATTTGGGAAAGCAAATATGAATTTTCCTTCTGCAACTTAATTATGTGACGCTGAAAGGAAAGTAACTTTTCTTCATAGGCACCAGGAAGACGCTGCGAAATTGAGGTACGCCTTCGTATGCTCAACCCATTTCTTTTATAAAAATTTCGAATCCATCCTCGGCTTGATTTAAACCCTACCGTAGAAAGTTCCTTCGTGATCTGTAATGCCTTTAATTGACACATTTCGGTCGACACCCCATTTCCCAATTCCCGCCTTTCTGTTACGTATTTATAAAGTTGTTTTTCAGTTCCCGGAAACTGTACACTCAGTCCGCGGAAAGCTCTACGAGCACCACTACTTGTTAGCAACACTTTTTTTTTTCTTTCTCCAATCTCGAATACATGACTCGTCAATATCATATTTCCTACCGGCGGCACGATTTCCAATAATTTCAGCTTCCCTCACAACTTTCAGCTTCTCACTCACAGTAAACGACCGCAAACGCTTCGTAGAACTCATGTTTACACTCGGAAAACGTGCGCGAGACAGTATGACGCCGCCTGCTTACGGAAAAACAAAGTGATAGCCGGAAGAAGGCTAGCACCATCTAGCGGATACTCGCAACACCCGATATCGCGTATGGCGGGCAATTTAAATCTTTAAAATCAGGATGACTCAAATAAGACCCGCACCCCAATTTTTCACGTCCGATTTTGTTTAAAAATGTGCGGGTGGTATTCGAGTATATACGGTAAATAATTACCGTGGGATTTCTCTTGTCCCGATAACTTAAAAGATTTTCTCTAAGGCCTTATTAACATGGGCTGAGAGTCAGATGGACAGTCAGATCGGAGAATATCAAAGAGGCTTCCGGAAGAGCAGATCCTGTGTGGAACAGATTCTAAATCTTAAAAATGTAATTGCAACTCCAAAATGAGGAACCGTGGTGTGGTTGTCACCTTTGTTGATTTTCGGAAGGCCTATGATTCTATTGTCTCCCACAAATCCAACCCCTCGTCCTCGTCGTGGGAGATGGGCAACGTAATTAAGTAGGGGATTGCCTGTAGGGGTGAAGTACAGTGGGGACTTTGTGTGCCTCAAGACCGCTACGGTAGCTGTGAAGGCCCTACAGGAACCCTGAAGAAATTACGGCTAACGGGGCTCTGGTGAAACAACTGCTGCCTTGTAGTTTGGAGTTGGTTCTTCAAAGGCTAAGGGAAGAAACCCTGACAGAAAATCAGCCTGGTGCCTCAGGCTTAATGTGGCAGCCCCTCCAAGGCACTCGGAGGCAGTGGGTTAATCACTCGCTCCTCTTAAATAAACTGATTACGGAAACTGAAGCGAAATTACAAAACCGGACGGATAACCTGATGACGACTTTTGGCATGAAGAGGACTACGAAAATCGGTTTCTGGAATGTGAGGACCTTGATGGAGAAAACCAGACTGAAACAAGTGACACGGGAGATGAAGAACTATGGGCTGGATATCCTAGGATTGAGTGAAGTGAGGTGGCCAGGATTTGGTGAAATACAGACAACAGATGGAATTACATTTCTCTATTCTGGGGGCGATGATGAAGAACACAGGGATGGAGTGGGGTTGCTGCTCAACAGAAATGCAAAGAGAAGCCTTATGGAGTGGAAGCCAATTTCTAGTAGGCTCATGATTGCTAGGTTCAAGACAAAGATCAGGAATGTGATCATCATCCAATGCTATGCGCCTACAGAACAGTCGGAGCCAGAGAAGAAGGAAGAATTCTACCAAATGCTGCGAGATGTCACAAGACAAACAAGTAAGAAGGACATTCTCATTGTTAAGGGAGACTTCAACGCGAAGGTGGGCTCAAACAATGAGGGGTTGGAGCAGATCATGGGTAAACATGGCCTTGGTGAGATGAATGACAATGGGGAGAAATTTACGGAATATTGCGCCAGTCAGGATTTGGTGATGGGTGGCACGGTATTTCCTCATAGGCGGTGCCACAAGGTCACCTGGGTGTCTCCTGATCAAGTCACAGAAAATCAAATTGATCACATCGCGGTGAGCAGGAGGTTCATAAGAAGCTTGGAAGATGTTAGGAACAAGAGAGGAGCGGACGTTGGTAGTGACCATCATCTTGTGGTTGCCAACTTCTGCATGAAGATCGTCGCAGTCCGCCGAAAGTTTAACACTTGGCACAACAAGTTTGATGTGGGCAAGCTTAAGAACCAGCAGAGATTGGACAAATTTAAACTGGAGCTCAGAAATAAATTCCAGGTGTTGGACTCCGAGACAGAGAAGGACGTGGAGACTGTGTGGAGCGAGGTAAAGAATATCTTCGTGGAAACCAGTGAGATGCAGCTCGGGTACAAGAACTACCTGCGGAAAGAATGGATATCCGATCAGACCTGGGACAAGATAAATTATAGGAAGGAGATTAAGGCCAAGCTCAACACCTGCAAGACTAGGCAGCAGGGCTCTCACACAAGCAAAGTATTCAACAGCAAACAGGGAGGTAAAGAGGAGTGTACGGAAGGATCATAGGAGGTGGATTGATGAGCAGGCGGAGAAAGCAGAAGAAGCGGCAAGAAGGGGGGACGTTAAGGAGCTCTATGGCATCACAAAGATGCTTTCGAAGAAAGGTTTTAATAAAACTAGGCCTGTGAAGAGCAAGACGGGCGAAATCCTCACGACGTGTGAAAAGCAGCTGACAAGATGGAGAGAACACTTTGCGGAGGTTCTTAATAGAGATAGAGGACCAGAAAGTAAGCAGCGAGGAGAAGATGAAGAGGAAGCAGAAAGTGACCCAAGCATCAGCCTCGACTCCCCAACTCGGGGCGAAATACGGACAGCGTTGAAGCAGATGAAATGCGGGAAGGCACCAGGTCTGGATAATATTCCAGCGGAAGTACTGAAAGCAGACCTGGATATTACGATCGATCTGCTGCACCCGCTGTTGGAGAAGATCTGGAAGGAGGAGAAAATACCAACCGACTGGAAGAAGGGGTTGATAGTCAAGTTGCCGAAGAAAGGGGACACCACAAACTGTAACAACTGGAGGGGTATCACCTTGCTGTCCATTCCAAGCAAAGTGCTGGAGAGAGTCATCCTGAATCGTATAAAAGACTGCGTAGAAAAAAGGCTTCGGAAGGAACAGGCTGGATTTCGACAACATCGCAGCCGTGTGGATCTCATCAACACCCTCCGAATCATCCTGGAGCAGAGTGTGGAGTGGCGGAATACCCTTTACCTCACATTTGTTGACTTCGAGAAAGCCTTCGACTCCGTAAATCAAAGAATCCTGTGGAAGACCCTCGAGGAATATAAAATTCCAATAAAGATCATCAGAATCATGGAAGAGATGTACGAAGGGTATGAGTGCCAGGTTCTTCACGAAGGCAAATTAACAGAAAAGATAAAGGTCAGTTCCGGAGTGAGACAGGGGTGTGTCCTTTCCCCCACTCTGTTCCTGTTGGTCCTGGATAGTGTGATGAAGAAGGTAATGGGAGGACGGAAGAGGGGTATTCAATGGGGTATAAATGACAGGCTTGAAGATCTGGATTTCGCAGACGACATTTGTCTTATGGCACAACGGTACCGAGACATAGAAGATAAGCTGGGGAGGTTGCAGAGAAAAGCAGAACGTGCAGGACTGATGATCAACACCAATAAGACCAAAGAGATGAGGATAAATTCTGACATCACGACTAGTTTGACAGTCAACGGAAAGGACATTGAGCGAGTTGAGTCCTTCCTCTACCTTGGAAGTATAGTCACAAATGATGGGGGAGCAGAGGAAGATGTTCGAAGCCATATCAGGAAGGCAAATGGTGCCTTTGTCCAGCTCTACCCCATCTGGAGAAATAGAAACATTTCCAGGAAGACCAAGCTCCGCCTTTTCAATAGCAACGTAAAGTCGATTCTTCTCTACGGCTGTGAAACATGGAAAGTCACAAAACCGATCAACAACCAGCTACAGGTGTTCATTAACAGATGTCTGCGTCGCATCATGAATGTGAGGTGGCCGGACATAATCTCAAATGAAGATCTTTGGACCATCACCAATCAACAACCGATTAGCATCCAGATCAAGGAGAGGAAATGGCGCTGGATTGGTCACACACTAAGGAAGCCGGAGGGAGCTATTGAGAGGGCGGCGCTAGACTGGAATCCTCAAGGCGCCAGGAAGCGAGGTCGACCTAAGAAGACCTGGAAGAGGACGATCGAAAATGAAATTGCAGAGGTGGACAAGAACTGGAGTCAAGTGAAGAGAATGGCCAGGAACCGTACTGCGTGGACAAATTTCGCCATGGCCCTATGCTCCGGAAGGAGCGGCAGGAATTAAGTAAGTATGATTCCATTGATAGAGGAACACTTAATAAAATCCTACAAGAACTAGGATTGGATAACAAAACTCCCAGGCTCATTTTATTGACCTTGACTAACACCCATTCCAATGTTAAATTTAGAGGTGAGATCTCATCAAGCTTTGAAATAAAAACGGGGGTGAGACAAGGAGCCTTTCTTCACTTCTCTTCAACTGTGCTCTTGAGAAGGTTGTGAGGGAGTAGCGCAAGGAACTGATCACCTTGGGTGTTCAGAGTGGGATATGCCTGGGTAGTAAGACGGACGGACTATTTGTAGACTGTCTGGCGTTTGCTGACGATATAGCACTGATTGCTGACTCTATGGATACAGCATCAATCCAGATAAATTGCCTCCGGAGACAGGCTGCCAAAGTAAGTCTTCAAGTGCCACTGGAGAAGACAAGAGTTCTTCACTAGCATACAAGAAGCTAGCAGTGAGATACTCTTGGAGCAGGGAGAGATCAAGAGGACTGAAAAATTTAAGTATCTCGGAGAATGGATTGAATCCAACTTCTCTGAAAGGGCAGCGTTATCCATGAGAGTCAATAAATTAGAAATGGCCTATCAGTTGATGAAGAACACTTACAACAAGAAGTGCTTATCTCTTAACTTGAAATTGAAACATTATAAGTAAGTCATAAGGCCAGAAGCCTTATATGCCATGGAGTGTCTTTCTCTAAACCGAAGGGGTCTGATAGAGAAGATGGAAATTAGAGAGAGGAGAATTCTCCTGAAGATCCTCAGTCCTGTAAAGGAAGATGAAGAATTTATTAGGTGACATAACTCCGAGTTCTACGAACATATAGAGAAACTATCTGATTGTGCGAGAAAAAAAATAGCCTTTTATGGCCATATTGCGAGATTACCTTCCACAAGTTTGACCAATCGTTTGTGCAGTTTCTGGCACAATAAGAAGGTTCGTACCATGTGGTTGACGGAAACTGAGAAGGATTAACAAACTGGGAATATCAGATCTGCATGATAGACAGGCTGTGAGGCGTGCTTTGAAGGAAGTCCATGGTTTTCAGGAGAAACCTCGGAAGAAAGGTACCCCCTGGACTACTGAAAGAAAGGAGTTACACCGGCAGAAAATGCGTCAATACTGGGCTAAGTTCAAGACCCTCCAGTTGAATAAACGTAGTCCTAAGTAGGCCAATTCGAGAGAAGAAGAAGAAACCTACTACTAATATGAGCGAAAACTGAGGTAGGTTACAAAGATAGGCTTCTAATTACTCTTCTTCTATAACTACTACTACTACTGCAGACATTTCTTGATGTGCAAAAAAGATGGATCCATGACAATGGTCGACCACATATGGCTTGGCACACAGCAACTGTTCTGCAGGAGTTCGGCTGTTCTATAACCCACCGTAGTCCTGATCTAGCTCCCAGCGATTTCCATCTTTTCTTATACCTTAAGAAATTCCTGTCCTCCGGTCAGAATTTTCACATTGACGAAGAGCTGAAGATGAATGTCACATGCTGTTTCCATTCCTATGTGGCAGACTTCTGTGACACAGGCTTACAAAAGTTTATCCCACAATACGACAGGCATCTCAATTCTGTTGGTGAATATGTCAAAAAATAGCTCAAACAATGCTGTATCTTTGAATGAAGAGCGACACGGGCTCGTTTGAAATGGTTTGGCCATGTCAAATGAATGGACAATGGTAGTGTAACAGTTTTGCTAGCCCACACTGTTGGGTGATAAATGTAACGGTTTACCTTTGCCTAAGCTATGTTGTTTTAATGGGCGCCAAGACCTCAATGCAATGTTGAAATCTAAATTTGTATTTAACAACGTCTAGCTCTGGCAGAACACCTTCAAGACTCTATTCACTCAGATCGTGGTATGATTTGATCATTAACCCAACAAACAATTGTATCAGGAGAAGGAATTGGTCTATATCTAATGCTACCTACTGAAAGCAAAGATTGCATTGTAAAAGAAATGAATTTATTATATAAAACAAGTATAGCAAAATTAATAATAATAATAACTATAAAATTTAAATTGGAGCGTTGTGATTTGAATATTACCGATAGAAAATTACGTGAAAACGGAGTCTGATAAATTGATTTTACTCTTATTTCCAAGCTATGAAGTTACTGAAATATGAAATGTAAAACAAAGAAAAATGAGAGATTGCGTATTTCTGCGTCATTTGCGCTTACCACTGGAAATTGCCAAAGCATTTCCCTCGTACTTGATGATGCCGTGAGCTTCCCACAGTCTCCTGGACGTCGTCATCTCCGTCGGAATTTGATGATATTCTGGTAGATTAGATAATTCTATGGTCCGTACCTCGGACCCAAACACTCGTACAACCGCACTGGTTAAGTTTTGCAAAAGTTAGTCTTCAACTCCACTGAACATCGGAGCGACACGCACTTCCAACCGTACTCCGCAAGTTCTACACAGATAGTCCCCGTTTCACGGCGCGTCGAACGATATCTCCACACGTTGGCTCCCCCACCATGGTACCGACATCTAGCTTACGTCGTCCTCACTGATTGGCTGAGCACGCCGCTAGTTCCCCTCCTCTGGTTCATTACACTCCGCGGGCGAGAGGGAGAAGTCGTTTTCCGTTTCAACAATTCGCCTTTTCTAGACCTTGCGACCCAGCCTTGCGTAATACTTCTCGACAGGAATCAGCTTGTACTTGAAATCCCAGTGAGTCACGTCTCTCGATATACCCTAACTGACGAAAACTCCATAAAATTCCGTAATCAGATAATTTTCTATGATATCGTCGTTCGTAATAATTTGCTTGATAGCGTTTTCTAAGACATAGAAAACCTATCTGAATGCTAATAATTTTTATAAAATGCTCCGAAAATACCTTAATAATAATTATAATAAATTAATAATAATAATAAATTAACATGAAAAATTCTCTTGGCTGAACAATTTGCCGCGTAAATAAATATAGAATGGCTTCCTACTGACTTATGCCAGTTGCATAAAACCCCTTGAAAAACACGTTACAGTAGGACAGCCAAACATTGGCTTCAGAAAATGGTAGTTGGAAAAAGACCGGTAGGAAGACCTAGGAAGAGATGGCTCGACCAAGTGAAAGAGGATATAGGAACAAGAGGAGTCAACTCGGATACAGTCCTGAGAGAAGAGTGATACATGGACAGACAGAAGAGAAGAGCGCTCGTATACCACACCCAGGCAACTGGAGTGGATAACCGATGATGATGAATACTGTATCTGGTGCCAATGAAGATTTTCATGTAATTATGTTTTCTTTTCTTTAAAAACTAGGGAAACTTATTTTCTGGATGGACCTCGTACATATGCATCACCAAAATTACTAAACTTACCATGAGATATGTTTTCAGGACTTCTTTTGTTTCCTTCAGTAGGACATTTCTTCACCTTATTGGGATTTGGTCTGTCAATAGGTCCATTCTTCTGCACCCACTTCAAAGCGTTCATCTGCATTTCATGACAAAAGGGATCTCATTACACAATTCAAATGTATTACTATTACAGAAACACTACAAATACTTAAACCCAGCAGCTTAGCTGAGTACATTGAAGTCAAGCTCGAAGGCTGGAATGGGGAGCTGGAGCAAGTCCAGAGATCCAAGG
The DNA here is from genome assembly GCA_946902985.2 of Meconema thalassinum. Lineage (NCBI taxonomy): Eukaryota > Metazoa > Arthropoda > Insecta > Orthoptera > Tettigoniidae > Meconema > Meconema thalassinum. The sequence goes on along the minus strand of OX336388.2, from coordinate 1,803,699,065 downwards.
TTCAAAACCCAGCACTGACAGTGGTTTCCCCCAAGAAATTTTATACTCTGTCAAGGCAAATGGCAGGATGAAATGGCACCAATCCCAATCCTCGACCCTAGTAAATACAATAGATACTTGAGTACACAGTGCTGATGAACGAGATGCCTCAAGCCCCTAAATGAAGCAACAACGACCCAAATAGAATGGCCTGGATTTTATCAGATCATAAAATTCACCGCATGAAAACTTGGAATTAAGTCTTATGCATATTGAACCAGATCCGTCTAAAAAATGTTTTTAATCAGCTTGTAAATTTTAGCGTTTGTTAATGTGCATATACAGAGTCGGGGGGGGGGATCGACAGGTAACTTTAGAAAGAAAAAAGGCTGCAACATACTTTGATGTTATTCCACATTTGGTGTATTAATTTGTTTCGTTCATAAATGTTTTTCTTCAATACGGTATGTTAATACTGTATATTTAAAAAAGAAGGTTGTTCTAGAACTATTCAAAATATCTTGAAGTTTGATTTGTTGGTGCTAGGGGTGACTTTATAGGGGTTATAAATGATCTGAGTTGTTAATTTTAAAGGGAAATGAATTTCTATTTTAAGTAATATAAAATCTTACATGCTACCCAAGACACTTATTACATCAAGAGGGAATCAGACAGTCCATATGATTACTGACTAATGATAATGTTCTGAAAACTCAGAACATACTACTTATTTACTTTGTGTATGATAGCCAGTGAAACTGTTTACACACAAACCTACATTGAATTTGATGTACCTACTGGGTTCTAGGTCTAGCTAGGCAAGTTTCTGATGCACATCTTCTTCTCTTCAATTCTAAAAGTGTGCAATGTCAATCAAGTAATCCATCGTACTTAAGTTCCTGCACTACATTATTTCCAAAACAATGAGGTCTGCTGAACAAGGGAGAAGCTTTATAGTATGTGAGATTGGTCTGGGCAATTCCTCATCAAAAATCAAGACGAGAAATACCTTCTCCAAACCTGTGTGTCAGTTGCCACGAGTTCCTACATCAACGAGCCAGGCAAATAGTCTCCACCATATTTTCCCCTGTATTCTGACTCGCACATCTGCCCAGATATGACCCATATGATCGGTACTTCCTCTACCAATATTGTACTTAGAAATCATGTATGGCTGAGACATTCTGGACTTTTCCTCCGTGAATCTACAAGAAGCAGCTGAACTCAGTTGACAAGGTTTTCTGGTAGGCCACGCTCTCACAGTGTTAGCCATATGAGGTACATGATCAAAGACCTTCTCAAGGTGCAGGAAAGCTAGATGGATTAGCTTGTACATATTGTAAATATTTTCACCTGTATTTCAAACATAGATTTTGTAGCCTAAGTGTAATGGATCTGATGATGATCGCTTGACGATCGAAACTGGTCATCCTAGTGTTTTATTAATCTCATGTAATTTATTTCAGGATTAGGGCATAACCCATCTCCTTTGGGTACATTCGTGTTGACCGACTGAAAAGCACTAAACTCTTGTTTACTAAGGCAACACTGAAAATATGGCTTCAAACACCACAATGTTATCTGGTTTTTAGAACTGATCCATGTGGCGTCGGGTTCCCCTGCGTTTTTACAAACTTACAGTATGGTTGGTTGGTTCCTTAGTTTAGGGGCTGCGATAACGCCATCATGTAACTCTGTGTACTTTGGGTGTGTGTGGAATATGTCTGATAACCAGTGTTAATTGTGATGACTGTATTAGTGCGTGTTATCTGTTTTCAATTCAAGTAAGGACTGCAGACATTGAATTTTTCAAGTAGTTCCTACTTTTGCCGCCAAACGCCACCATCAACGAATACTAGTTCAGAACTTGGTTACCAGATGCCACCGCAGTCGGCTCCTGGCGACGAACGTCGGAACCTAAGAGCGTTTGTCAAATGTTTAATCTATAATTTAGTTTCACAGGTGTAATTAGTGGAAGGTTCTTTAACATGCCATAAATCTATGACATGGGACCGCCGGCTTTACTTCCCCTCCAAAGGAAGGGATTTTTAAAGCTCTTAAAAAATTCGACGACTTCAGCTGGGTTTGAAACTTACAATATGTAATATAAATATTGTACATATACAGCGAGTTCCTCTCGTGACTCGTCCGGCCAGCGCACCGAGCTTATCTCCCGTTGACTCAGCACTCCCCGCTCGGCATGCATAGCAATAAGAACAGAACAGCACTTGGCTCACTTTATTCGTGCATGACATGAGATAACAATTAATATGAAGAAAGGAAGAATTAATAAACTAAGGTCGTACCTTATGACAGGAGATGTTGGAAATGTTCTCCTCATACTGTAACGTGTTTTTCGAGGGGTTTTTATGCCACTGGCATAAGTCAGTAGGAAGCCATTCTATATTTATTTACGTGGCAAATTGTTCAGCCAAGAGAATTTTTCATGTTAATTTATTATTATTATTAATTTATTATAATTATTATTAAGATATTTTCGGAGCATTTTATAAAAATTATAAGCATACAGATAGGTTTTCTATGTCTTAGAAAACGCTATCAAGCAAATTATTACGAACGACAATATCATAGAAAGTTATGTGATTACGGAATTTAACGGAGTTTCGTCAGTTAGGGTATATCGAGAGACGTGACTCACTGGGAATTCAAGTACAGGCTTAATCTTGTCGGAAAGCATGACGCAATCCTGCGTAGCAGCAGAACGGAAAGGCGAATGTATGGAACGGAACCCTCCCGCCGAGTGTAATGAGCCAGAGGAGGGGAATATAGCGGCGTGCTCAGCCAATCAGTGGAGACCACGCAAGCTAGAAGTCGGATGAAGAGTGGGGATGCGACGGGTGCATATATCGTTCAGTGTTCCGTGGAACGAAGACAATCTGTGTAGAACTTGCCGAGTATGTTTGCACGCGGGAGTCGCTCCGATGTTCCATGGAACGAGGACTATCTGTATAGAACTTAACGAGTACGGTTGTACGCGGGAGTCGCTCCGATGTTCCGTGGAGTGGAGGACTAACTTTTGTAAAACTTAACCAGTGTGGTTGTACGAGTGTTTGGGTCCGATGTACGGACCATAGAATTATCTAATCTACCAGAATCTCATCCAATATCGACAAAGATGTCGACGTCCAGGAGACTGTGGGAAGCTCACAGCATCATCCAGTACGAGGGAAAGGCTTCGGCCATTTCCAGTGGTAAGCGCGAATGACGCAGAAATACGCAATCTCTCATTTCTCTTTGTTTTATATTTCATATTTCAATAACTTCATAGCTTGGGAATAAGAGTAAAATCAATAATTTATCAGACTCCGTTTTCACGTAATTTTCTATCGGTAATATTAAAATCACAACGCTCCTATTTAAATTTTATACTTATTATTATTATTAATTTTGCTATTCTTGTTTTATATAATAAATTCATTTCTTTTACAATGCAATCTTTGCTTTCAGTAGGTAGCATTAGATATAGACCAATTCCTTCTCCTGATACAATTGTTTGTTGGGTTAATGATCAAATCATACCACGATCTGAGTTAATAGAGTCTTGAAGGTGTTCTGCCAGAGCTAGACGTTGGTAAATACAAATTTAGATTTCAACATTGCGTTGAGGTCTTGGCGCCCATTAAAACAACATAGCTTGGGCAAAGGTAAACAGTTACATTTATCTCCCAACAGTTAGGGGCAGTCAAACCGTTACAATTGTCCCTACCGACATAGGGCTAGCGAAACTGCTACACTACCTCTACACATTTCCGGCATCGTCTGAGGAAACTCCGATTCACACCCATAAGTTCGTCTTCGGTAATTGAGGCTATTTCTCTCCGGATATGTTCTTTCAGTTCGTCCAACGTGTGAGGGTTTCTAGTCCAAGTCGTCTTAGGGATTTTGTAGGCGTATGTTCTAATCTTTCTGAAATTTCATTTACTTTTTCCTCATTAAGTACACGTTTTTTAACACTTCGCTTCTTATCGAGTAAAGAACCAGTTCCTCTCAATTTGTTTACGAGATTCCACATGGTATCTCTATGTGGAGAGCGTACACTTGGAAAATGTGTTATGAAACGTCTAACGACTTCCCTGCAAGACTCTGTTTTCACATAATTATTGTACATAAATACCCTTTCCTCTACCATGTACAAACGTGGAGGCATTATGAGAATTATACCCCAAGTAACACTTCACAACTCGAGAACAGTTGGAACGACAAATCAACACTAACTTAATACATGTTATAAGCAACGGACCAGAACTGCGAAATGCGCGCTGTGTAAGAGGAAGTGATCAGTCAACGCGAGGCAGATAAGCTCGATGCGCTGGCCGGATGAGTCATGAGAGGAACTCACTGTATATTTGTGTTTTAAGTGTAATTCATAAACATCGTACATTGATTAAGCCTAAGTGAACAGGATCTGAGGATAAATGCGTGACGTTCGAAACATGTCATCCAATTAAGTAGGTATTTGTACATAAAAGAGTGTTAGTTTGTAGGGCATGTATATACTTGTTTACCGCCTAATGTAATTGGGCACAATTTGTGTTGACCGACTGAAAAGCTTTCATTAATAGAATTAGGCAACACTGAAAAATTGCTTCTATCACTACACTATGAAGAACTGACAATTTAAAGGCACCAGTAGCTTTAAAAAATATGCTTGTTAATAATGTTACCTTAGCTCTGTTAACTTGTGAATTCTTGATGGGAGCACTAAGGTCTACCATTGTACTCTTTTGAAGACGAGGCCGTGTATCCAGAGTAAGCATAGGCTTTGAACTCACACCTTGGGCTGGAGATTTTGTCTTCATGTTTAATTCTACACCACCAGCTTTATTATATAAGGAGCCCTTCATGTTTAAGTCTTCCCTCAGGCTCTCCCGGTCAGGTAACTGTGGTCTGGAATATACATTTGAAATAATCTACATGCAGCACAAAAACTAAAATGTGCCAATATATTTCTCATTTCCTTAACTCTATCGGAAATACCACAGGTAAATAGCTGAGGTAATCAGTCAAAAGTAAAAGATAGGATAGGATATTAACACATGAACACACTGTTGGACATTCATGTCATCAATCCACTCAATAGTGGTGGCCAGCAACCAGGTAAGAGTGAAAACAGGCCTAACACAGGAAAGGAAGATAGCATAAGTAGCAAACATTCAAAGAGAAAGCACATAGACAAGACAAACACTTAAAGAGATAGAAGGGCATGTTGCTGTGTCCTAGCACATATGCTTCCTGGTATAGTGATTAGCATGCTTGGCTGCTACCACCATGACCTGGCTTCAATTCCCGGCTCTTGTATTGAAATATTGAAGCCATTTTCAGCATTGCCTAAGTCATTTATTAGTAGAAGTTATTCATGTAGTGATATGAACTTAATCTAATAGTTTTCCTTATTGTTGTTTAATCTAAATGAATACCAATGGGTATTTAGTAAATTTATTACATCTTAGTCAATAAAAATGAATTAATACACATTAATTAATGAAATGTACCAGTTTCGGCCATATCATGGCCTTCTTCAGCTAAGTTGTTAAAAAGAAAAGAAACTAACGTAATTACGAGCAAAGCTTTGTTATAATATTTTACATGGGTTTTCTATTTTAAAAAAATATAATAAAAATTGTAAAAAACACATCTGTAACAAATGTGGGTTTTAATTTGATGTTAACAAAAGTAATTTTTTGAAAATGACATATATCTAATTAGTTGGAATTTATATATTCCTATATATCAGTCTCTACATTTTTCTTTAAAAATATCTTGAGATGGGCAACAGGGTGTGAAGGAAAGGAAGCTTGTAGTTTAACGTGACCGTTAATCTTGAGATCATGAGCCACGGGACCTCCTTTTTACGTGGAATCCGAACCACAGGACATGGCATTTCACTTCGAAAATCTCACATGCATTGACCGGGAATCGAACCCGGACCGCCTTGGTGAGAGGCATACAGCTAGACCGCTGAGCCACCACGCCCCCCAACAGGGTGTGAAATGTGCTTTCTATGTGATGAATAAAGGCTCCTTGTGGAGTATAGGTTGGAATATGTATTTTTGTTCTTGCTCCAATGGATATTTTGCAGCGATATGAAATGTTCAAGGTCCTTGATTTAAAAAAAAATGTTGTGTCATAATTGAAACTAAAGCATAACATATGACAAAATCTGACTTCAATACATTTTCGATAAGAAGACTACCATAGATTACGACACAACAGGTTTTTCTTATCAAGGACCTTTATCATTTCATATCACTGCTACGATTCAAACACAATGTTCAGGGAGATCGTGGGCTTGTACTGCTTGCCACATTATGGATCTAGGTACTCGATTAAACACCTGATTTTCTAACAATAAATCCTTCCTGTCCTCGTGTGCATTTTTTGTGAATATTCTAAAAGAATGTGCTGGAGGTGGTGCCTTTACTGAGTGTGAATCCAAATTGGTTATCAACAAGAGCTACCAGTTTAAGTACACCCTCATTTAAATAGTGTAAGCTTAATGCCTCGAAAATTCCCATCAGCAAAAAAAAAACACAATATGTCAAACTTTTTTTCAGCACTGTATACCTAGTAATGTGATTTTTTTTTTTTTTCGTGTAGCCTCCTGAGAGGCCGAGTGCAGGTCTTTCTAGTCGACGCCCGTGGGCGACCTGCGCGTCGGGATGAGAGATGGAATGGATGAAGATGAATGAAACTGGGCAAGGATGTGGAAGGAAGCGGCCGTGGCCTGTCAGAAGGTACTGTCCCAGCATTTGCCTGGTGTTGAAAATGGGAAACCACAGAAAACCATTTCAAGGACAGCCGACGGTGGGGCTCGAACCCACGCGTCTACCGAATCAGCAGAGAGCTTGGCCCCTTGACCTAACGCAGCGCTTTAGCCCGCGTAGCCACTACTGTCGGTAGTAATATGATAGAATGTGAGGAGGAGTGAAGGATGAAATTATAGAGAGAAGAAAGAATATTACAAGTAGGCTTGTGGTGAGGGAGACAATAAAGTGCAGTACATGCAGTAACATGTCATATCATTCTTTTCATTGATTGTTTAAGAATCAGTTTGGGAGATGAGCCGTCTGGCCTTTCGCAGATGTTGTTGCAGTGGAAGAGTGTGTTCTTATTAGCCTGGCGCTGGGACCATGAAACCGGGCTAAAGTAAAGAAGGGATAAGTCGCGATGGGTTGAATGTACATTCATTGCGGTGTGAATGCAAGTTCTATTCGAATGCGCTAATCATAAGAACACTGGGCCTAGCTTAGCTTAATTGCTTAAGAAATAAAGATTTAAACAAATAGTAAATAAGGTACGCAAACGCCACACTTAAAATTAGGAACGATAATGTATGTATTCTCAAAGCAAATGGTCTTGAGAAATGACGAGGAAGCGTATACATGGTAAGGTGAAGTAATATGCTCGTCTAACATAACACAAGAGATAACTAAACCGAACGAGGAACCGTAACATTAAGGTTATGTGGGAATATGCAGTAAAGGATGTAGAAAGAGTAATCTCAGATGTAGAAGTGGTGATCATGGGAGACATGAATGCACAAGTCGGAAATGAGAGACAAGGAAAGGAAGAAGTCGTTGGACCATATGGATATGGGAAAAAGAACCGGGAAGGAGAGGAACTTGTAAACTTCTGTGAAAGGAATGGACTGATAGTGGGTAATTCATGGTTTCGGAAGAAAAACAGCAGGAAAATTACGAGATATGGGTGGGGTGATAGAAGAACAAAATCAGTAATTGACTACTTCCTGGTGGAAAGGACAAATCGCAGAAAGCTGATGGATGTGACAGCTCTACCAGGAGAAGCATTTGATGGGGACCATAGAGCTGTGGTGGCAAAATTTAGATGGGGAAAATTGGAAAACCTAAAGGAGATCAGAGAAAGTAAAATAAAAGTAAGGAAATTGAAAGACAAAGCTGTACAGGAAGATTTTCAGGAGAGATTGAAGCAACAAATCCCAGTTACTGAAGTGGGAAATGTAGAAGAGGAATGGTCCCACTTTAAAAAGGCATTTTCTGTTGCAGCAGAGAGTGCTTGTGGTAGGACGTCAACAAGAGTGAAAGAGAAGGAGACACCGTGGTGGAATGAGGAAGTGAGGAAAGCAGTGAAAGAAAAGAAGTCTGCGTGGAAAGAATGGAACCGAGATCAAACAGAAGAAAGCAAAAGGAAGTATCACGACAGCAAACGGAGGTGTAAGAAAGTGGTAGGAGAAGAAAAGAAGAAAAGTTGGGAAGAATTTACACGAAGAATGGAAACAGATGTAAGTGGCAGTAAAAGGATGCTGTATGGGCTTCTAAGAAGTAAGAGGAAAGAAAGAGTTACTACAAAGCTGGTGAAAAAGGAAGATGGAGAGTTGTTAACACACCCAGAAGAGATAAAGGGACGATGGAAGGAGTATTTCGATAAGCTATTGAATGTGAGCAATTGTACTGGTGAGATCGAAGTGACACAGCCTGACGACTCTATAATAGAAGATGATATAACAATGCTGGAGGTGGAATTAGCAGTACAGAAAATGAAGATGGGAAAAGCAACAGGGGTGGATGAAATCAGTGTAGAAATGATAAAGGCTGCTGGACCTGTTGGTATGCAATGGCTGTATCGACTGCTAAAGTGTGTGTGGAAACGGAAATGTGTACCAGAAGACTGGGAGAAAGGGCTAATAATACCAGTATTTAAGAAAGGGGACAAGAAAGTGTGTGATAACTATAGAGGGATCACCCTCATATCACAGATAGTAAAAATACTGGAAAGGATATTAGAAAGAAGAATGAGAAGAAAGGTGGAAGGAGAGTTGCAAGAGGAACAGTATGGCTTCAGGAGTGGAAGATCCACAGTGGACCCAATCTTTAGCTTGAAGCAGGTGATGGAAAAGAACTGGGAATATGGAGAGGATTTGATCATGACTTTCATAGATCTGGAAAAGGCATATGATAGTGTCCCCAGAGAGAAGGTATGGGAAACCATGGTTAAGAAGAGACTGGGAAGAGAAATGTTGGAAATGGTGCAAGCAATGTACAACAACTGTGTTAGCAGGGTACTGACCCCAGTTGGAAAGACAGATTGGTTTAGGAACAAGACTGGACTAAGACAGGGGAGTGTGCTGTCACCTCTTTTATTCATAATGGTAATGGATGAAATTGTAAAGGAAACAAAGGAAGCATATGGACATAAAGAAATGAAGTTACTGTTATTTGCAGATGATATTGTGGTCTGGGGAAGGAACACCGAAGAAGTGCAAAAACAACTAGATGCACTGAATGAAAATATTCAGAAGTATGGCCTGAAAATCAGTATAGAGAAAAGCAAGACCATGGTGATGACAAGAGGGGAAAGACAAGGAAAGGGCACTGTGAAAATTGGAAGTCAGAGTTTGGAAATTGTGGACACTTTCAAATACCTAGGAAGTGAATTGATGCAAACTGGTAGGTTGGACATGGAGATTGGCAGGAGGGTACAGCAGAGCAATGCATTCTATCAAAGTGTAAGAAAACTTGTTTGGGATAAGGAAGTACCAAGGAAAAGCAAGGAGGTAATGTATAAAATGTACTATGTTCCCATATTAACTTATGCAGCTGAGACTTGGACCCTGACGAGCAGGCAAGAGAGTAGAATCCAAGCCAGTGAAATGAAATTCCTAAGAAGTATGATAGGTAAGACAAGGAAAGACAGAGTGAGGAATGAAGATGTTAGGAAGGAAGTTGGGATGGGAAAACTAAATGAGAGAATTGAGAAGAATAAACTAAGGTGGTTTGGACATGTAAAGAGGATGGAGGAAAATAGAATACCAAGACAAATGCTGGAGGCCAAGTGCAAGGGTAAGAGAGCAAGGGGAAGACCTAGAACAAGGTGGATCGATTCAGTGAAGAACAGCGTGAGAAAAAGAAGTCTGGACTGGGACAAGATCGTGGAAGAAGAATTGTGGAAGGAAAGAGGAAAGTGGAGAAGTGCCATAAATACCCCGACCCGGCAGGAGCTGGATAAGGGGAAATGATGATGATGATGATGATGATGCAGTAAAGGTAGAGGAGGGAATGTAAATGGGGAAGATATACTCATAATGAGTAAAATTACATTGTGAAGGGAGACAGATTATAAGGGCTAGATAAGAAGTCAGGAAACCTGAGTCTGCCGTCAAAAAGGGGTCGGCAGCTCTGATAGCCCCGGAGAGAGCAAGAGGTAAGGGAATCTAAGAAAGGTCAGTGAATAAATAAAAGTACGCGTAGACATGACGTGAACAAAACAAACATAAAAATGAGGCGCAAGAAACCGAAATGAAATATATAAAGGAAAGTTAACGTTACACATTACAAAGATATCCATCAAGATAAGTTCCGTAAAAAGGTAAGTCAATCTCATGGATTTGCGTATGAAAACACAATCCTAAGATAAGGTAGACCGATAAAGATAAAAGTTAAGTTGTTGGTCTTACTGTGATGTACGTACCATCCAGTAAACCGAACCATAACCAACATAAAAGGGACGACGATAAAGAGACAAACGATAAAGGAACGATACAGGCATACAATGGACATACTAGAAAAGGCTAAATGCCCTAGTATTCCATACACAAGCCACATATCCACACTCACATACAAGGAATATTAAGCCGTGACTCACCTTGATGGATTCAGCTTATCCGACATCATGAGATAGTACAAAAATAAAATAAACACACGTCTCTACACGCACCTTTATGTAAATAACTAAGAAAAGGGGAGAAAACCGAAATAAAGATAGGCATCTCGAATACCAGAGCGGGAGCACAAACAAAAAGGTCCTACCAGGATAGAAAAAACAGAAGACTGCTTGGGAGGGTAACAAAGGGTTGTTACAGGTGACAGAAAAGAATATAAAAGGGAAGAAGCGTCACTAACCACGATTCGGCATAGCAACAAGTCACTATAACGAACCTTGATCAGTAATTATAGAAATGTCCACTGATCTGCTCGGTTATTCTGGCCAGTAATAACCAAGAAGAAAAGAGAACAATTCCGATAATTGACACGCCGAAGAAAAGGGAAAGACTACAGGTGGAAAAGAAAAACGGTTCAGAGAACACGAAAGAGCGTAACTTTTTAATAGCAAATTGCAAACAGAAATAAGAGGACTAGCACATCCTAAGAACTGCCCACAACCAGATTGATATAAAAAATGACATGCATTCTATTTCTAAAATATAGTATCCTACTACTCACTTAGACCTACTCAGCTCACTTCTCAGCAGCTGAAGTCTCTCCCTGTCTTTCTGCACCTGCTTCTTGGATAATTCCACACGACTTGCACTGCCCTTCTTTTGCACCATCTGATCTGAAGCTGGTACAGGTTTTGTTGTCAGAGTAGTTTGGAGCATCTTTGGTGAAGACGGAAATGCATCTGACAAATGCATTAAACGTTGGCTATCTTTGGCAGACAGTTTATTATTAACTTTAGCAGGAGTTGCCATGAAACTTTTGCCTCCATAGAATACCTGGAATACCAAGATTTATGGCTATTGTGGGAGCTCCAAACAAAATGACCAGCAAAGAAATCAGTGTTCATCATCAGCTCCGTAATTAATGCCTCCACTGATGACATAAGTTTCATTATCACCATTAGCAATGACAGCCCTTCTGATCCAGACAGTTACTATCAGGAGGGAGATGGCTATAAGCCAGCAGGTAAGTGAAGCCAAAGCCATATAATAGAAAGAAAGTAACAACAACCTCTGATCACAGACTTGCCAATAGAGTTATGTACTGCCATTGACCAGGCAAGTGATAAATGCTCATAGCAGCCATTGTAGCCCTAGGACAAGGTATGAGTGAAGACAATAGAACTGGGGAGCCCAACCTTTTTTGACCAAGGGCCACATTATAAATAGTTAGGGGACCTTGCGGGCCAATAACATTCCGAGGGTGTGGGGGGTATGGAAAAAAAAAAGGTGCAATTTGGTGAGTTTTGTGGCTGTCTGAGCTTAGTTTTCTTAGTATTGTTGCCGTTTTCTATATTTATTTATAGTGGTATAAAAATAAAACACAAAAAAAAATATATATATATATGTGGGAAACGGTATCCAGATCATGACACTCACAAGCATCGAATATAGAACTGAATTATTTATTATAACAATGAAACTGATTAAAATACAGTAGAGAATTAAGGGAATGTGTTTCGCGGCTCATCGGAACTCGGAATCTTGCTTCTCTTCTTTTTATTCAGACAATGGCGCTGAGCTTACTCCTGCGCCCGCTAGATCCCATACTCGGCCTTCTTGATCCTCATCCAGTTCCCACACTCGGCCGTCCTGATCCTCATCCGACCCGGATGAAGAAAATCCGCCCGGCCAGGGCCTCATGAACTCCGCACAGGACGATGTGATTCTTGGTCCAGCATGGTCTCCTTCTCTGCTGACGTCATATGTGTCGTTGAGTTTTACTCGAGTCACTCGATAAGGTCCTAGACTTTTGGTTTTTAGTTTCAGATGTGGACCGATCTGAGTGTGTTTGATGGCAACCAGGTCGTCGACCTGATACTTCTTAGGCTCCTTATGTCGTCGGTTGAATTCAGCACGATTTTCAGATTGTACTTATTCTATCTGCTTTTTTGCATCTTCTCTCATCTGATCACGTTTTTCGTTGAACGAATCGATCAGCTCCTCTTCGATGAGTTGCACTATACGTAGATCATTTTGGTTGTGCATTCTGACTCCTGTCAGCAGCTCGAAAGGTGACATTCCGATGCTCCTCTGGAACGTAGAGTTGATAGCTCGTTGGACAGATGGTACAACCTTGTACCATTTTGTTGGATCGTCAATGCTAAGTTTAGCGATGATCTTGGTCACTGTTGAGTTGACTCTCTCGATTTGACCATTGGCACTTGGCAGTCCAGCTGTGATCAAGACGTGCTTGATACTCTGCGATTTACAGTAGTCCTGGAAATCATGGGAGGTGAACGATGGCCCCCTGTCGGTGATCACTTGAACTGGGTTTCCAAAGTTCGTCCTCTGAAACTCCATCTTTTCAATCGTCTGGGCCGATTTGGTAGTTTTCACAGGATACAGCCAGGTGAACTTCGTGACGGCGTCTATCACACAGAAGATGTGTTCATATCCCTTGTGTGTAGACTTAAGTGGTCCAATGTGATCCATGTGGTAGGTGTGCAATGGCACACTCTCCTTGAACATCGGATGTAACCAACCTTCTTTCTTGCCTGCCTTCCTGTTAACCACCAGACACTTCACACAGTTGGCTATGACTCGTTTCACCTTGTTGGCCAAGTCTGGAATATAATATTCCTGCTTCACGTCTTCTTCAGTCCTTTTAACAGCGTAGTGTCCCTTCTCATGTGCATCTCTGATGATTTCATGGTGCATTGCTCGCGGGACCACCAACGTCTCTCGCCCGTCAACAAATTTAAATAGCAGTCCATCTCTGACGATGAAGTTTTCGTAAGGCCCTTTCTCCAGTGTCGCTTTTATCGCTGTCAATCCTTCGTCTTTTCTCTGGGCGATTTTGATCCTCGCTGCAAGGCCATCAGGGAATCCAAACATCACTGCTGGACATCGGCTCAGGGCGTCGACATGTTTCATCCTGGTTGCAGTTCGGTGTTCGATGGTATAGTCAAACTCCTCCAAGGCCATAGCCCATCTAGCTACTCGTGGGACCAGGTCCCTTTTGTGCATTGTCTTTTGGAATGCCATACAATCAGTCACGATCTTGAACGGAATTCCAAGCAAGTATACCCTATACTTTTTTAATGCATTCACCACTGCTAAGATCTCGAGCTCGTAACTACTGTATTTTTCTTCGTGTATCGTCGTCTTTTTACTCATGTATGAGACTGGATGTATTTTGTTGTCCTCTGGGTACTTTTGCAACAACACAGCGGCAAACACTATGTTCTCTCGGATTAACTCCCAGAGCACAGCTTTAATAAAGCGTTGGAAGACTGCAGGTGAGTTGGTAAATCCAAATGGGACTTTTTTATAATGGTACTGTCCAGAACCCGTTACGAATGACAAATATCGTCGACTTTCTTCTTCGACTTCCACGTGAAAGAATCCGTTCCCGAGATCCAAGGTGCAGAACACCGTAGATTCCTGTAATTTGTCCAGAAGAACCTCTATAACTGGCATGGGAAATAGATCCCTAACCACAATTGAGTTCACTGGACGAAAATCAGTACAAAGTCGCTTTTTTCCATTTTTCTTTTTGACTACCACCACTTGGCATGTATATTTCGATTGACTCGGTTCTATGATATCTTCCTCCAGCCACGCCTCGACTTGCTCATCAACAAATTCGTTCTCAGGCGGTGCCATTCGTCTGGGCCTGCTAAATATCGGTTTTTCTTCTTTCAATGTGATCTTCATCTTGACATCAGTAGATTTCGTCTTCTTTGGCACATATCTCGCTACCAAATCCTGGATCTGTTCCCTTTTTTCCTCATCAACGCAGTTCTCGATATCAAATTCCTGTTCCTCGGCTACCCTGATCACCATCATTGGTACCTCTAGTTTCTTGATGGTAACTCCTTGCTTGCTCAGGATGACCTCACCCTGATCCAATAGATCGTTACCAATAACCATGTCCGACTCCATAGTATCATCAGAAACAACATAAACGTTGGTTTGGAACTCCAGCTCTACTTCAACGACTGTTGTGAAGTAACCTTGAGGAGCAACAAAACCATTACCGAATCCTTTCAAAACAAGATCCGTGCTCTTCAATCCTGGGGAACCCATGGTCTTATGGATGTTTTGTCGCAGTAGGTTATAAGGACTGCCACAGTCGATAAGTGCCTGAAGTTTCTGCTGACCCAAACTAACCTCTTTGAACTTGAGGCAGCTTTTCTTTTCATCAATAAGATTGATACCTTGATTATTCCTCTTATCGTTCTTCCTCTCATTTTTGCACTCGGATGAAATGTGGCCAAACTCGTTGCAGTTGAAACATCTCTTGCCTTTATCCTTGTGCTCACATTCCTTTGAACTATGACCAAATCCACCGCAATTATAACATCTATCTCCACTACTCGCCTCTTTCTTCTTTGTACTGCCCCAGCACTTTCCGTCCTTCTCGTTGGCACTCTTGGCACTTCCTTGAAAATTATTGTTATTATACTTTGTGCTTCTCTTTGGCAAAGACTTCACCTCCATCTCATAACTTTTCATTTTCTCCTTGAAATCCTTGGAATTTTTTGCTCCATAGAGAAGAAGTTTTGATCCTGAATCGTCTTCGATCCCATCAATCACGTACTGACACAAAGAAACTTGCTCAACATCACCTCTACTGGCGATTTCCTTCATCACAAGAAAGTACTCCTGTAGAGATTCGTCGCGCTTTTTTCGTCGATGGGTTAACAACTTGTGGATTTCTGCACTGCTTGCCGCAAAGTCAAACTCCTCTTTCAAGGCCTTCTTCAGTGCAGTCCAGGACGTCAGTCCTTTCTCACCTTGAATAAAAAGCTTAGCTAAACCATCGAGTGATTTCTTAGCGAAAATAAACTTTTGCAGCTCACTCCATCCCATCAATATTGACGTCTCTTCAAAATCTGCAATCCATTTCTTCACTGGGTAACCATCCTTACCGTTAAAGGTTTTCATAGCGCCCTCTACGTCGCGGAACGACAATGAAAACGTATGCTGTTCTCTATACCTTCTGTGCTGGTCTTCCTCTTCGCTCTCTTCGTCTTCTTCGTCTTCTTCATCCTCGTCATCATCGTCTATAATAGTTGCGAGTTCATCCAATTTTCTCAAGTAATAACAAATGGTGTTAATCATTACCTTCTTTGTCCCGATCTCGGTATTAAGAATCTCAGAAACACGCAACAGATCAGCCTTGGAAAATGTTTCTTCGATAAATTTCTTCTTAGCTTCCTCTTCAATGGAATTTTCGTCAAAATAGAATCCAGGAAACTCTCGCAGTCGCTTTCGATTCTTCCTGTCGTCTGGTATATGCTCGAAAATGAGGTTATGTAAAACTTTGATTGCTTTGACCGGAGCATCACTTATGTTCTTATTTATTTTCTCTATTGCACTGAGTGTAGTCATCTTTTTTGTTTACTCACGTCTATCAAGTAGATTTCCGTCAATATCGCTTCCTCAAAACCTCGCTATCAAACCTGTTTTAAACTCATTCACCAAACCGGTGATAATTGTAGGTGATATCGTTGAATACCGCTTCCCGTCGTTTCTCTCTGACGAGTCGCTATCCTCTTACCACATCCACAATCCTCTGTCGTCGTTTAGATTCCGACCCTCGTCGTCGTCGTCACGGCACCACTAATTGTCACTGAAACTGAAGAACAAATTTTGCTAGCCTATGAATCCTCGCCGTAGATTCGCACGTCGTGGGCTCACAAAACTGCACGTCGTCTCGTCATCAGCGTCGTAGGCAACAGCAACAAATATGATTAGCCGTCCACTTCGTCAAAAATAGCGTTGTATTTTGCGTCGTACTTCATGCCGTGGATTGCGTCGTAACTCGTTGTTTCGGTCCATCCCGGACGAGCCCCCATTTGTGGGAAACGGTATCCAGATCATGACACTCACAAGCATCGAATATAGAACTGAATTATTTATTATAACAATGAAACTGATTAAAATACAGTAGAGAATTAAGGGAATGTGTTTCGCGGCTCATCGGAACTCGGAATCTTGCTTCTCTTCTTTTTATTCAGACAATGGCGCTGAGCTTACTCCTGCGCCCGCTAGATCCCATACTCGGCCTTCTTGATCCTCATCCGGTTCCCACATATATATATAAATCCTTTAAACCACGAACCTACTACGGTGTCGTAGCAGGCGGAGAGGTGATACTCCGACGTGACGCGTCCCAGGTGGCGGATAGGGGGGTCCTCACCGGCTTGCCGGCGGACTTGAGCAAAATAAAATAGCTCTCGCGGACCAAACACACAACAACCTCTACGGTTAACAACCGCAGTTGTAACTCGGAGCTTGCTCCATACAAGGTTGACTACCTTTGAAAGTCAAACATGGAAGGAAATCTTTTAAGGAATAATCCACCTAGACTGCATTCGGATACAGTGGGCAGTCACCTGAAAGATACCCTAGATGAGTCGGAGCATCTAAAAATACCCCCGACAGATAGAAAACCCAAATTTAGACTGAAGATAGGACAGATAAACTATATAGCAACACACAATATAAATTCCATCATACAGCCAGGAAAACTCAAAATTTTGACAGACGAAATGGATCGCAAAGGGATTCTAATAACCGGGCTTCAAGAAATGAGAAACACCGATCAGGAACCAATAGAATCGCAAGGGTATAAAATTTACAAGGGAATACCAGGAAAAAGAGTAATGAAGCAATGTCCACAATTCGGAACAGGATTTGTAGTCAATCTCAAAATAATTGAATCCATCATAGAATTTAAAGCATTATCCTCTAGGCTCTCGACACTAACTCTAAAAGCTGCAAATAGAACATATACCATTCTAAATGCCCATGCCCCAACTAATGATAAAAATAATAAGAAAGAACACAAAGATGATGTGGAGGGATTTTGGGAGATTTTAGATCAGACAGCAACAAACATAAATAAAAGTCACACCAAAATTTTAATTGGAGACTTTAATGCCCAATTAGGAAAGGAAAAAAGATATAGAGACATAATAGGAAAATGGCCAGCACAGAGAAGAACAAACAGGAATGGCATAAGACTGGTGGAATTTTGCAGGAACCATGATATGATCTCCAAATCAACTTACTTCAAGAGAAGACCAAATAAACTCAAAACTTGGAAACATCCAGATTGGAAAAAAGGTGAATGGCAACTAGATCATGTTTGTATGGATAAGAACTATCACAGGGAGATCTACAATGTGAAAGTTCTGAGAGGAACAGATACTGGATCGGATCATTACATGATAAAGATTAAAATTAAATTTACCCAGTTGACAAAGAAAAAAACTCACCTAAAAAAGAAGAGAACATACGACCCTCATAAACTAATAAATAACAAGGGATACAAAGAACGAACTAGATATATTAAAATAACAGATGATCTAGAGGAAATAGTTCCCGAATTGAAACAAATAGCTGAACAAGTAGCCCCAATAAATCCAAGGAAGAAACACCAGTGGTGGAACGATGAGTGTGATAATACAGTGGAAGATAGACATCAAGCCTGGTTACGGTATCAGAGTCAAAAAACAGATGAATCACACTTGGATCTCATAAAACAAAGGAAGATAACTCAAAAAATAATACGAGGGGTTAAACGGCTATACCAAAAGGATATACTTCTGATGATCGAAACAAATAGCGCAAAAACAAACTCAAGAGATTAATACAAAATTTTTAGCAAACAACTACAAAGATATGAACCTCCAACATTAATGTTAAAAGACAAAAATGGCGAGTTAGCTCATAGTAATAAAAGAAATACAGAAATTTTAGCAGAAACATTCAACAAGTTGCTAAATTGCAAAGATCCACCAGAATTGCTTCAAATAAATACAGACACCACTATTAAAACACCATCAGAAAACATAAATCCACCCACAATCCAAGAAGTGTACAAAGCGCTGAGAGAGCTCAAAAACTACAAAGCGAGTGGAGAAGATCAAACATTTGCAGAATTGTGGAAATATGCAGCAGAACCAGTGAAGATTTCATTATACCAATGCATAGTGAACATTTGGATCAAAGAAGAACTGCCAGACCATTGGACTACTGCTATAATACATCCATTACACAAGAAAGGAGAAAAATCAAATCCTGACAACTATCGAGGAATTTCCCTTTTGGATATCACCTATAAGATCATGTCACGAATTCTATATAATCGTTGTAAAGATCAATTAGAACTGGAAATAGGAGAATATCAAGGTGGGTTTCGGCCATGGCGAAGCTGCCCTGAACAGATAATCACCTTAAAATTAGTAATGGACTACTACAAACGTAGACAAAAACAGCAAGTCATAACCTTCGTAGACTTCAAAAAAGCTTATGATTGTACACATAGATCTTCATTGCTGAAAATACTAAGGAATTTCGGACTTCATCCCAAATTAATAAAAATTATAAAACTAACTCTAACAAACACCAAATCTAAAGTAAAATTCAGAGGAGAAATATCTGAACCGTTTACGATTAAAACAGGATTAAGACAAGGAGATGGCTTATCGCCTCTACTTTTCAATTGTGCTTTGGAATATGTAATGAGGGAATGGTACAAGGAAAATCCTAGGAACATAAGAATTGGAACCAAGAAAGATCAAATAGACTTAAATTGCTTGGGATTCGCAGATGACTTAGCGTTACTGGCAAATAATATTCAAGAAGCCAGAAATCAAATATTAAGCCTACAAAATATAGCACAAAAAATTGGATTTCAGATATCATTTGAAAAGACAGAGATAATGGTAGCAAATCCACTTGTAATCAATCACATAACAGTAAATAACAAGAAAGTTAAAATAGTGAAGCAAATTAAATACTTAGGAGAAATTATAACTTACAACTTGGATGAGAAACCTACATGGCAAGAAAGAACTAATAAAATGATAAAAGCCCAAAAATTAACATGGTCTACATACAAAAGAAAATGTCTATCAATGGCAACAAAATTAAAACATTACAAGATGGTGGTTCAACCAGAGGTGACCTATGGAAGTGAAACTCTTTTTAAAGTTACTCAGAAAAACAGAATCGACAAAATTTTAAAAGTAGAAAGAAGAATAGCTAGAACATGCATAAATAAAAAATATCAGAAAGATGGACAGTGGCGGATAGTACCAAATGAAGTGATATACAGAGAACTGGAACCCATCACTGATACTATTCGGAAGAAACGGCTTTCTTTCTTTGGTCACATCATGAGGACACCAGAAACCAGGTTATCTAGAAAAATTGTAGTGAAACTTTGGAATATGAAACAACAAGTAGGATGGATTAAGGAAATTAGAGAAGATATGAAAGAATTGGAAATAACCTTGGATGACTTGCAAAACAAAACAACAAAATTAAAAAAACTGAGAGATATAAAAATAAGATTTCAGGCTAAAATAGACAAACGTAATACAGTAAAAAGGGTATTTACAGATGAGGAACGCCTGAGAAGATCAGAGCGAATGAAGAGCTACTGGGCGACTCGGAAAGGAAACTTACTGAAGAAGAGGACCAAGAAATGATTGACTGAAGTGGTCCAATGAGGCCGTAAAAGCAGAAGAAGAAGAAGAAGAAGAAGAAATCCTTTAAAACAGAAGTACGATGATATTCAATACTCTCATACAGCATGAATGACAATTTAGTTTAGTGCGACGACTGGAAAAGCTTTGTACCGGTACTTAAAATATCTCTCCACTTAGGATCGAACTTAGTTGTACCAATCATTAATAAGGATTTTAAGTGTTCATCAGTGAGTCAATGACCTTGGGTAGGGGTGCGCACGCACTGCTTTGTCTAGTTGGCGTTAGTTGTGCAAAGTTTTGGCAACACGGCGCGGGCCGGAGGAAATAGTCTCGCGGGCCGTAGGTTGGGCAGACCTGCAATAGAACATTATAATGTCCTGTTTATTGTATTCTTTAATAATATTTGAAGTGTTTGGTAAGTGTATTTATTCCTGTGAGATCTAAAATACACCATTGTTTTGCAGGGCACTGTTACGTAAGGCCAAACTAAAGTAAGAAATTACAAAAATTATGCAAGACAAGAGAATTCCAGAACAATGCAAATAATGACTGCAGCATATAAGAAGAAAGAACTCAATTCCATGTGATAACCCACAAAGCATTATTTAACTTGTGAATTACATTTTAATTGTATGTGCAGTACTGTATAATAGGGATCTTTCATATTGTCCTTTACTATCACTCACACTTTATGCCTGGCCAGTCTAAAGAGAGTTGTTGTTAATTCATTTAGGGCTTTGCGATATAGTGGTCATGTACCATGGGTGTGTGTGGAATATCTGATAACCTGACAGGCACAGTTGTTGGCAACAGCATTATGCACAATTTCATTATTTCCTGTCCCCGTTTCTTTCCAGGGGAATCCAGCTTTCTTAATACTATCTTCAATGGTTTTGTCAGTCACTTGGTCCTATATATGCTCATACATTCATTAGGTTGTACTGACGTAAATGGGGCTAGGATTTGGGTAGAAGGAAGCCGTGGCCTTAATTTAGGTACAATCCCGACATTTACCTGCATTAGAAGTAGGAAACCATGGAAAATATCTTCTAGGATGACTGAGATGGGAATCAAATTCACCTCTTATCAGTTCTGCCTCACGAAGCTGGGAGTATACTATTCCAGCCATCAGACTAGAATTAAATTTCTTGGCCAAGCCAGGAATCAAACCTAGACTTCTGTGATGACGGAGTCTAAATAGACCAAAGGATGGTGAAGTTAAAAAAAAAGTGAAGCCTCATTCTGGCACCTTATGTTTAGATTACTCTTTAGCCAGTCAACACATAAATTGGAAACCAATGAGGGCGAATCATTCACAATCATACCGACAATCAACTTCTCATACAAAAACTACAATTTTGTTCAAAGAAACAACCCTGTAAAACATGTAAAAAGAATGACTGTAAACACCTTAACCACCCCATACACCTACTTAACCCAAGCTATGGCGCAATTACCAAACCTACTACAACGCCCGAAAGAAGACAAAACCCCACTACGACAAATTACAGCAACACTTAAAAGAAGAGGACCGCTGCATCTAACATCCACAACGCCTCAACCCCAATGCCCGACAGCATTTTTGGGGGTAGGGAGCTGTTATGAACCCAATCATAACGCACCCCAGAATACCAATTTACCCTAAATCTACATAAAACTGAAAGGATATAGCAAGTCTACGTAAGGATCCAACAAGCGATGCATTAAGCTATAACAAATAGTCAGTGAATTCCATGACAACACTAGACATTAAAAAGGCATAATGTCAACAGAAGAGGACCAGTTCCTCGGGGAGACGCTACCTCAAGATTAATTGGAGGATTATCCATTACACAAGGTCCGTATTGACGTGTACAATAACGATTCTAATAAATTGTATTGATTGGGCGGAGACCCCCTCAACCCATTATAATCAAATTGTATTGATTGGGCGGAGACCCCCTCAACCCATTAGAATCGTTATGAGACACTACCTGCCAGACACGTTGTAGCCTATGGGACTCAAGAGACTTTCTTGACTCAAGTCGCAGTTGTCAATGATTTGACATCCTAAATATTTATATGATGGAACACATTCAATCCTTTCATTCCCAAGTGCAAGAATGCCCTGAATTTCATTGTTGTTTCTACTAACAACCATCCATTTTGTTTTCCTGACGTTTAAATGTAATCCCATGCAATTGGATGTTATTAATGATAACTCCATTTACCACTACTCCTTGAGACTTTCAATGAAGAGCTTCTTCGAAAAGCTTTTCAGAATAGATGTTGAAGAGGAGTGGAGAAAGAATGCAACCTTGACGAACTTCCTTCATAATCGATACTTTTTCAGATAGCCGACCATCAACACGTACAGAAGCAGGCTGGTTCCAGCACAAATTTACGATTAATCGGTTTAGGCCACATAAAATGATGTTGAACAGCATCAAAGACTTTCTCGTAATCAATGAAACACATGTAAACGAACATCACAACATGGTTGAATCAATACCTGAAGACTGAGTAACACCTCCCAAGTTCCAAAATCACTCTTGAATCCAAACTGTGAACCTCTGATGTTATCCTCACATTAACGATATCTTAAATGCACGATTTTAAGGAATACCTAACTTCAGGGCCTGACTCATTAAACTGATCATTCTATAGCAGGGCCATCCAGACAGCACTCCCCGAGCGCTAGCGCTACGGCCACTTTGTTGGAAGGTAGTTTCAGAAGTGGTGGGAGGAGCTTGGCTGGCTGAGCGAGCTGAAGTGTGTAGCCGATCCAAGTCGTTAGTCTAGTCCAATGCACTTTGTTGACAGCGTGTAAATAAATCAGTTTTGCAGTGGTCATGACTGAACAGCATACAAAAAAAAAAAAAAAGAGTGGTGAAGCAGCAGTCTTTAAAGCACAATGGGAAATTTCATTTTTCTGCACAGCTTATAAAGAGCATGCCAAATGTTTAGTGTGCAACAGAGATGTAATGTGTTAAAAAGAACACAATTTGTTGTTGAATTTTCCTCTCTAATATGTTCACATTTCAGTTTGGAATAAATCACAATATTCTTTACTTAACACTTGTGTTCGTTTCCTGCACATTCCATACATCGGAGTACCATTCGATTTGTATATGCGGTATATTTGTTATGGCAAAACAGCCCTATTAACATGTCAACAATCCCACAAGAGCCGTCGGCCGCACGACTGTATGTACGTATCTACTCAGCGTAGTCCGAACATCGTCCGTCTCCTCACTGCCACACTGTAGTGGTGGTAGGGGAAGGAGCGCTAGTCTGACTGCCCAGTGCTCCCCGAGCGCGGCCGCGCTCCTGAAGCGCAATGACTGGACGGCCCTGTTCTATAGTCATCGTAGCACTTTGCATTGGGGATTTTGGGAATCAGTATACAAGTTGATTTGAGCCAATCATGTGGTATGTATCCACTTCGATAGATATTACTGAACAAGCCAATCAGTAAGGAAAGAAATTGTTCATCCTTGAGAAACTTTAGTACTTGAATGTACAATTCATCATGACCTGGAGTCATTCCACTCTTTAATATTGTTATGGCATATACAACTTCTGCACAATCAAATGATGCACATAACTTGAAGTAAATAGTGTTCTATGAACAATTTGCTTGATAAGAAATCTTAAAAATGGAAATGTATATCTGTCCGAGATTAATGGACTCCGCAACCGTTAAACCGATTGCATTGAAATTTTGTAGGGTTGTAGTGCCCACCTAAAGGAAGGTTTTTAGCAACAATAATTTTAGATAGCCCTGTCCATTCTCTTCATTCAGGCCCTTTGGCACAAATCTACACAGTTTCACCGGGCTCAAATCAACACCGTACCACCGATCTGAACGGAATTTGAGGTACCTAACCTTTGGAACCTGACGAATAATACTGTCTACTTGAAAATTCTGGCAGCCAGCATTTAGGCCCTTTGACAAAAAATCTACACCGATCTGAACCAAATTTTACGCACTTACCCTTTGGAACCCGACGAGTAACACTGTCTACTTTAAATTTTGAACAGCCCTTTCCTTTCCCTTCAATTAGGCCATTTGGCACAAATCTTCACAGTTTCACCGATCTGAACCAAATTTTACCTACTTACCCTTTCGAAACCAACGAGTAACACTGTCTACTTGAACAGCGTCGTGGTGGTCCCGCCCGGTGGGTATGGTTGCTATTAGACTCTTCAGTCCCCGTGCCAGATTGTAAACCCGTTGTGGCGATGGCGTATCGAGACCCTTGGTCATATTCATGGGAAGTAATGCCCTCCATGGAATGGGCGGTGGTTGTTGAACTTGGGGCTAAGCTTCGTCGAACTCCTCTGGATCCGGGTCTTCTGGAGCGTCCTCTAAAAAAGACAGCCTAGAGCGTATCTCTGCCAGCACTGTTCCGAGTTCCTCCATGTCTTGTACTGTGATGACGGTTTCCATGGTGGCCGTAGATATATTCGACAAGTCTGAAGTGGTGGAAGTTTGCTCCGTACTCGTGGTGGCGGCCATGGCTGGTCTGGTGCTTTGCTTGTTCTTAAGGCCCACTCGTGCAGACCTAGTCACCGGATAATGAGCGTCCAACTCTGACATTACCCTCCGATCCGGTATGAGAGGTCACAGCGGGCGACGTCGGGGGGGTAGCGCTGATCGGTGGCTCCCTCTCTCGAAACTGTCTGCTCCCGAGCTACCCCCGACATGCTCCTTATATACGAAAAGGCGAGATGCGTGCCTCCATTCCCTTCATTTAAGTCCTTTGGCATAAATCTACACCGTTTCACCGCTCTGAACCAAATTTTAAGTATTTACCATTTGGAACCCTGCGGGGTAACACTGTTCACTTGAAATTTTGGACAGTCCTTTCCTTTGTCAAGATTTAGGCCCTTTACCACAAATCAACACCAGTTCAACGATCTGAACCAAATTTTACATACTTACCATTCGAAACCCTGCAGGTAACACTGTCTACTTGAAATTGGACAGCCCTCTCCATTCCCTAGAGTTAGGCCGTTTGGCACTGTAACGTTCCCAGAAATCATGATTGAGACTGTTTAAATGTGAACTGGTGTAATTGCGATAATCTGTTGGAAGAAGACGTAATGGTAGCATTCCTAAGATGATCCATAGAAATACTTGTCTTGGTATCTTATTATCTGCACCGTGATTTGCTAGCATGGAGTAAAGAAACTATAGAGAAGGTATCATAATGGATGAGCAACAGACTTTATATAGGCAACATGCAAGATGGCTACTGTTACTGAGGGATTTGAAGTAGTGGTGAAACGCAGAACTAAATAATTTTTATGTAGATGACGTGCGAGATGTCTGCTGCTTTTTTGGAACTTCTGTAGTGGTGATTTGGCAAACTACAGGGAATAAATTGTCTAGAAAAGAGAGCTTTTTCTATTTTATTTTATTTTACTTGTGGAGAAGATATAATATAATGGCGGGGAAAAGTAGAAGATTATCGATGACTGTAACGACAGTCCAAGAAAACTAATCTGTATGAAAAGATTAAATTTGAGTTTCCAGTAATTATGTAAAGAATTGGTTTCAAAGAGGATGCTAAATGCAGAAGCTATGAGAATCAAGAAAATGAAGTACATTGTGATGTAACATCCAGAAAGGGTATTTGCCCAAACCAGAGCCATTATACCAGGAAGTGATAGTTTGCTGCTATCAATTGAAAGTGTTATCTCATTCATGTAAGAACTACAGTCAGCTCGAATCTTATGGATCCCAGTCCCACTATATGTCGTATGTTTTCACCTCATGTGTAAGTTAATAATAAAATATATATTTCAGTATATTGTATCTTGCCTCTCATCTAATGATTCTGGTTGGTGATTAATTCACCCCATTCTCATGTGTTCTACCAAATATTATTTGTTTAATCGTTCACAAGCATTCAGCTTATGAAGTGGCTGGCGCCCACCTATCATTTAATTATTACAAAGAGGTTAAGTACCCCTACCTAGGCAAGATATTATGAAGGGCGTTCAATACATAATGCAACACTTTTTTTTTCTCTGCCAATTTCTGTTTTTAAAAATTGAAATTTTGTTTGGGACATCTTTGAATGTTCCCACTTAATCTCGTAGAGTTTCATTACTTTCCGATAGGTGGCAGCACTATAACTAGCCTTGAAAATGGTGTCTGTAACAGAGGGTGCGTACCAAACAGAGAGCAGTTATTGAGTTTCTTTGCTCGTTATGGGGCTGAAGGTGACAATTTCTTGTCAAACATTGTCACTGGTGATGAAACATGGAATCATCACTTCGAACTGGAAACAAAACGGCAAACCATGGTGTGGCGCCACACCAACTCTCCCATGAAGAAAAAGTTCAAAACCGTACCCTCAGCTGGTAAAGTCATGGCTACGGTCTTCTGGGACTCTGAAGGGGTTATTCTGTTTGATGTTCTCCCTCGTGGTGAAACGATCAACTCTGAAGTGTATTGTGCTACTCTGAGGAAACTGATGTGCTCCGATTTTTCTACAGCGCTATGCGGCAAAAGACGATTGCTCTCTACTTTCCTTACAGCCAATGAGATATAGGCAGCTTCTTTTATTTCACTTACTCCTCTAATCATTTTTTCAATTCGTCAGTAAACTACATGTCCATTATTATGATTATAATTACGGGAAAATGACCTGGATGTTACGTCCATTTTACTATTTATCACCAGGTTGTGGGGTCATAGTACGTAAACAGTGCTACCGGATTAGTATCGCACGAAGTTGAGATGACGCACGCCCTATGAACTGCCAGCCCGTCCACAACAGATGACGAACCATGCGATCAGTCAATTTATCGGCTGTACGTCACATGTGTTCGTAGGGACACCTGAAGGTCACAGAAGGAGCTTCTACGTGCCCTATAGTACAGTGCGTTCTAACTTCATTGCACACGTATTAAAACCCCGAAGGCTGCTTATCACTACCACAAAACCGGGTGAGTTAGCCGTGGTGGTTACGGCATGACTGATGGCAGTCGCTCACATCCGGGAGGCGAGGAGGTTCGAATCCCCCCGCCGGCAACCTTGAAGATGGTCTTCTGTGGTTTCCCATCTTCCTTCCAGGCAAATGCCGGGGTTGGTCCCTAACTATAGGCCACAGCCGCTACCTTCCAACTCCTCGTCCTTACATTCCAACTTCCCTCCTTCCCTCCCCAACGGTACTTGTAGCTCACCCATTGGGTGTCCGTCTCGAAGCAGCTACAAAACTGGCGAGCCGAACATGTCCTCGGACACTCCCGGCACTAAAAGCCATACGCTAAAAAAAAAAAAAAAACTACCACAAAAAAAAACTATTGAGTGAAATATCGGAGCACATCTGTCTGTCCCAAGCTACTAAGGGTGCAATAGTGTAATTTTTCGCCACATAGCGCTGTTCAATATTTTGTTCATGTGCCATATGGCTTAAATCTAGGGAATGTAGAGGGCTGTCCAAATAATTTTTAAGCAGCATAAGATGTAACTATTTTTGTAATTCCGCTCCAGAACGGTGGTAGGGGTGGTGTGATGCAGACTGCTTTTCAGGTCAACAATAGACTTATTTAAATATTCCTACAGTTACACCTTAATTCCCAGCATCTTTGGACCGCTAGTACACCAAAAATCTTTTACACGTCCCTTTTACTACTTATCACCAGGCTGTGGGGTCATAGTACGTAAACAGTGCTACCAGATTAGTATCGCACGAAGTTGAGATGACGCACGTCCTTTGAACTGCCAGCCCGTCCTCAACAGATGACGAACTATGCGATCAGTCAATTGTTGTTTTTAAAATTTATTTTGTATTCGTTTGTGTCAGTTCAGTAGTTGTATTCATTATCATCCATAAACAAATAAATCCACTGGGCGAATCCGGGTACTACTACTGTACTAGTAATCATCATCATCATCATCATCATCATCTCGCACAGTTTCCAGCCACTGGCCGGGTCTGTTTGAAACACAAGCCTCTCCAATGTCTTCTGTCTTCCCACCATCTCTCAGTCTCCACCCTTGTCCAGTCTTCTCCTCTCTTCTTCACGCTTTCTTCCACCCCCTTCAGCCACCTGTCTCCCGGTCTTCCTCTCGGTCTCTTTCCTTCCCACTTCATCTCGTGTATCCTCCTGGGTATCCTCTTCTCCTCCATTCGTTTTACATGTCCATACCATCTAGGTCTAGATTTCTCTATACCATCCTGTAATGGTTCCTCCTTCATTAATTCTCTGTAATATATATTTCAATTGAAATCACTTAAAATATATTTACCTCATTCTTCCCTAGTACTTTGTTGCGTAGCGTATCAAGTCCATTTCCAATATTTGGACTCTGCAATTCAGAACGGCGAGAGCACTTCTTGTATTCCTTCTGTACATGATAAATACAGTATTCACATCTGTTAGTATTTACAAATGCTGTGCAATTATCACCATTTTTCTTCCTGAAGCATAAAAAATTTGCAATTAAAAGAAAAAATCAAGATACTATATTTTTGTAAATGTTATTGTATAGAGAATACGAACTTACTTTGACCTGCATGTGCCATAGTCCTTGGACACCCCAAGAATCATAACCTTTTGTGAATTGTCCACTGACAGAGTTGCTTCATCACCCCCATCATCTCTAGAACATAAAATGGTCTAATTATCAAATTGCTGGTAAACGTTGCTGAGTAACACTAAAGGATGGCATTGTCAGTCTACTTATGGATCATTTTGACCTATCCCTTGTTTTTATACATTGAAGTGATCCAACTTAGGTAATCACACAGATGATACAATGGAATTCCTACACATTCTAACAACAATCAAGAATACTAAACAAAAAGCAAAGATCAACTACCAAATTTACAAAAAATACTAATTATGTAGATGGCATATAATTAATGAGGCAGTAGTTGCTATAGCTAGGTACATTATACATTGCACATTACAATGCTTTCTGAGGAACTGATAGGAGACAATTCGATTCAATTGCTCAGTTCAGCCTTTGATGCACTAAGTTCTTGTTCCAACATTTATTCACATGCATAATTTTGGGAGGAGTCACATACGTTTGAGGACTTGATTGGAGCACTCGAACATTTGACAAGTGTATTCTCTTCAGCGGTGTCTTCACTTTGATTGAGGGCATGAACAAGGGCAATAGCAATATTCCATATTCTTCAACATTTCTGTTGTGAGATCCTGAATGAATACTCTCCTGCCTATATGTTTTCATTAACTGCCTTGTACAGTATACAATCATCATCATCATCTTGTACAGTTTCCAGCCCCAGGCTGGGTCTGTTTGGAACATAAGCCTCGCCACTTATTTCTTTCTTCCCACCATCTCTCCGCTGTCACTCTGGTCCAGTCCTCGCCTCTCTTCTTGACACATTCCTCCACTCCTTTCAGCCATCGATCTCTTGGTCTTCCCCTTGGTCGTTTCTTCTGCATCTGCATCTCATGTATCCTCTTGGGAATCTTCTTCTCATCCATTCTCTTTAAGTGTCCATACCACCTCAGTCTTGATGTCTGAATCCTAACTTGCAAGGGCTCCTCTTTCACCATTTCCCTGACCTTTTCATTCCTCACCCTGTCTCTTCTTGTTACTCCGATCCTACTTCGCAGGAACTTCATTTCACCTGCCTGTATTCTGCTTATGTCTCTTTTCTTCATTGTCCACGTTTCTGAAGCATAGGTCAGTATCGGGATATAGTAGCTTCTGTATAACACTTCCTTGCTTTTTTGTGGGACATCTTTATTCCACACTAAGCTCCTAATGCTTCTCAGAAATGCTTCTGCCTGTCTGCCACGTTCCGTAATCTCTTTGTCATTTCTCCCATTCTCCTCCACTATACTTCCCAAGTACTTGAGACTTTCCACCTTCTTCAGCTGTCCACCTCCAAGTGTTATCCCACTCATTGGTCTGTCCTTTTTCCTGGTCGTTAACAGACCTCACATTTACTGATGTTGAACTTCCATCCGTACTCTCCCACTGTTTCTTCCCAAGCCTTCAGTTGCTCCTGGATTTCCTCCTCCTTGTTTCCCCAGACCATGAGATCATCTGCAAACACCATTGCCTTCATCTTATCTTCTCCTATCTTTCCTGCTATCCGTGTCATTACCTCGTCCATAACCACAATAAAGAGAAGGGGTGACAGTGCACTACCCTGTTTCAGGCCACTCATTTGTCTGAACCAGTCTGTTCTTTCCCCTCCAACTTTCACACAACTCACACTTCCACAATACATCTCCTTCACTCTGCCTACAGTCTCTTTTTCCACTCCCATGTTTTCCATTGCTTTCCAAACCTTCTCCCTACACACACTATCATAGGCCTTTTCGATGTCCAGGAAGGCCATCAACAGATCCTCTCCAAATTCGTAGTGGTGTTCCTGGAGCTGTCTCGCTGAAAATATGAGATCCACTGTTGATCTCCCGGGTCTGAATCCATACTGTTCCTCTCTCAATGACAGATCCAAAATATTGTACAGCACATGAACAGCTAATCTCTCAATGACAGATCCAAAATATTGTACAGCACATGAACAGCTAATCTCTTGGTTCCAGCTCAAATGGAGTATTCGCACACCATTCGATCCAGAACAACCGCTCCAACTTTAGTTTTGTTGTAGAACAGAGTAGTTTCTGGTTTCTTTCTTGCTTTGATTCTATTGATGATTGCAACCAACTCTAATACATATTCTAATACATATTATTACTCTGTAGATTGTTGCTAATAGCAAATTATTTTTTTAAAATTTGATTAATGCAGCCAATGGCCATTTATTTTATTTTCAAAACAGGTCAGGGAAAGGATTTTGGAAGGAAATCGGTCGTGGACCTACTGAAAGGAACCATCCTGGCATTTGCCTGGTGATGAAAATGGGAAACCACGATAAACATTTTCAGGACAGCCAAGATGGGATTTGAACCCATGCTCTCCCGATGCCAGCAAGGCACGAGATAGTGCGTCAGCCCTCTCGTCCACCACGGCCAGTCTGATAGCAAGATATCTATGATATAAAGCAATGGAACTGTCCTGGGTTCAGCGGTGGCAACTATGCCATTTACAGCAATTGTAAACAGGATGACTCATAACACTGAGCCCTGTGGAACTCCATTTTCTTAAGTGTTAAGACAATGGACTCCCAATTCTCACCTGCTTTCCATAGAACTGGGGTTGAGTACTCCAACAACAGTGCCAATTGGGGTTTTCCATAGATTCTTATGAGAGTTGCGGAATAGAAATAAAGACACAGTCTTCAGACCATCTTTCAAGTCGCTTAGTTTCCAAATACAATACTGAGACCCCTGAAATAAATCACACATGAAGATCAATAACAATTCTCAAAATTAAATGATCAATAACATATTTCTTGCGAAATAATCAAACATAAAATAATACAGAAGATCTATGATACAACACACCCCAAAATAAAATAATACCGAAGGGCTATGACATAATATCAAATTGCTAACAAGTTTGTGACTATGGTGTAGACAAGCAAACAGTATTAAAGGGTATCATTCTAGTCTGTACTCTGACATCTTTCAGGAATGAACAGAAAGTTCTATTCTGAAGGTCACCACAGTCATTATCTAATAAATTTTCAACAGCTTATTGCAATTTATTGGGGTTGCCAGAACCTATCTGGCTTATTTTGGTTTTTGTTGGGGATTTTAACACCGGATGCGCTTTGCAACACCAAGACATTTATCAGGTGAACATTCTACTCTGCTGTCACCGGAATTCGAACCCGGACCGGGTGAAAGACGAGCAGCATTGCCATTGCACCATCGTGCTTCTAAATCTAGACCTTAAATTGCAATTGTTATACTTCCAGAGCCAAACTGTCAAAATAAATTACAGATGTATTCAAATTATTAGACTACATTGCCTCACTAAATTCCATCTTTCAACTTATTAGCTCTCAGACCACTTTGACAAAGCCAAATCTGTTGAAGTTATAGATGTCTGTTACAAAATTCTATATAATGATTTTTAACTATATTGTGGAAAATCAATTGCTAACCCATTACATCCCTATTTTAACAGGTTCATTAACAAACAACAATTTCAGCTAAAACACTGAAAATTATCCATAATATAAATAGATAGATAGAGGAGAAATTCACCACCTTCTATGTAAAATATTTTTTTCAGTAGGTTAACACATTTAAGGAAGCCCAATTACCTTGGATGGTTAATGTTATCTACCCAAATACCTGAAATAAATACACAAATTATACATTTTAGTGCATAAAAACTGCCTCCGTGGCTTAGGCGGCAGCACGCCGGCCTCTCACCGCTGGGTCCGTGGTTCAAATCCCGGTCACTCCATGTGAGATCTGTGCTGGACAAAACGGAGGCTGACAGGTTTTTCTCCGGGTACTCCGGTTTTCCCTGTCAAAATTTCATTCCAGCAACACTCTCCACTATCATTTCATTTCATCTGTCATTCATTTAATCATTGCCCCAGAGGAGTGCGTCAGGCCTCGGCAGCCGGCACAGTTCATATCCTCGCCGCTAGATGGGGGCTTCATTCATTCCATTCCTGACCCGGTCGGAGACTGGAAGCAGGTTGTGGATTTTCATTTTCAGTGCATAAAAATACTTAGGAAGATGACATTTCATTCGTCGCCCGAACATCTTCACCAGTAATGGATTATTTATTATTAACATTTTTTCAAAATTAATTATTTACAATCAGTCTTGCTGTTACTGTTTATTCTTTGTTTACTCACCAAGGTTATGTTTATTCTTTGTTTAATCTTGATTAAGAACAACATGGCGGTTAACGGTCGAGTTTTTTCTCCGAGGGAAAAGTTCGGAAATAACGTGTGTGTGATGTGTAATGGATCTAAAAACGATAGTAGGGCCAGTCTTGAAGTTTGTGAAACATGCGTGTTTAAGAATGCGTTCGCAAGTGAAGTGCCAAATTCGGAAGACGATGAAGTTTCAAATAACCTCACTTCGACAGCATCGCATCTATGGTTCAGGATAAAATCTCTGGAGCTCGAGCTATTCTCAAAAGACGAAATAATCAAGATGATATCAACTGATTTAGAAAATGCTCTCCACGAACTGAAGGGCTTAAAGGAAGGTAGGGCAAATATTAAGATACCGGGAGAACATGGTCGGGATTATACAGAGGTGAAGTCAAAAAATCTTAGGCATACCAGGCCTCATGTAAGAGGCAATGGAACTCTACATAAAGGCATCGCAACAGCGAATAGATTTCAGATATTAGGGTCAGAAGATGACGTAGTAAACACAGAATGCAACTCTCCTTTGGTCTCGGAAAGTCAAAAGGAAATCCTGTCGGCGATCGAAGCGTAAACATGCCCGTACGGTAATAATAGGTGATTCTATGGTGAGGAATGTTGGGCCTGAAATTGAAGAAGGAATCACATATTGCTATCTGGGCATGCAAGTGGGACAACTGACAGCACATGTGAACAATAATAAAATAAAGGAAACACCCGAGACGTTAATTATCCACATTGGTACAAACAACAACCTAAAGTCAACAACACCCAGTGATATAATGGCCAAGGCTGATACTCTTATTGCGACAGTAAAAGTGAAGTTTCCGGAGACAAAGCTTTGTCTCAGTGGTGTGTTATATAGGAATGATGTCGACTACCGCTATGTAGATGCTGTAAATTCCATACTAGACTGGCTGTGTCGCAATGGAGACGTTCTTTTTGTCGATGCAAATGGATGGCTTAATGACTATGATTTTAGTATAGATGGGTTACACCTCAATAGGAAAGGGACCTCTAAGTTCGGTAAACTGCTGAATAGGATATCTAAGAAAATGCTTTCGGGAAACTAATTCAGAAAATGGGGGGCATAAATGAGTGTACTGGAAAAGATACAGTAAATCAGTACCACGAAAAACAGGACTCAGGTCAGGGAAGCAAGGGATTTCTAATTGCACAACCACAACATCAAAATTTGAAGGGGGAGAGGGGTCTAAGATTGCTCTTGGTAAACTGTCAAAGTCTAGTAAACAAGCAAATAAAACTCAGTACAGCAATGGAAGCATATGAAATTGATGTAGCGATAGGAGTGGAATCATGGCTGAGAGGAGGAGTAGGAAATAGAGAAGTATTCCCAGAAGGGTATGTAGTCTATCGTAGAAACCGAAGAAATAAGAAGGTAGGGGGGGGGGTGTTTATTCTGGAGAAGCAAACTTACTGCTCTCATGAATGGTTTACCGACGAAAAGGACGAAATATTAGGGATAAAATTAGTTTGTGATAATATGAAGGAGGTGGGAATTATAGGGATATATAGGCCTGGGAGACAGAAAAGAGACATGGAATATTTGAGAAAGTAATAGATTACACTCATAAAAAAAATAATGACATGGTAATAATTGGGGGGGATTTAAACTTGCCAGAAGTTGATTGGAATGGAGCTGCAACAGAAGCCCATGAACAGAAACTTGCAAATAAATTAGTTTGGGAGGGAGGATTTACACAAGTAGTGCAAGCACCAACTAGGCTCTGCAACTTCCGGAATGTATTCCTGATAAAACCAGGGGAACTTGTTGAAAAAACCCACGTAATTGAAGGAATAGGTGACCATAAGGCTGCAATAATGGACGTTGGTCTGGTACCAAAAAGGCTTAATAGGAAGGTCACACAGGACAAGAAATTATATAGAAAAACTAAATTCGATTAATTTCGAGCTTACCTGAAAACAAAATTTAATTCTTGGATAAGTGAAGGGAGTAATGTGGATACACTCTGGGCAAATTTTAAGGAAATCATCTGGGAGGGTGAGAAGAGATTTGTACCTGTTAAGAAGGGAAAAACAACCTCAGACCCTGTTTACTATAAAAAGAACATACGAAAATTAAAAAGGAGATGTAGAATGGTAAACAGACAAATCAAAGAGGGCAGGGGAAACGGAGAAACCAGAAAGCAGCTAATAAAGGAGCTCAATAGGTTGAAACAGGAAGCAACGGAAAATTACATGAATGGCATACTTCATGAGGGTAAAGCCCACATAGGGAAATGGAAAAAGCTATTAAAAATCAAAAGAGAAACTGAATCCACATTCCCACAATGGAGGGAGAAGGGGGTGAGTATTTATTTGCAGATAATGAGAAAGCAAACCTATTTAGTAGGGAATTCATAGATTCAGTGGAAGAATGTCAGGAGTTGAAAACCGTTAATGAGGCTGGAGAGGGTGAAACACATAAGGAAACAAGAAGCTTCACCTTTACAAATGAGGATATTTTTAGAGAAATCAAACTGCTTCAGCAAGGCAAAGCAGCAGGGTGTGATCAAATTACTGGGGAATTAATAAAGGCAATGGGGTGGTACATACTGTCTTATTTGAACAATAGTAGAATACCAAAGGAATGGAAGGAATCTATAATAATACCAATTCATAAAGGAAAGGGAGATAGAAGTAAACCTGAGAACTACACACCAGTAAGTCTGACCAGTGTAGTTTGTAAAATCTTGGAGAGTTTATTAGTAAAATATATTAGAGGGGCATGTGAAGATAAAAATTGGTTCTGAGGAGCCAGTATGGATTTAGAAAGAAATTTTCTTGTAAGGCACACTGGTGGGATTTCAGCAGGACATATCAGATTGGTTGGATCTAGGGGGACAGTTGGACTGCATAGGTATAGACCTTTCCAAAGCTTTTGACAGAGTGGAACATGGAGTATTATTAAAGAAACTGGAGAAAATGGGATTGGACTCAAGGGTTGTACGTTGGATAGGAACATTTCTAAATTCAAGGGTTCAGAGAGTCAGACTAGGGAATTACGTATCATAGGAAGAAAAAGTTCAGAAGGGAATTTCACAGGGTAGTAAAATTGGTCCATTGCTTTTCCTAATATACGCAAATGATTTAGGGAACAATATAGCATCAAAAATAAGATTGTATGCAGACGACATTATCGTCTATAGTGAAATAAATAACATAGAGGATTGTAAAATATTACAAAGGGACCTCGACAGTATCCAACATTGGGTTGAAAAGAACCACATGAAGGTTAACGGAGGTAAATCAACAGTCACAATATTCACAAACAAGAGATTAAAAACTGAATTTCAATATACATTGGATGGGGTAATCGTACCAAAAGTGCAAATACTTAGGTGTGAGATTTAATAGTAAATTGCACTGGAAGGGTCCTGTTGGAGACATTGTTGGGAAAGCATACAGATCGTTGCATGTCATTATGAGACTACTTAAAGGATGCAACAAAGAAATAAAAGAAAAAAGTTACCTAAGTTTGGTTCGTCCAATATTTGCAAGCAGTGCATGGGATCCGCACCAGGAATACCTAATAAAAGAAATTGAGTTTGTTCAAAGGAAAGCAGCAAGATTTGTGATAGGGGATTTTAGAAGAAGAAGCAGCGTATCAGATATGTTAGAGAAGCTTGTGTGGGAAACATTAAGTAAGAGAAGGGAGAAAAACAGACTTTTAGGGTTATATAGAGCGTATACAGGAGAGGAAGCATGGGGGAAATCCGTGAGAGGCTACAATTGGAAAGAAATTATATTGGCAGGGCAGACCACAAATTCAAAATTGGATGGCACTTTAGCAGAAGCAATTGGGGTAAATTTTCATTCATTGGGAAGGGTGTGAAGGAATGGAACAGTTTACCAAGGGCGATGTTTGATCCCTTTCCAAAATCAGTCCAGATATTCAAGAGCAGAGTAGACAAAATCAGGAAAAAGAAAGAAGTGCTATAACTTACAGTAGTGCTGTATTCCTAGAAACATTACACGTGCTATGAGATTCCTACAGCAGTTGTGTGAGGGGAGTTCAATCAATGTGTGAATAGTAAGTTACTGTATTCTTTTAATATTGTATAGTGTTTGTAAATTATGTACCTCATTTGCCACCGAGGTTGACACCTCATTGCAAATAAACTGATTTTGATTTGATGTGTTTTCTTTGTTCACTCCAAGGTACATTCATCTTTGGATTGGCAGCAACAGCCTTCATTATTGTATGTTAGCGAGCCAACATGGCTGATCGTCATTCATATAATCAGAGCATTAGCTCAATTACATTCTCGGTAAACAGTATTTCTTCGAGTGTACATATTAAATACAGTCCACTATACACCAGTCAGATGAATACATTTTTCCTCAGATGCTTCATCTGTGGGCACAATGATGCGCAAGAGCATACATTTGTTTTGGTCCTACACGGGCCGGATATTCGCTTCGTCAACTTAAGCTATGTGGTCAAGATAAAAGATTACAAAGGTATTCATTGCAATTCTTTCCCTTTCCCAACATTCCTTTCAGTGTTTGATCCATGTTAATTATGTCTATTGAATGTGAGGTTAAGTTATTGATGAACGCAGAGGTGTCCTCTGAGCATCTCTTACGAGACTTCATAACCAAATGAATGGGTTTGATAATGAGACTCCCATTGAATTAGTAAATGTGAAGAATGAACGTTTGTTAGCTTTATTGCCAGAATTTAATGAAATTCAAACCAAGTTGGAGGATTCTGATGAATCAAATTCTCATGAGCAGGTCCGATACGATTTCGAAGATGAATATGATGAAATTAGGGTTAAGCTAAAACAGCTGTCAAATAACCATTACACACATGCCTCGTCCGTATGTAGCAATGGTAGAGATTCTACAAGTGCTAATACAGGTTCGTACAGTTTGCCAAAGATACGGTTGCCCGAATTTTTCAGGTGACGTTGCACAATTTATGCATTTCTATGACCTCTTTGATTCATTAATACTGAAGAATCAGTCTTTGGGTAATGTTGAAAGATTCTACTACTTGATGTCGGCACTGAGCAATAATGCTCACCAACTCATTCAGAATATTCCTGTTACTGCAGATAACTTTGATATTGCTTGGGAAACGGTTTGCAAGCGATACCGTAATTCGAAGATAATTGTAAATACACATATCAAATTATTGTTATCTCCAGATATTGTTCAAAAGGAGTTATCTTCTAGTTCACGCACACTGTTAAGTCAAGTACGGCTGTTGAGTCTTTGAAGTTGGATATTCCTTTACATGAAATCATAATTAGTCAAATTATACTTGACAAGTTACCTGAGGCTACACGTAAACTATGGGAAATGAGTAACAAATCAAAGGAATTGTCTTCACTTACAGAGTTGTTAGATTATCTTGAAAGGCGAGCTCAAACCCTTGAATTAATTGGTGTTTCACCTTCTAAGGGTCACAGTAACAAGAGTAGCAAATTGTCACAAGATAGAACTTCTAAGCACTTCAAGCACGAGAAACAAACATATACAAGTAATTCATACATTGCAATTAACAATAATTGTGAAGCCTACAAGGGGCAACATCTCATCTTCAGATGTGTACATTTTTAGGTTATGATGTTCATCATAGATACAATCTAGTTAAGCAGCATAAACTTTGCTACAATTGTTTGCATAAATCACACGGAATAAGTTCTTGTCCTTCGAAATCTACATGCAAAACTTGCAATGATCGTCACAACTCACTGTTGCATTTTGATTCAGGAAATCCAAGTCAATATTAACTCATCTAAACAGTCTCAGCAGGGAGCTATCAGCAGATGCTCAAATTCAGAGTCCTACCAGGCTCACAATGCTCAAGCTCGTGATAACTCTTCAAGTTATTGCACTATGAAACTCAAACCACAAACTCAAGTCCTACTTTCTACAGCATTAGTCAAGGTAAAGGATAGTGCTGGTAGGCTACACTTATCTCGTTGCTTATTGGACAGTGGCAGTCAAAGCAATTTTGTAACAGAAAATTTGGTTCAAATTTTGGGCTTAAGGAAGACCAAGAATCTCACACCCATCGAAGGTATTTCTCAGTTCATATCAGAAGCCAAGTATAGTGTGAGCATTGAAGTTCAATCTTCCATAAGCAACATACATCACAATGTTGAATGTCTGGTCCTATCCAAGATCACAAGCGATATGCCTAGTCAGCAGGTACCCTATGAAGAGTAGGAGCTCCCTAGTGACATTCAATTAGCAGATCCAAAGTTTTATGCTTCAGCCAAGATAGACATGCTTCTTGGTGCTGTCGTATTCTTCAGAATTCTTCAGAAGGGACACAGGACGAGACAGGGAAGTCCTAAAAAACACAGATTTTGGTTGGATTGTGTCAGGTTAAACAATATTGCAGGAACGTTTTTCCTTCGTAATGATGTTTATCTTCATAACGAAGTACAACGTTTTTGGGAGATCGAAGAACTTCACGAGCCAGTCAAGTCACAAGAAGAGATGGAATGTGAACAACATTTTTCTGATCATGCATCAAGACATGGATCTGGAAAATACATAGACTACCATTTAAGCAGGATCCAAGCATACTAGGCAATTTTTTACAAACAGCAATTAGCAGATTTCAATACCTTGAGCGTAGGCTTAACAATGATGTGCAATTGAAGGTAGACTATGACCGCTTTCTTACTGAATACAAGAACTAGGTCACATGGATATTGTTAATTCTAGTATCGCGACATTGGTAGCGTGCTACATGCCGCACCATCTGGTATTTAAGAAATCCAGCACTACGACAAAAACTAGAGTTGTCTTCGATGCTTCTTGCAAATCAAAGTCAGGAAAGTCACTTAATGACATTTTAATGACGGGTCCTACTATCCAACAAGACTTATGTTCGATTGTTGCTAGATTTAGAACTCATGCCATAGGCTTTACAGCTGATATCGAAAAGATGTACAGACAAGTTAAGGTTGATTCCAGAGACAGCAGCCTTCAACGCATCGTTTGGAGAGCTTCTCCTAATGAGCCTATCAAGCAGTACCAACTTCAGACGGTCACATATGGCACATCATCAGCTCCGTTTTTAGCTATAAAATGTTTAAGGCAATTGGCATATGATGAAGGGCAACAGTATCCGCAAGCAGCATCTGTCCTTCTTCGTGATTTTTATGTAGATGACTGCATTTCAAGAGCAAGTCAAGTCGACAATGTATTAATCCTACAACGAGAACTAATCCAATTGTTATCCAAGGGAGTCTCCAACCTCCGTAAGTGGTGTTCTAACCACCCAGCATTGTTAGAGGCGGTTCCAAAGGACTGCAGAGAGATGCAGCTTCCTTTTCAGATCGATTCGGGTGAAAATATTAAGACTTTAGGTCTACTTTGGCATCCAGCGACAAGACAGATTACAGGTCTCCAGTGGTGTTCAGAAAGAACAAGGAATTGTATCTCCAGTTACCAAACGCAAGGTGTTATCGATTGTATCGTCAATTTTTGACCCCATTGGATTAATCAGTCCTCTTGATATCGCATTCAAGATGTTTCTGCAGCAATTATGGCAAGAGAATATAAGATGGGATGATGAACTTCCAACAGAATTTCTTACAAGATGGCATACTCTGCACTCTCAAATACCCTTAATTGACAATATCTTTACTAACAGATTTGTGCTTCAAGAAAATCGTACTCAGGTGCAGTTGCATGGCTTTGCTGATGCTTCCTTGAAGGGCTATGGTGCATGTTTAATCCTCCGCTCATCAACAGATCAAGGTCACGTAACCACGCATTTCCTGTGCTCCAAGTCCAGAGTAGCTCCAATCAAACAAATTACGCTACCCAGACTAGAGTTATGTGCAGCAGTATTATTATCACAATTGGTTAGAAAGATGTGAGAGGTTCTCAATATCAAATTCCACAGTATTCATCTGTGGACAGATTCAAAGATCGTTCTTGCATGGTTAGCAGGATCGCCAACGAAATGGAAAACTTTTGTTGCGCACCGTGTGGCTGAAGTGCAAGGCAATACTTCAGTCAAGGATTGGAAGCACATTGCATCCGCAGATAATCCTGCTGATCTTATTTCTCGTGGAACTGATCCTACAAACCTTGTAAATAATCATCTTTGGTGGCATGGTCCTGGATGGCTACAGTGTTCAGAACAGAACAGGCCCACTTCCAGTGAACAATATGTATCGGAGATTCCTGAGCAACGCAAGATAGTGCTTAGTTGTTCAATTCACTCTAATCCTTCAGAATTATTCACCAGATTCTCGTCACACCTCAAGCTACAAAGGGTGTTGGCATAGAGTTTAAGATTTCTGCACAACATTAAATGCAAACATTCAGAACAAAAACATGGTTCATTGACATAAGAAGAATTGCAGCAAACCAACAAGACATGTGTTAGGCTTGTTCAATCAGTAGCATTCCACGAGGAAATAGCAGATCTGATGAAACATAATTCAGTTTCAAGACGTACCAAACTTCAAAGTTTAGTTCCATTTTTAGATAAGGATCAAATCCTGAGAGTTGGAGGAAGATTAGAGAACTCCAACCAAGACTACAACTTCAAACATCAGATGATTTTGTCCGCTAAACGTCAGTTTATTGATCTAATAGTCAAGAGAGGACACGAGAGACTCCTACATTCAGGAAACCAGTTGACTTAAGCATCCATCAAACAATGTTACTGGATTATCAATGGAAGGTCAGTGGTTCGAAGAGTTATAAACACTTGTACAACTGCTTCAGGTTCAAAGCCAAAACTACAAAGCAATTAATGGGACAGTTGCCTGCAGTCCGTGTGTCTCAAGCAAGACCATTCCGCAACACTGGTACAGATTTTATGGGGCCTTTTAACTTGAAGATTGGCAAACCGCGTAGTAAGACCATCGTCAAAGGCTACATATGCATTTTCATATGTATTTCTTGCCTAGTACGCCTCAATATAGCGCTGCCTTGGGTTTTTGTGGGTATCTACCCACATAACCTAACGGCGGTGCCTTTTGAGGATACAACCAGCCTTCGGGCTGACTACCTAACAGACAGTGCACCAAAGCCATTCATCTTGAAATAGTTTCCGACGTAACCACTCAAGCTTTTCTTGCAGTGCTCAGGCGATTCATCGCAAGAAGAGGATTTTGCAGTAACATGTACTCCGACAATGGTTCCAATTTTCAAGGTGCTAATAGAGAACTCAAGGAGCTCAAGAACTTATTTATTCAAGAACGAACTAAGGAGGAGATTAGTAATTTCGCCAGTAATTGTGGAATTAAGTAGCATTTTATACCTCCTCATGCCCCTAACTTTGGAGGGCTCTGGGAAGCCGGAGTGAAATCCCTCAAACATAATTTAAGAAGAATTTTAGGAACGTTACATTTTACTTACGAAGAA
Organism: Meconema thalassinum; assembly: GCA_946902985.2. NCBI lineage: Eukaryota > Metazoa > Arthropoda > Insecta > Orthoptera > Tettigoniidae > Meconema > Meconema thalassinum. The sequence goes on along the minus strand of OX336388.2, from coordinate 1,803,656,813 downwards.
TTAGCTACATTAACTGCGCAAATTGAGGCTTGCTTAAACTCACGTCCTCTTCTAACTCCATCAAACGATCCTGATGTGTCTACCTTGACACCCGGAAATTTTCTCATAGGTGAACCCCTCACTACTTTTCCCGAACCTGATCTCAGATCATGTAAATTGCCTTTGTTAAATAGATATAAGGTTCTTCAACAAAGACTTCAAACTTTTTGGAAGAGATGGTCATCAGATTATCACACTCATCTACAGCAGCGCAGCAGATGGACGACCTCCTCCTGTAACGTATCACTAGGTATGGTGGTGCTCATACGAGAAGACAATGTTCCCCCTCTCCAGAGGCCCCGTGGTGTTATCACTGAAGTGCATGGCGGCAAAGACAATGTGATAAGAGTTGTGTCAGTGAAGTCGAACAATGGTATTTTTAAACAACCAGTTTCTAAAATAGCTCCCTTACCAATCAAGCAGACAAATAACTTTAATTGTTGACAATTCAGTGCTTTTTATTTATTTTGAAATCCATGTATTTCAAGGTGGGGAGTATGTTTATTCTTTATTTAGTCGCCAAGGTTATGTTTATTCTTTGTTTAATCTCTATGTATCTTTGGATTGGCAGCAACAGCCTTCATTATTGTATGTTAGTAAGCCAACATGGCTGATCATCATTCATATAATCGGAGCATTAGCTCAATTACATTCTTGGTAAACAGTATTTCTTAGAGAGTACATATTAAATACAGTCCACTATATACCAGTCAGTTGCAAAAAAAAATCCCCAGATGCTTCATCTGTGGGCACAATGATGTGCAAGAGCATACAGTTACTATTCCACATTGCACATTTCTTAGTACTGTGCGAGCTTAATCAATTATAAGCATTCAGAATTAAACCTGTGTGACATAAATGAGTGAGAAATTGTTCACGAATACTATGTCATTAAGCTGAATACACCAACTTATCTGGTTATGGAATGTTCCTGTTGAAGCACTGCCTTCTTTGAAGATCCTCAGCCTCCAAAGCATGTCATCCCCCTAATTATTTATATACATTGAAATGTACAATTTGTAAGTGTATCATTGGAGTATTTATTTCATGTATTTGAGTCGATTATTTTAACATTTACTGCCCAAGGAAATTGGACTCCCTTATACGCAAATAATAGAGAAGGCCGAAGAGTATACTCTGAAGTTGTACATAGCATTCGTAGATTATGCGAAAGCCTTCGACTCGGTGGACCAACCAAGCGTCGTGAAAGCACTACACAACCAAGGGATCCCCACGAAGTACTTGCGGGTGCTTTCTAAACTGTATTTAAACAGCTGGGCAAAAGTCTGAATGGAAAAAGAAGGTGATAAATTCTATCTACAGCGAGGCGTAAGACAAGGCGATCCATTGTCACCTAAACTGTTCACGAGCGTCTTAGAGGACATATTTCGGAAGTTAAAATGGGGGCACAAATACAGAATCACAATCAATGGAAATAGACTGACGAACTTACGATTCGCCGATGATGTGATCCTGTTTGCAAAATCGAGTTCGAGGCTGGAAGAAATGTTAAAAGATCTGCATGAGGAGAGCAACAAAGTTGGCTTGAGCCTCAATCCCAGCAAGACAAAAGTTATGACAAATCATGAAGCAAAGAAACTCATGGGCAAAATATGGATAAGGAAATCAACAGGCGGATATCGTCAGCATGGCAAAAATTCTTGAGCCTGTCCTTCATATTGAACAGCAGAGAGCATTGCCTCAAGACAAAAAGGCGAGTGATGAACTCGTGTGTACATCCCGTTCTCCTCTATGGAGCACAAACGTGGTCAATAACTAAGAAGCAAGCTTCGAAGTTGGAAGTGTGCCAGAGGAAAATGGAGAGAAAACTTCTAAACATTACATTAAGGAACAGAATTAGAAACGAGGAAATCGGGAAGAAGACAGGACTAGAGGATGTCATCATGAGGGCCAAGAAACTGATATGGACATGGGCAGGCCATGTACTGTGAATGGATCACGCAAGGTGGGCCTACTCAACTACAGTGTGGGAGCCCAGAGATGGAAGAAGAAACCCCGGCCGTCCGAAGACCAGATGGGCAGACGAGTTCCAGTCGACAATGGGGAAGCAGTGGATAAGAGCGGCAGGTCAACGGAATTCGTGGAGGACTGTCGTCGAAACAGTTTGTTTGAAACATTCCTAGACTCGTCAGCTTAGATAAATCTTCAGGATAATATGAACTAGGTCCAAGTTTCACGAGTGAAAATGTTTAACATAATACGATCATTTGTGAGGAAGATGAATAAGAGTGTAAATAGTCAGGACAATTAGTTTTAAGTTACTATTAAGGTAAATGTTCATCAGCCTAGCTCATCTGATGAAATATTTCAGAGCTACCCTGCTAGCAGGAGGCCTTTGCCCTTTATGGGATTTACCAATGGCTAATAATAATAATAATAATAATAATAATAATAATAATAATATGTATTGACTGACTGAAAAACAATATAATCTAACAACGCAACACTGTAAATAGCTTCTAAGCTTTCTATAAACAGAATCATGTTATAAGCCATGTTTATATAGGGCATCTATGGTTGAACGGTTACCAGTGGATGAACAGTATCCATTTAGGTAAAATTGATGAGGTTCAGTAAGAAGGCAAACCTGAACATGAGGCGGGCCTTGTGCCAAGATGCCGCAAGACATCTCCTGTAATTGAAGAGGTTTACGGCATCTTGGCACAAGGCCCGTTTCATGTTCAGGTTTGCCTTCCTACTGAACCTTATCAACTTGACCTAAATTGATACTGTTCATCCACTGGTAACCGTTCAACCATAGGTGCAGTCACCCTATATAAAATCCCCACCACAAAAACAATAACAAGTATAGTTATTATACCCACAATTGTAAAGAAGACAACATATTAAAACCAACCGGTGTCCTCAGTCAACCTTTTGTAGAGAATGTGATCATGATACCTGTGTAGTGCAGGCTAGGCAAATGTCATGATTAGTTGTATGCCAAAACTCAAAAGGTAATAAAATATATTCAATAGAAAGGACATTTGAAAAAAAAAGTGCTTAGTAAAAGTGCTTTTAGGTTATTTTTCGTTCAATTTTAAATTTTAAAGAAATATTAATTTTTTAAATCATACTCTAAATAAGACAAATGCATGTAGGGAATTTTTGGAGTATGTGGGCTCTATAATGGGTGAAGATGTACTGTATGCCAGCAAGCATATGGGATGGCAACACTGCTTAGCTCATCCTACCCAGAATTCAAACTGACACTGTACTTCCCTCCCATTTTCTATTCTTTGTTTGATTTTCTATTTACTATTTACTAGCCTTTTTGGTTGTTAGATTATTTATTTTATATATGAACTAGCAACCCACCCCGGCTTCGCCCGGGAACAGTTATGAATGCAAGGTGATAGGCTACTTCTAACGGAGGTCTTATAAGATATCCTTGTATACGACATTAGTCGTTTTCCCTCCAGCAGTGAACACGAAAAGATTTCGGTTTGATGTAACAAGCGATAGAGCCACGTAAAGCTGTCCATGAGAAAAACATTCTCCGTTAAGATCAACTCCAGTTACGCTAAGTGTCTGATCCTGGGCTGTGTTTATAGTCATGCCAAAGCAGACTCTTACTGGAAATTGCCCAAAATAAACTTAAAAATCGCTCGGACGCCAGGTTTCTTTGGTTTATTTTTTCACTGAAATCATTACTGCTCTGCTTCCTTTGATCATAAATTATTTTCCACAGAAATCATCCTAGAGATATCCTTTACAGAATGTACTCGTTTGAAACGATAAGGCGAATCTGAAGGAATCATAGGGATTCTGGGTACTAAGACCGTTTCTCCTTTACCACAGCTAGTTAAGATAGTTGATTCAATGAGACAGTTTTTCAAAGTTTTCACTACCAATCGTGTCCCATTGCATAACTTTGGAGGTTGTAAATTACGTAGCAATATAATAGGCACTCCTACTTTTAAAATTAACTTGTGTGGTGGCAAGCCAGAAGGAAGTAAAGAATTTAGGAATTCTGTAGGGTAATGAACAGCCTCTTCACTATCGACTACTGCGTCTAGCCTACTGAGTAATATACTAGAGCCTGGGCAGTGAATTTGGAGAACACCAAGTCATTAGTGTTTACAACTTGTTCGTTTGTCGGCGATAATATTGCTCTTTCTTTAAACCATGAATGAGACTTGTTAGATAGGCCATGGATTTCAGGATAAACACTATCAATCAATTCTTGAATACTGCTTACTGAAATGAAAATCCACAGCCTGCTTCCAGTCTCGCCCATCTAGCGGCGAGGATATGAACTGTGCCGGCTGCCGAGGCCTGACGCACTCCTTTGGGGCAATGATTAAATGAATGACAGATGAAATGAAATGATAGTGGAGAGTGTTGCTGGAATGAAATTTTGACAGGGGAAACCGGAGTACCCGGAGAAAAACCTGTGTGCCTCCGTTTTGTCCTGCACAGATCTCACATGGGGTGACCGGGATTTGAACCACGGACTCAGCGGTGAGAGGCCAGCGTGCTGCCGCCTAAGCCACGGAAGCTTGCGAATACTGCTTACTAAAGCACAGAAATCGTCACTGAGGGTAATTTTCCCGTCAATGACCGGTAAATCTCCATTTCCGACTCTAAGTAACAAATTAGCAAACGAACTATTATCTTCTGAAGATAAGAGTTGCCTACTCTCATGTTAGTTTTGAGTGCCAATTTGTTATATCTCGCCAGATGTAAGATATTTTTAATGAAGCGTTCACTTCGTCGGCTCTCGTTCCTCTGGTAACAACTGGTAAGATTTGACGAAAATCTCCGGCGAACAAAACTGTGCAGCCACCCATAGGTGTGTCCGATTCCTTAGATCTCGCAAGGTCTGTCTACAGCTTCTAGGGAAGTTTTGTGCGACATTGTAGCCTCATCCCATACAACTAAAGAACAATTTTGGATTAAACTGGCAGTGTTACTTTGTTTTGAAATATTACATACATTTCCATCATTACTGCTGACTTTCAAAGGAAGTTTAAATGTTGCATGTGCTGTTCTTCCTCCTTCCAAAAGAGTGGCTGCAATTCCAGATGATGCGACGGCAAGAGCAATATTACCACCAGACCTCACTTTGGCGAGCAACACATAAATCAAGAACATTTTGCCTGAGCCTAAAGGGGCATCGAGAAAAAATATCTTACCTTCCTTCTTAGTGTTATAAGCTTGTTTCTGATCGTGGTTCAGACGGTGTTCTTCTTGAGCAACGGTTTGAAGGTGCCGAGAACGAAGTCTTTCTTTCTCTTGTGGCAATCTAGAAATTATTTGTTGCTCTGTTTCATTGTTACGTGATAAGCACTTTTTTTTTGCGATGTCAATGAACTATGACCTATATCCGTTTTACATCTCGGCATGATGACTTAACATCACTGACTGGACTATTAATTATAACGAATTCTTGTCAGACATAATTTAAGAGTGGCGAGGTGCATGAAACACAAATCCCCCTTCCGTCCAATCTTAAATTGACTGTGTATTTTGCGGAACGAAAAGTTCACAGACGAAATGAAGATAAGCCGAGTAGCACTTCCAGGGAATGGCGAGTTGCATGAAACACAAATCCCTCTTCCGTCCAATCTTAACTTGACTGTGTATTTTGCGGAACGGAAAGTTCACAGGCGAAATAAAGAAAAACCGAGTTGAACTTCCAGGGAAACTCCAGACACAACCAGCCTTCTCTGAAGTCTTAACTCAACACGACTCGACGGTTTGCTGCTGGCTGTATCTGGGGTAATAGGTTCGCCCGCTAGTTAGGCTGTAACAGGGGTGATAAGACTCGCCCTTAGCAAGCTCGTAAACTGTCGCCTGAATATTAGAATGGACATGGTTGGAAGAAATGAAAACGTAAAAATACTTATAGTGGGCGATGTATTGAAGATAAAGATATGCTCTCCTGGATTTTATGTAGAACTTTTCATGCTGAACAATTCTTACACTCATAGTATTTAGATATGTTTAACGGTTTGCCCAAAATAAACTTAAAAATCGCTCGGACGCCAGGTTTCTTTGGTTTATTTTTTCACTGAAATCATTACTGCTCTGCTTCCTTTGATCATAAATTATTTTCCACAGAAATCATCCTAGAGATATCCTTTACAGAATTGTGTAAACCGCATCAAAATCTATCCAGAGGTTCTCGAGATTACCCGTGACATCCAAGAATCTGGGACTTGGTTTTATACTAAGTAGAGATGATTTTACAAACTGTTCTGAAAAACTGTACATTATGCCTTTTGTAGAACTTGGCCAATGCTCTGAATACATTTTCCCCAACTTTTATCTCAATGTTTGCAAAAAAGCCTAGTTCAATTCTAACCCTGAGTTTTTCAGGTTATAACTATTGAATTTTATCTCCTGATCTAATTCCCAATTCTAATTTTCTGTTTTAAGTCCCAATTCTACTTAAATTTAATTTTATTAACTATCTAATGTTGTTACATTTCTAAAAAGTTAATGTAGAATAGTTTGCATACCCTTTTTTAAGGTTCAACTTACCACAACACAGGATTTTTAATGAAAAATCTAAAATACCTGGGTATTTACCCAAATTGGGTATTTACCCGGTTATATACCCTGGGTATTTCCTCCGATATATAAATACCTGGGTATTTTACATCACTAATGTCAGCGAGATTTAAGGTTTAGGTATATTGAATTCCATTGGTAACTGAAGTGTAATTTATAGTTTCCAAAGAGATATGAAAGTGAAGTTTAATAAAAGTGCAGTTGTAGCGTTGCTGTGTATAAAATACTTGCTCATATATGTTTCAATTAATTTGTTCGAAATATCGTATTTTTTAAAATTATAATAAGTATCTAATTGTATTAGGAAAATAGTGTAAAATGTGTGTTTCTTCAAATAATATATTAATTGTTATTTGGCTTTATCTTGGTTTAAATATATACCGTATATACCCGAATGTAAGACGAGGTTTTTTCCCACTTTTTGTGTTATAAACAATTGGGGTCGTCTTATATTCAGGGTATTAAAAAAAATAAAAAATATTATTATTTGCGAAGTAGTATGTGTTTTTGGGATCTTGTAACTCGCAACAAATCAATGCGTTAATGAAGATTAAAATATGGTTTGTTATGTTTAATTACCATGCATATACGAATAGCGTACATTTTGAGGTTAGGATTTACATTTTAAGCGGATAAATTATATGTTCGAAAGCATACGGAAATATGTTTTAAAACAATCTTCACAAGAACAACCAGTCAGTTTTACGAGCAGTAATTGAGTGATCAACGTATCTTAATTTAATAACGTCTCCCATTCTTGAACAAAGAAATTATAGAGTATGTCTTGGAAAAGCGGGCAGAGGGATTTCCGTTAACACGAGGCGTTATAAAAATGAAAGCACGACCTTGAGGGCATATATTGTGCAAGTTATGAGTTAGCAAGGTTTTTTTTTGAAAAAATCTGTAAGAGGCAGTTGATAACTAGGCCTCATCTTATATTCGGGGTCGTCTTACATTCGGGTATATACGGTAATTTATTGAGATACAGGTTTAGGTGCATTGCATTTCAAGGGTAACTAAATGTAATGGGTAGTGTCCAAGGAGATATGAAGATGAAGTTTAATAAATTTGCCGTTCTAGCGTTACTATGTCATCATCGTCTTCATCTTGCACAGTTTCCAGCCACTGGCCGGGTCTGTTTGGAACACAAGCCTCTCCAACGTCCTTCGTCTTCCCACCATCTCTCAGCTTCCACCCTTGTCCAGTCTTCTCCTCTCTTCTTCACGCTTTCTTCCACCCCCTTCAGCCACCTGTCTCTCGGTCTTCCTCTCGGTCTCTTTCCTTCCCACTTCGTCTCGTGTACTCTCCTGGGTATCCTCTTCTCCTCAATTCGCTTTACATGTCCATACCATCTAAGTCTAGATTTCTCTATACCATCCTGTAATGGTTCCTCCTTCATTAATTCTCTGGTCCTCTCATTTCTTATTCTGTCCATCTTTGTAGCTCCAATACTGCTTCTCAAGAACCTCATCTCACTGGCCTGTATTTTGCTCTTCTCCCTTCCTTTCATAATCCAGGTCTCCGAGACATACGTCAGGATAGGGACATAGTACGTCCGATATATTATCTTTTTGCTGTTCTGAGGGACATCCTTGCTCCATAACATGCTTCTAACACTCCTCCGAAATGCTTCTGCCTGCCTCCCCCGCTCATTTATTTCTCTATCGTTTCTTCCATTATCTTGTATCAGGCTTCCCAGATACTTGAAACTCTCCACTTTCTTCAGCTGTTCCCCACCAATTGTTATTCCCGTTGTGGTTCTTTCCTTCTTCCTTGTTGTGAATTAACTTAAATACTTCAAATTGGTCAATTATAATGCGTATTAAACCCTTGTTTTATAATTATTAAATGAATATTAAGAGATATTAACAAGTAAATGTGAGAAAATGAAGGTAAAGTGACATTTTAAAGCTGCTGATATCATTAAAGAAATATTCATATCATATATAATCTTCCCGTAGTATGTAATGCAATTTTTCAGATCAATGAAGTTAAGTCATAGGTGGCATGTCATTAATAGTATCTTGGCGAATATATATATGTCAGTGAGATTTAATGTTTAGGTATATTGCATTCTATAGGTAACTAAAGTGAAATATATAGTTTCCAAAGAGATATAAGAATGAAGTTTAATAAAAGTGCCATTGTAGCGTTGCTATGTATAAAATATTTGCTCATATGTTTCATTAATTTCTTCGAAAAGTCATCCTAAGTATTTAATTTCATGAGGAAAATAGTGTAGTATGTGTGTTTCTTCAAATAATATATTAATTGTCATTTGGCTTTATATTGGTTAAATATATAATTCTTTGAGATAACAGTTTAGATACATTCCATATCGTAGGTAACTAAATGAAATGGGTAGTTTTCAAGGAGATATGAAGATGAAGTTTAACAAATTTGCCGTAGTAACGTTGCGATGTATATGATTGAATTAATTTATTAAATATATAAATTTGTCGATTATAATGAGTATTCACTCTTTGTTTTAAAATTATTAAATGAATTAGGAATTATTATATAATAATGTTGTAATTTTCGAAAGACAGGATTAGATTATCATTATGTTAAGCTCAGTTTCTGTTTAAATATGTAAATTTATTTCTTTTTAATCAAATATATTAATTTTTTTCAAGTAAAATGTGGGAAATGAAGGTAAGGTGACATTTCAATGTTGCTGATTTTCATTAAAGAATATCTTACACAGTATGTAATTATATATTTACATGATGGTGAAAAAATATAAGCGAATGTAGTGTAAATGTATATGAATGCTAATATTTAGCTTGTATGTGTTTCTTTAGATAAGATTTGCTGTGAAACAGCTTATTTAAATCTGTATAAAGTTTAATATTGCTAATATAATATCTTTAATTGTTAGTTAATTCTGTTCTTTTTAAAATGGAATGATGTTATGAAAAATTGTATCAAATTTTGATTTTATGATGAAAAATGAATTTAATTTCAGGGATTATTAAAGATGTTTAAGGAGGTAAGTTTATTTGTTTTTTTGTTTTTTATATGGTTCAAGATTGTGATGAATAAGGGGTTATTTTCGTTATTTATTTAATTTATGTTGAGGTCTGGGTATAATTTGTGGTTGATGTATATTTCCATTTTTTGAAGGATGTTTAATAGTTTGCCTTTATCTGATAAATGTAAAATTGTTAAGTCTGTGTTAATAGATGTAAAAGAATGGTTCATGTTATTTATACACACATCAAAAAAAGTTTTGCATCACCTCGGTTCCCAGATCTCCGGCATATAGACGTTGACTGTGTATATTGTATCCAAGATACAGTCCCTTTGACTGTTCATAGATGTCACTAAAACTGCTCAAAGTTGTAAACAACCATGCATGAGCAGGGCCTATTAGACGGAGGGGGTACGACAGCCGATCAGTTCCAGTCATTCCACCAGGACGAAGGTACGCTGCTCATGTTGTCTGTAGTTCTACCATGCCTAGAAGGTCAATACCGCAGTTCGATCGCGTCCGCATTGTTACTTTGTGTCAAGAAGGGCTCTCAACAAGGGAAGTTTCCAGGCGTCTCAGAGTGAACCAAAGCGATGTTGTTCGGACATGGAGGAGGTACAGAGATACAGGAACTGTCGATGACAGGCCTCGCTCAGGCCGCCCAAGGGCTACTACTGTAGTGGATGACCGCTACTTACGGATTGCCGCTCGGAGGAACCCTGACAGCAATGCCACCATGTTGAATAATGCGTTTCGTTCAGCCACAGGACGTCGTGTTTCAACTCAAACTGTGCGCAATAGGCTGCATGATGCGCAACTTCACTCCCGACGTCCATGGCGAGGTCCAGCTTTGCAACCCCGACACCATGCAGCGCGGTACAGATGGGCCCAACAACATGCTGAATGGACCCCACGGAATTGGCATCACGTTCTCTTCACCGATGAGTGTCGCATATGCCTTCAACCAGACAATCGTCGGAGACGTGTTTGGAGGCACCCTGGTCAGGCTGAACGTCTTAGACACACTGTCCAGCGAGTGCAGCAAGGTGGTGGTTCCCTGATGTTTTGGGGTGGCATTATGTGGGGCCGACGTACGCCACTGGTGGTCATGGAAGGCTCCGAAACGGCTTTACGATACCTGAATGACATCCTCCGACCCATAGTGCAACCATATCGGCAGAATATTGGAGAGGCATTTGTCTTCATGGACGACAATTCTCGACCTCATCGTGCACATCTTGTGAATGCGTTCCTTCAAGATAACGACATCGCTCGACTACAGTGGCCAGCATGTTCGCCAGACATGAACCCTATCGAACATGCCTGGGATATGTTGAAAAGGGCTGTTTATGGACGTCTTGACCCACCAACCACTCTGAGAGATTTACGCCGAATTGTCGTTGAGGAGTGGGACAATTTGGACCAACAGTGTCTTGATGAACTTGTGGATAGTATGCCACGGCGAATACAGGCATGCATCAATGCAAGAGGACGTGCTACTGGGTATTAGAGGTAGTGGTGTGTACTGCAATCTGGACCACAAATGCTGAAAGTCTAGCTGTATGATGGTACAACATGCAATGTGTGGGTCTCATGAGCAATAAAACGAGCTGAAATGTTGTTTGTGTTGATCTCTATTCCCTTTGTATTTAACGGTTCCGGAACTCTTGGAACCGAGGTGATGCAAAACTTTTTTTGATGTGTGTATGTTCCTGCTGCATGGCTGAAAGCAACGGGAAACTACAGCCGTATGCTATTCCCGAGGATATGCACCTCTCTATGCATAATTACATGTGATGATGGCCTCCTCCCTTGTAAAATTTCAATCCGGAGGTAAACTAGTCCCCCGTTCGGATCTCCGGGTGGGGACTACTCGAGAGGGGGTTAACATCACAGAAGTGACAAAGAGGAAATCTGACATTCTACGGATCGGAGCGTGGAATGTTAGAAGTCTGCTAGGAAGTGGAAGGTTAGAAAACTTAGAAAGGGAAATGGATAGGTTGAGGTTGGATTTGGTTGGGATTAGTGAAATGCGCTGGCAGGAAGAACAGGACTTTTGGTCAGGAGACTATAGGGTCATTAGTACTAAATCAAACAATGGCCAAGCAGGGGTTGGCCTCATATTGAGTAGGAAACTTGGACAGCGGGTGGAATATTATGAGCAATATAGTGAACGGATTATTGTAGCAAAAATCAATACAAAACCTACCTGCACTACAGTGGTACAAGTCTATATGCCTACCAGTCAAGCTGATGATGAGGATGTTGAAAAGGTCTACGAATAAATAGACGAAATTCTGAGGTATATCAAGGGTGATGAAAATGTTATAGTAATGGGAGATTGGAATGCTGTGGTAGGAAAAGGGAGAGAAGGGAAGATAGTAGGAGATTTCGGATTAGGTGAAAGGAATGATCGAGGAAGCAGGCTGGTAGAATTCTGCACCGAGCATGAATTGGTCATAGCTAACACCTTATTCAATAACCACAATAGAAGAATATACACATGGATGAGACCAGGAGATACAGGGCGTTACCCAATCGACTTCATTATGGTCAAGCAGAGGTTTCGAAACCAGATTTTGGATTGTAAAACATATCCTGGTGCTGACATAAACTCTGATCACAATCTGGTTGTAATGAAATGCAGATTAAAGTTGAAGAAACTGAAGAAAAGTCAAAAGCCAAAAAGGTGGGCAATAGACAGACTGAAAGAGAAGGATGTAAACGAAAGATTCAAGAAGAGTATAAAGGAAGGACTAATGAAAAACCCTAAACAAACTTCAATTGCAGACGAATGGGCACTTTTGAAGAATGAAATAACAAAATCCGCAGAAGAAAACATTGGTAGGAAAGAAAGAATAGGTAGAAAACCGTGGATCACTCAGGATATACTAGAATTGATGGATGAAAGGCGGAAACACAAGAATCTAAGAGATGAAAAGGGGAAAGCAGAATACAGACGTCTGAGAAATGAGGTTAACAAGAAGTGCAAGGAAGCGAAAGAAGAATGGTTGAAAGAGAAATGTGCAGGTATAGAAAATTGTCTGAAATTAGGAAAAGTAGACACAGCTTATCGAAGGATTAAGAATACTTTTGGGGAAAAGAAGACTAAGTGCTGTAATATTAAGGACACAAATGGAAAGCCTCTAACAGATAGGGAAGAAAAGGTTGAGAGATGGAAAGCTTACATAGAGAGTTTGTATAAGGGAAAGGAGATTGAGAATCATGTAATGGAAAGGGAGGAGGAAATTGATGAGGATGCGAAAGGAGATTTAATATTGAGATCAGAATTTGATAGAGCTTTGGAAGACTTAAGCAGGAACAAAGCACCAGGCATAGATGATATACCGATTGAGTTGCTACGCTGCATAGGAGATGAAGGTCTGATCAGGTTATTTCACTTGGTGTGTAGGATTTATGAGACAGGTGAGGTACCTCCTGATTTCAAGAAGAATGTAATCATCCCTATACCAAAGAAAGTGGGAGCTGACAGATGTGAAGATTACCGTACAATCAGCTTGATTACTCATGCTTCAAAGATCCTGTCTAGAATAATTTACAAGAGGATTGAAAGCCAGATAGAAACGGAGTTGGGTGAAGACCAGTTTGGTTTCAGGAGAAATGTAGGAACAAGGGAAGCTGTACTAAGCCTTAGGCTGATTTTAGAAGGTAGAATAAGGAAAGATAAGAGAACGTTCATGGCTTTTGTAGACTTAGAAAAGGCTTTTGATAACGTTGATTGGACTAAATTGTTTGACATTTTGAAATCAATTGGAATAAAGTACAGGGATAGGAGGGTGATATACAATCTGTACAGAAACCAGACAGCAGTCATTCGAGTTGAAGGACATGAGAGAGAAGCTGGTATTCAGAAAGGTGTAAGGCAAGGCTGCAACTTATCACCCATACTTTTCAATCTTTACATTGAACAAGCAATGAAGGAAATTGGAGAAAAATTTAAAGTGGGAGTGAAGATTCAAGGAGAAATAATTTCAACTCTGAGATTTGCTGATGACATCGTCATCTTGGCCGACAAGCCTGAGGATTTGAATGAGTTTTTGAATGGTATGGACTCCGTCTTTCGGAAAGAATTCATGATGAAAATAAATAAATGTAAAACAAAAATACTGGAATGCAGCCGAAATAAATCAGAAACCTCTATGGAGATCAAATTGGCAGGTGAAAAGCTGAAGGAAGTAGGAGACTTCTGTTACTTAGGAAGCAGAATAACCAGTGATGGACGAAGCAAAGAGGATATTAAAAGTAGGTTGGCTCAGGCAAAGAAAGCATTTCTACAAAAAAGGAATCTGCTGACATCGAATATAGATTTAGGTATTAGGAAGTCATTTTTGAAAGCCTTTGTCTGGAGCGTGGCGCTCTATGGAAGTGAAACTTGGACTATTGGTGCAGCAGAAAAGAGGAGAATTGAAGCATTTGAAATGTGGTGTTACAGGAGAATGATGAAGATCAGATGGGTAGATAGGGTTACAAACAAAGAGGTATTAAGACGAGTGGGAGAGGAGAGATGTTTCTGGCGACTGCTAATGAAGAGAAGAGATAGGTTGGTAGGACACATACTAAGACACCCAGGAATAGCAAGCTTAGTTATGGAAGGAAGGGTCGAGGACAAAAACTATAGGGGTAGACCAAGGTTAGAATATGTTAAACAGATTGCCTCCGATGTAGGGTGTCGGAGCTATGTAGAGATGAAACGATTAGCTCAGGACAGGGAGGCATGGAAAGCTGCATCAAACCAGTCAAAAGACTGAAGACTCAAACAACAACATGTTCACCCATACTTGAGTATTTCTTATATTTAATAGCATTAACATGTTCATTGTAACATACATTAAAAGTTCTCCCAGTTTGGCCAATATATGTGAGTTTGCAAATGTTACATTCAAGTTTATATACTCCAGATTTATTGAATATGTTTTCTGTATTTAATTTGTTGTAGTTGTAAATCATTTTGGAAGGAGTATTATTTTAAATACAATTTTTTTTAAATATATTTGTTATACTGTAAATTTTATTGTTGGTGTATGTAAATGTTAGCAATGTCTTATTTTCATCTTCATTTAGTAGTGCTGAAGTTATTTTATTCTTCATCTGTTGTAAGATATTATTAACAAATAATTTGTTGTATCCATTAAGTTCAGCAATGGTGTAAATTGTATGTATCTCTTGTATGTATTTCTCTGATTTCATGGGTTTATTTAAGGCCCTTGTAATAAGACTATAAAATGTTGATTTTCTATGAGATCCTGGGTGTATAGAATCATTTCGTATGATATTAGAAGTCATCGAAAGTTTTCGGAATATACTGTATGTAAAATGGTAATTTTCTCTTGTAATCGAAATGTCAAGATAGTTCAAGGTTTTATTATTTTCAGATTCTAACGTGAACTTAATATTTGGGTCTAAAGAATTCATTTGAGTTAGAAAATTATCGATATTAATATCTTTATTATTAATGATAAATATATCATCTACATATCTTCCCCATGTTTCAAGACCAGGACATTTATTGATAATGAACTGGTGCTCTAAATAGTCGATGTAAATATTGGCCAAAATCCCTGAAGCTGGGGAACCCATCCCTAAACCATCTATTTGTTGATATATTGTTCCATTAAATGTGAAGTAGTTGTTATGCAAGGTGAATGTTAGAATTGAAATGAATTCTTCAATCTTGATTGTATTTAAACCGCTGTTTTTTGTTAAATTATCCTTTATTATTTTGATATTTGCTTTTATGGGAATGTTGGTGTACATATTAGTGATGTCAAGGGAATGTATTGTGCTTTTTCTATTAAGTGTGAAATCTTTTGTTTTTATAATGAAATCTTGGGAATTAATGTAAGAAGTGTTCGCTTCGAATTGGTAATGGAATTTTAGGAGTTTTTGTATGTATTTTGCTAATTTGTAAGTTGGACTATATTTATTGTTAACTATTGGTCGAATGGATATATTTCTTTTGTGGATTTTAGGTAATGCTCTTAATGTGGGTAATTTAGGATTCATTTATATAAACATTGTTTGTTTTTGTCATCAAATAGGAAAATTGTGTTGTTAATTAATTGTTTTAAATTTCTTTGCATTTTCGTAATTGGATCTTTTTTGATAAGTATGAATGATTTATCTTGTAAGAATTGTTCAGTTTTTTGTATGTAAGATTGTTCTTCTAAAATTACTGTTATATTTCCCGTATCTGCTTTTGTGACGATTAATTTGTTATTTTATATTTTTCGTTAATATCTTTTATGATAGGTGTGTGGCTCATTTTGACCTTTTCTTGTTTAATTATTTTATTAAGTTGTTTCTTAGATTCGTGTCGTAATGAATCTTTATCTTCTGGAAAATTGCTAATTGCAAGTTCAATTTCCGCTATGGTTTGTTTTAAATTAATAGTGTTGGTTAATTGTGGCCAATTGTGTTTTGGACCCTTTTCTAATAAGTTTAATTCATCTTTGGAGAAAATTGTTGACGAAAGGTTCATGATGGGGGAATAGAAATTATTGATGTTAGGTGGATTGAAATAATTTCGTTGTTGTTGTGGTTTGTGTCTTTTTTGTTCTTGTCAAGTATGTAATTTCATTGAAATGGTATTCTCTTTCTTAACAATAGCGATATTAAGTCTATATTCAAGTTTTTCTTGAAAAAGGTTCCATTCAAGTTGTGAAACGTTCTTGATCAAGTATAAATGGAGATCATAGCATTCATTAGATAAGTGCTGTTTTTTCATATGGAGATATTTAAGTTCGTTTTGAAGCCAACATTTTTTCACTTTGTTTTGTGTATATCTTATGTGATGATTTAATCGTTCTTTAATTTGTACTGATTTTAAATGTTTAGGTATGAGACGTAATGTTAAACACCATTTATTATTTAATAAAAGATCGTACAATGTACATAGATTATTCAATTTCCTTGCTCCACCGAGCAAATTACTCTCTGGTACAGTACTCTGTAAGGAATACATGTCTTTTCCCGCACACCTTTATGTGGTACGATCACAATGCATGTTGCATAGTTCACAAACACACTGTTCTCTTGGGCCATGGTGCTACTTGTTGCTGCAACATTTGAAGTGAAATCCGTGTACAGCGAACCTTGTCATCATGTGTAGAAGGTCGTAGTCGGCCTGTTTCCATTCTGTCGTGACCATTGCGTCGGTGGAATAGAATTCGTCCCATATTTCTTCTTTCTTCATACGAAGTTCCTTGATTGCCTCATTGTATGCATCTGTGGTGGTTAATATCAGCTGAATATGTAGCTCTTCGATGTAGAGTTGTTCTCTTGCAAGTTCGTAGACAAGACGTGAGCGAGTGTACTTCGAGAGTCTTAGGGCCTTTTTTAAATATGTCGCCTTTAATTTTTCTCTAGAAGGTCTCTCTTTGTCAGGTATGTCCAAATTGCTGGTAGCCCATATGTAACGACCGGAGTGATTTTTACTTTTAAGAGTTTCAAGGCAGTATCTAATGAAAGTCTATGTAATTGTCTACTGTCATCCATTGCAATGATCGCCGCGGTGGTTTTTTGATTTATGTGTCTTCTAAATGCTGTGCCATGTGTTTGAAAAGTTACTCCAAGGTACGAGAAATTATTCACCCGTTGCAAATTCTTGCCGTTAATTATGACATCGTCTTTATTTGTGGGTCGTCCACCCTTCCTGAAGACCATTAATACTGTCTTGTCCTCATTTATGTGAAGATCATTTTCATTTGCCCATGATGTTAGTTGGTTACAAGCTTCTTGTAATTTGTCTCTTGATCTTGACATTAGTGCCATGCCATCCGCGTAGCAACTCCGTTTGCCACATCCATAACGGCGATATTAAATAGAAGAGGACTCATTGGGTTGCCCTGTGGGATCCCGTTAGCCCGTTAGCCTGGGCTAATGGTTGTCTATTTGGATGTAGTTGCATGGTAGAATGTTGTTGACCATTCTTGTGAGGTAATGCTCGTTTACTAGAAGTGCCGTCAGTTTGTTGATAATATTTTCTCTATTCACAAGGTCGAATGCTTTACTATAATCTATGAATACAGTATAAAGCTTTCCTCGCTGATGTCAGAGGGCTTCATGTATTTCATCTTGGAGACATGTCACTGCGTGCATTGTTGATCGTCCTTTTCGGAAACCAAGTTCTTCCTCCGGAAGTCTTTCGTCTATCAGATCTGTTAGTCTGTTGGTAATGATCTTTGTGAATATTTTAAACAGTGCACATTCCAATGCAATGCCTCTGTAACAACTGGGGTCTCCTATATCCCCTGTTTCTTTATATAAGACTTTTTTATTGAGTTTCTCCATCTGTCTGGTATACTTGAGTGAATGAGGCATTGGTTCATGAGGCCGACCCATGTTTCTTTTAATAATGTCGACGTCATTTGTAAATGTTCATTAAATATTTGGTCTTGCCCGCAGGCTTTTCCTTTCTTTGACTCTTTGATGGCATCTTCCATCTCGCTTGTAGTGATCGGTTTGATGTCCTGTATGTTTCTGTTCAGTTCTTTAACGAGGGCGGATCTGGTTTCTTTAGACTGTAATATACCTTGGAAGTGTTTTTTCCATGACTCCATTGGGATCTCGCTTGGGTATTTTGGTTGCATAGGTTGTAGTGCCATGAATGGATGACATTCAGCCGCTTCTATTAGTTTGGTTTCTTCTAACGCTAGGTACGCTTTCCTAGCGTTCTTCAGCACTTCCTTGTGTTCTTTATTTTTCATGGCATACTCTTGTAGGTCTTCTTAAGAAAGTGATTTCTTGGCCCTCTAGAGTTATCTGTCGTGATTTATAACATACCGCGTTGAACCACGGTTTGGATCTCCTTTGATTCCACTGTATTGGTATGATTAGTTGATGAATTGTCTCTTCTATTGCCTGGAGAGCTTTGTCAATGTTGCCTTTGTGTCTATGGTTTGTTGCACATGCGTTTTCCTGTATCGCTATTTCCAGTCTCTCCACATCTATTCTTCGTAAAAGGTGATTTTTCATAGCGCATGTCTTAGCAGGCAGTAGATCCCTTACGATGACAACGGAGTGGCAAATAGGTACAGTACATGCTTCCTAATTGTAATGTTATCAATTCCTTCTTGGCTCGTGTGGCATAGGTTTTTCATGTTTTCATGTACTCGAGCCGTTTGGACCATAGTACGTCTTTAGCGTAGAGTCACTGAGTAAAGTGAAGCCTTCTCCTAGGATGTAGTCAATAACCTGCGCGGTTTTCAAATTCGGTTTATCCAATTTACAATTCAGATCACCTGCTAATATTATTGTCTCATTTCTTGGTATGTGGTTTAGCGTTGTGTTTATTTCGTCTATTATATCTTCCGCATTAAATGCTGGTTGGAAGTCTGCACTGATGATACTGCATACTCTTGTTTGGACTACCAGTATATTTTCTGTCTTGTACACTACATGGAAAGGTGATAATTTGGGTTTTAACAGGCATGTTATTCCCCCTCTGTCTTCCTAGTGCTCCTTGTAATGCCATAGTATGTATCGCATAGTGATTAGGTGGATCCCATGATTTCGTGAGGAAAGTTTCCAATAATATAACAATGTCATGTTCGTTGAATATATTGATTTCCAGCATATTGTTCGCGGTGATTAGACCTTCTACGTTCCAGATCAAGCATTTCAGTTCCATTTTCCTGCGTATCTCTCCTGTCCTGTTATTTTGTGTGTCTTTACTCTCCGAACGCAGTGTCCTAGACATGTCTTGTGGCGATCTGTTGTCCAGATTGCATGCTTGATCCTTGTTGCCTGAACCGAAAGGGCCGGACTAGCACTCTTTCTGGCCAGAAATTTGGGTCTTGTAAGGGGTTCAGGTACCTGAAGTCTATTCCCAGTTTGTATGCTTTGCTCGTTCTTTTGGTTTTTAACGTTTCGATTTCAATGTCTCCTTCTATACCGTTTGTCTGAAGATAGTTTATTATTGCCACCGGCTCCGTGTCGCTGTTCAGTCTGCCTACGTAGAACCAAGCTTTCTTCGGGGATGCTCGTAATTGAAGGTCTGCGTTGTTTCTCGATCCAATCACTATGGTTCGTGAGTGATTTGCTCTGTTTTCTTGACATTTTGGTCCACTTCTTCGTTGACAGGTAATCCACGGTCCTCCGTCATCCTGAGTATTCTCCAACTCTTCCGGTTCTTCTCTGGTTTCACTTTCTGGATTTAAGGCTTGCTCTGATATATTCCCTTTGTGCATTTCATTCTGTTTGTTTGCTTGGCGTTTCTCAATAGCCCTAATCATATTGGTAGTTGGGTCAAGAGCTGGTTGCTCTTCCTTTTGTTGACCTGTTAGGTGTTTCCCGGTAATCCAAATCCTGTTGTCAACGGGTGCGGGGGCTTGTCGTTTTTCCCTAATCGTGGCCTGGATTTGAACTTGTGGTAAGGATTTTTCTTTAATTACGGTCTGCCGTGGCATTCCATTGATGAATTCAGTTCTTAAAGTGGTTTTTATTTCCTCACGTATTCTCTTTTCAAGGCATGGTGTCCACAGAATTTTCAATGTCAATTTTCCTGACTATTCCTGACCATTTTTCAACAAAATTCCTGACTCGCGAAGTCATCGTAACATCGGAAAAGTGGTTTACTGAGCAAATATACAGTATATATAATTATCTCTCTTATTTGCAGCCTCCACCATCCCCATAGCTGCCCAACGCACGCCTCTTTATTCATTTAAAATACAAAATAAAGTAAATTATAATGCAATAATACGTAAATCAAAGTACTTAATAACCTAAACTACATTGATGGGGTTGCCACATCCCTACGCCAACGCAAAAAAAAGGCGTACAAAAAATAGGTAAAAGAGGTTTTTACTATGATGTACTGTAAAAATGGAAACTTACCATTATGTCCAATGAGTTATTGCTTTTTATCTTCAGAGTTTAGTTGAATTAGTAACATCAAAATCATCATCATCTTGAGCAGTTTCCAACCGCTGGTCGGGTCTGCTTGGAACATAAGCCTCTCCATCGTTTCCTGTCCATCCACCATCTCTCGTCATTTACTGTGTCCCAGCACACTCCTCTTTCCTTCACACTCTTCTTAACTCCTTTTGTCCATCTGTCCCTTGGTCTTCCCCTTGGCCTCCTTCCCGTCATTTCCATTCCAAACGTCTTCTTCGGTATCCTCTCCTCTTGCATCCTCCTCACATGTCCATACCATTGTAGCCTAGATCGCTCTATTCTATTTTGCAATGGTTCCTCTCTTACCATCTCCCTGACTCTCTCATTCCTTACTCTGTCCATTCTTGTCACTCCTACCCTACTCCTCTGGAACTTCATATCCACTGCTCGTATTTTATTCTTGTCCCTTTCCTTCATCACCCATGTTTCTGAACCATATGTCAAAATTGGCACAAAGTAGGTCTTGTAGATGATTCCTTTACATTTTTGTGGTACATCTTTATTTCATATCATCCCCCTAACACTCTTGAAAAATCCATCTGTGCACCTTCCCCTCTCATTTATTTCCATCCTATTGCCTCCCTTTTCTTCAATTATGCTTCCCAAGTACTTGAAGCATTCTACTTTCTGCAACTGCTGTCCTCCAAGTGTTATGCCCATATCCAGTCTGTTCTTCTTCCTCGTTGTGATGACCACCTCACTCTTTTGTGCTGAGAACTTCATCCCATATGATAACACTACCTTCTCCCACTCATCTAATTGCTCTTGTAATTCTTCCTCATCCTCTCCCCATACCAGAAGGTCATCAGCAAACAACATTGCCTTCATTTTCCTTTCCCCAATGCTATTTACCACTTTTCGTATGATTTCATCCATCACCACTATAAATAACAGGGGTGAGAGGGCACTTCCCTGTTTCAGACCACTCTCCAGTTGAAACCATTCCGTTCTCTCTCTTCCCACCTTTACACAGCTTTTGCTTCCCTCGTACATTGCTTTCACTCTTGCCACTGTCTCCTTGTTCACTGCTTTTGCTCTCATTGCTTCCCATAACTTGTTTCTATTAATACTATCATATGCTTTCTCAATATCCAAGAAGGTCATCACCAGATCTTTCCCATATTCATAATGGTGTTCTTGTAGCTGTCTTACTGCAAAGATGAGGTCAACTGTTGACCTTCCTGGCCTGAATCCATACTGTTCTTCCCTCAGCCCATCTTCAACTTCCGTCCGAATTCTTCTCTCCAGTACCTTCTCAAATATTTTGGCGCAGTGGCACATGAGTGTAATTCCCCTGTAGTTCTTGCATTCCTTCCTACTTCCCTTTTTAAATATGGGTATTATTATCCCTCTTTTCCAGTCCTCTGGTATTTTCTTCTCCCTCCATATCACTTTCATTACTCGAAAGAGCCACTGTGTTCCTATCACCCCTGCTGCTCTCACCATCTCCACACTCACTTCGTCTATTCCCGGTGCCTTTCCCCCTTTCATCTTCTTTAATGCTTCCTCCACTTCTTTCCATGTCAATTCCTTCTCTGAAATGTCTTGGTCACTGTCTGTTTCTTCCTCCACAATGTCCACTACGCTGGTTTTAGTTGGATTTAGGAGTTCCTTGAAGTATTCTCTCCAGATAACCTTTACTTCTTCCATATTTTCGACCTCCTTTCCATTCCTGTCCACCATTCTGACATTTTCCCCTGTATCTCTTCTCTTTGCCTTTATCATTCCATACAACACTTTCTTACTGCCATCACAGTCCTCCTCCATCATTTCCGTCCATTTCTCCAGCCATTTCTTTTTCTCTTCCTTCACTACTTCTCCTGCTTCTTTCTTCCGCTCTTGATATTCTTCTCTTGTTCTGTCTGTCCTCTGTTGGAACCATTTCCTGAATGCTTCATTTTTCTTTTTCACTGCTTCCTTAGTTCTGGGGTTCCACCATGGTGTTTCCTTCCACCTTTTCTTTCCACTAGTTCTGCCACACACGACTTCCGCTGCTTCTACCAACACGTCCTTGAACCTATTCCATTCTTCTCACCTGTTTTCGGATCATCCTTCGGTAATTTGTTCCTCACTAATATCTGGAACTTCTCCTTATTTCCATCCTCCTTCAGCTTCCATGTCCTTATTCTTCTTTCTTGGTTCTCAGTTCTCCTCTTTTCCTTCAGTCCTCTCACCTTGGCGACCAGCAGACGGTGGTCACTGTCCAGGGCTTCTGAAGGTATTACCCTTATATCCGTGATACTCTTCTTTGTCTCCTTCCCGCATAGAATATAGTCCACCACTGATTTCCTAGTCAAATCCCTGCTGTGCCAAGTAATTTTATGGCTCTCTCTCTTCTTGTACCATGGGTTTCCAACCATTAGCCCATTTATCTTGCACAGTTCCAACTATCTCTCTCCTTCCTTATTCCTGTTTCCCCATCCTTCACCACCAATCACTTACTCAAAACCTCTTCTATCAGTTCCGACATGGGCATTTAGGTCTCCCATGACTATCAGGTCTCTCCCCACTAACTGCTTCTGCAACTCCTCTTCAAACTCGTCCTTCTCGCCTTCTGTGCATCCCACCTGTGGTGCATAGACTTGCAGAATGTCCAGGTTTCTACCTTTCACAGTGATTCTGGCTCTAATTATTCTATCACTTACCCTCTTTACTTCCTCCCTCAGACCTTCTCTCACCACTATTCCCACTCCATTTCTCTTCCCCTCCTCATTTCCTATCCAGTATAGCTGCAAGCCATTTCTCAGTTCTTTTCTTCCTTCCCCTCTCCATCTGGTCTCTGCCAGTCCGAGTACATCCAGTTTTCTCCTCTCCATCATATCCACAACCTCCTCCACTCTTCCTGTCAATGTAGTTATAAGTAACATCAAAATATGGCTGTAAAAAACACAAAAAATTATAGTTAATATAAAATTTCCAGACTTTCTAATACTTTTAGCCATTTTTACCTGACTCACGCCAATTTTTCACACTTTTTCCTGACTTTTCCTGACCAAAAACAAAATTCCTGACTTTTCCTGCTTGTGGACACCATGCAAGGCCGTTTTCCATGAAATCTAGGATTGTCTGGATTTTCTCTTCAAAATACTCTACGGATTTCTCTTTTGATGATTTTGTCAGTAATTGGGGTTTGCAGTTACTGCATAGCCACGTTAGTTTGCAATTTTTTCTTTTTATTATAGCGAATTCACCTCCGGTCAATCCAAAACACTGCGTGCTGCCATCAATAGCAGCCTTCACATTCAACAGCATTCTCGTTGCTACCTACATTTTTGTGGCATATCTCGCATTCATGCATTCTTTGGTTTATCTGTTGCGATGGTTGCGACCCTGTCTCTGTAATCTCCGTGGAGTTCGTCATGTTGACTTTAATATTTCTCGTGTTACGGACTCTAGCTATATATTCTTTGCTTAATGAATTGCGTTGGCAGTACTGTTGTCGTTCTTAACCTACAAAGGTTATCTTTGGAATTGCATAAAGCAATTAACCGTGCACACGTTTGTTAGTGTAATATAAACACGATTACTTACATAAATTCTGGTTGCACTGGTCTTATCATTCAAAATAGTCTTTAAAAACATACCCACTATGTGGTGTTCAAACACTATTATTTACACATAGGCTAACTGCAGCGATGATATTCAAACGTGTTGTTTCAACCGTTACACTTACTAATTGATCGATTTATTACTTATTTATGATCTGCATTCTATTCACGTTAAAACGTTTACCCCTCACTTCTGATACCACTCGGAACACATTTATTTTGTATAATTTTCACTCGCTATTTCACTCGTGATTTGAACTGTCCGCCATCACACTCACTTAAGAATTGTAATGTAAATGAGATAGCTAACCATCTAGTTCAAACCTCTCGAACAGGAAAGGACAAGAAGTTCACTAGACTCGGGAAATCACAACTTTATAAGTAAAGAGAAGCTATTAATGCCGTTATTCAACTACAAGAATCTTGCTTTCATTGTATTCATAACGTTTGGATAAATATTAGAATTGTCACCTATTTCCACATCAGGCATTTTTCTTATACAAATCACACCGAATTCTCCATCCTATACCATTCTAACGAATAATCAGCTGTAGCTTTTTGTTTTTTCCATTCCATTTATGGAAATAGGTTATAACACCATATCCGACTATAACCTTGATAATGAAGCTAATAAGGATCAGTTCAGGATCTTATATTTGAATGCCCGCAGCTTAAGAAGTGAAGGAAAATTTGATTATTTTAAGCTAATTATCAGTCAATTGTGTTTCCCTGATGTTATAGAGTTACAGAGAGCTGGTTTTCAAATGAAGAGGTAAAGTACTACCTGCTAAACAATTATGACCTACTACATATATCCAGGAATGAGATTAGGGGAGGTGGTATTTGCCTCTACACTCATAAAAATTATAGTGCCAAACTAATACATACCATTAACAGTACCACACACAGTGTTCTTGTCTCAAGTCTTAAAGTTAAAAATATGCACGTAAACTTTGTCTTAGCTTATAATCCACATACCACCAATGCACCAAACTTCCTCCCTGATCTGGAGCTTGCCCTTACTAAATGTAACTCTAACAAAGTCATCTTGTTTGGTGACTTTAACTTCAATATACTCAACAAAACAGATCATTATACTGTACAGTACCTGGATATGACACTCAGCAAAGGTTATACATGTATAAATCCCAACCTACCAACTAGGCCTAGCAGTAAGTCTCTTCTGGATCATTTATTTCTGAACTTCAATGCTAACACCAAGGTGGCAAATATAGTTAATGATTTTAGTGACCACAACATCTTAATATTACATCTGGAATTACCTAGCATTAAAAAAAGAAGGGATAATATTGCTACTACTTATAAAAGAATATCATATGATAACGTATATCACTTAATGTTATTAAATCCATTTCAGTTTTTAGCGGATGATACTGGAGAGATGTACTCTGAATTAGCTGATTATGTTAAAAATGCCTGTGCATTGTCATGTACAGAAACTATCATACAACCAAAAAAAAGTAATTTCCCACCTTGGGCTACAGAGGAATTCATTAACTTAACTCACAGAAAAAGTGTTTTATATGCAAAGACACTAAAACCTTGGTGTCATCCACTCACCACAGAAGAGTATAAAAAATGTAATAATAAAGTAACAACACTTCGAAGAGAACTTAAACGAGATTACTTTAACAATAAGTTAAAAAATAATTATAACAATCCAAGAAAAACGTGGCATGTCATAAATGAAGCACTAAATAACAAAACAAAACCAGAGTCTATATCATGTAATAAATTAACAATTGATGGCAAAGATATGATCGAATCAGAATCGATAGCTAATGAATTTAACAAATTCTTTACAAATATAGGATCCAACCTAAGGCCAGTAGACCCACACAGTCCCAAAACATCTATGATAAACAATGCAGGTAGACTGTATAATTTTACTCCCACATCAAAGGAAGAAGTAATAAAAATAATTGATTCTCTAAAATCCAAAAATAACCCAAATGATGATATAAACAGCATGGTAATAAAAAAGTGCAAACAGATACTAGCCAAATCGATCTCAGATTTGACCAATAAGTCTTTGGAAACTGGCATCTTACCAGATCCTTTGAAAATTGGTAAAATAGTTCCTGTTCATAAGAAGGAATCTAAAGATGATCCAAACAACTATAGACCTATAACTATATTGCCTGATCTGTCAAAAATCTTTGAAAAAATTATAAAAAGCAGGCTGGTGAAATTTTTCTTTCAATGCAACTACTTCTTTAAACACCAGTATGGGTTCCAAGACTCTCTAAGTGTACTTGATGCTTTATTTGATATTGTCACAAATTTAGAGAAATCGCTAGACGAAGGCAATATATCAGCAGGTCTATTTGTGGATCTACAGAAGGCATTTGACACTGTCGATCATAATTTATTATTGTATAAGCTGCATGATGCAGGCGTCCGAGGAGTAGCGCATAGTTGGATCAAAAATTACCTAAGTAACAGATATCAGTATGTACAAATAAACAACGTTAAAAGCGCTCTTACTAAGAGCGTCAGTGGTGTACCACAAGGATCAGTTTTAGGCCCTCTACTTTTCATAATTTATGTGAATGATATCAATAATTGTTTGCTACAGGGCCACTTAACACTATTTGCTGATGGTATCAGTTTAATATATAGCACAAAATCCAAACAAGAACTTGCAACAAAAATAAATGATGATTTAAAAGTCCTGGACAACTGGTGTAAATTAAATGGATTGCTGCCTAGTAAAAAAAAAGACAAACTATATATATTTCACTAAACCTAGCAACAGCAAAGAAACCATGATTCCTGTAACACTACATAATACAGTAATTGAAAGGGTCTCATCAATAAAATATCTCGGCCTGAATTTTGATGAACATCTGAGCTGGCAAGAACAGATATACAAAGTTAAGCAAAAAATTCTTCCTGCAATAGGAGCAATATACAAATTACAACATGTTCTTCCATCTCATATATTAAAAACACTGTATTACAGTCTAGTACATAACCATATAACATATATGTGCAGTATTTGGGGAAGATGCACTACCACATTATTAAATCAAGTAAGTACTCTCCAGAAAAGGGCAATTAAAGCAGTTTATTCCCTTCCCTTACTTACCCATACAGCAGATTTAGTTCGAATCTCAGGAATCCCCCTTCTAGAAACCTGTATAAAAGTATCTGCTTCTCTGTTCATACATAAAAGTGGAGAACTCTCGTATAAAGGCGCAATAAGGTTTCCTCTACAAGCACAAAACTATGAGTATAACACCAGAAATTCCAAGAACCTTGCAATTCCCAGGGTCTACACCTCTAAATACGGCACCAAAAGCATATTTAACCAGGCTATAAAGGATTATAATACTCTCCCAGCACATATAAAGTCAATAAATCCTGTCTTAACATTCAAAAAAGCCCGCAAACAATTCTTCACAACTACACTCTGATACTTCCTAATTTATAAAATTAATAAAACCTTGAATAGTAACTTACTGTCATTATAAAATACTCTGTAACTTTGTTTTTGTATGTTAAATAATATTTAATATTCCTTATTATAAAACAATGTATAGTCCTACTATAGGGCCTTGCCCTCTAGGACATCCTCTGTATGGCTTCGGTGGCGTAGTCGGTAGCATGCTGAACTGCTGTGCCCAAGATAGCGGGTTCAAACCCGGCCGAAGTCGTCGGATTTTTTAAGAGCGTTAAAAATCCTTCAGTATGCCTTCCTTCGGAGGGGAAGTAAAGCCGGCGGTCCCATGTCATAGATTTATGGCATGTAAAAGATCCTTTCACAGACTAAACTTGTGTAAAGCAAAATTTGTTAGGTTAGATTTCGTCAGAACGCTCTATCAAAGTTCCAACGTTCACCTCTAGGTATCATTGATATCTGGTGGCGAAAGTTGGAACTACTTGAAATTGAACGGTACTTGTAGCTCGCCCTTTAGGGTGTCCGCTGGAAGCAGCTACAGACTCAGGCGAGCCGAACATGTACTCGGACACTCCCGGCACTAAAAGCCATACGATAAATAAATAGATAAATAAATAATGTATGAAAATAAATTTAAAAAATAAATACATCAAGGTAGGTTATAATAAATTATATGAAGTAGATATTTTATCACACTCATATGCTGGTTAATTAAATTTCTTTTATTTATATAACATCTTTTTCTGGCATATTTGATTTTTTTCTAACAGGTTATTTTCAAGTCGACATATTAACTGGTTGGCATCTATTCAAAATTTTAAACTCCGTATTGAAGAAAGATTCAGCTTATTCATTCACGCACTGAATTAATTATTGATTTTAGAACTTAATTTCTAAATTATTTTATGTATATTATTTTGATAAAATATTTTTATTATATAGCTTAACATTTATTTACAATCACCAGTAATATTTCTCGCTTTTTAACTACATTTTGAAAATTATTGTAAAAGGACCAGTATTATATTTTATTTTATTTAATACAGAATTGTAAGGATATCCATTTTAGTATTTTATTTCATTTTATTACAATTTTATCATTAACATTTCATTTCTTATTTAGATTTAAGTGCATATTTTGGTTTAATTCTTAATTGATTTTAATTTTTTAGCTGAAGATGACCTCATTGAAGGTCGAAACATGTCCTATATATAAAAAATATATATGTGTAGAGTATTGATTTGGCATATAATTTTAAAATTTAACAAAACTACAAGTAAAATGCATGAATGCCTTCAAACATCACCTGAGCTACATCAGATAGAACAGATTGGTAGATAAACAAATGTGGAATTAACAAAAATCATTTCTTTTTCACTTGTTTACCTTCTGTGAAGTTTTGATTGATGACTTCTGAACAATCACTCCTCCAATAACCCAATCACTGGTAACATCTCCATTTGTTACATGGTACTTCACTCTAGCCATTGGAATTGCCGTACGGCCTACCATCCGACCTTGGAGCTGTCCAGATGTGATGAGAGGATTTCTACAAAGAAAAGATTATAAAGTGCCATATTTTGATAATATGTAAACAAGTTGATACTATTTGATAGTGAAGATTAGGATGGAAGCAACCATAAGCCAGAAACCATCCCAGCATTTGCCTGTTAGAGTAGAAGTGAGAAACCACAGAAAACCACTTCCAGGATGACCAAGATGGGAATCGAACCCACCTCTTCTCAGTTTTGCCTCACAAGGCTGAGCGTACCCTCATTCCAGCCCTCAGACCAGAAATAAATTTCTTGGCAGAGCTGGGAATCGAACCCGGACCTCCAGGACAACTGCCTAGAATGCTAGCTGCTACATCACGAGGCGGTCAGAGAAGTATTATTCCCCACCCAATTTAATTGGGTACATTAACGTGTTGGCTGACTGAAAAGCAATTCTTTTACTAGACTTAAATTAATTCATCTTAAAATAGGCTATAAGAGAAGGAAACACGTATACATATTACTGAAGAACAAAGCAGGAACGAGGAGAAAAATACAATTATGTTTGCCCTTTAAGTATGAAATCATAGCCATGCTGATGCATTGTGGACTTGTTTCCTTTTGTTGTAACATTCCACTTGAAACTTAATACAAATCTTTAGTTTGCAAATATCATATCATCTTGTTTCTACAAACACTATGTGCCCTTCGCAGAAATCCCCCAATTTTGTAATTAGGACATAAATACTAAATATCACAAAATTGAAATACTATACAGCATACAATACTTACTTGATTCGGATTCCAAATATAGGATCTGTATAGACATCACTAGGCTCAGATTTAAGTGATCTTAAAGCAGTAGGAGCACCACCACTGCTCTTCCACAACGAATTACCAGTACTATTCCTAGGCAACTCATTTCTAAATATTGATTTTTCCTTTAATATTTGATCCTTATCATCAAGCATATGTTTGATACTTCTGCCATAATCATTATATTTTGCATCCATACGGTAGCGGTTATCTTCATCATCTGAGGAATCAGTATCTCCATTATGAATTAGGCTTTTTCCAATATTTTCTTTTGATGGACTGTTTTTCTTTTTCTTCACAGAGTCACCTGTAAAATAATTATAGAAATTTTATAATATACTGTAATAGAAATAGTCTCTCTCAAAACAGTCATGCTCGGAAGCACAAGAGTTGAGAATAAGATGCCTCCAATGGGACTCAAACTTAAATCCCCCACATTGCAAGCAGGCACACTAATTAACAGCATGACAAAAGAGCCCATTCAGGGGCAGGTATTTATGGATATTAATTTTATCATTTGATTCT
Source organism: Meconema thalassinum (assembly GCA_946902985.2). Lineage (NCBI taxonomy): Eukaryota > Metazoa > Arthropoda > Insecta > Orthoptera > Tettigoniidae > Meconema > Meconema thalassinum. The sequence continues at coordinate 1,803,626,536 of OX336388.2, read as the reverse complement.
TTTTAATGTTAGTGTTGGTTCATACTCTTGGCATAGATAAAGGGATATTGTACAAAATAAAATTCTTTTGGAATTTGAATATAACTCGGTATGAATAATATTTTCCATATAGGCTAATTAACATGGATGGATTTAGGTAAAACTGCTAGGCCTATATGGCCAAACAAAATTTTTCACTGTGGTGAAACATGATTTATGATTAGGGCTCGGATTTTTAGGTGCTAAGAATTGGGAAAATATTTATTTTTTATGTATTAAAAATACCAGAAATATGTGACAAAAAAGTAAAAATATTTAATTATAATTTAGTTTATTAATGTGATTATAAACAATATGCAGTACCCATGAATGCAATTTATGCTATGTCTCACTGACTGCTGAAGCATTACAATACACGAGATACATCATCGGGTTGTGGAGAAAAGTTCTGCCCTAAAACTTCCCCACACGGGAGAACGCATCAGGCGAGAGCCTGGACAAAATAACTACAATTGGTCAAGAAAATTAGACTGAAGCGGTGCGGGGTAGTGGGCATGAAATACATCACTAGAAAACCAATGTAGGTAACCACACATTAACAATGTTTATTTCTAATAATAAATTTATAACCAATAAACAAATTGCACTTAAGTGCTTATCACAGAAATGAATAATTATAAATGGAACAAAGTGTGAGGGCCTGATGACAGAAACCCAGACTAAGGAAATGCCAATGAAACAAGCTTGCTTAATTCGAGAGAAGTTGAGCTTAACATTAAAAAAAAATGCACCTTATAAAAAAGAACCATAAAACTGATTAAGAGTGTAAGATAACTAGTATGATTTAAATTCTTCATAAAATTGAACTTATCTTCTCAAAGGGTTGAAGAGCCAGCTCCTTAAAAGTTCCAGCTAGCATAAGCGTTGATTAAGAAGTCCTCACAGTTTCTTCTGAAGGAGGCGTACATGGCCTAGAGATAAGTACACAATTGATAAAAAGGTCAGCTCTCTCTTCTTCTCTTGCGAAGGAATGACACTTATAGCGTCCAAGTGGTGATCCAGTAGCATTTTGGAAATTCGTTGGCGGCCGAAAGGACTGTAGCTACTTCGAAAGACGAATCAAAGTACCCCATCTAAGGTACGGCTTGAAGAGTACGACGGTTGGCAATTATTCTTGTCATCTTGAGCAATACGTCAGGGTGCAGATCTCGTGACGTAACTGCTAGGTAGCGTAGAGACTAGTGATGGTGTCATGAGATGCAGTAGCGGTGACCAGCAGGTTGAAGTGATCAGAAGTGATGATTGATCAGAAGTGGTGAAGAACGCCAGCAAGTGGCGTCTTAAATAGTGATCATGGAACAATCTCGAAGCTGGAGATTGCCTGACCAGACAAAGACCTGCCATTGGTCGAACGAAAGTCAGGGTGACGTCAGTCGACCCTGCTCAGCAGACAGCAGATCAACCAGTAGATGCCCTGTATGTCGGGAGTGAGGACGCTTGAGGTAGCGAGCGACTGGAACACTCAAGGTGAGAACTATAATATCTATGAATAGGTGATTGATAACAAGATTATGCATATGGTTTAAGCAATTAATACATTTACAAAGAAATAATTACCATTCGGGGATCTCGGTAACAAGAAACAAAATTTGACCGACAAATGGGCCAAGCTAAACATTGAAAGTATCACGAAAGTGATCAGGTTGTCCAACACAAATGACCGACGATTATCGCAAAACACTTATTCAGAAGACGCGAAACTGCGGCAATATGTTTCTTGCCCTTGAGGTGTTGTGTAACTTGAGATCGCTGTTCAGCCTTCATTACTTTCCCACATGGTTGGCAGAACAGAATGCCCCCGTCAGAGGTAAAATTATCTTTAAATTCTGCAACAGACGATAACTTGCAGTTGTTATTATTTTAGGCATCGTAGAACTACCTTACACTTCACAGTGTCAGAAATGAACTGCATGTGAGTGACACTGGTTCCAGGTAGCTGGGAGAGGGGGAGGTCTAGCACGTGGTGCAATATGGCTATGGACAAGGAAATCCCTGGCTTCCACAGTGAGTGGCACGGGGCGACAAGTTAAGAATAACACAGTTGCAGGCTGACATGAGCTCTGCATGATGATTAGATAGCTCACAGTTTCTTCCCCGTTGAAGTAACAAAGAACTAAAATGCAATAAAGTGAAAGATCTAGGCATACTGATTTTAAAATATGTAAATATTATGTCTTTTTATGTGCTAATAAGTGAAAAGCAGGAATTTATGTATTTATAGAAAAAATGCTTAAAATATGTATTTACATAAAAAAAATATTTATTTACCTAAAAATCCTAGCCCTATTTATGATACTTTTGAATAATTTCGCCTACATTATATTTATTTAATGATATCATATACCAGTGGCCTGTTTGCCATCTCTTGATGAATACAGTACATTTTCATTTGTCAGTTGGCACAGGCTAGAGTAAAAGGTGGCTTTTCACCGATGTCTCAGTCTCACTCATGGCTGTGATTATATGGAAGCTACTGAGGTATGGGTGGTGCTTAGTAATGGCATTCAGGGCACAGTCAGTGCCTGTGAATGCTGTGAAAGGTTCTACTCATGGGGTTAGGACTACTGTTCTGACTCAGTGAGGAAAGCAATGGCAAACTACCTCACTCCTCTTCTTGCCTAGAACGCCTCAATATAGCGCTGCCTTGGGTTTTTGTGGGTATCTACTCACATAACCTAACGGCGGTGTTTTTGAGGATCCAACCAGCCTTCGGGCTGACTACCTAACAGACAGATCATATACCAGTACAGTAAATAATACTAAAACTTAGTTTAATTTACAAAATATTTTAGAGCCATAGTGTGATCAATGGGATGCTGTTATGCAGAAAGGATCTAAGCACAAAATGGTGAAGTTGACTTACAATATCGCTGCCATCTAGTAAAAATATGTATATATAAGGTGCGTTCAAAAAGTAACGAGCCGGAGGCTGTAATGCGCAAACCGCTGATGACATTGGCTAATCGTGGCGTGTGTAATGAGGTGAGGTTCCAACCAGAGCGTGGAAGGTCACAGCCTGTCGCTAGAGGGCACGCGTGCGCGTCAAGATACAAAGCCAGCAGCAGCATGCATCAATCGTCCAACGCTGCCAGTCGCATTGCAAACAGTAACATGGAGGCGTCAAACGCAGAGCAAAGAGGTGTTGTTCGGTTTCTGACAGCGAAAGGAGTAGGGGGAACGGACATTCATCGCCGAATGTCACAAGTGTACGGCGAACACTGCATGTCCCTTGCAAGGGTCAAGGCGTGGCACAAGCACTTCAGGGAAGGACGGGTGTCGTTAGCCGACGATGCCCGGTCTGGGGCACCCACCTGCATTACCGAAGAGAACGCCCAGCTGGTTGATGCACTCAATACCCAGGACCGCCGAGTGACAGTGAACGTCATAGCCGCCGTGGTCAGATTGAACGTCGGAAGTGTGCACACCATCATGAAGGAACGACTGCACTTAAGGAAAGTGTGTGCCCAATGGGTGCCCCACAGTCTTCAACCACACCAGGAAGTATGTCGAATGGCCTACTGTCTTGGTCTTGGTTGGACGATAGATGCATGCTGCTGCTCGCTTTGTATCGTCATGTGATGTGCACACGTGCCCTCTAGCGACGGGCTGTGACCTTCCACGCTCTGGTCAGAACCACACCTCGTTACACACGCCATGATTAGCCGATGTCGTCACCGGTTTGCGCATTACAGCCTCCGGCTCGTTACTATTTGAACGCACCTTATATTTACAGGAATAGAATAGTATGTGCTAGCCTATAATACTGGTAGGCCTACTTCATAAAATTAATGTTTGGATTTGCAGATCCATTACCAACTTTTGACTTACTTTTCTCAAACCTACATTGTGGCACTTGGATCCTTTCTGTTCACTTCATTCAGTAATCACTGTTTCCCTTATTTAAATCAAATTGCTGTAGAATAGTTTACATTTCCAAACTTTATATATATATATATATTATGAAATTTATTCATTTTTAATAATAATATTATTTATTGCAGCCAATGGCCATATATGATGCAATCACACATAGGCCAATATACAAAAATCTATAGTTTAGATATACGGTAGTATTTAACTATCACAGAATTTCGTTAGAGAGGTTTGTCTGATTTTGCATTTCATCACATTGTATCCTATCACAGTGGTCATCAAAGAATTTGCATTGACTCAGTTCATATCTGGTTGATGATGGGTGTCTCTGGGGCAGATGACCTCGCTGTTCCACCCCTTAAAACAAACATCATCATCATCATCTAGGTGTCTATTTGCAGATTTTATAATAGAATACATGAACTGCAAAGCGAGTCATGATGTGCCTCAGTTCATAGTTAGCCATTACCCATTCTCTGTTGATCATCGCATCTGTAGAGAAGAAGTCTAACCATATTTCCTCCCTTTTGTCCTGAAGTTCCTGTAAAAAGCTTTGGAATGCTCTTGACATGGGCAACATTAATTCAAGTCTCAGATCTTCAATATAGAAGGATTCTCTGGCGAGTAGGTATACCAAGCGTGATGGAGTGAACTTAGAAACTCCCAAAGCCTTTTTCAAAAATCTAGCCTTCACCCTCAATTTCAGAAAACTTGTCCACCTAACCATGAACCAGTGAGGTTTTATCCAAAACTTGGTACAATAGATGCTATCCATGCTGCTCGCTTGCTCATCAAGAAACATCGTGAAAAACCAAGACACCACCACATGCTTTCCTCTACCTTGAAAAGGCATTTGATCATGTTCCACACAGTAGCGGATCCAGAGGGGGGCACCAGGGGCAAGTGAACCCCCCGAAAAAACAGTTGTTTGCCACATTGATATTGCCGATAAAAATGATTGTTTTTGCAAACTGCACTGCAAGTAAAATCTTTGCTGTATTGCCTGCATTCATAAATGTGGTCAATGTTTGTTATCATATAGTATGTAATTGCAACACTGTTAATATAATCGCTACATTGACATACAATTTTTTATGTTTAGGACAGGTAGAAGTATAAATATATTTCATAATCCTTTGTGCCATGGAGCGCCTTCCTATACTACTTGATTATTTGACTGGCCGTGGCCGGTATTTTTATTTATGTGACTAGATGTGAGTCAGTGATTGACAATGTTGGTACTATGTACATATTTTGTAACATTTGTGTAGTATACTTGTATATTGTCTACAGATAGTCACTATGATTGCATATGTTTTAATACATATTTGACTGTGTAATGTGCATTAAAGAGTGGAAATGTACATATTCTATATAATTAAAAAGTTTTTTTTACAAAATGACAATGACTTGTGTTATTGAAACTGAAACCAATAAACCATTTTAATATAATGAATTTCTTGTAGAATTATAAAATCTGGTGGTCGAATGTTATGTGTAGTGTGTGTAGATTAAATACAAATTTAGTAATTTTATTACATATTTTCTCTAGCTACTCTGAAATCCTCGAGTGCCCCCTCCGAGGTGAACCTCTGGATCCGCCACTGGTTCCATATGACTTGATTTGGCATGCCCTCCAAGATCATGGTGTCCCTGAAGTTTTGATAGATTGGGTCAAATTGCTATATGACAACCCAAAGAGCCAAGTTCAATCAGTGGCTGGATTATCTAGTGATATCCCAGTTTCTGTTGGCGTCCATCAGAGATCTGTACTTTCATCTCCCCTCTTCATTACAGTCATGGATACTGTTACAAAGGATCTACATAAATCTGTACCTTGGACCTTGCTATATGCTGACGATGTGCTTCTGAGGATAAGACTGATCTGCAATTAAAAGTTCAGGCATGGACCAAACGCCTCGCAGAATTTGGATTACGGCTCAACATTAAGAAAACTGAGTACTTGACAATCAATCAAAATGATGTGGTAGATGCGTCGTCCTTGTAGAGTAGATGTAGATGTGTTTGTGGATGTCCAACTTGTGGGTGTATGCGGGTTCAGTAGCGTAAGCCACATCCCCCTTGGGAGGTGTATGTCCTGAGGGTGTAAACCCTCTGGGGCATAACAACACGTTGTCTGTGTTTAGTTTCTGTCCCCAGAAACTGGTATTAGTGTAAGGGTGGCTGTGTTATTGTCTTCCTTCTTCTTCCTCTCGTACGGTGTGGATGTTGCGAAGTTGTGGGTCCAGCAGTTCCTTGGTGGTGTGTAGATAGAGTGTGCTCTCAGAGGGGTGGGTGTTAGGGTTGAAACAATGTTTGTTATGCATGCACGTATCATATTATTAAATATTACATGCGTGTCATAGTCACGATTCAATTATAAAATGTACATATTATAAGTCATATAAACAAAGCAATTTTGTGACGTATCTGTCGCATTGGATCGTGGAAAGAGGGGGAAAAAACATCGTTTAGTGGATATAGCAATCGAGCTAGATGAAAAAATTGCTCTTTGCATTCACCTGGTATAAAGTATAAATGCATAGTGTGTGAAAGAATGAAGGGAAAAAGAAACAAGATGTTCAGTAAAGAACATATAGCCTACTTTCTCCTAAATGTATGAGTATAGTTATAACTCGTTGTTATTATCAAAGAGTATAATAGAACTATTCTTTGTTGAAGACCTTAGAAACGATTTACCTCTACCAAACGCCACAACCTAGATAAAAACTGCTACCATCATTGAAGAAAGAAAGATAAGAAGTATCTAAAGAATGTTATGGATCTGGAGACATAATCGACCGGACTGGCGGCGTGGCTCAGCGGTAACGTTCTCGCTTGCTGGACCGTATGTTTCAGGTTCGTATCCTGGCGCAGTCAGCTGGCATTTGAGGGTGCACAAATGCGAGGGAGCCGTGTTAGTAGATTTACTGGCACGTTAAAGATCCCCTTCGGGACAAAATTCTGGCACCCCGGCGTCTCTAAAAGCAACAGTAGTTAAAAGGGACATAAAACCAATAACATTATTATTATTATTATTATTACATAATCGGCCTGACGCGGGCAACATCCAACTTTGAGTTGAGGCATGTCTTTACACGTCTGGCTGCGTATGACTTTCACAACCCTAATTGAATTAACAAATATTTCCATGACCCTACAGAGACGTGTGTATACCAACTATGTGGATATTTTCGATTGCTATTTGGCTGAAATAAAAGTATTAATTAATATCCTGAACTAGCACCAACGGTAGAGTTCAGATACTATGTGAAATCGTTTTGTTCTTTACTTCAATTAACATTTTCAAATAACGCACAATAGGCTGTTACAAACCCTTTAAATTAAAAAGTAAAAATGTATCGTAGTATCATCTTGTCATTCTTCAAATTCGATGCGCATAGAATGCCAATGGTATAGTAATCAATGGAGCCCCACGTAGACTAGTCGTGACATCTAGTGGTGAAATATCGAACAATATAATCCTAACAGAGCGAGTGCATTCTAGCGGCCAGAAGAAGAAACTTTTCAATAAAATCTGGAAGTTAATAAGTAGGTCGGTGTGCAGTTACCTTTTTGGCAGCTAGATGTCTCGAGTAAATCTGCTGGCGAATTATGTTTTAATTAAATATATATTTTACACCATAATATGCACAATATAACGCTTAATTTTAAAACATCTGAGTCATTACAAAACAATAAACATATAACATTTCAAGCAAAAAACCTAGCTCTGATCGGGTTTGAACCATAGGCATTTGAGCGATAGGCTAACGCTCTACCACTGAGCTAATTGTGTCAACAAATATCGTTCTATATAAAGTGAACTTACATAGAACTTGTGAGCAAATAATGATTTATACTAAACGATTTCATCACTGGAGTATATTATTTATATATAAAGCATTTCATACAACGTTTATTTATTTTGTATCAGTACGCTATATTGCATGCAATACTCAAATTAGTGAACTATAAGTCAGGCACAAGATATCCGCTGCCATCTTGTCTTATTACTGAATCGGCTCAGCTTTTTAAAATCACGTCTGCACTATAGTATTACAAAATAAACTTTTAATTTCGAACGTGCCTCTTCCTTTAGAACAGTTAAAACGATTCTCGGCTCCATAATTGGAACTGGTGGGTCCCATGATATGGATTATAAAGTTTGCATAATTCGCACGGCCGCCATCCTGAAATGGTATGGCGGACGACCTTGTAGTTTGGTCACAAGACGCATCCTATACGAAGGTATGTTGTTACCAAATTTGATAGAGATCGGATGATTTGGTTAGTCGTTATTTGATTTTACGTTTTGAACGTTTGAGTGGCCGCCATTCAGTTTTAGTAAAGATGGAGGCGATATAAAACATGACACTGAGGTGTCCTTTGCTAGTGCTACCTTTGTACCAAATTTCGTTCAATTCGCATTCACCGTGTTCGAATTGATAGGGGGGGGGGACAGACATTCAGAGTACACACACTCACACACACACAGACACACACAGACTCTCACACACACACACACACACACACACAGAGACTCACACACACACATACACACACACAGACAGACACACTTTTTTTGCCCTGCGTTGATCTCATAAGTCTACTTTCATTTTTTGCAAAAATCGAAAGTAGGCTAAAAATAGGTGCCCTGGGGTGTAAATTTAAGGGTGTGTATTAAAATAAGTTTATCGTGTGGGGAGAAATAGGGCACCTTCACATTTTATCGTTGTAGAGTGAAAGGAAGGAAAAACAGTATATTTATTGTTGACATTGTGGCAGTGTTATGGTGTGACATATTATGTGAGAGTGTGATAACATTTTTGACAAAGTATAGTATACATCAATTATAATGATAATAATAAGAATCATAATTGCAATAATAATAATAATAATAATCATCTTCATGCTAGTACAATAGAACAATGTGAGTATGGATTTTTCGTTATACTTATGTTATCAATAGTGGTGCCAATAATGCTGGGGTAATGTTAATTTCTGGATACGGTGATCCTAACTTTGCTTGTGTACTCTTACCTTATAATTTCAATTTACAATTTTGCTTTTTGTGCAATACCTTGTAGAGCTCTCTCTGCGGCCTCTTACTCTCGTGCGCACTCTACCATCATGCCTTGTCTACCACTCCCTATTCGGCTGTTCCTGGTGCGGTTTAGTGGCTAGTCCGCTATTCCTTCGTTGTACTTATTATGTAACCTCGTGGTTTTCCGTCGTTGGTCGGAATTCCACCTTAGGGTCGAAGGTTCGGCACTTACAACCTCCGTGCCACCCTTAGATCCTGAAGTCACGCTTCATTTGCGTGTGCGAGATGTGTTTGCGTTCAGCAATGTTCAGCATCCCACGTATGCTGTCCACCGCTGGCCGCTGACGTTGTCACCTTTAAGGGTGCAACTAAAACCAATGAGTAATGTGTTTGTGTGTGACATAATTAGTGTAGGGTATGTGTGTCTGGGGGTTATATTTACAAGGGGCGAATGCCTGTCCTTGCCCATCTGCAAATATTGGATATTGTAATTATTGTTGATAGTGCACTTTTTCCTGCTGCCCTGTAATGAAATTCGTTATACAGATACAAGCTTCACATATAGATGCACTGAACATATATCATTCAATGGCCATTTGTTTCTATGCTAACTTATGCCGGCTAGCAACTTAATCTATTTTGCTTACTGCTATCGTGTTTCTCTTGTGTATTTGTGTGTCTTTTCAGTGTATACAAATGTGTGTCTGTATCGTCGTCGGTGCACCTTACTTTTACCTGTCATCATGAAGATCAGGTGTCCCTCGTTGCTGCAGTGGTGGAGCTTTTTTTTCTGAAAAATACATGATTAATAATAATGCCCTTGGCCAATATATTATTGTGCGCACATCGTGCAGCGCTGTTTAAGGGTCGGCTTAGGTGGTACCGCCCTTGAGACCTCTTCGGACGTCTCGTGTACAATTCATTATTAAGCCTGTTTCTCGACGGTCGCCTACCGAACATTTAAATTCTCTAGGGGTCGCTACCATCTATTTATAATAGGCTATAGTATTATTCATCTGGTCTTAGTGCCAGGAAATTTATTTATTTCGTTTGATCGCGGAATACGCTTTAGGGAGTCGATTACCGAACATTTAACTCTCTAGGGTTCGCTAACCACTATTTAAATTAGGCTATAATATTACTATACATCTGGTCTTAGTGCCAGGAAACTCCTATAGTTAAGTTGCTCGCGGAATATGATGTCGCGGCATAATTAAATCGCTGCTTCGTCGACGCTTCATTCGCTTCGTCGACGTTTTTCGCCCCTATTGTCGGTCTCACAACGCCATTATGGTCTTACAATGCCGAATACGCTCATTGTATATGTGTAGCCTTAAACTAATTATATACTAATCTATATCTAGAAAAAAATTGCCGAAATGTCTCCTTATTCTAAGTTCGAAATCTGCGTTGCCAGCTGCTGATTTGGGACAGCCCTGGCTTACGAAATTTGCTTATATCTAAGTTGCTCTCCAAATATGCAACTATGTCTTATTTACTAAATTTTGATCGAGGGTCTTCGCGCATGTGCATACTCTGCTGGGGCCGGTCCCCAACAGAATACGCCAGACTATGTCCTTGCATCACACGCCTCCTTAACCTAAATTCCGACTTCCCCCCTTAATAACTAACTGTATGTGTGTGTGAAGGCCTGTGTGTGTGTGCGTTGCTAAAAATAGCAAGCACTTCGCTCGGCATATCCATGGCTTTATAGCCGCTTTGTGGCTCATTTTGGTCATTAATGGGTGGCCCAAACCCCTCTGGGGGTCGCTACCCTCCATTTAGCTCAAGAGTCGCTACTCAACATTTGCGGGCGCGGAACAAAATCATTATATATTATTCATAGTAAAATTCATTCATTATATTTATTATTCATTATTATTCAAGAATCTTCACCTTATATCCGGATAAGGACTTTTCGTGGACCTGGGGGGGGGGGTCCGCTGACCCCAGGCGCACATCTTCACTTCCCTTCGAGCGGAAGACTCATCCCCACGCCTCAGGGATGCTACTTAACATACAGACTAGCTAAGGGTCAAGTCTTAAATTTGGTCGTCTCTATGTGTTTTTTTTTTTATTATGTCCGATGCTGAGTGGGCTATTTCTCCCATCAGACAGTCAATTTCCCTCCTGCAGGTCTGGCTTCGTTGACAGTAGCGCATAGTGGGTTTAACCTTATCCGACACGACAGGGAAGCTTCCCCCTTGCCGAGATCTCAATGTTTGCCCGCACTACGTCATCGTCGCTTCGACCTTCCGTTTTTCTGTTTTAGTCTGTGCCATGATCTGCCACTGCCTTCTTTGGCTTTGCCTTCCTGTGGCCCTTTTTATCGTCAATTATATATTGTATGTCATCACCTGGTGTGCACTCAGATCCTTGATTATCTGTGTATAGATAATTCTCTGGGGGTGTAATTTAGTGTTCAATGTATAGTGTAATAATGTAGTGTATAATGTATAATGTAATATTTTAGTGTATGATGTCTATTGTAATATTTTGTGTACAATGTATGGGGTTGTAGATCATTCCAAACGCATTGGCTGCTTTCGTCCTTTTTGGTTCAGTTGGAGCTCTCGTGCTGATATTTCTGTATATCTGTGGTCATGTTAGTAGGGTTTCTGCGGAATTTCAAGGTATTGTTAGCAAGGTCCGCTATGGCGTTATTTGTTAAAGTGGTATAATACGTGGGTGTGGAAAGGTTTAGCATCGTTGGACTCTTGTAATTCGTTGGCCAGGAGTCGGTAATGCTGTAAGGATAAGCTTAATTTTACTGGATGGGGTTGGTTCGTTCCCCGGGTGCTTAAATTTCAATGTATCATGCTGGTGTAATATAAATACAACCCTGGATGAATGGATAGGATTTCCATGCACATATCTGGATTTGAGCACATGTATATTTGCTGCTCAAGTGAGGAAAAGGGGTTTGTGTGGGTGTAAAAAGTTTATATTTGTATCATGCAGGAGAATTAAGTAAAATGTCTGTTAGTACATTTTTTCATGGCCTTCCATTTATATAAATAGATGTATATCTAGCATCTAGTATTGCATCCAACCACCCCTAGTATTCAAGTGGGAACCGTATGCACGGGGTGCAGAGGACCCTTACGTTAAAAGCAGGAATATCAACTACCCCTTTGTGTAAAGTGGTGTGTATGTATATATGTATGTACACACATCAAAAAAAGTTTTGCATCACCTCGGTTCCAAGAGTTCCGGAACCGTTAAATACAAAGGGAATAGAGATCAACACAAACAACATTTCAGCTCGTTTTATTGCTCATGAGACCCACACATTGCATGTTGTACCATCATACAGCTAGACTTTCAGCATTTGTGGTCCAGATTGCAGTACACACCACTACCTCTAATACCCAGTAGCACGTCCTCTTGCATTGATGCATGCCTGTATTCGCCGTGGCATACTATCCACAAGTTCATCAAGACACTGTTGGTCCAAATTGTCCCACTCCTCAACGACAATTCGGCGTAAATCTCTCAGAGTGGTTGGTGGGTCAAGACGTCCATAAACAGCCCTTTTCAACATATCCCAGGCATGTTCGATAGGGTTCATGTCTGGCGAACATGCTGGCCACTGTAGTCGAGCGATGTCGTTATCTTGAAGGAACGCATTCACAAGATGTGCACGATGAGGTCGAGAATTGTCGTCCATGAAGACAAATGCCTCTCCAATATTCTGCCGATATGGTTGCACTATGGGTCGGAGGATGTCATTCAGGTATCGTAAAGCCGTTTCGGAGCCTTCCATGACCACCAGTGGCGTACGTCGGCCCCACATAATGCCACCCCAAAACATCAGGGAACCACCACCTTGCTGCACTCGCTGGACAGTGTGTCTAAGACGTTCAGCCTGACCAGGGTGCCTCCAAACACGTCTCCGACGATTGTCTGGTTGAAGGCATATGCGACACTCATCGGTGAAGAGAACGTGATGCCAATTCCGTGGGGTCCATTCAGCATGTTGTTGGGCCCATCTGTACCGCGCTGCATGGTGTCGGGGTTGCAAAGCTGGACCTCGCCATGGACGTCGGGAGTGAAGTTGCGCATCATGCAGCCTATTGCGCACAGTTTGAGTTGAAACACGACGTCCTGTGGCAGAACGAAACGCATTATTCAACATGGTGGCATTGCTGTCAGGGTTCCTCCGAGCGGCAATCCGTAAGTAGCGGTCATCCACTACAGTAGTAGCCCTTGGGCGGCCTGAGCGAGGCCTGTCATCGACAGTTCCTGTATCTCTGTACCTCCTCCATGTCCGAACAACATCGCTTTGGTTCACTCTGAGACGCCTGGAAACTTCCCTTGTTGAGAGCCCTTCTTGACACAAAGTAACAATGCGGACGCGATCGAACTGCGGTATTGACCTTCTAGGCATGGTAGAACTACAGACAACATGAGCAGCGTACCTTCGTCCTGGTGGAATGACTGGAACTGATCGGCTGTCGTACCCCCTCCGTCTAATAGGCCCTGCTCATGTATGGTTGTTTACATCTTTGAGCAGTTTTAGTGACATCTATGAACAGTCAAAGGGACTGTATCTTGGATACAATATACACAGTCAACGTCTATATGCCGGAGATCTGGGAACCGAGGTGATGCAAAACTTTTTTTGATGTGTGTATATTGTGAGGAAATATTAGGAAGTGTTATGGAAAGGTGTATGGATATTTGCCTGTATGTTTTCTTTATGGGAACTGTGGGTTTATTGTCACTCTGTGTCCTTTTACTAGGTGATCATCCTCTCTCTCGGTCATATCGTGTTCTCTTCCGCTCTTCGTCGGTATTTATTTACGCGCTCACTGGGCGTTTATGTGTCGTGTAGATGCGTCATGCCACCTGATGTCTATTGTAATGCCTTTCTCACTGTCACTGTGGGATTGTCATCCCTTATTTCTCTTAAAATATGGATATACCACTGGGTAACGCCCTTGGGCTGTCCCAATTTATGCTATATACCGTGTAGGTTTTACCGTTCACGGCTTTCTACTATTTAATTAATAATACCATTGGGGTGCACTTAGTGCCCTTAAAAACATGTCTACCATTACAACGGTGTAAAATGTGCGCGCTGAGCGCCCTAAGGCTTGCCTACGTGCTTTGTGTGCAGCCTTGACCTTTATCTATATATGCTCTATAACCTCTAGTCATAGGTGTAATTTTATGGGTCCGCCCTATTGTGGGGGTCAATTTACTATTCTGCCCGTGTATTAGGGTCTTTATCAGCTTTCTAACGGCTGTGAACCTCTCTGTTTCATATATTGTTATCTCCTTTAAAAATGGGGTCTATATTATGTACTCTACGGCGTTATGTCTATCCGCCCTTGTGTTTAATTGTCTGCAGTGTCTCTGCCAGTATAAAGATCGCTATGAGCTGGGGTAAATCTCTCTGAATTCAAAAATTCCATTATTGTATGCATCCCTCTGCTAGGGGATGTTTTGTGTACCGAGGCCTCTATAGCTATCTGCCCTTGCAGGTAAGTATCTGTGACCGTTTTTATGTCGCCCTACTACGCGTGTTATGTATTAAGTGTGATTGGGCAGGAGACGGATGTGACCTGCAGCGTGCATCGCCGCCCAGAGCGGTCTCGCCTGCCGCCCTGCACTGGAGCTTCTAACTGAGTCATGTAATCTGAATAACCTGCCTCGTGTCGGGCCTTATCTGCGCGTCCGTGGGTGTGTTACATGAGCGTGTAGCCTTATCGGCCAATCCTGTGGTTGGACTGTTTATGGCCGTTGCGGGTTAGTACGAATGTCGGTAATTGCGATGGCGGCCCGCTGTGTCGCGTATCTGTAAGTTTTGGTATTTTCATTGATCATTCCATCTGTCTCATTGGGTATAGTATACTATGTAGGACGGAAGCTCCGCGGTGGCGCAAGCATGCGCTGTCGCAAGTATGTGTTCCCGTATGTATATTTGCTTACTGAGTGTCAGCAGTTTTGCCATATGGTGTTTACCAATGTGCCTAGCGTCAATTGCGCTATGTCCATGTTTTGAGGCAAAGAATTCCTCCTGTATTATGACCGCAGTTTGGAATGTCTTTATGTTGGAACCTTGCGGCCGACTCGTGTGTAAGGATTGCTTATGCTGTGAAGCAATTGTGACGCAACTGTGCTTACCATCGTTCTATAAAGCTTTTGCGCCGATTGCCGAACATGAGCAGGGCGCCCTATCGTCAAAGGAATTTCTTTCGCTGTCCCCATGTTTTTCTATTGCACTCTATGGTGTGTCACTCTGTGTTTTCCTATGTACTGCATCTATCGGCCTACGTGATTAGATTGCCTGATATTCTGTGATTTCATGGCATCCGTATTTTTTGCCGCCTGTGTGCGATAATTGTCGCTCATGTTTTCTCTGCAGTCTGTGGTATCTACCCTATCTGTTGTACGTTTATATGCCTATGGGAATTCTTGAGACGTCCCTGGTGTAGTGAATTGTGTGTATAGGGCTGATTGCTTTTCAGTTGGCCGTTATATTTGCCTACTAGCCCTTGTGGCCTTCTGTGTGCCTATTTTCCTTGTGTACTTGTAAACAGTGTCAGAGCCTTGCCTAATGCACCTGTCTGTCTCCAAGAGGCGTCGATACCATTCGTTTTTCAGTTGGTCGACAATTTCTCTCTCGTACATGTCTCATTTACCTTTTGAGGTCGTTCTCTCGCCTCCGTATATCCCTGTGCTCTATGTTTCGCGCGTGTTATCAGTGTTATTATGTATATCCCCATGTGGTTTCTAGTAGTGTTTTTCGTAACTAGGTGTCGTTGACTAACTTGTTCCCAGCTACGCCCTGTTTTCGCCTGTTGTACTGTGTTTGCGCGTGATTTACATTCCATGTCTGTAATATTGCGTTTCTCTGCACTGTGGGCTGTTCGTTACCCAAAAGGTTACTGTGTGTACCTTGAGGAGTCTGAAATGTCTTGTATTGGTAGTTCGGGATCCATAATCCCCTACCCTTGTTTCTGTAGCGTGTGATTTGGGGCTGGAATGTATGTGGGAAAGTATAGATTGTTTGCAATAGATTCAGACACGCTGACTGTCCCTCGCACTTCAATTTCGGGGGCTGTCAGGTTTTCAAAGTGGGCTGAATGAGAATTTACAGTAGTGTTATTTATTAACTCTGTTAAGTGTGCTGGCACTCATACTGCCGTGCACGTGCGCTGTGCTTTTGCTGACTCGTGGATAGTCTCTCCTAACAGTGTTGTAACAGCAATTTTGTCATCCTGGCCGTCTGCTCACTGCATGTTGACATTTTCACGTACGAACACATGTCTGAGACCTGGGCTGACTAATGATGCCTGTTCGTCCAGTACTCCATGTGAAATGCCCTATCGTCGCACATATTTGTATTATGCATGCAGTCGAACATGGAGGCATATGATATGAAATGATACTGGTGTATAAATAAGATATAAATGTATAGCCATCGTGCATTCATGGAATATAATCGGCGGGTCCGCTCATTAACTACTTGTTGGCTGCAACCCTTTGCCGTTAAGCGTCACCCAGTTTCACATGTGTTGTAAAATGTGGTCTGTGCCTTCTTACTGTGTATGTGTTAACTTGTATGATAATGTGCGTCTGCTCCTTGGATTTTCAGTAGCGTGTCTCGTGCTAGGTGTCACTGTCCATTCTGACCCTAATTATTCTCTATAATTGGATTAGGTCCCCGCGTCTACGTAATAGCTTTGTTATCTGTATTGTCTGTGTACAGGAATAGTGTTTAATCAAAAACAACGAAACAACAATGGGGTATGCCTTTAATTTTTAAATTTCAGCGCTCCCGCTTACGTAACCCTGTTACGAAAAAAAATCCTGTTTCTATATCATATTTTTCCCCGAGTTTGGCATGTGATATACAAATGTGACATAGAATGATCATGCGTATTGTACATTTGTATACAATAATCACACTTTTCAGATGTATGCATATTTATTTATATAGGGAACGTGTTCATGGTGAAAATGTGCGTGCGTAATGACCAGTGTTATGTCACCAGACGTGTAGCTGTATGGTCTCCCATCGCCGTGCGTGTGAATGTAAACTATAAGTGCATGAATACTGGGTATCTGGCAATTTATGTTCAAAGACTCGCTTTTTCTGAATCTTCGTCCGGAAGCCTTTGTGTGTTAATGGGCCTCTTATGTAAATAGCATGATTGCCGTAGCCATGTGCATGGGAATCTATGGGTTCTATGTGAACGTATGATTTATGTTGTCCGTGGCGTGTCACCCGTGTTAGTGTCTACCATCTGTGTCTACGCCCCTGGGTTCGAATTTGCCATGTCAGATAAATTGCCGTTTCTCTGGGTCGTAATTCTATTAATTTGCGTTTCCTCCGGTCAATTAATTTTTCCTATCGTCTGAGCGCCATCGCTCGCCTAGGGGACCGGACTCGCCCTGTGACCACGGCATAGGCCTCTGGTATCCATTGGGGTCATTCCTCACTGTTTCCCCTGGGAGTTTCCAGTAAGGTGAGTCTAGGCCTTTGTGCACCGTAGTGCCCCTTTGTTGCCTGAGGTGCGCGCGTACCTGAAGGATTGTTCTTGCGCCGCACTACCCTATCAGTGTCAGTGGGGATGTGTTGTGCTGTGAAATGCCGTGTGGGGATGGAAAGTAATATTTCCCTACTTCACCGTTTATTTTGTGTATACGTGGGCGATGTCCAATGGGATGTATGCCCTATACAGTTCTGTGGCCGCTAGATGAAAGTGTGCCCGTTCACGAATGAGCTCCCTATACTGGGCATATAACATATAACCCTTATTCTCTCTAGGGTTGTGTTGGAATGTAATGGGCCGTATACCGTATTCAACCGGTCGTGTATTCTGCTACTTCGAACCTGTTCAGGTGTTTGTGTATTTCATTTAGATGTTTGTGTGCGCGTTTCAACTGCGCTGTCCTATCCTCCGATGGGGTGCGTGACCGTTTGCCCTGTACTGCTCCTAACCTTGTTTGGAGTGCCCGTATTTGTGCCTGTCGCCTTTGTATATGGTTTTGATACCTTTGTAGCAAGATGAATAATATTGCCCCCCCTCCCTGTCGCTTCTATGGCTTATAACCCCTGTTGCTTCTGCATGCGGTACCATACTGTATAAGTGTATGCTTAGTATGAGTTGCCGTGTAAGTGTAGTGTGGGGGATAATATATGCCTGTGACCTTAATTGAATGTGAGTGTGTACACCGGTGGGGTTAATATAAATTAGTATGGCCTGTTTTCAAAATTCTAGCGCTCCTGGGCTCTTGTAAAAGTTTTCCTACTCAGTGCCTTAATTCAACAAATTGGCGCTACTACGCTTGCAATACTCTCCTGTAGGGTTCGATACATTTTCCCTAATTTATTCTACTGACAAATTTGTCGCTACACTGGCCTATCGTGTAAGTGGTGTATCTCATAATTATTTCTAGGGAGGGTGGGTGGGTTAAAAATAATGTAATCCTCCCCCGTAAAACAAAAATAAAATGTATGGCGTACTCTGTTTTTTTTTTAAATTTACTTATTTACGCTTGGCTGCTCTACTTGGTACCAGGGTCATAGTTCCAGATCCTCTTTGTCTGAGAACCCTTACTGAATGGGAACTACCTGGCGTCTCCACCAATATTTGTTCAGGCCGGGAGTAAGGGTTGGTCGAACAAGGGGTGTTAGTGTCGAATTTTGGAAGATGTGATCTAATTGGGAGAGTGTCAGTAGATGTGTGGGAGCTTGGAATGGGGCGTGTGAATGGGAGCTTATAGATGACGGGAGAACTCTAGTCTACGGGGGTTGCAGACTTAAGGGATGTGTCAACTAGGTGAGCTATTAGCGTTCGGAGTAATACTGCAACTGAGCGTTCTAATATTAGCTGACTGCGCACGGATCGTCTTAACAGCGTGATTCACACTTAGGGCCGCGACAATGAAATGGGTTACTGCTCATGCAGCAGTTCTGTAAATGAAGGCAATGAAAGGTCAGGGTGTCAGGGATTTGGGATGCGAAATCAGTGTAGAGTAAAGGTGTACAAAAGAGTGGGTAGTGCAGATGGTCACTTGTTTATTGGACCGTAATTATTTGTAGGGTGTCCCTCTATTTAGGGACGTAGAGCACAATTGTAAGTACAAATTTATACAATGTTGAGTGTGGGTGCTAAGTGGGTAGGAGTACACTTTGTATAGTTTGGTGTTAGGAACTGAGATGCACACTTACCAAACCGGCATGGCCTCAGGCAGCAACAGACCTCGAGTCCATTCGAAGCTTCCCTTTTAAGTCTTTCGGCACTGCTGACTCGGTGTTACTTCACATGTTGTTGTCCCAGATAGTTCTAGTGTAAATTGTATGTGTGGTCGCAAGCTCTTGGCTAACCTCCTGTACTAGGCGGCCGCCAGCTTGCTGTGTGAAGATGGTGTTCTGGATTTATTGTATTTCCAGTTGGGGTGGTTTTGGGACAGAAGAGGGTGTTTGATGATGTGGTAGATGCGTCGTCCTTGTAGAGTAGATGTAGATGTGTTTGTGGATGTCCAACTTGTGGGTGTATGCGGGTTCAGTGGCGTAAGCCACATTTCCCCCTTGGGGGGTGTATGTCCTGAGGGTGTAAACCCTCTGGGGGATAACAATATCACATCGCGTGAGCAGCGTATGGCTCAAGTGGCGCTCATTATCCTGTGTCATATGTGATGAGAAGATTCCAGTCGGCTAAAGTCTAAAGTTTATGTTCCGTGGCCCATCCCGATGCTCTGTATGGGGCAGAGTGCTGGCTTTGAACTAAGGAGCTGGAACAGCAACTTGGTGTGATGGATCTGACAAAGATGATCAGATGGGCATATGGCTTGAAACTCCACGATCATGTCAGCAATAATGACATTCGCAGGCGATATGGATTACCGCCAATTGCTGAAAAGATGAGGGAAAGCCATCTCCGCTGGTATGGCCATGTCTTACGAGCTGCTGAAACAACAGTTGCACACACTGGATTGGCATTGCGGATAGATGGGAAGAGACCAATAGGACGACCGAGACAGCGTTGGCTTGACGCTCTACATGACGATTTAAAAATTGCCCGACTTCATCCTGACATGGCACACAATCGTGTAATATGGCAACAGAGAACCAAAAAGCAGACCCTGCTTATTAGTGGGACAAATTATAAAGAAAAATAAGAATAAGACCTTCAATTTCTTTGATGTCTTTCTTTTGGAGTTGATTCCAGATTAGTGTCAGGCCGTAGATTACTATTGGGGAGATCTTTAGCTTGAAAATTTTCAACGCAGTTTGTAACGAAACTTTCTGTATAATATGAAAGCTGTTCATGGCAGATAAGGCAATTTGCCACTTTGTCCTTGATGTGGTAGCTAAACGTTTTCCCGTTTGTCTGTAAGGTCAATCCAAGATTTATTTTTAATAAGCATCCCCAAACTGTATTCACAATCAATAGGTAGGCTACCCACTTGCTTGTACCTTAGAAAAGAAAGTGAATATAACAAATTGAAGTGAACAACAAAATTTACAGTGGAAGACCTCAGAATTTAACATTTGCTATAAAATGACACAAGAAAAAAAAATTGCAGATGCATTTATATTTTACTGTGTTGTCATTAGTCATGATAGTTTTATCAGCATACTATTATAATTAGAACCCCTTAATTCATGAATATTAGAAAAAATCAGCGATTATTGTCATCTCCATTAATGCCCACCCATGCGCAGTGCCTACTCTTGATGAAAATACAGAGCACTATTCAATGACTAAGGCCGGTATTACACTATCAAAGAAGTTTGTCAAAGAAATTTTATAAAATATTTTATAAAACTGAACTTTTATAAAAGTTATACAAAGCAATAATCACACCATTACACTACATCAAATATTTTATCATAGTTCAGCAAAATGGATGAAGGACAGTTCCTTGTTCACTTGGCTGTATTGCGGTAGTTGAAATTCTGTAGTGACAATACCGGTATATAAAAGAAATGGAAAGATAAACTAAACGTCTATGGTTTAAACCATGGGTCGCCATGTGACAGGAAAGATACGAGTAAAATCTTGGTGAACGAGCTGCAGTATGAAGATTTGAAAAATTACATTATTATTAATAATTATGAGGAAATGAATGATGGTGACGTTCGAAACAACCACTGCCCGAGCAAATAAAATTGAAACATACGAAGTAAAATACTATATATTAAGTGAGATTCGAACCCTGGTACTTTCGGTCCGGAGTCGAACGCTCTACCCGCTCGGCCAAATAGGCACACGTTCGCTCAGGTTGGTTATATGTATTACGTACTGGTAAAGATAAAGTGGTTATTTACATTCGCTTGTAATATCATAAGTGAAATTAGCGAATTATATTATAACAACACACTACTATTCACGGCTTATTTCAGGCTATTTAACTATTTAATTCCTCTTTTTGTCCTGAAATGTGCGCCCTCTATGTGCAGCACTTCTATTCTCGGCTATTTTTACCTACACTTTCTATCTGTTATTTAAGTCTAACATTGTACTGTATACCATTCATTATGTAACATATTATGTAACATTTAATGCATTTCACACGCTGATATGAGCATCTTTGTTGTGGTAATATCCCAGCTGTTATGATCTGCCATTTTGGTTTGAATCTTTTATCAAAGATACCATGATGCTCATGAAATGAAAATCCACAGCCTGCTTCCAGTCTCCGACCGGGTCAGGAATGGAATGAATGAAGCCCCCATCTAGCGGCGAGGATATGAACTGTACCGGCTGCCGAGGCCTGACGCACTCCTCCGGGGCAATGATTAAATGAATGACAGATGAAATGAAATGATAGTGGAGAGTGTTGCTGGAATGAAATTATGACAGGGAAAACCGGAGTACCCGGGGAGAAAAACCTGTCTGCCTCCGTTTTGTCCAGCACAGATCTCACATGGAGTGACCGGGATTTGAACCACGGACCCAGCGGTGAGAGGCCGGCGTGCTGCCGCCTAAGCCACGGAGGCTTCACCATGATGCTCATACATTTTATAAAAGAAATTTTATAAAACTACATTTTATAAAAGATTTCCCCATTACACTGTCATATCTTTTATAAAAGATATTTTATCAAAGAACTTTGACAAATTTCTTTGATAGTGTAATACCGGCCTAAGACAATGCTTGAGAATCTGGCAGCTATATACTGAGATATACTCCGAATTACCAATAATGATTGCTGACAGCTGTCAAAGCTAGCATGTGGGGAAATGCTGCATTGCCACTGAGGCAGATTATGACTCATAACATTCCAAGAGGCTTGCAGTAAGACACAAATACTGGGGAAGTCAGCCGCCTGCCTGGCGGTCTAATGACCGTGACGAGTGAAGACACACTGAGTTAAACCATGTGCTTACTGCTGTGTCGGCATATATTGCAACATTGCTTGCTGTTGCTATGGTGACCGTTACCCCTCTCGTCTCCACTCCTCACCTCACCCTTCAAGCGGGTGACAGCTTTCACCGAGCATTTTTTTTTTTTTTTTTTTTTTGTAAATCAGAGTATATACATATTTATTTTGCGGCTTCGGTGGCGTAGTTGGTAGCATGCTGAGCTTCTATGCCCAAGATAGCGGGTTCAAACCCGGCCGAAGCCGTCGGATTTTTTAAGAGCGTTAAAAATCCCTCAGTATGCCTTCCTTCGGAGGGGAAGTAAAGCCGGCGGTCCCATGTCATAGATTTATGGCATGTTAAAGATCTTTCCACTAATTACACCTGTGTGAAACTAAATTGGTTAGGTTAAGGATGTAAACAACGCTCTTAGGTTGCTACGTTCGTTGCCAAGAGCCGACTGCGGTGGCGTCTAGTAGCTAGTTCTGAACTAGGCCTAGTAGTCGTTGACGGTGGCGTTTGGCGGCAAAAGTAGGAACTATTTGAAAATTCAAAGTTGCAGTCTCTACTTGAATTAAAAAACAGATACACACACTAATACAGTCATCACAATTAACACCGGTTATCAGACAGATTCTACACACACCCAAAGTACACGGGGCTACATGACCGCGTTGTCGCAGCCCCTAAACTAAGGAACCAACCAACCATATACATATTCAATCTTTGGATTACTTTGGAGACGTTAGAGTACATATGGTCTCTTTTGTAGCATATTAGTGAAACTGAGACATCAGCCCAAATCCCTAATTCTGGAGTGGTGCACTGGCCAGCTACACTGCAGTGATTCACGTCCAACAGGAAGTTCTGTCATCAACACCACCTTGCTTAATGAGAGGTACTCCTTTATTTGTGACTTAACCGTCACCTTATGCCACTTATTCAATGTTTTTGCCAGGTCAACTCCAAATTCTGAATCATTTTGCTCAACTGCTTGTCTATTTGTGGTCTCCCATTATCTATCTGACTTGCTTCCTTTGCACCCCTTGCAACTCATTTAACAAATATGATTTATATGGATCTCAAACACCTGCAGCATATTATTAATCGCGTTGCTTTCCGCACAACAGACAACTCACGTATCAATTGTGCATACCTGAGGCTGACCGTCTAACCTCTGTACGCCTGTGCAACCGGGGCTGACCTGCCAAAGACTGTGGCGTAAACCGTAAAAGATCTGTCTCCGGTGATATCAGGAATATTAAATACTCTCTTCAATGAGTGTCTCCGACTAGGGTCTATTCCATATAGCTGGAGAAAATACACTGTAAAAATGTTAATCAAGGGCAGACACCAGCGACTCTAATAATTACAGGGAAATGGATGATATAATATATTGATCATCATTTTCCGTTTTCCAGCTTGGGCCGGATCGGAGCAAATATGGCACCTCTTCACTTTACTCAGTCTGTCCACCATCCTTCCTCAACCACTGAACTCCACTCCAGCTTCCGTTCTCTCACACTGTGCTTTACCAAATCCATCCACCATACTTCCTCGTCCTCTCTTTCCAGTCATCAGTTTCTCCATCACTTGTTTCGGCATTTTCATCATTCATCCTTTTCACGTGTCCATACCATCTCAATATGTTCTGCTCCAGCTTATCATTCAGCTTCCGTGCATTTACTACCTTTCGAATGTCTTCATTTCTCACTCTATCTCTCCTAGTCTTCTGTACCATACTCCCCAGGAATTTCATTTCGGCTGCCTGTATTCTACTTTCATCTCTCTTCGTCATCGGTCAAGTTTCTGCTCCATACGTCAGTATTGGTAAGTAATAGGTCTTGTACATCACTTCTTTAGCCTTCAGTGGTATGACTGGATGATATAATACATTGATATAAACACATTGTAGGCCATTTGTATGGTTTCAATAGCAACAGCCATAAAGATATCATGAAAAGATAACACCTACTGCTACAAGAGGTATAGAAAATACATGGATAAAAGACATTTCTCAGAACTCAAAAGAGTCAAGACAACTTTCTTTAAGAAAATACTCTGTCAAAAGTCTACACCATCCCTGTTGGTATGGAGCCAGGGAGCAGTATTAAGTTATATAGAAGAACTGCAATTTTTCATACTAGTGCCAGCCGCAATTGCATATAATGAACTCTGTGCTCTAATATTTACCTTTGACTAGTACAGTATTATTAAAGAATCTAAATTGCAATGTCACCTTCAGAACAAATGTTGCCAGTTTCAATACATTTATTACATTCTTTGGGCAAAATATTGGTAAGTTCTATTGCAGTCTCCTTTACATATTCATTGATGATTTTTGTCTGGTCCTTGTGTTTCCTTGTTTTTCATAACTTTTATTGGTTTTTTTTAATTCCTCAGGTGTCCAATTTGTCACTGCCATTGGAGGTTTTGGATCTTGTAAGGGAGACTCAAAGGATACTAACCAATATCGAGAAATTGCCTTAGAAAATATTCCCTTCAAAATGCTGACAAAAATACTCACTAATAAAATAACAAGAAAAATATTGACACAACCTTACCAGAATCACAATTTGGGTTCAGAAGCAAAAGATAAATTTTAACAGTACTGTAATAGATCTACAGTTGAAAAATATAAGGGAGGCGACAGAGAAGTACTCCCACTGTGCATGACAAAAACAAGGGGTATATATTAGCTAGCGGGCCGCACTACCTAGTAATTATTAGTCTAAAAGAGTATTGATGAGCAGTACGGTATGCGCAGGGTTGGCAATATTGTATTTGTTCCAAAATTCACGCATACTATGGCGGACACACCTGAAATTTTTGGAAACACTGAACGAGACACAAACGTGTGATAAAATGTTCTTAAGTACTGAAATTAATAATAATAATGTTATTGGTTTTACGTCCCTTGTAACTACTGTGGCTTTTAGAGACGCCGGGGTGACGGAATTTTCCTCGAAGGGGATCTTTAGCATGCCAGTAAATCTACTGACATGGCTCCCTCGCATTTGCACACTCTCAAATGCCAGCTGACTGTGCCAGGATACGAACCTGCAACCTAGGGCCCAGCAAGCGAAAACGTTACCGCTGAGCCACACAGCCAGTCAGTACTGAAATTAGCCAAGATACCTTTTCAAATTATGAAAAATAAATCAGGAAATGATGTATTAATAGATGTTTACTCCTTGGCTGACCATAACCCACCTACTATCCCCCTTTTAGATCACGACTTATAAAGTAATTCCAGCTGTTTCGGCCATTATCCGCGTGAATTATGCACAAGTACAATATTGCCAACCCCAACGAAATTGTATTGGCGGTCTAGGTACCATTCTGCGAGGGGTTCAAATGAAAGGAGCAGTGGTTTTGACAATGGTTACAGCCTAGTAAGTCCAATCCCATGGTATTTTGACAATAATTACAGCCTAATTCATCCAGATCAATGGTCTTGGACAATTATTACAGCCCGACGTATCGTCAACAGTACCCCGCCAGCTTACCGCGGCCAAGGTCGCACCTCAACCCGACCATTCTAACCTTCATTTTGTCCAATCCAATGGGTTTTAACAATGGTTACAGTCTGCAGGCCGCGTCAGCCCTATAAACACCCATGGTTTTGTCATGCACCAATAATCTTTAATTAGTGTGGTGTATTTTGTATCCCACATGTTGGCAACAAAGTGTGAGCCTTAGTGTGTTGACAGTTGTATGACAATCATGCGCCATCGGAACATGGCTGCTGTTGTTAAAAGAGCAATAAATAAAAACACATCTTTACGTAATTTAACATATATTTCAGGTGCAGTAGTTGAATTGGTAATGTCACCCAGAAGATGAAACAAGGTATGTAAAAGCCACGATGACATCTGATGCAAGTGTATAAGCCGTTCTGATCTCATTCAGAATAAAAGAATTTTACTATATAAGGCGTGATCTAAAAAGAGGATGGTGGGCGAGTTATAGACAGTGGAAGTGAAAACTTCTATTAACACAGTATTTCCACAATTAACTTATTATTCATTACAAAAGGTATTTCGCCAAGTAGTTTTGTAGAAGGTTCACCATTCCCAAACTTATACCTTTGGTCTGTTTATTGCTAAATAAGCATGCAATAGTTTGCAGTCAAAAATTGCTAGTTTCTTGTCCTAAATTATACAGGGTCGTTATATTTGCTTGGCAAGGACATTCTTGCACACGTGCTCCGCCAGTGACGGCTCAGTTGCCAGCTACCATGCGCGTTTATGGACGGTAGAATATGGAGCTTAAAATCAGTATCGTACTTTTTTTCTACTCACCATGTTGACAGTAGACGCTGAAAATATTCCCCAGCCGCTGCCAAACATAATTGGCATCTCCTTATTAAGTTTCCAGTTACTCCTGTTAATTTAGCTTCAATAAGAAAATAACGACCTTTATGTCTATTTTTATTTTTTACTGAGCCTGTACGTTTGAATCTCTTAGCCAGTTGTTTTATTGTCAGATTAACAGGAATGGGTCTCCCTGGAAATTTCACTCGAAACTTTTGTCTTGTTCTAGCACACAATATTCTGCACTTTATGTCCGTATTGTTACATTCACGTAACAAATATTTCACATAAGGCATTACAGCACTAAACACAATTACAATAAAACAACTGGCTAAGAGATTCAAAACTACAGGTTCAGTAAACAATAAAAATAGACGCAAAGGTCGTTATTTCCTTACTGAAGCTAAATTAACCGGAGTAACTGGAAACTTCATAAGAAGATGCGGATTATGTTTGGCAGCGGATGGGGAAAATTTTCAGCATCTACTGTAAACATGGTGAGTAAAACTGCATGATACTGATTGTAAGCACCGTTTTCTGCCGTGCATACGCGCGTGCGGCAGTCGGCAACTGAGCCGTCACTGGCGGAGCGAGAATGTCCTTTCCAAGCAAATATAAAGACCCTGTAGTTTTATGAAGGTAAAACTAGAAGTTCTTGACTTGTAAAAAAAATCTGTTTTGTTACAAAGTTTAAATTAAAAACATATGTAGCTTAAATATTGTTGTGACATGTAAGTGTTACATAAATATCCACTGAACTTAAATCAAGCCTATATGAGGAGGATCTGATGATGTTCAACCCTCATTGGTGTGAAGTGTTTCATTAAGTGTACAAATAACTTAACTCTTGTAATTTTTGAAGTACGGTACTAGGAAATCAATTGTAACTCCCCGCCCAATCTAATTGGGCACATACTCACGTTGACCGACTGAAAAAGCTTCTACTAATAGCTCAGTTCTTAAGGATCGACATCCAAGTACACCGAGCTGATGACCAAGATGTTACTAACCCTTAAACGAAGAAAGCGAGCGGAAATCGACCTGGAATTCTATGGGATTGAGTACCACTGACCTTGTATTTTCAAACTCGCTTGTGAAGACCAGTGCTATACACGTACTTGTTAACCCAGTCATCACTCTGCTGAGGAACCATCGGCCAATAGTTGCCCAATTAATGGTCAGAGAGACGACGACAACAAAGGACGTCTACCCTAAAGTAAGCATAAAGAGGACGTTAAATAAAGAGGCATTTAAAGAAACAACACAAGCTCTTAATCAAATAAGAGAAGAAATTGAGGGAGGTGAAATAAATTCGGCATCAAAACATATTGAGGACATGATAAGATCAGCACAAATTACTCACTCGGGACACAGGAGGGCCCAGTTATGGTTCGATGCAGAATGCTATCGAGAGCGTGCCGCAGTGCTACAGTTGCGTCATTCAATAAATAGAACCATCCCGTCAGAGCATCTGCGTCTCTACTGTGATGCCAGGAGAAAGTACAAAGATCTTCTGAGAAACAAGAGAGCAACATACATTGAAAAGGAAGGCCTGTAAATTGCTGAAGCTGCACAAGAAAACCCATATGTTGCACTGAAAGACAGGAAACCGGCATTCTCATCTAGACTTCAAATGAATACATGGGAGGATCACTTCCAGAAAAACTTAAATGAAGTACAAAACAGAACAGGTCCTCAACTACAACGATCGAGCCAAGAAAGTTTCCCAAAAATCACAGCTGGAGAAGGAACAGGCACAATTATTAATCTAAAGGCAAATATAGCGGTGGGAGCTGACCAAATTTTTAATGAACACTTATAGAAACGAACGAACTTTTATCGGAAATATGGGCTCACCTGTTCAACAAATGTCTTGAGACGAGTACCATACCAGAAATGTGGAGGATTTCGAAAATAAAGACACTACAGTATATAAAGGAAAAGGGGACACCTCATCGCCAAACTCATACTGAGGTGTAGCTCTTGAAAGTGTGGTGTTCAAGCTTTTCACGAAGATCATAAATAACAGATTGACACAATTAGTAGAGACGAAGATACCTGAGGAACAATTCGGCTTCCGAAAGGGAGATCAACTCTTCAAGCAGTGCAAAACCTGCTAGGCGATGTCCAGGAAGCATTGAGAAATCCACGAGGCATACTGTACGCTGTGTTTATAGACTACAGCAAGGCATTCGACCTGCTTAATAGACAGGTTATAATAAAAAAAACTGAGAGCGATGATAGGCAATGAGCACTATCTGACAAGAATCATCGAAGAGATTCTAGATTTCAACAATGTGACGTACTCCAAATCACTGACCCAAACAAATGGTGGTTTACAGAGTGATCCCTTAAGCCCCATTTTATTCAATATAGCGACAGCTGACATAGTCAATATCAAAAACAGCAACGTCAAGCTGTACATATATGCCGATGACATGGTCATCGCAGAGAGAACAATTCATGACCTACAGGAAAGCTTCACTAAACTTATGAATTGGGCCGAGGAAAATAGCCTACAAATAAACGTGAACAAAACACTCAAGTAGTTTTCCGAAAAGGAGGGAGAGTGGCACGACAAGACCACATTGTTTATGAAGCAGAAACGCTACTCACCGTTAACCACTTCAAATACCTTGGAGTCACGCTCCAATTCACCGGAAGGGCATTTGGTATCCATGTCAAAGATAGGGCTATAGCTGCAATACAAGCCATCAATAACAACGGCCACCTGCAAAAGTTATCCCTACAAACGGCAATAACCATCTTTGCAGCCAAAATAGTACCAGTACTAACATACGGTATCAACGTATTACGGGACCACCTAAAGAAAAAGGATCTCAAAAGCTGGGAATATGTTAAAGCCACTTTCTTAAAAAGAGCAATGGGAGTCTCAAAATTTACCCCTTCCAGGCTCACTCGCAAGAGAACCTTTTCTTATAGAAGACCTACGACTGAAGTTTACTCTACCAGCAACAGTCGCATATAAGGGCCTTATACGGGGGAGATATGAGAAAGTGGAGGACATCGATGAAGAATTTTACTGCACCAGCGCCATGAATGACAGGAGTTGGACTAAGCCAAACCAGCCACTAAGACATGTTGTGGCAAGACTTGCGGTGCATGGGTTCTGTCGTGAATCTGGGAATAGTAATTCCTGGAGTGGGAACTATGGTTGCGCGGGGTTGGCAACGATCAACCTACGTCACCCGACAATCTGTGTGGTCGCTATGGCGGCTATTGTTTTGATCTGTAATAAGAAAAATATGTGTAGTTGCAATGCTTATGTATTAATGTACTGTATTCTTAATGTCACACAACGAAATGGATTATATTCAGTACCAAGTTTTCTACAGATACACGGGTAGTGTAACTCGACAGGTTTAATCATAAAGTGTGTTTCAAGACTAATTATCATATCCCCGACGACAATTGTGTTTGTAAACTCTGTAAATTGCAATGTTCCAAATACCATGTGTTATGCTGCAGGCAAAGGAATAAGTCGGTGGCAATGTATAGTGTAGAAGCTCATTAATGTCCTGTACATTCTGAATTTCTCATGCACGCTTGTGCGAATTTATTACATTATTATGCCTAATAGAAATTGGATCGGAACTAACAATGAAATGAGGAGTGCATTAAAGAGACTTGTTGTACACGGCTTCCATCATAAGCTGTGTGTGCGGCGTTGCTTTCATGAACCTTCTGTACAGTGTGTGGGCGTATTATGTGCTAAGAGGTGTGGTCGATACCATTTTAGTGAATGTTCTAAGAGAACACTTTCCTTATTAATAATAAAGGAACTGCGCACAAATGTGCATTACATTTTCGAGTAATCCAATAAGGACAGTGTTCTCTTAGAGCATTTACTAAAATGGTATCGACCACACTGTTTAGCACATAATATGCATACACACTGTTCAGAAGGTTCATGAAAGCCACTTCGCACGCACAGCTTATGATGGAAGCCGTGTACAGCAAGTCTATTCAGAGCACTCCTCATTTCATAGTTAGGTTCAGTCCAATTTCTCTGAGACATGGCATCAGTCCCATAGAATACATTAATTCTCCAGAGTAGTAGAACATCCCTTTTTGTAACTTTTAACAAGGTAGATTATTGAAAATATATTATTTATGATTTCTTGGAGTTGTTGGGAGTCGTTTCACAATTTCAATTGCCTCGGCCATTTTACATTCACACCGGACACTACGTCAGCCGTGACATCACGGTGACGTCAATGTCACGGCTGACATCACCGAGGTCCCTAAAAATTCCCTAAACGCAGCCGCATTCCAATGTAACAATGAATCTTATTGATTAGCTAAACGCGGCCCGCTGGGCCACGCTATCAATCCACCATTGGTCTGGACAAAAATATTGGTCTAGACAAAACCATTGGTCTGTGATATAGTACCGAATGCATGGGGTTGGCATTATGGACTCCTTTACAAACATTCACAAAGATGGCCGTCAGAGCAGCAATTTCAACTATATAAGTCGTGCTCCTATTAGGGCGGGTTGGTGGGTCTACGGTGGACGAGTAAACATCTTTAAAATTAAAACTTACAATTTCCGCCTAGTCAATACTATACTTTTTTTTATAAAATATTTCAAGGGTACATGTTTCAGGTCCCAATTTGAATCCGAAGTCAGATGAAAACAGCCCCGTCGCCGCTACACGCCAACCAATCTTCTCTGACTTTTTCCATACCGTATGGCAGAAGACTATCTTAATGCATAAAAGACAAGTTGCCAAATGCATAAAATTTTAAAACAAGAATTTGTAACATGTAGCTATTGACGCCCAACCCATCTTCAGCCACAAAAACAGTACAAGATATACAGCAAGTTCTTACAGCACGCCACTCATAGACTTCAAAATATGTGCCCAGTGTTTCACAGCGTCAAATGACATTTTACTTAGATGAAGAACAAGTGAAAACATGTTCCTGAAGACAGTAAAACATGCATGTTATTTTTAGATTTTAGACTCTTAGATGTTTTTACAGTGTTTTATCTATTTTATGTGTGTGCAGTTTGTGTTTATCAATGTTTTTGTGATTTGATGGGCTCCATGTGTGATTTTATGGGCTGAAGAAGGGTCCAGAAAGATTGGGACCTGAAACATGTACCCTTGAAATATTTTATACAAAAAAGTATAGTATTGACTAGGCGGAAATTGTAAGTTTTAATTTTAATGATTACTGTCAATACGGAACCTGAAATGTATAATATCTCTAATAAGAGTAAACATCTATTACTATATCATCTCCAGATACGTCGCCTCCGTAGCGTAGCGGTCAGCATGGTTAGCTGCCGCCCCGGAGGTCCTGGGTTCGATTCCCGGCTCTGCCACGAAATTTGAGAAAGTGGTATGAGGACTGGAACGGGGTCTACTCAGCCTCGGGTGTTCCAAAGGAGTAGAGGGGGTTCGATTCCCACCTCAGTCATCCTCGAAGTGGTTTTCCATGGTTTCCCACTTCGTCTTCGGGCAAATGCCGGGATGGTACCTTCTTCAAGGCCACGGCCGCCTCCTTCCCTCTTCCTTGCCTATCCATCCTGACCTTCCATTACCTTCCCTCATGAGAACCCTGTTCGCTTTGCAGGTGAGGCCGCCTGGGCGAGGTGCCAATCACACCTCACCAGTTGTATCCCCTCCGATTAGATGTTCCCAGCTCTAGGACACTGCCCGTAGAGGCGGTAGTGGTGAGTTCCCTGGCTGAGTCTGTGGGTTCCACCAACCTGGAGGGTAAACGACTAAGAAAGAAGAAGATAATAATAATAATAATGTTATTGGTTTTACGTCCCTTTTAACTACCCTGGCTTTTAGAGACGCCGGCCGGGGTGCCGGAATTTTGCCCCGAAGGGGATCTTTAACGTGCCAGTAAATGTACTGACACGGCTCCCTCGCATTTGCGCACCCTCAAATGCCAGCTGACTGCGCCAGGTTTCGAACCTGCAACCTTGGGCTCAGCAAGCGAGAACGTTACCCCTGAGCCACGCAGCCAGACGAAAGAAGAAGAAAGAAGATCTCCAGATACCATTACTACAGGTATTTTGGCCAATTTCATTACTTACAATTTTTTATACACATGGTCTCCTACTCTGGAGCGCCACCTAGAATTCTAGGTCGATTTCCGCTCGCTTTCTTTGTCTTATCATTAGGAATTCCTGTTCCTGTCTTGTAGAAGGCAATTGCAATCGAAATCTTAAGTCTTCAATAAGAAAAGTTTCCCTGGCAATTTCATAAACAAGTCGGGAGTGCATGTATTTTGATACTCCTACGGCAGCCTTTAAGTATCGTGCTTTGACTTTTTCAATTGATCTGAGATCGCTCAAGCTTAATTTATCCCAGACTATGTCTAACCCATATGGGAGGACCGGAACAATCTTGGCATCAAAGAGTGCTAAGGCGGATTTCAGTGAAAGTCGAAATATGTTTCTAATATCGAAAACAGCTTTCCTTTCCTTATTGGATTGTTCCAAAATGTTGGTTGGTTCTTAAGTTTAGGGGCTGCGACAACGCGGTCATGTAGCCCCGTGTACTTTGGGTGAGTGTAGAATCTGTCTGACCCCCGGTGTTAATTGTGGTGACTGTAATAGTGTGTGTTATCTGTTTTTTAATTTAAGTACTGCAACTTAGAATTTTTCAAATAGTTCCTACTTTTGCCGCCAAGCGCCACCGTCAACGACTACTAGGCCAAGTTCAGAACTTAGCTACTAGACGCCACCGCAGTCGGCTCTTGGCAACGAACGTAGAAGCCTAAGAGCGTTGTTTACATTCTTAACTTATCCAATTTAGCTTCACACAGGTGCAATTAGTGGAAGGTTCATTAATGCTCATTTGGGCAGTTTCTTTATTGATTATGTATATAACTGGCCATATGGCTGCATTAATTTAATTTAAACGAAATAACAATACGCACTGAATAATCTTACATATCTATAATTTACTTACTCGAAACTTTGCTTGTACTACCTTCCTGGATTTTGGAGTCATTATCCTCCTGATCTGCTTCGAAAAGCGCTTGCAAAATTTCAATTGCATTATCTTGATCTTCATCACAAAAACCAGGTTCATTTTCGTTGATGGCAATATCAAACATTTCAAAAGCTACTTCAAACACTTTGTATACAAATTAAAAGAAAACATACAGCAGAAAAGATAACTAGTTAAATAAATTACTGGGAACGCTCAAGAGCGCTAAAAATCTATAATCGGACTCGTATTTACTTTCGTTTCTCAAATTATTTGGCGCGAGAAATTCGATTAACGTGTTGACCAACATATGAAACTGAAATCTCGTAAAGCAGAATAAGCTTTACACAAATTACCCATTTATATTGTTCGTGTTTTGTTGCTACTTTACAATATTAATACTCGTACTAATTTACATAGATCGTTCCATGTAGTATATTCCTGAATGTCACATCATTGAATAAAAATTTTCGCCAATGATGATACTCTCTATGAGTTGTTCCTTGTCATAGAACTTTTTAATACAGGTGAATACACGTTTGTTATTCCTTGACACAGACTATGTTATTCTGATGTTATTATTGTGGGTTGGGCCGTGAGCAATACAACTATTTCCATCAGTGTTGTGTAATGTGTTTCGAAACCAGTGAAAATGCTGGACAACATGTTATATCTCATGAACTGAATATAATAATAGTTTCGTATTAAAATTTATCTTCGTTGCGTAATTAGGATTAATCGTTATCAGAGCGACAGTCAGCTGTAAACCAAAACTTTGTCAAGGAAGAAACTGCCGGTTGTAACATCATGTCAAAAAATAAGTTGAACCTAACTCTCCCACCAGGATCAATTGAACCTGCTCCTCCAGCATCGCCGACTGTTCCTATCCCTCATGTGGAACCACCAGTTTCATCAGAGTAAGTTGTCTTATTGTAGAAGCCCCAGTTTTATATTTTTCTCACCTGACCTTGTGTCCCAAATACTAACAGGTGGCTATGTTTATGGGATTTATAGAGCAGCTCCCCGCACTTAACTATGCTTTCCCGTCAAAACTGAAGCATTGCACCATATTCTCCCACTGGTATAGTCAGTGGTAGGCTATCAGAATTGACCATGAAGACTAAAAATGAAGGCTGGGTGACTACACACCACCATTCGTACCAATGTTACTTATCTTCCTAATCCATGTTGATAATGATCTTAATATAAACTTCATTGCAGGTGTGATCTTAATGTTAAGCCTATTCCATGCTCATGCTGATGTGATCTGTGTATCTTCTATAACTTGAATCTATTATAACTTGTTTAGCTTTATATAACAATGCTCATGTGTGCCATTATCTAAATAACTCTTTCCCTCTGTAGAGTATGACTTGAAAATGAGATCACTATTGGGACTCAAACCCAAATTCTTGTATTTCAATTAAAGACTTGGAAGTGGGCTGTCTTTGGGCATGGTATCTTGTGGCATTGGTGGAAATCAAGCCTGCCCAGAATGCAGGAGATTGGATTTTTATCTTAAGAATGATCTTATTGTAAAATCTTCACCCAGCCACACACTAGAGTTGTTCAAGAGTTTTGTCCGAACCTGGATCTCTGTTCTTACAAAACTTGTAAGAACTCCATAGAAGTTGTGCCTGCCGACAAAAAATAAGTCTCGTTTTGAATTTTATCTGTGGACTGCTTAACTTACTGAGAATAAACAAAACTGCAGCTTTCTTTATATGCCTAATTTATTTTCAGCAAATGCTTTTAGACAGACTTCTAGTTAGACAAATGATGAGAGCAAATATGCATGATGTACAACATAAGGATAGGCATGCTTTCCCAAGAGGAGAAGAGTAAAAATTTCAATAAATCACTCCTGTTAGATGTTGTTTAGTATCATTTTAAGATGAGGTAGTATTGTCCGCTCCGGACAAAACTTGGGCTTCTCTTGGGCTGAGTGGTGCAGTCGGTTAGGTATTGGCTTTCGAAACCATAACAGGTTTTATCCTGTCTGAGTCTGATAACCTTTAAAAGTGTTTAAATGTGACAACCTTGTGTTAGATTTCCTGGCATTTTAAAGATCCCCTCCAGGGATAAAATTCTGATAACCTGGCATCTGTAAAATTATGTATAGCAGTTAAAAGTAATGTTCAATCCAAAACAAGTTTTATGAGAAACTCTTAATGTAGGCTACTGAGCAGAATAATACTGTGTAATTTGTTACTGCATTGTTAGCATGCATATATGCAATCAGTCACCAAAGTCTACGTACACCACCTACAATTTCAAAATATAGGATATTGAAATGATATTTGCCTGTTTAACCCTCGTAAACTAATTATACACAATTTAATCATCTATTCTACCCATACATGTCCTGTTCAACAAAATACTTCCGGGAAGACATACAGAAATAGCAAAAGCGCATCTCACAAAGGTCAATATACACCTGTGCATTAGTCCACTGTTTAGGCTACATCTTATGAGGGTTAAAGAGGGCCATGAGTCAATCTAGCTCCTACCATCGAGGTGTTCTCTTGTGACAGTGCGGAGGGAAAATGAGTAACTATGCCTAGTAAAGAAATATCTATGGACATTCGTAATTTAATGTCCTAGCTAGGACAAACAAACTGGTTCAGTGTTGAAACAGGACTTCGACAAGGAAGTGTGTTATCCCCTATACTGTTTATAACTGTCATGGATGAAATCCACAAGAGTGTGAAACGAAGAATGGGAAGCAAAGAGACTAAGGCCTTACTGCTATACATTGGCAGTGTAGAAGAAGAATGGACTAAGTTCAAACAAGGAATGGTAAAATGTGCAGAGGATGCATATGGTAGAGTTTCAGAGAAAAGGAAGGAAAAGGAAACATCCAGGTGGAATGACACAGTAAAGGATGCAGTGGAGGAAAAACAAAAGGCTTCGAGGAGCTGGATCAGAGGCAGAAACTCAGAGAGTAAGGAAAAGTATCACGAAGCAAAGAAAACTTGCCAGAAAACCATACAGGAAGAAAAACGGAAGTGCTGGGAAAGCTTCACAGAAACCCTAAAGGAGGATGTTAAAAGGAAGTAAGAAACTTCTGAATGGATTGGTTAGAAACGAAGTGAGAAATAGAGAAGAAACAAAATTTGTGAAGACAGACAGTGGACACATTTTGACACAAAGAGAGGATATACTTCAGGGATGGGAAGAGTATTTTGCTAAATTACTTAACGTCAAATTCAAGGAACTGCCTGAATACGAAGGACATGAAGAAGAAGAAGAAGAGGTGGAAGAAAACCGAAATGAAGACATAGCAATGTCGGAAATAGAAGAAGCCCTAAGTAAGGTGAAGAATGGGAAAGCACCAGGAGTGGATGAAGTGACTACAGAGATGATAAAGGCAGCTGGACTAGTAGGGTTACATTGGATATGGTACGTATAGACTATTTTGTGTGATATGGAAGGAGAAACAAGTACCAGAAGATTGGAGGAAGGGTCTGATAATTCCAATATTCAAGAAGGGTGATAAGAAAGAATGTAACAATTATCGGGGAATCACACTTATTTTCCATGTTGCAAAGATCTTTGAGAGGATATTAGAGAAAAGAGTGAGAATGAAAGTTGAAGCAGAAATGGAGGAAGAACAACATGTATTACGAAGAGATAGATCAACCTTCGATCTAATCTTTGTTCTAAGAAACATGATGGAGAAAAGATGGGAGTTCAAAAAGGATTTGATGATGACATTTCTAGATATTGAGAAGGCATACGACAGTGTCCCACGAAGATTGGTCTGGAATGCATTGATAAAAACCAGGGTAGGCAGAGCAGAAATACAAATGATCAAAGCAGATGTGTTCCCGCTCGCTGCTTAACGCGCATTCCAAAAACATTAAGTTAGTCATTACTTGCTTCACTCACTCAGCACATTCCTTCTCTCTCTGGCTGCGTGTTGTGTGCTGCGATTACAACGATTGGCATGCAGGGAACCGATATATTTAGATCTGGAATAGGTGGAACGCGCATGCGTACTGCGAGACCCCGCACCCCGTTGCGGCGTGTTCAACTGCCATCTCCTG
Organism: Meconema thalassinum; assembly: GCA_946902985.2. Lineage (NCBI taxonomy): Eukaryota > Metazoa > Arthropoda > Insecta > Orthoptera > Tettigoniidae > Meconema > Meconema thalassinum. The sequence continues at coordinate 1,803,588,905 of OX336388.2, read as the reverse complement.
CCGCGATGACAGTATGAAAAGTGTGTAAGTAGTGTGAAGACCAAGCCAGTGAAGACCAAGCCAGGACAAACAAACTGGTTCAGTGTTGAAACAGGACTTCGACAAGGAAGTGTGTTATCCCCTATTCTGTTTATAACTGTCATGGATGAAATCCCCAAGAGTGTGAAACGAATGGGAAGCAAGGAGACTAAGGCCTTACTCTTTGCAGACGACATAGTAATATGGGAAGAAAATGAAATAGAAGTGCAAGAACAAGTCACTGTATGGAATCAAGAGATAGAGAAATATGGAATGAAAATAAGTGTGGAGAAGAGTAAGACTGTAGTGATGACAAGAAACGAGAGAGAAGGAAGACAGAATATTGAAGTCAATGGAAATCCATTGGAAATGGTAAAAAGCTTTAAGTATTTGGGGAGCATACTCACAGAAGATGGTACAATAAATGAAGAAATTGGAAAGAGAATCCAACAAGCTAATGGGTTTTTCCAGTGTGTGAGAGGTTTACTATGGAACCAGGAAGTCCCAGAGAAATTCAAGAAAGTTCTATTCTCAATGTTACACACCAATTTTGACATATGCAGCAGGTACTTAGTCCACAACAAAACGCGATGAAAGCCGAATCCAAGCAGCCGAGATGAAGATCCTTAGAGGAATAATTGGGAAGACACGGAGGGATAAAGTCAGAAATGTGGATATTAGGGAGAGAACTGGGTTCCCAAACCTGCAAGACAAGATAGAAACCAGTAAGCTAAAGTGGTAAGGACATATGATGAGAATGGAAGAATATAGAGTACCAAAAAGAATATTTATGGAGAAAATACCAGGAAGAAGACCACGAGGAAGACCCAGAAAGAGGTGGATAGATACGGTGAAGGAAGGCTTAGAGAAAAGGGGAGTAAAAGAAAAAGAAGTATTGAAAGAAGGAAATGAATGGTGGAGGGATGGACAACTGTGGAGGTCCTTGATTCGCAACCCGACCCCGGGAACTGGAAACGGGAAATGAAGAAGAAGAGGAGAAGTGAAATTACATTATGAGGGTAGGTTTTATGGGAATATAACGGAGATTGTGGGGAAGACTCGTGCAACTGTTCAAACAATTGTGCACAGTTTCAAATTGAACGGTAGTGTAATGAATATATCTCGTTCTGGCCGTCCACGCATATTAAATGACCGTGATGTTCGGTCAGTCTTGAAGACAGTTAAGTCCAATCCAGGAGCATGTGCCCCTAAGATAGCGACAGATATTGCATATAAGTCTGTACATCTCGAAACTGTAAGAAGGATTTTACGGACAAACGGATATCGAGGACGAGCTGCAAGACGTAATCCTCTAATTACTGAGCAGAATCGGAGAGGATTGATTTAAAATCAGTGTTTTGCACCCTTGAGGCTGAGGTTGATCATTGGTGTACATACATGGTAGACACTTCCCTGGGACAATCCATTCTTCATCTGAGAGGTATAAGTGCAGGTAATACCCAAGAGCAATGAACCGCCTTCATTGAAAGGTTGTGTTTGATAAAACAGCATGAAAGACTCACATCTGCATGACCTAGAGACATGAGGACTAGTGATGAGTAATTTCTCACTAAGTTACTCGCTTGACGTAAAACTACAAAAATATTTTAAAGCTTGTATGAAACTATTTTCAATTTATGCTGCCAAATATTTTAAAATTTCAAGTAATATGGTATTTTGGAATTGCCAAGAATATCTTTTAAAATTAAGAAATATTAATCAAAATATTTTTTTGATAATAATATGCACATTGTGTGAATTTCTCTATTTATTGTTATAATAATATTTTCAAATTTTAGCTACCTCAACGGTAGCTATGGTGGAGATGCTGGAATTCAGAACGGTGTAGCTGGCGGAAGGGGCATCCCAGTACTTGGGATTAATCAGAGTAACTTTAAAGGTATTTGTCCAAAACTATGGGCTTATATTAGATGTAGCGTTTGTTCTCCAGGCTAGGAGCGGCTACAAAAGGCGCCTGTTCTCCGTGTCAGGAGCGGCCTAAATTCTTGTGGCAGCAGCTATAAAATGCTATCGGTGACAGGCGGGCCAATATTCTTTCTTGTCACACCACTGTGGTTCAATGTCAAAATAAGAAGCAGGATAAAGCTCGGGCGTTCCCCATAGGCGACACGTGTCGACCTGGCCCAATCGACTCTAGAGATGTCCAAGGGTTACTGGCATTACCAGAGCGGTGCCGGTTGAACAAGCGAGCTCTAAATACAAGGTTTGCCTCCCTTAATGTTGGCTCCTTGACTGGAAGATCGTATGAACTAGCTGCAACTTTGAAACTGCGGAAAATTGACATTTTTGCACTGTACAAGAGACCGGGTGGAGTGGTGCAAATTCCAAAGACAATTAATGGCGTTGGAATTATTGTTGGCGAGAAATTTTGCCACTCGGTAGCTGAAGTTGGCCGTTTTGATGATCGTCTCATGAAGATCGTATTAGCAACAGACACATGGAAAATTCATGTTTTCTCATGTTATGCACCACAAACAGGTTGCTCGCAGCAGGCAAAAGACGAATTTTGGAGGATGCTTGATGAGAAGGTTTTGGGGGTACCACCAGAGGATACCATTATTATCTCTGGGGATCTTAACGGTCATGTAGGTTCAAAGGCAGAGGGCTATACATGCCATGGTGATCATGGTGCTGGATCCAGAAACGAAGATGGAGAGAGAATTTTAAATTTTACGGAGACCCATGACTTTGTTATAGCCAATACCTGTTTCAAGAAGCGAAATTCCCACCTATGGACTTACTCATTCCTACTGACACGTCGACAGGATTTAAAGATTGTTACGGATGCAAAGGTTTCTGAAACAGTTGCTACACAACACCGTCCACTAGTAGCCAGTATGTGCATCAAGCCCCCAGCTATCAAGAAAGTAGAATACAATGGTCCAGACTGGATTAAGTGGTGGCGATTGAAGGAGAATGACGTGGTATCTATCATCACTCTTCCACCCATTACTGATTTTGACACAACGTGGAATGCTCTGAAGGATAGTGTCTGTGCAGCTGCTTATAAACAACTAGGTATTTCAAAGCCTGGACGTCACAAAATTGACCGCCAAACATGGATATGGACAGAGGAGGTGAAGATGAAATTGCGGATTAAAAAAGGAACTCTATCATAAGTTTCTCGCATCAAAGACAGAAGAACATTGGGCAGCTTATCGAGATGCCAGAAGTGTAGCAAAGAAGGCTGTGGTGAAAGCATCCCACTTTAGTGATATCTATAAGAAACTTGACACACCAGCTGGCGAGCGGGAAATCTATAGACTTGCTAAGCAGCGCCACGGAGGTCCAGCTGATGTTGAGAAACTTTATGGTATTAATGATGAAGAGGGCAAACTCCTCACCAAACAGAGGGAAGTAACAGAAAGATGGCGACAACACTGTGATAAAATCAGCAATGAAGAGTTTCCGCATGCTCCTATCCCACAGACCACTCCTGTGCAGGGACCTGTCCTACCGATCACCGAGAATGACATTACCGAAGCGCTTGGTAAGATGAAGCCTGGAAAGGCTACCGGACCAGATAACATTCCTGCAGAACTTTGGAAACCAAAACATTGGGATCCAACTCAGTGGCTCACATGTTCCTTCATGAAGATCATTGAAGAAAAACAGATACCAACAGAGTGGATGTTCAGCACAACAGTCCCAATTTGGAAGCAAAAACGAAACCCAGCAGAGTGTTGTGACTACCGCCCTGTACGCCTCCTATCTCATACCATGAAGATCTTAGAGCATATCATTGGTATAATAATATCGTATGGCCTCGGGTGCCTGGTGCAAGCTTTGTTAATTGACACCCAGATGGTAGCTGGCATGTCGAATTTCATCGTTCCTTCGAACGCTATGAAAGTCAAGGAGGTTTGATATCTAAACTCCTTGACACTACAGCGCTTTCAAGTAGAGAATGGAGGAACTTTGTGTTGGCAGAAAATCCCGAGATTAATTTTGCCATTGAACACGGCCTACTGAATTCAAATGGGTTCTTTAACATGCCAACAAAGCAGACCCGACCAGCGGTTGGAAACTGCTCAAGATGATGATGATGAACTTGCCAACAACGTATGACAGGAGTGTCATGATTTTTGTCGCCTTTCAAAAATCACTTACCATGGCCAGGAGCGAACCTGCAATCTTGGGGTTGGTAGTCCGACACTATAACCACTCACCCACCGTGGCAAGCTATATCATTGGTAAGAAGATACGACAAATTGTTAATCTCACCGTCAACCAGTGTGGTTTTGTGAAAGGCTGTGGAACAACAGATGCTATTCATGCTGCTCGTTTGCTCATCGAGAAACATTACGAAAAGTCGAAGCATCCCCATCTTGCATTCCTAGACCTAGAAAAAGCATTCGATCGCGTTCCACATGCCTTGATTTGGCTTGCTCTTCGTAACCATGGAGTCTCTGAAGAACTAATAGATTGGGTCAAACTGTTGTACCGTAACCCAAAGAGTCGCATACAATCGGCGGCTGGACTATCGGGTGAATATCTTGTTTCTGTAGGTGTACATCAAGGATCTGCTCTTTCACCTCTCCTATTCATCATTGTCATGGACACCATCACCAGGGATCTACAGAAACTTCCCCCTTGGGCCTTGCTTTATGCTGATGATGTGCTTCTGGCCTCCGATGATAAGATGGATCTTCAACAAGAAGTCCAATCATGGAGTGATCGCCTGGGAAAATTTGAACTACGGCTCAATGTTAATAAGACAGGATACCTAACAACAGATCAAATTGAAGAAGGCACAATTAAAATCAATGGTGTTGATCTACTGAAGGCAATGTCATTCAAGTACCTTGGCTCAACTATTGCTGCTGATGGAACCTTAAGGCTTGAGATTGCTCACCGTGTGAGCAGCACATGGCTTAAATGGTGGACAATGACTGGTGTTCTCTGCGATAAGGAGATTACAGGCCGTCTCAAGTCGAAAATTTATCAGTCCGTAGTGCGACCAGTTGCCCTATATGGTGCAGAATGCTTGCTATCATGGTAACGAAGACGCTTCGGTGGATATCTGGTCTGACACTTCACGATCATGTCACCAATGATGACATCTGTAGGCGATATGGAGTAGCACCAGTCATTGAGAAGATGAGGGAAAGCCGTTTGCGCTGGCATGGTCACGTGCTTCGAGCGGACAAAACAACAGTTGCAAGCACTGGATTGACTTTGCTTGTAGATGCGAAGTGACCAGTTGGACGATGTCCTAGACAGCGATGGCTTGACACACTACATGAAGACCTTAAAATTGCTGGACTCCATCCCGATATGGCCTACGATCGTATAAAATGGCAACAGAGAGCAAGAATAGCAGACCCTGTCTGTGTGCGGGACAAATGCTGGGAAGAAGAAGATTAAAAGGTTGTATTAAATTTACCTACACACTACTTTGTTGTTTCACAACCTCTGATGAGAGAAAGTAGAACTAAAATCCCATTCCCCCTAGGATTTGCCAAAACTGCAATAAATATTAGTAGACATGCGTAGGGTTCAAAATTGTCACAGATGGTGACAATGATTTACTAACTGTATCCTCCTAGGTTTTTTTTATTTTTTTATTTGAAGTGTTTCATTTCTTTATTTAGGCCACCTTGTAACAAGCATAGGGATATCACCCTTATTGACATATCTCATAAGGATCTTTTTCGCACCTTTATCAGATGTCACTTGTCTCTCTTGGCCTCTCAGCCCATCTTATGATATTTTGAGATTTTTTAAAAAAGAGAAGGAATCTGTAGATTCACATGATGTTTATTCTCACAATCATGAGTCGCAGGACTTCCATTTTTACGTGGTATCCAAGCAATAGGGTGTGATATTTCACTTCAAGAATCTCACATGCATTGACCGGGAATCAAACCCGGTTTGCCTTAGTGAGAGGCAAGCAGATTGACCACTGCACCACTACGCTTCTTGGTTTGAGTTAGCCTACCAGTATTGGCAATGCAAAATGTTCCTTTCCTTCACTAAATGACTTCATAGGATGGTATGGAAGAGGCTCTCCAACAGTACTATGGAAATTTGAATTTCAAATTGATGCTGATATGTGCTAATATTTAATTTTTATTTATTATTTCCCGTACTGCTATAGCCCATGGAGGGTCTAGGCCTTCCAAGCAACCGCTGTCCACCATTTGGCCTGCAGATTATGGGTTGATGCGGGGTCAGCACTTCGGGTCCCCTCGGCCATTAATCTTGGTTTCCGTGACCAGGACGCTGCATCACTGTCAGACTGCTGGTCAATTGTCCTCACAAGACTGAGTGCACCCCGTTCCAGCCCTCACGTTTCTAAAATCTCTGACAGAGCCGGGATTCGAACCCAGTGCCTCCTGAAGCGAGGCAGGCGCACTATCCCAACACCATGGGGCCAGCACTAATACAGTATATAGCTAGGTGTTAATAGCATTCTTATAAATTGATAGTTTTTAGATTTTCACGGCTGTTATTGTTATTTAAGTTATGTTTAGGTATTCTTGCCATGTTTATATTGTTAATGATTAACCGATGTTTTGCCCTCTACTGTGGAAATTATTTCCATGGATTTTACAGAAGTTAAAGTGGAAAATAGCTTGGATAATGCCGAGACTAATACAAGTTCAATCATAAAATGATTCAGCGGTTATGATCATAAGATCTCCACCATCAGCTTGTGTAACACGCAACATAAGTTGATCAACTAACAAAAATGTGGCAAAAATATCATAAATGTAATTAACTTACTTAATTCAGTTCCAGTAAGATTTTTATCTAGCCTACTACATGTGATTTCTTTGTTATAAATCTATAAGCCTGCTGTTCTGTTATTGCAGCAAGGATATACTACCAACAAGAAAGTAAGTATTCAATATCAACAACACCTAAAGGTCGGACATATTTTCTCTGTGAGGAGTTAATATTATATGCTTCACTAGAATTCTTAAAATAATTTAAATCTGAAATGCATTTTTGTGTTGTGTTTATTGTGCATGCTTGTGAAAAGGAACAAGTTCCTGGCTTCTGATATAGGAGATATTCCAGTTTAAACTGGAACTTGTCAAATCTTTGAATCACCCAGCAGCATAGCCTTCCGGTATCACGTTAAGTCACACTCTAATACCATAACAGGGAGATAATTAAGTCCCTGGTGATCATAGGCTCAAACGTCAGCATAACAGCGGTAATCCCTAGTGAGGTTTTTCCACTTTCCCACCCTGCAAATGCCTGTATGGTACCTTATTTCAATTCTCGGGGCACCTATCCCAATCTTCAACCATAGTACAGTTATACTCACTAACTTACTGCAATCACCACCAAAGCACAGGTATTATAATAATAATAATAATATCATATGGCCTCGGGTGACTGGTGCAAGCTTTGTTATTTGACACCCAGAGGGCAGCTTGCATGTCAAAGTTTGTTGTTCTTGGAGTGCTATGAAAGTCAAGGAGGTTAGATATCTAAGCTCCTTGACACTATAGCACTTTCTAGTAGAGAAAGGAGGAACTTTTGTGTTGGCGGAAAATCCCGAGATTAATTTTGCCATTATAAACACGACCTACTGAATTCAAATGTGTTCTTTAACATGCCAACAACGTATGATAAAAATCACTTACCATGGCCAGGAGCGAACCTGCAAGCATGAGGTTGGTAGACCAACATGATAACCACTCACCCGCCGTGGCAAGCAAAGCACAGGTTATGAGAGAAATTCAACACATATCCAGTTAGGGTACAAGGGACTCATGACCAGTGTTGCCAATTTGGTGTTTTTAGCACCAGATCTGGTGTTTCTGAAGTTCGTCTGGTGCCAGAAATGTTCTAATAGCGCCATAGCAAAATACTGGTGTTATTTCAATAAAACCAGTGCCAAATCTGGTGCTTAGCAGATTTTTGTATGAAATTGTCTCCTATGACAAATAAGTAAATCCTGTAAAGCCATGTAATAGTTTAAATAAAGTTAATCAATTAAGATAGGCGATGTTCAGCCTTACACGTGTCAAGATCAACACTCCAACAGGGGAAGTCCCTGAAATTCTTATTCGCGTGCATAAGTGCTAAGTAAGCGCAACATGCAGGGCTCAGTGCAAGTGCACTTGTACAAAGAATCTACCTATCATCTATTTTCTTCCCAGCTCCCAGGGGATTTCCCAGTTTCATGCAAAGGCAGTTTATGTACTTTCGCTCCCTCACTCTAATGCAGATGTAGGGAGAGTGTTGAGCCAAGTTTAATTGGTGAAAACAAAGCAAAGAAATCGACTGAAAGTTCAAAAATTGCATTCCATTCTGTGTGTGCGATTTGGACTAAAAAGAGAGGGAAAATGCTATCACGACTACGAACTTCCAAAGGATATAATAGTGGCCAAAATTGGGAGTATGCAGAGCCACAGCAGTACTACACCTTCCTGCTCTAAAGATGTAATAGCGGTAGCAGGCTCCGCAAGTGAAGAAGACGATTTTTAATGAAAGAAATTTAAGTAAAAAGCGGTTTATATATTTATAATTGTTGGTGTTTTTCTAGTGTTTTGAATCATAGAGTCCAGCTGGTGCTTTTCTGGTGTTTTAAAACATAGGGTTTAGTTCTTTCCCATTTCAAGATTTGGCAACACTGCTCATGACCAAGATGTCCAAAGCCCCCAAATGAATTCTTACCAGTAACAACAATCTTTAAGTCTATTTAAGCATAATTACATTCCTTTGACCCAAAATTAAACATAGACTGAATACAAAGGTCAAAAGCTAGCACCAACAGACAAAGGAAATACTTACCATGGTTTTATCTGTTGGTCTTTTGATTTTTCAAGTTTATTAAAACTTATAGGTTCTAGGTTTTTAGTTTTGTGTTAATATCTCTGGATGAGATAAATACCACAAAAAAAAAACAACTAAATATAGCCGTATATACATCCTGTTATACGGCATTAATTTAATACCCAACAGCTAGTCTCTTTTCATACATGCACACATTTGTTCAAATTAACTGCCAAATTGTCTTTGTTTTCCCATAAAGTTTATCTCTTTGAGAAATAATTTTATTTCCTACATGTATAACCAGTATTGTACATTGCTGTATTGAACAATTCAAAGCATCCTAAATATTATGCCATTGCAAAATTAATGCACTTTGGCAGGAACACTCTTCTTGAAGAGAAGTAAAACGATTTTGTTAATTTAAATAATATGAGAAACTTGTAAAACCGGAAGTGGATATAGAAATTGAAAATCTGGCAGTGATGGAATCACTTTTTAGTACATGTTCCAAGAATAAAATCAAGTGCACCATTATTCTTAAATTTGTGTTTATTTTCATTAACATTTTCTGCAAATACTGTACCAGTATATGGTATTATTCAAATTAATTTGAGTAGTTTTCTAACTTTTTGTCAGAAATATCATAGTAAATAAATAAATGTGAGCACATACAGTAGATACACATTATATTTTTTTTAGGTAATGTTAACCAACCATTGTTTACAAAAAGATCCTTTATTTGGGGATGAGAGGGACATACACAAAATTTTCTATTTGCATTTATATAAGAATGGGCATTTGAAGGTATTTATTTTGGCCATTCATAACTATTCAAGTTATTAAAATCAATGTCCACAACATTCATGCACGAGAGTACTTACTCGTAGATAAATCTGTATAATTACAGTAGTAACCTCTTGTATATTTCTAATGTAAATTGTATTAGTAATTGTTCATATAATTACCAAAATACAAAGGCAAATTTTAAATAGATTTGACTGAAACATATTAAAATAATGAGTTATTGTTGTTTTAAGGGGTGGAACTATGCGGTCATCTGTCCCTCTAAAATAATGAGAATTGGTGATTTGATTTATTAAATACTTTTGATTGTTTGAATTTAATTATAAAATATTCAAGTGATTCGATTATCTTGGGGCCACTCAATAAACTAGGCTACTGATTTGAGCTAGCATTGGAATCAGGGTATAAATATTATACTACCCAAAATATTTATTCTACTACTGTACAAAGCAAATGAAAGTTGATACAATGAATGTTACAGAAATTAAATTTCAGTTTGATTTCTGCAATAGTTTTGGAGATATTGAATACTGGTGTAGTATTTTGCTTGGCTTTCTTGGATTGGTGACACTGAAATTTGAAAGGCATGGCAGGATCTAACTGTGTAATTGTATGTCCTTACCATATTTCATTGAAATTACTCTAGCCAATCAAAATTTACTAGGGGGACACACAGATGTGATGGAAATAGACTATAAATTAGGTGTTAAGTCATAGGAATATACATATAAACCAACTGAGTTATTTTTTCATACTTTGTAGAAAAAAAAAACAGAATACTATAAAAATGTTCAACCTGTTATAGGAGGAGTACTCTTGTGGGTAAAACTAGTATCGAGGTGCTCCAAGAGCGTTTGGAAGAATTAGAGATGGATGACACTCAGCGCAAACGCATGGAGTTCTTCCTCTGCCAGAAGGAGAAAGTAGGTGAACTTAGTGATGATGACTTTGAGAAGCTGGGAGAGTTAGGTGCTGGGAACGGTGGAGTAGTCATGAAAGTGCGACACCGACCAAGCGGACTTATAATGGCTAGAAAGGTAAGCCAGTTCTTTTTTTTTTATGATATAATAATAGAAAAGAATTAATATGGAAATAGGATGCTGCATGATGGTGAATTACCATACTTAGTGCAGGTTCACTGCAAACAGACTAGCTGAATCTCGTGTTCTTCACAAAAGTCGTTGATATGTCAAATCTGTATATTGTTGTATATTCATTCAGAGGCTTTGTAATATGGTGGTCATGTAGTCCCATGTACTTGTGTGTATGTGGAATCTCTCTGAAAACCTGTGCCATTATGATTGCTGTCTTATGTGTGTATTTGTAATTGAGCTAAGATCTGGGTGGAAGGCAGCACATGGCCTTCATTTAGGAACCATCCCATCATTTGCCTGAAGTAAAAGCTGGAAGAAAGCGTGAAGAAGACTGGACAAGGGTGGAGGCTGAGAGATGGTGGGATGACAGAAGACGTTAGAGAGGCCTGTGTTCCAAACAGACCCGGCCAGTGGCTGGAAACTGTGCAAGATGATGATGATGATAAGCTGGAAAGCCATTGAAAACTTCTTCTAGGATGACTGAGGTGGGAATCAAATCGAACTCTTCCCAGTTTGCCTCACAAGGCTGAGTGTACCCTGCTCCAGCCCTCAGACAAGAATTAGATTTCTTGGCAGAGCTGGGAATTGAACCCAGACTTCTGTGTTGACAGCAAAGACTGCTAGTCACTCTGCCATGAGATGGGAAAATCTGTAGGAATTCATGTTGATTTTTTGCTTAAGTATTAGATTTAGTTGGTAATTTGTGGAATGCTGTCAGAAGTTACTTATTTGAAAATTATTGTGAAACATTTAAAGTTACAATATTGTAGGTTTATTTTTGAAGGATACCGTACAAAAAATCATGGTCCTCCAAGTTGTACAATGTTGGCTTGTAAAATAGAAAATAAATTAAATCTCAGTCCCAGGTCACTCGGTATACTTTTGGTTTTGCTCCTAGCTGGCACTAAAATCAGAAAGTTGAATTTGGAAGGTAGATTGGTGAGATGGCTCCAACTACACCTGGTAGCTGAGGCCATATAATTATTATTTTATTATCATCATTGTCCCCTAAAGATAGGCAGCTCACAAATTTTCTCCTTCCTTTTCTGTCCACTGGATCTTCGTATCATCGGGGCATGGTGGTGCAGCGGTCAAGGTGTTTGCTTCTAACCATGGCGGACTGGGTTCAGTTCTCGGTCAATGCTTGTGAGATTTTCAAAGTGAAAGATCATACCCTGTGGTTTGTATTCCACGTTAAAAGGAGTTCCCGTGGCTCAGGATCGTGAGATTAACTGTCACGCAAAACTACAAACTCCCTTCTTCTGCATATCATTAGCTCTAGTGGAAGTTTTAATTTCTGTTATGTCAAGCCTGTTATTGTGTGCTTTCCATACTGGCCAGTATCTTATTTAATAAAACTCCAATAATCACTTACTTAACAAAATATATCAGTGTTCTGTACCTACATAATTCCTAAAACGAAAAATTTTCCATGAAAAAATTGTTTGACAAACACTGTTCTAAGTCAAGCTGGAAATCCCATTTAATTAATATTGATCTCTTTTAGCTCATCCACTTGGAAGTAAAGCCGGCCATAAAGAAACAAATTATCCGAGAGCTCAAAGTTCTTCATGAATGCAACTTTGCCCATATTGTTGGCTTCTATGGAGCATTTTATAGGTGAGAAAGATATGAACTTAGTTATGGTGTTTGTTCTGTATTGACTTACATATTAGTTATTCGAGGGTCACTCCACAAGTCATGGCGACTATGTTATATCTTTCGTACATATGGCATCACTGTAATTCCAGTGTAGACATTTGAAACCTCGCGCTAAACAGGACAGAATTTACCCAACAGAAGGCGACTGTAAGTGCAGGTGGCTAGGTACCAGTGCTATACACGTTCATTCTGAGCTTGGCCGTGCTACAAGATGGATGTAAGCAGATTGGAACAGTGATCATTCGTGAAAATTGCTTTTCTCGCTGGAAGAAATGCTACACAGTGTCATGCAGCACTATGTGAAGCTGTTGGTGATGATTACCAAACAGTTGCACGTTGGGTGTAGGCTTTCCGACATGGACACGCAGCAACTGCAGACTCGTCGCGAAGTGGGCGCCCCTTGTCGGCCTGAACTGAGATGTCCGTGTCTGTTATTGAACAGTGTTCCAATGCTTGGAAACGGTGCCCTGGTTGTTAATTTATTGATTTGTGTTCCATTTGTACTAGTGCAAAACAAATTTACACATAGTTCCATTGTGTGGTTTTCATTTGTACCTTCTCCTGTACTCTAACCCTATTTTCTGTTGGCAATGAGATATCGCATGGCCTTAAAGGTTTCTATGCACATCGTGGATTTCCCATGCTGTAGCATTATCGAAAGATATAACATAGTTGCCATGACTTATGTAATGACCCTCGTATTGATGAGGTGGAATTAATAATTTATATTTCTCTTAGAAATAAATGTATAGTTTTATAGGTAAGGAAAGGTAATCTGAAATTTCCTTTATTATTTGTCTTTATATCCTCCAGGACTGTAGTGCTCATTTTCTTTCTTTTCTTTCAGTGATGGTGAAATTAGTATCTGCATGGAATACATGGATGGAGGATCTCTGGACTTAATTTTGAAAAAGGCTGGTAGAATCCCGGAGTCAATCTTAGGGACTATAACTTCGGCTGTGAGTATCATTCATGCTTACAATGTGTTGTTACTAATGATGATAGTTGTTGCTCCTAGAGCCCAACTGCATCATCAGATCAGCTTCACATAATGCGCTGAGTGTTATAGTAATTAACAGTCTTTCCTACTTAAGGTTAGTCGATAATAATGTCCACTGCAGATATCCTCTGAAACATTGAACATATCTATATTTTGTTTCTAATTTTGTCATTGGTGATAAGGGGCTCATAAAAAGCACAGTGTTATCCTCGTGGCATCATTAATGATAATGGTACTTTTTTTTTATATAGGCATATACTAATTTTTGATGCTAGAACAGTTTTTAGCTAGGGTACACAAATCCAGCTGTGTAATAATTTTGAAAATCAGTAAATACTTTTGGAGGATTTTTTTTTTTTCCCCCCTTTAATCAACGAACACTCCTAGTAGAACAGAGCACCATTGTTGTTTCCTCCTCCTCCTCCTCCTCCTCCCCCCCCCCCCCATGAATTCTTATGTTCTAACATTCGAAAACTGAAGTGATGGTTTATTTTCAACATGTTTGCCGCCTAAGTATATGAGTAAGTTTCATCTTTATTGGCAGGTACTGAAGGGTCTGAGTTACCTCCGTGATAAACATGCCATTATGCATCGAGATGTGAAGCCCAGCAATATATTAGTCAACAGTGGTGGAGAGATAAAAATCTGTGATTTTGGTGTTTCTGGTCAGCTTATTGATTCAATGGCAAATTCCTTCGTTGGAACCCGGAGCTATATGTCGGTAAGTGGAGGGGTTTTGTGGTCACTGCTGATGGGCATTATGTGTGTTTACACTGGCTTCTTATACCATTGTTATACAGTGGAACCTCGTTAGTACGTTTCTCTAGGGACTGAAAAGTTTTAACGTAAAAATTGGTAAAACATACTACTGAAAAATGATAAATTAAACCTCATTAACTTGTGTCAGTAAGGGAAAAGCATAAAATGCGTTAATCGGAAGTACGTACTATCGAATATACAATACAATTTTAAACAACCTACAGAATTACTGTATTACAGAACTAGTTCTCACAGCATGGAGAAACAAGAGCAATGAAAACAAGGGAAAATTTACTATACTCTGAATTCAAATACTGTAGTACGAGTTGAAATATTTTCAGACCTAATAGTTCCCATAGAGTACCTATCTGAAGTTCTTTTTGAGGTTAGACATGCTCGTGCGTGTAAAAAACAACTTCCGCCATCACGCGATCTCAAACAAATCTCAGAACGTGACAAAACACAGCAATGATTAGAACTTGTCCACATTTCCCTGATGACACTGAAAATTATTTATAAATGTCATAAGCATCAATTACCAAAACCTCTTAAATTGGTTATGTATATTGCATTACCCTTACCTATTTTATTATCTTGTAACTTTGTAGTTGCAAACCATATCAGGCCAACTTATATATTTTAGCGAACACACACAAATAGATTTTAAGCCCAAACAAATGTAGGCCACAATTATTTGCATGTATCAAATTAATAATTGACATATTTACACATATTTAACGCAATAACACAAATCACTGGCGTTCAAAAAACCTATCCGTTGTTGTTTGCTTACGACTTCTCTGTCCAATTGAGTAGCCTACAATGTAGCGTCTAATTTTGACAGTGTGTTCATATGATTTCTGTCTAGGCTACTTCAAGAATTTTCATTTTCTCATCGCTTTGTATTTGCTCACATATATCTCGCGCCCCATTTTTAAATTTGAAATTGCAGGAAAAAGTATTCCCGCATATATTTCGCATTAATTTCTGACGCCGTCATAGAGATGATCGTAGAAATTTTAAGACACTTCTTGCCCACGATGTTATTGTTCGTTTTGGCGGCTGTGCTTTCACGGTATTTGTTGTCCGTTTGTTGGATTGTCGACAAGTAGATCTACCAGTATTTTCTTCACGTTCCATTGATGTGTCTCAGTGAGAGTGATTTGTTTTCTTGTGGAAATCGATCTTTTAGCTATGTATAACCGCAGAAGTTATACGGCTGGATTTAAACTCAAAGTGATAAATTACGCAGATGACAATGGTAATTGATATTTGCTACTGGTGTCAACAGAAAAACTCACAAGAAACCACTAACCAAACACTCAAGGTGTCAAAGAAGTGCGAGTTATATGCCAGGAAATGAGGCACTTTCACCATTATTTCAATACGACGCAACAAAATTATCACTGGTTTCACAACTTCTTTGGTAGTGTGATGCGTATTTGCATAAATAAAGTACTCTCTTGAGTAAACGTTCGGTACCAGTACGGTTTGCTCAATACGTAATGCTAGTTCCTACTGACCCCTGCTTAATACATAAATCCATAAATAGGCACAACGGGATGGGTTTTTACAAGCTTGACAAGGGAAGTTGCGTACCTTTAGTCGCAACCCCCGCCCGCCTGTTGGCCAGAATGTTATCTCTGCACGGATGGGCTCACATTCCTTTTGGAGTGAACAAAGAATGCTTTCAGGGCTGACGAAAATGCGATTGTACTAAGCAGTAAGTTGAAAAATATGCAACTTGATAAATGGGGTTCTTTTACATTATTTTCATTAGATAAGAATCGGGACTTGAAAATTACGACATGATATGCGATTAAACGTACTAATGAGGAATGTGTTAACGAGGTTCTACTGTATTTCCAATATTCTTTTATGCATTCTTCAATAGACAATATTGTAGAAGAGAGTGATTTTCTTGCTGTTGGTTTTTGAAAAATGTTACCTTGATTAAGGGCAGATGACCTTGCTGTTCCCCTCCTTAAAATGACAATCATCATTATCAAGTTGCCTTTATTAACCCATATCTGCTCTCTGTTGACCCTCTTCATAAGGAAATGTATCAATTTATTTCACTAATGGTGGAAAATATCTTAAGAGGACAGTACATTACGGTTAAAATACTCTGGGATGGTATGTACTGCGAGAGTTATATTAAGGTGTCAGTGTTGTAAAAAGTGTGTGCGGCTGTAGGGTGATTATGTTGAGAATTTTTTTGGATGAATATTTTGTGAAAATAAAAATAGGAGGCCTTAGAACTTGAATTCACCTCATAGCAAGCAACTTATGCAAAGTACCAATATTATACAAAAATATAAGTTTTGTTGATATAAATTTGATTTTCATTATGGTTTTGGGAAGAGAAATCACACTTTAGTAAAAACAAATACTTGGGTATAATTTGAACAAATCTGTATGTCAAAATGACTGGCTTTGTTAGGGGTTAAGGTGTTTTCTCGAAATCTTGTGAAACAGTTGCCCCTTTTTCATGCTTGTTGAGATTTCTCTCTGTCAAAATAGTAATCCATAGAGAATAATATTAACGCTCAAGTTAAATGAGCAATACATGTCTTCTCCGCATGCATTCACTCGACAAACAAATTCTGTACTCAACAACATTCCACCACTAGCTTTGTGGAAATCCAAAGCACTATCAAAGATGTAGAAAAATTGAAATTAACCTCATAATCGATACATCAAGACGTTTAGAATACAAATCTGCACCAACTGAAGTGTAGACTACCCAAGTTGTGTGCTGCAGCTAAGCTTAGTAAGAGATACTGTACTTCATCTGTGATGTCAGGACACATCATTGCGAACAGTCACGTAATATCAGTAACAACACTTAGCTGGAGAAACCCTGGGTCTTCATCATTACAGTAATGTAATTAATGATCTTTTGCTGCCAATGTTACAATGAATGGGAGGGATGTAGAACATGTAGAAAGTTTAAGTTCTTGGTGTACAGCAATACTAAAGACTTAAATTCTGCAATAAAGATACTAATTGGAGAATCCCGCTCCACCTTCATTAGAATGAGATTGCTTCTCTGTAATAGTAACTTGAACTTAAAACTATGTCAACAAATGGTGCTATGTATGGTCAGTGCTTTTATATGGAGCAGAGATATGGACTCTCAAGGCTGATACCGTGAATTGATTTCAGGCATTTGAAATTTGGAAGGACAGGTAAATGCTACAAATATCCTCGGTCGAATAGGTTACAAATGTAGTAGTATTGAAGAGCGCTGCTACAAACCAGAAACTTTAAAAACTGTAAAATGCCAATAAATATCATATCCTGGTCTTATCCTGAGAGGGGGAAACGTGTCAACTGCTCCATGTTATACTAGAATGTTATCATAGAGCTGGAGAAGTCAAAAGTCATGACTGTGCAATATTAAGGAATAGACAGGGGTTCGAACAACTGAATAGTTCTGTAGACAGAGGCGAACTTTCCAGATAGATCAACAACATCAGGATGATCTGATATGCCATTGGAGTCTACAGAACCGGTGAAGAACAGCTCAATGCAGATGTTGATATATTATTATTATTATTGATCTAAGCCCACTAAGGAGTGCTTATGGCTAGTACTTCTGCGATGCTTTCTTTGTTTTCCAATATCTCCTCAGTCCATCCAATAACTTGTTCTTCCTCTCCTGTGTGAGGGGTGGTCAGGTCTTAATCACTTTAGGTGGTGGGGACCAAAGTTAACACTATCACAAAATTTGGAACGGTCAAGAATATCACAGTCAAAAATGCCAGCGTTATTCAAGTCTTGTTTCACTTCATTAAGCCACAAGCTGCCAGTCTTGTAGCCATTAATCAAGTTGAAGATCTTCTTGGTGATCTATCGTTCCCCATCCGGAAGAGATGCCCGTAGAATTTCAGTCGTCTCCGTCGCATGATAGTGGTGGCTGGTTCTAACTGATGGTATAGTTCGGTGTTTGCTTTAAGTCAATAAGAGCCATCTGGGAGCAATCTTGGTCCATAATTTTTTCTAAGGATACATCTCTCTACTTTCTCCAAATCATCAATGTTGCCTTTCTTGTTCATCAAGAGGGTCCCTGCTGCATATAAAAACTGTCGTCTAATAACGGTTTTAGAAAGACAGATATTGGCAATTTTTGAAATACACCTCTTGTTGTAGCGGTTACGTGATAGATACCGGTAGTAAGCTGCATTGAGTTTAGTGCACCTCTCCGAGATTGAAGTGCCATCTCTACCATCCGGGTGGACTTAACGAGCAATAAAGAAATGTACAATGGGTCCTAGGGGGCAATAATGATCATTTCTATATACAGGGCTTTATTTAAATCTTGGGACCGTCACGCGGGAATTTTCCACTCGGCTGTTACATGTGCATTCGGCCCAGCACCGGCCTTCTGCGCCGCTGCTGTAGCTCTTCTTCTTGTCATCTCTATGTCCACTCATCTGTTAGCTGCATCGCTCACCACACAGTCATCCCGTGCCACGGCTATCACGAGGCAGTCCTCACATATAAAACCCTGTATGTGCAAATGGCTGTCCTCTTATGGAAAGAGATATCAATCCCCTTTGGGACTTTCTATTCTATTTTTTTTATATATATAATTGACATTTGTATGGGTGGTTGAAGTTTTATTATTTCTTAGAATGTATTGTTTATAGAAACAGAAGAATTTTTTAAACAATTATTGTCTTCTCCGCATGCATTCACTCTACAAACATAAGAAAGAGAGCTTTTATAACTTATCCAGTTGGTTTTCTACATAAACTGCCATTTTAGGTGATTTTTAATGGCCTCAGCAATATCCTTCGAACATAAAAATTGTGTACATTTGCCCAGTAAAACTCTAAAAATGTATAAAACTTTGGCCTTTTATATAAGTAGACAGATATACTGGGTAATTGTTCTAAAAAATTATTATACTATTTGCAATAAAGGATTGTTTTTGTTTCAGCCAGAGAGGTTGCAAGGTACTCATTACTCAGTACAAAGTGACATCTGGTCACTGGGTCTTTCATTAGTGGAGATGGCCATTGGAATGTACCCTATTCCCCCTCCTGATGCTAAGACTCTAGCTGCAATTTTTGGAGGACGACGTTCGGATGACGGCGATGCGTCAGGTTTTGTGCCTCAATCACCCCTTCACAGTGAGTTTTACATAGTACTTATATATTGAATATTTATTTTACTATTTGAAACCTCCGTGGCTTAGGCGGCAGCATGCCAGCCTTTCACCGCTGAGTCCGTGGTTCAAATCCCGCTCACTCCATGTGAGATTTGTGCTGGACAAAGCAGAGGCAGACAGGTTTTTTCTGGGTACTCCGGTTTTCCCTGTCACAACTTCATTCCAGCAACAGTCGCCACTATCATTTTGTTTCATCTGTCATTAATTTAATCATTGCCGCAGGGGAGTGCGACAGGCTTCGGCAACCGGCACAGTTCATATCCTCGGCGCTAGGTGGGGGGGCTTCATTCATTCCATTCTCTGACCAGGTTGGTCGATTGGAAGCAGGCTGTGGATTTTAATTTTCCTATCTCTTGGTAACTCAGAAGCCACATGGTGTAGGGATAGCAAACTTGCCTCTTACCTAGAAGGTCCTCGGTTTGATTCATGATTACTTCAGTAATTTAACTGATGTGAGGGACCGACCCAAAATAAACAGCCAAGGGGACACGTTGAGCTGGCCCTGTATTAACTCGCAATTTGCAGCCCATAAACATACCATACCTGTATACTGACAACACTATAAACAACTAAGAAGGTCCTGAGTGAGATTTTCTCTGCTCTGCAAAGTTGGCTCACTGGACTGTGAAGTTAATATCATCCACAGATATGAACTTCGAGGGACACTGTTTCAGGTAGATCTTGGTGTATAGATTGAAGAGGCTGGGGGAGAGAACAGGACCTTGTGGCAGACCATTCAGTGGAATCTGCTCCTGTTTGTAAAGTTGGAACAGTCTTTTCTTCTTAAACCTGCTTCAGAGTAGGTAGGGCTTGTTCAATGCAGCCATGAACATCCCAGAATCCCGCTTGCTTGACTGAGATCAGCGCTTTAATTTAAAGCACTACAGTATTCTGTTCGGAGTATTCTTTCTAGTAGCTTATAAGTGACAGAGTAAGGTTATATGCCAGTAATTTTGAGAGTTGTTTATTTTTTCCTCCAGAATTTAGCAGGGCAATGAACTTTGTCTTCTTAAAGATTGTGGGGAGGTCTCCTGGTTATAAAATAGAGCTGGAAATCATTGCCAATGAGCATTTAGTAGCTGGACTGCAGCTCATAGTAGTTCATGATAAATCTCATCCACTCCTGCAGTCTTTCCTTTCTGGAGGACATCAAACCTTGTTCAACTTCTAGTGGTGAAAATGGTCTTGAGAACGCATCATGATATTGAAGTATTAGAAGCCATTTTTTAGTGTTGCCTAGTTCTATTATAGAAAGCTTTTCCGTCAGTCAACACAAATTGTGCCCATTTACATTAGGCGGGAAAACAAATATTTGAACGCCCTAACCTGAAGGAAATAATTCATAGAATATTTATCACAAAATAACACGACTTTATGTACAAAAAAGGGGGGGTGCTTACTTGAATCGTTTTTCGATCATCATCAGATCCTGCTTAGGTTTAGATAAGGTATGAGGTTTATGTATTACACTTATGTACAAATACTGTATTTTCTCGCTAATCGTCGCACCCCTACTTTTCGATTAAAAATTTGGTTATAAAATTTAATCGCATTGTCGTTGCACCCTACCTATCGAATTAAAGTTTGGTTCATAACATTTCATGGCGTACTCAGCATATAGCACATTTGTATTTGCGCGCCAGTCCATTACACACCCTGCCGTATTTAAATCGTACGCGAACACTGTTGCTAACCAGCCATGACCTTGTTTGAAGAAAGAAGTCTCTGTGCGTACGGGCTATGACTCACGCTATGCGCTAGGTGGCCGACCGGCCGGCAGGCATATGCACGCCAGTCTGTCAGAAGAAAGAAGCCTGTCTCTCCGAGTGCAGGCTATGACTCACAATACGCGAACTGCTGGCCCACGGCACGCTATAGCAGCGATCACGTTGAACGCCTCTCCAGTGGAGTGAAACTTGTGTGGACCTATCGCTTTGCGAGTTGACCTCGGAATGACGAGATTCGATAAGCCGCCGTTCGAAGCGATGCTACACCCAGTTCGCTGACGTTAAAACAGGCCCAACTGCTATTGGCGGAATCTTACGCAAGGGACACCCCGCGCCCGTCTAGCATCAGTCACTTCCGTGGAAACGTCACAACAGAGACCCGTGTGTGATGTTAGTCACATGTTGTCCACAATAAGAAAATACAAGAATTATACGGTGATCTTGATGAAAGTGAAATTCACTGAATTACATAATAAACAAATAATTTTAAGAAAGCGCACAAGCGTGTAGCAAATAATGATACAGTATATATTTAAAAATTGTGGTTTTCTTCTTTGAACTTAAATATTCTTTGCATAATTGTCGCTACCTTTTTCCACGAATTTTAGGCAAAAAATATGCGAGGAAATACGGTACATATACAATCTTAAGATAGCAAAAGCTTGTAAAAACTTGTGTAACATGTGCTCTATTGGTCTGAAGCACTTCTATAGTTGTGTTATTATTAATGTAGTCTAACAAGGGAAGTCTCTGAACCGGGGAATCGCGGATCCTGCTGGAACTTAGCAGATACGTTGCGTTAGCCCAACTAGGCAGAACAGTGAAGAAAAATCTTTCGGAAATTAACTTCTCCTTGTACTAGATGAAACATTAAGATTTACATGTTTAAATTGGCGTGAGCTTCATTGGTTGCGTCAGAGGTTGCATCCCAACCGTACTGTGGTTCACGGCCTACTGCGTACAATCACCGAATTAGAGGCGACAGACGGTGAGTGTCCCATGCATTGCATGATGAATGTTAACATTGGAAAAGTTACATGTTGACAGGAGGAAAAGTATGGAAAATTTATGGAAAGGTGTCTCAGCATTCAAGAAGAGGACCTGTTGGACAGTTTGGATGGTATGTTGATGGTTTTGTGCCTATCTGGCTTTCTGGCGTTCGTCTCTTGTAACAAATGTGTTTATTTGTTGTGCTTTTGGTATTTACAGGTTTCATAACTGGTTGTATAGAAAACAGTACTATGAATGTGGACTCCTATATATTGTAAAGATGCAGCATTAATGTCCCATGCCGCAGCGCAGCTTGTGAGCGCGAGTACGGGAGGGCAGTCGTTTGGAACCTGTTCTTTTGAGCCACCAATCAGGCGTGAGGCGCACTCCCGCTTGACCAGCGCGCAAGGTTCAAAATTGTTGTATTGACTGCTGTCTACGGTGGGAAGGAGTTAATTTCCGAAATATTTTTCTTCACGGTTCTGCCTAGTTGGGCTCACGCAACGTATCTGCTAAGTTCCAGCAGGATCCGCGATTCCCCGGTTCAGAGACTTCCCTTGTAAGACGTCATCTGCCCCAGTCTAAGACGTGTGTTAACCTGTGATCTATTGACTTATTATTGTGATGAACTTCAGTTATGATGTTGTCTGCACTATTTTGTTGTTTCTGTTTCAAACGTTCCTATTTAAACTGGTGGCCTATTGTAATGTGATTAGTTTGTCAATGTAGCGAATACACAAATGATACAATACACTAGAGTTGAATACAGTTATGTAAACTTAGTTGGTGTTTTGAATCCTGACTCCATGGTATGCATCCGTTAACACACACTATTCACATCAGACTGTTCATTGTTAGCTTCCTCGTTTGAATATTGTGGCACCATCTATTTGTTATTCTGTGGACTGTATTACTAATGGTATGTCTTAGTGTTGCCTGCGCCATCTGTAGATGTTAAAACCTTCCTTGGCTTTATTAGTTTGTGTCTTAAGGTGGCAATGCCCTAACCTGTGATGATGTATGCTAATGGTTCACGACAATCTCAACTATTAACGGCCTATCTTTTCCTCGCATAAACTAATGAGCCTCCTAAGTGCAACAGGCCAATTGGGATGTCTTGAATTCATTAAAACTACCTACCTAGGCCTTGGTTTATTCAGAACTTGGTACAACGTAAATCCTTCCCGGTTAGCATTCTTCCCCTTTATTATTGATTACCCCTCATTTTTATTAATTGTCTGGCTTTTATCATTACTTTTTATTTATTTTTTTTATTTTTTATGGCAGTCATCATCAATTTCAGTTTTCCAGCCTAAGCCAGGTTGGAGCAAATAAGACACCCCTCCACTTTACTCAGTCTGTTCACCATCCTTCCTCAACCACTGAACTCCGCTCCAGTTTTCGTTCTCTCACACTGCCCATCACCAAATCCATCCACCGTACTCTAGGTCTTTCTCATCTTCTCTTTCCATCACTTGTTTCGGCGTTCTTTCATAATTCATCCTTTTCTCATGTCGGTACCCCCCTCGGTCATGGGAGCTCATCCGGCAAGCTGAGAGAGAGCAGCGTCCCCTTTCCTGACTGAGATTCGCTGCTACCACCCAGAACAGTTCTGGGAACGAAGAGGGAGCAGAAGGGTGAACCAGACACAGGTGTCCGTGGCCGGAGCACCACACTGCACTAATCGTAAATTAAATAAGGGGTAAAACAAGCAGGGTGTCTACGACCCTGGAAAACCGGGAATTCTCAGGGAATTATGAATTTCTGGAATAATCAGGAAAAAATCAGGGAATTTCTTTGTTAATCAGGGATTTTTCTCAGTTTGGCTATATCCCGTAAAAGTGAAGCAATACTTTCGAATTTCACGGGAAGTTATCGCTCGCTACTGATGACAGTGCTCAGCCAATGAGCAGTGCCTTCTCAAACTCAACTGAACACATGATGTGGCAACCTTTCCATTCGCCTTCTGCGCAGGCGCCAATTACGCAATTTTATTAGGCCTTGAGCATTTTGTTTGTTGCGATCAGATTGCCAATTTAGCGATTTTGTCGGTAGATGTAGCAACTTTGGCGACAAAATATTTTAAATTTAGTATTGTTTATACTAGCTTTGCTCGGAAACAGTTATGAATGCATTTCGTGACAAGCGTTTTTTTTTCTTCGATGTCAATGAACTACGACCTTGGCCTATATCCGTTTTACGTCTCGCCATGATGAGTTAACATCACTGACTGTACTAGCCATTATATTATCATGGAGATAGCATGAGCAACGAATTCCTGTCTGACGTAATTTAAGAATGGCGAGGTGCATGCAACACAAATCCCCCTCCCGTCCAATCTAAAAACACGTATATTGAGCGATGTATTGAAGATAGAGATATGCTATCCCAGACCTTTTTGTAGAACTTTTCATGCTGAACAATTCTTACATTCATAGTATATTGATATTTTTAACGGTTTGCCCAGCGTAAGCTTAAAAAGCGCACGGACGCCTGTGGTTTTTTTTTTTTCTCCCTCCTACTTTTTCACTGATATCGTTACTGCTTGGCTGCTTTTGAACATAAATAATTTTCTTTTTATACTAAGTAGAGATTTAGGGACTATTTAAACTCCCATTAGCGATCGAATATTGACTACTGCTGGGTGATTACGGGCTACATTAATTTACGTAGTTTTGTATTGGTGCGCGGCCAACCAGCTACGTAAATTAACGTTTTCTTACAGTGCTTCATTCTTGTGTAATTTTCTCCTCTCCGCCGTTCATTAATCAAAATACTACGTGTTATTTACGAACTAAGGTCTTTGTTCAACGAAATGCAGATAGGTATATTGTTGTCTAGATAATGCTTTCGGTACTGGAAGTGAGGTTTTATAACACTCGGTTACCGCGTGTATTGTCAAGTGTTAGCATGGCGCGCGCGGAACTGACATTGTGGTAATCAGTTCAGACCAGTCTGTTGACGATAATAATACGAGTAAAATTGACAATGATAGCAGTGAAAGTAGTGACGATGAGGTTGATTGATGGACAAGTAAATAAAATTACACGTATTTATGTTCCATCTTACTTCTCATGCTAGGTGTACTTCAGTTGCCCGGTCCACAGTAAGGAATCGAGTAGCGTGCGCCCTGGTAACAAGGTGTTAGTCCTGGGTTGACAATGCTGTTTGCGCGGCTTTTCCATCCCGGTATTCATTGATTATTGTCTGCTCCTACGTTCCTTAGCTAGGCTAGAATTTATATCCAATTTTGTTTTAATTGTGCCCAGGAAATGTTTCTGCAACACCTTTCAAACTCGACCTTGTATTATCAAGCAGACTTGTTAAATTACTTTTAGCGGCTTCGGTGGCGTAGTTGATAGCATGGTGAGCTTCTATGCCCAAGATCGCTGGTTTAAACCCGGTCGAAGTCGTCTGATTTTTTAAGAGCGTTAAAATCCCTCGGCATGCCTTCCTTCGGAGGGGAAGTAAAGCCGGCGGTCCCATGTCATAGATTTATGGCATGTTAAAGAACCTTCCACTAATTACACCTGTGTGAAGCTAAATTAGGTTAAAAATGTAAACAACGCTCAGGTTCCTACGTTCGTCGCCAGGAGCTGACTGTGGTGGCGACTAGTAGCCAAGCTCTGAACTAGTAGTTGTTGACGGTGGCGTTTGGTGGCAAAAGTAGGAACTACTTGAAAAATTCAAAGTATGCAATCCTTACTTGAATTAAGAAACAGAAACGTACACTAATACAGTCATCACAATTAACACCGGTTATCAGACAGATTCTACACACATCTAAAGTACACGGGGCTACATGACCGCGTTGTCGCAGCCCCTAAACTGAGGAACCTACCAACCTAAATTATTTTAGACTGATAATAGTGTGTTCTGGCCTGTTGAAACATCATTCATAATGATTTCCTTCATTTAAATGTATTTATAAATTAATAAATTGATTAACTCAATTACTTCTGTCATGACAAGGTGGACCTAATTGAGAGTGAGAACTTGGAATATGCCTCCCTTCGTCCCTTGGATATGTGTGAATTACTGTGTAGGCCTATATTCAGACTTATGCTATCGAATATCATCATTCCTGCGACGTAGGATCAGCGACTTCAATGGTAATGAATGGTTTTACAAATTAAATATTGATCTAAGATGATCACACTCATATGATACACACCTTGATATGTGTACTCAACCTCCCGTTGTCCCTTTAATTGGGGAGATTTACCGTAGTGAAAGCAGCATGACTTCATAAACCTTGCTTATTTTACTGGACAATAAGTTCACTTATAATATTCTATTGAAATAAATTTATTTTCACAACTGTTTCCCTTGTGCCGCCATTGCTCACATCTGTTTGGCTCCTGGAATTTCCGAGAACAGGAAACATAAAACTTAATCCTATTTTCCATTTGTTTTCCTGGATTACATTTTGCTTCTTGTTCCTGGAGAGCGCTTAAAACGAACCCAAAAATGGCGTGCATTTCATCACACTTCCTGTTCCCGGGCGAATGTGTAGCAGTCTTTACTCAGGGAATTCTCTCATTAATCCTGGAAAAATCAGGGAATATTCAGGGAATTCTTTTAAGATGAGTTGGTAGACACCCTGACAAGGAAACAAACTATATATTCAGATAAAACATACACAGACCAAGCAGACATACAATTTCAAAAGGTCCGGTTTAAAAAAAAGCATCTAAAATCAAAATTGTTTCCAAAACAATTGTTTTATTGACATTCCTTACGTCTTGCTCTATTTTTCTACATAATTTCCAAACACATTTGTCACATCGTTCCACAAGCTTTTGAATGCCTAAGTCGTAGAACTCGGCTGCCTGCGAAGCTAACCAGTCTTTAACAGCTTCTTTCACTTCATCATCTGTGTCGAAGCGCTTGCAGCCAAGAAACTCCTTTAGGTAGCGGAACAGGTGGAAATTACTTGGCGCCAAGTCCGGACTGTACGATGGGTAGTCCATCTGTTCCCATCCAAATTTCTTGATTAGAGTTTGTGTGTCATTCGCAGTATGGGGTCTGGCATTGTCATGCAACAACACCACTCTAGACGACAAAAGACCACGTCGCTTATTCTGGATTGCACCTCGAAGTTTAATCAGGGCAGCGCAGTAGGCGGCTTGATTGATCGTTGTCCCTGAAATAGTGAATCGTCGATCTTCACGAATTTTGTAGTCGACCGCATGAACCAACTCGTCTGAAATCACTGATGGTCTGCCAGAGCGTGGTTCATCGTGCACATTTTCCCATCCTTCAGTTAAGGCTCGCACCCACTTGTGCACTTTACTGTCACTCATTATGTTAGGACCGTACACTTCAGTAATCTGCCGATGAATTTCTGCCGTAGAAATGTTTCTTGCAGACAGGAACCGTATCACTGCCCTTACTTCACAATCGGCGGGCTGATTAATTGTCTTAAACATTGTGAACTGACACTATCAACAGCACACAGCAACAGTAACAACGCTACTGGTGGCTTTTGCCGCGCAAGGCATGCCAGGAGTCGGCACGCATGCGTGTTTTGCCCTTGGCGCCGCTTTCAAATATTTACGGCGAATCGAACCTTACTTTTGGAATTACCCTCGTAAATCCTCATCCCCAGAAATGCAAAATAATAACTAGCTTAGGGTGGCACAGGTACCTGAAAATGCATGTAAGTCTCACTGTGCAAATTTGTCCACCGCGGCAATCTCTAAAGCTAAAATATACGGAAAATAATTCGTGCCCAAGCTAAGTTAATCCGTAGAGTTCTTTTCCAAAAGTCCAAAAGTTGTTACACGTATTGACACAGTACCTTATGTAACTGCGGCTGACTTCAGCTGAAGCCAACCACATGGAGTTATCGAGGCCGATCACACCACCATCCTCTTACGAGTCCAATTCCAGACAACACCGCGTCTTGCGGCTCAAACGCGCCAGCCTTTTAGTTCTGTTCCTGCGCATGCGCACCATTCAAAATACCGCCGAGTAATTCAGATAAGATGTTCTAGAATCTTCGCTACAGTTCCGTGCAGGAGACGTGCAACCACGATGACAATGCCTGCTACAACGTCTCACATTATTGGCGACAGTGTCACTGAAAACCATATTGTTTATTTGAATGGTTCATCTCCCACACACATTTTGTTATATGAGGCGCATAAACTGAATTATGAATTTAATAAAGGCTCGGAGAGGACCTCTTTTGATCCCAGGATGATGATACATTGACGGCGCAAGGGCAAGCGGCATAATGTCCATACCAACTCAATCTGTTATGCTCCAGCTTATCATTCAACTTCTGTACATTCACTTCTTTCCAATGTCTTCATTCCTCACTCTATCTCTCCTCGTCATCGGCCAAGTTTCTGCTCCATACATCATTATTGGTAAGTAATAGGTCTTGTACATCACTTGTTTAGCCTTCGGTGGTATGTCTTTATCCCAAATTACCGTATTTACTCGGCTATAAGACCCCCCCCCCCCCTTTTTTTTTCTAAATTTTTAATTCCGAAATTGAGGAGGGGTACTATAGACGAGTTCTTTGCAAAAATCCATTATTTTGGGAAAGGGAGAGAGGAAAAATAAGCTATTTTATTTTGATGCTACATAGTATGATATATTTAATCTAAATAAACAAAGTTTACATCTTTAATCAGCCCATTATGAGATTGCCATAACCTCACTTTCCCGGCTATCCCCCAATGACTTTCACTACTATCCCTTGCTAAGCAAAAATTTTAGTATCAAAGAAATAGAATTAAATGGACAAAGTATCCGACATGGAAATGCTAACTTTATTTTTATTTGAACATAGGGAGGGAGAATGCATCAATTACTGTAGGAAATGCAGGATCACTTCTCATTAACATTTGTAAACACAACTGAGCACGTATTATTCACATATTTCACATTCATATACCAATAACGTTTCACACACATAAACGCCAATGGTTATTGCAACAAATGAAATGTGTTTAAAATAAAACTAAGGAGACTGTCGTCAACACAATCGAATCGCAACATAAATACGGTAATACTAAACAGAAGAACGCAGGCAAGATGAAACCATAACTTTCATTGGCAGATGGCGCTTCTACTCTGCCAATAGTGTGGCATCTTCTATTGGATATCGGGTGAAGCCCATTGGCTACACAATTCAATATCCTGCCCAATCGCGTACGCGGTACGCAAAATGGTGGTCATATCGTCTGAATAACCACGGCCGACTGGATGCTAGCTCAATAATTAAGGAGGGGGTACTATAAGCGATTTCCAAGAATTTTTTATTTTGGCTCTCGAAAATTCAGGGGGGTACTATAGGTGAGGGGGTCTTATAGCCGAGTAAATACGGTAAACTCCGAACCTGTTAGTTAGTTATTGTAGTTTTAAGGGGTGGAACTACGAGGTCATCTGCCCCTAAAACTCCGAACCTGTTGATAGGAAACACTCCCACATTGTATTCACCTGTTGATTTCAATATCCAATCTTGCATTTTCCATCAATTTATTTCCTAAATATTTGAAGTGCTCTACTACTTCCAGATCTACATCTCCAATTTTAACAATCCCTTTTCCTTCTTTCCTCTTGTCATTACCATTGTATTAAATTTCTCTACACTGATTTTCATTTCCTATTTCTCAATATTTTCCTTCAGTGCATCCAGCTGTTCTTGGACCACATTCTCATTCTCTCCCTAAATCAGAACATCATCAGCAGATAGGATTATATTCATTCTTGCCTGCATACGCTTCCTTGTTGCCTTAAGTAGAAATATCAATGGTGAGTGTAAACTCCCTTGTTTTAATCCATGTTCAGTTTCAAACCATCCTGTTTTACCTACTTGAGTTTTGACACAGTTGCAACAATTACTTGCCTGCTCCTCTTTCTCTTTCAGAAATCCAGGGTATGTTCCTTTTAATCTTGACTACACTAACAATAGTTTATTTCTACACCGACAATCATCTTTTATTTCCTGTGTGAATACGTCCCAACTTTTCTTCTTCTCTTCAGCCACTACTTTCTTGCAAATTTGTTTAGCCTCTACATATCTCATTCTGCTGTCCTTTTAATTTTCCACTCTTTCCAACTCTTCTTCTTTTCCTTCACTTTTTCCTTTACTCTTTCATTCCACCATGATGTTTCTTAATCTTCTATCTTTCTTGACGTCCTTCCACAACTAATAAATGCATCCTTAATATTTTTCCAATCTTCCTCCACATGCTCAACATCTGTCTTTGGTATTAATTGTTGCAATTCGCTCTTAAATGCTTCTTGCACCTGTCTGTCCTTCAATCTTCATGTTTTTCTTTTTTCTTTTCTTTTCTTCAATTTTCTGATTTTCCCAACTTTTCTCTTGGCTACTACTGCCCTGTGATCTCCCCCAAAAGCCTCCTCAGGCATGTGATCGATCAAGGTTTTTGTTCTTCTTTCTCCCCATCCATATCTGGTAATATTCTGGCTGTTCTTCCTGAACCCTGTATTCCCTACAATTAGCTGATTTGTCTGGCAGAAATCAATTAACATTGCCTAATAATGTGAATAAGGGTGACCTCTCCAAAATCCGGTGTAATTTCTCATTATAACGTGTGTCCATCTTTCTCCCCGTTTGTGCAACGTCATTTGCTTAATACCCTTTTTCTTGGCATGATAATAAGTACACCATAGATTTTTATATGGATTTTGTTTATTTAAATTGCTATTATGAAGATGCTTACCAAGTGTGTTGTTTGTTCTGAATGCTATTTTGATTCCTTGTATTTTTGAAAAGATTGGTAATTTTGTTTGAGTTTGCGTTCACGAAATTGACACGCTCATATTACTGGTTGGCGTATTTACTACGTTAACTTTTGTCCAGTGTCTTAGTAGTATTTGGTCTATCTTGTGTGTGAAGTTGTTTTCTTTAGCTATTTGTTTTATGGTATTAATTTCTATGTTGTATTATTTTATTTTTTATCATTATTATTATTATTATTTTTTTGTCATGGGTATACTTTTCTTTTTTCTTTTCTTTCCTTCAATTTTCTGATTTTCCCAACTTTTCTCTTGGCTACTACTGCCCTGTGATCTCCCCCAAAAGCCTCCTCAGGCATGTGATCGATCAAGGTTTTTGTTCTTCTTTCTCCCCATCCATATCTGGTAATATTCTGGCTGTTCTTCCTGAACCATTGAGTTGAAACCTGCTAGTTTGGGTGTGTTTGGGTGAGCTTGCAAATGATCGAGTATGAGAGGTTATTGATCGATTGTTATATCAAGGTAATATGTTTCGCTCAATTTCCAATTCCTTGGTGAATTTGATTGAATGGTGCAAACTGTTGACGGCTTTTAGGAAAGAACATTTCTCCATTTGTTATTTCCGTATTATGTATGCATAAGACATAGTCTACGTATCTATTCCATTGTATAACCCATTTTGCCTTGCCTATCAGAAAATTGTTTTCTTTGTTGTTGATGAAAATATTCACAACTAGATCGCTGAGTGGTGATCCCATCTGTATCACATTTGATTGTTCATATATTTTATTGAGAATTGGAAAATGTTTTGGTTGAGTGCTGTTATCAGAATTTTTAACTATTTTGTCTGTTTCTTTTGTAGAGTTACTCAATTTTAAATTGTCTTCTTTTACTTTGATGGATCCGTTTATGTATCCTTTAACATTTTGAGTGCCGGTAGTTCTTGTAATTCGGTGCATATCTGCAATTGATGATTGATCTTATCGGGCACTCATACTTATTAATTATCAGTAAAGCTCTTTTCGAGGGCAATTTTGGGCTCATGTTCAGTATTTTTGCTTTTATCATGAGAATGTATTAGACTCCATTTAAGGCACTTTTCATTTGATTTTGAAGTTGTTTGGTGGGATCTCTTTCTATTAATAATTCTATTCGTGTTCACAAAATCTAATGTTTTGTTTATATAATCCATAACTACTGTGGAGTTGCCTTTATCTGCTTTTGATAATTAGGTCTTGTTCGCTTATTTTATGTTTCAATGACTTTACCACATTCCCTTACGTTATGCTAATTGTTGCGGTTACATTCTCACTTTGTCATCTTCCTGGCTTTGTTGGTGGCTAGATTTTTTGTTGTGTCCCTTTCTTGTTCTGGTAATTTATTACAAGCTATCTCAATATCCACTATTCATTGGTTTGATGTTATGGGTAGTGTGCCTATTCATGCAAGTACGGTATATTTCAAACCTTTGTCTAGTAAACTCATTTCTTCCTTTGAGAAAACTACTTTTGTTCTGTAATTCACCCTACTGTGAAAATTGACTTTGCTATTACTAATGTTTTGTCCATTGGGCTTTTTTTTTATGTCCCAGATCTTTTAAGTATTTTCTAATCAATCCTGCTGTCTAATGGCTTGTGTTTTGATTGTGTCATATATAACATTTGCAAAGCTGTCCAATTGGGCTGGATGCCAGAAACTACTTAGTTGTAATTGAATGTCATTGTCGGTTAATATTTTGTTTCCTCTTGTATGCTGTCCCATCCTCCGCTAGGAAATGTTGAGACGAGCTCGTTGGTGGAAGTGGGCCCTGATCTCTAGAGGCTGGGAATGGAAAGGGTTACCTAAGGGTAATTCGCTAACTGAAAGAATGTTGAATTTTAACGAAAGCAGTGTATTTAAAATTAACAATTATGTCGTGCCCATTGACATTTAGCTGGCTCGAAGTTAGATGTAGAGTAATGTAACACAATTTTATTAATAACAAAAGGTTTCAGAAAGTCGCCAAATTATAACTAACTTAATCTAATGACATAATAAAACGAACCCAAAGAACCCCCTCGTTGCAACATCCTAACCTCATCATCATCATCTTGCACAGTTTCCAGCCATTCCTATCATTCCAAAAAAATTCGGAAACAAAACTGCCTCAAGGCGACAAATAACTCCCAAAAAAAAAGGAACATTTAGTTACGTCAATAAGCTCCACCACAAAGTGATCACAGGCGATAAAACAGAATTACAGTACATATGAATAAACTAAGAAACCATGTAAAACACATCCCCAACCGAAATAAGGTCGAGTAATCACACGAAACTATCGCAGTACTACGAATGGTATGAACAAAGGTGCCTTTAATAGGAGACCAAGTAAAACACTCCCTATCAAAATTAAGTACAGTGTACTCGCGATAATTCGCATGTGGATAATTCGTTTTGCGGTTAATTCGCGGGTCTCCAAGATAATTTTTTAAATAGAAATTCTCACAGTAACTAATAATCACGCTAAGTAAAGCAATCTCTCCATCGTTTAAAAGAATTTTGATGCGACGCGATGCGTAGAGACGAAATCATTGAGATTCGAGAAGACTGAACTGCGTTTCTCTCCGATATAACAGTAGGCCTACTTGCGCAATCTTCGAAACTTACGAGCATGTTGCCGCGAGTGGTATAGCACAGATTTCCTTTATCTTTGAAACCCAAATAATACAAGAGGAGTGCACTTTCACTCGGAACCTACCCTCCCTTTCCCAACAGCCACATCCCAAGGTCGCTGATCTGTGAGTTGTGAAGGGTTGATGCGTAGATAGCGTATTGTAAACAGTGATTATTGCCTAATGGCGCAAACCTGCGCAACACCGAGAGCGTGTTTGTTGGATGCTCTTCATGCAGTCAACAAGTCATGGGAGAAAAATACCACTACTACGCTCGCACAAAAGCAAGCGTTTGCTGACTTCTGTGACAACGATATTTCAAGCGGGCAAGTTAGACGTCGATAAAGACCATTATGATTTAAGACTTGAAAGCAAATAAGAAATTGCACGGAATTTGACTGTTGGTGAGGAAAACTGAGATTTAGTTGATATCGAGTGCGGGAGCGATGCAACGGAACTCCCGAAAGTTCCCACAGTCTAGCTAGTGTGTCTATAGTCACACTTATCTCTTACGGAATATAGAAAAACTAGATGAATTTTTGTTTTCATATAATGTTTTCTTCGGTAATGTGTAATCTAGAATTAGAATAAACGATCTAAGAAACAAAAAGTGATGACTGTTTTTTTCTTGTTAGATATTAATGTGGACATAATCCACATAAGCCTACCTCTAGCCTAGCATGTCTTATAAGACACTATAATCAAGTGTTAGGCCTATTATTATTATTTTGCATGTTCACAAATACAAGCCTATTTCAATATTTTAACCAATAGTTTTGTTTTTACTAGCTTTAGCAAAAATAACTGCAGATAATTCACGGTTTCCAATAATTCGCATAAGTTTGTGCATTAATTACCGCGAATTAACAAGAGTGCGCTGTAGTTACATCCCCAGACAGGGGTAAATGGCTACGAATGACACAAGGTCGTACTGTAATAATTATGAAATCCAAGCTTGCCACCTCAGGGTAGCGGGTTGATGTACTCACTAAATGAATCACACAAAGTACAGTGCACCGACTTCACTAATATACCCTTATTTATTAATAACTAATACTAGATACATAACACGATGACAGTTCAAATGCAAATACTCTTAAGAAAGGTTCAAATCATAAACATATAACAATAATAATTCTTCTCCACTTACAAATTCTTCTTTTTGGCTGTTCTCGGGCAATCAAAACTATCAATACCTGTTTATCAACATGTAAGCAAGCTTCCATTACCTGCATCTCTTGTACAGTATCCGCAACTACCTTCATAAGGGAAAAATACCCCTCCGAATGCTTAATATTCTTCTGCTCCTTTCTTTTCTTCCTGCGTTTTATTAAACGTCTCTTTCTGTCCTTCTTCTTACTAGACGTTCTCTGGCAATCAAAACTATCATTACTTGTTTGTCAACATTTAAGCAAGCTTCCATTAGCTGCATCTCTTGCACAGTATCCGCAACTACCTTCATAAGGGAAAAATACCCCTCACACAATTCTTAGTATTCTTCTGCGTCATTTCTTATTACTCCACTTTTTCAGGGTAATATGTCTGCATGGACAAACCAAATCATAATATTTGATACTCTTCTTTCATTATTCTTATTACTTCAATAAGCCTCTACCATACATCACAAAATAACATTCTCATAACTGCCTACACAAATCATCCCCACAAACAGAAAAGATATAACCTCCACATCACCATCCCAAAACATAACATTTTCCTTTCTCAGAACATAACATAATATTCTCCACATCTCAAAATTTCATATTCCCATTCTCCACAAGCAGACACTCTATTTTTTCTTTTCCAACCACAAGATAACCTCTCAATTCTTCTTAGCATAGTCACAGTATAAATATCAATACAGTATGGACACTTCGGCAAAACCGGAAGAACGGATTTTCAAAAAAACAATTGATAAGTGGGAGCACCAATACATCCTGTAAGCCGCTAGGTAGCACCACTTATGGACAAACACATGATAAACAGCTGATTTATGAATGTATATTTTCTGTAATTTATTTAACTCGATTTCATCACACTAGCTCTCTTTATAATCAGATATTTTAAGAAAATAAATAACTAGAAAATATAAAGTGTTAATATTACTGTGTTTTAATTGTAAGAAGTGTGTAATTTAATGTTTAACACCACATTCCTTCACTCCTGTGGTGTCGCATTGTGATTTCATAGTAACGATGAAAGGTTATGGGATGTTTTAAATTATTAAATTAACACACAATATATTGAAAAGTGTGGGGGAAATATGTTTGTTTTTTTCCGTAAGCTTTTGCGGTCAGAGCTAATGCTATTCAAGTTTTCTACAGTAACTAAAAATGCATAGAAATTGAACGGCCTCCTTTTCGGAGCTCGGGGAACATCCTGAAAGAGCTTGGGATCATCGAGGATAATCTTGAGAAGTTCTGCTTTTGCATATTGAGAACTTCAATCCACATACTGCATAACCATTTGTATGGTGTATCGTGATGTGTACTGTATGTACTGTAGAGTAAACAATGTACCTTATTATTCTGGATCTTATGGTCTCCCGGAATGCCAGGCGGATGTCCTTGTGGAAATATATATATTTTCAAGTTAAGTGTTAATTTTTAATATTACAACTCCCTAACGTAAACACCCGGACAATTCTTTAGTCAGTAAAAAAGTAATGTTGATGTGAGGGGATCTATGCAATGTTCTTTTCAAGTTTCATGATAAAATAAACTGACATTATGGGCTATTTCTATTCTTCACCTTCATTAGTGTCACATCTTTGTATGTCTATTATAGCAGCAACAAGTATACAATTTTATTTTATATTAATAATGATCTCATGATCAACGGTCACGTAAAACTACAAACTTCCTTTGAATGAACGACAGCTTGATTTTTTTTAATGTTAAGAAGTTATGATATTATCGAGGGCTGAAAAGGAGTGTATGATTGAGGGATTATAACTAAGATATGTAGTCCTTACGCCACAACAAGGAACATTTTGTTAGTTACGAATTACTGTATACGTGGGTGAAGTTCTTAGAGCTTATAATTCAACAAATAGGCTACATTTATTGTTTTTTTTTTTTTTTTATTTTACAAATAGCCTAAAAAATAAATTAACTTGAGGAAAAGTAAAGGTGAAATACAAGCTCAGGGCTTAGTAGTCTTAACTGGCCAACCACCCTGCCTACAGAGGCCCGCTTCTTTTATCCTAGAAGCCAAGACCACACCCAAATAATCTCCAACATTAGGAGAACCTAAAGTCATTGTGTATTTTTGGACTGGGTTTGATTCTTGGTTAAATATGTATGTTAGAATTTCAGTCCCATCCAGTGGTCTAATTTCAAAGAAAAGGAAGGTTCTGTGGTTTATGATCACGAGAGCTACAAGTTTGCTCTGCTAGTGAATGTGCTAATATACGGTAACTGGTATCTTTTGGACACCCACTAACAGAATGCCTGAATACTTTCAGCACCAATCGTAGGAATATTTTTTCTTCGCTTAGTGTAGGCTTTATAGATTGAGGTAGTTTCTTGCCACTGACTTGTTTGAAAATGAATAAATAATAATGATACGAGAGTGGAGTCTCGCACAAGTAAGGTCACTTGTCAGCTTATGAGACACTCCAGAGTGTGCTTATCATTTATATGGATGGACAATTTTTTAGTGGTCTCAGAGATGTAATTTAAATTAATTGCATTGTAACAAAGCGATGAGATAGAAACACTATGGTTAACCGCCATGCTTTTTAAGCCACACACTCTTACTGCCACGCCCAGGTCTACTGAGGAGCTTGATAACCTAGTTTGTCGTTGAAAGCAATGCTATTAAAAATTCTGTGGGACTGTAATGTGTCGAATCCCTTAAGTCTGTTTTCAACAATGGTGGGATAGTAGCTTTGGCTGCAGGACAATCTTGTCTTCTCAGAACTCACGAGTATCAAAACTCACGATTTCCAAGAAGAGGATTAGTAAGAGTAGGTTCTAACCTGTTTCTTTATCAGTCTCAAAACTCACGAGCCGGAGCAGTTTTCTTTGAATGGATAAATGCCCACTCTACCCACTTAATGACTGTAGATAGCCTACTTGAAAATTTAATCGGAATTGTGCAAAAAGGTCCATTGTTAGGTGCCAGCTGAAATTGCATGCCCTCTTGTAATTGGCACTTCTCATCAAGAGATGGGCCTGTCGCACAAAGTAAGTTATATGCGACACAGTACCTCCTGTGGTCATTGCAGGCACGAGCTCTCTGGAGTTGTGAATTTTGAGACTGATTAGAATGTTAATTATTTAGCTACTAGTTTGTTGTTGTGAGTTTTGATACTATTTGCAACTATTTTTAGCTCGTGAGTTTTGAGACGCAACCAGGACAATCGAACTTTGGTTGGTTCTTAAGTTGAGGGGCTGCGACAACTCGGTCATGTAGCCCCGTGTACTTTGGGTGTGTGTAGAATCTGTCTGATAACCGGTGTTAATTTTGATGACTGTATTAGTGTGTGTTATCTGTTATTTAATTCATGTAAGGACAGCAGACTTTTGAATTTTTCAAATAGTTCCTACTATTGCTGCCAAACGCCACCGTCAACAACTACAGTACTAATTCAGAACTTAGCTACCAGACGCCCCCGCAGTCGGCTCTTGGCAACGAACGTAGGAACCTAAGATCGTTGTTTACATTCTTAACCTATACAATTTAGCTTCACACAGGTGTAATTAGTGGAAGGTTCTTTAACATGCCATAAATCTATGACATGGGATCGCCGGCTTTACTTCCCCTCTGAAGGATTTTTAACGCTCTTAAAAATCCCGACGACTTTGGCCGGGTATGAACCCGCGATCTTGGGCATAGAAGCTCAGCATGCTACCAACTACGCCACCGAAGCCGCCAAACCGAACTTGCACAGCACTCATCTTTCGGGAATAGAACCAAAGTCCCACACAGTAGATGAGGGAGCAAATTCTCAACGTGATTTGCATTGCAGCTTGAAAGTAAATCACTTAATTCCATGCGAAGGGGTTCGTAAAGACAGGCTTGGATTTCATTTTAGGAAAGATTCACACCATTTCCTCCCTGGCTGCCCATCTTTGAAAGGAGAGTCCCTCTTCAATTCTTTTGTGAGGCACTGGACGCTATTTTGCAAATAGTCCTTAGTTACCGGGAACCCTGCTTTTCCTAGTGAGATGACCCATTGAACTAACACCCCTTGTTAAAAAGGACCTTGGCCCCATTTTCCTCTCTCTAGTTTTTCCTTTAATTTTGTCCAGAGGGCGTTTCTCGGAACACCATTCCTCTCCACGGTCGTTCCATGCCGTCCTCCTCAACGATCTTAATAGCAGCTTCCATTTGCTGAATATCGTAGGCTAATTGAGAAATTAACATTAATCGACATTATCAAAATAATCCATGTGGTAAAATTACAATCAAATTAATAAAAGTCATGAATCATGATATGATAATTTGTGATCAACATGGATTAAAATTGAATAAAAATAAATTGACATAAAGCTAGTCTGATTTAGCGTGGCATAATGATCATCAGATCAAAACCAATCGTACTACAAAAGAAAAGAAAATTAACTAAATTAGAATCCAATTAACACCAGTTAACATTGTCATAATTAATTAATCACAATAATGAAATCACAATTAATTAAACTTATCGAGAGTTGAGGGATCATGAGGATCTAATCAATTGCTTCACAATTATGGATTATGAAAAAAATCCAATTATTACAAAATTAATAAAATGGTAATTTGATTAAACATAACACAATGATTATCGAGCCTGATATCAATCAATTATATTTCAGATGAATGGTATGGTCACAATCAAAGACATCCATAATCATCCTGAAGTAAACAGTATAGTATAGTCACTGGCTCATCCAATTATTAATTCTGTTTAATCAACATCAGTTTGAAATCCCTCCGTTAATTACCAGCTGATCCTCATTTCAAATCTTATAACCTTCATGACATTAGTTATGTATTTCTCTGTGCATAATATGAGACCTAGTTTATGCACCTTTATACACCTCATTTACATACTCTTATAAATCAATTATGGAAGACTTTTCCATGTAAATTTAATGCTCAACCTAGACATTTACTTTAGAAGTTTTAGTTTTGAAATACACTTACGAATTGCAACAATAATACAATTATATTTAGCGATTTGATAAGTTCGGCTTCGGTTCTTAAGTTCGACGTAACAAAGTCTCGAACCAAGAACTCGATACCTTGTCGAATAATTCATGGATATTTACGGACAAGTCTATGTAAAAGTGCCTTAAAGAAAAATTACGGCATCATTAAAATAATAATGATGACGATCATCCACATATCAAGCTTGTGTTGGATGAACAAACAAAGAAATAGTTAATAAATTATCTGACGTGAAAATCGGAATAATAATTCCAACCAAACGTTCTTATACAATCGTATCACATCAGTGTCATTTTAAACAACGGTGAATGTCCTTCACTCGAACCTGCGACCCCTGAAATAAATAGGCTTGACACAAAAATGTATTCTATAATACACTCCTATCAGGTCATAATATATTATTATGGGTATTCGCTAACTACCCATTTCTTACTTTGGGTATCCCTATCACGTAGAACGAAATTATCACAGGGCAAAGCATGGTTTGTTCAACAATTATCAAGAAGTAACTCCTCCAAATAATTTTGAACCATCATTAACTAACAAAATCCAATAATTATTTTCCAGGACCGAAAATAATTATTTGTGAACACAGGACCCTAAGGTCACTGCCTAACCAGTACCCGTTTAAAATAAAATCTCGACAAGGCAAAAATAAATAAAATGACTTACGAACCCAGGACCGTATGGTCACAAACTGCCATACCCGTCAGCAAAATAAAGAATGATCAGGCAAAAATAAATTTATCAATCAGAGACCATAGGGTTTAGACATAACGTACCCTTACATAATATCAAAGTGGAACCAAACAAAACATACCATCGCTGCAAAGCATCTCAACTACTTGCGAAATAACCAGCTGGTGAGGGCTGCCAAGTGAATAGGCAAATCCCGTTAGCTGACCTTGGCGGTGACAAGGGAGTGGACAGCTCCTCGTGTTCACAACCAACATCTGACTTACAACTTACCATAGTGTGAACCGAATATCTTACTTTTCCTTGCAATGCGATCTCATCTGAATATAAATTAATTATTCCAATTAATTCACCTAATTATAGCACTCTCTCACCTGCGTTTATTGGCCACTACATTACACGTATAATTTTCGTAGACTCGCTATACTTTACATATTCGGCGCTGTCATCAGGACTGACTACCTGGCATTGTAACTCAATTCACTTCATATCATCGTAGATTCACTATACTTACATATTCAGCGCTTTCATCAGGACTTACTACCTGGCATTGTAACTCAATTCACTTCATATCATCGTTGATTCTCTATACTTACATATTTGGCGCTTTCGTCAGGACTTACTACCTGGCATTATAACTTACTTCACTTCATATCATCGTAAATTCACTGTATGGTCATAATATCATATGCACTTAATAATAATAATAACAATAAGGAGTAGTGAAGCTGGAATCAGCTATCACCTCTTTAAGTATTTCACACTATTGCATGCTATCCATCTAAATTCAGGTTATCATTACACTGTAAATTCATATAACTCAGTCCATCACTCACACCATGGTTCGTCAAATATTGTATATAAATTCTCGGATATTAATTCATCCGGAATGCGATTAAATAACTTAAATACCTCTGGTCATTATCAAAATAAGAAAGAAAAATTTTGCCTGAAATGAATCTCTATCAAAATACCATGCTTTGCTCTCCCTTATTCAGGGCAGAAAAAATATAAGGGAAAAATTCTAACACACACACTTATAAACGTAGCGAATCCTACCTTGTGTTTCTGTTACTGATACGATTATTCAAATCATCTTACGTTATTAGGCACTTACAATTCATTGAAATAATTGATGTGATTAGAAATCATAATGAGCGACCCCAGCTCTGTTAGATGTACAACCCAAATGTCCATGACAAAATAGTTATACTCAAAATCAAAGAAAAATTAATATGCTAATTTACGACCCTGATATCCATGAATTATTGACATATAAAAAAATAATCAAACGGTACTTATCATATTGGTGACTCCTCCATGATCTGCATGAGCCGGGCCATATGGCCCCGCACCAGCTATTTAGCACATGGTCTCCATGACCATTTCGGCTTCCATTATAATTATTTTAAAACACTTCCTATTAACACTCTGTCTTCTATTAACACCGGGTTACTGTATGCCCTTTAATGCATATAAACACTTATCTGATTACACTATGCACCACTCAAAAAAAAAATACACTAGTGGGCATCAACACTTATCATACAATTTTAAATTCTTGCACTTTTCTTAAGCTTTCTGATTACACTATGCACCTCTCAAAAAAAATACACTTGTGGGCATCAACACTTTTTATCGTACAATTTTAAATTCTTGCACTTTAAGCTTGTGGCAGGCACATTTCCCTGCTTTAATCACCACTTTAACTACATAAAATGTTACATTTCTTGACATTTACAGCTTAACATTCAAATTACATTGTCTGATTCTGCATCAGCCAAACGTGGACTGTGCGCCTTTACGAGTGCAGAGCGACTGACTCTCATCTACTTGTCACCCGCATATATCTCAAAATGGTTGCCAATTCACCACTTAGCACCTCCGACACTCAGTGCTCATTTCACAACCTCACAATACAATCATCAGGCACCTTAACTTGTACATAAAAATTTGGCCTATCAAACTATATGGTTCTCGTCGGAATCTGATCATAGGCTTATTTATTATTAACAGCGCTTCAGTAGGTTTACCTTAATGTTTAAGGATGCCATGCGCTCTCTCTCGTACAACACGACGTTGCCAAAATTCCTTGCGTGAAGAACTACTTTCTCTGAAGAATACGGAGATATTTAAATGATTACTTCATCTACAAAAATCTTGCCAATGTTTTAATTCATGATAGAAGTTCCAAAACATTCATGTAATTTTCCAATCCCTCGTAATTAATAGAAATGTGTGTTTCAAGGGCGGAGCTTAGTCATTTCTACGTGCCAGCCAAGGAAAATTCTTGGATTTTAGCGATATTCTGGGAATTCGCTGGAGTGCTCGGGCTCCGAGATGTGCGAGTAAGCAACTCCTCATCCCCCTGCCTAGTCCATTTTGTGGAAGTCATAAATTTTCTCCTGTGGGGACAGCTAGAGCCTTTCACAACATTTGCAGTTCTCAAGGCAGCAGAAGATTCTAGTCAGATTATTATCATCATTGCACAATGTTGCTCGCATTTTCACGCCACAATATTTAGCTATAATGACATAAGTCCAACCTCTCGTCCACGTCGTGGGAGACGGGCAACGGCACAAAGTAGGGGATCGCCTGTAGGGGCGAAGTACAGTGGGGACTTTGTGTGGCCCGGGGCCGTTACGGTAGCTGTGAAGGTCCTACAGGAACCCTGAAACGTGACGGCTAATGGGGCTCTGGTGAAGCTACGATAGGTCCAGCAAGCCAGTAGTGGATGAAACCAAATGCTTTCAAATATGGAACGAGCCTCGGACATGATGGATTTAATAGACAACGACACGGCTGTACACACTGTAACGTGTTTTTCGAGGGTTTTTATGCCACTGGCATAAGTCAGTAGGAAGCCAATCTATATTTATTTACGCAGCAAATTGTTCAGCCAAGAGAATTTTTCATGTTAATTTATTATTATTATTAAGGTATTTTTTGGAGCATTTTTATAAAATTATAAGCATACAGATAGGTTTTCTATGTCTTAGAAAACACTATCAAGCAAATTATTACGAACGACATTATCATAGAAAATTATGTGATTGCGGAATTTTACGGAGTTTCGTCAGTTAGGGTATTATGAGAGACATGACTCACTGGGAATTCAGATACAGGCTGATTCTTGTCAAGAAGCATTACGCAAGGCTGGGTCGCAGCGTCAAGAAAAGGCGGATAGTATGGAACGGCAATCGACTTCACCCTCCCGCCGAGTGTAATGAGCCAGAGGAGGGGAGTAGCGCGTGGGGAGCAGCCAATCAGTGGAGACCACATAAGCTGGAAGTCGGCACTGGAGTGGGAAGCCGAGGAGTGCATATATCGTTTGGCGTGCCATGGAATAGAGGACAATCTGTGTAAGACTTGACCAGTATAGTTGCACGTGTGAGTCGCTCCGATGATCCGTGGAGGAGAGGACTATCTTTGTAAAACTTAACCAGTGTGGTTGTAAGAGTGTATGGCTCCGATGTTCGGACCATAAAGTCACCAAATCTACAAGTATATCATCTACTAACGAAGAAGATGACTGCGTCCAGGAAACAGTGGGAAGCTCTCTGCATCATCCAGTACGAGGGAAATGCTTCGGCAATTTCCAGTGGTAAGCGCGAATGACACAGAAATACGCAATCTCTCGTTTATCTTTGTTTTATATTCAATATTTCAGTAACTTCATAGCTTGGGAATAAGAGTAAAATCAATAATTTATCAAACTCCGTTTTCACGTAATTTTCTATCGGTAATATTAGAATCGCAACGCTCCAATTTAAATTTTAAAATTATTATTATTAATTTTGCAATACTTGTTATATATAATAAATTCATTTCTTTTAACAATGCAATCTTTGCTTTCAGTAGGTAGCATTAGATATAGACCAATTCCTTCTCCTGATACAATTGTTGTTGGGTTAATGATCAAATCATACCACGATCTGAGTGAATAGAGTCTTGAAGGTGTTCTGCCAGAGCTAGACGTTGTTAAATACAAATTTAGATTTCAACATTGCGTTGAGGTCTTGGCGCCCATTAAAACAACATAGCTTAGGCAAAGGTCAACAGTTACATTTATCACCCAACAGTTAGGGGCAGTCAACCCGTTACACTTGCCGCTGAACGAGGAGCAAAGCCAACCCGTTACAACACGGACTGAGATTTGGAACTTTAAACCTAAGAACGCTGACGGGGAAGGTGGACGAGATAGTGGATATGATGGAAAGAAGGAAGTTGGATTTATTGGGATTGGCAGAAACAAATTGGAAAGGGGAAGGAAGGACAGAACTGAGAAAAGGCTATAGACTGTACTGGAGTGGGAACGAAGAGGGAAAGAGGAATGGAGTGGGAGTAGTAGTACGAGATGGTTTAAAAGAAGAAGTGAG
The DNA here is from genome assembly GCA_946902985.2 of Meconema thalassinum. Classification (NCBI taxonomy): domain Eukaryota; kingdom Metazoa; phylum Arthropoda; class Insecta; order Orthoptera; family Tettigoniidae; genus Meconema; species Meconema thalassinum. The sequence continues at coordinate 1,803,544,309 of OX336388.2, read as the reverse complement.
GAGAATAAGTGATAGGATGATGAAAGTGAAAGTAGCACTGAGGGGAGAGACCGTAGAAATAGTGCAAGTAGGCTGCGCCTCTGAAGAGAAGGAGGAGTTTGAAGAGGAATTGCAGAAGCAGCTAGTAGGAAGAAATATGATTGTTATGGGGGATCTCAATGCCCATGTAGGAAGAGAAAGACAAGGTTATGAGAGTGTTCTAGGACCAGAGGGTTGGGGCGGAAGAAATGAGGAAGGAAAGAGACTGTTGGACTTCTGCCAGAGGAACAGCCTGCTAGTTGGGAACTCCTGGTTTAAGAAAAGAGAGAGCCACACAATCACATGGTATAGTGATGACTTGACCAGGAAGTCGGTGGTCGACTATATACTGTATGAGAAAGAACATCACGGACATCAAGGTTATACCATCGGAGAACCTGGATAGCGACCATCGATTGCTGGTAATGAACCTGAGAGGGAGTAAGGAGAAGAAAGGGACTGAGAACCAGGAAAGACGTATAAGGATATGGAAACTGAAAGAAGGGGATAGAAGGGTCGAGTACCTCAAAATGGTAAAGGAATTCCAACATATGAAGAAAGAGGGGTGGAAGAGGAATGGGCTAGATTTAAGAAGACACTAGTAGGTGCAGCAGAAGCAGTATGTGGGAGGACAAGTAGTAAGAAGAGGTGGAAGGAAACACCATGGTGGATGAGAAGACAAAATATATAGTAAGGGAAAAGAATAGAGCCTTTAGGAGGTGGTATCAAAATAGGACGGTAGAGACAAGGGAAGAGTACCAGGAAAGAAAGAAGGAGGCGAAGAGGGTAGTGGCTGAGGAGAGAAGAAAGTGGATGGAAGAGTGGACAAAGATGATGAAGGAGGATAGTGAAGGTACAAAAAAGGTCCTGTATGGGATGGTAAAAAATAAGAGGCAGAAGGATCCTGCAGATTATGTTAGAATGGTGAACAAAAGGGGACAAGAGATAGAAAATAGGGAAGAACTGAAGAAAATGTGGAAAGAATATTTTGAAGAACTTCTGAACCCAAATGGAAAAGATGGTGAGGAGGAAGAAATCGGGGAAGAGGGAGATGAACTGCAAACAGAAAAGGACTTAACATGGAAAGAAGTGGAAGATGCAGTGAACAAGATGAAAGGAGGGAAGGCACCGGGTGTGGATGAGTTGAGTGTGGAGATGGTGAGAGCAGCAGGAGAGGTGGGGATACAGTGGTTGTACCGAGTGATGAGGACAGCATGGAAGGAAAGGAAGACCCCAGAGGACTGGAAAAAAGGAATAATTGTCCCGATCTTCAAGAAAGGTAGTAGAACAGATTGCAGAAACTATCGGGGGAATAACACTGATGAGTCATTGTGCAAAGATCTTCGAGACAAGGATAGAAGGAGGGATGAGGGAAGAACAACATGGCTTCAGAGCAGGAAGGTCCACAGTGGATTTGATTTTTGCTGTAAGGCAGTTACAAGAACAGCACTATGAGTATGGAACAGATCTACTGATCTGCCTTCCTGGACATTGAGAAAGCATATGACAGTGTAAGCCGAAACAAAGTATGGTAGTCCCTGGAGGATAGAGGAGTAGAGAAATGGACTATAAAGAGGATAAAGGAGATGTACAAGGGAAGCGTGAGCTGTGTGAAAGTCGGAGGAGAGATCGGACTGTTTGGAACAGAGAAACGGCCTGAAACAAGGAAGTGCACTGTCACCGTTACTTTTCATTGTGGTGATGGATGACATAATGACCCGAGTGGCACAAGTAATTGGGGAAGGAAAGATGAAAGCAATGGTGTTTGCAGATGATTTGATGATTTGGGGAAACAAAGGAGGAGGTACAGGAACAGTTGGACGTGTGGGAAGGAATAATACAAGGATATGGGATGAAATTTAGCATAAATAAGAGTGAGATGGTGATCACAACAAGGAAGAAGGAAAGAACCACAATGGGAATAACAATTGGTGGGGAACAGCTGAAGAAAGTGTAGAGTTTCAAGTATCTGGGAAGCCTGATACAAGATAATGGAAGAAACGATAGAGAAATAAATGAGCGGGGGAGGCAGGCAGAAGCATTTCGGAGGAGTGTGAGAAGCATGTTATGGAGCATGGATGTCCCTCAGAACAGCAAAAAGATCATATATCGGACGTACTATGTCCCTATCCTGACGTATGCCTCGGAGACCTGGGTTATGAAAGGAAGGGAGAAGAGCAAAATACAGGCCAGTGAGGTGAGGTTCTTGAGAAGCAGTATTGGAGCTACAAAGATGGACAGAATAAGAAATGAGAGGACCAGAGAATTAATGAAGGAGGAACCATTACAGGACGATATAGAGAAATCTAGACTTAGATGGTATGGACATGTAAAACGAATGGAGGAGAAGAGGATACCCAGGAGAGTACACGAGACGAAGTGGGAAGGAAAGAGACCGAGAGACAGGTGGCTGAAGGGGGTGGAAGAAAGCGTGAAGAAGAGAGGAGAAGACTGGACAAGGGTGGAGGCTGAGGGATGGTGGGAAGACAGAAGACGTTGGAGAGGCTTGTATTCCAAACAGACCCGGCCAGTGGCTGGAAACTGTGCAAGATGATGATGACATTGTCCTATTTTGATCTTCCAATAATGTAATGTGTTCTTGGCTTATGACAAAGTCCAATGGGCACAATACATCACAACGTAACATTCTCATAACTGCCTACACAAATCATCCCCACAAACAGAAAAGATATAACCTCCACGTCACCATCTCAAAACATAACATTTTCCTTTCTCGGAACATAACATAATATTCTCCACGTCTCAACATTTCATATTCCCATTCTCCACAAGCCGACACTCTATTTTTCTTTTCCAACCACAAGATAACCTCTCAATTCTTCTTAGCATAATCTACATTCAAACATGACATCACCATAGTAACATAGTCCTTAGTCAAAGCCACCTGTCACCCACTGGTGGACCACCACAAAAGAATCTCTATGGCACAAAACACTAGACTCGCTGTGGTGCTCCATCAATAGGTGGCCAAGGTTGGTAACCTGATTTACCAACATCACACACCATGGCGCTAATACATACTTACAGAAACCCAAAGGTGAGCTCTGTAACCAAAAATTCGGTTACAGTACAATAAAACAAATTAATTAAATTAAATATAGTTTCCCACAAACACCATAACCTTTTTAACTACGGGCCACATTCTAAATAGTTGGGGGACCTTGCGGGCGAATGACACTCCGTGGGTTTGAGAATTATGGATATATATATATTTTTTTTTTAATATAGGTGCAATATAGTGAGTTTTGTGGCTGTCTGAGCTTAATTTTCTTAGTATTGTTGCCATTTTCTATATTTATTTGTAGTGGATAAAAAAATAAAACACTAAAAATAAATTAAATATTTTTAATAAATCCCTTTAAAATAGAAGTGTGATGATATTCAATACACTCATACAGCATGAATGACAAAGAGTGAGTATTTATGTTCATCTTACACAATGGATAACCAAATTATGAAATAAAGTTCATGATAATTTAGTTTAGTGCAACGGCTGGAACTGGTTTCAAAGTTTTGGTAACACGGCGGGGGCCGGACAAAATAATTTCCGCGGGCCGTAGGTTGGGCAGTCTGACCTAAAGCAAGGTTAAATAATCAAAATAAGGAAACGACCCGTTGGTCAACAAATGTGAAAATGAAAAGAGCGACAACCAACTACGCACTAACACGTCTCAGTCCTGTTGCTGACTAACTCGCACGAGGGTGGCTGTCCACGCCAGCTACTCCTCCACCCCCTTTTATTTACGTAGGTGAGTCCTCCAAAATTTTTGGTAAGGAACGAAGTTAAGTTATAAACCAATAATCATAATAATAATATCCAACATCACAAAACATAAGCCTACACGAATGTAATGGTGACTTACTGCATTGCACATGTGATTGCATTATGGAACATTTCAAATAGGCGCCATGCTTGCACACGACAGAGACCATGTGGTCCAAATGACGATCATATTACATTAAATTAAAAAATCTAAGTAACAAATTCAAACTGCCCTAAAACACATCCGACATTGAAACAGCATTACTGCCTTGCCAGAACAAGGGAAGGAGTATATATACTCTACTGACAAGGAGCAAGGCCAACATACAAAGACGACAAAAATAATCACCCATTTACTCCCTGGATCATATAACACGAGCATTTTCGACACCAGATTCACGCAAATTGACAGAGCCAATACTACTAAACGTGATATCACACAAAACACGTTGCTTAATACAGGCTAATTGATAAGAGACGAATAAAGCTCCCAAGAGCCGAAACACAAATATACCATCACGTACGTAGCTAACAGGCTATTTATCCTACACCCCTCGTAACCCCAAAAACTAGTGTTTTTTTCTTTATTCCTCTTCTTCTTCATTTCCCGGTTCCAGTAATCTGGGTCGAGGTGTGAATCAAGGACCCCCATACTTTTCTGTCTCTCTACCACTCTCGTCCCTCCTCCAGTACACCCTCCACTTTCACTCCTCTTTTCTCTACACTCTCCCTCACTGCATCCTTCCACCTCATCCTCGACCCTCCCCTTTGGCACCTTTCTGTGACTTTCTCAGTAAATAATCGCTTCGGGACTCTGTCTTCTCCCATTCGCATCATATGTCCATACTATTTTAGCTTTCTGATCTCAATCTGGTCCTGTAACTTCGGGAATCCTGTTTTCTCCCTAATTTTCTTGTTTCTGATTTTGTCTCTGCGAATCTTTCCAATTATAGGAAACTTCATCTCTGCTGCCAGAATTCTACTTTCCACCCGTTTAGTTGTTGTCCACGTGCCTGCTGCATATTATGTCAATATAGGTGGTAATATGTTGAATACAAGATTTTTTTATGTTTCTTGGGAACTTCCTGGTTCCACACCAGACCACTCACACTCTGGTAAAACCCATTTGCTTGTTGGATCCTCATACCAATTTTCTCACTTATCCCTCCATCGTCTGTGAAGACATTTCCTAAGTATTTGAAGCTTTTCACAACTTGTAATGGTTTTCCATCTACTGCACTATTCCCCCTACCATCTCACACATTTCTTGTCATCACTACCATCTGATTCTTCTCCACACTGATTTTAAACATTAACTTTTTCTTGGACTTCCAATTCATCGTCCCCCCCCCAATATCACTGTCATCAGCAAAGAGTAAGGCCTTAGTCCCTTTACTTCCCATTTTCCGTTTCACTCGTTTGTGGATTCCATCCATGACAGTGAGGAAAAGTATGGGGGACAATACACTCCCTTGTCGGAGACCTGTTTCTACATTGAACCCGTTTGTTTGTCCAATCTTGGTCTTCTTGTTTGTTCTTTGGCCTCAATTAACATTTCCTTTCTAACTGGTTGAGGGAAAAGACACGAGGCCTTCCCCCCCGCGATCGGAGCACTAAACGTGATATCACACAAAACACGTTGCTTAATACAGGCTAATTGATAAGAGATAGATGATAGAGTAATGAATCCTCGCGTTTATACGACCCGCTCCAAACTCCCGCAAGCCGAGCAAGATGTAGCTGCTGTTTTACTTCACTAAACACAGGCAGAAAATTCAAATGTGAGGGTTTCTTCCCTGATGTTTCTTCATGCAGGGTTGCCCCGGCTGGACCTGGTCTCCCGATGGGTGTATTTTCAAGCTGTTGTGTCAAAAACGTGAAACACCAATTCTTGCCAAAACATAGGGGTAGTCGTTCTCAGCCCAGGCGCGGGTTTTTGAAGTGACGCCACGTGGTCATATTGCAAGCTAATTGGATTACAGGGAGAAAAGGTGAAATGGATAAACGGAAAGGGGAGGTTCTTGAGACCAGGAGTTCTACGAATTTCTGAAGAAGGAATCACATCTGGAAGGCATTAAGATACATCTTCAACCATTTGCCACAGGCGACAGTTTGATGGAGCGTCAAATGGGGTGGCCGAGAGCGCCAAGTTTTCTACACCCTATTTCCCAATTCATGAGCGCTCGGCAAGATATGCATTATTGTGGAAGCCCCCCTTGGCACAGAATGTGCATATTGTCTAAGTAGGGACCCAAATTATGTTCTGCCAGTAATTTCACTCGCGTGCATCGTCGTCGTTTATGGGATCACCATCCACAATTTGTTTGTTTACATATTGTGTGTGATGAAAAGTTCCTTTCATTAAGAAAACAGATGGGTGATGGTCGATATTAGTTGGGATATTGTACTATCTCTTCTAGCTTGCCCAAGTGATAGTAACAGTTGTAACAGCTTTCTCACTGCTACTATTTTCTGCAGGTTGAACTTTGATGGTGTTGTATGATAGAAGGATATTTGTAGCTCTTCAGTCGGTCAACACGAATTTTCCCAAAGACTGTGTGGGGTACAATGTATGTAATATACACTGGCGGGAAAAAAATATCCCAACACCAGGAAATAAGGAATGTAGAGTACGGAAATTTCAGCAATATATTTGGCGAAGTAACATATTTAATTGATTAAAGGTACAAGACAACAGGTTAATGTCCACGCGAGGAAAGCCATCGGAAATGTGCCATGCTGGTCCATTGATAACCGGTATAATCGCCAGACTGTTAAATGCAGACATGCAAACGTGCATGCATTGTGCGTACAAGTGCCGGATGTCAGCTTGTGAGATGGAGTTCCATAACTGTTACACTTGGTCGGTCAATACAGGGACGGTTAATACCGGTTGTGGATGACGCTGGAGTTGTTGTCCAATGATGTCCCATACGTGCTCGATTGGGGACTGATCGGGGGATCAAGCAGGCCAAGGCAGCATGTCGACACTCTGTAGAGCACATGGGGTTACAATTGCAGTATGCAAGCAATCGATACAGTGAATGAACATTCATAGAATACTGTTATTTGGAAGTATGAACGCTGAACCTGTACAATTTTGAGATATCGGACAATTACACCACGGTCAGCAGTACCGTCATTTGCTATCGTTTTTCGATTAACTATTTAATTAACACCATGGAAGGCTAAGTGAAAATATGGGAAGTTGCTGGAAGCAGTGACGAAGGAGTTGACCACGGGCGACTGCGGAAGGAGACCTGACACAACACAAGGCCTGGAGATGAGTCTACATCACCATAGGAGAATGGGACCTAGGAATATGAGGCACCATTATTGGATGGAGGAACGACGTCACAGTTACCTTTACCGTGAAACCAGACGTACAGATCACATCATCTAAAGCAGAACTAGATAGTAGATGAGATGTTAAGTAGTTTAAAGCAGATTTGGTAGTTGGAAACTTGAAATCAAAATCTATTGCGTCGGAACATGTAATTAATATAATCATGAATGTTCAGGGTTTTAAGTACATTATGAACAGAAGATAATTACGATTAGGGTTAATAACTTTTGGGATTAAAAGTGATACTGATGAATTTAAACTGAAACACGAGGATTGGATTTAACTACACGGATAGGAATGCTTGACTTATGATTTTCAACCAGGAGGGAAAGCTACATGATCATGATGTCGATAGATGAACACATTATGCTGATGTTTTGAATAGATATTCGATTGATGTAAGAAATAATAAGCACATTGAAATTAATGATGAGTGGATTTAATGAAATACAAATTGAGATTATGAGGATGTAATGTAGAATTAATAATTGAGTGATGAACAGGGAGCTCAGGACAGGGAGGCATGGAGAGCTGCATCAAACCAGTGAAAAGACTGAAGACTCAAACAACAACAACAACGATGAAAAATAGATAATTTTGAGGTTCAATCTATGCGATTGTTTGCTACGAGGGCGGATTAAAAACGGAAATTTGAATGTACCGCCGCCGTTGGCAATAAATCTAAGGCGGGGCTTTGCCAGAATGTTGGTGGGAGAGTCTGAAGAATGGGTTTGCGTGCACACGCATGGCAGGGAGCTGGGCTGCTTCTGTATGCTATGAGTGAGCAAGAGGTGCACGTGTCTGTTGCACAACGCATCATTATCAGATTTCTCACAAAAGAGGGCACCAAACCTTCCGAAATTTTGAGACGGCTCCGCGCACAGTTTGGGGAAGAAACACTTTTGCAGACTCGAGTGTATGAGTGGGCTAAAAGATTGTGGCAGGAAGAGAAACAGTGGAAAATGAACCTCATGAAAGGAGACCGCGGACAAGCATCACTGCAGACAACATTGTTGCCATTCGTGACATTATTGAAGATCGGCAAATAAAAATTTTGCAAATTGTGTTAGCCGTAGGAATAAGTTACGGAAGTGTTCAAACCATCATCCAAGATGAGCTCGATTTCAGAAAATTGTCATTCTTCTCCACGACAATGCAAGGCCGCATACTGCCGCTTTAATGCGGAAAAACTGGAGGAAATTCATTGGACACCTTTGGAACCCCTCCCTACAGTCCAGATTTATTGCCTTGAGATTACCATTTGTTTGGACCACTTAAATAAGACCTAGGAGGACAGCGGTTCCATGATGATGCAAGTGTAGAAAAGTTTGTGCACAAGTGGCTCCTTACACGTCCATCTTCCGTCTACTAGGATGGCATTAAAAATTTACCGACCCGATGGAGACAATGTGTGTCGAAGACAGGACACTATGTAGAAAAGTGATCTCCATATGTGTATATTTTTTTATTGATGTAATAAATGTAAAAAAAAAATTGTTTATATTTGATCTCCCCTCGTATAATAATTATGTTGATAGAATCAAGTAGTAAGGAGTATCGAAAGAAGTTATGAATAAAAATTGAATTGAGGTAGAATTGTAAGGTGACAGATTAATATTTAAAGGGAATATTCTGTGCTGAAGTGAAATTAATTACGTCTAATTAAATAACGAAGGTCTAAGGATATCAATCTATAAGAAATTCAGTATGAGTGATATTTAAGTGAATTTATGTAATGCAACCTTATGAATTTTCGCATAAAATCAAATGGAGAGAATGATAAGAAATTGAAGCATTACTGTAGTACAAGTTAACAATATTTAAGTGTATGGAAAAAGGGGTTTGAATTAGCATGAAATTAATTGAATATGAGAAATCAAATTGGGTAGAATTTGTGACTTGAGAAAATGAAAAATTTATTGGAATTCTTGAAACTGCATTGAAAGTGAAAAAGAATGTACAAAATGAATATAAATTAATAAAATAAGGACATCCTTAATTTAAAGTGTAAAATTATCTAGAAGAAGATAAGAGTGGTATAGTAATTTCTTTTTATAGATATTTTTTTAATATTATTTTCACCATCTCAACCATGAACTCCATAATAAGAGAAGTGATTGGATAAAAGTGCATGTAATTTAAGTTAAAAAGGAAATACAGTATTAGAAAGGATCTCCGTAAGTTTAATTATGATAGGACACGAGGAGATTTTGTCCCCATTCAACAATTTAATTGTTTGATATTTTTAAGTTTTGCACTTCAAGTATTAAATTAGCAATCTTCAAATGCAGGGCTAGGCTTATTTTTATTCTGTGTATCAGTGTGACCGCAATAAACTGGTGGATATTTCATCTTGTGCAGTTCTCTATTTTTTTTTTTTTTTATTTTTTTTTTTTTTTTTTTTTTTTTTTCAATTTTATTTTTACTGAAACAATTATCGAAATAACTTCAGTGCTTTTAAACCAATGAACCCACTTCCCATTCATGCCCTGGGATTATTAGGATCTCGTCCTCCCATTTTCTTTATTTTCTTTGATACCGAATTTATTTTGACTGTTTAAGGATTTTAATTCATGTTGTACCGAGCTCTTGCTGAGGCTTGCCGTGATGAGCCTGGCCACCCAATCTAAAGTCGGAGTATCGGGCATAAGATCTATAAACACCCCTACCAACGTTGTTAATCTAGCACGACCCCTTCTTGGCGATATTTTTTCCACCAGTGTATGCGCAAAAAATAAATAATACTCCTGTGAAAAATTACATTTATTAGTTATGATCACTGTTATAATGAGCCAGTGATTATAACTAATGCTTGTAATTTTTTCCAGGAGAGTTACTTATTTATTGGACATATACAGGGTGGCGCACGAAATGTCATACATCCAAAATGGTTTATAAAATGTGTAAATCTGGGCTTTTCCTTTCATGAACAGAAACCTTACTTCATGCGTAGTTCGACAGACAGCAGCACATGTCATGAATGCGTACCGGCTTCCAGTTATACAGCATGGCGGACAAAGGGAGGCTGATGCGCGAACAGAAGGTGAAAAGTGTTATTTATGCGGAAACAAAGAGTGTGTAACTTGGACTTAGGAAAGGTTTCGTGTTCATTTTCGTACCCGGTGGGTTCCCTGCTGGCAGACGGTGTATAGACTGGCCAGCCAATTTGAAACAGAAGGCAATATACTGGAGAGAAAACAAACCCGTCTCATGCCAGTCCACTCACCGGATAATCTTGCTGCTGTGAGAGTGGCTGCTGCTCGGAGGCCCTCCAAATCCACCAGAACTGCCTGTGTTCATCTGGACATCTCTTGTCGGTCAATTCAGAGAATACTGCAGTCTGAGCTTGACCAATTCCCATACAAAATGTCAACAGGTCAGAAACTAACGTCGCTTGACAACAACGGCGAGTACAGTTTGCTGGATGGTCTATTGCAGAAGGTGATCCCATACTGCACAACACATGGCATACGTTTATCTCAACGGTGCTGTGAACAAACATGTCCGGTTTGGGGCGAAAGAACGGCCTACTATTGTGCACGAGGTTGAAAAGTCATGGTGTGAAAGTGTGTGTGTGGGCTGCAATTTCCAGTCATGGAATTATTGGGCCAATCTTTATCAATGACACAGTCAACAGTGCGCGTTACATGACATGTTGCAAATCAGTTTCCTTCCACAACTCTTTGCATCACGACTACCAATAGAGACACAATGGTTCATGCAAGATTGAGCTCGTCTGCACACAGCAAATGTTGTTCTGTACTTCCTGTATGAACATTTCGGGCCCCGTGCGATGTCCCATTGATATCCCGAACATTTTCAGAGCGGCTCAATCTGGCCACCACATAGCCCCGATATTAATCCCTGCTACTTCTTCCTGTGGGGATATTTGAAGGAGACAATCTACCCCCAGAAACCAGAAAATGTACTGCAATTGCAAGCGGTCATTGTGACTTTCTTCCGAGGGTTGAGTGAGGACCTGTGCCGTTGTGTACCCGTTTGTCCAAGGTACGCGATGACCCATCTGCTATTACATCGCGTACCTGGCATCCCAGGCCAGGAGTAAAGTTAAAAGTACACAAAATAAATAAGGAATGTGTGGGAAATTCAGTTGAAATATCACAAAAGCAGAGGGTAACACGAGATAAAATATCTCTGGGTCGTTACGGGCTTAAATTTAATCATAGTTTCAAGTTAAAGGTGGGCGTCATCAACTGAATCCCTAACAAACCACATCCTTCCTGGTTAAGCCTTAAGTATGACAAAGGAAAGGATTGGGAAAACACATCATCATGAGATCACAACTTAAAATAAGATAAAATTTATTTAAACTTGAGTGGTCAGACAGAAACAAAATAAATTCCTGCCTAGGAGTATGGTAGATTATAATAGTTATGATGTTAATGTCCTCTCAAATCGTACCATCTCCGCACTGCACCAAAGAAATATTATTATTCACGTGCAAAAAATAAAAAGATATAGTTCTCTTGCGCTCTCAGGGTCACCATAGCACTATGTCTTTCGTCACTGACATTTTGTGATCCCTGAGACCTATCTTTGATCAATCTAACATCAGGCACGTGAATTGAAGTAGATATTAAACTTTCTATCACACAACAAATTTTATATCAACACTAACATGTAAATAATCATTCATAAATGGCTTGAATGTCACTGTTCCAAATGTTGGAATAGATATAATCACTCTTAAGATTAACAATAAATTTGTACACGTTATTTACACCACTTCTAACAACTACTCGGTTGTGAATAAAAATTCTGTTTTAATCATCTGTCATCATCCATCGAAAATTACTAATATTGTTCATCACATCAGCTATCATTCAGTTATCTGTTCCCTTCAAATCAAAATTATTAATTTCTTATCATCAAATCATTCAAATCTTATATATTAAAATAGTTTTCAAAAAATTTCACCCTTTACTAAAACTAAAATATCTCGGAAAGTATTTGCTCTACGACGAAGTTTGTTGTCTTAAAATGTAATGCCCGTCAAGCACCGTCGATTGATACCCACCTTACTTGATTATATCATTCGTGTATTAAAATAATTGCGAATATTACTTCCTTCAAGGTCTCACGAAAATAGAATCGAATGACTTGATGGACTTATTGTCGCTAGGCGACAACGACTAACACTGTATCATGATATTCAACGCCGCCCCAATAATAAATCTAACTTGATATTAACAGAGAGTTCCCTAATTACGTCATGATATCGTTAACTTCTACCTGCTCCACTCGGGCGCTAATGCCGCATGTATCCATACATGATATCGTTAACTTCTACCTGTTCCACTCGGGCGCTAATGTCGCATGTATCCATATAATAAGCAGAAGGGGATTCTGTGCACATAATTTAATTAAAACTTCTCAAAGAATGGATTACTTTGAGACTGAGTTTATTTACACAGGTTAGAAAGCGAATTGTAAAACATGTTACAGACAAGTGGAATAGTTATTCTTCCTTTATTGTTGGCAACAGCGATATGTACGAAACTGCTATCAATACGAGCGATGATTACACATTGTATATGTCTATGAATGGTGTTCATGGAGGTCATGTTGAGTTAGTTGTCGCTGCTCAAGTTTGCAAAATGGATATTTATTCGTGGATTACTACTGTCGTATGGAAGGTGACCGGTTAAAATATATACGTCATCAACAAACGAAGTTACGAGTTGATACATATGCCGGTTTAGCAGACGCCCTGCATGTACGAGCAATAAATGAAAATCTCAGAGTCGGTCGTATTGTAGTTTTGCCATCTTCTTTTACAGGTAGCCCAAGGAAAATATTGCAAAATTATCAGGATGCGACAGAAGTTTGGAAAGCCAGATTTATTCATTACGTTCACCTATAATGCGGGCTGGCCAGAAATACTTAACAGCATTCATCTCTGGGAAACGGCTAATAATGGGCCTGATATTGAAGTGAGAGTTTTCCATTGCAAAGTAAAGAAATTGCTACGATTGATTAATGTTAAGGAAATTTTCGGTAAAAGCATATCTATATACAGTAGAATTTCAAAAACGAGGTCTCCTGCACATCCATTTACTCTTAATTTTAACGGAAGATTGTAAGTTTCGAGAAATTTCTGACATTGACAGTGTGGTGTCAGACGAAATACCAGATCTCGAGGATGAAGCGCTATACGAGTTGGTAAGGCGTCATAAGGTACATGGTCCTCGCGGATCTTTGAATCCTTCTTCAGTCTGTATGAAAGATGGCGTATGTAAGAAAGATTTCCCTAACAGTTTCAGGAAGAGACCAAAGATAATGCCAATCTCCTTTGTATAGGAGAAGAAATAATGGACGGATTATTATAAATACAATTCGAGGCATTGTCATTGAAATCGATAGTCGATTCATTGTTCACTACAATCCATTTCTTTTACTTTACGTGCAAGCTCATATTAATGTTGAAATATGCTCAAGTTTTCGGAGTGTTAAATACATCCACAAGTATCTTATATATTAACATCCACAAGTATGTGTATAAAGGTCATGACTGCTGCATTGTTAAAATATGTCCTGAAGGCGAAACGGTGAACTACGATGACATTACTTCATTCCTAAATGCTAGACATGTTGGTCCAACAGAAGCCGCATTCAGGATATTTTCATTTCACATGCATGAACAGTCACATTCTATCGTGCGATTACCAGTTCACTTGCCAAACTTGCAAAATATCTATTTTAAAAATGATAACGCTCTTGATATTTTACTTCAAGCACAGTTGCGCAACACGGAATTACAAGCGTGGTTCAAGTTAAATCAAGATTCGCAAGCCAGAAGTCCGTATATATATCCTGAAACACCAGTACATTACGTCTGGAATAAGAGCAACTGCCAGTGGCAAAAAAGAAAAAATGTTTCAAGAACTATAGGCAGAATGTATAATGATTCGCCTACAGAAACAGAAAGGTATTATTTACGCCTGTTATTGCTTCACGTCATAGGTGATACCAGCTTCCAGGATCCACGAACATACAAAGCAGTTGTCTATTCTACTTTTTAAGAAACAGCTAAGGAGCGAGGTTTGCTGTTGACGATTCTGAATGGCAGCGTTGTTTGGCAGAAGCGTCACAATTTCAGATGCCTTCTCAGTTACGACAACTGTTTTCTTACATATGTATCTTTCAGACCCCTTGAAATGTAAGATAGTTATGGGACATTTTCAAGAATTCATTATCAGAAGATTATGTGCAGTTCCATGAACCTAACATTGCATATCAGTTCACTCTTATACATATTTCTAATACATTAAAGCTCCATGGTCTTCCCATTACTTCTCTCGAAATGCCAGCTATTATTGATAATTTCCCTCAGACAAATTTACCAATGAATTATTCAAAACTTAATGAGGATCAATTAAGTCGTATGATAAACCAAGCAAATAGAAACCAAACGGCTATAATTACAGAAATTTTGGGGTTAGTACAAAACAGCAATGAAAGGATGAGTAATGCATATTTCATTGACGGTCCTGGGGGCACCGGGAAAACATTTCTTTACCAATGCTTGATTCACAGTTGCACAAATTTGGGGTTAAATGTAGTTTCTGTTGCATGGACTGGTATTGCAGCAATGTTACTACCTCAGGGGCACACTGTACACAGCCAGTTCAAGTTACCTCTACATTTACATGAAAGTTCTGTATCAGGAATACAAGTTAACAGCAAGGAAGCTTTTTATATTCGTTCAGCAAAACTTATCATCTGGGATGAAACTCCTATGGCTAATAAGCACGCGTTGATGTGTGTAAATCGGTTGCTAAAGGACATCATAAATAACGACGTGCCTTTCGGAGGAAAAATTATCATCTTAGGTGGAGATTTTAGGCAGGTATTGCCTGTTGTGCCTCACGCATCTAATGCAGCATCAGTTCAAATGTCACTAAGGTTCTCTCCTTTGTGGCCATTATTCAAAAACTTCTTGATACAAATTGGTGACGGTGAATACCCTCACGTCGATGGAGAAAAATCAGAATTAGTCCCACGCTGAAAAATAATTCACGCTTTTCAAAAATAGTGATTTTAGCACCTAAAAATTGACATTGTAAAGAAATCAATGACAAAGTTTTAGACCTAATCCCAGGATCATCGAGATTGATTACTGAAGATGAGAGTGAACTTTTACAATTCCCAATAGAATTTTTAGACAGCATAGGCATAAGTGGATTGCCACCTCATATCCTTCGACTAAAAGAAGGCTCAATTGTGATTTTGTTGAGAAATATTAATGTTACCCAAGGTCTGTTGAATGGTACTAGACTGTTGGTTTGGAAGATGCATGACAATTGCTTACACCTGGAAATTGTTACTGGCGTAAATGTTGGAAACAATGTCCTACTCCCTCGCCTTTACCTTACGCCATCAGATACTTCTATGCCATTTTCCTTCAAAAGGAGGCAGTTTCCTGTACGTTTGGCTTTTTGTATAACTATCAATAAAGCTCCAGGTCAAACACTAGATCAAGTAGGCATTTATATACCTCAACCGGTGTTTAGCCATGGACAACTTTACTGTATGTCGCACTATCGCGAGCAAAATCCTTTCACGACGTCAAAGTTCAAATAGAACCAAAAGGCAAGCGAACAGCAAATGTCGAATGGAAGGAAGTACTATTAGAATCTTCAAACGAATGTTGCGGAGGAGCATAGACCTCAGCAAACAGGGCACAGATTAAATAACAATTATACAAGGACGTCCACATCCCTAATACGATAACTGTCCTGTGGTAATGGTAAAAAAAAAAAATACTATTGTCCTACATCGGTGATTACTATCCTACATCCTGTTATTTCATTCCCTCAGTTCTATAACAAAGATATACTCAATTAAATTTACAGCTTAATAAATATTAATTCCTTCTGTGTGAGTTATCTCTTCATTTCTCATCAATCGCCTTTACTTACTATTCTATTTGTAGGGGTGGAAGCGATAACTGTCTTTACAGAGATGTGCAAATTATTAGATTCGATGTCAGTTTTCCAAAATTGCATTTTTACTTTTCACGGTTTAATGCACTAAGTATGTTTACAAGGCGATGAAATTACTTTAAATGTTTAACCAAGTCTCCTAATTATATTTTCATTTAAGAAACTCAAATTAAAATGATTTTTTAGAATTTCCACTAACAGAGGATCCTTGCAAATGCAAAATGCCACACGTTTCGTTTTTATTACTTCACTCTACTTTACGTGTGAATTTAGAGCGGAGGGATTTGGAGTTTTTAACTGATGAACGCTATTGAACTATTCAAAGATTCATGAACTATGCATTGTAATCACCTGACTTGAATTCTAAAGTCAATGAAAAATTGAAAATGGACCCAGTTCAGATATCCCTCGGAATCCAATAATCTGAAAGTTTCCAGACGCAATTCCTTATGGGAAAATGTGTAATTCCATGGGAGAGGAAACACTACTAAGTAGGACAACTAAAGAAGTTGGTCAATAACATTATTTTGAATAAAAGTAATTATGACTAATTAAAATTATTTATTTAATTCTATTAATTTGCACACCTCTATATGTTAACCAAGAGTTACATCTCTAAATTCAAATATAAGAGACCCATCTTTTATTTTTAATTTATACCATTGTTCATAAGTAGACAAAACTCCAAATTGTACCGCTGTAGCCTTATATTGTGTGGATATCTCTATATACTTAGTATAAAACAAAGTTCCCAATTCTTGGATGTAACGGGTAATCTCGAGAGCAACTTGATGGATTTTGATGCAGTTTTCACCATTCTGTAAAGGATTTCTCGATGAAGGATTAGGTAGAAAAACCTTTATTTATGACCAAAAGAAGCCGAGCATTTACGATTTCAGTGAATTGAGTTGAAGAAAAACCTAATGTCCATGGGTCTTTTAAGCTTACACTGGGTAAACCGTTAAAAATATCGATATTCTCTGAGAATTTTTCAGCATGAAAAGTTATGCAAGAAAGTCCGCGACAGCTCCCAAATCGACCTCTGTAATTATTTTTACGTTTTCATTTCTTCCAGCAATCTCCATTCAGTGGAAATTTAAATTACTAGCTTCAGAGTGAGTTTAAGAGCTTGCGAGTGACCTATCACCCTAGCTTCAGCCAGCATCAAACTGCCGAGTCGTGTCAAGTTAATTCTTCAGAGAAGAGTATAGCTTACGTGTTTGGAGTTCGCTGTTCACCTCAGCTTTTCAGAATTGCGTCTGGAACCTGACGTCCATGCGCCTTTTAAGCTTACGCAGGGTAAATAGTGGGACACACACACAAAGGACAGGCAGATAGCCACACATTTGATCTCATAAGTCTACTTCATCATTTACCCAAAAGCGATGATACCGTAAATGTCTGTTCAGGTCACTAGCATGAAGACATGCAAATGTCATATGGACAGAAGTGCTGTAGGATTGTTGAAGTGAATGCTGCGGAGCAGCACGGGTCCTCTAGTAATTATTATATTCATCATTTCATTAAATCCTCTGCAGATCATCTCATCTAATTTCATTTCATCATCTCATTTAAATATAATTCATCAATTTAAATTATAATTCACCAACTTATTTAATTTTATTGTAAGTCATCAGCTTATTTAAATTCATTTAAATTCCATCAGCTTATTTAAGTTACTTCAACTTATTTAAATTTATTATAATTATATTTTAATTATCAGCTCTTTTAATTAATTATCATTTTATTCATCTATTCATCAGTTTATTTAATCAATTATTATTTTATTTATCAGGTCAGATTATTAATATGTTTAAACTTCAGATAATAATTCCATAAATTGTTATGATTATTAGAGAATCTTGGATTATAAAACTTCCAGAAAATAGATCGGTTACCGAACGTTGCCTTAAAAATCCACCAGTTCCAGGCTATACCCTTAATATACTCAATTGCCATGCCAAAAATACGTTGCCTCCACTAAATCACGTTGGACCTCACCATCCAAAACTTTACCATTTAAATTCACTTCATCAAATTTCACATTTGAACATCATTAATATTTCACATAACACCACAATTATTCAGCGCATAGCATGAACTTCAGAAATATACTAGACTGGGTTCGACGACTTCATGTCTGCATCAAAAACTCGCATTGGCAATATTATAAACCTCTTCTGGCAACCTCACAAACTTTGGCCAAAAAATACCTTAACTCACCATATAGAATGATCCACAAAAATTATAACTGGCTTCAGACGGTTGATGAATATGACCTACAAGAACTGTAGTCAGTAATATCATGTCCAGACAACTTCTCAAACAATAAGAAAAATTACCAAAGTAATCGTAATCCAATCCAAGATTTGGTTTAATTCAGAGTACAAAATCTCTGTTAAGATCCTCAAAATTTACTTCAAAAAGAACACCCACGTGTTATATTAACTCATATTCGTAATATCTGTTCATCATCTGCCTGTAATAAATTTCTAATAAGAAATAACTATCTTTTTGACTCCGAGAGTCGCACATTTTTTCCGTATTGACTGAAATATACTAAGAACAAAGTTCCAACTGGTTCCGCCTCGTCAATACTGTTTATTAAAATGTCGTGATACAATCACCTGTCTTTTAACACATCACATGGTACATGTTTCAACGTCTAACACGTATTGACGTCTTCATCAGCCTAAATATTTGTGCAGCACTTAAAACATTCCCTTTATCTACTGGGTGTAGTTAAAAATTGTACATAAAAACACACATGGATCACTGTAACACATTAAAAGTTGTTAAAACATTTTCTTATGTTAAAAGCTTAATAAAAATCCGCAGACTGCCAAGCCCGGCGATGCCATCACGTGTCTTCATACGCCTAGCCCCACATGGTAGAACGAAGGATATCCATCACGGATATTGTCCAATAATCCCCGCAAAAGTTCAATTCGTATGGGTACCCCATTCTATTCTCGGATGTGTTACGCCACTGTTCATTGTAAAATAGTTAATTGGCATTCGCTGATAACGTTCTTGTTCTCTGCCAATGAATTGCATCGATGAAAAAAATATAATTTCAGAATGTGTACATGTTCACTAGACACCCTGTATCTGTGTTCGACGTGTTAATTATTTCCATAAGTGTTCATGAACTAGTCATTTGATGCACATATCGCTGTTACATCAAGTGCATGAAATCCAAAGTCCCATTTGCGTAATGCATCAATGTGTAAGTTGCCCCATGGTCGCTTTAAATATGCTCCGTTGGAACACCTCATTTTGTATGCCGTAATATCGGTAAAATAACTTTTAAGTTTTTCTGATTATCCATTGAATGTGTATAAATTGTAAAAGCAAGGAGTATCTGGACTGCTGAAAGTCTAAGTCCAAATATCGTAAACGTGCAAATGTCAGAATGCAATGTTCCATTAGATGACCACTAAAGTGTCACAAAATGTTGCCCAATGCTTGACAAGTTCTGCTCCAATATATGAGTATAACACAAGGTTAACCACTAGCCTCATTGTATTGCTGTTCTATGCGACTATTTGTTGTGAATACTGCCGTAATAATGTTCGTTATTCCCAGTGAAATACTGCTTATTTCTGCCGTTAGTTATGAGCTGGTAAGAGCGTTGCTATCTGAAACATATGTTAACGCAACTCCACTGTTCAAACTAGACTGCTTTCTATCACCGGCCTCCTTCGTCCCGTTCACAGCCATCGCGACACAATCTCCGGTCAGCCTACTCAACTGCGCCGTGCTTATCGAAGTTACAATGCTAACTTACGAAGTGATCCTGCCAGGCAGGTAATAATTACTGCACACTTGGATACTGTCACACTCTTGACTTGCTACTTGAGCAGAATGTAATAGAAGTCTGATTTCTTGTCACTGCATGCTGCGATCACTCACCTCGCCAAACACGTGACTCGCTACCCCTCCGCTGAAGTGAGAGTAGCCCCTACTTTCGTTCTCTCTCTGACGTCAGACATTTAACCTCGGCCTATCTTCTGTTATCAAGCCTTAATACTCAATTAAGGAGTTATCCACCTTTTCTAATGTTGTTATTATTAATATTCCATATAATTCCTTTCTCTTCTGAGGTTAAATTCCGATAAATTTTCATAAATATCCAGTACTTCTCCCGTGATTCCGTGCGTTTGAGGGGTAGTGACTTCTTCTTACCTAGTCGCCTACGTCATTTCCCTCGACGTCACTGATGCGATCTCAGCACAACCTTTTCTTCTTAGTAACTAAATCCAACTACAGCTAGCATAGCCGATAGCCCTGATTAGATATCGGGTACAGTAGAGTGGTCACAAACATGCAGGTTCGTCTCGAAGCTGTTGTATGCCGAGAAGGTGGGCATATTGAACATGTCCTGCATACTGACTAATCATGCACATTTCAGTGAATGTTGTAATGCCATTCTTTATTAAATATGTTGTATATTAAATATTTTATAAACAATTTCCAGTGTATGACATTTTGTGCGCCACCCTGTATTACATACTGTACATTGTACCCCGCCCAGTCTTAGGGCAAATTTGTGTTGACCTACTAAAGAGCTACAAATAACTGTTTGTATAAGCAACACTGGAAAATAGATTCAAAACTTTTCATGATAGAAGAATGAATAGTTGTGTATTTAGAAGTTCCAGTAAACTGGAACAAGTTGACTAGAGATTACTGAAACATTGACCTTATATTTCTGCAAGTGAACAACATATCGTGCTCAACTTTCTCCACGGAGGAATTGTACATGTTAAACAAGGATTGAAATTAATTTGCAATGACAAACCCGTAATGATATCAAACAGCTTATGACAGACATGGAATTATATTCATTTTGTACGTTGTTCCCATTGTTTGTCTCCATCTCTTCCTTCCATTGTGAACTTTGATTTAACTACTATGTTTTTTGTTGATATGTATTCAATAGGTAGTGGTCAATTAGTGATCTTATGTCCTAGCAAATGGGATATGTAACTGGTTTTCTGTTACACTAAAGAAATGTCATTAATGTTGGTTTTTTTTATTTTCAATTTCAGGTAGTTACCAACCTGGGGGATCCAATGGACCTCGTCCGATGGCGATATTTGAGTTACTGGATTACATTGTCAATGAGCCTCCTCCAAAACTTCCTTCTGGGATATTTTCTGATAGTTTTAAGGACTTTGTTGATAGTTGTTTGAAGAAAAATCCAGCTGAGAGAGCAGATTTGAAGACACTTATAGTAAGTCACCTTATCAGAAAATGATAAATTGAATACCTTTAAAAATTTGTTACTGTCAAGGCACTTTTGAGTCACTGTGAATAATTAGTTAATATTGTAATCCACTGTATTTCATAAGAAAGAAGTTTGTTTAGTAATGAATCTCTCTACCTTGCTCGGTATTTAAACCAATCTTATTGTATGAAAATGAGAGCTACAGGTATGTAGACCTGGAATATATCATACATAAGCTGGAGGTAACTGATATGAGGATAGCACGAATGATTGCTGGAACAAATAGATGGGAGCAATGGCAGGAGATTACTTGTAATGAAGAGAGAAATGAAGATATAAAGATATAATGTAATATCATATGGCCTCGTCTGCCGGATGCAAGCTTTGTAATTTCACACCCAGAGGGCAGCTTGCATGTTGAATTTCGTTGTTCCTTGAAGCACTATGAAAGTCAAGGAGGTTAGATATCTAAGCTCCTTGACACTATAGTACTTTCTAGTAGAGAAATGAGGAACTTTGTGTTGGCGAATAATCCCGAGATTAATTTTGCCATTATGAACACGGCCTACTGAATTCAAATGGGTTCTTTTACATGCCAACATCGTATGACTTGCATAGCGTGATTTTTGTCGCCTTTCAAAAATCACTTACCACGGTCAGGAGCGAACCTGCAAGCTTGGGGTTAATAATCCGACACGATAACCACTCACCCACCGTGGCAAGCTATATAAAGATATGATCACGTTAGATGAAGCTGTTCATATGAGCTGACTCGCATGGTGGGGTCATGTGATGAGAATGGAGGGGGAGAGAATAACTAGGAGGTTAATGTTCTGGGCTATAAAGGGTAAAGAACAAGGGTAGGCCTAGGAGGTGATGATTAGATTCAGTGTTGAACAATTTCAAAGTGAGAGGTGTATAAACAGGGGAGGCTACAGTGCTAATGTGGAGGCGACTTTCTCGCAAAAAGAGGCTTGCAGACTAGACTGGACTCTGAAAGCAAATATTCTGAGTTTACCCAGTTCTCACTTCCATAGAGCAAGGTCAATCTAAATACAACTGTAGGAGTAACTAATTATCATTACATTGACTGCATCTATTTTGATGGTGCAACTGTTGTCCGAGGCTCCTTATATTCATTGTTCATTGCTTGCAGATCGCTGCTCAATGCTGAAACTTTTAAAAGTATTGTTTTACTTACAAATGAAATTTTAATGTTTACCCTATCTATGAAATACTATATCTAAATAATTTCCCCCAAATGGGAGATGTAACTAGTTTTCTGTTACACTAAATACATATCATTAATGTTTTTCTCATTCCAACCAACAACAAAAAAGGAGTGAATTATGAAATAAAGCACAGTAATTGTGAGAAGGTTAAAATACATTTTTTCATATATCTACAGTATATATCCTAGAAAAATGCGCGGACATTAACCATTATGAATATGGTTTTAAATAATATCCGTGTTGACCGATATTAATCTCAAATTATGAAAGCCGCCTCGTCAAACATTAGAAGGTAGTTTAATAATTAAATTACATGTACCGTACATGTTTCGTTATACCAGTGATAACTTCTTCAGCTTGGAAAAAAATCTTAGAAAATATATTGTTGTTGTTTGAGTCTTCAGTCTTTTGACTAGTTTGATGCAGCTCTCCATGCCTCCCTGTCCTGAGCTAATCGTTTCATCTCTACATAACTACCACACCCTACATCTGAGGCAATCTGTTTAACATATTCTAACCTTGGTCTACCCCTACAGTTCTTGTCCTCGACCCTTCCTTCCATAACTAAGCTTGCTATTCCTGGGTGTCTTAGTATGTGTCCTACCAACCTATCTCTTCTCTTCATTAGCAGTCGCCAGAAACATCTCTCCTCTCCCACTCGTCTTAATACCTCTATGTTTGTAACCCTATCTACCCATCTGATCTTCATAATTCTCCTGTAACACCACATTTCAAATGCTTCTATTCTCCTCTTTTCTGCTGCACCAATAGTCCAAGTTTCACTTCCATAGAGCGCCACGCTCCAGACAAAGGCTTTCAAAAATGACTTCCTAATACCTAAATCTATATTCGATGTCAGCAGATTCCTTTTTTGTAGAAAAGCTTTCTTTGCCTGAGCCAACCTACTTTTTATATCCTCTTTGCTTCGTCCATCACTGGTTATTCTACTTCCTAAGTAACAGAAGTCTTCTACTTCCTTCAGCTTTTCACCTGTCAATTTGATCTCCATAGAAGTTTCTGATTTATTTCGGCTGCATTCCAGTATTTTTGTTTTACATTTATTAATTTTCATCATGAATTCTTTCTGTAAGACGGAGTCCATACCATTCAAAAACTCATTCAAATCCTCAGGCGTGTCGGCCAAGATGACTATGTCATCAGCAAATCTCAGAGTTGAAATTATTTCTCCTTGAATCTTCACTCCCACTTTAAATTTTTCTCTAATTTCCTTCATTGCTTGTTCAATGTAAAGATTGAAAAGTATGGGTGATAAGTTGCAGCCTTGCTTTACACCTTTCTGAATACCAGCTTCTCTCTCATGTCCTTCAACTCGAATGACTGCTGTCTAGTTTCTGTATAGATTGTATATCACCCTCCTATCCCTGTACTTTATTCCAATAGATTTCAAATTGTCAAACAATTTAGTCCAATCAACGTTATCAAAAGCCTTTTCTAAGTCTACAAAAGCCATGAACGTTCTCTTATCTTTCCTTATTCTACCTTCCAAAATCAGCCTAAGACTTAGTACAGCTTCCCTTGTTCCTACATTTCTCCTGAAACCAAACTGGTCTTCACCCAACTCCGTTTCTATCTGGCTTTCAATCCTCTTGTAAATTATCCTAGACAGGATCTTTGAAGCATGAGTAATCAAGCTGATTGTACGGTAATCTTCACATCTGTCAGCTCCCACTTTCTTTGGTATAGGGATGATAACATTCTTCTTGAAATCAGGGGGTACCTCACCTGTCTCATAAATCCTACGCACCAAGTGAAATAGCCTGATCAGACCTTCATCTCCTATGCAGCGTAGCAACTCAATCGGTATATCATCTATGCCTGGTGCTTTGTTCCTGCTTAAGTCTTCCAAAGCTCTATCAAATTCTGATCTCAATATTAAATCTCCTTTCGCATCCTCATCAATTTCCTCCTCCCTTTCCATTATATGATTCTCAATCTCCTTTCCCTTATACAAACTCTCTATGTAAGCTTTCCATCTCTCAACCTTTTCTTCCCTATCTGTTAGAGGCTTTCCATTTGTGTCCTTAATATTACAGCACTTAGTCTTCTTTTCCCCAAAAGTATTCTTAATCCTTCGATAAGCTGTGTCTACTTTACCTAATTTCAGACAATTTTCTATACCTGCACATTTCTCTTTCAACCATTCTTCTTTCGCTTCCTTGCACTTCTTGTTAACCTCATTTCTCAGACGTCTGTATTCTGCTTTCCCCTTCTCATCTCTTACATTCTTGTGTTTCCACCTTTCATCCATCAATTCTAGTATATCCTGAGTGATCCACGGTTTTCTACCTATTCTTTCTTTCCTACCAATGTTTTCTTCTGCGGATTTTGTTATTTCATTCTTCAAAAGTGCCCATTCGTCTGCAATTGAAGTTTGTTTAGGGTTTTTCATTAGTCCTTCCTTTATACTCTTCTTGAATCTTTCGTTTACATCCTTCTCTTTCAGTCTGTCTATTGCCCACCTTTTTGGCTTTTGACTTTTCTTGAGTTTCTTCAACTTTAATCTGCATTTCATTATGACCAGATTGTGGTCAGAGTTTATGTCAGCACCAGGATATGCTTTACAATCCAAAATCTGGTTTCGAAACCTCTGCTTGACCATAATGAAGTCGATTTGGTAACGCCCTGTATCTCCTGGTCTCATCCATGTGTATATTCTTCTATTGTGGTTATTGAATAAGGTGTTAGCTATGACCAACTCATGCTCGGTGCAGAATTCTACCAGCCTGCTTCCTCGATCATTCCTTTCACCTAATCCGAAATCTCCTACTATTTTCCCTTCTCTCCCTTTTCCTACCACAGCATTCCAATCTCCCATTACTATAACAATATATATTAACATATTAATATATTAACAAAAACCAAAAAGAAAATGGATATCCTTACAAAAAGTCATTAATTTAAATAAATGAAAGTTCACAAAAAAGGAATTAATAAATACATACTTGATATAACCAATTAACCTTGACTAAACCAAAGGATTCTTACTTGTAGGTTAGCTCTGTATAAATTAGATGTCCATTTCGACATACTAGTTTGAGTTTTCTTTCCACGGTGAAAAAGTTATCATTGGTATAATGAAACATGTACGTGTAATTTAATTAATAAACTATCTTCTAGTGTTTGACAAGGCGGCTTTTATAATTTGAGATTATATATCCTAGCACAATTAAGGGCCAGTTGTGCGATCGCCGGATATACCTCGACTAAAGTTATCTCTGTAGTTAGCGCAGAATTCAGTTGTACGATACTAGTATAAGCGATAATCCTAGTATAAGCGACGGAATAGCTAATCGGACATGGAATAGTAGGCTATCTTCTTATCATCCTTTTCCGTCTCCAGTTTCCTGGGTGCGGTAGACAAGTGCTCGCCATTGCTTTCTGTCATTGTACAACTTTCGTTCTACAACTTCTTCCCATTTCAGCCCTATCTTCTTATACCGAGTGTATATATATATATGGCAGACGGGAGAGACCACAATAACATCCGAAGTTAAATCATCGCAAACTCGTAATTCCAGTGAACTATTCATAAATGTACATGAGAATGTATAATCTTAATAGCAGCATGGTAATTACGTACACATTTTTACAAAAAATTACCAATGCAGGTCAGCAATATTATGTATGTAAGTATCATATGCGTAGTCTTCAGCTTGAAACGGTAGGTCGCTGTGGTCCAGTGGGTAACGTGCTGGACTCACAACTGTGAGTCACAATTTTTGCAGATCGATACACACCAGGTCCAACTTTTTTACTCATTAGTTTTTGTTTTTCTGTTATGCTTGGTGTTTGATTACATCCTATTAAACAAGACAGTCATGCTACCCACCAACCATAAGGTTGGGGAAAACGAGAGAGAGATACTTTTTTTTTATATTAGGAATCTGAATCATATCCATATGGCAATTATTCGTTTACTATTGGAGAGTCTGTAAATACCGGTAAGGAAAGGGGTTATGTTTGAAACTATGCGATCAAATATGGAAACATTTTGGTTGATGTCTCAAAAATGTTTGTAGAGAGAGAGAGAAAAATATTTAGAGAAAATTTAACTATTTGTTTCACTACGAGATGTCAAGACAATTTCACTTTCAAGGTAACGATCTATCGGTACCCACGGGTCCTGCGAAAACTGTCAGGGTAACGATCCATTGTTACCCATCTTTATAATTATTAGTTCATTATTTATGCGCCACATAGCAGCATTTTTGCATGGAATAAGGAGAGTACAGTTTTATCTCACATTATACTCGGCGGGAACTGCCGGCTATCCGTATTTATCGATATTCTTAGAGTCTGAAACATTCATTCATTCATTCATTCATTCATTTATTTGCAATGGGGTGTGTGTCCCCCGGTGGCAAATTGGATATACATAACAAATAAATAATTATACATAACAATTCAATAACAATTATACAACAATTAAACTTATACAACAATTAAACTGGAGTATTTACACAGATAGTCAGTCTTTTCTTAAACACACCTATATGTTTGGGAAAAGGCTCTAAGACTGCGGCAGGTGGAGATTTCCAGTTATCAATGGCACGGTTTACAAAAGAATATTTACCATAATTTGTTCGCTGTGGTCGGCCCTTAACTTTGAAAGGATGATCGCTCCTACCCATGTAAGTGGGCTTTCCCAATCGTTTGCTAAGCTCACCCCATGCTGGTTGATTTGTATACGTGTTGTACATAGCGCAGAGTCTAGATTTCATCCTCCTAGCCTCCAGTGATTCCCACCCAAGTTGCTTTAACATACGGCTCACACTGCTCCTGGGATTAAAGTCACTGAGCACAAATCTAGAGGCCTTTCTTTGTACCATTTCCAACTCATTGATGAGCCCTACTTGATATGGATCCCAAACCGCCGAGGCATATTCCAGATGAGGTCTTACAAGTGACAAATAGCCTAATTGTTTAGCAGAGGTACTATTTCCTTTTAATACCTTACAAAGTGCAGGGATTTGTAAGCTTTTGAAACTACACATCCTACATGGCTACTCCATTTCATATCATTCCTTACGTGAACGCCCAAATATTTGCAAGAATCTTCTTCTACAAGTATTTCCTAGCCAATGTTATGGTGAAAATCCTGCCTTCGCACTTTTCCTATTTTTAAGAGACTACATTTTCTTGTGTTTATTTTCATTTTATTTACAATCGCCCACTTATAGACCAGGTTCAGGTCCTCTTGAAGCTCTGCATTTGTCTTGTGAGTCATGTATCTTTCGATATATTACACAATCATCCGCAAACAATCGACAGTCACTGCGAATCCCATTTGGTAAGTCATTTATAAGCGCCAAAAATAACAAAGTTCCGATTACGCTGCCCTGAGGGATACCCGACGTTACGGTAATTTCATCCGAGAATATGCCTTCGACTTTCACTTTCTGGGATCGACCCGTCAAAAATTCTTGAATCCATAAAATTACTCTTCTATCAATCTTCGTCGAAGCTAATTTATGGAGTAGCATGTCATGCGGCAAAACATCAAATGCCTTCGCAAAATCTATAACCACGGCGTCGACTGAAACTCCATGGTCTAACGATTCGCTAATGTCTTGAAAAAGTGATAGTATCTGACTCTCGCATGAGTAACCTTTCCGAAATCCATGTTGCCTATCATTAAACCATGATAATGTTTCCCACTGTTCCCTCAAGTAGTCGCAAATGAGATGCTCCATCTGTTTACAAACGATGGACGTAAGGCTAACCGGCCTGTAGTTGCCCAATTCAAGTCTGCTCCCTCCCTTAAATATTGGGACTACCGTAGCTCTTTTCCAGTCATCTGGGATTTGCGCATTGTTTATGGACACATTAAACATCACCTCCAAGTATCGTGCCACGGGCCCTACCTCCTAGTTTAAGTACTTCACTAACAATATAATCAGGACCTTTTGATACATTGAAACGTAGTTTTTGTATTAGCTTTACAATTGCTGACTGGTTTATTTGGAACAGGGAAGCCCCTGATTCGTCGTTAAGGTCCAACACACAGCTATTGGATTTATTGAACACACTACCGTAAAAGACATTTAATTCATTAGCAATGGCCTGTTTCTCAGTAATTAATTTACCGTCACCGGACAGTATCATCGACAAATTATTTGAATTTCCCTTTCTTCTCCTAACATAACTGTAAAAAATTTTCCACCCATCACCTCCCGAACCAAGTAAACCTTGCATATAACTGTCATGAGCAGCCCTCTTTTTTAAGATGTGCTCACTGGAGTTCTGTGTCTTGTTTACATCGTGGTTGGCGGCAAACTAGCGTTCATTTCTCTCTTTCTTCGTTCGTGATTATATAGTGAAATTAAGCTGTGTCATAGGCAATATATTTAGTTTACTTGTTAGTTCTTTATTAAATAGTTTTCTTAGGTAATTGGGTGCATAGTGCTAGTGAAGTGTTAGATATAGTTCACATAGGTTAGACCTAGTTATTTATCATGTTCAACATGGCGAAAGGAGTTCAATTAGCTGACGGTGATATCACTGAATATATTGACAATTATTCAAGTGATGATGTTTCTTTGTCCGAATCGGATATTGTAGATGATGATAATAATCCAGCACCTCCAGCCAGTGATGTTAGTGTAGATAGCGATGTGGGTTTTATACAAAAATGGCTGACATTTTTCAGTATTACATGACTTTAAACATTTTAATCTATCCTTGGATCTAATGCACATAGAATCTTGATATTTACCATGCTAGTAAACAATAATATAGCCTTCCTACTGGCATGAATAATAAACTTGGGCTGTGAATACCATTTCCTAGAAATACTTCCAAACTTTCAAAATCTGATACTTTCCACATTTCTTTTTTAAACAATAAACCCTTTGGTTTAGAGACATGACTTACTTGCAGTGATAATAAGTGATGTTTACCGACTTTCATGTTGATATCTTCATTAGTGTGCCTTCCATGTAATTTTAAAAGAAATGTATGCAAAGTGTGGTAAATATGGCTGACAGTTTCCACACATCCATCAGCTGAGAGCTTGAAAGCGAAAGGGTTAAACAAAGAAAAAATATTGCTAGAAAGGGGAGAAAGGTTTGGTTGTGGCCAGACCCATTTGAGAACTGTGATGAAAATGAGTTCTCTGTAATGTACGGTCCAGATTCAATTACATCTAATGACCACTATAAGTGAACAGGATTAACGTAAGGAATACAATAAATGGGATGTAATCAAACACCAAGCATAAGAAAATAAATCATCATCATCATGAACCGGCTCCAGTTTCCCGGGTGCGGTGAAGAAAATAAATATCAAGCAAGAATTGAAGTATATGATGGTGTTCGAACCACCAATAACCACATGCCTCTTACTCGCTTGTGGCGGAGCTCTTTCCGGTCACGGAGGGAGTCCGTCATTTTGTGTAGGCTAAGGATAGGTCATAAAAGATCCACCCACTCGTATCTAATGAGAAGGGAAAACCCCCACTTTGTACCTGTGGAGCCGTTTTCACCGTGGCCCACATTTTAACCGAGTGTGTTGATCTTGCTGACGTACGAAGAAACCTTGGTTCGCAGATAACACTCGAACTTATATTAGTTGATGACGCGGTGGCTGCTGATCTCGTCATCCCCTTTGTAAGTGAGAGTGGGTTAGGGCCAGCAATCTAAATTTTCCAGTGTACATTGACTCAACGACTTGTTCGTTTTTGAATGATGAATTTTTTGTTTTTCCATAATTTTTGTTTATTTTTATAATTATTAGTTTTATTTAATTTTTTGTTTTATTAATTTTCAGTCTTTTCAGATTTAGGTACCCACCTCTAAATTTTAAATTCCATTCCAAATTTGTATAATTTAATCAGTGTTAAGAGGGGCAGATGACCTCGTAGTTCCGCCCCTTAAAACAACAATAACTAACTAACCACATGCCTCGTGCTGAAACCAAGCACACTATCCATTCGATCAGGAAGCCATGTGCTGCATCTAGAGCGTTAGATCATCTTCAAAATGTCGCAGAGCATCTACCTTTCACAATTTCGTGCTGGAGACTGTGTCCGTAATAGCGATTGAATGCCATAAGGTTATTACACCTAATTCACGATGAGCTGAAACTCACAATGTATCTTCAAATATTAATATTTTGATCCCGCCCATTTGTATTTTAAAGCCATTCTTATCAGGTAAAAACGAGTTCGTTCGAGTAGAGCTGTACTTCATTTCAGTACAAGTTCCTTCCTAGTAATTACACGACTATCGTCTGTTTCCAAAGAAGTGGGAATATGTGGCTCACCTTATTGCCAACATAACTTATTACTCACGTTCTCTATGTCAATCACCGAATAGCCAGTCCCGGAATAAAATCTTGTCGTACAACTCACCCTTGGAGATATACCAAGGATGCCGATGGATAACCCGAGTTCGTGCAACTGGCACTCAATCAAATTGAACTCTTCTCTCTTTTTTGAATTTTTGTTTCCAACTTTGGCCAACTGTGGACCGCATGGAACCTAAGGCTTTCTGGTCAATTTTTTCTTCTTTTCTTCCCAGAACCTCTTCATTCTTTCACTTCTAATCTTTCTCTGCTCCTCTGTTATTACCAAATTTGGCCTGTGTTGTGGTGGTTTGTCTTTGAACATCTTTATACCCCCCCCCCCCCCGGACGTATCCGAAAGACTAGTATAGGCCTCCTTATTTTCTCCCCGATCTAGATTTTTTAACGCTACTTGGAAGACCGGAGAGAGAGAGAGAGGGGACTTAAGACAGAATGTCCTTTGAATGGAGGGCTGGATTGTTCCCCAGAGGGGTGGTTTAGGGAAATGTGATCAAGGGGAAATCATGTCCTCAATTCAAAACAAAATTATATTCTAGAAAACAAGGGGATACACAGGGGCAAGGGGCACACAATATAAAACAATACACTGACCTAGCAAACCCCGGGGAGGAAATAGACTCAGCACGTGGTCGTAACTTGGGCATATCAGGGCCCAGCAAAATGGCGTTAAAAGGGTTAAGCAAGGTAACCCAGAGTTCACATGAGTGAGGGAGCAAACGAAAGAAACAAGGCCCAAAGGAACTGGCCAAAATGGGAGGTATGGTTGCACGTGATGCAACAGACGCTAGGCTGGCACCATGAGCACATGGTCCAGGACAAGGGAAAATATTAAGTGCCAAAATTATATTACCACAATTAAAATTACAGAGCATCAAAAGCTCACAACACATCAAAATAAGCTTGCCAGGAAGAGAAATTTACCAGGCCTAAGCAAGGAGGCCTGCGCTCAAACGCGCTGCACAAACAATAATGCAAGCATGGTTACAATTGGCAAATAGGATGCCGCCCGTTATTACAAGTTTACCCAGACCAAAAGACACAGTAATTAGAGGGTGGTTCATTTAATGTCCTTAGAAACGCATATTTGAATTTCAAATTAACACAACAGTTACGATGGCGTTCCACCTAAGTTTAGTGTAGTGGCGTGGGTCGCCCGCATGTTCATGAACACGAGTTACAACACCAGGCAGGCGATATTTCCCCAAACCTGAATTAACAAATAGGAAGGAAAATCCCTCCAAAACCAACAAGCAGAATTGAAATAAAATGAATTTCCAAAACCATGCGTTCACCCATGTTGTGTAAAACGAAAGTCTATTGGACGCGGCTTCTTCACCCGCACTGAAGCAACAATAATTACCCAAATAGGAATTCAAACTTGAGAATAAAGTTCTAAGCAGTCCAGTGATATTTTGATAAAACAACAGTACCTTAAGTCGGTAGCCACGCCATCACCTCAAGCTAGGCACGGAGCCAAGGCCCTCCGTGCAACTCACGTCCACACCGTTACATCGCTAAGAGCAGAGTCCAGCAGTCTTAACAGCCTGCCAAGCGACATTAGCACGCACAGTATAACAGCGTACACACGAGGGAAACAAAAGCAGCGCACTGTACCAACCTTGGCGCATTATACCGGCATACACCTAGCCGTAACAGTTTGCAATATAGAAGAAGATAGGGGTGGCATTATTTAAAACAGAACAGTTCAGTCTCATTTTCAGATACTTTCGAGAACCTTCCAGTGGCTTCTCGAGTCCAAGCATCGGAAGTAGTATCCACAGGGGCAGCGGGAATTTCAAATAGTTCAAAAGTTTATTAAAGACCTCGGGGAAGGGAGAGCGGGGTGATAATGTGTGTCGGTCCTCGACCGGCACAGTCTCCCCTCTGCCAAAGAAGAAGTAGGGGTGAAGGGGGGGGAGTTGACATGGGGGGTGTCCCCCTTAAGTCTCTGTGTTGAACTCCATTACCACGTAGACACGTGCACAGTGCTGCCAACACTTCATTCAGACCAAACAGCATTCTGAAGTAGAACTTCCCAGTTGTCGTGCAGAAACCCAAGGATGTCGAGAAGAATAGATGTCAACACCAGTGGACCAGGCCAATACAGAGTCTAGAGATGTTCAGCATGGTTAAATGACGACCAGGTAGGTAGCACCGTCCGGACCGCCAGCAGCCATCAGGTTCACCCACCAGACTTTGGAATTCGTCGGGGCCGACAGTGACCTTTGCCCAGGTCACTGCCCCCATATGTGTGAGGAGGGCAACCCTCACACAGGACCACAACTGAAACATTCAAACACAACAGCAGCAGACTGCTCGCACGTAGCTGGGGACTTGACACCGACAGGTCGAGCCGTAACTTTCACTGCCAGACAGCGGAGCTTTCACCAAGGATGGTATGGGGAGTCACACCAGACACATGCGACCACACGAAGAACACTGGGGGAATCACTTTATTTATGGGTGGACAAGGCACACTTTGTGCTCACCCGAGATGAGGGCACACTTTCTCAAATCACCATGAAAGGACATACTGGAACTGCACTAACGCACACGCACGCATTCCGCTTGTGCATCACGCAGAATTAAGTTAACTTAAACTTGAAGATAAATTGAAACACTAATTAAACTCAGACGACCACCAGAAAACTGTAAGACCAAAAAAAATTTAAATACCAATAGGACAATTACCAATTAACCCCAAGTTGAAATTAAATGTCAGAAGGACCAAAACTCTTTTCCCATTCAAAAATCCTGCAATTCACATACTAAATATGGAAAATGAAATGAGCGGATGCACCACATGTGAAACAGAGAATACCCCCAAGGGACACGGTGACTCGGCTCTCAATTAACAGGGAACCCACACAGGGTCCAACTTACCACAATGCCTCCCGGGCACATCTCCCAGATAGTACAGTACATTTACATTTGAGGAGGTGACACGCAAAGTCGAACATGTCCACCTAATACAGTTTTTCACAATCAACAAAAAACGTATTTCAGCCATACATGATAATGAAAATAATTTATTGAAATGCAAACAATTTCATTTTCATGCAAAAAGGGCAATTCATGACTGCAAATAAATCTACAATGAAAATATTTGTTTAAAAAGCACATTTAATTATTGACATGTTTTCTTTTGCATGAACCATTTGGACAAGTTTGGCTTTGAGTGATTTTCAAAAGGAAGGTGTTTTATTTTTTCATAATCGCTTACATTTTATTCATTAATAGTTGCCATAAGATACCAAAATAAAGTAATTGACATTAAATTTACGCGGTTTATTTTCACCTTCAATATTTTGAGGTCGTTTTCCTTGAATATTCTTCAATGACATCATTCGTGCTACCCTCCTCTCTTGAACTGCTTTTTCTTGAACTCTGCAACATACCTTTCCCTTTTATCCTTTTCATGTCGCGAATCATACTTCTTCCTCTTTCTCCCCCAGGGGCTCACATCTAGTGGGTCGTGCGTTGGCGACCACGGGACCCCAGCTGAGTCCGGCATTGCTTCCACTTACTTGTGCCGGGCTACTCTTCGCCTTCCTCCTGTCGACCTCCCTTGGTCAACTCTTTTACTTTTCTGACCCCGACGGCATTAGGGTATCCGAGGCCTAGGGAGTCTTTCACTTTCCCGCCTTAATTGGCCCTTGTCTCATCTTTCCTGATACCCTCATTCTTCGAGGGGTTAGCCTTCTTTTTCTTTTATGTTATCTCCTGCCTTCTGCACAAGGCCCTCAAGGAGGCAGAGTGTATGGAGCCCCACCACTTCTGGTGCACCATGGATATTGCTACACCCTCAAGGGCTCACGGCTGGTGAATTTGGGAGTTGGCAACCCCGAGGTATTCCTGAGCTGGGTCCGTTTTGCCGGCTTTTTCCTCTGACCTTGGGGTGGACCCTCTCCTCTTTCCCCCTTTCCTATCTGCCTTTTATGGCTCTCCTTCCTTCCAAGTCCCTCAATCCTCATTCTTCGAGGGTTGAGGGCATTTCTTTTCTTCCTGTCCTTTATTTGTTTACAATTTCTTCTTCTAGTATGTAAGTTAGGTTAGGTTAGTATTCGTTATAGTTTTTCATTCTCATCTCATCCTTCACTATCACCCAAACCATTAGGGGCCGATAACATAGATGTTAGGCCCCTTAAAACAACAATTATCATCATCATTTTCGTATTTCTGCTGCCCTTGTTTGCAGTCTTCACACGAACATATTCTTCATCCATTCTGCTACAACACTGACGTAATAATTTTAATAGCAATATGTAATATTATTAAGCCGGAGCACTGAGCTAATGCTAATGTCAGCTGCTCTGTGCGGGAACGTCTGGTCTTGCGCTGAATGGAAATCACGTGACATGAATCAGCGCTTCCTACTGGCTGTATGGACTAGTTCGTCTTTGCAGGAAATGTAAATGTGGACAAGTTCGTGTTTGCTCTGAACCATGCATTTTCACAGGCTTGTATCATGGGACATATTCAAGTTTGCTTAAATGGCACGATCTATTTACATTCCGTTCATCTTGTACGTCCCGTTCCATATTGTATCTCTTTTTTTTTTCAATTGTGGACATGTTCGTCTTTGCGTGTCACCTCCTCATTTAGCATTGACAGTCTCAATATTGTCAACTCGGCTTCGAAACGTTTTCCTATCGTGAATGACAAGTTCAGTTAATCCAACTTCAATGGCATCTCTTTTGACCTCTTCTACCCATTTTGTAGTAGGTTTCAACCCTGTGATGTATTTAAAAATTTTCTTTGTCAGACGGTTCCCGTCCATTCTCATTAAATACCCGTAAAATTTTAGCCTTCTTTTACGCATTGTGACCACAATGGTTTCAGTCTGCATATACAGATCTTCATTTTTCCTTTTTTTCCATGTTCCGTCATCATCTTTCCAGGGTCCGAGAATTTTCCTCAGGATCCTCCTTTCCTTTATCTCAAGTTCCTTCAGCTCCCTTTTTTTGTTCAGGGTTAGACACTCGGAGGCATACAGACCCTCTGGCTTTACCGCTGTACTGTAATGTCTGAGTTTTGCTTTGTATGATATTGCTCGTTTGTTATATATAGGCTGGCTGCGTGGCTCAGGGGTAACGTTCTCGCTTGCTGAGCCCGAGGTTGCAGGTTCGTATCCTGGCGCAGTCAGCTGGCATTTGAGGGTGCGCAAATGCGAGGGAGCCGTGTCAGTAAATTTACTGGCACGTTAAAGATCCCCTTCGGGGCAAAATTCCGGCACCCCGGCGTCTCTAAAAGCCAGAGTAGTTAAAAGGGACGTAAAACCAATAACATTATTATTATTATCGTTTGTTATACCTGTTCAGAGTTAATCTATAAGCCAGGTCCAATTTTCTTGCTCTTGGCCTTGTTTGCCTTTTTATCCGGTCCATTGGGTTGTATCCATTTCCCAAGATATTTGAACTTATCAGTTCTTTTGACAGTTCCTTGTTCCACCAGCATACGTCTCTCTTCCCGCTGTCTGTATTCCATGTACTCAGTCTTTTCATATGATACATTAAGACCTGTTTTCTCAGCTATTTCATGCAATGTGTCCAGCATCTTTCGTGCATCATCTTTGTTATGAGCTAAGAGAGCAAGGTCATCAGCAAAAGCCAAACATTTAATTCCCAGGTTTTGTCCTTTCCTCCCAAGATGTATACCCTGAATTCCCTCTGCTTCCAAAGCCTTATCCCAATTTCTCATGGTTTTCTCCAGAACAATATTAAATAGAATAGGTGAAAGACCATCCCCTTGTCTGACTCCTGATTTTATTTCGAAAGGATCAAAGACTTCTCCATAAAACTTTACTTTGGAGATGGTATCAGTTAGTGTTTGTTTTATTATTTATCTTGTTTTCCTGTCAATCCCAAAATCTTCTAATGCAGTAAATAGAGTCTGCCGGTCAATCAAGTCGAATGCCTTTATGAAGTCAACAAAAATGACCACGGTGTTCTGACCTCTCAAAGCTCTTGTTCTGAGGGAATGTTTTTGAGGTTGAATATTTGCTCTACATATGACCTCCCTTTCCTAAAGCTGGCTTGGTATTCACCAATTAAGTGGTCTACTTGGTCTTCCAACTCGGTTCAGCAGTGCTTTGGAGAGTACCTAATTATTTTGTATGTGACTGGGAGCGGAGAGATACCTCTGTAGTTATTGATGTCCATCCGATTACCTTTTTTGTGTAGTGGGTGTATGAGAGCACATTTCCAGTCTTCTGGGATCCTTGCAGTTTTCCAGATTTCTTCTATAATATGATGGATTGTTTTTGCTGTGATCTCTCCTCCGAACTTCCACATTTCAGCGATGATCCCATCTTCACCTGTTGTTTTTGAGCTCTTTGATAATGTGCTTGATCTCATTTAGAGTTGGTGGTTGGGAATCAGGGTTTTCTTGGGATATATTCTGAGCAACCAATCTCTCTCCTGGCTGTTCCCCGTTCAGCAGAAATTTGAAGTAATCAGCCGGAAGCTGACAGTTTTCCTTATCACTCATTGTCACACTACCATCTTTTCGTTTGAAGCACAAACTTGGTGGCTGATATCCTTGTAGTTCTTCTTTGAAGGTTCTGTATAATTCTTGGGTGTTTTTCTATTTAAAATCTTCTATTTGTTCTATCCTTCATCTATCATAATTTCTCTTCTCTGTTCTTATGATCTTTGCTGTCCGTTTCCTTTCTTCCCTAAATTCTTCCCATCTCTTCTCGGTCTTGTTTGAGTGCCATTTCTTCCAGGATTGAAGTCGTCTTTCAAGAGCCTCATCACATTTTTCACTCCACCACCTGTGTTTTAGTTTCCTTGACGGCTTTCCCAAATCATCAGCGTTATTGATTCTCTTATCTCTTCCCACGTGTTCATATCAAGCTTATACAAGTTCTCGATATATTTCTCCTTGTTTTGTTGAAGAAAATCAGCATTTATTCTGGGCTCTTTTGATTTATGATTAAGATATTTGCGCACAGTGTTTGTTTTATAAGCTATGTAATGTTTGATTCTTTCTTAAAATGAGAATGGTATTTCATGGCTTTTCTTTTCTTTTGTAGAATCACGAATGGGTGAGGAAGGCCGAGTCTGAAAATGTGGATATTGCTGGTTGGGTGTGCAAAACTATGGATTTAATGCCCACTACGCCGACAAGAGTGGCACCAAACTTCTAAGTGCTTGTTTCTCTTCAATTAAGCTGTACATAAGAATGGAGTCCTGGGCACATCATATCCCCTCATGATGTGCCCCTTTATGAATGAAATGTGTGATTTATCTTAGTGTAGAATTTCAGGATCAAATAGTTTATTGTAGAATTTTACTTTCTTTTTCTTTTCTTTCTCTGTGACATAGTGTACATTCATTTGTGATATACAAACATTGTGATCTAGATGTACATATTGTACACTCGTATTGAAATCTTTATCTATGCAATGAATACTTTCGCTGGCAAAAATTTGAGAGAATTTTCAGAATTATTTAAATCCCCTGATGCAGTATGCTACACTATCCCCTATTTGCAACATTAGTAGAATGCAGCATTAAAAATGTGCTCCTGCAGTAAAACTAACCAATGTTTATTCACTCATGTTTCAGCTTTGAATTCTGAATGAATATGCTTTTGGAAATATTTCATGTTGATTTTTGCTAGAGATTGTATCTTGACCTATTTTGATTTTTTTTTTTTTATGTATTTATAAACTATTCCAATTTAGGTACATATTTTTAAATACTTTTAATAGTAATAGTCCTATGTTTTTGGTGTACCATATATTAGTTTTTTGATCTGAATTTGAAATAGATATACAATATTTAAGGTTTTAAAATTGTGTGTGTGTTAGGTAGTCAGTCCGAAGGCTGGTTGGATCCTTAAACAGTACCGCCGTTAGGTTATGTGAGTAGATACCCACAAAAACTCAAGGCAGCGCTATATTGAGGCGTACTAGGCAAAAAGAGGAGTGAGGTAGTTTGCCATTGCTTTCCTCACTGAGTCAGAACAGTAGTACTAACCCTATGAGTAGAACCTTTCACAACATCCACAGGCACTGACTGTGCCCTGAATGTCATTACTAAGCACCACCCATACCTCAGTAGCTTCCATATAATCACAGCCATGAGTGAGACTGAGACATTGGTGAAAAGCCACCTTTTTCTCTAGCCTGTGCCAACAGACTAGACAGATTCACAATATCCAGGCTGGACTTGGCTATATGCACTATTTTGTCACAACATTTCAAATGCATTTCATTTTAATTTCTATCGACGAGTTTTGTTCATATGCTAACATTCCAACTGCCTAGGTCATCGATTACTGTCAACTTACAGTCCATGTTACCTTAAATAAGTTACGAAGAATGAAACCTTAGCATTTGTCCTCCATTACTATAAACATAGTGTGTTTTGTTTTGTTATTTTATTTATTTATTTATTTATTTTATGCCCACATTGGAGCACTATAATCAATCTATATACAGTCTAGTCTTAGGAATATTAGTTACAAATTTGGCTTCTTCTTCTCCCAAAACTGTTTCATTCTGTCTGACCTGGCGGCCCGTTCTTCTTCCGTTAAGGTGTAATGTTTGTGTGTAGAAGTTTTTAGACTAAGTCTCACGTCTTTGTTTCTCAGGATCCTCTTCTCTTCCCGGTGTTCAATTTGTTGCATTGTCAAGCCTAATTCATCTAGATCATCTAGGACTTCTTTGAACCAATGTTTTTTGGTTTTACT
Organism: Meconema thalassinum; assembly: GCA_946902985.2. Taxonomy (NCBI): domain Eukaryota; kingdom Metazoa; phylum Arthropoda; class Insecta; order Orthoptera; family Tettigoniidae; genus Meconema; species Meconema thalassinum. The sequence goes on along the minus strand of OX336388.2, from coordinate 1,803,504,705 downwards.
TTTCCCAAAGTATTGGAATATTTGTTTGAGTATCCTGGTCTCTGGTAATCGTGATATGTGACAGGAGAAAACAACTCTTCTTTTCCTCTCTGTATCTATTGTTGACTCAGTTTCCTGTATACAATTTCATTAGGTAGTAATTGCCATTGCCCAAATACTTGGTGTTTTTTGTTTAAAATTATTCTGAGGATTTGTCTATCTTCTGTAATTTATCTGTAGTTGATTTAGTGTTCAGATTGAATAGGGTTTCACTGGCATAGGTTGCTTCAGGTTTAATAACGGAGTTGTAGTGTTTAAATTTTGCATTTATCGAGAGAGATTTCTTCTTTTAGGTTGGCCAAGTGATACAATGTGCTTCCTTCAATTCAGTTATTCTATTTTCAACTGATACTTTCTCGTTTAAGTTCCAAGTTATAGTCTCCCCAAGATATTTAAATTTATTGACAATCTTAATTTGTTTGTTATTAGTCAGTGTGATAGTTGGTGTTTCTACCGTGAAGGATGGCATCATTTCTGTCTTTTCAAATGAGATTTGTAGGCCGACTTTTGCTGCTATTTTCTTGCTTTTGCATTGCTTCAGGGTTGCATTCATGTTGCCACCCATGTTTTGAAATCACTCTATTTGCAGACACTGAAACTGGCAGTCATAATGTAACTTGAATGTTGAGAGCATTAACTGATAGTCTTTCATTTTGTCATGTTGTCATCCATGGTCATTAATCTTCAAATTGGTTGCCAGAATAAAACCCAACTCAACCTCTAATGCAACTCCTAATTTATAAAAATAATGATAAATTCTCACTTCATGTACGCTCAGACTGCATATTCTCACCTTCTTGATTTGATTGGCACATGATTATGCTATGTTATTGCAGCATGAATATATGACAATTACAAAAAATATGTGTTGGCAGAATAATCTCTACCAACAAATTTTCTTCAAAGAATACATCACTTACCGTATTTACTCGAATACGACCCGCCCCCGAATAAGACCCGCACCCTGATTTTGAAGAACAGAATTTAAAAAAAAAAAATTTTTACTCAAAATTATTTACTATCTTAACTAAATTAACAGAATAGCATTTATCCAAAATAGTTTCCAACAGTTTTGAAGTCGTCCTAAAATAACACACATCAAACGATTAAAAATACAAATAAAAGTACACAAACACTTCATTCATCGTCATCAGAAGTACCAACTTCGGAACTTTTATCACCATCACTTTCCCACTAAATGTCGTCATCACTGCCATCCATAGCATTCGAAATACTACATTTCTTGAAGCTCTTCCGTATGAGATCTCCTGAGATACGATTCCATGCCGTCAAAATCCACTAGCACAGCAGCTGAACTTTCGGGCGCTGAATACGACCAGTTGGAGTCGGTGTGTGCTTATCGGCCGCCATCTGCTCCGTATACAGCTGTTTCAAGGCTGTTTTGAACGGGCGGATGTAGCATAGACGTCATCCCGCTCAATCACGAATACATGACTCGTCAATATCACATTTCCTACCGGGCACGATTTCCAATAACTTCAGCTTCCCTCGCAACTTTCAATTTCTCACTCACAGTAAATGACCGCAAACGTTTCGTAGCATTCATGTTTACACTCGGAGAACGTGCGTGTGACTGTATGACGCCGCGTGCTTACGGTAAAACAAAGTTATAGCCGGAAGAAGGCTAGCACCATCTAGCGGATACTCGCAACACCCATTATCGCGCGCAGCGGGCAATTTAAATCTTTCAAATTTGGATGACTCAAATAAGACCCGCACCCCAGTTTTTAACGTCCGAATTTGTTTAAAAATGTGCGGGTGGTATTCGAGTATATACGGTATTTATTAGCGTTGAAAGTTTCAGGACTTGACCAGCACTAAGTCTAAATAGTGCCTTGGCTGAGTCCACCCTGGACAATGAATCAAGCTAGGAAGGGAAAAATAAAGAGGAAGAGCAACTTACGTGGTTAAATACACAGTCGCTTTTCCTCTCCATTTTTCCCTTCCTAGCCTGACAATGCTGTTTGTATTTTGCCTTTTTATTACGATTGTGGACATTTAATTCATATTTATAAATACAGATTGTGAAAGGAACAATATGAGGCCTTAAAAGTTATTTAATACTCTACTTATATTAGAATTACGCTGGCCCCGTGGTGTTGGGGTAGCGCGCCTTCCTCTCACCCAGAGACCCCGGGTTCGATTCCCGGCTCCATCAGGGATTTTAGAAACTGACATGAGGGCTGGAACGGGGTGCCCTCAGCCTCGTGAGGACAATTGAGTAGCTGTCTGACAGTGAGGCAGCGCTCCGGTCACGAAAACCAAGATTAACGGCCGAGGGGACCCGATGCACTGACAACGCATCACCCCAATATCTGCAGGCCAAATGGCTGGACAGCGGTCGCTTGGTAGGCCCAGGTCCTTCATGGGCTGTAGTGCCAGGGGTTATATTATTATATTGGAGTTAAGCCCTGGGGCTCAATTTTGTCAGTTAAGTAGGTAAAAGAGAAATGTCTGACTGAATATGGCCATTAAATTGATTTGTATTGGGGGAAAAAAGTGTGTTATAAGATAACAGGCATTTCCTCTTTTTACCATTCTCAAAAATCAACTCTAATGGTAGTGATTAATGTTTTAAATGATGGAACATCCAGTTCATCTGCCCCTCTACAAACTGATTAACAGTTAATGACTATATAGCACTCAGTTAATGCATATTTATCGGAGATGGAGACACTGCTGTGTATGTGGGGCTTGCCCTTTCTCTATCTGCCGTCCGTAAATTGTAGGCACAATTTTTGGTAAATAAATAATAATCATAATATTGCCATTATGTGTGTCTTGTTAAATAATCTAGTTCACAGCTAATATTCATTGTGTTCCTTGCCCGGTCTGATAGCACCAGTGCTCATTCTGCTGCGTCTGGCTGTGTGGCTCGGTGATAACGTTCTCGCCTGCTGTGCCTGTAACGTTTCTATCTCTTCCTCAGTTGGGCTGCCAAATGTAATGTTTCTGCCACACTTGGGAGACCAACTGTAATGATTTGAAGAATGGTCCACAACTTTACTGAATTAATAATAATAATAGATAATAAATTACCAGGGAATGTGCCATTCTTTAAGACTTGATCATAAAGACAAATAACCATGAAATAAGAAGTAAGTTAGAGCACATACGAGAAGCTCTCTTACTCAAGTTGTGGAGTTTGACGGCACACTATCAATCAATATCTCTGATAAGTAAAATAATTCACACTATTAAATTTAAAGAAAGAAATTTATTAAAATTATCCCCAATTAAATTGTAAAACATGAAAGTAGATTTTAGAAACATGGAAGTTACGTTAAAAGACTATTAAAAGAAATGGCAACTAGGATATTGTTAGTAGCTCGTCAGACGTAGACTTATGTATTGGGCTCCAATATCACCCATTCATGTATATTCTTAGGACCGCTCGTTACACTGTTTGATTGGCTCTTAGATGCTAAGTACAGCGGTCTCGTTAGTTCTCCCCCAATGTTGGTATCTCCCATCCAGGATACAGAGAAACCCATCTTCAGGAATTTTCTTTATAGTTCCATCTATATGCAACTTGACCTTTTGTTATAAGTTTTTTTTTACCAAGGATTTATTATTTAAATAGTCTTTCTTCAGATGTAGGCCCATATCTCTTTTGAACGCACAAATATTGTTGGTTACCATGGGAATAAACCAATGAATGTCTTGAAGTGTCGATTTGTATTACTAGTAGAGGCTTGGAATAGCACCCAAACTAGACTTTATAATATAAGTACGATGATTGCCTATGTCAGCGCTTCTTTTAACCCCTTTACACGTTCTCTATAAGTATTCTGACCCTCTGTAGGCATAGTCAATTGTCCCGATACCCAGGGACGAAGTCCCGAGCACGGTAATGACAGTGCCGTTTTCCCCTGTCTCAATTCTCTGCTACTGAGAAACAAGACCGTTGAATGGGTGACTGGATTGGACCCGAGGTCCGAGGGATGGATGCATGAGTGTTCGATGCCTGGAAGAATCAAATGTTAAAATTAAAATATATAGCGTATATTCTTGGAAAAATAAGATACACGGCAGAAGGCCTGACCACACCAACAAATGAAACAAAAGGATACACTCAGCCTAACCGAAAAGAACCCGAGGGCGGCAGGGAGGGGTGAATAATAAATCTAACAATCAAACCGCTAGCTAGCTAGGAATCAAACGTTGCCAGTCTCCAGAGAGAAACATACAACTTTCCAGAAAATCACCTGAAGGCATAAAGGCACATATTACCACGTGGAGGCAGTTAACCGCTCAAGGGTTAAGAAAACAGGTGATAAGATTACCGCCAGAGGGCGGCCGTACTATCACATAAAATCAAGCCAAAAATAATAGGAACAAGGGGAAGCTCAAAATATTTAAAAATAAATCAGGCCTTGACAATGGATGGCAGCTAACAGACGAGGGGCAGGGCGGGCATGATGTATCAAATCTGGTTTCCTCAAAATGAATTATGAAGATTAAAGTCTTTGATCTTAAAGCCTGAAAGAAACACAATAATAAATAAGTTGCCCTAGCTTAGGGAGGCACTCTCATTATCAACAAGTCCACGCGCGCTGTTATCTTCCCACATTGATAATATCTAATTTTAAATAATAAATTTGTACTGAAAAGAACCGAGCATGTTACACATTAGATAGTTGTTCTTTCATACCTGATTCCATTTGCTTAGTGGTAGGCCCGAAGCCACCCACCGCGTGTTACTTCCAGAATCTCACCAAGCACGTCCGTTCGACTTCAAGATCACACAAGTAATCATCCCGCGTCTTCCCGCGCAGCCATCACAAAAAGTCTCCAACTCAACACCGTGCATGCGCCCGGCCATCGAAACGGATACAACAGCCGTTTTAAATCCTAGTTAGTTATTGAGGTTTTAAGGGGCGGAACCAGCCGCGGCTCGTGGTGTTGGAGCTGGGGAAGGCTCAGCACGTAGTGGCAAAATGCTGGTATAACGCATTATACGACACCCACATACACGGCTGCAGGATTTTTAATTTCACGGTGAAAGGTGGGGGAGCTCAAAACAGACTTACAGATTGGCACCATTATGTTATTTTATAAAGCAATTTTTTCCCTAATTAAAATGAATGTACTTACCTAGTTTCAACATTCAGGAAGAGGCAATGCATTCCGTTTCTAATTTAACCTACTCCCCATTCTAATTAGTCCCGATCAGAGGAGTCTGTTTCACGGTTGTACACTACCAAACAATCGCAATTTACTTAGAAAACACTGTGCTTACCAGCTAGAACTGTAAGGGAATTGATCTGTAACATAGTCCAAAAGTGAACCCGATCTTGAGGGATAAATGGAAACAAATAAATAAGCACAATTGTAGATATTAAGAGCAGTGAAGCTACTTGCTATTACTTTATATAAACACATGACCTTTAATTCATAGGTTTGTAAGTGAAGTCTGCCCTCCTCTCCTTTAGAGCTGCAAAGTGGTCAATGACAAGCTCATTGAAGTTCGGTGACTCCAACAATTCCTTTTCTGTGGAACACATTGCAAGTGCACAGTCGGCCTTCCTTCATTGTGTTTCGTAAAAATGTTTTCACTCGTTTTAGGGTATAGAAACACCGCTCTGCCTCTCCTGTGACCCTTCACATCAGCCTAGTTTCGTGGTCGAGATTTTTGCCCGATACGCTACTAACTGAATTCATTGTCTTGTAGACATACACTTACCACTACTGTAGCTGGGGTTGCCAGACATTCCATTTTATCCGGAACAATTCCATTGTTTCTTGTTTTGTTCCGCGTTCTGTTTTAATCTTTAACGGAACGCCAAATATTCCGTTTTTTTGGTTCATTTGATAGTATATTCAATTTTGCACCAATTTTCAAATGTCCCGCTTCAGAATTGATTGTAATATCTAGCTTGTTTTCTGGTGATACAGGTGCAAGTTTGAAAGAGAAAATGACTTCTATGTCTGTGTTAGATAGATGGATACATGTTATAGATATATTAGGGGCAACAACATTAAGGAGTATCGTAGTCCTTGTGAAGTTAATACTCAGCATTTCCCCCTCCAATGCATTTACGGAGAGAGTTTTTCTGTCATGAATATCAATTGGAGAGATTATACAAACAAACTCCATTGTTCACATATTACAATTATGACGAAAATTGTAGTGAATTTTATCAGAAGGTACTTACAAATAAAAGATGTTTGCAAAGGTTTGTTCAAATGAAAAGCATTTGTAAGTTGCTGGTGCCATAGGCCTATATGATATGTGTATTTGATTATGCAATGCTTATTTAATACATGAAAATGAAAATCCACAGCCTGCTTCCAGTCTCCGACCGGGTCAGGAATGGAATGAATGAAGCTCCCCCATCGGTAGGATATAGACTGTGCCGGCTGCCGAGGCCTGACGCACTCCTCGGGGCAATGATGAAATGAATGACAGATGAAATGAAATGATAGTGGAGAGTGTTGCTGTAATGAAATGTTGACAGGGAAAACCGGAGTATCCGGAGAAAAACCTGTCTGCCTCCATTTTGTCCAGCACAGATCTCACATGGAGTGACCGGGATTTGAACCACGGACCCAGCGGTGAGAGGCCGGCGTGCTGCCGCCTAGGCCACGGAGGCTTGCTTTATGTGTATTATTTATTACAACGTTTGACGACCTTGATTAAAAAAATGCAATGGCAACCCTAACTGTAGTCCATAACACGCAAATTAAGACTTGCCACTGACAAACAACATAATTAATGAACTAATTAAGTTACACCAACGATTTTAACGCGCGAACACTTGTTTACGAATACGCAGCATGGGTGGTGGCATATTTTAAACAGAATACTTCCCTAAGTCTCGGTAGATGGCTCTGCTACCCCTTGCCACCTCATGGTGCTATCTGGCGGAAATATTTTAGTTATTATACATTAAGGGATACCATTTGAGTTCTCAATAATGATTATCACTTATTAATCATATCTAACTGTTTCTGGTAACTTGTCATTATTAATCGTTCGGAGAGTGAAAGAGGGAAAAGATAAACTTTCATGAGAGTGGTTTCAGTCTCCTTGAACAACTTTGAATGCATTCCACAGAATAAGAATATCTTGTCGTCGTTGGCAAGCCTGGCTTAGGCTGTAGTCGCCTGAGCCTTCAGCGGTACAATTGAAACGAATGGAGCTTTCATAACCACGCCTCCCGTCCCTGTTACATAGGAAGGAATAGGACATCGAAGGCGCAGCCTAACGGCGCTACTATCCATCTGAAAAACATTCTTTATCAACAGTTCCAAATATATTGACTCGTGACTGAATGAATTGAGTGAAATTTATAAATGTTTCCAATCAATATAAATTATAAATTCCTCAATTAAATACGGTATGTATATTTATAGAATCTTTCAGGAGAGGCTCCGCCTAAGAGCCTTTAATGACCAGCCGCGCCTGGGCGGAACTATGAGGTCATCTATCCCATTTTAAATCCTTCTAGGTTATTCTTGTAGCGGGAACTCGAGTACAGTATAGTTCATAATAGCAGTCCAAATTTAGGCAACAATGCCGCACTCGCATAACCCATTATTGATGACAATAAGATTCATGATTGAGGTATAAGAATAGCTCATCCATCAGTCCCAAAGCAGATGCAGCATAATGTTCACTTGAAATTAAATGAAGATTACCGCCGACCCGATGTTCGGCCCCAGACAAAATACCTTTTTATTTTTAGGGCTTAAATGACATTAAGGCCCATCATAATTGTCCATGATCATAATTGGGATCTGCGCCCAGGCGAGCAGAAGCGCAGTGTGCCGGTTCGGACCGGCACACCAATAATTCTGATTCGTCAATTTTGAGGTATTGAAGCGGTCGTGAATGTCTTCCTGATTGCCTTCCTCAGGAACATGCTTGCTACTTCATAATCCATACAGAAACAATCTCGCAGTCTTTTGTAACATGAATATTGAAATAACTATCCCTAGTTGAAATATTACCTAAAAGTTCCATTATTCTTAAATTCTCAGAATTCTTATGATCTTCCAGTGAAATTAATTTGAAGTCATATTCCGAACACTCATATGCACAGTTAAGACACTCGAATATACGGAGTCATCAATTTATGTGTCCCCTCCTATACCGATCAAGGCGCGGCAAACTCTCGCACAGACACCTGCTGGCCGGTAAAAAGTGTGCGACTTCCCCCCGCCCCCACTACTTCGAGTCAACATACAGTCATTTAATAGCAATTTCTTGGGAAAATAATTATCTACAAACTTACCTGCTTTTACAGGAAATGTTGTCCGTCAGCTCGCAGGCATGCCTGGCACCTCGTAAACAATTTTCCAGACACATGGCGAATTTCTCCCTGGGTGACGTTGGAGCGGAACTTTTTTACAATATCGCGTATCGTGTGACTATATGGAGGCAGATACCAGGAAATTTCCGAAAGAATCGAAAACTCCACTCTCTAACAGAAGAATACTTCGCATAACAAAGCACAATGTATACACGTTGTTGTATAGAAAACATCACTTTAAGGCAATAAAATTGTAAAATTGCCCCGAGCCTGCATTGTATGTTAGGTCAATTCAACTAGCACTTCACAAACTTAACCTTTCCACTCACACTTAGCGTTATAGCTCGTGTGTCGACACAATGTTTTTCCGCTCGTTTCTAGGTTACCTGGCATGCCAGGTACTTCGTTTGGTAAGTGCTGTTCCCAGAAACCGAAAGAAGCCAAACAGGAGTGTTTTAGTTTCTCTTTGCTCGGCAAAACTGCTCTGTTTCCTTGACATCGAAAGGAGTCGCGGTGAAGCAACATGGCGGCGCACAGTCTGACCGAAGCTGAGATTCTGGCGTCTATTTCGGCTGATTTTGATGACAGTGACCATAAAAGTAATGACATTTTTGAATCTGGTGATGAAAGTGATAATCTGTGAGTGGTTCAAGTGACGATATTGATATCAGCGTCGCAAGAAATCATGGAGGAGGCGATAACATTATGAGAAGCAATCAGGGTTCCATCCAGGCATTTGCTTTGAACACTTCCACGCACTCAAGACATACCGTTAAGATAGTTGAAAACATTATTTTGTGTCATGTAAATACCATACATTCATTAATTTTGTAGTTCCTTCCTGTATATATTGTTACAACCAGTACTTAATACAAGGTTTTAATATTATGAAGAATGTTGACAGAAATAAATCTGAGTTGGGAGAAATCAGGACTTACAATAATTTGAGAAGAAAGGGTTAAGACACTGACAGCTTATTGCAACATTGTCGTTCTCAGCGCACGTTTTCATTGGGGAGATAAGGCTGCACCTGCCAGGTCACCTTTACCGACATAGCAGCGCGTACAAGGCGGATTTAAAATGGTTGGTTCCTTAGTTTAGGGACTGCGACAGTGAGGTCATGTAGCCCCTTGTACTTTGGGTGTGTGTAGAATATGTCTGATAACCGGTGTTAATTGTGATGGCTGTATTAGTGTGTGTTATCTGTGATTCAGGTAGACTGCAGACGATCAATTTTTCAATTAGTTCCTACTTTTGCTACTGTGCACGACACCTTGCTGTGGATTTGGATACTAGATGCCAGCACCTGGCAGCGAACGTTAAACTAATATAGCGTTATCAAACTAACCTACAAATTTTAGCTTCCACAAGTATAGTTAGTGGAAGGTTCTTTTTCATGCCATAAATCTATGACATGGGACCGCCTGCTTTACTTCCCCTCCAAAGGAAGGCACACTGAGGGATTTTTAACGCTCTTAAAAAATCCGACGACTTCAGACGGGTTTCAACCCGCGATCTTGGGCATAGAAGCTCAGTATTCTACCAACTATTCCACCGAAGCAGCTGGATTTTAAATGATGACCCTGTATTTACTAATTACATTAAATTAATATTGAGGACATTGTTAACAGATATGGGCTCATTTCATGCCTGAGGTTGCAGGATGCTAAGTGAAACTTCCATATTCAGAATTAAAATAAAGTAATGATACCAAAGTATAACCAGCTAATATATTACTGTTATCACAGTTAAGTTTTGTTCACCGGAAGGTAGGCACTTCCAGACTCTTTTTCCCCAAAGATGATTCCCTGGAAGATATACTGATGTTTATTGTAAACCATGTATTTGTTATCCTTGCCAAAACATAAAGTGTACCACTAACACCACTTCTGATTATTTATGGATCAAAGATTTCAATACTGCTTGTACAGAAAGAATGATTTACCTGTATAGCATTAGCTTCTGGGATTGCTAGTCTGTTAAGTTTGAATGTAATTTTCAACTTACTTTTAATGTACAGAAAATAATGTATTTTCAAATTCATAAGCATTCCCTGTAAAAGAGTGCATTGATGTATGTCTTGTGAAATATACTGTATATGCTGTATTTTCTTTATGCTGACTGCCCATTTCATATATATGTCAGTAATTTTTCCCTTCCCTGACAAGAAGTTTTTCTGTGCATAATGGGTAAAACGTAGTAAAGGATAAGAATTCTATAAGGAAATACAAAATTCATATTTGTATGTCCTTCGATGGTAACAATTTAAAAAAATATACATCTTATATGAAATAAATGATTAAGCTGAGATTTATGGGGGGAATTTATAAAATTCAGTTTCTGCCTTTTTTGTTGGCATTGTCAATTGTGTGTTAAAGAAAACTGGTGTTAGTAAGTGGACGCATCTCAAAAGCAGAACACTGTGGTTTATAAATAAAGAAATACTTTTTAGGCTGTTGAATTCCACAAGAAGCACTTTATTTTATACTCTCTACATAGAGAGCCTTGTCAGCTGTAAAGTCTTTACAAGAGAATAAGAAAATGTTCAATAGATTTACTCGGGTAAGAAAAGAGATGGTAATAATCCATTATTTTGGTATATTTTGAATCAAACATTCTTGTAAGAATTGCTTAATTGCAATTTGCTTAATGAAGAAAATATTACGGTGACATGGAAAGAGTCCAACAATTCAGACAGTATCGGCCATTATTTTTAATATTCATGAGGACTGAATCAAAAGTAATATTAAATCCTACTTTTGGCCACCCAAGAAATAGTTGTATTCTTTTTTCTGTATTAATTTCCTGCTTCAACTTCAGGCAAAGGCTGGGAAGGTGCCTAAAACAATCTCCTTCCCAATACTAGCCCCCTATTAAAATTGCTTACACTACCGCAATCATTTCAATAACTCGGGTTATCAGATTCTATTTGTATCCAAATATACAGGATGATTCATTTATCTAGAGACATTCAATTATAAATTATACTAAAAAAAGTTTCTATTTAAATCTACACCACAAAATATGTAGTTTTTGTCTGCTTTGTTTTATTCATGATAGATGATGCTGTATATCACATTTAGTGGTTATCTCAAGGAAATATCAAAATATCACCCCTTTTGTCAGTTTGAGATTTTAAGTGGTAACCTGCATTTATTTTATTGCAGATTTGGATTGTATTGGGAACAATACATTAATTATAATTGAAACTTTTTTTTCAAATCATTGTAGATGGTGCTGCAATAAGTTTTTACTTCAATTTGCAAAGTTATCCTACCCTTAAGGGAGACAAGGTGCAGCTAAATTTTATCAAAACTGTATTCTTCTCTTGGAAATATTAAACATGTCTTTTCAGCGTGGCTGGCTTAGTGACTGAGCGGTAATGTTCTGGCGCAGTCAGCTGGCATTTAAGTGTACGCAAATGCGAGGGAGCCGTGTCGGTAGATTTGCTGCCACATTAAAGATCCCCTTCAGGGTAACATTCTGCCATCCCAGTGTCTGTAAAAGCCACAGTAGTTTAAATGGGACGTAAAACCAATAACAGTATTACTTTCTAGCGTTTGGATATCTCAAGATAAATGGACCCCCCTGTATTGATACCTAGGTTACTGGCCCAGAAAAAATAAAGGAATTTTCCTCTAGCTGATTCAGTTGGTTTAAATCTTGTGCGACTTATGGATGTGCAATGTACAAGTATGTTAACTTCACAGTCAAATACAGATTTGTATTGTTTTAAAGTGAAGAGTAAAATGTAGTATGATTATTTCCTTTTGTTAAACAGATTTATTAAAATTGACTTATTTTTAAGTTGGAATTGCATTTTTTATGGATATACATTCTTGATGATTGTTGTATAGATCATAAATATAGTATATTAAGTCTCGTATTGTACTTTCCTGTTTTTGTCCTAAATGAAGAATTATTTTCCTACAGTTTTGGTATAATTTCCTTTGCCTGGATATGTTCCTATTCCAACCATAAGAAACATTACACCATTTATAAGAGCATAGCTTATGCTAAAAGCCTGGTGGAAAACATCCAAGTTGAATATGCCAGTTTTTTTCTTCATTTAACAAAACTAGCTTTTCTGATTGACCTGCTTACAAATTGAGTAGTGATTTACACATTATTTTAAAAAAAACTGCGATGAGATTGTAGTTTTTATAAAATAAAAATCATCAAGTCTAGTGTTCATTTTGCTCCTTGACTTTGAAATATAGATTTCATAAGAAACTTCTAACAGCTGCAGTATTCTTCATTGTTAAAGAAAATGTATAATGTTAATTGTGTCTTTTTAGGATAGAACAATAGATGCTTCAAATTTTAGAGACAAAATGTGTAAATTAAAGCAACAACAAAATGTCCTAACATTAATTTTGGGTGTGTAGGCACTACTGGGTCGTTGTTTGGCCAGTAATACTGTATTCATAAAACATACAGTATGTCATATTCCATATCTCATGAGGAATAAAACGAGTTTTTGCCTAGAATCTGAGGTTTAGTCATAACATATTTAAAATATCTTTTCGTGAATGTCTGCAGTACACTCACAATGATAAGTAGATACTTGATGTCAATGCATAATGCCTCATAGAAACAACATTTTCTTGGCATCAGTGTTGCCCTTGTACGTTTGTTGATGTATCCTGTACCAGATGTTCAATTGTAAACAGAAGTTCGCACTAGTCATTTTAAAAGCCATTAGTAAATGGGAGCAAATTTCATTCCCTGAAGTGTAGGCCTTCCTCAATTATGACTGTGAAAGGCAGTTTTCAATTCAACACCCAGTACCTTTGTACATGACTTTGCAGTTTCATATTCGCTTATTGATATTACCAATATCTTTATTAGTTCTATAGCTGTGATGCACACTTGAGCACTCGCGGAGCCTAGGAGCGCATTGGCCTGCTTAGTTTGGCCATGAAGGTAGGGGAAGTGGACATGGCTTTGTAGGGCTGACCAACATTGCATACAGAGCTTGTATGTCCGTGCGTGCTGTCATTAAATACCAAACAAGCTTTTCAAAACACTGTGCTGTTTCATAACTGCTTGAGGTAGTAATGAAATAATTCATCTTCTTCATGTGCCGTCTCCTCTAAGAAGGTTGGCAATCATCACAGCAGTCCGGTTTTTGGATCTAGCAGCACTGGAAAGTTCACTGGAACTACACTTGAACCATTTTTTTAGGTTGTCCAACCAAGAGATCCTTCTTCTTCCTTGACTTCTTCTGCCCTCAACCTTCCCTTGAATAATTGCTTGTAGAAGACGATATTTGTCTCCTCTCATTATATGACCCAAGTATTGTAACATCCTAATTTTTACACAGGTCCTTATCTTTACCTATCATACGCAATATCTCATGATTTGTGATTGTCCATCAAGCTTACTCTTAAGATCCTTCGATATGTCCACATCTCAAACGCCTCCAGTCTGTTAATCATATCTTGTTTGAGTATCCAAGCTTCCATACCATAGAAGAGTACCGAGAACACACAACATTTTAGCAACTTTAGTTTTAAATTTATACTAAGGTCTCTATTGCACAATAAATTTCTGATTTGATTGAATGCACTTCTGGCTTGTCCTATCCTGGCCTTAATTTCTTGAGAGCAATCATTAGTATCATTAACTATGGTTCCTAAATCTGTATTTCTGAACTCTTTGAACTACCGGTACTTCACCTTTGATTATCAAATTTCCTGGATTATTCTCTTTCGAAATTACTGTGAAACTGGTTTTCTTAACATTTAGAGTTAAACCACTTTTCTCACTGGCTTCTACCACTCTATCCGTCAACAGTTTTAGATCTTCAAGGCATCCAGCAATTAGTAGAGTATCGTCCGCAAATCTTAAATTATTTACAAGTTTGCCATTCACCTTAATCCATGATGTAAGACCCAAAAGGGCATTTTGAATTACATCTTCAGAGTAGGTGTTGAATAATAATGGAGACAGTACACATCCTTGTCTCACATCTCTTCCAATTTTTATTTCATTTGAAACCATGTTGCCTTCTCTTATTACTGCGGTCTGATTATAGTAAAGTTGGGTAGTAATTTTAATATCCGTTCTGTCAAAATTTTTTCTTCTGAGCAACTGAATCAGTTGATCATGTCGAACTTTGTCAAAGGCTTTATAATAATCATGCCTGAGAAATAATATAAAATTGTTTGATGGTGCATAACTTCTAGGTCATCTGTCCAGAAATATTATTGGAATTTAAATGTTTACATTATATGGGAATTACAAATTAGATGCTGAATGTAATAACAGGGATAATCCTCATAAGATATAAAGAGTGTGGAGTTTGTAAGAACCGTATTTCAAAGATGGTTTAAATACTTATCTTTGAATTTCCAAAGATGTTAATCATAAATTCTATCAGTAAAGCCAATGTTACGTGGTGAGAAGACAATGATGGGATTTTCATTTTTCTGTAAACAAATAGCATAAATATACTTGTATATCCAAGTCATTTCTTTGTTAAACCTGGAGGCATGTTTGCCTATTAGAATATCATCTAACTTGGATACCTTTGTGAATGACTACAATGATAATTATTACATTCATCCTCAATAAGACAACCTACTGCTCAACAACACTAGTGTACATTTTGTACTGATAAATGTGTCAAATCAAGAAATTAGAATCTGCATCAAACTAGTCAAAAAACTGAAAACTCGAACGACAACAACAACAAATCTAAAAGATAAGATAATGCTATGGATTTTGCATTCCTTTGAACTATGTTGCTTTAGAGACACCGGGGTGCCGGAATGTTGTTCTGGCGGGAATCTTTAACGTGCCAGTAAACCTACTGATGCATCTCCCTCGCATTTAAGTGCTCTCAAACGCTTACTTACTGGGCCGAGATTTAATCCTACTACCTTGGGCACAGCGGGCAAGAACATTACCGCCGCACCACACAGTCAACCAAAAAGAAATATTCTTCTTGAACAGAAAAATAAAATACAGGCTATACTAAAAATAATTCCTAGTGTGAGAGCAAACCTAGTATGTCTAAATAAATAATATTTAAAAATCTGGTGGAGATAGTATAGTGAGTCCAGGAATGTTCTCCGCAGCGCCTACATGTGTTTGCGAGAGCTAGCTATAGCAGTTACGTTAGTAGCACGGCTGACGCTTGCATCATAAGAAATAAACAGTAAACTTTGTACTCCCCATAGCCATTCATAACAGATGCTGGAACCATTCACAGTACATCACTCTTTTTCCATAATCAGTTTGTTTTAATTTATGAACCACGGTAACTTTATAAGGGAACAACTGAAGCTTGTCTCTTACAGCTTTATGTGCTGTCGACTTAGAGATTCCTGTTTGTTGAGCTCATTTTTGTGTTGATTTACTTGGACTACGCAGCATTATATCGGAGATTTCATCAAGTTCTTCGTCTGTTAAAAGCTTAGGCCAGCCTGTTCCTGGTACATCGTGAACTGAGCCAGTCACACGAAATTTACTTACCAAATCCCGAATGGTATCACGGTTTGGACACTTTGAATTAGGAAACCGCGCCTGAAATCTTAATTTTACATTTTCTGTAAACCGATCACCTTCGCGAAAAACGTATTCCACCAAAAAAACTCTCTTTTCAGTAGTAAACCTTACCGCCTGTATACTGTTGCACTCTTCCAATAATCTATCTGAACGCTCGCTTACTGCACTACACACTGAAGACATACAGGCTCGCTTGCTTATCGCAATACACACTGACAGCCCACACGCGGGAGTCCCCCTTTCAAGGACACAGTGCAGCCCACTAAAATTATGACTCAACCTCTCGCAGCTGCACGTACCCACTCGGGCGCCCTGTAGTTTAAGGTCATCTGCCAAAAATAGGTATACCAATGATATTTAATAAGCTGACAAAGCTTGACATGCAGATTGTTAATTTGTAGGCCTATTAAAATTCTAACAGTAATGACCACTGGAAAGCACAATATTTAATCAACTGCAAATAACATCGGTTGGTTGGTTCCTTAGTTTAGGAGCTGCGACAACGTGATCATGTAGCCCTGTGTACTAGGGGTGTGTGTAGAATCTGTCTGATAACCGGTGTAAATTGTGATGACTATTAGTGTGTGTATCTCTTTTTTAATTCAAATAAGGACTGCAACTTGGAATTTTTCAAATAGTTCCGACTTTTGCCGCGAAACGCCACTGTCAACGACTATTAGGCCTAGTTCAGAACTTAGCTACTAGATGCCACCGCAGTTGGCTCTTGGCAACGAACATAGGAACCTAAGAGCGTTGTTTACATTCTTAACCTATATACGGTAATTTAGCTTCACATAGGTGTAATTAGTGGAAGGTTCTTTAACATGCCATAAATCTATGATATGGGACCGCCGGCTTTACTCCCCCTCCGAAGGAAGGCATACTGAGGGATTTTTAACGCTCTTAAAAAATCCGACGGCTTCGGCCGGGTTTGAACCCGCTATCTTGGGCATAGAAGCTCAGCATGCTACCAACTATGCCACCGAAGCCGCTCAAATAACATTAACTACAGTATAATAATACGATAAAAGTAAATGTGAAATCCATACATTTCATTCATCACTATTTTACAACTGTTATATAGAACTGAGTTTAATTAGGGATAAAGACATACCACTGAACGCTAAAGAAGTGATGTACAAGACCTATTACTTACCAATAATGGTGTATGGAGCAGAAACTTGGCCGATGACTAGGACAAAAGGTGATCTCATAAGCCTATTTTTTTGATAACATGAAAATATGCTAAAAAAAGGCTTCCAACACAAGAATAACTTCTAACTTGCTTATGCCATTGTAGAATATGCAAGTTGGATCAGTTCTAGGAGCAGAATTCTGCTTAACCTTGTGCATTACACAAATTTGTTATGTTTTTATATTTTACCGAGTTTTATGGTGAGTGTAGTTTCGTCATTAAGAAAATCTGCAGCAATGAAGTGTTATTCCATTGAGTCAGAAATCAAATTTGTTTTCATTCATGTATTCAAATAGTCTTTTGTATTCGGAATTTTTTATACTTCCCTACTGGGATACTTGACATGAGGAAAACATTCCTTGGAATTGTCGTTTTTAGAGCTTTAGTGCAGCATTATTCAGCACAGAAAGGTGTGGATGTTCTGCTCTAGCCTGCCCACAGCCCCAGTCAGTCATCATGTGACCCATAAAAAGGATACTCTAAAGGGAAAAGTATTTTGCTTCAATTTAGATGTCATGGCCACATTGACCAAATGGTTCAAGGAGTATCTCAAGTCCATTTTCATTGATGGTATATTCCCATCTCATCAAGTAGCCTATGCTAATGCACTTCTTCATTCATCTTAGTCAATTCACTAGAATGAACACATTTGATCCCATTTGTTGATTATTTCAGATTATTGAGAGTGGTGGTAACTGTTATCTTAAGAAGCAGAACATCAAGGTCATCTACCCCTCTAATTATTGAGAGTGGTGTGCTCTTTTAGATCGTGTAGAAAGTAGACCAACCTACACCTGTATTGCTGCCGTACTCATTAAATTGTGCACCTGATCCACGTGGTTAGCTGCAGCAAGTCCAGATATTGCAGGTTCAAATCCTGTTGCTTGCAGTGGCTATCCTGAGTGTGGATTTTTCCCAGGTTTTTCCACACTCCCTCTAGGTAAATGCTGGGATAGTACCTTATTTCAAGACACCGGCACTTACCCTATACCTGTTGCTAATATAGTTGCACACACTACTACACTTATTATTACATAAATACATGGAACTGATGACCAAGATGTCCCAAGCCCTTAAAAATGAATTACCAACACCTGTATTGTTGAAACATTTAATACAGTATTAATAAGTACTGTGTGAAAATAAAATATTATAGGAGTGGATTCTGAACACTTTGTGTTAACCAAGATCTTCCAATGAATTCGTAATACATTTATTGAATGAGTAGAGGGTAGAAAAGGGATGTCAGGTCAGACTTAGGCTGCGTCCATCCTTCGTTTTATGTATACAATGGAGTATGATATGTCTTATTTATAGCAACAGAACTAATAATGAAAAGCACAGAGTTTGAAGCATAGAAAATACAGTATATGTGTAATTATGTACTTACAATGATAAATATGTGATATAAGTGTGTGTTATATTCATGATATTATAGAATATCATTGTAATTGTATTTTGTAAATGGTAATTTTTTGATCTTTAGACTTGCTATTGTGAAGTGGTTGGATGCATTTGTTGTGTATTATATAATCTCATACAGTTACCATACATGAGAGGAAAAGATGTTATTTGAGATTTAAATTTGAAGTTATTCTTTATGTGTACTATCCAATACCTTGGGCAGTGGTTCCCAAATGGTGGACCACAGACTCGCCCCAGATCCTAGGCCTATTACTTTTTTTTTTTTTCTGATTGTCCAGTCCAATAATATGCTAACCCAGAGTTTTATTTGTGCAGTAACCGTGAAATTACTTTTTTTTGTGGTGGTGGCATTGTCAATTGTTGCTTTAAGTGGAAGAACATTGAGGCCATTTACTACTTACCGTATCTTGAAAGTAGTATAGATCATGATACCTTACACTACAAAATTCCCCTAAACAAAAAATGGTGGCATCCATGACATCATGGACAACACTAAAGGTTTAAACTATGCATACATGTTACATTCTGTGTGTTAATAAGGCTTTACATACAAACACAAACCAAACCTGGGGCTTATGCCCCAGGCCCCCTTGCAAGCAGTAATTTTGGTACAGACAGTCGTCTCATCTAGTAGTGGACAATGATTTCAACCAGACCATCGTCCAACCAAATAGTGGCCAATGGCTTTGCCTCACTATGGCTTTAGAAGAGTGCAGTGCAACTTTTTTAATTGAACAACTAAAAGTAATTTATGAACATTCTAAACTCACCACCAAACTGCAATCTTGGAACACATCTGACTGCATCTGCATGTAATGACGAACTGTTTGGAACCTCATACAGCTGAGCAATATGGCGGCAATTCAAGCCACATCATACAAACGAACAGTAATGTATGCACGTCATCGAATACACTAAAAATTCCCCGTGGTGCGTATGTGTCGTGATATATACTTGAACCCTAATCTTTGTGTGTAATAAATTAAACTATTACATAAATAAATAAAATAACTATTACATATTTTGCATAACACTAGAGACAGACTTGTTTCATCAAGGGTAAATAACAATCTCCAGCATCATTTAAAAGATTAAAACGACAAGAGTCATCAAGTTTAGACCTTAAATTTTAGGCAAATACATATTCTGTTCCTGATCTTATTCATTGCATTAAAATACTCATTGTACTCGTATATGTATTAATACATGGTCAAAAATTGTAAACGTGTACCAGGTAGTGCCCAAAATTGTGTAAATTAGACCAGAGATTTTTTTTAATGCACGACTTGGCTGTGTTAAAACACCGGATCTCATGAGGTCTCCTAAGTTAAGCAGCTTTGGACTTAGATGAGGAGGAGAAATGGAAATTTTCTTATCCATCAGAGATTGGGGGTATCACGAAAAGAAAAGGAAAGGCCTGTATAGGTGGGAAATTGAAAGACTTCCTTGGATGCTCTATACCATTGGGGTTAGAAGAGAACAACAGCTGACCTAGAGAAGTCAGATTGAAAAGATGAGGGAGACTTCATAAGTGCAGCTGCTCCATCATTACCAAATAATGTGCCACAGGATGTGAGCCATTGAGGGACATTCTTGTAAATTTTTTTATTATTTTTTTGAAGAAAATCATTCGAAAATGATCAGAAGGTTTAAGAACTGATAAATCGTTGTCGACTGATACTCGTGTCCGTGTATTCATATTTCTCCTGCAATTCTTCAATATCCATTATAAGGCATGGAGATGTCTTTGGTGGCTTATTAAGGCAATCCGGGCATGATACATTGAACCACATTGGTTGTACCTTATAGAGGGTGGAGGTCGTAGTTTACACCTCTAGCATTTATCTACAGCTTGCCTTTGGTGTTCATGTTCAAATTGTGCGACGGCAGCTGCTGTAGTCAAGCACAAGTGAGGGCGAACCTCTGCAGCGGCACACCAAGTACTTAGTTCCTTAATCCTCGAAGTCTTCTTAAGCTGGTCCTTATAGTGCTTGAGAGGGGTAACACAAGGTCTCTTGCCTGTACTAACTTCACCATACAGGATCTCGAGGAAATAGGTCATCACTCATGCACTGAATGTTCATAATGTACTGGGTTGGTGCATAAGTTCGTAGCATTTTCCATAAGTTGATCCATGTCAAGTTTAAAAGTAAACACATCAGATACACATAAAAGCGAAATTAATTATCAGCAACATATTTCCCTTTACTATCTACAACGGTCCACCAACGCTATGGTAATTTTTAGATTCCGCGCCTGTAGAAATCACGTGGTTTTGAGTTGAAAAATTCATCAAGCCATGTTCGGAGTGCATCTTCATCCGAAGTTCCTTAATGGTTGTCCGATAGAGAGCGAAAAAGGTGAAAATCTGAGGGCGATTAAGGCGCGTGTGGAATGATTTCCCAGTCCAACTCCTGTTTTTTTGTCAGGTTAACAGAATGCGGCGGGCGTTATCATGGAGGAGCAGCACTTCACGCAGTCTTGCTGGTTGTTTTTCTTGGAATGTATCTGCAAGACGTCTCAGTTGTTGGCAATAAATGTCAGCAGTGATGGTTACACCTCGGAGAAGAAATTCGTAGTAGGCCCTACAGCACACCGTCGGTGTTTCACCAGATGCATAACATTTAGTGGATGCGCGCAGGTCTTTGTACGGGGAGTTGCTTGTTTGTTTGGGCTTAACCATTCCTTTCTTCTCCTTACAGTATGCTAGCGTAAAGACACCATTTCTCGTCACCAGTAACGATACATGATAGGAATGGTCGATGTTGTTCATGACCCAATCGATAACGAGCAAGCTGAGATGCACATATAGCCACCCGCTGAATTTGTGATCTTGGCTTAGAGCATGCGGTACCCACACACCGGATTTTTGAACCTTATCCACTGAATGCAAATGTTGCAGAATGGTGGTATGATCACAGTTCATCACATTTGCCAGTTCCCGTGTACACTGACGTGGATCATTGTGAATTAATGCGTTTAAACGATCTTCATCAAATTCCGACGGCCTTCCTGAATGTGGGGAGCCCCTAAGGTCAAATCGACCCACCTTAAAACGAGAAAACCACTTTCTTGCCATGCTCTCTCCAATAGCATTGTCCCTATACACGGCGCAAATGTTTCTGGCACCTCCGCTGCTTTCGTCCCTGTATTGAATTCAAAGAGAAGAATATGTCGGAAATGTTCCAATTTCTCTACTTGGCACTCCATTTTCTTCAAGATTAATTGGAGGATTATCCATTTCATAAGGTCCGTATTGACGTGTACAATAACGATTCTAATGGGTTGAGGGGGTCTCCGCCCAATCAATACAATTGTATTGATTGGGCGGAGACCCCCTCAACCCATTAGAATCGTTACTCCATTTTCTAGCGTCCACGGCTCCACTCAAAATCAGCAAATGACAAAATTTCAATATGTAAACTCAAGAACAAACATTGAACTACAAAGCAACAATGACAGTCGATAAATAAAACCATAGCAACCGGAATACCAGCAAACAAAATAAAAACGCTACGGACTTATGCACCAACCTAATATCTAAACTTCTGTTGGTGGAAGCGTTCTTATTTCTTCATATCACAGTGATATAGAGTCCAGACTTCACATCCATAGAGCAGGGTGGAGATGGCAACTGCTCGATACACTGCCAATTGGTGTATATTCTCAGATCTTGATTCAGAAAGACCCAATGTGTGAGATGTCCTAAAGCTACTGACTGATAAATTTATTTATCGTATGGCATACATGAAAATTATTTATAATTTGACATCAAGGTTAGAAACATAATGAAGTGCCCGTGGTGTCCCTAGGAAGAAGTCTCTGAATTCACCACTGTAAGATGTCTGTGGGCATTCTTGAACTAGGTGCCGAACCGTCCGTCTTTCAGCACAGCACTCGCAACTTGATGAAGATCTTTTCCTCCACTTGTACAGGAGATCCCCGCATACACCGTGATTGGTCCGGATTCTATTTAATTTTGACCCGGTCTGCCGACTAGGCTGAGTGAACCCTGGCACCTTCTCAGTTATGCATGGCATTACTGAACTCTGGACGGGCAAACTAATTCCAATCAGAAGACCATCTCTCAGTCAGGTTGAATTTGTTGGTTGCAAGATTCTCTGTTGTGCAGATAGGTGGATATCTTGAACGTAATCGTTTCACATGTAGATCAGCAATGTCTCCATGGATAGGTAGTTGTTTGTTGGTCTGGAACTTTCTATATTCTCTTATCAAAATATTGCATCGCCACAAATGAGGTGATGGGATGGTGCTGAGAATAGGAGTTGACATAATAGTTCCTGTTATCATGCGCATGGTATTATTCAATTGTACATCTATTAATCTTACATGCGGACCATTTATCCTCACCGGAGCACAATCCTCAGCAACAGAATAAACTAGAATAAATTAGCACAAGTAGGGGTTTCGGTTTCATCAACAATAACTATCTAAAGTAAGATTTCAGCATTGTACACACGCTAGCAAGGCCGCAGCATCATATAGGATTTTACACACGCTTAAAGCAGGGGGCCTTGGTGCGCCAAAAGCTCGGCAAAGGTGACCGCAGCAGCGGTTAACAAAGCCGCCGCTTGGCGCTCTTATTTTATATGAAAGACCCTGTAGATGACAGCTGAAGTTAAAGGGTCTGTTTTGTAGTCCTTACCATACCATTAATAAAGATACTCGATGTAGGTAAGATTAATATTTATCAAATCTCTAGCTTTTAATTCCAGATTTTCTCTCAAAAATGGGTGACAAAAAACAGGAAGCTAACATGCACAGAATTTCATCCTGTAAATGAATGAGGGATGCAATTTTTTGTGTAATATAATGAATTTAAGTTGCTTTTTTATGAATTCAGCATTTTCATTGGTCATTTGAACTGCTTTGTATGGTTGTATAGCCTACTTTGCATATATTTTCAGTTACTAGAACACTCGCAGCATTGCCTTCGACATAATGATTTTTTAAACTTAGTTTAATCATACGAGACTATATAGAACAAGTAGTTCCGTGAAGAACTATACAGCCTATTTTCATATATCCTGCTCATGTTAATTGCCTCTATCAACATACAAAATTTCAGTTTAATTGCTGTAACAGATTCGCAGATATTGAGAACCGTCTAAATATTTCAGATGGTCGCCAGGTTGGATTTTTATTTTTGTACTATTACATTAAGAATATTGTGTACGGGTGGTATTAAAACTTCAATCGCATGATTAGAACACAAGAAGTAAAAACGAGATTTTAAAATTACGCACAGCAGCCATCTTGTGATTATGCAAACAATTGAAATAAATTAGATGCCAGTGGATCAACATTTGTATAAGCATTTAATGTGCAACGTTTCACGGCACTCGGATAGTTAATTCGCGAGAAACGTCCATTTAAATATTTATACTTTGCGTCGCCGCCATGTTGGATTTGTGCTCACCAGGTTACTGAAAGTCCTATAGGTGAACATATGTTCATAGTCTCTATGAACATTAAAAACAATCAGTTTGGTTGCTGTAAAAGATTCATAGATATTGAGAACCGTCTAAATATTTCGGAAGCTCGCCATTTAGGATTATTATATGTATAGGCCATAGAGTTATGTACCATTCAAGGACAATTATTGCCTAAGTTCATTATTCAAACTTTCACTTCGATCGCATGATTACGACACAAGAAATAAAAACTTAATTTTAAAATTTCGCACAGCCGCCATCTTGAGTTTATATAAACAATTGAATTAAATTAGATGGCAGTGCATTACAATCTGCAAAATCATTTACTGTACCACATTTCACTGCGCTCAGAGAGTTAAATCACGAGAAAAGGATATTAAAATATTTCAAATTCGCTTGGTCGCCATGTTCGTTTTGTACTTTACAGGTTTATGAAATATACATAGGTAAACTTGTATCAGTACCCTTCATCACCGTACAAAATTGCAGGGTGATATCTGTAATAGTTTCGGAGATATAGAATGTCAGTGAAATATTTCGCACAGCCGCCATTTTGAGGTTATGTAAACAATTGAACTAAATTAGACTCCAGTGCATTACAATGTGTATAAACATTTGCTGTACCAAGTTTCATTACGTTTGGATAGTTAAATCGCGACAAAAGTCTCAACTTCGCTTGACCGCCATGTTGGTTTTGTAGTCACCAGGTTTTTGAAAGTCTCATAGGTGAACTTCTAGTAGTGCCCTTTATCACCGTACACAATTTCAGGGCGATATCGGTAATAGTTTCGGAGATATTGAATGCTAGTGAAATATTTTGCACAGCCGCCATGTTGGATTGGTGAGAAGTAACAAAATTTGAAGGGCACGGTCGAGGTCGCCGGGAATATTGCTATGAACTTACCGAGTTTCATTGAAATCGCTCCAGCCGTTTAGATTTTATTGGGGGGGGGGGGGGGGGGACACACACACGGACAAAAGGTGATCTCGTAAGCCTATTTTTTCAAAATTGAAAATAGGCTAAAAAACAATATCCTACATAGATTTATATAACCTTCACATGGTTCATTTCTCCCTCTGTGTTTCTGTTGTACCTGTTATGTTATTTTTTTACTTTCCCATCTTTTCTCCTGTGTTTGTCCGGTTTTCACTCCCTCCCAATGAGGTCAAGGATCCCTGTTAACAAGGCACCTTGCAGGCTGGTGATGGTCCCATAATGGTGTAGTGTGTGTTCACATGGCATGGTTTGGGACTACTTGTCCATGTACCCACAAAAATTACAGTAAATCCTCTTACAAAACTCTCCTTGATGACCATTTGCAACCATTCATGAACTTAGATTCTGCTGATAATGATGGCATGTTCCAACAGGATAATGCGCCATCTCATCGAGTTTTGGATGTCCAGGATTTGTTCAGCACAACCCCAAATATGAACCCAATGGTGGAGAGAGCCATTTGCAACCGAGTGTGTGGATCTTGCTGACTTACGAAAAAACCTATATTAGCCGATGATGCGGTGGCTGCTGATCGCGTTATCCACTTTATAAGTGAGAGTGGGTTAGGGCCAGCAATCTAAATTTTCTAGTATAAATTGACTCAACGACTTGTTCGTTTTTGAATGATAATTTTTTTGTTTTTCCGTAATTTTTGTTTATTTTTATAATTTTTATTTTTAATTAATTTTTTTGTTTTTGTTTTATTAATTTTTGGTCGTTTTAAATTTAGATGTCCACCTCAAAATTTTAAATTCAATTCCAAATTTGTATTCTTTAATCTGTGTTAAGAGGGGCAGATGACCTCGTAAATCCGCCCCTTAAAACAACAATAACTAACTAGCCATTTGCAACCAAGATTCTGCACCTAGAAATATCAGGGTACTTTGGATAGCTATTCAGACAGCATGGCCTAACATCTGTCCACTTGTCCATGGCCCAATTTAATTTTTATCTTCCTTTGCAGTTCGATTTCACTTTCAACTAAGTCCACGAAATTTCAAAGTTTATCTTCCTTTTCCATCCACCCCTATTGTTCCTTCAGAAACGCTACGCACGTATTATAAACTTGCTTTAGATTTTCCCATTTTTACACAATCGATCATTTTTAGTTTTTCTCCTACTGAATATGCTTTCCGCTTTTGTGACATTATGGGGAGTAGGCCACTGTATTCTGAACTCACAACTTGACAGTAAAAATGCCTGATTCACACTATAGTTTCCTAGTCCTGCTACTTCAGCGAAACACACAATCAACAAGTGGGGCTATTGCCTCGGTGATAAATATATTGTTTAGGTTGCCACCCGTTCCACTAGCTCACCTGCTTGGCTGAGGGATAGTTGGGAAAGGCGACTTCCTCAAACGGTGTTGTATTTGTGAGTGCGCGTGTGTTGGGGAGCGGAGCGAAGGAAATCCATGGAGATTGCTTAAGGAGAGCTTGCAGAGGAACTCGCTTAGCCAGCAATCCGCAAATGGTGTCTAGCGCGTGTGAATTTGCTAACTTGGGGAATGGGACCGTCGGTAAGTGGTAGTGACAAGGTTGGCGATTGACTCATGCAGTGGAAAGCGGTGCACTTGCAGTAAATAAAAGATCAGATCCCTTGTAAGAATGCTGTCTGGTTTAATGTAAATTTCAGAGATGGGGTGAGGGTGTTGGAAAGTGGGTAGGAAATGAGTAAAGCTTCGAACGCACTTACCTCTCTGAAGATCTTGAAGTCATGTAGAGACAATCGTACTGGCGAGCAGAGTCCCCACCGTGGAACTGGTTCTCGGGATTCCTCTTCCATGGTCTTTTGTACCTTCTGTTTGTTGTGCTTCATCGTCAGCATGAATCCTTTCGTGTGACCCTATTCCCTCGCACTGTTACGTTATCGTTTGCTCAATGTTTGTATATACCGGGAGCTTGGTGCGCGAGTATTTGGCTCATCGGCATTAAATGTTTAATTTAGGAGCTACATCACTTGTTGTAATCTTCCTTGTAGAGTTTCCTATATCCTTTGGGGTAAATACAGTTTTCTAGGGTGCATTATGGTTGGATTCATAATAATGTATAAGATGCATTCAAAAAGTAACGAGCCGGAGGCATAATTACAGAAACCAGTACCTGTATGTTAGAAGTATTGGCCCTGGCTGTTGAGGCACTTGTCCCACTGTGACACGAGGCGGTGAATGGCTGTCTCATAAAATTCCCTGGGCTGCAATGTGAACCAGTTCCGTACTTACAGCTGAACGTCGGCGTCCGAGGTGAATCGTTAGCCCCGCAGAGCCCTTTTCAGGGGATCAAACATGGCGTAATCACAGGGAGAGAGGTCTGGACTGTATGGAGGGTGGCCGAGAACCTCCTATTGGGCACACACTTTGCGCAAGTGCAGTCGTTCCTTCATGATGGTGTGCACACTTCCGACGCTCAGTCCTACCAAGGCGGCTATGGCGTTCACTGTCACTCGGCGGTCCTGGGTAATGAGTGCATCAACCAGCTGGATGTTGTCATCGGTAATGCAGGGGGGTGCCCCAGACCGGGCATCATCGGCTAACGACACCCATCCTTCCCTGAAGCGCTTGTGCCACGCCTTGATCCTTGCAAGGGACATGTAGTGTTCGCCGTACACTTGTGACATTCGGCGATGAATATCCGTTCCCCCTACTCCGTCCGCTGTCAGGAACCGAACAACACCTCTTTGCTCTTCGTTTGACGCCTCCATGTCACTGTTTGCAATGCGACTGGCAGCATTGGACGATTGATGCATGCTGCTGCTCACTTTGTATCGTCACGTGACGTGCACGCGTGCCCTCTAGCGACGGGCTGTGACCTTCCACGCTCTGGTCGGAACCACACCTCGTTACACACGCCACGATTAGCCGATGTCTTCACTGGTTTGCGCATTCCAGCCTCCGGCTCGTTATTTTTTTAACACAGCTTATACATGTAACTACACAAAATAATAAAATTATATTACAAACAACTCGATTAGAAGCACACACTAACTCAACAATATAATAGTCCAGTGATAATTACTAATATCCAGTACTTGCTAGCTGAAACAAAACATCTCAAATATCTTACACACACAAATATCCATCCTTCACTCTTACAATCCTTTGTCCCCATTATCTACTCTGCTTTTGCCATCGCCTAAACTTTCCCTTGAATTTACACATATTTTCTGGTAGAGGCTGACTGAGTAATGCAGTAGTCAAGGTCAAGCTAGGGTAAGTCTGGCATTAAAACTGTACTTCAGAACCACTCTTTGCTGAACTTTTACTTTTTAAACTCAACTTCTAAAAGTAAAATATACCCTGTATTTATAAACGATTAGCTCAAGACGGGGAGGCATATCTGCATCAAACCAGTCAAAAGACTGAATACTCAAGCAACAACATATAAATAAGGTACTATATTTTTGTATTGGTTCCCTGCGTGTTCTATCCAAATCTGCGTTACTTCAATCCACGCTATTTCAGATTTCTATTGTATATACACAAACTAAAAGCAGATATTAAATTAATATATAATACTAATTTTGTGTATCCATTGGTATATTGGTAGCCAAAGCCAACTCTGTACAGGCCATGGTGGCCTATGAAGTTGTGGAAGGTAGGGTTTTCACTTTTTCAGACATCGGCACAAGATGGGATGAACTTGTCAGCTCTATACCTGGCTGCCTTTACTCCCAGGAATTACCCCAGTACTCATTTCTGTTGTAGGCTGAGTCAACCCCTGAGCCGTTTGAGTTACTGGTAGTGGTAGTTTTTTTTTCTCAAATCCACTCCTTTCCAGTGACAAGCGCAGCGCCCTGATCTATTGGTAGGCTGATGAATAACACAGCCTCAAAATATATAGCCCTACCAATAAATTAAATATTAAGGTAGATTTTTAAGTATTGACAAGGCAGATCTTTCAAATAAATAGTTGGGTTTTTTTTCTAACAAATTAAGGAAGGTTACATCAACTAATGTCTGATGATGTTATTTAACAAGTTTCATACAATACTATAGTTTGTTTCCGAATGTCAACCAAGACTCGTATCTCACTAACATAAAACTTTTTATGGAAAACTTTGTTTTTCTAAAGCAGAATTTAAATTAACATTTGCTTACCATTTTGCTTTTACCCCGCAGCATAGTCATGCTCGTTATGTCACACAACATACTGCCTGGAGAAAAGCTGGAAATCCGATAATTGAAGATTCAAACCCTGGTACTAGCAGTGGCCATCTTTAGTGTGGTTTTGCCTACTCCTCTAAGCAAATGTTGGAATGGTATCTTGTTTCAAGTCTCAGGGCACCTACCCCAATCCTAAACCCCTCAAAATTAGTTACAAACTGGACTATATAGTTACCACAGAAAAATAGGTTATCAGACAAATTCAAAGCACAGCTCTCATTTTACAGACTGCTTTTTATTATTTATTTAGTAAAACCTTCATATTTTCTCTAAAATATATGTGGGTAGAGATCATACAGTTACAAACATTCTCAAGAATAGAGGATCCATGGTTTGTATTTTTCTGTGCATAGCTAATTGGGAACAATTAGAGCATATACTTTTCTTTTGAATAATCACATGTACACATTATCATTATATACATGAAAAGTTTGTCACAGGAGTGAAAAAGCCAACTTTCCTCTCAAGTCTTGTAAAAAGCACTGTTCTTTATCATATCGAGGAAATATTCCTCGACTTGATTGGCAGTTAATGTTGCAGCCAGTATTTTAATATAATTAAAGTTGAGTTGAGAATATTTGAATTAATTTTGTCTGGCCTACATCACTATCCCCTCTTGCTTTTCTCAAGGACTATAGGAGAAATAAGGAATGAAACAATCTTCATATCTGAAGGTAAGAAGTTGCACCTAACTATATAATAATAATAATTGTACATGAACACTTTCAAGTGCTGAGTTAGGTACTGTACTAGTTGGCTGTTTGCTCCCTCAGTGCTGTGGTTTAGGAGATTCTGTGACTGTTAGCACACCTTGGGGTGTACAAAGAGACAAGACTTGTACTGAATAACTTGTCATCTAATTTTTTTTTTTTTAAAGTTAGATAGATATTTTATTCAATTAATTCCAAAGAGCCATAGGCTCGTACGGAGGAATTGTACAGTAATATGTGTGTTTACACACCAAGGAAGAAAATTCTGAAGGTAACACAAATTGATGAATAAGGACATAGGCCTATTATAAGGTTTTTTTTTTTTTTTTTACGAGCAATCATTTTTATTCACTGACAGAAAACATGTACATATACAGATGTTGTATCAAAAATACAGGGTGAATCCCACATAAGATAAACTTGTGTGTGGGCTTCATGAACACAATTTCTTAATTTATTTGCAACATGGTATTTGACTGATAATAATAAGAAAAGTTTATAGCAA
This sequence comes from Meconema thalassinum, assembly GCA_946902985.2. Classification (NCBI taxonomy): domain Eukaryota; kingdom Metazoa; phylum Arthropoda; class Insecta; order Orthoptera; family Tettigoniidae; genus Meconema; species Meconema thalassinum. The sequence continues at coordinate 1,803,474,422 of OX336388.2, read as the reverse complement.
AAGCATTAATTATAAGGATACCATATCAAAGATTGTTTAGACCAAGGTCCCTTAAAATGATAAGCACTTAGGATTTTTAATCTAATACATAACTTAACTTATTTGATGTATTAAGATGCATCGAATTTTTCCCACAATACTTCCATAGTTTTCCTCTTAAATACCGACAAAGTTGGTGCACTTTTTACTTCATCAGGAAGTTTATTATCATTGATTGCAATAATAGTACATTATGCAACGAGCCTATAATGGCTATAATTAAGACACGAGTATATTTATAAAACGAGCGTATGCGAGTTTTATAATTTCCATAGGAGTGTCTTAATTACCATTATAGGCGAGTTGCATACGACTGTATATGTTCGACTATAATTATTATAACTATTTTATGTTCGAAGATAAATATTCATAAATATCTGTCGAGATTTCGCCAGTTTTATGTACTGAACAGAGCGCATGGGACGCAGAGAATGCCTTGTATTTGACCATGGCCTTCTAAATTACCCCACTATGACACTAGGCAACGCAGTTTAGAAGGCCTTGGAACTCCACGCAGGTGCGATGCTAACCTTATCTAATTGGTCAAACAACTGTTTCTTGAGCTGTGATTGGTGGGAGGAACTGTTTCATAATGAAAAAGAGTGTTATAATGACCATCATTATGATACAGTTTTCTAACACATAATAGTCAGGGTCGAACATAAACTCTATTATACACTGCTCAACAAAAGTTTGGACTATCTTCATCAATTGTATGCTGACGCTGCCATAGAGGAGTGTTTTCGTTTTCAAAAGTTTGTAAGACAGTTGTACGTCCGGCAGCAATTTATGGGGCAGAATCCCGCCCAATGACAAGAAAACATGAATTGGCTCTGCACACGATGGAGATGAAGATGCTCCGTTGGACAGTTGAACTGACTAGATAAGACCCTGTCAGAAATACAGATGTTCGACAACAGTTAGGTGTCACACCAATTACGGAGAAAGTGAGGGACCCAGGTGGAATGCGACCACACTGACGACCTGCGAAGCGTTGGATCGACAACATTAAGACGGATATGCACGATGTTGGCTTACAACCTGCAGATGTCAACAACAGGAAAAAGTGGAGAAGATGTAGTAGAGCAGCGGACCCCGTACTGGGATAAACTCTTGGAAAGAAGAAGATTAATATAAAATCAACATTCTACTTTTATATTAATTTTCATTTTGAGAGAATCAAAAAATGTTAGTATCTACGCTTATATCATCTCTATGCCAGGTAAAGGGCACAAAATACAATTATTTACTAAAATCAATCACCACCTAATACATGTTGCTCCTTACTAGAGATTAATAACTAAAGGAATCTTTGATCCTAAATCATAATGCTGAAAGGAGAACTTGCCTGATGCTCCCCCATGATTGTTGATATTACAGATGAACTTCAGCTGTACAGGACAGACTTCTACAACATGCTCTGTTCGTTACTACCAGAAGCAAAAATCCAAACTCGAGTAGTACTGCAGAATGTCCAACTAATGGCAGAACATGCCACAGATCAACTTGGTACTCCAGAGCGAAGGGGGACTATGAAAAAAAAAGAACTTTACGAGCCTTACAGTAGTCGCATGTGTAACATCTGACATAGAAGAAACCTCACGTGAAATTGTTGATACACCGGTATTTTATAATATTATTGGCACAAATATTAATCTATTGTAAAGGGGAGTGTTTTACTGATGAGGTAGTTTATGATATGGAACTCATTTTATTAGATGATTTGTAGCTTCCACAAGCACTAGCCTAAATAAAGAATACGATATGGGTCAACTAGATTAATAGACGCGACACCGCTCATAACCTTAAATTCCTTATAAATAGGCCAACTTGCGAGTAAATGCAATGTGCACAGCGGTAGATCATGAAAGGCTTGCCCAGTTCCCGGACCTCTTGATTCACAGACCAACACGTAATTTCATATGGATTCTGTTAAAATGAGTCATATTGCTTTGATTAGCAGCAGAGTATCAAGAAGGCAGTGCGAGAGTAGAAATATCAAGTAGGCAGTGAAGAAAGAAAAGTCTTGGAATTGTTATGTATTCTTAGTGTGTAAATAAAAAGGATTTTTGTGTGTTGATGAATGTCCAGGAGGGATACGATCTAGCTGGCAGTGCGTCTTACACACTTCCATCCCATTTTTCAAAATCACTCCCACAAAAATATCCAGCAACCGAGTATAGGTTGAACTTCTAAGGTCTTCCTAATTGTTTGGTTCCTGACTTTATCCCGTCTAGTCTTTCCTGCTACATTTCTTAAGAACTTCTTTTCTGCTGTTTGTAGCTTCTGCCTCTGCTTGGTGGTAATTATCCAGGATTCACTTCGTTGAGTACACTTCAGGGAAGGTTTCAGGCTTAGTAAATCTGTTTTAAAATAGGAAGCCCATGAGTAGATTCAACAAATGAGTGATGGCAAGCGAATCGTTTAAACAAAATCCCGTATGCATTTATATGCCATTAATCTGATTGCGATGAAACTTTGATTTGTTGTTGTGTACACGCCAGGGAAGGTCTTCAACTTAGTAAATCGATTTTACAATATTGGTAGAGCACGAGTAGATTCAACAAATGAGCGATGACGTGGGAAGCGTTTCATCAAAGGCCCGTATGCGTTCATATACCATTCGTCCGATAGCGATGAAACTTGGGTGAGATGTTGTGTACACTCCAGGGAAGTTTTCTGGCTTAGTACATGCATTTTACAATAGGTAGAGCACGTGTAGATTCATCTAATGGGCGACGGCACGCGAATCGTTTCAACAAAGTCCCATATGCGTTCATATTACATTCATCCGATTTCGATGAAACTTTGAAGAATTGTTGTGTACACTCCAGGAAGGGTTTCTGGCTTAGTACATGCACTTTACAATAGGTAGCATGCGAGTAGCTTCAACAAAATTGCGTGCGATTCGTTTCAACAAAGTCCCGTATGCGTTCATATACCATTCATCCGACTGCGATGAAACTTTGGTGGATCGGTGAGTACACTCCAGGGAAGGTTTCAGGCTTAGTAAATCCATTTGACAATAGGTAGCGTACGAGTAGATTCAACAAATGAGTGACGGCATGTGAATTGTTTAAACAAAATCCCGTATGCGTTCATATGCAATTCATCCGATTGCAATGAAACTTTGATGAGTTATTGTGTACACGCCAGGGAAGGGTTTCGACTTAGTAAATCCATTTTACAATACTTAGCGCACGGGGAGATGCAAAAAATTAGTGACAATGCTTGAAGCGTTTCAACAAAATCCTGTATGCGTTCATATACCATTCATCGATTGCGATGAAACTTTGATGAGTTGTTGTGTGCACTTACTTGTAAACCCACTTCACAGTAGGTAGTGAACGAGTTGATTCAACAAATGAGTGACAGCACACGAATCGTATAAATGAAATTTCATATGTATTCATATGCCATTCATCCGATTGCAATGAAACTTCGGTGAGTTGTTGTGGACGTTCCCACGAATGTTTCTAAATTCGTTAATCCATTTTACGATAGTTTGGAGGCAGTTAGCGGAAGTTGAAAAAAGAGAATTGTGGATTCAAAAGCACTTCAAGAAACAAAATTACAACACCAACATGTTCTTTGATTGGCGTTGCAACGCATGCCGGGTTCAGATTTATATACGGCCATTTTTGTCTTTTTACTTATTTCCTACTTTCTCGGGAATCCTCTATTTATAGCATAGTAGAGTTTACTTGTATTGAGTAGTCTTGTGTTCAGCTCCTCATCAATCTTTCCATCTTGATTGATTGTTATCCCTAGATATTTAAACCTATCGGCTTGTTCCAGCCCCTTTCCCATGATTTTCACCTTACATTCCTTCTTTTCCCTTCCAATCATCATTGTTTTAGTTTTATCTTGGTTTATCACCATTTTCCTCCTTTCTAATTCTGTTCTCAATAATTCTATATTTCTTTGTTGATTAACCGCAGATCTAGCGAACAGTACTATGTCATCCGCATATAATAGCTCGCACACCTTTATGCATTTCATCTTCCAATTTCCAACTGTAAATTTCCTCAAATTTTCTTTTACTACTTTGATTACATCATCCGTTTTCAGTATAAACAAGTAAGGGGACAGTATGTCTCCTTGTCTTACTCCAGCTGTAACTCTGAATTCTCCTGAGGTATAATTTCCAGTTCTAACATAGTATCTACTTACTTTGTAAAAGCTTTGTACAGCTTTTATCAAATCTAGGTTGACTCCCTTCTTTTTTAAAACTCTCCATAATTCTTGCCAAGGGACTCTGTCGAAGGTTTTTTCCAGGTCTATAAAACACAAGTAAAGGTCTCTGTCATATGCTATTGTCTTTTCAATCACTTGTCTCACGGTGAATATATGGTCCTGGACACTTCTGCCTGGTCGGAACCCACTTTGTGTTTCTTCCAGCTTGTTTTCTACTTCGTTTCTTAATCTTGTTTCTAATATTCTGGAATATACTTTTCCTGGCACACTTAGAAGTGTAATTCCTCTATGGTTTTTACATTCTCTGTTGTCTCCTTTCTTAAAAACAGGTATAAGGATAGCAACTTCCCAGTCCTTAAGTATCTTCTTTTCTCTCTATGTTATCTGGAAAATCTTCAGTAGTATTTCCTCAGCCCTCCTTCCCATGTATTTAATCATTCCCGGTGCTATCTTATCTTGCCCTGCTGCCTTCCCCAATTGCATCTTCTTTATAGCTTTCTGGAGTTCTCCCCTTGTGATTTCTTTCTCCTCATTTCCTTGTAAATCATTCCTTTGCTCCTGCTCTTCCTCATTATTTCCTTCTTCTTGTTCTTTAGTTTCCATTAACTCCTGAAAATATTCTCTCCATCTTTCCATTATTTTCTCTGGGTCAGTGAGTAAATTCTTTTCTTTGTCATATACAATTTCAAAGGGCATTCTTTCTGTTTCTTCATACTCTTCAAAACTTTATAGAAAAGCTTTTGGTTTTCTCTATAGTTTTCTTCCATCTTCTCACCAAACTTTTCCCACATTTCTTTCTTAGCTTCTTGAACTGCTCTCTTTACTATATCTCTCTGTTTTCTGTATTCCTCAAAAGCTTCTAAAGTGCCTAAATCAAGGTACTTCTTCCATACCTTTTTCTTCTCTTTTACTAATATTCCTATTTCAGGAGTCCACCAATGTGTTACTTTCTTTGTTCTTACTGGCTTGGATGTACCACAGACCTCTACTGCTACAGATAGTAATGTATTCTTCCATTTCAACCAGATCTTTTCTAATCTTGCTCATGGGCTATAGCCTGTTCATGCTCTTTTAATCTCTCCTCTACCTTCTCCATGAACTTCTGTTGATTTTCCTTTTCTCTTAATTTGTACATTTTTATCCTCTCCCCTCATTTTTCTCTGCTACTTGGTTATGCATGGCCCATCTTTCTTGACCATGACTTTCTCTATGATTACGAGTTTATGGTCACTATTTAGTTCTCGTTCCCTTTTCACTCTCGTGTCTCTTATGTATTTTTTCATTTCTCTCTTAACTATTATATAGTCTATTATAGATTTCTCATTTCTGTTTGGTTCCTCTCTAGTGAATTTGTGTATAAACATGGTGTTTAATATCACCAGATCATTCATCACACAGAACTCCAATAGCCTTACCCCACTATCATTTAAGGTTTCTTCTCCTTCTTTACCAATCACCCCATTCCATTCATCTGTTCTGTTTCCAACCCTTGCATTCATATACCCTAAGATAATGACATCTCTATCTGTATCTTCAATAGTTCTTTGCAATCGTTCATAAAACTGTGTTTTATTTTCCACTGTGTCCTTCGAGCATACAATTGGATAGAGAGGCCTTTGCCAGCGGAACATGGGGCCAGAATAAGATCAGCTGATGTTGGTATAACATGGCGCCTATGCGCAAGTTGTCAGCGTGAGCGTAAAGATTATATTTAATAATTATCGATATACGAGCCCATTTTTGGAGTATAATATATTACAAATATATAAAATACGCATTTTCCTTTATGTATGAGGCTGAATGTGAAGTTATATAGCGAAAATGTGTATAGGCCTATTTTGCGCTGCTTACAATTGCAGTCAGAGGTTTGAAAAAGGGAACAGGCTATCTTTTCACGGGCAAGAATTAAAATATATGATCTAAAATACAATGACTTGATTAAATCTAATTCCCCAATACAGCTGGCACCCAGCGACGTAGCCGTGCTCGTTAAATCGTACATCACGCTCGGATATCGCAGGTTCGAATCACGGCGCTGACTGCGGCTATCCCGAGTGTGGTTTATCCCCCAGGTTTTTCCACACTCTCTCCAGGCAAATGCCGGGATAGCACTTTAGTTCAAGTCCCGAGGCACCTACCTCATCCCTGTCCCTAATAAAGTTACACACTACTACAATCATCACATCAATACAGGTTATCAGACAAGTTTAACCCACACCCAACTACACGGTGCTGATGACCAAGATGGCACAAGCCCCTTAAATGAATTAACAACAACCACCAATGCAGCTACACACACTACTGCAGTCATCACAGACATTTAAGTTATGAGACAAGTTCAACACATACGGTACCCAAGTACACAGGGCTGATGACCCGGAAGTCCCTAGCCACCAAAAATGAATTTACTAAATATGGAGGGGAAGGGGATAACAATAGGATATTTGTAAAATTTATTGCTGTAGGTGATAAATATTGGGAGTGGGGATATCATAGGTTTTTTTTAAGATGCAGTGCTGGATATCACGTTGTATGCATAATTAAATGTATTCGCTTATTTCAGCTTCCCTTCAGACTCTGAATTGCTTAAGCTATGGACCATAAATATGAAGAGAGAGAGGGATTTGAGCCATCAAAATATAGTAAACGTTGTTCTAAGCATTTTGTACCTAGCTCTTTGATAAGGAGAGGTTTGGTCATCCATTTCTTCTGAAAGGATCAGTTCCAACTATTTTTGCATTTCCGGAACACTTGAGCAATTTTCAAATTTCAATTGATGATAGTTATAATCAGGTTAATGGGTTCGATCAGGTGATTATCGGCCAACTTTCTTGATTTATAAAGCAAAACCAGCATAATAGAAGCATAGGGCCTACATGTTACTAAAAAGTATGCTAGTACTAGTATGCTTTGTAGAGTTTATTATTTTAGATATGCGAAAATATTACAAATATAACCAAGTCAGGCAATTATTACGGATAAAAATTATACGTAAAAATATTTTAGTCGCTATCTTCTAATTTCCTAACCACGTAGGCCCTACACACGTCACCTATGCATTCCGACACTGATATGTCAACACTCCAAAATATCCCATATAACGATTATACTTCACAATTTTCATACAAAAAATAACAGCAATATTCAGAAGGAATTGTAGTTATCGCCACCTTCAACAGAAATAGTATGTTAATCACAAGGAATACGCTTGAATCGAGATTTTAAGTCACTTCATAATGCTATTCTTATGGGAGACATCTTTGTTTTGCCCAACATCAGCTGATCTTATTTTGGCCCCACGATCGGCCGGTAGAAGCATAGCGGGCGCCCTCTCTATCCTATTGTATGCTCGAAGACTGTGTCACTATCATTAGGAGCATACACTATCACAATGGTCCACTTATCTTCCTCCTCTTCTACATCCACAGTCATGATTCTCTCATTTATGAATTTCCACCCTTTAATATTTTTCTCATTATCTCTGTGTAACAGGAGTGCTACCCCTCCCTTCGCTCTTTCATTTTTGGCAACCCCGTTAAATATCATTAAATAATTGTCATCCATTATTTCCATCCCATTTCCTTTCTTTTTTGTTTCTGTCAAAGCTAGGTATTTCACATTTGTCTGTTTTATTTCTTTAAACAATTCATACTCCTTCCCATTTAATCCTCTTACATTCCATCTACTTTACCCGTAAATCCGGAAAGTAGCCTGTCGGAATATACATAGCCCCAACTCGATTGCCTATTTCTAACAGCACCGGCTAAATTACTTCATTAGAAATCGCTCCAAAAAGGTATTTAGGGATTTACATATAGCATTTGCAAGAATATTGTGGATAACAACAAAATATACGGGGCTCACTTACCTTTACTTACCTGTCTCGGGGGTATAGGAACTCAGCTTCACCTGCAATTGGATCGACAATACCTTGATCCTTATATTTAAAATGAATCACTCGTCAATCTACCAAGAACAACGAACTGTGTACATTTATTTAACATGTGTAAACTAAATCTAATATAAACAATAAATAACAATAAACTATACTAAAAAAAATCCATACACTCATACGTGCTTCTCCTCCACTACACATATTTTACTGCAATTAATGGACTGTAAGTTAAAAGCACAAAAATTTTGAACTGTCTAGGCCTACTGTGAGTATTTAAAAACGTTTAAGAAAAATACCACGTGCGCCACACATTCTTTGAAACATTATGGGTATAATAGCTGGCACGCTTACTTGTATGACACCTGGCCATACGCGTTCATTGACCCACTGACACACATTTGCGTCGGCCGCGAAACTGTTTCATTGTAAAGACTGTGGCTGGACACCACGCATGTTATTTAATAATCTGGCCTCGAATGGACTAGTGGAAATACAATTCCCCAACATTTGCTTGCTGCATACACACACAGTTCTGTCGTGCGTTTAATAACCTCGTTTGAAAAGAGATTCTGTCTTTATAAAACTGCTTATAACTCCTGTAATTCTTTACCAATTTAACTGAAATTTAAATACACCCTTCCTTTCACACTCCTTAATCGTTCTAGAACCGATTAGGTTGTTCCGTCAAACTCAACAACTGGCAATCATCCATTCTAAAAACATTCGCTCACAAAACATACACTATTTCAAAAACATCCTACAAATTAATCCTAACAAAAATTATTTAAGCAATTGAATCATTACGGAAAAATATTTACAAATAATCTGGTCATTATAATAAACGATATTTAACGTTGACAACACGTTATCTTAGAGAATCTTAGTTCTCTCTTACTATACAACTTGAAATTAATTATTTACAATGTTTCTCAACATAAAAATTTGCTAACACTCGTTAGCGTTCATATACTGCACACACATTGTCTTAGATAGGTTTCTTTACATTATCGATCAAATACAATCAACTGGCAAAGGTCAACTGTACGTTTCTATACAACTCCAGGTTTAATAAGGTTTAATAATGGTATCAATGACATGAGTAGACCATCGTTCTCTAATTCCCTTCTGCTCAAACCCTCCTGTCATCACAGCTAAAACGTTACTTCACATGAACTGGAATTCTTATATACAATGACTCTTATCATGATCTATGCCTTGTACTTATCAAAGAACTATATTTCGTTGACTTCCCTTTAAAATGCGGAAACACCTTCGCACGAGCTCAACACAGCTCTACATCACCTCACATAACACTATATATGGCATAAACAATTATCATCCACTATGTTAAACAATAACCAAAAACGGATTAATTGTTATTAACATTTCTTCTGTAGGAACCTTCTTCGATTAACGGCATGACCATCAGTGTCGTCACACTCGACTACTGATCTAAAATTATACATCCTTTAGTTCCTCAAATAAAACTTCCAACAATAACAAACGACTTTAGACTGTCGTGAATGACCTCCTCAAGTTTACTACACAATAAGATAATTAATTGTTAACTCGTCTGTCACAAATACATGTAATAAAAATATTAATTCTGTTTCATCTTACTTGTCAAGCTTTAAATTGCACGTCGTTGCAATATCAGGTCTACATTATGACGTGATATTACCCAAATAATGTATAAATAACCACACATTCTATTTATAGTGTCAAATAGAATTCAATCTTGACCGGGATAAACTAACTTTGAATTCCTAGCCAAAGATTTAAATAATCTTCTATCAAAAGATATTTCATCTAACAATTAAATGAATAAAGCTTTTAGCTTTACAAATAATGAAAAGGTTGTCAATTTTGTAATGTCTTTCCATTCTCCACGAAGAATGTCTATGTGTATTTAAGACTTCAGTCTTATCAAACGACTAGTATTTTCTAGATCGCCGTAAAGTTTATATGCAATAATGTTATGACAATATCATTCGATGTTTCTTCTGATCTTGAGGTTGATACATTAAAGTGCCCAAATTAAATTACTAAAAGAATTTAATTTGCAACTATGACACAATGTCTGAATCCTTGGTTCAAATAGAAATTAAAATTCGATAGTCAAAATGACTAGTCTTCTATTGTAATGGTATTTGTTAAGCTCCACGTTGAGCGAACAAATGTAATGGTTATTAATGCCCCATGTTGGTAGCGACATGTAATGTTAATTAAGCCCCTTGTTGGTAGCGACAAATGTAATGTTTTCTACCTGGGCGGACTATTCGCCAGAAAATACTACTGCTTAGTTTGATCTATGTTGGGCGCCAAGCTGGATACACTGTGTTCCAAGCTAAATTTATATATTTAATATCGACCCCTAGCGTGAGTAGAACATATGAGAGACTCTTAATGACTAGGCCGTGGGATGATTGAATCATCAACCCAGACAACATTTGATTGTGGAGAAGGATGAGGTATTATAACTATTGCTACCTACTGGAATTAAAGAATCTACTTGGTAATAATTGAATTTAATACACTTAGAAAATCTGATGGCAACATGAATAAAATTAACACTGTTAACGGAGCACACTACTTTAAACATTGCCACGAACAAAATTACTTAATACGCCGGTCGGGAGAATAACGTGAATTTAACTTATTTCCAAATTAATGCTTAAAGAATTTATATAGCCCTATTGGCAACTCAAACTAACACTTGGGGCGCTGCAGTCGTCTGGATAAGTAGGGTAAAATTACTCAATAACACGCGTTTGATATGGAACACTTTTTATTTTTCGGTTATAATCAGTAAATGTGATCCCTAAAATAATGACAGTGTTATTTTCAATTGTATATATGTATAACTGTGCGATACACGTGATCTAATTTGTGTGTTCCACTGGATTGTATGTGTCAATTGCATATTATCAAGCATCAGTTGTCTGCTGGTATTTGTTTTTGTGCAGTTCGAGTCATGGCGCTGTTACCTTTAAAAGCTATATTTGAGTTTGCTCACTGTACTATAGACTCTAGAAATTATTTTCTGCTTGGTAGAGCAAAGGGATGAGTTTAACTTCTATGAAAACTCGGGGTAGACAGGAATTGCTTGATTTGGATGGTAATTTGTGAAGTCAAATTAGGCCTATATGACTCGTAGTGGAATGGCTCGGATATCGCAGAGCGAGGTGATGACGGTTGGTAGGGTTATTGGAAATAAACTAGGGAGCGGGAAAGGATACCTGATTGATGAAGCTTGTCTGTCCTCGGCTGGTGTAGGCCTAGGCTTGGCTGTCTTGGTAGGGCTTGGCTCGTCGAGACTGTTCTTGGCTGTCTAGGTGCTGCTTGGCACGGCGTAAGTGAACAACCCGTCCTGTCGTCAGTGAGTGTAGTGGTGAGTGGTCCAACCCGCTCTTGTTGCCCGTATTTATTTGGTATCGTCACCTTTCGGCTATTGCTATTTGCATCTTTTGGAAAGTGATGAAAACGTATATCCGCAGCCCTCTTATACATCGACTTACAGCCGTAAACTGAGCAATATACTTTGCTTTTACTCATTTTGCACTCTTATCAACGAGTAAAACTTATTACTTATGTATAATCACGAACAATTTACCACGATCTGCTTACCAATACAAGAAACCATGTACAAACAGTCACCACGTGACAAATGTACCCTACTTCGTAAGTTTCTAATTTTTACCGCTAGATGTCATATCAGATAGCTGGAGTTGCCAATTGAAAAACAGAGAGTGTGTGTCGTAGATTACTTGTGCTTACCAACGGAAACATTGTCTCCACGTGGTTGAAGTCTCCCAGCGTCGGACGCTCTGCATTGGTGTTGACGGCGTCAGATTCTTCCTCGTTGATCAAAAGTAATCGTTAGAGCTTGTGGTGGAGTCTATTCCATGAACCACAACACGTCGTCTGGCTAAACACACCAAGACGCGTGGAACTCATGATCTGATGTGATCAGCGGAGTAAGCGTGAATTAAATTGTCCCACTTGGGACTAACGAACAAAATACCTCCTTACTGCTCCAAGCGTAATGTCTTAATCAATGTCCTCACTCACACCGCGCGTCCACTATATCTTCAATCTTCTCCCACCAGGGTCTAGGTTAATACCGCGGCCTTGCTGCTTCGACCAATCCGCGTGCGTCACGTATCTCCCCATGCCCCTGCTACGTTGCTTCTTCTTCCTTGATTGGCTGGTCACCACACGTGGCTATTCCCGCCATGAGGCTGCCCCCCCCCCCCCCCCCGTATTCATATTTCCGTATCCGGGCAAGACGTAGATCATACACGTTTTCTTGCTTTGAAGTGTTCTCTCGGATTTCGTAATCCCATTGTACTCCACTCTATTCTTGTATTGAAATACCCAGTGAGTCACACACCACTCTCTCTTACCCCTAATGAATAAAATCCCGACTTTACGTATGAAATGATTTGCCGTGCAATATTATATTGGAATCATCCAATATAGATACGGATTTCTACTAGTAGAAATCCTATCTGTAATCTTCCAAATTTTAAAAGCTCCAAAAAATGACGTTATAAATATTAATAATAATAATAAAAATATGAAATTGAATAAATTGAAATAATTTAACTTGGCCGGATTATTGCCGCGTTTAACAAATATGATATAGTCCAACTAACTTGTGTTAGTGGCATAAAACCCCCTAGAAAAACATGTTACACTATAAGGAAATCTGATTCCTCAAACAAAATTTTAATGTCAGTTCAACAACTGATCCGTAGAATAAAATTTAAAAATATAGATGAAAGACAATCATCTCTAATAATCTTGAAGCATAAAAATCTTAACACACATCTGAAGTGGGAACACTGAAATACATGAAATATGGAGTAAGGACGTCGGCTCAGAATGTCACTAATCAAGCTCTATACTACAAGTAAATGACACTGCTACCTTATTTAGGGTGACCAGACGTCCTCTTTTTCGCGGACATGTCCTCCAATTTACGTCTCTGTCCTCTGTCCGCGAACAATTTTTAAAATTGTCTAAATGTCCTCCTTTTTATTAATTTACTATATTATCGTATGAATGTACCGGTATGTATGTATGTATGTATGTATGTATGTATGTTTTAGTTTTTCGCAGTTTATATTGGCGCCATGCAAATAGTTTAATTTTTTACCGATGTGCAGCGCTACAATAATTGTTTCCGGTCTACGCTGGGTTTGGGAATGTGTTTCTGTGTTTGTGCTCCGTTGATTGGCAGTCTTGTGGCGTTGTTGTGTGTTTGCCAGTTTAAAATTTGCTCACATTCAAGATGCCTAAAAGAAAGTGCAAGTTTACAGATGCTTTGAAAACCAAATATCCTACTTTCAAGCTTGGACGTAATGATTTTGAGGCAGAATGAAAAATTTGCCCTACTGCAACTTTCGTCTCGGTAGCAAATCATGGTAAGTTCTATAATTTATTGTTTATGCCCGTTGCTCACGGTGAAATTTTCCTTCAAATTTATTGTACAATAATTTAATTTTATAAAATTTCTGTTGCTCGCGGTCAAATTCAAGTTTTATAAAACCTTTGAAAGAACTTTCCATAAAATAGGACATGTTCTATTCCGTTAAATTAATTTTACGAAACGAACCAATCAGGGAAGCTGATACGGAGATGATGCTGCCGCCACGAGGTGAGAAGATTTTGAAGCTCGCTTGTAAACAAACACTTCGAAAATGGCAGGCTCCGGCTGGACTAAGGAAGCTGTTAGTGTTTTCCTGGATGAGTACCATAAATATCAGTGTTATTATGAGGTTAAAACGCCCATATACCACAATAGAAATGCAAGAAGGGAGGCAGAAATCTCAATCGCCGAATATGTTTCACAAATTCGACCGAACACAAGCCAGGCTGATGTGAAGGCGAAGATAAACGGGCTTCGAACTCACTTGCAGTCTCATTTCAGGAGAAATGGCTTGCCTCATGTTAGTGTCCTGTCGAATAATTTTGGGACCAACAAGATCTAGGAGTTTTTAAACTGCTTTCCTCCATTCTTAGAAAATTCCTATATGAATTCTGATCTTCTCATTTTCTCAACTCATTTTCGACCAAGGGCAGCAGTCCTCTACTCTTCTCTTCTTTTTATCCATTCCCGAATCCAAGACTTCCTAGCATTTCTTTTCTTCCTTTTTACCACTGTACGACATATAATTGTAGCTAAAGCTACAATTTTTGCTTTGTTTGTTGGAGCCATACTCTCAAACCAATGTGTGTTGAACAGCTGATTCTTGGTTCAGAAGTTTATCGGTAGATGGCGATTCTGATACATCCACGAATTTTATAAAATAATTTTACCGTGAACAACACAGCTTGCTTTCGTCAAATTTTTATAAAATTAGTTGTAAAATAAATTTTAAGAAACATTTTACCGTGCGCAACGGGCAAGTTATTAAATTAAAAATCTTAAAAGAGCGTTATTTATATAAAATTCTCATTTAATTTCGTAGGTTCTCAAGATTTGGATAGTCACATTTCTTCAAATAAACACAAAAAAAGTGTACAAGGCTGCGGCAGTTCCCAAACTATAGACAAGCTTTTTTCCACATCAACTACAGCATTAGCGAATCGCGTTTTAGCTGCGGAAGGAGCATTAACATTCCATACCGTTCGTCATCATTCCTCCTACAGATCAATGGACTGCACACCCAAATTGAACCAGACAATGTATTATGATTCGGAAGTGGCCAAAAGAATTTCTTCAGCTAGAACCAAAACTGAAAGTATAATAAACAGAGTAATAGGCCCACATGCTGTTGATGTTACAGTAGAATGTATGAAAGGTATATCTTGTTATGGAGTGTGTACGGATGGAAGTAATCATGGAAGTCTGAAAATATTTCCTATTCTCATTCAATATTTCGATTATAAACAGGGTGGTGTTAAAACTAAGATTGTAGAACTAAAGACAACTCCTAATGAGAAGGCTGAATATATTGCAGGGTATATTAAGGATACCTTGTCTAGTTTAGGTCTTGTAGAGAAATGTGTGCCCTTTGCTGGTGACAACATGAACACTAACTTTGGTGGTTTAAATCGTAGAGAAGGCAAGAATGTATTTACTAACTTAAAGGATGTTGTCAATAGGAATATGGTAGGTATAGGTTGCCCAGCTCATATATTGAATAATACAATACAACATGGAACTGATGTTTTATCTGTGGACATAGATTGTTTTATTGTTAAGTTGTATAATTATTTCTCAATTTACACTGTAAGAACTGAACAGTTGATGTCATATTGTGAATTTGTTGATGCCAATTACAAACAATTACTCTCCCACAACAAGACAAGATGGCTATCTCTGTTCCCTGCTGTTGAGAGATTATTGGAAATGTTTCTTCCCTTGAAGTCTTACTTCTTGTCAGTGCCAAATCCTCCAAAACTTCTCATTAATTTTTTTGGAAATAATTTGAGTGAAGCTTATTTGTGGCACCTGCATTCTCTAATGTCAATATTTCACTCAAAGATTTTGATAATAGAGAAAGAAGAGAGTTCTGTGTTAGAAATCATGAATGTGTTGGAATGTGTCAAGGCTATGCTTCAAAATAGATATGAAGGTTTTTCATTTCATTGAAGGTGAAATATGTAGTAGAAAATGTTCGAAAAGAGGGGTATGATAAGGAAGCAGATTTATTTATGAATGAAGCATTGATGTTATATAAAGTATCTTTGGAATATTTGACAAAATGGGTAACATATTTTGATGATTTCAGTTGTTTCATGTGGATGAGTTTAACTTTAAAGAAGATGGAATACACTGATATTGAAAAAAGTATTATGCATTTACATGGGAAAGGTATTCACATTGATGATGCAAAATGTTTTGATCAGTTTTGTAATCTGAGTAAATTTACAGAGAAGTTTTCAAATAACAGCGAATATCTTAAATTAACTTCTAGTCAAAAATGGGCAAAATATTTCAACGATAGTGAAAATATTGAATGCTACTCAGAGCTTCTTAAAATTGCAGAATATGTCTGTTGTATCCCAGGTCACAATGCTAATGTGGAGAGGGTTTTCTCATTGATTTCATCTCAATGGACAGATGAAAGAAATAGATTGCAAATAGAATCTGTGAAAGGTCTATTAATTGTGGTGTTTGAAGCCATATTTTCAGTGTTGCCTTAGTAAACAAGAGTTTAGTGCTTTTCAGTCGGTCAACACGAATGTACCCAAAAGAGATGGGTTATGCCCTAATCCTGAAATAAATTACATGAGATTAATAAAACACTAGGATGACCAGTTTCGATCGTCAAGCGATCATCATCAGATCCAATACACTTAGGCTATAAAATCTATGTTTGAAATACAGGTGAAAATATTTACAATATGTACAATTATTTAGTTGCAGTATTGGTACTGCAACTGTCAGTGTATGCTAAATGCAGTATATATGTTAGGTGAAATGCTAAATGGTGATGGCTATCCGGAGATTGTACTTTAGAGAGATTATATGGTTGTAAACTATGGTTAAACTATAAAATTTTAGGCTAACTACTTATCTGATTGTCTTCCGTACTACAGCTATTCGCAGTTTCCGTGTTCACTTGAACTCGCTGTGCGGTCGACTGCGGTGGTTATCTTAACGACTGGTTTTTCCCTGCCTTCCCCCCCTGTCCCTACGTGCTGTGGGGAGTGATCGCGATGTGTTTATGTGAGGTGTTGCCAACCTAGATAAGATGTATGTTATTGAATGAGGTGGATCTACAACTATTAAAGACCGTGGATTAGTCCTCGCCACGCGTGGAGCATAACCCATTCGAACTAAGCGTTGACGGTCTTATGAGGACGTCCCGGCACCTTTAATACTGCCTCTAATATGGGCCTTGGTTTATTGCAGAAGAAAAGTACATCGTACACCTGATCCAGATAACATTTACCTATTAAAAACCCCCTAATTTCCCCCCCTTTTTTATCTAGCTTGGCTGTGTCGCTAAATTGTGTTTTGTTTCCGACAGGGTGTGTTTTTTAGTAGCGTGAAGAGGGGTGAGCTCTCCATGAACGTGTGTTCATTTAGATTGTTGGGATTGTTTCGTTTGGCTAGGTGTATCTCGATTGCTTCCTTTATGTCAAGAGCTCTGCCTTTCGATTCGTGATGGATTATTTTAAGGTCCGACTCTATGTTGGTAAAGCTATGCCCTGCGTCACACATATGTTCGCACACGGCTGAATGTGTTCCGTATCTTATCGCATTCCTATGTTCATTATAACGTGTGTCTACTCGCCTTCCACTCTGCCCGATGTAATTAGCTTGACAATCGGTGTCTTGGCACGTTATAGAATATACCCCTGACCTTGAATACGGGTCACGTTTATTTAGATTACTATTTAGGAGGTGCCTAGCGGTTGTGTTTTTCGTCGTGAAAGCTATCTTTATGCCTTGCTTTTTGAATAGGTTAGTGATTTTATATGTATTCGCATTCACATAGTTGAAACGCGCAAATTTTTTCTCATTACTGTCCGGTTTGGGAATCGTTTTATCTTTATTTTTATGTTTGGCTATAATTTGATTTATTTTGCTTGGCGAGAAGTTGTTTTCCTTTGCTATTTGCATAATAGTTCTTATTTCCTTATTATAGTTGTCTTTTGACATGGGTATGTTTAAAGCCCTGTGCACCATTGAATTGAAACCCGCTAGTTTGTGCGTACTGGGGTGATTAGACTGATTGTCGATTGCATGCGAGGTTTGTGTTGCTTTCCGGAATATGGAATATGAAAGGTCGTTGTCTTTACGTTCAATAGTTATATCGAGATAATTTATTTTCCGGTCTATTTCGGATTCCTTAGTGAATTTGATAGAATGGTGAATGCTATTAATGGATTGGAGAATTGTTTCTTCGCTTGTTAGTTCAGTATCGTAGATGCAAATTACATCATCTACGTATCTTTTCCATATTACTATTCCCTTTGTTGAAGTCTTTTCTAAGAACGCATTTTCTAGTGCATTGATGAAGATGTCAGCGATTAACCCACTTAGTGGCGATCCCATTGCTAGGCCTTCTCTCTGTGTGTATATTTTATTGTCGAATTGAAACACGTTTTGGGTGAGAACGACCCTCAGTAATCTCACAATCTCTTCAATTTCTTTTACCGAATTGTTGGATTTTAAGTTGTTTTCGATAGTGTTGATTGCTTCAATAATCGGAATATTGGTGTACATGTTAGTTACGTCGAAGGATACTAGCCTGAAGCTAGGTTTCATTTGTAGGGTGTTCAATGCTGTTACTAGTTCTGTTGTGTTCTTTACCGAGTTGTTTTTGTCGTTGGAAAGACGGCTTTTTAAGATTTTTAGTAACTCTTTGCTGATTTTGTAATTAGGGGCATTCCTACAATTGACTATTGGTCTCATTGGGCATTCCTTTTTGTGTATTTTTGGTTGTCCCCTCAATGACGGTATTTTCGGGTTCATGTTTATTAGTTTTGATTTTTCAGCTTTGGTCAGTATGTATTCTGTTTCTTTTAGCGCACTTTTTATTTGTTTTTGGAATTTGTTGGTGGGGTCTTTTGTTAATTCCTTGATTTCGTTGTTGTTTAGGAATTCGACTGTTTTTTCAATGTATTCTGTTTTGTTCAAAATTACTGTAGTGTTTCCCTTATCTGCTTTTGTGATGATTAAGTCATGTTCTTTTATTTTTTGTTTCAACGACTTTATTTCTTTGATTTGTTTGTTGTTTTGAATGTTATTGCTATCGCCCTCTCGTTTGAGGATTTTTTTGGCTTCGTTGGTGGCGAGATTTTTGGTTAATTCCCTGTCTTCTGCTGGGAGCTTGTGACTGGCTATCTCAATATCTGTGATTAACTGTTTTATATTGTGGTTCGTGTGTGCGTCTGTGCAGTTGTATTTCAAACCTTTGTCTAACATATTCATTTCACCTTGAGAAAAGGTTACGTTCGTTCTGTTGTTTACTCTGCTGTGGAAATTGAATTCATTGTTATTCGTGTGTTGTTCGTTAGATTGATGGTTCTGTGTTTCTCCTAGTTTTCTTAATTTATTTTCTAGCGTTTCATGCTTCCTCGTTGCTCTGATTTTGATGGTGTCATGTAGGTGTTCGGTGAAGCTGTCCCATTGGGCTGCGTGCCAGAAATTACTTAGTTGCAATTGAATGTCGTATAATTGTTGGTTAATTTTTTGCTTTCTTATGTATGCAAATCTTAATTCGTTTTTTATCCAAAGCGCTTTGGCTTGTTTAGTTGAAATGATCGAGGCTGGTGTGTTCGGTACGGTTTTAATTGGTACGTATTTAGGGGTGAGGTTTAGTTCTATACATTTTTTGTTGAACCAAATTGACTTGTCTAAATTCATGAGTTTAAGCCTGAGTGATTTGAATTTCTTGGCTTCACGATTTGCCTGACTAGCCGTGAACATTGTGGTGTTTGAAGCCATATTTTCAGTGTTGCCTTAGTAAACAAGAGTTTAGTGCTTTTCAGTCGGTCAACACGAATGTACCCAAAAGAGATGGGTTATGCCCTAATCCTGAAATAAATTACATGAGATTAATAAAACACTAGGATGACCAGTTTCGATCGTCAAGCGATCATCATCAGATCCAATACACTTAGGCTATAAAATCTATGTTTGAAATACAGGTGAAAATATTTACAATATGTACAATTATTTAGTTGCAGTATTGGTACTGCAACTGTCAGTGTATGCTAAATGCAGTATATATGTTAGGTGAAATGCTAAATGGTGATGGCTATCCGGAGATTGTACTTTAGAGAGATTATATGGTTGTAAACTATGGTTAAACTATAAAATTTTAGGCTAACTACTTATCTGATTGTCTTCCGTACTACAGCTATTCGCAGTTTCCGTGTTCACTTGAACTCGCTGTGCGGTCGACTGCGGTGGTTATCTTAACGACTGGTTTTTCCCTGCCTTCCCCCCCTGTCCCTACGTGCTGTGGGGAGTGATCGCGATGTGTTTATGTGAGGTGTTGCCAACCTAGATAAGATGTATGTTATTGAATGAGGTGGATCTACAACTATTAAAGACCGTGGATTAGTCCTCGCCACGCGTGGAGCATAACCCATTCGAACTAAGCGTTGACGGTCTTATCAAATTACCATTCTATCAAATTCACTAAGGAATCCGAAATAGACCGGAAAATAAATTATCTCGATATAACTATTGAACGTAAAGACAACGACCTTTCATATTCCATATTCCGGAAAGCAACACAAACCTCGCATGCAATCGACAATCAGTCTAATCACCCCAGTACGCACAAACTAGCGGGTTTCAATTCAATGGTGCACAGGGCTTTAAACATACCCATGTCAAAAGACAACTATAATAAGGAAATAAGAACTATTATGCAAATAGCAAAGGAAAACAACTTCTCGCCAAGCAAAATAAATCAAATTATAGCCAAACATAAAAATAAAGATAAAACGATTCCCAAACCGGACAGTAATGAGAAAAAATTTGCGCGTTTCAACTATGTGAATGCGAATACATATAAAATCACTAACCTATTCAAAAAGCAAGGCATAAAGATAGCTTTCACGACGAAAAACACAACCGCTAGGCACCTCCTAAATAGTAATCTAAATAAACGTGACCCGTATTCAAGGTCAGGGGTATATTCTATAACGTGCCAAGACACCGATTGTCAAGCTAATTACATCGGGCAGAGTGGAAGGCGAGTAGACACACGTTATAATGAACATAGGAATGCGATAAGATACGGAACACATTCAGCCGTGTGCGAACATATGTGTGACGCAGGGCATAGCTTTACCAACATAGAGTCGGACCTTAAAATAATCCATCACGAATCGAAAGGCAGAGCTCTTGACATAAAGGAAGCAATCGAGATACACCTAGCCAAACGAAACAATCCCAACAATCTAAATGAACACACGTTCATGGAGAGCTCACCCCTCTTCACGCTACTAAAAAACACACCCTGTCGGAAACAAAACACAATTTAGCGACACAGCCAAGCTAGATAAAAAAGGGGGGGAAATTAGGGGGTTTTTAATAGGTAAATGTTATCTGGATCAGGTGTACGATGTACTTTTCTTCTGCAATAAACCAAGGCCCATATTAGAGGCAGTATTAAAGGTGCCGGGACGTCCTCATAAGACCGTCAACGCTTAGTTCGAATGGGTTATGCTCCACGCGTGGCGAGGACTAATCCACGGTCTTTAATAGTTGTAGATCCACCTCATTCAATAACATACATCTTATCTAGGTTGGCAACACCTCACATAAACACATCGCGATCACTCCCCACAGCACGTAGGGACAGGGGGGGAAGGCAGGGAAAAACCAGTCGTTAAGATAACCACCGCAGTCGACCGCACAGCGAGTTCAAGTGAACACGGAAACTGCGAATAGCTGTAGTACGGAAGACAATCAGATAAGTAGTTAGCCTAAAATTTTATAGTTTAACCATAGTTTACAACCATATAATCTCTCTAAAGTACAATCTCCGGATAGCCATCACCATTTAGCATTTCACCTAACATATATACTGCATTTAGCATACACTGACAGTTGCAGTACCAATACTGCAACTAAATAATTGTACATATTGTAAATATTTTCACCTGTATTTCAAACATAGATTTTATAGCCTAAGTGTATTGGATCTGATGATGATCGCTTGACGATCGAAACTGGTCAGCCTAGTGTTTTATTAATCTCATGTAATTTATTTCAGGATTAGGGCATAACCCATCTCTTTTGGGTACATTCGTGTTGACCGACTGAAAAGCACTAAACTCTTGTTTACTAAGGCAACACTGAAAATATGGCTTCAAACACCACAATGTTCACGGCTAGTCAGGCAAATCGTGAAGCCAAGAAATTCAAATCACTCAGGCTTAAACTCATGAATTTAGACAAGTCAATTTGGTTCAACAAAAAATGTATAGAACTAAACCTCACCCCTAAATACGTACCAATTAAAACCGTACCGAACACACCAGCCTCGATCATTTCAACTAAACAAGCCAAAGCGCTTTGGATAAAAAACGAATTAAGATTTGCATACATAAGAAAGCAAAAAATTAACCAACAATTATACGACATTCAATTGCAACTAAGTAATTTCTGGCACGCAGCCCAATGGGACAGCTTCACCGAACACCTACATGACACCATCAAAATCAGAGCAACGAGGAAGCATGAAACGCTAGAAAATAAATTAAGAAAACTAGGAGAAACACAGAACCATCAATCTAACGAACAACACACGAATAACAATGAATTCAATTTCCACAGCAGAGTAAACAACAGAACGAACGTAACCTTTTCTCAAGGTGAAATGAATATGTTAGACAAAGGTTTGAAATACAACTGCACAGACGCACACACGAACCACAATATAAAACAGTTAATCACAGATATTGAGATAGCCAGTCACAAGCTCCCAGCAGAAGACAGGGAATTAACCAAAAATCTCGCCACCAACGAAGCCAAAAAAATCCTCAAACGAGAGGGCGATAGCAATAACATTCAAAACAACAAACAAATCAAAGAAATAAAGTCGTTGAAACAAAAAATAAAAGAACATGACTTAATCATCACAAAAGCAGATAAGGGAAACACTACAGTAATTTTGAACAAAACAGAATACATTGAAAAAACAGTCGAATTCCTAAACAACAACGAAATCAAGGAATTAACAAAAGACCCCACCAACAAATTCCAAAAACAAATAAAAAGTGCGCTAAAAGAAACAGAATACATACTGACCAAAGCTGAAAAATCAAAACTAATAAACATGAACCCGAAAATACCGTCATTGAGGGGACAACCAAAAATACACAAAAAGGAATGCCCAATGAGACCAATAGTCAATTGTAGGAATGCCCCTAATTACAAAATCAGCAAAGAGTTACTAAAAATCTTAAAAAGCCGTCTTTCCAACGACAAAAACAACTCGGTAAAGAACACAACAGAACTAGTAACAGCATTGAACACCCTACAAATGAAACCTAGCTTCAGGCTAGTATCCTTCGACGTAACTAACATGTACACCAATATTCCGATTATTGAAGCAATCAACACTATCGAAAACAACTTAAAATCCAACAATTCGGTAAAAGAAATTGAAGAGATTGTGAGATTACTGAGGGTCGTTCTCACCCAAAACGTGTTTCAATTCGACAATAAAATATACACACAGAGAGAAGGCCTAGCAATGGGATCGCCACTAAGTGGGTTAATCGCTGACATCTTCATCAATGCACTAGAAAATGCGTTCTTAGAAAAGACTTCAACAAAGGGAATAGTAATATGGAAAAGATACGTAGATGATGTAATTTGCATCTACGATACTGAACTAACAAGCGAAGAAACAATTCTCCAATCCATTAATAGCATTCACCATTCTATCAAATTCACTAAGGAATCCGAAATAGACCGGAAAATAAATTATCTCGATATAACTATTGAACGTAAAGACAACGACCTTTCATATTCCATATTCCGGAAAGCAACACAAACCTCGCATGCAATCGACAATCAGTCTAATCACCCCAGTACGCACAAACTAGCGGGTTTCAATTCAATGGTGCACAGGGCTTTAAACATACCCATGTCAAAAGACAACTATAATAAGGAAATAAGAACTATTATGCAAATAGCAAAGGAAAACAACTTCTCGCCAAGCAAAATAAATCAAATTATAGCCAAACATAAAAATAAAGATAAAACGATTCCCAAACCGGACAGTAATGAGAAAAAATTTGCGCGTTTCAACTATGTGAATGCGAATACATATAAAATCACTAACCTATTCAAAAAGCAAGGCATAAAGATAGCTTTCACGACGAAAAACACAACCGCTAGGCACCTCCTAAATAGTAATCTAAATAAACGTGACCCGTATTCAAGGTCAGGGGTATATTCTATAACGTGCCAAGACACCGATTGTCAAGCTAATTACATCGGGCAGAGTGGAAGGCGAGTAGACACACGTTATAATGAACATAGGAATGCGATAAGATACGGAACACATTCAGCCGTGTGCGAACATATGTGTGACGCAGGGCATAGCTTTACCAACATAGAGTCGGACCTTAAAATAATCCATCACGAATCGAAAGGCAGAGC
Organism: Meconema thalassinum; assembly: GCA_946902985.2. NCBI lineage: Eukaryota > Metazoa > Arthropoda > Insecta > Orthoptera > Tettigoniidae > Meconema > Meconema thalassinum. The sequence continues at coordinate 1,803,450,192 of OX336388.2, read as the reverse complement.
TCTTGACATAAAGGAAGCAATCGAGATACACCTAGCCAAACGAAACAATCCCAACAATCTAAATGAACACACGTTCATGGAGAGCTCACCCCTCTTCACGCTACTAAAAAACACACCCTGTCGGAAACAAAACACAATTTAGCGACACAGCCAAGCTAGATAAAAAAGGGGGGGAAATTAGGGGGTTTTTAATAGGTAAATGTTATCTGGATCAGGTGTACGATGTACTTTTCTTCTGCAATAAACCAAGGCCCATATTAGAGGCAGTATTAAAGGTGCCGGGACGTCCTCATAAGACCGTCAACGCTTAGTTCGAATGGGTTATGCTCCACGCGTGGCGAGGACTAATCCACGGTCTTTAATAGTTGTAGATCCACCTCATTCAATAACATACATCTTATCTAGGTTGGCAACACCTCACATAAACACATCGCGATCACTCCCCACAGCACGTAGGGACAGGGGGGGAAGGCAGGGAAAAACCAGTCGTTAAGATAACCACCGCAGTCGACCGCACAGCGAGTTCAAGTGAACACGGAAACTGCGAATAGCTGTAGTACGGAAGACAATCAGATAAGTAGTTAGCCTAAAATTTTATAGTTTAACCATAGTTTACAACCATATAATCTCTCTAAAGTACAATCTCCGGATAGCCATCACCATTTAGCATTTCACCTAACATATATACTGCATTTAGCATACACTGACAGTTGCAGTACCAATACTGCAACTAAATAATTGTACATATTGTAAATATTTTCACCTGTATTTCAAACATAGATTTTATAGCCTAAGTGTATTGGATCTGATGATGATCGCTTGACGATCGAAACTGGTCATCCTAGTGTTTTATTAATCTCATGTAATTTATTTCAGGATTAGGGCATAACCCATCTCTTTTGGGTACATTCGTGTTGACCGACTGAAAAGCACTAAACTCTTGTAGGTCTATTAATGGTGCAGTACAATTTTAAGGAACACTCTTGTCAGGACTTCTATAAATATCTGTTGGACAGACCTAAACTGTTGGCAGGAATATCATCCTCAGATAAATATAAATAGCCTACAAATTAGGTAAGTGTAATTTCATGCTTTTAATTTCAGAATAATATACATTTTCAGTGGCAATTTTCTAAGTTTACTAATGTAATTAATACATTTTGAAGTTCAATTTTTATCGTATCTTATATGGTTTTATTACTTTTAGATTTGCCCTCTTTTTTCCCTCAATGTCCTCAAATTCTTCCTGTGTTGTCCTCTATTTCACAGTACTAGATCTGGTCACCCTAATAGGGTGACCAGACGTCCTCTTTTTCGCGGACATGTCCTCCAATTTACGTCTCTGTCCTCTGTCCGCGAACAATTTTTAAAATTGTCTAAATGTCATCCTTTTTATTAATTTACTGTATTATCGTATGAATGTACCGGTATGTATGTATGTATGTATGTTTTAGTTTTTCGCAGTTTATATTGGCGCCATGCAAATAGTTTAATTTTTTTACCGATGTGCAGCGCTACAATAATTGTTTCCGGTCTACGCTGGGTTTGGGAATGTGTTTCTGTGTTTGTGCTCCGTTGATTGGCAGTCTTGTGGCGTTGTTGTGTGTTTGCCAGTTTAAAATTTGCTCACATTCAAGATGCCTAAAAGAAAGTGCAAGTTTACAGATGCTTTGAAAACCAAATATCCTACTTTCAAGCTTGGACGTAATGATTTTGAGGCAGAATGAAAAATTTGCCCTACTGCAACTTTCGTCTCGGTAGCAAATCATGGTAAGTTCTATAATTTATTGTTTATGCCCGTTGCTCACGGTGAAATTTTCCTTCAAATTTATTGTACAATAATTTAATTTTATAAAATTTCTGTTGCTCGCGGTCAAATTCAAGTTTTATAAAACCTTTGATAGAACTTTCCATAAAATAGGACATGTTCTATTCCGTTAAATTAATTTTACGAAACGAACCAATCAGGGAAGCTGATACGGAGATGATGCTGCCGCCACGAGGTGAGAAGATTTTGAAGCTCGCTTGTAAACAAACACTTCGAAAATGGCAGGCTCCGGCTGGACTAAGGAAGCTGTTAGTGTTTTCCTGGATGAGTACCATAAATATCAGTGTTATTATGAGGATAAAACGCCCATATACCACAATAGAAATGCAAGAAGGGAGGCAGAAATCTCAATCGCCGAATATGTTTCACAAATTCGACCGAACACAAGCCAGGCTGATGTGAAGGCGAAGATAAACGGGCTTCGAACTCACTTGCAGTCTCATTTCAGGAGAAATGGCTTGCCTCATGTTAGTGTCCTGTCGAATAATTTTGGGACCAACAAGATCTAGGAGTTTTTAAACTGCTTTCCTCCATTCTTAGAAAATTCCTATATGAATTCTGATCTTCTCATTTTCTCAACTCATTTTCGACCAAGGGCAGCAGTCCTCTACTCTTCTCTTCTTTTTATCCATTCCCGAATCCAAGACTTCCTAGCATTTCTTTTCTTCCTTTTTACCACTGTACGACATATAATTGTAGCTAAAGCTACAATTTTTGCTTTGTTTGTTGGAGCCATACTCTCAAACCAATGTGTGTTGAACAGCTGATTCTTGGTTCAGAAGTTTATCGGTAGATGGCGATTCTGATACATCCACGAATTTTATAAAATAATTTTACCGTGAACAACACAGCTTGCTTTCGTCAAATTTTTATAAAATTAGTTGTAAAATAAATTTTAAGAAACATTTTACCGTGCGCAACGGGCAAGTTATTAAATTAAAAATCTTAAAAGAGCGTTATTTATATAAAATTCTCATTTAATTTCGTAGGTTCTCAAGATTTGGATAGTCACATTTCTTCAAATAAACACAAAAAAAGTGTACAAGGCTGCGGCAGTTCCCAAACTATAGACAAGCTTTTTTCCACATCAACTACAGCATTAGCGAATCGCGTTTTAGCTGCGGAAGGAGCATTAACATTCCATACCGTTCGTCATCATTCCTCCTACAGATCAATGGACTGCACACCCAAATTGAACCAGACAATTTATTATGATTCGGAAGTGGCCAAAAGAATTTCTTCAGCTAGAACCAAAACTGAAAGTATAATAAACAGAGTAATAGGCCCACATGCTGTTGATGTTACAGTAGAATGTATGAAAGGTATATCTTGTTATGGAGTGTGTACGGATGGAAGTAATCATGGAAGTCTGAAAATATTTCCTATTCTCATTCAATATTTCGATTATAAACAGGGTGGTGTTAAAACTAAGATTGTAGAACTAAAGACAACTCCTAATGAGAAGGCTGAATATATTGCAGGGTATATTAAGGATACCTTGTCTAGTTTAGGTCTTGTAGAGAAATGTGTGCCCTTTGCTGGTGACAACATGAACACTAACTTTGGTGGTTTAAATCGTAGAGAAGGCAAGAATGTATTTACTAACTTAAAGGATGTTGTCAATAGGAATATGGTAGGTATAGGTTGCCCAGCTCATATATTGAATAATACAATACAACATGGAACTGATGTTTTATCTGTGGACATAGATTGTTTTATTGTTAAGTTGTATAATTATTTCTCAATTTACACTGTAAGAACTGAACAGTTGATGTCATATTGTGAATTTGTTGATGCCAATTACAAACAATTACTCTCCCACAACAAGACAAGATGGCTATCTCTGTTCCCTGCTGTTGAGAGATTATTGGAAATGTTTCTTCCCTTGAAGTCTTACTTCTTGTCAGTGCCAAATCCTCCAAAACTTCTCATTAATTTTTTTGGAAATAATTTGAGTGAAGCTTATTTGTGGCACCTGCATTCTCTAATGTCAATATTTCACTCAAAGATTTTGATAATAGAGAAAGAAGAGAGTTCTGTGTTAGAAATCATGAATGTGTTGGAATGTGTCAAGGCTATGCTTCAAAATAGATATGAAGGTTTTTCATTTCATTGAAGGTGAAATATGTAGTAGAAAATGTTCGAAAAGGGGGGTATGATAAGGAAGCAGATTTATTTATGAATGAAGCATTGATGTTATATAAAGTATCTTTGGAATATTTGACAAAATGGGTAACATATTTTGATGATTTCAGTTGTTTCATGTGGATGAGTTTAACTTTAAAGAAGATGGAATACACTGATATTGAAAAAAGTATTATGCATTTACATGGGAAAGGTATTCACATTGATGATGCAAAATGTTTTGATCAGTTTTGTAATCTGAGTAAATTTACAGAGAAGTTTTCAAATAACAGCGAATATCTTAAATTAACTTCTAGTCAAAAATGGGCAAAATATTTCAACGATAGTGAAAATATTGAATGCTACTCAGAGCTTCTTAAAATTGCAGAATATTTCTGTTGTATCCCAGGTCACAATGCTAATGTGGAGAGGGTTTTCTCATTGATTTTATCTCAATGGACAGATGAAAGAAATAGATTGCAAATAGAATCTGTGAAAGGTCTATTAATGGTGCAGTACAATTTTAAGGAACACTCTTGTCAGGACTTCTATAAATATCTGTTGGACAGACCTAAACTGTTGGCAGGAATATCATCCTCAGATAAATATAAATAGCCTACAAATTAGGTAAGTGTAATTTCATGCTTTTAATTTCAGAATAATATACATTTTCAGTGGCAATTTTCTAAGTTTACTAATGTAATTAATACATTTTGAAGTTCAATTTTTATCGTATCTTATATGGTTTTATTACTTTTAGATGTGTCCTCTTTTTTCCCTTAATGTCCTCAAATTCTTCCTGTGTTGTCCTCTATTTCACAGTACTAGATCTGGTCACCCTACATTTTATATCACTCCCCCAAAAGCCATCAAGTCTTTCTTTGGAAATACAGAGTATAGACCGCTCAACTACGTTAGTGGGTTTACTAATACTCTTAACAATATTTGCTACGATCATCATCATCATCTTGAACAGTTTCCAGCCACTGGCCGGGTCTGTTTGGAACATACATCTCTCCAAACGTGAGGTTTGGCATTCACATCTTTTGAAGTCAAATTTAACGGAGTGCAACAATGGTAATTCGGATTTGTCTAGCAACAATAATAATAACAATTATGATAATAATAATGTAAATAAATCACCAACACAAGCTTGCAAAAGTAACAAATTTAAAATTTACCACCAGAATGTCCAGTCTCTTTATAATAAAATTGATTACATAAATCTAATGCTTAAAAATGAACTTAAAGACATCTCAGCACTATGTATTTCAGAACATTGGCTGAAAGAGAAACAACTTGAATTAATTCAATTCCCAGGGTTTATACAAGCTAGTAAATACTCTAGATCTAATATTAGCCATGGTGGTACTTGCATCTTCTTAAGAAATAATTTAGATCATGAACAGATAACAGCTTATGATTATCTAATTATGGAACAGGATTTTGAATTCTCTGCCGTAAAAATTCAGCAGTTTAAGTTAATAATTGTATGCGTATACCGTTCTCCGTCAGGAAAGTTTCCTCTATTTATAGATAAACTAGAATTGTTACTCAATAACATGAGCAAAGTAAATTTCGATATAATAATTTGTGGGGATGTAAATGTGGATTTCTTAAAACTTGATAGAAATTGTGAATTATTAAACCAGTTACTAATTTCCTATGGACTGAAACCTACAGTAAATACACCAACAAGAATAACAAAATTTAGTAAAACCACTCCTGATCAAATTTTTATAAATACAGATAAATATCACCATTCAATAGAAGTCTATTGTCCGGGTTTTAGTGACCACCATGGACAAATACTGAGTTTTGAAGTATCCGAAGTAATCAATAATAATGATAATGGAGTAAAATCAAAGTGCAGGTCATTCACTGAAGCAAATGTTACATATTTCAATGACTTATTAAATAAGGAAACATGGTCAGAAATTTATGAACTAGAAAATGTAAATGATAAATTTAATGCATTTAACAGTACCCTAAAACACTATTTTGAAATAGCATTCCCCTTTAAACGAAGAACTGTTCAAAATAACAAAACTAGCAATTGGATAACAACAGGGATTATAAATTCATGTCAAAGAAAGAAATTTCTACACAAATTATATAAACAATACCACACAACACCTGAATTCAATTTATACTACAAAAAATACACTAGCATATTAAATAAGGTAATAAGACTAGCAAAGAAAATGCATAATGATAATTTTATTTCCCAATCATCTAATAAAAACAGGGCTATGTGGTCCGTAATAAAGAAAGAAACTGGAAAATATGCTAAAATACAAAGGAACATTACACTGACCAGAAATAATAAAGTGATTAATAATCCAGAGGAAATAGCAAACACTTTTAATGACTATTTTCTGGAAATTCCGCAAAAATTATTAAATAAATCACAGGTAAATACACTAAATTCTAATAATAAAATAAATATATGCAGTGATTCTTTATTTATAAATCATGTCACAAGTGAAGAGGTAAGAATAGTTATAAAAGAGCTAAAAAATAAATTCTGTGCTGGCATTGATGGCATCCCTGATGCAATTTTAAAGAAATGTGCCGAAAATATAATAAATCCACTTACGCACTTAATAAACAGTTCAATTCTCTCAGGAACTTACCCGGATATTTTGAAGTTATCAAAAGTAATTCCAGTGCACAAAAACGGTTCAAAAGATGAATTAGATAACTATCGTCCTATTACCTTACCAACTGGTATTGCAAAAATTGTGGAAAAAATTATGTATAAGAGACTGATAAGTTTCATAGAAAAAAATAAAATATTATCAAACTCACAACATGGATTTAGAACGGAAAAATCTACACAGACAGCAATTTACGAATGTAGTAATAGTATACTGAAATTAATTGACAATAAGGAACATGTAACTGGCCTATTCTTGGATTTATCGAAAGCATTTGATGTAGTTGACCATAAAATCCTCCTTACCAAACTAAATCAATATGGTGTTAGAGGTCTAGCTAATAAATGGATAGAGTCTTACTTAACAAGGCGTAAACAAATAGTAAGCTTGAGACACAAGGATGATGGAACCAAATTACTTAATGAAACATTGTCCAATGAGGGAATTATTGAATTTGGAGTACCCCAGGGATCGGTTTTGGGCCCACTACTCTTTCTTCTATATATCAATGATATAACACAGAACGTTCATTCACATAAGGAAATTTTGTTTGCGGACGATACAACACTCGTAATAAAAGGTGAAACTAAACAGGTCATACAGCAGTCTGCTGACTCCGTTACAGGAGAGTTAACCAAATGGTCACAAGATAATCGCCTCATAATAAACTATAAAAAGACAGTATGTCTAAATTTCCACACTATACAGAATAGGAATCCTGCGATGCCCAATATAACATTAAATGGTCATCAAATAGAAAATAAATCAGAAACAAAGTTTTTAGGACTATGGATACAACAAGACTTGAAATGGAATAAACATATACAATATCTGAATACTAAACTGAACTCGATGTGCTTTGCGTTACGTATTTTGAAAACCTGCACTAGCATGCACACATTAAGAAATACTTATTTTGCTTATTTCCATTCATACTTAAGATATGGGATCATATTTTGGGGTATGTCGCCAGATGTACCAAGCACGTTTAGGATACAAAAGAGAGCGATTAGAATTATGGCAAATGTAAACTCGAGAGAATCATGTAGACCTCTGTTTAAAGATTTAAACATTCTCCCACTGCCCTGCATATATATCTTTGAAAGTATTATGTTTTTTAAAAAGAATTTAATGAATAAAGATGTTTTTCTTAAAACAAACAATGATGTTCATAGGCATAACACAAGACAAAATCAAAACATTCATATTTCACACACACACACACAAGCATATATCAAAAAGGAACTTTTCACACTGGAGTTAAATTATACAATAAACTACCCCAGTATATAAAACTGGCCCCAAAAATAAAAACCTTTGATAGAATGTTGAAAGCTTATCTGCAGTGCCATTGTTTTTACTCAGTAGTTGAATATTTTAGCGTATAGGAGTGATGGAATCTATAACTATATTTTACTTTTTTAATTTAATTTTAATACCTAGCTGTATGTTGTTGTATTTATAGAATTAAGTTTTCATATTATGATAATAGAGTGAGGTGTAAATAGTTGTGCAATAAGATTGTATCTATTAAGATTTGCTATTATAATAAGTTATAAATAGTTATAATCTTAGTAATATATACCTGTTAGTTCTTTTATTTTATGCATGTAAATTCTGACGTGTCCTATATCAAAATGTATTGAATGCATGTATTTGATCAAATGGAATTAATAAAAATCTATCTATCTATCTATCATCGTCTTCCGTCTCCCACCATCTCTCCGTCACCACCTTGGTCCAGTCTTCTCCTTTCTTTCGCACGCAGTCCTCAACACCCTTCAGCCACTTATCTCTTGGCCTTCCTCTTGGTCTTTTTCCCTCTATTTTCATCTCGTGTATCTTCCTGGGTATCCTCCTCTCACCCATTCGCTTAACATGCCCATACCATTTAAGCCTTGATTCCTCTATCCTATCCTATCCTATCCTGTAATGCTCCCTTCTCATTTCTTAGCCTGTCCACCTTTGTCACTACAATACTGCTTCTCAAGAATTGCATCTCACTAGCCTGTATTCTGCCTCGCTCCCTTCCTTTCATAACCCAGGTCCCTGAGGCATATGTCAGGATTGGAACGTAGTACGTCCTATATATGACCCTTTTGCTGTTTTGAGGGACATCCTTACTCCATACCAGGCTCCTAACACTTTTCCTGAATAATTCTGCTTGCCTCCCCCGCTCATTTATTTCTCTGTCGTTTCTTCCATTGTCTTGTGTCATACTTCCCAGATACTTGAAACTCACTACTTAAGGGGCAGATGACCTCGTAGTTCCACCCCTTAAAACAACAATAACTAACTAACTAACTAACTAAACTCTCTACTTTCCTCAATTCTTCCCCACCAATTGTTATTCCCGTTGTGACTCTCTCCTTCTTCCTGTTAGTGATAATCCACTCACTTTTGCTTATGCTGAACTTCATCCCATATCCATGTACTATTTCTTCCCATACATCCAACTGGTCCTGTACTTCCTCCTCCTTGTTTCCCTAGATCATCAAATTATCTGCAAATGCCATTACTTTCATCCTTCTTTCGCCAATCACTTCCGCCCTCTGGGCATTATATCGTCCATCACTAGAATGAAGAGTAGCGGTGAAAGTGAACTTCCTTGCCTCAAGCCATTCTTCTGTTCCAGCCAATCTGATCTCTCTCCTCCTACTTTCACACAGCTTATACTTCCATTGTACATTTCCCTTATCCTCCTACTCCTCTCTTCTCCAAAGCCTTCCATACCTTACTTCTACGTACACTATTATATGCTTTATCAATGTCCAGGAAGGCCATCAGTAGGTCTATTCCATATTCATAAAGTTTTTCCCGCAACTGTCTTACAGCAAAAATTAGATCTACTATGTAGAAACGAATTCATTAGGTTGATAAATTTGTTGATTTATGGTCCCTTGAAAAGTGTTTTTGGTTCCTGCTCTGAAGCCATGTTGTTCTCCTCTCATCTTTCCTTCTATTTTTGCCCGAATTCTCTTTTCCAAAACTTTCTCAAAGATCTTCGCACAATGGCTCATCAATGTATACCCCCGATAATTCTTGCACTCCTTTCTGCTACCTTTCATAAAGATTGGGACAATTATTCCCTTCTTCCAGTCCTCAGGGTGTAAAGTTTTTTCTCCCCAAGTTGGTAGCGACAAATGTAATGTTTTTTTATTTGGGCGGACTGTTCACCAGAAAATACTACTGCTAAGTTTGATCTATGTTGGGCGCCAAGCCGGATACACTGTGTTCCAAGCTAAATTTATATACTTAATATCGACCCCTAGCGTGAGTAGAACGTATAAGAAACTCTTAATGACTAGGCCGTGGGATGATTGGATCATCAACCCAGACAACATTTGATTGTGGCGAAGGATGTGGTATTACAACTATTGCTACCTACTGGAATCAAAGAATCTACTTTGTAAAAATTGAATTTAATATACTTAGAAAACATGATAGCATCTTGTTTAAAATTAACACAATTAACGGAGCATACTACTTTAACCATTGCCACGAACAAAATTACTTAATACGCCGGTCGGGAGAATAACGTGAATTTAACTTATTTCCAAATTTATGCTTAAAGAATTTATATTGGCCCTATCGAAAAACAGAGAGTGTGTGTCGTAGATTACATGAGCTCACCAACGGAAACATTGTCTCCCACGTGCTTGAAGTCTCGTTGCGTCTGATGTTCTTCATTGGAGTTGACGGCCTCAGGTTCTTCTTCGTAGATTAAAAGTTATCGTTACTGCTTGTGGTGGAGTATAATCCATGAACCACAACACGTCGCCTGCCTTAGCACTGCAAGACGCGTGGAACCCATGATCTGATGTGATCAGCGGAGTTAGCGTGAATAAATTGTCCCACTTGGGACTTGCGAACAAAGTACGTGCTTACTGCACCAAGCGTAAAGTCTTAATGTATGTCTTTCTCCTCAACCAGCGCGTTCACTATATGGACTTCCAGCTTCTCCCACCAGAGTCTAGTTTCACACCGCGGCCTCGCTGCTTCGACCAATCCGCGTGCGTCACGTTTCTCGCCATGCCCATCCTAAGTTGCTTCTTCTTCCTTGATTGGCTGGTCACCTCACGTGGCTCTTCGCGCCATGAGGTTCCTTCCCCCGGACAAGACGCGTCCCTGTACATTTTCCGTTTTACCGGGCAAGACGTAAATCATACCACGTTTTCTTGGTTTGAAGTGTTCCCTCGGATTTCGTAATTCTATTTTACTCCAGTCTATTCTTGTATTTAAATACCCAGTGAGTCACACACCACTCTCTCTTAGCCCTAATGAATAAAATCCCGTCTTTACGTATGAAATGATTTGTCGTGCAATTTATATATTGGAATCATCCAATATAGATACGGATTTCTACTAGTAGAAATCCTATCTGTAATCTTCCAAATTTACTAGCTCCAAAAAATGACGTAATAAATATTAATAATAATAATTATAATATGAAATATAAAACTGAATAAACTGAAATAATTTAACTTTGCCGGATTATTGCCGCGTTTAACAAATATGATATAGTCCAACTAACTTGTGTTAGTGGCATAAAACCCCCTAGAAAAACATGTTACATTCGCCTCGAATGATCATGTGCTTTACCATGCATATGGCACAGCACATGATGATACCAGACACGTTAGATAAAACCCTCCAAAATACAACTTACACAAATGAAATGACCCTTTACACATATGAACACATATAAACGCTCACTCATGCGCTTTGCGCTAATGTTCGTCTCGTTATGACGTGTTCTTATTTTGTCACTTCAAAATGTTTGTCATTCTCACGAATTTTCATTCTCCCACTCCCCCTCTCATCATTCTATGTGGGAAAAATTACATATATTAGTGTGTTCCCTCTGTATCCACAATTCACTACACACGCATTTATGGTGTTCAGTAGAAAACCACTGCGGAACTCTTGTAGAAATATTAGGTGCTCCACACCTACCGGATACCAATATCATGGTACACGATCTCACACGATCACACACGATCACACACTCGCGGTAGAGCAAAGTGATCTACTTCCCACCTTCTCTGTGAAATTTTTAATTAAAAGGAAAGACATGACTGTAAAAAAAGTACCCATTACTTATAACACGATATATTCCTGTGCCGTATGTGCCCTATCTTACTAAGTACATGTAAACTAAAACCCACCTTACTCTAGATCACAATTTCTCATATTCGTCGCTCAGCCAGTAGTTCACAACCCAGACCAGTCCACCTATCGAACCTGACCTAGTTGCCACAACTTTTTATCTGTTACTTATGTACAACATCTCATGAGGTCTAGTACCTCGTACACAAACTACCTTAATTATATCCAACCCTGATCTCGCATAGCTAGGTCGTAAGCAGGAATCACGTGTGCTGATGTGTATGAGCTTCATGGAGGACTGTCTCGCCTTCTGATGGCCCATCTTTTATCTCGTGGACGCCTTAAGCTAACAAGCCCTATACAAGCGCTCCCCCATCTCTTGGAGATAAATGGGAATCCATCAGCGCTGCCAAAATGGCCTTGGTGCATCGAGACAATTTAGTGCGTAACAGCATCCTCCACTCCCTTCATCTTTCCCTGTGCTTTAAAACTCTCATTTACTTACATACTACCCCCCTGTGTGACTTCTGATACGCCTGCCTGGAAGACCAGATCTTCCACGCACCAAATACCACGCTTACTCATTTGATAGGCTGGCTCGCCAGCTAAACACACTTATTTTATGACACATATTTCTTAAGACTATGAATATTATACTTTCCGTATAACCTTTTTCCCTGACCGTCCTCCAGCACATATGCTGTTTTGCCAATACGTTTAGACACTACAAATGTTTCTGCGTCACCTGCTTCCAACCTTGCAAGTGGCTCCCTTAAATGAACGTCATCACGTTGCTCTACCTACCTAATTCTCAGTGTCTGTAACGATGCCCTGTTGCTACTGTCCACACATGCTAACCCTACTTTCCTATGGTGTCACACCTCTACTTGACAATCTATGACCTAAAATGTCACTTCTGACTGACAGAATGACGACTTAGACAGATTCAAAGTGAACCCTGCCTGATCTAACTTCTGAAAAACTATATCTAAATGACGTAGATGCTCCACAAACTGCGTGAACTAATTACCATATCATCAATGTAAATGGTTACAAACTCTCCCGTGTCATCTCCTAATGCGATGTTTAAAGCCCTAATTAAAGATGCTGAGCTACTTTTTAACCCATAAGGTATCCTGCAAAACTGATATAGGTTATATTTATGACTAAAAGCTGTAAATGGCCGATCTTCATGCATAAGTGGCACTTGCCAGAAACTGGAACTTAAATCTACACATGTGAAATACTTTTTACCCTCAAATGTCTGCATCAACTCTTCAATGGACATGGACTTCAGCTGATCTGAACTGATTCTACTGTTAACTAAACGAGCGTCTAAACAAATTCGGACTGTACCATCAGCCTTCGGTACTGTAATTAAAGGATTAACATATTGACTGTTTGAGTACTCTATAATGCCATCTTCAAGCATCTGGTTAATTTGTGCCTCCACTGCACCCTGATAAGCGAAAGGTATATGATATATATGTCCTGTAAGTACAGATCTATCAATAACGTTCAATGAATGTGTATAGCAATTGGCCATGCCAATGCGATCCTCAAAAACTCTCCTATTATACAATAACACATCATAGAGCAGAACACACTGGTCTCCCTCTATGTGCCCCTGAAATGCAGCATCACGTAACGAGTCCTCTAGACTACCGTTCGTAATCAAACTGCCCACAAAAATTTGAGTATCCCGCTCTTCGGCTGGTGATATCTCACTTAAAGAACAAATCACACCTACAACACTACTCCCCTGAACATTGTCGTTGAACGCTACCTCTACTTCAGAATTATTCCATTTAAATTTCAAACTACCTACTTCATAACATAAGTTACCAGACACTCTACTTAGCCAATCTGAACCCAAAATAACACTGAAAACTAAGTTTGGAATTACAAGACAAATCTGCTTTTCGATATGATTATTAATTTTAATGTCCACTAAAACTTGCTTAGAAATTACTTTAGACCTCTTCCCTACAGCTGTGATAACAAAAGTGCTTTTAATTGGTATCTCCTCAAAATTTACACCAGTTCCTTTTATTTTATCGTAATATGTAGGCCTACTACTTATGCAGCTCTTCATGCAACCACTATCAATTAAAACATCGGTGTGCGCCTCGGACACGTTAAGTTTAATAATGGGGCTTTTACTAGCCACCTCCTGAACAATACGTTCATAATTTAAGTCATGCAACAATTCATTTCTTACATTTAGGTCATAGTGTTCCTGTATAATTGTATGGACAGGGCATGCTACAGACTGAGATTCTGACCTTACTTCGCAGCCTGGTTCGCGTTTAAAGAACCGCTACAGCTGGCTGTAGTACTACTAACTACGGCACTGGTCTGGTTGTTCTGGGCTGTGTTGTCATTGTTTGGCTGTATATTACTACCACTAGGCTGTCCTCTTCCTTGACCCCTATTCTGGTTGTAATTATTGTCATTATAATTTCTCCCTTGATTTCCCCTGAAATCATTATTTCTCCCTTGATTTCCCCTGAAATCATTGTTTCTCCCTTGATTCCCCCTGAAATCATTGTTCCTCCCCTGATACTGATTACCATAGCCATTTCCTCTATTCTGATTTAGCTGACTATTATTATTATTTCTATTTTGAGCGTTGGCCCCTTCGCCACCGTTCCCTTGAACTTCCTGATGCCTGGCTTCATTAGGCCTATTATTATTATTACCCTGGTTCCTATTAAAATTGTCCTCATAACCCCCTCTCCCTAGTGCATCAAATGTGCTTAACACATTTTCTACTTGTTATATTGTCTTTACATTCTGGATACAAGCAGCCTCCTTGATCCTATAGGGAAAGTGCCTAAGTAGCAACCTCACCACATCACTTTCCTCCTTCAACCCATCCAGATATTTACACACTAATACCTGCCCTAAAAAGTTTTCGGTCATGGTGGAGATTTCCTTTAGGGTTATATTTACCACACACTACTCCCTCACGATGCTGCGACTGAATAACCTCATTCCAGAACTTTTCACAGAATGTCATTTTAAAATCATTGATATCAGTAAACTTGTCTCTGTAGACAGCAAACCAATTCCTCGTTTCCCCCACAAACACTTGTTCTAAAATTTCAACTACCTGGCACCACTCAATACTACCATTTTCCAACCTCTCCCCGAATTTATTTTCTATAGTGTTCATGAACTCCATTGGGCACCCCTGTCGATTGCTGAACTTACCCAGTTCTACCTCCCTGTGTGTGCTATTCACAAAAACTGGCCTATTCTGACTATTTTCTTGCCTGATCCTAGCTTTTAATTTTAACTCTAATTCTGCGATTTTCTCCTCAGCCTTCCTCTCAATACTGTTTACTGTTAATTTAATGTTTCCTTCTGATTCTTCTACTTTATCATATAGCTTTGCTTGTTCCTCCTCAATCTTGCTAATGCTTTCTTTATTACTCTCTCTTAAATCATTTACTTCTGCAACTATTTGTGAGTGGACTTTCTCAATTCTACCCCCCAGCTGTTCCTTAACCTCTTTAGTAGCTACCTGAATTTTGTCAATTTCTCCCCCCAATTGCTTTTTGACCTGCTGTGTTTCCAGTTGCACTAGTTCTTTTAAATTTTCAGCCTGTGTACTGATTCTAATTTCCAACTCCTCCTGTACTTTTCCTAATTTTCTGTCTACATCTGCAATAATCTCTTTAGCCTTTTCTTCCATCACCCCCCTGATCTCACCTCTAATCAGTTCGAATTTGTCACTCATTTCCCTACTGTTTTGTTCTAATTTAGCATTTAAAGTTTCAGTACTCTCTCTATTTTCCTTACTGTTTTGTTCTAATCTGGCGTTTAAAGTTTCATTACTCTCTCTATTTTCCCTACTGTTTTGTTCTAATTTAGCATTTAAGGCATCTGTACTTTCTTTATTTTCCCTACTGTTTTGTTCTAATCTTGCGTTATTCTGTTCTAACTTTGCATTTAAGGCATCACTACTAACTTTGTTCTGAAACATGAACTCGAGAAGTAAAGTTTTTAATTCTGGTTGGCCGCCTACATTCCCTGTTTCAGTATCGGGATTTACCTCCGCTACCCCGGTACTACCATCACTCGACATACTGCTCGTACCATCACTCTCCAGTTGATGACCACTACGTAACCTCATCTGTCTTTCTTTCTCATCCCCCATAATGATATACACTGATAAAGACAAATTACCCCCAAAATACCGGCACAGAAATATGTCTCCTTCTCCTTCCTCAAATGTTCCTGGGTTTTCGGCCCAACGTTGCCGGCGTCAAATGTAATGTTTTTTCGCCCAAGTTGGTAGCGACAAATGTAATGTGTTTTTTTTTGGGCGGACTGTTCACCAGAAAATACTACTGCTAAGTTTGATCTATGCTGGGCGCCAAGCCGGATACACTGTGTTCCAAGCTAAATTTATATACTTAATATCGACCCCTAGCGTGAGTAGAACGTATAAGAAACTCTTAATGACTAGGCCGTGGGATGATTGGATCATCAACCCAGACAACATTTGATTGTGGAGAAGGATGTGGTATTACAACTATAGCTACCTACTGGAATCAAATAATCTACTTTGTAAAAATTGAATTTAATATACTTAGAAAATATGATAGCATCTTGTTTAAAATTAACACAATTAACGGAGCATACTACTTTAACCATTGCCACGATCAAAATTACTTAATATCCCGGTCGGGAGAATAACGTGAATTTAACTTATTTATTTTATTTATTTATTTATTTATTTACATAGGTCCCAATGAGCCTGAGCTCGTGTTAGGGACAATCACGTAACATAGTTACAGCATGGCATATATATAATTTTTGTAACATTATTGTTTGGTTTAATAGTAACTTAGATTGCTAGTGACTAACTTTACAGAGATAATACGGTATGATTCATTGCATTGCTTAAGGCTATTGTACATGGGCTATTCATTCATTAATAGGAAGTCTTTTGTTTTCCTCTTAAATGTTTTTATAGAGAAACTTTCCCTTATGCCTAATGGTAGCGAGTTGTATTCTTTTATTATAGAGGACATAATTCCTTTAGTTCCAAATTTAATGGATTGGGAATGGCTGGTGAATATTTGATTTACTCCTCTTGTTGCATAATGATGAATGTCATTTGCATGGGTAAAATGGATGTGTGTGTGTATCAATTTGTTTTCTAATTTGTATACAAATACTGTTGCTGACATAGCTATTTGTTTTTGCAGTGGCATAATTTTAGTTCTTGAGTACAATTCATTTGAGGGTGTGAGCCAAGGAAGTCCAAAGATAGATTTTATAGCACGTTTCTGGAGTATCTCAAGTTCTTTTATCAGCTCCTTCTTACAATATCCCCATATGAAATTCATGTACATTAGATGTGAATGTATCAGAGCAAAGTATATATTTTTCAATTGTTGGCTAGTAAGACAGCTATATCTTAATCTGAAAATAATACCAATTAAAGGGCTGATTTTATGTTTTACATTTTCTACATGTTTTTGCCAGGTTAGTGTACTATCTAGTGTGATACCTAAGTATGTTGCCGATTTAACCCTTTCTATTTCTTTGTTGGCTATGTTGACTATGTTTGTGGTCTCAATCTTGTATGATGGTTTATGGAAGAATAAATATTTTGTTTTAGTGATATTGATAACCATTTTGTGTGCTCTCAACCAATCCACCAGCTATTGAGATCATAATTAATATTTAGCATAATTTCCTGTTCAGATGTTCCCAGATAGAGTATAAAAATATCATCTGCAAATAGTTTAAGCTTGCCTTTCAATTCTAATAATACTATATCATTAATATAGGCCAAGAAAAGAATTGGTCCTAAGACAGAACCTTGAGGTACTCCTGTGTCAATTCTCATTTGAGATCCTTTTACATTATCGATTGCAACATATTGTTTTCTGTTAGTGAGGTAGTTCTTGAACCAATCATGTGCCACTCCTCGGATGCCTGCAAGTTCTAGTTTATTAAGGAGAATCTTATGGTTAACCAGATCGAAGGATTTTTGAAGGTCAATTAGTACACCAGCAGATAGTTTGTTTTCATCTAATGCCTTTTCTACATCAGTTACTACTTCAAATATAGCACTATCAGCTCCTCTATTTGGAATAAACCCATATTGGCAGTTTGCAAAGTAATCATTTTTCATGAAGAAATTCATAAGTCTTCGTTTAACAACGCTTTCTAGAACCTTGCTGATGGCAGATATAATATTAATGGGTCTGTAATTTGATGGGTGGGTTTTGTCTCCTTTTCTGTAGATCGGGACCACCCTAGAGACTTTACAGGCATCGGGGAATATACCAGTCATCAGTGACAGATTTATTATTTTGACAAGATTTTATATTGGCCCTATCGAAAAACAGAGAGTGTGTGTCGTAGATTACATGAGCTCACCAACGGAAACATTGTCTCCCACGTGCTTGAAGTCTCGTTGCGTCTGATGTTCTTCATTGGAGTTGACGGCCTCAGGTTCTTCTTCGTAGATTAAAAGTTATCGTTACTGCTTGTGGTGGAGTATAATCCATGAACCACAACACGTCGCCTGCCATAGCACTGCAAGACGCGTGGAACCCATGATCTGATGTGATCAGCGGAGTTAGCGTGAATAAATTGTCCCACTTGGCACTTGCGAACAAAGTATGTGCTTACTGCACCAAGCGTAAAGTCTCAATGAAAAAGTCCCCTCTTCAACCAGCGCGTTCACTATGTGGCCTTCCAGCTTCTCCCACCAGAGTCTAGTTTCACACCGCGGCCTCGCTGCTTCGACCAATCCGCGTGCGTCACTTTTCTCGCCATGCCCGACCTACTTTGCTTCTTCTTCCTTGATTGGCTGGTCACCTCACGTGGCTCTTCGCGCCATGAGGATCCTTCCCCTGGACAAGAAGCGTCCCTGTACATTTCCGTTTTACCGGGCAAGACGTAAATCATACCTCGTTTTCTTGGTTTGAAGTGTTCCCTCGGATTTCGTAATTCTATTTTACTCCAGTCTATTCTTGTATTGAAATACCCAGTGAGTCACACACCACTCTCTCTTAGCCCTAATGAATAAAATCCCGTCTTTACGTATGAAATGATTTGCCGTGCAATTTATATATTGGAATCATCCAATATAGATTCGGATTTCTACTAGTAGAAATCCTATCTGTAATCTTCCAAATTTACTAGCTCAAAAAAAAATGACGTAATAAATATTATTAATAATAATAATAATAATATGAAATATAAAATTGAATAAACTGAAATAATTTAACTTGGCCGGATTATTGCCGCGTTTAACAAATATGATATAGTCCAACTAACTTGTGTTAGTGGCATAAAACCCCCTAGAAAAACATGTTACAAGGGGTCCCCCTCTCTTTCCATACAGCCCTCATTACTCGATATAGCCATTGCTTCCCCACCTCTCCTGCCGCACTCAGCATCTCTACACATATCCCATCCAGACCTGGTGCCTTCCCTCCTTTCATCTTCCTCACTGCGTCCTCCACTTCCCTCTATGTTAAGTCTTTTTCTGTTCCTGGTGACTCCCCTCCTTTCATCTTCCTCACTGCACCCTCCTCTTCCCTCCATGTTAAGTCCTCTTCTGTTCCCAGTTTCTCTATTTCTTCATCAGGGTCACCATTCAGGTTCAAGAGTTCTTCAAAGTACTCCCTCCACATGATCTTGAGTTCATCCTTATTCCCTACTTCTCGACCACTTTTGTTCACCATTTGATCGTAGTCCGTCATATCATTCCTCCTCTTACTTTTAACCATCCTATATAGGACCTTTTTGGTACCTTCACTATCCTCCTCCATCATCCTTGTCCACTCTTCCATCGGGGCGTGGTGCGCAGCGGTGAAGCTGCTGGCCTTTCACCAAGGTGGACTGGGTTCGATTCCCGGTTAATGCATGTGAGATTTTCGAAGTGAAATGCCATGTCCTGTGGTTCAGATTCTACGTAAAAATGAGGTCCCGTGGCTTATAATCACAAGATTCACGGTCACGTAAAACTACAATCTTCCTTCCTTCCTTCCACTCTTCCATCCACTTTTTTCCCTCCTCAACCACCACTCTTTTCACTTCCTTCTTTCGTATTTGGTATTCCTTTCTTGTCTCTATTGTCCTATTTTGGAACCACACCCTAAAGGCTCTATTCTTCTTCTGCACTATATCTTTTGTTTCCTGATTCTGCCATGGAGTTTCTTTCCATCTCTTCTTGTTGCTTGTCCTTCCACATACTGCTTCTGTCGCCCTTACTAGTGTCCTCTTGAATCCACCCCATTCCTCTTCTACTGTCTTCAGTTCATCATTTGGGATGCTTTCCTTCACTATTTTTAGGTATTCTACCCTGGTTTCTTCACCTCCCATCTTCCATACCCTTATCTGTCTATCCTGATTTTCTGCCCCCTTCTTATCCTTGGTCCCTCTCAGGTTCATTACCAACAGCCGATGGTCACTATCCAAGGCCTCTGATGGAATTACCTTGATGTCTATTATATTTCTATTCATATCACTATCGTACAGGATATAGTCAACTACCGACTTTCAAGTCAGGTCATTGCTATGCCAGATAATCTTGTGGCTCTCTCTTTTCTTGAACCAGGAGTTTCCCACCAACAAGCCATTCCTTTTACAAAAATCCAACAATCTTTCACCTTCCTCATTTCGACTGCCCCAACCCTCTGGTCCAAGCACATTTTCATCCCCTTGTCTTTCCCTTCCAACATGAGTATTTAAATCTCCCATTATAATCACATTCTTTCCTACCACCTATTTCTGCATTTCCTCTTCAAACTCTCATTTCTCTTGAGCAGTGCAGCCTACCTATGGGGCATACACTATTAGTCCCTCTACAGACTTTCTTTCAGTGATATTTTTACCTTCATCATCCTGTCACTTATTCTCACCACTTCTTCTTTTAACCCATGTCTCACTACTACCCCCACTCCATTCCTCTTTCCTTCCTCATTCCCACTCCAATATAGTCTACAGCCTTTTCTCAATTCTCTCCTTCCTTCTCCCTTCCACCTTGTTTCTGCCAGCCCCAGCAGATCCAACTTCCTTCTTTCCATCATATCCACCATCTCCTCCACCTTCCCAGTCAATGTTTGTATATTCAGCATTCCAAATTGTAGTCCATGATCACAGCTAGATCGTCGTCCATTGTATCCGTCCTGTCCGAGGCCTGTTCCCTTCTTGAAAGCAAAAGTCTTATCCACTACTGGCTTGCCGGGCCTATCGTCGCTTCACCAGAGCCCCGTTAGCCGTCACTTTTCAGAGTTCCTGTATGACCTTCACAGCTACTCTAATGGTCCCGGGGCACACGTAGTCCCCACTGTACTTCGCCCCTACAGGCAATCCCCTACTTTGTGCCGTTGCCCGTCTCCCACGGTGTGGACGAGGGGTTGCACTTGAGGGAGACATTTGCTACGATACAATCACAAAATTATGGTTAAATGACGCAAAGAATTACCGCTGTATATTAAGTCTCATTTTCCTAAGAATTTCGGGGGTGGCTGCAGTCCCACCTCTGCATATGCTCCTGCCCTGGATTATTTTCAGTCTACCAAGAAGTAAGATTGTTATTAAAGCTTGGCATTTGGAGAGCTGCATTCCAAACGTTCTTGTGAAGTATTGAATTTGGAGAAAATTGGATCATGTACTCTACAGATATTACTGCTCAAAGATGAGCTACAGTATTCTCTCAAGTAATTTGTATGCATCCATAAAATCCAAAATTACACACACTACTACAGAAAAGCCACCGAGGATTGGAAAGGTGGGGTTCAAATAGACGACATGACAATCTCCAACCTCCGCTATGCAGATGATACTGTGCTGCTGGCTAGTTTGGAGGAAGAGCTGGCAGAACTTTTACAATGCACTAAGAGGTTCAGTGAAGAAGCAGGCCTTACACTAAACCTATCCAAGTGTTGATGCTAGTGGACAGATAGTGTGCATCAACTCGTCCCTTCCAGCAACGAGATATTGATCTCAAGGAAGAAATAGTTTACCTGGATTGCTCCTAAGACACGCTTACTCCCAAACATCCAAAGGCAAATGTTGAAAGTTTTCGGCCATGTCATCCGGCAAGACGGCATTGAAAAGCGTATCATCCAGGGTAAAGTTGACGGAAAACGGCTGAGGGGACGTGCCCCGAACCGGTACCTTGACCAGATAAAGAGCCTGACTAATCTACCACTTAACAAATGAATGCATACAGCAGAAGACCTGTGTATGGCGGGGTATTGTTAACAGAATTGTGTGAAAGGTCACAACGTTTGAAATCGAGCTACGACCAAAAAGAAGAATAAAATCCAAAGTCCTACCCTCTAATTTGCCATGGTAAGCTCTTGAAGGGCTCTCAGAAATTCACCATCACTAGACTGCTTGGAATATTTTTCATATTGTGTTTGTTTCTGCAAATACATATATTTATATGTGTATACAATAAAAAGGTCACATTTTGTATTCATGAAAATAATTTATGATTGCATGAACTAAAGAAGTAATTTCATTGTTGTTAATTCATTTTATGGGTTTGGCACACCAAGGTCATATGCCCTGTGTATTTGTGTAAGTATTCAAGTTGTATGATGACATGTGTTACTGTGGTGATTGTAGTAGTGTGTGTAACTAATTATTAGGATCGAGAATTGATGTAGGTACCCAGAGATATGAAATAAGGTACGATCCTGGCATTTTTCTAGGGAGAGTGTCAAGAAATGGGGAAAGAAACACTTACAGGATAGCCACTGTCAGTACCAGGATTCTTCAATCTCCAGACTTCCAGCTCCCCTTGCAGTCATGATCACAACTTAACTGGCGTGAATACACAGCTGGATAGAAAGGAAGAAATAATTGTGAAAATATACCTACTGTTCTTCTTCAGGGGGTCAAGAGATGTATGAGCTCTGGAGTGACTCTCACATTTCATATGAAATTAATAGATACTGTAATTGGTTTTATAACAATCAGCAACTTAACTAGTTAACCGTTCATAACAGAAAATATTGTGCCCTTTTATAAGACTGTTAAACAGGTAAAATCTACATTTTATTATTGTGATATTTTGTTGGAAGCAGAGGACGTTTCTGATCTACAACCCAAGTTTAGTTTTGCACTATGATGATATATATATTCATTAACTTTCACAAAAACTATTATGCAATGGGAGCATCATTGTTACTATATTTCATTCCTGCAAACTTCCTTAGGGGGTTGGGTTAACGTGTTTTTGCTTGACATCCTATATATCTTATTAAGAATTTTTCAAAATAGTTTTTGAGAACTTTTTTATATTTTTACTTCATTCAATTTAGACCACTCTAGTATTGCTCACCAACATTTTGTTGCTTATTTCTAGAATTGATACTTCTGAACGTGGAGCCTCGGAGAAGTGCAAGGTGTGAGACGGCTGACCCTCTACCCTACCCACAAGTGGGCCTTAGCTGTTGGACTGAATATATAGTGGAGAGAAGTGGGGATGATGGTAGTCATTGTTGTTAAACTGTACATGATCTAAAACATTGAATTAAGGTATTTGAGTGTTTAAAACTTATTTCCAAGATAAAGTTCTCTGCTTCCATAATGACTTCATTGTTTTACTTTAGTAAATATCGATACACCTTCCAAAATTGTTATATTGTTACATTTAATACTCCTAAAAGGATTTTATACAGTATTAAGATAAACATAATTTTACCACAACAAATATTGCCATATTACCTTACCTTACCCACCGGCGCTACAGTTCTTGTAGAGCCTAAACCTTCTCAATCATATCAGTCCACACTTTATGGTTCAACAACTCGTAGTTGTGGTAGATCAACCTCTACCTCGTCCAGCCATCTTTAAGGTGGTCGACCCTGCCGTCTCCTTCCTTCTGGGTGTTGATGAAATATCTGGCTAGCTGCCTGCTTTTCCTCCCTCCTTTCTAGGATTTCACAACACAAACCTCCTCTTTTGTGGCTTACGCCATTAATGCCCGCTTTCCATGTGATCTGAACTTCTGGATGTCCCCACCCCTCTACTGCATAACAAATTTTTCTAGTCGTAGGCAGCTACTAAAATAGAAAAATAGCAGGTCCTGAGGTTCTGGACATGTAAAAGGGATGAATGAGGAACGAATGTCTGATAGAAACGCAAATGAATGAGAGGCAGAAGGCAACAAAGACTGAAATGTATGGTTGTAGTCCAAAGCAATACAATACCTTAAATTTTGTAGTATGAGCGAGCGACCGTACAGATCAGACTGCATAATATATTCTGTCTCTGCATATGCTAACACAAGCATGCTTAGCTTTCTAATTGGAAATCGGATCAAACAGTATAGCACCAACAAGAGTATAAGAAAAACAAACTTTAAAAGAAAAAAATAACATTTTAAGAAAACAATAAACTTACAGCCGCAGCTCAGAAGGAGAAGAAGAAGAATAGGACCAGATCTAATGGAACAACTTTAAACAGCTTTCTTCTACACATGTCAAGACTAAAAACAGAGCAAATTAGTGTGCATGAACCACCATAACAATAGCACAAGTTTTTTCATATATTTTCTAAAAACCAAATTAATGAATCAAGTTCACATTTACAAATGTTTGTAACAAATAACAGTAAAACCTAATTATACAAAAAGGAGGGACAATAAAGTGTTATTTAAAAAGAAAAAATAGAAGCAAATATCAGTTTTTTAAGTAATTTAATATTTCATTTTAGAGTGAACGACAAACTTGTAAAAAAGAAAATACTCCTATGTTTTGATGTATCACAGATGATGTTTGTTAGATCATAGATTGTACTGTATAATGTTATTATCTGATGAAGTTCAAATAGGAACTGAAACATATACTAAAGGATAATGTATTTGTATTAAAATGTGGACCAAAATTTTAAGGTATTTAACATCAATAGGGACAAAAAAGAATGATTCATGTCAAAAGCATTGTATAAAACAATACAAACAGCAGAACATGGGTAAGGAATGGTGGAAAGACAGAATAAAGTGGAGAGGAACCACATGTATAGTGAAATAAGTATTGCATCTTGTTTATCAGAGTCCTGTGGCATAGCCATGCTAGTAAAATCATACACCATTGCTGCGAGGGCAGCTGTAGCAAGTCTAGAGATCATATTTTCGAATCCCGGTGCTGACAGTGGCAATCTTGAGTGTGGTTTTCCTAGACTCTTTCCAGGAAAATGCCAGGATAGTACCTTACTTCAAGTCCCAGAGTTCCTACTCCATTCCTGTCCCTGATACAAATATCACAGCAATACCGGTTATCAGACAAGTTCAACACACACCCAAGTAGAACAACAAAGAAACCTGCACATGTTTACACTCATCTATCGACATCTCAATGAAAGTACACCTATCTCTCTTCTAATTTTCATTTTCTTTCTTCCTTTCATGATTGTCACACGCGATCTGGATCTATAATTGCAATTCCTCTACATCATTCATCTGCTTTCAGTAACTCTTTTCTCGTGTTGGGAACTAGAATTTGGAATAATTGTCCTCGCGACTTTAGAAATTGTACATCCCAACAACTTTCAAATGTTCATGTAAAGATTTCCTCTTGAATTCGTAGGCCAATGAGAACAATAATGTGTGTATGAATGTGTGAGTGAATGACCATAGTAAAACGTTAAAACTTCATGTATTGTTATTATAGGCCAGTCACCGTAGACACAAAAATCGCGTTAGGTTGCAAAAAATTGCAAGGTTCTGATTTTTTCGTATGTTGTTAGGATAGATAGATAGATAGATAGATATTTTATTCAATTAATTCCAAAGAGCCATAGGCTCGTACAGAGGAATTGTACAGTAATATGTGTGTTTACACACCAAGGAAGAAAATTCTGAAGGTAACACAAATTGATGAATAAGGACATAGGCCTATTATAAGGTTGATACCATATCTAAGATTGTTTAGACCAAGGTCCCTTAAAATGATAAGCACTTAGGATTTTTAATCTTATACATAACTTAACTTATTTGATGTAATAAGATGCATCGAATTTTTCCCACAATACTTCCATAGTTTTCCTCTTAAATACCGACAAAGTTGGTGCACTTTTTACTTCATCAGGAAGTTTATTATATGACTGTGATGCAGAGAACTTGAAACTATTTCTACCATATTTAGAAGAGTGAATGATATATAAGGCTACGTCCTTCGCATGCCTAGTTCCATAAGAATGATTGTCTGAGTTCAAGATGTAGGGAGAGCTATAGAGTATTGTGTTGTGTTTAATCTTGTATATTAGCATAGCTGCTCGGAGTTCTGCACTTATGCTGAGGGGTAGAATTTTACTTTTGATGTACAGATCTATTACTGGAGTGCAGTAAGGAAGGTTAAATATGTTTCTAATAGCCCTATTCTGAATAGTCATTAAATCATTCAGTGTGGATTTCCTGCAGTGAGCCCAAATAACATTTAAATATTGGAGCTTGCTATGTACAAGTGAATAGTAGATTTGTTTTACAAGGTTTAGGGGAATAAGATACCGAAGTTTCCTTAGGATCCCCACTACAGGTGAGAGTTTCTTAGCAATTCGTTCAACGTGTTCAATCCAGGTCAGGTGTTTGTCGATGATTAGACCTAAATACTTTGCCTGATTAACCTCTTTTATTTCAATATTATTTATATATATTTTGTCATGTGTGATTTCTTTCATGCTTTGTTTTGAAATTACCATGTAATTGGTCTTCTGTAGGTTCATTGTTAATTTATTGGCCTGGAACCATTGTGAGAGAGTATTTATATCTTGTTGCACATTTTGTATGATTTCAATTATGTCTTTCCCAGTGTAGAAGATATTTGTATCATCTGCATACAATTTGATATGCCCTCTCAAATTACATTCCACAATATCATTTATATACATTAAGAATAATGTAGGTCCAAGTATAGATCCTTGTGGAACGCCATGAGTTATATATTTTCCTGAACTTATGCATTTATTCAAAGCTACATGCTGCTTTCTTCCAAGAAGGTAGCTTTGGAACCATTTTAGAGCTATACCTCGGACACCAGCATTTTCTAATTTTGACAACAGTATTTTATGATCTACTGTATCAAAGGCTTTTGTGAGATCAATAAATAACCCAACTGCCATCTTATTTTTGTCAATAGTTTCTTGTAGCATTGTTATTAGGTCAATAGTTGCTGCCTCAGTACTAGATTTTTCCCTGAATCCATATTGCATATTATGAAAGAATGTATTCTTGTTCAGAAATGAAAGCAATCTTGTTTTTACCACTTCTTCCAGAATTTTTGAAACTACCGATAAAATAGAAACAGGTCTATAATTATTTGGATTTCTTTTGTCACCACCCTTAAATATAGGAACTACTTTGGCCACTTTTAAGTCATCTGGTATCATGCCAGTAACTAAGGACTCATTAATCATTTCAACCAAGATTTTAATAAATGATTGCATATTGTTTTTAATGAAATTTGTCTTGATCCTATCTAAGCCACAGCTCTTTTTATTCTTTAAATTTGTGATGATGGACTTGACCTCTGCTTCATCTGTTGGATATAAGTAGAGGGAATTTGACTGCTTGTGGTCCTTACTGAGGATTTCCTTCTGTTCAGGAATAGCTTTTGCTAGACTTCCAGCAATGTTTGTGAAGAACAAGTTGAATGATTCGCATAGCTCTTGATTGTCTGTGATAATTTTGTTGTCTATTTCAAGTGAAGTGCATGTCTCAACTGTTGGTTTTTTTGTTGTGTATGATTTCTTTGATAGTCTCCCAAGTTTTTTTGGAATTGTTTCCATATGTTCTGAATTTTTCTGAGTAGTAATTTGACTTTAGTCTTCTTTTTAAGTTTGTTACACTATTCCTGCATCTACAGTATTCTTGGTTCATATCATTATTATTTTTGTGAAGGGGATTTTTGAGCTTTGCATGCAGACTGTCTCGTTGTTTTATAAGTGTAAGGAGTTCAGCTGTGACCCATGGTA
The DNA here is from genome assembly GCA_946902985.2 of Meconema thalassinum. Classification (NCBI taxonomy): domain Eukaryota; kingdom Metazoa; phylum Arthropoda; class Insecta; order Orthoptera; family Tettigoniidae; genus Meconema; species Meconema thalassinum. The sequence continues at coordinate 1,803,422,505 of OX336388.2, read as the reverse complement.
AGTTAGTAGTCTGTCTTTTATTGTTAGTTTTGTTTGTTATTTTTCTTTGACTATGCCTGTTCCTTAGATTCAATTGTTTGATGAAAGAGTTATATAGAGAGTTAACAGTACTGTTTGCATCATTATGGGAATCAGCGTTTATAGATATATTAGTTTCAGGAGTGTGTTGCCTATCCCAAGAGTCCTCGTGTGTTGTTGATTTTGTCGAGTTATGTGACTGAGTGTACGTGCTATAATTGGTCTTGGAAATATCAAGAATTAATATACTGTGATCACTAATATCATTGCTGACATTTGATATTTTATAACTTAATTCTGAATTGTTTAGTGACACGTGATCTATTAAGGTAGCTGCAGTGTCACAAAGTCGTGTAGCATATTTAGTGTTGCACTGTTTAAACCCATAGCATGCTATTAGATTTAGATATTTCCTTCTTAATTGATCATCAGCTAGGATATCAATGTTGGTATCTCCGAGGAAGATGCATAATTTATTGTTTATCTGGCTAAGAAAACTTTCAAATGAATTTAAGAAGGGTATGGCATTGCTTCTATTGGGGTTATATGCTGCAATAATATCAATGCTTTTATATGTTGGCCTATTACTTTTAACATCATCTCTGAATACCTCAATCCACATCAAACTATGATTCATTTCACACTTTCTTTTAACATTCACTTTCCATTTGTGTGATACATAAATACCCAGACCCCCACCAACTTTGTCATCTCTATGAGCAAACACACTTGTGAAATTGTTGAAGTTATAAAAATCTGCCTCATTACTTTTCACCCAGGTTTCTGTAACTACCAATACATCTATCTGGCCTATCATTTGCAAGAGAATTTCAATGGCATCAAGCTTATTCCGAATACTTCTGCTATTAATGTACAAACACCTAACCTCTCCACCTAATTCTAATGAGTTTATGCATGCACTTATATTACAGTCCTGTTGCATGAACTCATCCAAACAGTTGTACTTATGTTCACTGCACTGTACTTCACCTAGGTGTCCACTTGTAGTCAGCGCTTTCTTCTCTCTAAACAATAAGATATCATCACTCGTTCTAGCAATTAGTTTTCCGAGAGTAAAAACTTGGCAACTCTGTTTAAAAGTTTTCCAAATTTCATTGTTCCTCTTCTATTGAGGTGGAGACCATCATAAGCAAGGTCCCTGTCTTGTAACCAAGAGTTCCCTTCTAAAAAAATAATGTTTTTTTCACTACACAACCAATCCAGTGTTGAATTCACGGCATTAATGTATCGTGAGTCTATGTCACGTCTTTGTAATACACCACTAACACACACTTTCGAACTCGGAAAGGCACTCTTCACTTCGTCCACGAGCTTGTCCATGTCATTCATAATGTGAGTTGGTGTTGGAGAACTGTTCAAGCAATTGGTCCCTACATGAATCATTACCACCTCAGGGTCTTCTCGAACCTCGTTTGCCCATACCTTTCTAGTTAATTGATCAGTTCTTATTCCTGGATAGCAATAGACTGCGGCATCATCAACTACTGGGCCTACATTTCGCAGAATTGAGTCACCCATGACAAGTACACGGGGACGTCTCCTTTTCTTAGGGTTATGGGTAGGTTTGTCGCGTCTGGATGTCTCGTTTTCAATACCGGTATCTTGTCTTTCTTCTACTTGGGAATCGGAACGGCTGAGGATTTCAAACGGATTCTGGGAGATAAAGTCGTTAGGAATATTCCCAGATTTCACCAAGTTAGGCCTACTTCTTGGAAAGCGTGCATTGGTTTTAGACCTAACCTCTAAATAGTCTGCCTGAGTAGGCCTATCTTCTTCTGCTTGTAGTCGTTCTTTAAGGAGACATATTTGTGACTGTGCATTTTTTAAATCAACCACAAGCATTTTGATTATTTCCTCTTTGGAGGCCAGTTCTAATTTGAGGAGTTCAGCTTCATTCGCCGCTCGCGGCAACTCCTACTTGTTTCCCTGTTGATTTCGTTCACATCTCAAAAGTTTTTCGCCACTACATGAATTGTCTTCACAATTAAGACACACCTCTTCAAGAAATAAAGAATTGTTATCACATTGAACACTTACATCACCCGATTGGGAACAATTTTCAAGAGATAACCGTTTGTGACTTACATTTAACATCGAAAAGTGTAAGACCAAGTTTGCAACCTCGAAAGACCTGCAAACTTCGTGGTGCTCGAAAAACCTCGACATTTTCAGACGTTTTTCGGTGTTTGGCTTACAACTTCCAAAATATGCATTCTATGGCAAAGACATCCATTACACTTTTAAAGAAGACAACATTACCGAAAATTTGAGCGCAACTCCAGCTCTATATGTCTTATAGATCTCGAGATACAACATTTCAAACATGGGCCATTTTTTCCAAAAAGTTCGAAATTTGTAGTAAGCTAGTCTTTCGAACAAAATATCGTCTAAAATACTCATTCTACGAGGAAAGATATAGGAAGTAAAGTTGTAGATCAGTTATTTACCTTTACGTTAAGCATACGCAAAACGCTGTAAGACTAATAGTTCTCCTGTTATCAGGTAAAAACAAAATAAGGAAATCGGATATTTCAAAAAATAGGGCTCCGAATTTACATTGTCATCAATATTGCACAGTTATCTATTAATGTCATGGGGAGCGTGATGGTGGAGTGGCCTAGCGGCTCGTCTTTCACCCCGATGGCCGTGATTTGAATCCCGATGACAGCGGGGTGGAATTTTCGACTGAAAAATCACGTGGTGTCAGGAAGGGCATCCGGCCTTAAATCCCCGGCCATAACCAAAATGAGCCTGGTTGGCATCGGCGACCCCAATTAATTGGGAAAAGCCGAAGAAAGTTTTTATCTATTAATGTCATTTTGTGTGGGTTGGGTTCCTGGAAGAAATCGCTCTCAGCGATAAGGCTGCCCATTGCAGTCAAGGTTATACCTACTCTTTGAGTAAAACTCGCTGTACTTCTACTTATGTTATGTTGATTGCAATAAAGTGTTTCTAATCTAATTTATTTTTGGGATAATTATTGCTGCAGTCATAGCAGCAATGTAAAGCGTTAATCGAGCCGATGTTTCAAGGTTCGAATTTTGAAAATAGGTATATAATAATTTTGAGAATGTTCCAATGAAAAAGTACTATCGATCTGCAGTGGCGTAGTTGGAGGCGCTGAAGTGAATTGCCACATGGCACGAGAAATTGGATGTGATGGAATCAAAGAAATAACTGGAAAGGAATTTGGAAATGTTAAATTTAAAAGGAAAGACAAAGTACGAACCTTGGCAGCGGCCACAGTCAAGGTGCACAACAAACAGGTTTCTATAAACCCTCTCACAATATTCCAACGGCTGTGTGTAACAAAACAGTCTGAGACCGACCTACAAAACCACTATACATACGAGTTGGCCCCATATCCCATGGCTCTATTCTCCGAAGAGGGAATGCGAAAAGGAACAAAACCATCGTCCTACTTTGCCTTTACGCCCCTCCCTGAAAACATCGCCGTCTGACTAAGAACTTTTGTTGTAGTGGATGGAGGATACTTGCTCCATAAGGTTATATGGCAACGGAACAGCTCAGTGAGGGAAATTGTAGCTACTTTTATCACCTATACGACCAACCATTTTGGAAAAAATGTCTCAGTAGTATTCGATGGCTACCCAAAAGAGGGGACAGCTAAGAGCACAAAAACAGCAGAATGGCTACGACGTTATGCAACCTCAGCGTGCAGCGATATCATTTTTGAAGAATCGACACTGATCGAAGTGCCCCAAGAAAAGTTTTTGTCCAACCCAAAAAACAAGCAGCGCCTGATCAACTTAACGTGCACTGGACTGGATATACAAGGGATCGAAACAAAGCAAGCTCTAGAGGACGCCGACTGCCTCATTGTGAGAACGGCATTGGGAAAGAGCGAGGAGTACGAGCACGTCATAATCGCTGGAGAAGATATCGACCCCTTGGTGCTCCTAAATGGATTGGGCGCCAACAAACAAAATGTTTCCTTCCAGAAAAGTGCCAGGGGTGGAACAGGTTGCAAGCAGTTCTTGTCAACATAATTCATTCGAGGAGATCTCTCACTCCCCCCTGGAATAGAGTTGTTCCTCCACGCCTTCAGTGGTTGCGACACCACCTCTGCCCTCTTCGGGCAAGGGAAAACGAATTTTTGAGCGTCCTTTCAAAACAGCCAGACCTTCTTGACGTGGCTACCACTTTTCTGAACAATAACGTCACCCATGAGTTGATAGCCTCTGCTGGCAACAAATGCCTCGTGGCGTTGTATGGCGGTGGAAAAGACGGTTCTCTCCACGCCTTGCGTTACGGGATATTTTTCCTGCTGCCAGCGCTAAAGTCAACTCGCTCGTCTGCCCCCAACCGAAGAGGCTGCTGCCCAACATTCCTACAGAACCTACCACCAGGTGCAGCAGTGGTTGGGGGTTGAGAAAGAGCCCACCAAGTGGGGATGGACCGGTGACCTCACACAAGGAACCAGCGCCGCAAACTCTGCTCAAACTCCTGTCATGCAGGTAAGGTAATCCATTCGTATTAGGTTGGTTCTAGTCAATGTCCAATGCTGGACATAGGTATTTTTTCTGATTAGAATTAAAACATTTGAATCTGTTGTAACCTGGAGTTATTATAACTGCTGAAATTCTTGTCATACGGGTGCCTGAAAGAGTGCGGAGCAGGGCGATGCTCCTGCCGGAGAGCAGGGCTGAAATGCTCTGCTCTCTGTAAAATTTGTCGGGGGAAGACCTGCCTTAATTCTCCTACCCTAGAAATGACTGAGTCAGACGACTTCGACGACTCCCTTTGTAACGTGTTTTTCGAGGGGTTTTATGCAACTGGCATAAGTCAGTAGGAAGCCATTCTATATTTATTTACGCGGCAAATTGTTCAGCCAAGAGAATTTTTCATGTTAATTTATTATTATTATTAATTTATTATAATTATTATTAAGGTATTTTCGGAGCATTTTATAAAAATTATTAGCATTCAGATAGGTTTTCTATGTCTTAGAAAACGCTATCAAGCAAATTATTACGAACGACAATATCATAGAAAATTATGTGATTACGGAATTTTACGGAGTTTTCGTCAGTTAGGGTATATCGAGAGACGTGACTCACTGGGAATTCGAATACAAGCTGATTCCTGTCGAGAAGTATTACGCAAGGCTGGGTCGCAAGGTCTAGAAAAGGCGAATTGTTGGAACGGAAATCGACTTCTCCCTCTCGCGCGCCGAGTGTAATGAGGCAGAGGAGGGGAACTAGCGGCGTGCTCAGCCAATCACGGGAGACGACGTAAGCTAGATGTCGGTACCATGGTGGGGGAGCCAACGTGTGGATATATCGTTCGACGCGCCGTGAAACGAGGACTATCTGTGAAATACTTGACGAGTATGGATGCGCGTGCGAGTGGCTCCGATGTTCGGTGGAGTTAGGGACTATCTGTGTAGAACTTGCGGAGTACGGTTGCAAGTGCGTGTCGCTCCGATGTTCAGTGGAGTTGAAGACTAACTTTTGCAAAACTTAACCAGTGCGGTTGTACGAGTGTTTGGGTCCGAGGTACGGACCATAGAATTATCTAATCTACCAGAATATCATCAAATTCCGACGGAGATGACGACGTCCAGGAGACTGTGGGAAGCTCACGGCATCAGCAAGTACGAGGGAAATGCCTTGGCAATTTCCAGTGGTAAGCGCAAATGGCGCGGAAATACGCAATCTCTCATTTTTCTTTATTTTATATTTCATAATTCAGTAACTTCATAGCTTGGAAATAAGAGTAAAATCAATTTATCAGACTCCGTTTTCACGTAATTTTCTATCGGTAATATTCAAATCACAACGCTCCAATTTAAATTTTATACTTATTATTATTATTAATTTTGCTATACTTGTTTTATATAATAAATTCATTTCTTTTACAATGCAATCTTTGCTTTCAGTAGGTAGCATTAGATATAGACCAATTCCTTCTCCTGATACAATTGTTTGTTGGGTTAATGATCAAATCATACCACGATCTGAGTGAATAGATTCTTGACGGTGTTCTACCAGAGCTAGACGTTGTTAAATACAAATTTAGATTTCAGCATTGCATTGAGGTCTTGGCGCCCATTAAAACAACATAGCTTAGGCAAAGGTAAACAATTACATTTTCTCCCAACAGTGTGGGCTAGCGAAACTGTTACATTTGTACGCTCAACGTGTGGGCAGTCAAAAGGTTACACCTTCTACATCCAGATCCAAATACACAGGAGTCTCCGGAGCCCCAAGAAGAGCCGTATGAAGAACATGGGCCTTCCAAACGAATACTACTATCTCGCTGAGTGCAGGTAAGCCTAACATCACATATCTACCCTTTTGTTGTAATTTATTAATAAATAGTGGTAATTGACGTAAAGGGAAGAAGCCTGGAGATAGCCCAGGTATATGCCCCTCAAGTTGGATGTACAGCTCAAGAGAAGGAAGACTTTGAGGAGGAGCTACAACAGCAGTTGAATGGGCAGAGCATCATTGTCATGGGAGATTTGAATGCACATGTAGGAAGTGAAAGGCAAGGATATGAAAATGTATTGGGAGCAGAAGGATGGGGTAGCAGGAATGAAGAAGGGAGAAAGTTGCTGGATTTTTGCAAGAGAAACGGTTTAGTGGTAGGCAACTCCTGGTTCCGGAAGAAAGAAAGCCACAAGGTAACGTGGTACAGCAGTGATTTAACAAAGAAATCTTTGGTAGATTACATGCTGTACGACTGGGAAATGAAGAGAAGTGTAAGAGATATAAAGGTAATACCATCAGAGGCCTTAGATAGCGACCACAGAATACTTGTAATGAACCTGGGAGTTGTTAAGGATAGCAAGAGGACAGAATACCAGGAAAGGAGAATCAAAGTATGGCAACTCAAGTAAAAGGAAGTCGAGGAAGAGTTCCAGAAGATAGTAAGGGAAAGGATGCCAACAGACAATCCTAAAACAGGGGAAGAGGAATGGAAGCAATTCAAAAACACAATGGTGGAAGCTGCAGTGGCAGTATGTGGAAGAACAAGCAACAGAAAGCGGTGTAAAGAGACACCATGGTGGAATGAGAGAGTAAAAGAAGCTGTGGGAAGGAAGAACAAGGCTTTCAGAGTGTGGTTCCAGGAAAGAACAGATCTGACAAGGGAAGATTATAAGTTAAAGAAGAAAGAAGCAAAGAAGATTGTCACAGAGGAGAGGAAGAAGTGGATGGTTAGGTGGACAGAGATGATGGAGGAAGACAGCAGAGGAAATAAGAAAGTACTTTATGGGATGGTCAAAAGTAAGAGAAGAGGTCTGCGAGAGGATGTGGTAATGATGGACAAAAATGGAAATGAGGTACACAACAATGAGGCACTCAAGACAGTGTGGAAAGAGTACTTTGAGGATTTGCTGAATCCAAATGGTCATAGGGAGGAAGACAATGTATTAGAAGATGGAGAAGACAACACCGGAATGGAAAAAGACCTGACTTGGAGAGAACTGGAAATGGCTATAGACAAGATGAAAGGAGGAAGGGCACCAGGTGTGGATGAAGTGAGTGTTGAAATACATACATGGTTTATTTGCAAATGTGGACACTGTCCATGGTGGCAAATTACAATAAATACACAAAACAATTCACAACCACAAAAAATTTAGAAAATTAGGACTAATTAGAAAATAAGTAATAGTTGCTAAGAGAAGAAACCGGTAATCGTAAAAATAATCATTCTAATAACAGAAATAAACATAAAATACTAAACATTTACACTTTCTTTCATTGCTTCAACTTATGCACCGTTCATCACTGCCTCTTAATCTGGTGCTTTTTCACCAACTCCTTAAATTTATCAACATCAGAAGGCAAAGGGCTGAAAATGCCCCCTGGCAAACTGTTCCATTCTATTTCCCCCCTCCCAATGAACGAATATTTGCCCCAGTTACTTTTCCACTGACTTAATTTCAATTTACAACAATGACTGTATCTGCCCATATATGAACTTTCCTTTCCCAATCTCTCATGAATATCTTCCCATGCAATTTCCCCCTTATAAGCTAAGAAAATACCCCCTAGTCTTGCTCTTGAACGTCTATCAGCCAGACTTTCCCATCCCAAATCCTGTATCATCCTACTCACACTACTCGTCGATCTGTGGTCCTCCATTACATACCTGGCGGCCTTCCTTTGCACTCCTTCCAATTCCTTTATTAAATACATTTGGTATGGATCCCACACTCCCCCAGCATATTCCAGCAGAGGACGGACTAGGGACATGTATGCCCTTTCCCTAATCTCTCTGCCAGCGCCTTTAAAGACTCGCATAACCATATGTAGTGACTTGTATGCTTTCTTTACTATTTCCCTTATGTGCTTACCCCAGTGAAAATTCCCACCCCCCACAGTTACACCTAAATACCTACATTCGTCCCCAAATGCAACTTTACTTTCCCCCACTGAATATTCAAAAACAATATGATTCCTTTTGTTAACAAATCTCACTGCCTGACATTTCTTTGAATTTATCATCATATCACTTTTATCCGCCCAGCTTTGTAAGTCCGTCAAGTCCCTCTGCAATATGCCGCAGTCATCCGGGTGATCTATCCTCCTGTATACTACTATATCATCAGCAAATAATCTTATCTGGGATGATATTTTAACTCCTATGTCGTTTATGTAAATGAGAAATAGTAAAGGACCCAATTTACTCCCCTGAGGTACCCCCCTCCCCACCCTAGACTGTTCTGACACTGAACCACCAACCCTTACCCTCTGACTTCTCCCCTCCAAAAATGATCTCACCCATTGAACTACTCTCCTATCCAATCCTATAGCCTCCATTTTCCTTAACAGAATACCATGATTGACCCTATCAAAAGCCTTTGATAGGTCAACTGCAATGCAGTCAACTTGACCTCTGTTATCCAAGGCCTCACTGATATCCTGCTGAAAGCCTGCTAGCTGCGATTCACACGAAAATCCCTTTCTGAAACCATGCTGTTTATTTCCCAACCACCTACTACTCCCTAAGCATTCCCTTATGTATTCATTCATAATTCCCTCAAAAATTTTGCATATAATACATGTTAGACTGACAGGTCTGTAGCTATCACTATCCCCCCTTCCCCCTCTCCCTTTATATACCGGAACTACCAGAGCCTGTTTCCAGTCCTCAGGCACTACCCCATTATTTAGACAAAAGTCAAACAGAAATCTTAAATAGGCACAATGTTCCATCCCATAACCTTTAACAATTCCCCATTTATCCCATCTACCCCGGCTGATTTTCTTGACCCTAATCCCCGTATTGCATTATAGATATCCTTATTTACATAGCTTAATTTCTTACCCTCCTCAATACCCTGCTCTCCTCCCTGATCCACATTTCCCTCCCCTGTAATTCCTACCACCTTACCATATACCTTATTAAATGCCTCAGCCTTCTGCCCATCTTCCACCAGCAGCGTTCCATCTTCTCCCTCGATATCAGGTATGCGGCCTTGAACCCCTCTTACTCTCCTGAAATAGACATACATATTCCTCCACCGTTCCTTGAAAGTCGTCCCCCCGCCAACTAGCCTACCCATAAAATGTTTCTTTGCTACTATCTTAGCCCTAACCAGTTCCCTCCTCAACCTATTTAATTCTATTCGGTGGCCTATCCCCTTCCTAATCTTATTGCTTTCTAATCTACATTTCTTCTTTAATCTTCTTACCTCCTTATTGTAATAAAGTGGATCAGTAGTCGCCCCTACTTTTTTAAATGGCACATGTAATTTTTCACAATCCAGAATTATTGTTTTCAAACCAGCCCACAGTCTATCTACATCTAGTCCCCTCTCTATCCACTGATTGAAATTTCCAGCTAAGTAACTACCAATCATTTCCTTATTAGCTTTGTAGTACTGTTTCACCAATCTTGTCTCCCTCTTGACCTGCCTCTCAATGCTCAACTTTACCTCTACTAAAACAGCCTTGTGGTCACATATCCCTTCAATTATCTCTGATTTGACCCAAATATCCTCAGGCTTTATCAAAAACACATCCAATAAGCTGTTCCCCCTAGTGCATCCCTCAATAACTTGAACAAAGCCCCCCTCCCATATGATTTTGTTGGCCAGCGATTGGTAATGTTCTTGAGAGTCAGCCCTACCCTCCCAGTCCACTCCTGGCATATTAAAATCACCCCCTACAATTATATTTCTTCCTGCCCTGTCAGCCTCCATAGCATAATTTACTAAAGTTGTTCCTAAATTGACATCCCTTTCCCCCCTTCCTGTTCTATTTACACCCAAAATGTCTACCATATCTTTAAAACCAACCCTAACCCCCCAGAATCTCATTTTCCTCATCCGTAAAAACTAGGCGACTCCTAAATATATCCTTAACTAATATAAAAACCCCACCCCCCGTGCTTCCCCTATCCCTCCTGTATATCCTATAACCCATAGGAAATACCTCTCCTTCGACAACATTATCCACTAGCCATGACTCAACACCGATTATAACATCTGGATCATATATTTCCACCATGGTTCCAAATGTTATGCCTTTTCTGACTACACTACGACAGTTTACCAGAAGGCATCTCAATCCTCCTTCATATTCTTCACAAAAATGAGATTGCTCACCTCTTACATACCTAATCTGTTTTTTTGCAAGCTCTTTACTATTCGTTCAAAGAGTTGCCCTAATTTTACAGAGCCCCTTCTATTTAAATGTAGGCCATCCCACCCCAAGTCACAGTCTTGAACCCATACCCCTGAATTAACAAATATCGCCCCCTCTTCTCCACACACCCAGTCAAGTACCCCATTCACTCCATCAATATATCGTGGATCTACATCCCTTCTATGCAGTATGCCGCTTACAATAATGGACGTTTCAGGATATTTCCTCCTACATGTCCTGATCAAATTTGTCATGTCATTTCCAATTGTGTCTGGCGTACCACTGCTTCTAACATCGTTTGTGCCTACATGAATGACCATCGATGCTACATTACGTTCTCCGTCCATGGATTCCACTTGCTTTCTGAGCTGCCCCGTACGTATTCCAGGGAAACAAATTACGTCGGCCTTTTCTACTCGAAGCCGTCTGATTATCGAGTCTCCAACAATGATCGATACAGGTCCCTCTTCTGTTCGCCCGCAATGGGCGTTTGATACAACCGCATCACCAGCTTCATGAACCTTCTTCGACCGCCGTTCATTCATGTTCTCTGCCTGCCGAGTACGTCCGATTACCTGCTCAGTCAGATGGTTAACGCCCCTGTCCACAGGAATATGAACTACACTCTCCGGCGCTTGTAGCCGTTCACCTATTTTGTTGGACCCTTCCTGAAAGCACCCATCAGATGCTGCCCTCTGCACGTCAAGCACTGAACTTAAATTTAAATGTGACGATTCATATTTCGCTATTACTTCACTCATGTATTTATTTTCCTGTTTCACACGCTCTAACTCTGCCACTACATTGTCAAACTCCAATTTGAACAGCCTAAGAACCTCGTCCCGACTTTCAATTTCCTTATTCAATGCTTTGCACTCACCACACTTAAAAACATCAGGCATGGCTGCCAGGTTCTGAACGTTATTCACTTCGACAACCTTAGCGGACGATCTTGTCGTAATTTGCCCGGTATTCTTCACTCGAAGATCACAGTTCCCGCAATTGACACCATTCGGGTAGATTTTTTTACACTTCCTGCACAATAAACTATGAATTTTCGACTCACTAACCGCACATCGCTCTTGACCGTTCACTCCGCTCGCCATCTTCAGGCTAAGTTTTCAACATATGGACCAATTTGCTGCGGCATTTTACTGCGATGGCTACTGTAGACTATTCCCTGCCGGATGTTATTGGGCGAAGAAGCTTTTGTGTCCAGCAACGCAACACAAACAACAACAACAACAACAACAGATATAGAGTGTGTTTCTATCTCCCAAAATTTTAATAATGGCACCCCGTGGCGTTAACGAACAGCTGATTCCTCACCTCAAGTTAAAAAGGTGAAGGCAGCAGGGGAGGTTGGGAAACAGTGGCTGTACCGTGTGATGAGGGTGATATGGAAGGAGAAAAAGACCCCAGAAGATTGGAAGAAAGGATTAATTGTCCCAATATTTAAGAAGGGAAGCAGAAAGGAGTGCAGAAATTACAGGGGAGTCACACTCATACCACACTGTGCCAAGATATATGAAAAGATATTAGAAAGTAGAATACGAGCCAAAGTGGAGAGAAAATTGAGAGAGGAGCAGTATGGATTCAGACCTGGGAGATCAACAGTGGATCTCATATTTTCAGTGAGACAGCTCCAGGAACACCACTACGAATTTGGAGAGGATCTGCTGATGGCCTTCCTGGACATCGAAAAGGCCTCTGATAGTGTGTGTAGGGAGAAGGTTTGGAAAGCAATGGAAAACATGGGAGTGGAAAAAGAGACTGTAGGCAGAGTGAAGGAGATGTATTGTGGAAGTGTGAGTTGTGTGAAAGTTGGAGGGGAAAGAACAGACTGGTTCAGACAAATGAGTGGCCTGAAACAGGGTAGTGCGCTGTCACCCCTTCTCTTTATTGTGGTTATGGACGAGGTAATGACACGGATGGCAGGAAAGATAGGAGAAGATAAGATGAAAGCAATGGTGTTTGCAGATGATCTCATGGTCTGGGGAAACAAGGAGGAGGAAATTCAGGAGCAACTGAAGGCTTGGGAAGAAACAGTGGGAGAGTACGGATGGAAGTTCAACATCAGTAAATGTGAGATCCTGTTAACGACCAGGAAAAAGGACAGACCAATGAGTGGGATAACACTTGGAGGTGGACAGCTGAAGAAGGTGGAAAGACTCAAGTACTTGGGAAGTATAGTGGAGGAAAATGGGAGAAATGACAAAGAGATTACGGAACGTGGCAGACAGGCAGAAGCATTTCTGAGAAGCATTAGGAGCTTAGTGTGGAATAAAGATGTCCCACAAAAAAGCAAGGAAGTGTTATACAGAAGCTACTATATCCCGATACTGACCTATGCTTCAGAAACGTGGACAATGAAGAAAAGAGACATAAGCAGAATACAGGCAGGTGAAATGAAGTTCCTGCGAAGTAGGATCGGAGTAACAAGAAGAGACAGGGTGAGGAATGAAAAGGTCAGGGAAATGGTGAAAGAGGAGCCCCTGCAAGGTAGGATTGAGACATCAAGACTGAGGTGGTATGGACACTTAAAGAGAATGGATGAGAAGAAGATTCCCAAGAGGATACATGAGATGCAGATGCAGAAGAAACGACCAAGGGGAAGACCAAGAGATAGATGGCTGAAAGGAGTGGAGGAATGTGTCAAGAAGAGAGGCGAGGACTGGACCAGAGTGACAGCGGAGAGGTGGTGGGAAGAAAGAACTAAGTGGCGAGGCTTATGTTCCAAACAGACCCAGCCTGGGGCTGGAAACTGTACAAGATGATGATGATGATGATGATGATGATGGTAATTGACGTGTTGCGTGTTTCTGTCGCAGGTGTTAGCTGAGGCCCCTCCATCACTTCGCCACTGTGACATCAATATTGATAAGAAATTACTCATTATCATAAATTGTATTCAATTTCATTTTGCATGAAACAGAATTTTCCACTGATTGATGTCTTCCTTATCCTTAAAAAAAAAGTCCTACAATTCGTCAGGCTACATTTTTTGGAAAACCCAATTTCCTATTGGTCTTATAGCGTTTTGATAATGCTTAAATTAAAGAGCTAAATAACTGCTCTACAACTTTACGTTTGATGACTTTCCTCGTAGAATGAGTATTTTAGACGGTAATTTGTTCAAAAGACTAGCTTACTACAAATTTCGAACATTTTGGAAAAAATTGCCCATTTTCGAAGTGTTGTATCTCGAGACCTATAAGATATACAGAGCTGGAGTTGCACTCAAATTGTCGGTAATTGTGTCTTCTTTAAAAGTGTAATGGTGACTGTGCCATAGACTGCATATTTTGGAAGTTGTAAGCCAGAAACCGAAAAATGTCTGAAAATTTCGAAGTTTTTCGAGCACCACGAAGTTAGCACAGGTCTTTTGAGGTTGCAAACTTGGTTTTACACTATTGGTATCTATCCTAACAACATCCCAAAAAATCAGAACCTTGCAATTTTTTGCGACCTAGAAGGTCTTAGATGACTGGCCTATTACTGTATGTAATGTTTATAGCTTAGTTAATATCACACAGTTGCCACTTTAATTCTAGTATTTAAGTTTTCATAGTATTTAAGTTTGGTAGGTTACAAATAATATATGTAAGTTATGTGTATTTATGGAAATTGCATTGTGTGTGGTTAAGTGTAAGAGAGGGCCAAGAGTTCTAACTGCCGTAATAAAGGCACCAATAAATAAATAAATAACTACATGGGGCTGATGAGCAAAATGTTCCAAGCCCCTCAAATAAATTATCGTAACAACAACTTGTTTATCAGAATGTATATTCTGGCTTTCATAATTCTGGTCTGAGAGTTGGAATTGGGTACATTCGTATTCATGAGGCAAAATTGAGAAGTGATGGGTTTGATTCCCACCCCAGCTGTCCTAGAAGTGATTTTGCATGGTTTCCCACTTCTACTCCAGGCAAATGGTTCCTAACTTAAGCCTATTGCTGCCTCAGTTACAAATACACACACTACTCTAGCCATCACAGGTTATCAGACAAATTATACACACATACCCAATTACACAGGGCCACATGACAACAATGTCATAAGTTGATATTTATTCAATTAATTCCAAAGAGCCATAGACTCGTACAGAGGAATTGTACAGTAATATGTGTGTTTACACACCAGGAAGAAAATTCTGAAGGTAACACAAATTGATGAATAAGGGCATAGGCCTATTAGTAAAGTTGATACTATATCTAAGATGGTTTAGACCAAGGTCTCTTAAAATGATAAGCACAGGATTTTTAAGCTTATTTGATGTATTACGATGCATCGAATTTTTCCCACAATACTTTCGTAGTTTTCCTCTTAAATACTGACAAAGTTGGTGCACTTTTTACTTCATCGGGAAGTTTATTATATGACTGTGATGCAGAGAACTTGAAACTATTTCTACCGTATTTAGAAGAGTGAATGATATATAAGGCTACGTCCTTCGCATGCCTAGTTCCATAAGAATGATTGTCCGAGTTCAAGATGTAGGGAGAGCTATAGAGTATTGTGTTGTGTTTAATTTTGTATATTAGCATAGCTGCTCGGAGATCTGCACTTATGCTGAGAGGTAGAATTTTACTTCTGATGTACAGATCTTTTACTGGAGTGCAGTAAGGAAGGTTAAATATGTTTCTAATAGCCCTATTCTGAATAGTCATTAAATCATTCAGTGTGGATTTCCTGCAGTGAGCCCAAATAACATTTAAATATTGGAGCTTGCTATGTACAAGTGAATAGTAGATTTGTTTTACAAGGTTTAGGGGAATAAGATACCGAAGTTTCCTTAGGATCCCTACTATAGGTGAGAGTTTCTTAGCAATTCGTTCAACGTGTTCAATCCAGGTCAGGTGTTTGTCGATGATTAGACCTAAATACTTTGCCTGATTAACCTCTTTTATTTCAATATTATTTATATATATTTTGTCATGTGTGATTTCTTTCATGCTTTGTTTTGAAATTACCATGTAATTGGTCTTCTGTAGGTTCATTGTTAATTTATTGGCCTGGAACCATTGTGAGAGAGTATTTATATCTTGTTGCACATTTTGTATGATTTCAATTATGTCTTTCCCAGTGTAGAAGATATTTGTATCATCTGCATACAATTTGATATGCCCTCTCAAATTACATTCCACAATATCATTTATATAAATTAAGAATAATGTAGGTCCAAGTATAGATCCTTGTGGAACTCCATGAGTTATATATTTTCCTGAACTTATGCATTTATTCAAAGCTACATGCTGCTTTCTTCCAATAAGGTAGCTTTGGAACCAAAAGTGCTTTACCTCGGACACCAGCATTTTCTAATTTTGATAACAGTATTTTATGATCTACTGTATCAAAGGCTTTTGTGAGATCAATAAATAACCCAACTGCCATATTATTTTTATCAATAGTTTCTTGTAGCATTGTTATTAGGTCAATAGTTGCTGCCTCAGTACTAGAATTTTCCCTGAATCCATATTGCATATTATGAAAGAATGTATTCTTGTTCAGAAATGAAAGCAATCTTGTTTTTACCACTTCTTCCATAATTTTTGAAACTACCGATAAAATAGAAACAGGTCTATAATTATTTGGATTTCTTTTGTCACCACCCTTAAATATAGGAACTACTTTGGCCACTTTTAAGTCATCTGGTATCATGCCAGTAACTAAGGACTCATTAATAATTTCAACCAAGATTTTAATAAATGATTGTATATTGTTTTTAATGAAATTTGTCTTGATCCTATCTAATCCACAGCTCTTTTTATTCTTTAAATTTGTGATGATGGACTTGACCTCTGCTTCATCTGTCGGATATAAGTAGAGAGAATTTGACTGATTGTGGTCCTTACTGAGGATTTCCTTCTGTTCAGGAATTGCTTTTGCTAGACTTCCAGCAATGTTTGTGAAGAACAAGTTAAATGATTCACATAGTTCTTGATTGTCTGTGATAATTTTGTTGTCTATTTCAAGTGAAGTGCATGTCTCAACTGTTGGTTTTTTGTTGTGTATGATTTCTTTGATAGTCTCCCAAGTTTTATTAGAATTGTTTCCATATGTTCTGAATTTATCTGAGTAGTAATTTGACTTTAGTCTTCTTTTTAAGTTTGTTACATTATTCCGGCATCTACAGTATTCTTGGTTCATATCATTATTATTTCTGTGAAGGGGATTTTTGAGCTTTGCATGCAGAGTGTCTCGTTGTTTTATAAGTGTAAGGAGTTCAGCTGTGACCCATGGTAAGTTAGTAGTCTGTCTGTTATTGTTAGTATTGTTTGTTATTTTTCTTTGGCTATGCCTGTTCCTTAGATTCAATTGTTTGATGAAAGAGTTATATAGAGAGTTAACAGTACTATCTGCATCATTATGGGAATCTGAATTTATAGATATATTAGTTTCAGGAGTGTGTTGCCTATCCCAAGAGTCCTCGTGTGTTGTTGATTTTGTCGGCTTATGTGACAGAGTGTACGTGCTATAATTGGTCTTGGAAATATCAAGAATTAATATACTGTGATCACTAATATCATTGCTGACATTTGATATTTTATAACTTAATTCTGAATTGTTTAGTGACACGTGGTCTATTAAGGTATCTGCAGTGTCACAAAGTCGTGTAGCATATTTAGTGTTGCATTGTTTAAAACCATAGCATGCTATTAAATTTAGATATTTCCTTCTTAATTGATCATCAGCTAGGATATCAATGTTGGTATCTCCGAGGAAGATGCATAATTTATTGTTTATCTGGCTAAGAAAACTTTCAAATGAATCGATGACAGCAGCAACTGTTTTTCATGAATATGTTATTCATTTATGTTGAGAGGAAGGATACAAAAAGGGTGTTCAATCATTCAATTGAGGTGTAGGGCAAAAGTAATCGTTTACTAAGTTGTTTAACAAGTCTTTATTTTATAAAAAACATGAACATATAAGGGATGAAGATATAAAATAAGGCATAAATTATGGATTATCCTATACAAGATTCTGGCTGGCTTGGTACAAAGGAAGAAATAACACAGGTGATCATCCCACAGCAAAGTCACGAAAAACAAAACGATTTAGCAAGAATGATGATTATCAATTTACTGATGTCTAATGCTACATCTCTGTTAGTCTATTTGTAGTTTACGAAAGGACCCATCCATTCCAAAGATGTCAGGGTCAAGTGAATTCTTTCCTGGCCGCTTGCTTTCGTCTGCATGTACATGGTCCTCTTTCAGGAACCAGTCACGGTAACTGACTATCTTAGCACTCCAACCATCTGAAACAGAGTAGCACATCTTTTGAAATTGGTATTTTGGCTTTTGAATTATGGTCTAGGTTACTATTCAGATCACAACATTATTATCTGAAATATTTTTCTCATGCTTGAGAACAGTTCTCCCCATTTTCTGTATTATTCTATACTAATAATTTTATAAAAGTCTAGTGATGTCTATCAGTCTGTCTGTCTGTCTTTTACTCTTTGACACAAAAATTACTCAACCAAATTTGCATGAACATAGTTTATATACCAGGGAAAAACATAGGGACTATTGCTGTTTCAAAATGTTTCACCATTTCAGTATGGTGACAAAAGTTATGTTTCATTTCAGTAGTAGATTCTACCGTGTCCGCTCGGCGAACAGGTATCCATGCCGGGTTGTATACATTCACCCTTGCCCACGCGCCTTGCTGCTAAATTGTGCTTTTGATTTAGAATTAATTCACTCAGGTTAGAACAATAAAAGTGTTTGAAGCGTAAGATACACACACAATTATATATATATTTACCCGTACAAAGGACAGATAAGCCAACTAGTATGAAGTATAAAGCAAAAGGTACAAAATTGGTTGTGAAGAAGAGTTTACCACTCCACAATAGGTAGCTTACCTGGAGATCTTGGCTTGCAGATGTCTCTCATTAGTTACCATTGATCTAAGCTGTAACTTTCCTAAATTGCAGAGCTCTCTAATAAATATTCAAATGGGAAAGCTAACAAGAGACCATATAATGCAAACAGGAGAAAACAGATGGAAAGATGAAGGGTGTTCTGAAAATTTTGGGCAATAGCAAGATAAGTAGCTGTTCTCTACCTGTTTTCTCTTATGCTTGCAGAGATCTTTGATCTACGATCAAACTACATGCTTAAAGCTGAGGGGCTATTAGACCCTGTGCAGTAGAGAAACTGGGCTCTTTTTTATCATCAGTATTATTATTATTATTAATGGCGGCAACGGCGCATCATACCCATCGTCCTCGATATTCATCCATTCTACTGTAGCATATGCAGTACACATACAGTGATATAGGACACATCAAAATAATCAAACTTTGATAATAGACAATGATGTAATATATCTCTAATAAGTCTAGGATATCAGACTAAAACCTAACTCCAACTAATAATGCACTAGGGTCTGAAGAGCATCGAGATTTGATCAACAGTTGGTCTACATTTGCATTTATTGGTGAGAATGTAATGTTCTCGACGGGAATTATGACAGGAATCATATATCCTCCTCACAAACCTCCATCACCCGTGGTAGGTTTACCAATTTAAGGGTTAATCTATCAAATTTATTATATTTGAAATGTTCTAAAAGCCATAGTGAGGTTCTATACTGATATTGGTAGCAAAATATATAGTATAATTTCCTACCCTGGCAATGGAGCACATCCTTAAAAACAGTTGTGTCATCCCCCCAAGGGCTCACAACTTGTGGGGCATGGGCTGGCAACCACGGGACCCCAGCTGAGTCCGGCATTGCTTCCACTTACTTGTGCCGGGCTCCTCTCCGTCTTCTTTCCAGTCGACCTCTCTTGGTCAACTCTTGTTCTCTTCCGACCACGACGGTATTAGGGTATCTGAGGTCTAGGGAGTCTCTTCCTTTCCCGCCTTAAAATGCCCTTCTCTCATTTTTCCTGATCACTCCTTCATCTAGGGATAAACCTTCTTTTCTTTTCATTACATTTCCTTTTCTCTTTAAGATTCCCGCACTGTTTTGAGATATTGGCTCCCCGTGTATCTAAATTACCTTTAGTGAATTTTTAGAATCTACACTACATTTTGTAAGTTTTTTCAATCTAAATTGCATTTTGTAAGTATTTTCAATCTAAATTGCATTTTGCGAGAAGTTTCAACCTCATTGCATTTTGTAAGGATTGACAATCTCAATTGCATTTTGTAAGTCTTTTGGAGTGGGGGCTGTCATATTGTAAGAATTTTGAATCTAAATTACATTTTGTAAGTATTTTCAACCTTAACCGCATTTTGCAAGTATTTTCAATCTAAATTACATTTTGTGAGTATTAAGAATCTAAATTGCACTTTGTGAGTATTAAGAATCTAAATTGCACTTTGTCAATTATTTTTTACTCTAACCTGCATTTTGTACGTATTCTCAATCTAAATTACATTTTGTGTGTATTTTCAATCCTTTGTCGGTATTTTCAATCTCCGTTAGTTTTCGTTATGGTTTCCGTCTCATTGTCATTTTCGTTTACACCCAGACCATAACCCAGATGTTAGGCCCCTTAAAACTACAATTATCATCATTATCATCAGTTGTGTCATCTGAGCAAACAGGCCTTCACAGATCCCTGATTTGAATCACATCTAGTTTGGTTGGTTCCTCAGTTTAGGGGCTGCGACAACGCGGTCACATAGCCCCGTGTACATTGGGTGTGTGTAGAATCTGTCTGATAACCGGTGTTAATTGTGATGGCTGTATTAGTGTGTGTGTTATCTGTTCTTAATTCAAGTAAGGACTGTAGACATTCAATTTTCAAGTAGTTCTTACTTTTGCTATGAAACGCCACCATCAACGACAACTAGTTTCACACCTAATTCATATGGGACATATGGCCATTTTCACAGTTTCTTAACCCAACTGACAATCAACAGAATATTTTTATTGTCATGATATTGCTTTTGTGAGAAGGGCATACCCACAAGTGATGGTAGATACGAGGCACGTCCAGAAAGTAAGTTCCGTTTGGTAATAAAATTAAATTGTGTACAGATACAGAAAAATTATTTATTGCACAACATTCTACACCTCTTAAACTACTTTTCCACAAAACTGCCGAACTTTTGCAGGCATTTGTCATAGCGTGGCACAAGTATTTGGATATCTTCTTCATAGAAGTTTGCCGCCGACCCGTAAACGAGAGTGAAGACTCCCCTGTAAGATATCCTACCGTTTGGCCACAACTGTTAGGCAAATTGCGTGCTTACCAGGAGAACTGCGTATGTTTAGGAGTTCTCCTGACCACATACGCAATTTGCCTAACAGTGGTGGCCAAACAGTAGGATATCTTACAGGGGAGTCTTCACTCTCGTTTACGGGTCGGCGGCAAACTTCTATGAAGAAGGTATCCAAAAACTTGTGCCACGCTATGACAAATGCCTGCAAAAGTTCGGCAGTTATGTGGAAAAGTAGTTTAAGAGGTGTAGAATGTTGTGCAATAAATAATTTTTCTGTATCTATACACAATTTAATTTTATTACCAAACGGAACTTACTTTCTGGACGTGCCTCGTATAATCTCACCTTTGACTCAAAAGAGGAGGCAATGCAACAAAAAGCCATTTTTCATGCCCTTTTGGTTCAGCCTTGATGTTTGTTTATTTATTCAATTACATGCAGGCCCGACGAGAGGGAGGGGCAAACGGGGCTGTAGCCCTGGGGCCCGGTCTTGCTGAGGGGCCCGCGATAGTAGGAAAACCCAGAGTAGACACTTTTACGTATTTGCCAACAACTTTGACATTTTATGATATTCAGTGTTTCTGAATCAATTATGCTACAAAATACTATCAAGAGAACATTTAAATAACCATTATCTTCACATTTTCGCGGCCAGATAAATAATGTAGCAAAGTTTTCACTGTTTATAGGGATGAAAGTTTTTAAATAACATTTCAACTCGACCTAGTAACTGCTAGGCTACATTAATGTACCTTCGCAAAGTTCGAATTATAGTAGGCTACATGAAAATGAAAATCCACAGCCTGCTTCCAGTCTCCGACCGGGTCAGGAATGGAATGAATGACGCCCCCATCTAGCGGCGAGATATGAACTGTGCCGGCTGCCGAGGCCTGACGCACTCCTCTGGGGCAATGATTAAATGCATGATGGATGAAATGAAATGATAGTGGAGAGTGTTGCTGGAATGAAATTGTGACAGGGAAAACCGGAGTACCCGGAGAAAAGCCTGTCTGCCTCCGCTTTGTCCAGCACAGATCTCACATGGAGTGACCGGGATTTGAACCATGGACCCAGCGGTGAGAGGCCAGCGTGCTACCGCCTAAGCCACGGAGGCTTGCAGTAGGCTACATAATATCTTGAAAGGCGTTGAACTTGTTCTTGTGAAAATTTTTGGTCAGATACAACAGGAACAACATTGCCTCCCTCGCGGGAGGCCACGGAACACTTTCATGAGATCTTTCCTAGATAGCTCTGGCCTACGAAGTTATGAAATGATCAAAAGGACAGCACAAGACCGAACAACGTGGAAAAGACTCATTGTAGGGGCAGACCAGTCGCTTGACTGAAAAACATGATGATGATGACGTTCCAAAAAAGAGTAAATTTAAAAAAATATACAAAGTTTTCTAGGGGGCTTTAAAAATAAATAAAAAAGCACATTTGGTATTTAGGCTAAACGGGACGACAAATACGGAGGGGGCCCGTAAGTGATAGCCCTAGGGCCCGTACTCGCTCTCCACGGCCCTGATTACATGCATATCAACACAATGTGTACTGGCCTTAGAAATATATATTGTGAAGTCTGCATTGTTTGAACCTTTCATTGAGATATTTCTTACGCATCAATTTACTAGCCTACAGGCATAACCACAAAGTTAGGTACCATACCCTGAAACAACAGTCACTTTCATAAATACAGTAGGTACTGTATTATTCCAATACTCACCAGACATTTCTTTCAAAGGAGGTAAAGTGCCCCCATAGTCTTCCGGTAGCACATCTTTGGAGAAATAGTCCCGTAACGTTTCATAACTTTTGTGGATACATATCTGCAATGGGAGGTAATAGTTATGGTACCTTTAAGGATCAGGAAACATAAATACATTGAAAAGGATTATGATTTTCATAATATCATTTAACATAGTCAAGTGTTTTTGAAGTAGAAATATAGAACTAATAGAAGATCCCTCTCAAACTTTTCAGTTGGCCAATATGTTAAATTAGATTGTCCAAGTTGCCTTGAGTGAGTATTATAAAGTCACCACATGAAAATGAAAATCCACAGCCTGCTTCCAATCGACCGACCAGGTCAGGGAATGGAATGATTGAAGCCCCCATCTAGTGATGAGGATATGAACTGTGCCGGCTGCCGAAGCCTGTCGCACTCCCCTGGGGCAATGATTAAATGAATGACAGATGAAATGAAATGATAGTGGAGAGTGTTGCTGGAATGAAATTGTGACAGGGAAGACTGGAGTACCCGGAGAAAAACCTGTCTGCCTCCGCTTTGTCGAGCACAAATCTCACATGGAGTGACCACGGACCCAGCGGTGAGAGGCCGGCGTGCTGCCTCCTAAGCCACGGAGGCCCTATTAAGTCACCACATAAAAGTTTAAAATAGAAAGTCGCTTGAATTTACTCATAAAGCACATAAAACATGAGTCAAAATATACCTGCAACAAATAAAAACATGAATGTTGAATTAAGATGGCTATCGATCAGTTGTAACAGACTATAATTGCATACCATTGCTATTTGAGCAAAAACTTCTGAATACATTTCTATGGTGGATGTCTTTGATAGGTTGGTTCCTCAGTTTAGGTGCTGCGACAACGCAGTCATGTAGCCCCGTGTACTTTGTGTGTGGGTAGAATCTGTCTGATAACCGGTGTTAATTGTGATGGCTGTATTAGTGTGTGTTATCTGTTTTTAATTCAAGTAAGGACTGCATACATTCGATTCTCAAGTAGTTCCAACTTTTGCTACCAAACGCCACTGTCAACGACCAACTAGTTCTGAACAATGTTACCAGATGCTGCTGCAGTCGGCTCCTGGCGATGAACGTTGGAACCTAAGAGCGTTAGTCAAAGATAACCTATAATTTAGCTTCACACAGGTGTAATTAGTGGAAGGTTCTTTATCATGCCATAAATCTATGACATGGGACCGCCGGCTTTACTTCCCCTCCAAAGGAAGGCATACTGAGGGATTTTTAACGCTCTTAAAAAATGCGACGACTTTGGCCGGGTTTGAACCCGCGACCTTGGGCATAGAAGCTCAGCATGCTACCAACTATGCCACCGAAGCTGCTGGCTTAGATAAAAGTCCTCAGTTTGAACAATGGGGTCTAATCAAATTTATTTAAAAGTCTCAAGTACTGAGTTATAAACACAGAGATTCCTATTACAGAGTTTTACTTTCAGATTACTGTATCAATGAGAAGAGAGCTTGACTGCTTGCAAGAGAGCAGAGAAATGATCTAGTCCTTCAGATGCTTGAATGAGAGGGAGAGGAGGGTGTGGTAAAGAATATACTGTATGCATAGACTGAGACGATTGCCCCCAAAAAGCCACTAATAATACAAAAATAAAAAAGCAGTGACTTACCAGGTAAAAACGCCTTGGAGAAATACAAAAGTATAACATCTTTCAGTACGGTACAATATTTACTGATGATTCTTCATTGGTGGAGAAAAGATGAAGATAATTCTGATGTATGGTATGTGTTATTCCTATAGCAGATGGTGGAGAAATCTCATCATCACTCTGGTGTCCCAGTAGAGCTTAAGTCTTAAGAACTTGCTGGGCAGCATCCAGTTTATACAGTGAGGGCCTTCCCTAAAGAACGGAGGTTTGCTTTCCCACGAGATGGGCAGAGAGTGATTAGCACTTAGCGATAACACAACAGCACGACGGAAAGTCCCGAATGCTAGCATTGCATTTATTACACACACAGCTGGAAAGATACGTTAGTTGAGAGAGTTAATACTTGTGGTGAAGTACTGTGGGATGTCGCATATCCCATGACGGCTCTTCGCACCATCCTTGATGGCACAATAATAAGCCGAGGACTATGCCCTGCCCAGTCCCCCATTTGTCTGTGTACGATGTTTAATCGTGGGGAACCTCAAACAAAAGGTATGCAGAAACAATTCACGTGCTCTGGAGGCTCTCAAGAACAAAATAACTCCACTGATACGAAATATCAGTCAGGTTGAATTACAGCTAGTGTACCAAAACTTCCTATGTCGGTGCAACGCGTGTCTAGATAAAGAAGGACAGCATTTCCAGCAACTACTGTGAAATTCATGTTAGTAAATATGATTATCAAATACGTTAAAAAGTGTAAATGTGTTGAGCTAGTTGGGCACTACGCTGCTGCTAACACCAGTGCCTTGCTCGACAGGTGGCTACACACAGTGACCCACCCGTCACGCGGTGCATCTGAGGCTCCGTTCTATAGGGTTGGTCCTGAGAGTTCTGGCCAGCCGTGGTTGAAGAACGAGAACTGGATTGTTTGAGTGGTGAGGCTAAAGACAGAACCTTAGTGATTTCTTCCCAGTGACCTTGACTCTAGCAGAGGCTGGAGCTTTCTTGGAGTCTTTGTCTTTGTGCTCGTGAAAATGCTGTACAATACTCTGTTGACCTTTGGTGTCCTTTCGCAAATTCTCCCCCCTTGGGGTTTTCGGGAGCATCCTCCGATGGTACAAGGATTTTTCAGCGGGCCACGCATACGGCTAGAAGAGGTGAACTATAGACTGGCTGCTGACAGCCTCCTCCTTACTGTATATCGTTGCTTTTAAGGGGCCTAACATCTGGGTTATCAGCCCCTATGTATCCAGTTTAAGGCAAATGATCCTCATCCACAGCAGTGTTCGGTGTTTGACATATTGTGCAATCACTGGATTTATACAGGGTGGGTGGGGTATGACTAGTCAGCCGAGAACATATGATTCTACATATTATCAAGAAGTGGCTCAATGACATAAAATCGTATTGTAAAAGGTGCTTGGTTTAGCAGAAAGAAATTGGTTTAGTTACATTATTTAAACATGTCTAACTGACTAATCATACAACCTATTACTGTGTATTTGCTCTGTGTTGTGCACCATACCAAAATAAAGGAATGAAGTCCAGAGTGGATCTGTGTATGGTGAGTGGTTCTCCCAAAAATAAATGCTACTGCAATCACTTTGTGGGAGGTCGCTCTGTAATCAGTCTGGCAACAGTGAAACAAAAGAGACAAGAGCTTGAGAGGATGGGATAAAAATGTTGTTGGACGCGTTTCTTCCCCATCCAAGAGACCAGGCTTCACTTACGACCTTCGCCTGAATATAGGGCTTCTGTTACATATTATATTGTTTATGTTCTCAGCTTTGTTCATAATGATCAGACCTAACTTTGCCTCTTCATCAGGAATATCCATCTGCTATTGTACCGATTAGTACCAATGATCATTCTTGGTACTACATATCTGTTTCAGTGACCAGTGTCCACTTAATTATCGCTCCCAAACAAAAGAGTTGGTTTGAAACTGAACAATGAGAGGATACTTTTGTTTTGCCAACCACCACAAATTTGTAGAAATTGCAGCCCAACAACAGGGCTAATAAAAATTCACTAACTACAGCTATTTCCTGCAAGAAAGAGTGATGGCATAATTAAGTCATATTGGAACATGTTGCATCACTCACTACGGTAACTGACATTCTCTCCTTTGTGATTTTTTCTTTGCTCGGGATAGAAGGCTGGTATGGATCTAGCTATTATAAAAGAAAAATAGGGAAGCTAATTAGAAGCTCATCAGCATTAAAAAGAACGTTCAAATGCCAATATACTTACCCTTTCCACTATTTTCTCTTTGAGGAATGGTTTGAAAAGGGACATCATCTTCTCCGCAAATACAGGTGGATTGACGATGTGTATCTGTTTCAACCTCGTCATGAAGACATTCTAAACATAAATGTTAAAGGTAAATAAGGTTAGATGAATATGAATGAAGTGTAGTATATTTAAGAGGACTGTCCCACTGCATCAGAAGCCGAAATTTTGAAAAACTAAATAGGCCTACATTAATAACAATAAGTTACTTACTGAGATTTATATGGGAGTGTATGATATAGGAACATAAACTAAAGCACTTAATACAAGTGTGAAGTTTTATGTTGCACATATGTGTATATTTGCAACACTGTTGCATACTTCATTGTTTTTAATATATTGTGCATATAGTAGTTGAGATATCTCTAAATAGTATAAAACCAAGTCCCTGATTCTTGAATGTAACAGATAATTTCGAGAACCAGCACCAAAATATTGAGTCGTGTCAAGTTAAGACTTCAGAGAAGAGTATACTGTATGTGTTTGGGGTTTCGCTGTCCACCTCGGCTTTTCTGAATTGCATCTGGGACCTGCCGTCCGTGCGCCTCTTAGGCTTACCCTGGGTAAACCATCAAAGATATCGGGAGAAGCCTGGGCGGGTTGCTAGTTTTAAAATAAACAAGATGTGCAGCCTAATTTCCCTTACATGTATTGGTATAGTTACAACTCTTTGTTCTTATCAAGCAGTATAATTCAAGGTTCTTGTGATGAACGTCAAGAGTTGTATCCTATATAACATTCCTTGTTTAATTCCGGTCTTGCTTGCAGAAGAATTGATTCCAACATTAGAGAAGTACAGGACATTCATCTTGAATATATTGAATCATTGATCATATGCCTTCCGCAGATCAAGCTTCTGCGTTTCGTCATTGTAACTGTAATAAATAGGAAATTATCGATAACAATGTCATACATGTGCTATATGCAGTGTGATAGTTTTATGACAAAAGATAGCAAGGTCTCTTATATGATGCTCCTCTCTTACAAAGTTTTATCCTAATATGCAATTGAATCCTGAATTGATATTGCGACTTTTCAGTTGGTCAATACTATAATGCCAATTACTCGGGCATGTGATAAAGTAACCTGAAATATATTTTATGTGATTAAAAATATATGTATTTGTTTTGAAGTACAAAAGAGGGGAGAAAAAATACAGGATGACATGTTTCTCTCATCAAGCGAGCATCATCAGATCCAAATATACAAGACAAAATAGCTCTACAAAACACTACCAAACCCACAAATGGTCTCTGCCATCCAGAAACAAAAGGCACAGCTATTACAGCTATTACCCATAAATACTAAAGCATTAAGCACCCGAAAAAAAATCTATTTATTTTAATATCTACAACGTTGCAAGACTGAGAAATGGCAATTCCATCCACATCCAACGAATCTATGAAGGTGTAGCTACTACTGCTGTGATACACTTAAGCAATAAGCCCCAAACTAGAATTGTAAACAAATATGCAGAAATGACCTACGGGTACTCTGTTGAGATGATGATAAAAGATCACCAATATCAAGATTAACTTTTGTCATTTGAGGTATCCCATGTTGTTCCTGATAGCCTTGTCATAAGCCCCAACCTTGTGTTTGTCTTCACTACTGTTTGGCTGATGGGACCTGCCCAGTTGAGCTTATTGTCATGAAGTGCACCCACGTACTTAGTACAAGCACTCTTCTGGAGATTTGGTCCTTGATTCTCTACACTACATCAGGAAATTAATGGGTGGACCCACATCCTCACTTGGTGTGACCTTGGAGGTCAGCAAAACACACAATTTCTAGGGAAACATCTTCTAACAGCCGTTCTTCACCTGCCAATGGAAGTTGGCAGAATTGCTGACACAACTCAAGATACTTACTTTCCGTGTCCGGGAGACACACTAAATTCTTCCTTTCCAGAACTCTGCAGCTCTTATCCCTCGGTCTGTGGCCAACATAAGGTCTTCCTGGCTGCAGGTTTCATTAAGATCTTTGCACGTGAGCAGGTGTTGTGGAATCTGGATTTCTCCACAGGCACATCGTGGATCTTCTGCATATCCCCACTTCACAAGGTTGCTACGACACTTAGGCACTCCTGTTCTCATCCGGTTTAAGGACCTCCAGGTGGTATAAGGCAAATGACTACCACTGCTCAGTTCTTCTTTAGGGGTAAACCCCTCTGGTACTATTTGTTTCCAGAGTGACACACGCCGGACGTCTGGCTTGGTATGGAGGGGTACTGTTCTCTTAATAAAACTCTTCCTGGATCTTAGGCGAGGAGTGGTCACCTTGTGGTTGAACATATAATGTCTGGGATCTGTTTCAAGCTTTTGTCTCTCTTTCTCTGCTGCCACCCTGCGTCGAATAACTGGAGGTGCAATGCCAGCGAGAGGGTAGATCTTCTGCACTGGAGTAGGTCTCAGACATCCAGTGACAATACGTGTGGACTCGTTAAGAGCTATGTCCACTTGCTTGGTATGGACAGATGCTCCCCACACTGATGATCCGTACTCTCCTGCTGCAAAGCAAAGTCCCAATGCTGTTGAACGTAGAACCTGAGGGTTCGCTCCCCATGTTGAACCTATCAACTTCCACATTATGCTATTTCTTGAGCTGATCTTGCACTTCAATTATCTACAATGTTTCCTGAAGCTGAGGGTACGATCAAGTTTGATTCCCAAATATCGAGGCGTTTCACAGCTTTCGAGTGTCACTCCTTTCCAGACAACATTCAACTTTCTCCGGGCCTCTTTGTTGCGAAGATGAAATGCGCATACTTGTGTCTTTCCAGGGTTAGGTTTCAGGTGATTCTGGGTGTAATAATTGTCTAATCTCTCAAGAGCATTGGACAGTTTTCCCTCCACCTCCTCAAAGCTCCTACCCTGTACAGCAATAGCGGTGTCATCCGCATAAATAAATCGCCTGGCCTCTAAATATTCTGGCTGATCATTTGTATAAATGTTGAATAGTAATGGGGATAACACACTGCCTTGAGGTAACCCGTTTTTCTGGTTCCTCCATCGACTTTTATTCCCTTGAAGTGTAACATAGAACCTTCTGTTCTGGAGCATCCCACGTATGACATTTGTTAGATTCATGTCCTTAGTGATGTTGTACAGCTTGGCTATGAGCTTCTTATGGTTCACTGTATCATATGCAGCACTGAGATCTATAAAGGCGACACCAGTGATAAGTTTATTCTCATAGCCATCCTCAAGATAATTACACCACAGCAGCCAGTCATGTGTCGTATTAACATAACATTGATGTTCCATATCTACCTGTCTCTTCAAAAATGTGCTCTTTATGAATATTCTAATAGTCTTCACTTATAAAAATAAATTCAAGCGATGGATTGGCACTATAAATGTAATGTAATCTGTTAAATGACTCACCTGGCCGCAATATGTATATTTGCGGACTATTGGGATGGTCAATTTGGTAAGGTGTGAAAGTGTTACACCTTCAAGGTCAGCAAAACACACACTTTCTAGGGAAACATCCTCTAACAGCCGCACTTCACCTGTCATGAAAGACCACTTGAGGTAATGCTGGGGTTGGAACTGGTTGGGGTCAGTATCCAGCAGGCGAAATGCGTTGATACGGTAACCCTCAGAGGTTAGTCGTGGAAGGGGAGCCACACAGCTGCAACAAAAAACAAGGCCACCTCATCAGCAAGTAGGGTTCCCAATATGGATGCCAGACATGTCATTTTCACTGGAATGATACAGTATTTTGCCTTCTTTGTTCCATGTATAGCACAATATTAAATATAAATCTATTTCCATTAACTTTTCAAGAAATGCAAGATTTTTCCCGTACTATTGAGACGATTTGGAAGATTTTGGTACAAACCGTACCTTCCTACTCCCTCTGGTTTAGGAGTTTGAGTTTTGTGAAACATACACCTTAGCGTATTATATATATATATATATATATATATAGATAGATGGTACACCTCATTTTGTATTTTATGTGTTTTCTATTAAATACAACTATTTAAAATTTAGCCCAGAAGGCTTTCAACTACAGAATCTTGTTGTATGCACTGAGCACAAGCCATATACTGTGGATGTAAGGTAGACTTAACTAAATAGGTAAAAATTAAAATATGATGTGGATGGTTCTGATTTATATTGTAATGGAAATGCATGAGTATGAGCCATGGGTGTGCATGGTGAGGGGGTCCAGAACCCCAAAATTTGAAAACAATGTGTTTGTTTTCCCCAAAAACACAATTGTGAGAAATCTTTTATGGTTTCCTTGTTTTTCTTTACCTAATTTTTGGCCAACTGTGTATTACTTTCAATAAGGCCTCTTGCCCAATATTTTCTTCTCTTGCCAGAATTTTTTCATTCTTCTCTGTTCCTTGGATATAATCAGTTGGCAATCCCCTTCTTACTTCCTGTATTCACATACATAGTGTCTGTAATAATCACCTGCACTTTCTGAAACTGAGGAGGAAATCACAAGTGGTGACTACTAAAAGCTGGCAAGGAACTGACAGATGGAAAGAACGTCCATCCCATGCCTCTGCTATGCCATCTCTATAAGGCATTCAGAAGTGTAATCCTTGAAAGAATTTCATCAAGCATTGATGCCCGACTGATCCAAAAGCAAGCAGGATTCAGGCCTGGAAAAACATGCTGCAGTCAAGTATATTGAAGATGACTTTGCGAAGGAACTAATCACTGGTGTAGTCATCATATGATACAGTGAACTGTAAGAAGTCCATAGTCATGCTGTATATTATTGACTAATGAACATCAGATGTGGTATGCTCTAGTACAGGGAATGGAAACGGCTAAACAACCCGGACCAATAAATGAAAAGCCACAAGCTAGTTACTATTTTATTGCATTCAGACAATGTAGCAAGAAGCAAGAAAGAAGCGTTTAAGCAGTCAGAACAACAACAGAGATACCACCAATTCATTAATATAATAATATAATAACCCCTGGCACTACAGCCCATGAAGGACCAGGGCCTACCAAGCGACCGCTGCCCAGCCATTTGACCTGCAGATATTAGGGTGATGCGTGATCAGCGCATCGAGTCCCCTCGGCCATTAATCTTGGTTTTCGTGATCGGGGCGCTGCCTCACTGTCAGACAGCTACTCAATTGTCCTCACGAGGCTAAGTGCACCCCGTTCTAGCCCTCACGTCAGTTTCTAAAATCCCTGACGGAGCCAGGAATCGAACCCGGGGCCTCTGGGTGAGAGGCAGGCGCGATACCCCAACACCACGGGGCCAGCACCAATTCATTACTACTATAAATCTCTATTGGAGTGCTATCTTAAGAACAAATCTCCATAGGTTAAAACCTCCTACAGTCAATGTATATATTTGCTAAGACCATTCAGAAACAAAATGGCCAAATAAAGAGGATGAGAAATGAAATGCCACAAGCTATATAATGCCGTACTTAACTTTACTGCGTTCAGCCAACACAACAAGAAGCCAGTATTGATGTGTTCAAATACATTAACAAAAACAAATACCAAATGGACATTCAGTATGCTACTAGAAATGACATCCATTGGAATATTATTATGACTACAAAACTCTACAAGCAGGAATATAACTTCCTACAGAAAAAGTTTATTTCCAAACATCAGAGATAGAAAGCAGAAAAAAGTTTCTATTGAATGAATAATTACCACAAATTTATATAAAATAACAATTTATAACAGAAAATTAAGGTACTGTACTTACCATAGTAGCAGAACACAGGCTGCATGAGAAAAGTGTGTGTCATTTTCTAGATAAAGTTAGTTCCAGATATAAAATAAGGGCTCATAAGAGGCCCTATCTCCCGACACACAGTATAATATTTTTTTTTTTTGTCTTTTTGTTTTTTTTAGCCTTTCTTCCAATAAGGTAGCTTTGGAACCATTTTAGTGCTATACCTCGGACACCAGCATTTTCTAATTTTGATAACAGTATTTTATGATCTACTGTATCAAAGGCTTTTGTGAGATCAATAAATAACCCAACTGCCATATTATTTTTGTCAATAGTTTCTTGTAGCATTGTTATTAGGTCAATAGTTGCTGCCTCAGTACTAGAATTTTCCCTGAATCCATATTGCATATTATGAAAGAATGTATTCTTGTTCAGAAATGAAA
This sequence comes from Meconema thalassinum, assembly GCA_946902985.2. Classification (NCBI taxonomy): domain Eukaryota; kingdom Metazoa; phylum Arthropoda; class Insecta; order Orthoptera; family Tettigoniidae; genus Meconema; species Meconema thalassinum. Next base: position 1,803,389,869 of record OX336388.2, on the reverse strand, counting down.
GCAATCTTGTTTTTACCACTTCTTCCAGAATTTTTGAAACTACCGATAAAATAGAAACAGGTCTATAATTATTTGGATTTCTTTTGTCACCACCCTTAAATATAGGAACTACTTTGGCCACTTTTAAGTCATCTGGTATCATGCCAGTAACTAAGGACTCATTAATCATTTCAACCAAGATTTTAATAAATGATTGTATATTGTTTTTAATGAAATTTGTCTTGATCCTATCTAATCCACAGCTCTTTTTATTCTTTAAATTTGTGATGATGGACTTGACCTCTGCTTCATCTGTCGGATATAAGTAGAGAGAATTTGACTGATTGTGGTCCTTACTGAGGATTTCCTTCTGTTCAGGAATAGCTTTTGCTAGACTTCCAGCAATGTTTGTGAAGAACAAGTTAAATGATTCACATAGTTCTTGATTGTTTGTGATAATTTTGTTGTCTATTTCAAGTGAAGTGCATGTCTCAACTGTTGGTTTTTGTTGTGTATGATTTCTTTGATAGTCTCCCAAGTTTTATTAGAATTGTTTCCATATGTTCTGAATTTATCTGAGTAGTAATTTGACTTTAGTCTTCTTTTTAAGTTTGTTACATTATTCTGGCATCTACAGTATTCTTGGTTCATATCATTATTATTTCTGTGAAGGGGATTTTTGAGCTTTGCATGCTGAGTGTCTCGTTGATTTAGTTTAAAGAAAACCACTTGAAAACAGATTCAATGCACATGATTTATTTATTCAATGTACATAGTTTTGTAAATGATGTTTTGTATAAATTAAACACTCACTTAGCCTATATCAAAGCAACATGTATTTAAATGTTACAAAAGAAATGGTAGTCATTAAGTTGTACTAGAGCATAAGCACTATAATGCCAGCTGAGGAATATGAATATGCATACCGTACAAACAATGATGGAACAGACTTTATGGTCATAAAGCACAGATCCTACTTAACAGGAAGTCAAATATCCAAGACAAACAAGATCACCATTAACTAAAAGAGTGCACATAACAGATTTACAATATCCCACAAAAAGTGGTTTCTTGAAGAGAAGCATTGAAATGAAGAATAAAATGCATTGGTCAAAATTGACTTTATAGTATTTCAAAATCAGAAGTATTAAATAATTTAGGTTATATTTTAAAAAAGCTGTTGGTAACAGATGTTAGTATGTTCAGATCTAAAAACCAGCAGTATCATAACGTTTAGCTGATGAAAGCCATACTAGGTCGAAACGTACTAGATATTAGACATAATAAAAAAAGTATTGATGAGTTGAAAGAATTATGTGTAAGGGAAGAAGAGTTGATGGAGAAACTAGAAAAAAAGGTTACCTCAATGCAGCATGTTGCCCCCGATATTGCATAGCGTATATGTGAATGATTAGTCAGACCAGGGACGGTGCGTCATTAAGGGCCGAATGGGCCTTGCCCAACCAGGGCCCTTAGGCAACATTGCAAAGAATTTGTTTAATTAATGTCTTTTAAAATTACTTTATATTACAGATACTCAACTTAAAATAAGTGTTTTACCCTTATAGAATCTCTAAAGAGAATTCATTATAAAAAACTCATCCCCAGCTTAAGATCCTGACAGTTTCGTACGGTGTATCGTCATAGCGAGGGCCGCTCCACAGCAAGTCCCATGTAAAGTATATGGCTTCATGGGCCGGGTGAGGAAACAGTGGACATAGCACTGTCTTGCATGCGAATTCTTCAGTGCTATGAAGGGAATTTTCTCTCTCTTCAAGGGCCAGCAGATTGGGCCCATAGCATTGCTTTGATGCTTCCTGCTTCTGTCTCTGTCAAACAGGATTACGGGAGAAGGGTTCAACCCATCTCACGCTCTTAAACAGGTATTCAGCTATTGTTCGCAGATTGCTGACATAAGACAAACATATAATTATACATTTTCAGTTGTCTGATATTCCAAGTACAGTACAAATGTGTTAGTGAGTTCCGTCGATGAAGCTGTAATTTCTACTGTATAAATGTGTTTTTTTTTTAGTTTGTGGCACGGTACATAGTTATTTAATATGTCGAATGTATGCCGAAATAGGAAAATGAAAGTGGAATTTTTAAACAAATCCATTTTCTTCTACAGCTCTGAACACAAAGTTAGAAATTAAATGATTATGACCTCATCGACCAAGTTGATGGATAAATTTGTTTCATCCAAGCACAGGAGAGAATATATGTATTAACTAGCAGGTACCCGCGGCATCGCTCGCGTCATAGTCGTGTCATATTGTTATTCAATGAAATGCAGGTTTAACCCCTTTAACACCTCTTTAGAACCTGAATATCCAAAAATCCCTCCTTAGTAGACGTTTTCGACACACAACAAACATATCCCCAAAATATCATTCTTCTAACTTTAATAGTTTTGGTTGGTCCATGAGAGTGATAATCCAAAAGTCCTTCCTTAGTGGACGTTTTTCTTCCAGAATTTCACCCCTCCCCATAGGACCCTTAAATTGGATTTATGAAAAAAAAACACCTATTTATTTTAATTATTTATTTACTTATTTATTTATTTTTAAGCTGATTGATTTCCTCCGAGTTTCAAACTCCTCGCCTATGTCGTTTAAGAGATACACGCTCCGTTAGGAATCTTTCAACCCCCACTTTTCATCCCTTTCACCTCATAATATACACCACATCGAAAAACCATTAGACATGTGTCAGCTTATTTTTAATGATTGGTATATATGACAAGTATCACATCCCCAAATGAAACCACTCGTGAGATATTGTTATTCAATGAAATGCACGTTTACCCCCTTAACACCTCTTTAGAACCTGAATATCCAAAACTCTTTCCTTAGTGGGCGTTTTCGACATACAACGAACATATCCCCAAAATTTCATGTTCTAACTTCAATAATTTTGGCTGGGCGATGATGAGTGAGTGAGTCAGTCAGGACATTTTCTTTCATTTATTTTTGAGAATTTCACCCCTCCCCATGAACCCCTTAAATTGGATTTATGAAAAGAACGGTTGAACACCTATTTACTTATTTTAAGCTGTTTTTCCAGCTGAGTTTCATGAGTGAGTAAGTGAGTCAATCAGTTGGGACACTTTCTTTCCTGTTTTTTTCCCAAGATTTTCACCCCTCCCCATGGGCCCCTTAAATTGGATTTATGAAGAAACGGTCGAACACCTATTTACTTATTTTTAAACTGCTTTTTCCGCTGAATTTCAAACTTATCGCCTATGTCGAATAAGAGATACAAGCTCCGTTAAGAATCCTTCAACCCCCAATTTTCACCCCTTTCACCTCATAATATACACCATATCAATAAACCCTTAGACATATGTCTGCTTATTTTTAATGATTAGTTTATATGCCGAATATCACATCCCCAAATGAAACAACTCGTGAGATATTGTTATTCAATGAAATGCAAGTTTAACCCCCTTAACACCCCTTCAGAACATGAATATCCAAAAATCCATCCTTAGTGGACTTTTTCGACATACAACGAACATATCCCCAAAATGTCAAGTTTCTAACTGCAATAGGTTTGCTGGGGGATGATGAGTGAATATCCAAAAATCCTTCCTTAGTGGACTTCTTTCCCCAGAATTTCACCCCTCCCCATGGGCCCCATATATTGGATTTATGAATAAACGATCGAACACCTATTTACTACTTTTTCAAGCTGATTTTTCTCCCTGAGATTCATACTTTTTGCCTCTGTCTTTTAAGAGATACTTGCTCCGTTAGGAATCCTTCGACCCCCACTTTTCACACATATACCTCATAATATACACCACATCGAAAATCCCTCAGACATGTGTCTTCTTATTCTTAATGATGAGTTTATATGCCGAGTATACCATCCCCAAGGAAACCAATCAGGTGATATTGTTATTCAATTAAATGCAAGTCTACCCCCTTAACACCCCTTTAAAACCTGAATATCCAAATATCCTTCCTTAGTGGACGTTTTCGACATACAATGAACATAACACCAAAATTTCATGTTTCTAACTTCAATAATTTTGGCTGGACGATGATGAGTGAGTGGGTAAGTCGGAACATTTTCTTTCATTTTTTTTTTCAGAATTTCACCCCTCTCTTGAACCCCTTCAATTGGATTTATGAAAGAAAAAAAGCCGGTTGAACACCTATTTACTTATTTTTGAGCTGTTCTTACCCCCTGAGTTTGATGAGTGAGTGAGTTAGGACACTTTCTTTCCTGTTTTTCCCCCAGAATTTCACCCCTCTCCAAGGGCCCCTTAAATTGGATTTATGAAAAAACAGTCGAACACCTATTTACTTCTATTTTAAGCTGCTTTTTTTCCACTAAATTTCAAACTTCTCACCTATGTCGTTTAAGAGATACTAGCTCCGTTAAGAATTCCTCAACCCCCAATTTTCACCCCTTTCACCTCATAATATACACCACATCGATAAACCCTTAGACATATGAGCCGTTGAAAGCCCAAGTGGTGTATTTCCTCTCGGAATAACAGGCAAGTCTAACCTTTGTGACTGACAGGCGCAATGCTCACTTCCAATGCTTCACACACACTGGCCCTGAGCTATGCCTGCTTGCCATAAGGTTTAGACTTCCCTGTAATTCCGAGAGGAGTTACACCACTTGGGCTCTCAACGGCTCATATGTCTGATTATGTTTAATGATTATTTTATATACCGAATATCACATCCCCTAAGAAACAACTCGTGAGATATCGTTATTCAATGAAATGCACGTTTATCCCCTTAACACTGAAACGTTATTTACTTTGCTCCACGTTGAGCGTACAAATGAAACGTTAATTAATGCCCCATGTTGGTAGCGACAAATGAAACGTTTTGCTAGTCCCTAACTGTTGGGTGAGAAATGTAACTGTTTACCTTTGCCTAAGCTATGTTGTTTTAATGGGCGCCAAGACCTCAACGCAATGTAGAAATCTAAATTTGTATTTAACAACGTCTAGCTCTGGCAGAACACCTTCAAGACTCTATTCACTCAGATCGTGGTATGATTTGATCATTAACCCAACAAACAATTGTATCAGGAGAAGGAATTGGTCTATATCTAATGCTACCTACTGAAAGCAAAGATTGCATTGTAAAAGAAATGAATTTATTATATAAAACAAGTATAGCAAAATTAATAATAATAATAAGTTTAAAATTTAAATTGGAGCGTTGCGATTTTAATATTACCGATAGAAAATTACGTGAAAACGGAGTCTGATAAATTGATTTTACTCTTATTTCCAAGCTATGAAGTTACTGAAATATGAAATGTAAAACAAAGAAAAATGAGAGATTGCGTATTTCTGCGTCATTTGCGCTTACCACTGGAAATTGCCAAGGCATTTCCCTCGTACTTGATGATGCTGTGTGCTTCCCACAGTCTCCTGGACGTCGTCATCTCCGTCGAAATTTGATGATATTCTGGTAGATTAGATAATTCTATGGTCCGTACATCGGACCCAAACACTCGTCCAACCACACTAGTTAACTTTCACAAAGATAGTCGCTAACTCCACTGAACATCGGAGCGACACGCACTTGCAACCGTACTCCGCAAGTTCTACACAGATAGTCCACGTCCCACGGAACATCGGAGCGACTCCCGCGTATAACTACACTCGGCAAGAACTATACAGATTCCTCGTTTTACGGCGCGCTGAACGATATATGCACACGTTGGCCCCCCACTCCGGAGCCGTCTTCCAGCTTACGTCGTCTCAACAGATTGGCTGAGCACGCCGCGCGATCTTCCCCTCCTCCGGGTCATTACACTCGGCGGGAGGGTTCCGTTCCAACAATTCGCCTTTCCTTGACGATGCGAGCCCGCTTGCGTAATACTTCCCGACAGGATTAAGCTTGTATTTGAATTCCCAGTGAGTCACGTCTCTCGATATACCCTAACTGACGAAACTCCGTAAATTTCCGTAATCAGATAATTTTCTATGATATCGTCGTTCGTAATAATTTGCATGATAGCGTTTTCTAAGACATAGAAAACCTATCTGTATGCTTATAATTTTTATAAAATGCTCCGAAAATATCTAAATAATAATTATAATAAATTAATAATAATAATAAATTAACATGAAAAATTCCCTTGGCTGAACAATTTGCCGCGTAAATAAATATAGAATGGCTTCCTACTGACTTATGCCAGTGGCATAAAAACCCCTCGAAAAACACGTTACATATTCGCCTCGGATCATCGGATGATTTACCGTGACGACGGTCCATTATCCGATTATCCCAGACACGTTAATAAACACATCCAAAATACATATTACATAAATGAAATCACCCTAAATTACAGATATATACACTCATAATTTTTCTTCAGGCACTTTGCGTCAAAGTTTGTTGTCACTATGGATTGCACTTTGCAACCAGTCCAATGTTTTACATATTGAATAGTGTTCCACGGATATTTCCGCCTCTCAAATTTCTCTATGTTGGAGAAATAGACATAATTAATGTGTGAGCACTATGTATTTATGATGTCATATCACACGCATTGAAGGTGTTCTGATATATTTATATCACCATAGAACTTCCTAATTTCACTGGAGGTCCCCTCCTTATGGTGACATTTAATCTCACTTATCACTGAGCACACGATCACACTATTGTGGCAGCGCCTCGTGACCATAATACTTAATCTCTCTTTAAAGTAGATTAAATTAATATTGACTTCTGAAAAAAAAAAAAAAAAACCGTATTTACTCGAATACCACCCGCACATTTTTAAACAAAATCGGACGTGAAAATTTGGGGTGCGGGTCTTATTTGAGTCATCCTGATTTTAAAGATTTAAATTGCCCGCCACGCGCGATATCGGGTGTTGCGAGTATCCGCTAGATGGTGCTAGCCTTCTTCCGGCTATCACTTTGTTTTACCGTAAGCAGGCGGCGTCATACTTCCTCGCGCACGTGTCGCGCACGTTTTCCGAGTGTAAACATGAGTTGTACGAAGAGTTTGCGGTCGTTTAATGTGAGTGAGAAGCTGAAGTTATTGGAAATCGTGCCCGGCAGGAAATACAGTGCACTCCCGATAATTCGCGTGTGGATAATTCGTTTTGCGGTTAATTCGCGGGTCTCCATGAGTATTTTTTAAATTGGGAATTCTCACAGCAACTAATCATCACGCTAAGTTAAGCAATCTCTGTCGTTTAAAAGAATTTTGATGCGACGCAATGCGTAAAGACGAAATCATTGAGACTAGGGAAGACTGAACTGCATTTCTCTGCGATGCAACAGTAGGCCTAATTGCGCAATCTTCGAAACTTACGCGCATGTTGCCGCGAGTGGTATAGCACAGATTTCCTTTGTCTTTGAAGCCCAAACAATACAAGAGGAATGCACTTTCACTCGGAACCTACCCTCCCTTTCCCAACAGCCACGCTCCAAGGTCGCTGATCTGTGAGTTGTGAAGGGTGGATGTGCGGACAGCGTATTGTAAACAGCGATTATTGCGTAATGGCGCAAACGCGCACGACATGGAGAGCGTGTTTGTTCGATGCTCTTCATGCAGTCAACTAGTCGGGAGGAAAGTACCGCTACTCCGCTCGTACAAAAGCAAGCACTTGCCGACTTTTGTAACGACGATATTTCGAACGGGCAAGTTAGACGTCGATAAAGACGATTATGATTTACTACAGAAAAGCAAAGAAGAAATAGCATGGCATTTGACTGTTGGTGAGGAAAACGGAAATCCAGTAGATTTCGAGTGCGGGAGTGATGCAACGGAAATCCCGAAATTTTCCCACAGTCAAGCTAGTGTCTCTAGTCACACTTATCTTTTATATAGAAAAACGAGATGAATTTTCGTTTTCATATAATATTTTCTTTGGAAATGTGCAATCGAAAAATAGAATAAACGATCTAAGAAACAAAAAGTAATGACGGCTTTTTTTAAATATATTAATGTAGGCATAATCCACATAGGCCTACCAGTAGCCTAGCATGTCGTATAAGACACTACAATCAGGAGTTAAAATTATTATTTCGCGTGTTCAAGCCTATTTCAATATGTTAACCAATAGTTTTGTTTTTCCTAGGCTTAACAAAAATAACTGCGGATAATTCGCGGAAGTTCGTGCATTAATTACCGCGAATTAACGAGAGTGCACTGTATGATATTGACGAGTCATGTATTCGTGATTGAGCGGGATGACGTCTATGCTACAACCATTGGATGTCTGCGTGAACCGCCCGTTCAAAGCAGCCTTGAAACAGCTGTATACGGAGCAGATGGCGGCCGATAAGCACACACTGACTCCAACTGGTCGTATTCAGCGCCCGGAAGTTCAGCTGCTATGTTAGTGCATTTTGACGGCATGGAATCGTATCTCGGGAGATCTCATACGGAAGAGCTTCAAGAAATGTAGTATTTCGAATGCTATGGATGTCAGTGATGACGACATTTAGTGGGATGGTGATAAAAGTTCCGAAGTTGGTACTTCTGATGACGATGAATGAAGTGTTTGTGTACTTTTATTTGTATTTTTAATCGTTTGATGTGTGTTATTTTAGGACGACTTCAAAACTGTTGGAAACTATTTTGGATAAATGCTATTCTGTTTATTTAGTTACGATTGTACATAATTTTGAGTACATTTTTTTAAAAAAATTTGTTCTTCAAAATCAGGGTGCGGGTCTTATTCGGGGGCGGGTCGTATTCGAGTAAATACGGTAAGTGCGCATTACATGTAACACCAAATATTTCTGTGCCGTAATCGCCCTGTCTTGTTAAGTTCCCGTAGACCATATTCTACTTAATACTAGTTCTCAACACAGACCCGTTCTCCTCACACAAATAATACCATTATACAAATTGCCTTAAATTACACACTTACAAATCTTACATGGCGAGGCCGTAAACAGAAATCACGTGTGCTGATATGTATGAGTTTCATGAAGGACTGTCTCGCATTCTGATGGCCCATCTTTTGCCTCGTGGACGCCTTAAGCAAAAATACCATGTACAAGCGCTCACCCATCTCTTGGAGGCAAATGGGAATTCACCAGCTCTACCAAATTCTGGCCTTGGTGTATCGAGACATTTTAGTGCTCAAGAGCATCCGACAATCCCGTCATATTTCCCTGTACCTTAAAAACTCTCATTTACTTACATACTACCCCCCTGTGTGACTTCTGATATGCCTGCCTGGAAGACCATCTCCTCCCACGCACCAAATACCACACTTACTCATTTGATAGGCTGGCTCGCCAGCTAAACACACTCACTTTATGACACATATTTTCGTAGACTATGTATATTATACGTCCCGTATAATCTGTTTCCCTCACTATTCTCCAGCACATATGCTGTTTTTCCAATACGTTTGGAAACTATAAATGTTCCTGTGTCACCTGCTTCCAACCTTGCAAGTGGCTCCCTTTAAATGAACGTCATCACGTTGCTCTACCTAGCATATTTCTCAGTGTCTGTAACGATGCCCTGTTGCTACTATCCACACATGCTAACCCTACTTTCCTCTGGTGTAACACCTCTACTTGACACTCTATGACCTAAAAATGTCACTTCTGACTGACAGAATGACGACTTAGACAGCTTCAAAGTGAACCCTGCCTGATCTAACTTCTGAAAAACTATATCTAAATGACATAGATGCTCCTCAAAACTGCGTGAACTAATTACCATATCATCAATGTAAATGGTTACAAACTCTCCTGTGTCATCCCCTAATGCGATGTTTAAAGCCCTAATTAAAGCTGCTGAACTACTCTTTAACCCATAAGGTGTTCTACAAAATTGATAAAGGTTATATTTATGACTAAAAGCTGTAAATGGTCTATCTTCGTACATAAGTGGCACTTGCCAAAAACTGGAACTCAAATCTACACAAGTGAAATACTTCTTCCCCTCAAATGTTTGCATTAATTCCTCTATTGACATAGATTTCAGCTGATCTGAACTAATTCTACTGTTAACCAAACGAGCGTCTAAACAAATACGAACAGTGCCGTCGGTCTTGGGTACCGTGATCAAAGAATTAACATATGGACTGTTAGAGTGCTCAATAATCCCATCTTCAAGCATCTGATTAATTTGTGCCTCAACTGCACTCTGATAAGCGAAAGGTACAGGATATCTATGTCCTGTGAATACTGACCTATCAATAACGTTCAATGAATGTGTATAGCAATTGGCCATACCAATGCGATCCTCAAAAACTCTCCTATTACACCATAACACATCATAGAGCCGAACACATTGTTCCACCTCTATATTTCCCAGACATGCAGCATCACGTAACGAGTCCTCTAGACTTCCGTTCGTAATCACACTGCCCACAAAACATGGAGAACCCCGCTCTACGGCTGGCGATATCTCATTTAAAGTACAAATCACACCTACAATACTACTCCTCTGAATATGGTCATTGAAAGCTACTTCTACTTCAGAATCTCCCCGTTTAAATTTCAAACTCCCTACATCATAACATAAGTTACCAGACACTCTACTTAGCCACTTTGAACCCAAGATAACACTGAATACTAAATTTGGAATTACAAGGCAAATCTGCTTCTCTACATGATTATTAATTTTAATGTCTACTAAAACTTGCTTAGAAATTACTTTAGACCTCTTCCCAACAGCTGTGATAACAAAAGTGCTTTTAATTGGCATCTCCTCAAAATTTACTCCAGTTCCTTTCATTTTATCATAAAATGCACTACTTATGCAACTCTTCATACAACCACTATCAATTAAAACCTCTGTGTACGCCTCGGACACGTTAAATTTAACTATGGGGCTCTTACTAACCACTTCCTGAATAATACCTTCATCATTTAGTTCATGTAATAATTCATTTCTTACATTTAGGTCATAGGGTTCCTGTATAATTGTATGGACAGGGCATGCTACAGACTGAGATTCTGACCTTACTTCGCAGCCTGGTTCGCGTTTAAAGAACCGCTACAGCTGGCCGTAGTAGTACTAACTACTAAACTGGTCTGGTTGTTCTGGGCTGTGTTGTCATTGTTTGGCTGTATATTACTACCACTAGGCTGTCCTCTTCCTTGACCCCTATTCTGGTTGTAATTATTGTCATTCTAATTTCTCCCTTGATTTCCCCTGAAATCATTGTTTCTCCCTTGATTTCCCCTGTAATCATTGTTCCTCCCTTGATACTGATTACCATAGCCATTTCCTCTGTTCTGATTTAGCTGATTATTATTATTTCTATTTTGAGCGTTGGCCCCTTCGCCACCGTTCCCTTGAACTTCTTGATGCCTGGCTTCATTAGGTCTATTATTATTATTACCCTGGTTCCGATTGAAATTGTCCTCATAACCCCCTCTCCCTAGTGCATCAAATGTGCTTAACAAATTTTCTACTTGTGATATTGTCTTTACATTCTGGATACAAGCAGCCTCCTTGATCCTATAGGGAAAGTGCCTAAGTAGCAACCTCACCACATCACTTTCCTCCTTCAAGCCATCCAGATATTTACACACTAATACCTGCCCTAAAAAGTATTCGGTCATGGTGGAGCTTCCTTTAGGGTTATATTTACCACACACTACTCCCTCACGATGCTGCGACTGAATAACCTCATTCCAGAACTTTTCACAGAATTTCATTTTAAAATCATTGATATCAGTAAACTTGTCTCTGTAGACAGCAAACCAATTCCTCGTTTCCCCCACAAACACTTGTTCTAAAATTTCAACTACCTGGCACCACTCATTACTACCATTTTCCAACCTCTCCCCGAATTTATTTTCTATAGTGTTCATGAACTCCATTGGGCACCCCTGTCGATTGCTGAACTTACCCAGTTCTACCTCCCTGTGTGTGCTATTCACAAAAACTGGCCTATTCTGACTATTTTCTTGCCTGATCCTAGCTTTTAATTTTAACTCTAATTCTGCGATTTTCTCCTCAGCCTTCCTCTCAATACTGTTTACTGTTAATTTAATGTTTCCTTCTGATTCTTCTACTTTATCATATAGCTTTGCTTGTTTCTCCTCAATCTTGCTAATGCTCTCTCTATTACTCTCTCTTAAATCATTTACTTCTGCAAATATTTGCGAGTGGACTTTCTCAATTCTACCCCCCAGCTGTTCCTTAACCTCTTTAGTTGCTACCTGAATTTTGTCAATTTCTCCCCCCAATTGCTTTTTGACCTGCTGTGTTTCCAGTTGCACTAGTTCTTTTAAATTTTCAGCCTGTGTACTGATTCTAATTTCCAACTCCTCCTGTACTTTTCCTAATTTTCTGTCTACATCTGCAATAATCTCTTTAGCCTTTTCTTCCATCACCCCCCTGATCTCACCTCTAATCAGTTCGAATTTGTCACTCATTTCCCTACTGTTTTGTTCTAATTTAGCATTTAAAGTTTCAGTACTCTCTCTATTTTCCTTACTGTTTTGTTCTAATCTGGCGTTTAAAGTTTCATTACTCTCTCTATTTTCCCTACAGTTTTGTTCTAATCTGGCGTTTAAGGCATCTGTACTTTCTTTATTTTCCCTACTGTTTTGTTCTAATCTGGCGTTTAAGGCATCTGTACTTTCTTTATTTTCCCTACTGTTTTGTTCTAATTTAGCGTTGTTTTGTTCCAGTTTAGCATTTAAAGCGTCTGTACTTTCTTTATTTTCCCTACTGTTTTGTTCTAATTTTGCATTTAAGGCATCACTACTAACTTTGTTCTGATACATGAACTCGAGAAGTAAAGTTTTTAATTCTGGTTGGCCGCCTACACTCCCTGTTTCAGTATCGGGATTTACCTTCGCTACCCCGGTACTACCATCACTCGACATACTGCTCGTATCATCACTCTCCAGTTGATGACCACTACGTAACCTCATCTGTCTTTCTTTCTCATCCCCCATAATGATATACACTGATAGAGACAAATAACCCCCAAAATACAGGCACAGAAATATATACCCTTCTCCTTCCACAAATGTTATTAGGTTTTCATCCCCAAGTTGTCGGCGACAAATGAAACGTTATTTACTTTGCTCCACGTTGAGCGTACAAATGAAACGTTAATTAATGCCCCATGTTGGTAGCGACAAATGAAACGTTTTGCTAGCCCCTAACTGTTGGGTGAGAAATGTAACTGTTTACCTTTGCCTAAACTATGTTGTTTTAATGGGCGCCAAGACCTCAACGCAATGTAGAAATCTAAATTTGTATTTAACAACGTCTAGCTCTGGCAGAACACCTTCAAGACTCTATTCACTCAGATCGTGGTATGATTTGATCATTAACCCAACAAACAATTGTATCAGGAGAAGGAATTGGTCTATATCTAATGCTACCTACTGAAAGCAAAGATTTCATTGTAAAAGAAATGAATTTATTATATAAAACAAGTATAGCAAAATTAATAATAATAATAAGTTTAAAATTTAAATTGGAGCGTTGCGATTTTAATATTACCGATAGAAAATTACGTGAAAACGGAGTCTGATAAATTGATTTTACTCTTATTTCCAAGCTATGAAGTTACTGAAATATGAAATGTAAAACAAAGAAAAATGAGAGATTGCGTATTTCTGCGTCATTTGCGCTTACCACTGGAAATTGCCAAGGCATTTCCCTCGTACTTGATGATGCTGTGTGCTTCCCACAGTCTCCTGGACGTCGTCATCTCCGTCGAAATTTGATGATATTCTGGTAGATTAGATAATTCTATGGTCCGTACATCGGACCCAAACACTCGTCCAACCACACTAGTTAACTTTCACAAAGATAGTCGCTAACTCCACTGAACATCGGAGCGACACGCACTTGCAACCGTACTCCGCAAGTTCTACACAGATAGTCCACGTCCCACGGAACATCGGAGCGACTCCCGCGTATAACTACACTCGGCAGGAACTATACAGATTCCTCGTTTTACGGCGCGCTGAACGATATATGCACACGTTGGCTCCCCACTCCGGAGCCGTCTTCCAGCTTACGTCGTCTCAACAGATTGGCTGAGCACGCCGCGCGATCTTCCCCTCCTCCGGGTCATTACACTCGGCGGGAGGGTTCCGTTCCAACAATTCGCCTTTCCTTGACGATGCGAGCCCGCTTGCGTAATACTTCCCGACAGGATTAAGCTTGTATTTGAATTCCCAGTGAGTCACGTCTCTCGATATACCCTAACTGACGAAACTCCGTAAATTTCCGTAATCAGATAATTTTCTATGATATCGTCGTTCGTAATAATTTGCATGATAGCGTTTTCTAAGACATAGAAAACCTATCTGTATGCTTATAATTTTTATAAAATGCTCCGAAAATATCTAAATAATAATTATAATAAATTAATAATAATAATAATAAATTAACATGAAAAATTCCCTTGGCTGAACAATTTGCCGCGTAAATAAATATAGAATGGCTTCCTACTGACTTATGCCAGTGGCATAAAAACCCCTCGAAAAACACGTTACAACATCTCTTTAAAACCCGAATGAAGTTGAAGTTTTCGACATACAGCGAACATATTCCCAAAATTTCATGTTTCCAAACTTTAATAGTTTTTGCTGGGCGTGATGAGTGAGTGAGTCAGTCAGGACATTTTCTTTCAATTATTTTTACCAAAACTTCACCCCTCCCCACGGGCCCCTTAAATTGGATTTATGAAAAACGCTTGAACACCTATTAACTTATTTCTTAAGCTGTCTTTTTCCCCTGAGTTTGATGAGTGAGTGAGTTAGTCAGTCAGTTAGGACACTTTCTCTCCTTTTTTCCACCAGAATTTCATCCCAACCCATTGGCCCCTTAAATTGAATTTATGAAAAAACGGTCGAACACCTATTTACTTATTTTTTAAGCTGGTTTTTTTTCACTGAGTTTCAAACTCCTCGCCTATGTCGTTAAAGAGATACACGCTCCGTTAGGAATCCTTCAACCCCCACCTTTCACCCCTTTCACCTCATAATATACACCACATCGAAAAACCCTAAGACACGTGTCTTCTTATTTTTTAATGATGAGTTTATATGCCGTGTATCACATCCCCCAATGAAATCAATCGGGAGATATTGTTATTCAATGAAATGCAGGTTTAACCCCCTTAAGATCCCATTAAACCTGAATATCCGAAAATCCTCCCTTAGTAGACGGTTTTGACATACAATGAACATATCCCCAAACTGTCATGTTTCTAACTTCAATAATTTTGGCTGGGCGATGATGAGTGAGTGAGTCAGTCAGGACATTTTCTTTCAATTTTCTTTTTTCAGAATTTCACCCCTCCCCATGAATCCCTTAAATTTGATTTATGAAAAAAAAAACGTCGAACAGCTATTTACTTATTTTTAAGCAGTTTTTTCCCCCTGAGTTTGATGAGTGAGTCAGTCAGTCAATCAGTTAGGACACTTTCTTTCCTGTTCTTTTCCCCCCACAATTTCACCCCTCCCCATGGGCCCCTTAAATTGGATTTATGAAAAAACGGTCTAACACCTATTTACTCATTTTTATGCTGATTTTTTTTCCGCTGAGTTTCAAACTCCTCGCCTATGTCGTTAAAGAGATACACGCTCCGTTAGGAATCCTTCAACCCCCACCATTCACCCCTTTCACCGCATAATATACACCACATCGAAAAACTCTAAGACACGTGTCTTCTTATTTTTTAATGATGAGTTTATATGCCGTGTATCACATCCCCCAATGAAACCAATCAGGAGATATTGCTATTCAATGAAATGCAGGTCTACCCCCTTAACATCCCTTTAGAACCTGAATATCCAAAAATCCTTCCTTTGTGGGCATTTGCGGCCCTTGAGAAGCTGCAGGACATTTTCTTTCAGTTTTCTTTTTTCAAAATTTCAACCCTCCCCATGAACCCCTTAAATTTGACTTATGAAAAAAAAACTGTCGAACAGCTATTTACTTATTTTTAAGCAGTTTTTCCCCCGAGTTTGATGAGTGAGTCAGTCAGTCAATCAGTTAGGACACTTTCTTTCCTGTTTTTTTTTTTTACCCCAGAATTTCAACCCTCCCCATGGGCCCCTTAAATTGGATTTATGGAAAAACGGTCAAACACCTATTTACTTATTTTTTATGCTGATTTTCTTCCGCTGAGTTTCAAACTCCTCGCCTATGTCGTTTAAGAGATACACGCTCCGTTAGGAATCCTTCAACCCCCACTTTTCACCCCTTTCACCTCATAATATACACCACATTGAAAAACCCTCAGACACGTGTCTTCTTATTTTTAGCCTACTTTTCACATTTTGCAAAAATGAGGAAAAAGTAGACTTGTGAGATTGGGCAAATGTGTGTCTGTCTGTCTGTCTGTCTGTCTGTCCTTCTGTCTGTCTGTCCTTCTGTCTGGCTGTGTGTGTGTCCCCCCCTATCAACTCCTAAACGGCTGGAGCAATCGAAACAAAATTTGGTAGGATTAAAGATCTATACCTGAATATCTCACGGCCATATTTGAAAATGATGTCAGTGCTACCAACTGCTAAAAGATCGCAATTTAAATTTGAGCTCCATGATGTATATCTTGGAAGGTATGAATGGGAGCTATTTCAAAATTGGCACACGTATAGATAATAATATTGCAGTTTAATTTCCAGGAGTCCATATATGGCAGTGTTGCCAAAATGATTATAAGCCTGCTGATAGGTCCAATTTTTAAATGCATATAACTTCTACACTATCAATTGGAATTCAACCAAATTTCGTATGTTGTATGTGTTCATAACCAGATATGACAGCGTATTCTTACGACCCACCAGGGCTGCCAACTGTTAATAAATGCTCCTAATTTATTTTATCCAAATACCAATATATCAGAAAGTATCCAAGCCGACAGCTTTAAACTATGCACACGTATAGTACCTGACATTCTATATTAATTTGGAGTAACTTATATACGTCAGTGCTACCAACATGATTCTAAGCCTGCTGACAGGTCCAACTTTAAATACATGCAACTTCCATACTATCATTTGGATTTGAACCAAATTTCGTATGTGCTATGTGTACCATAACAGATATGACTATGCGTATTCTAAAGAGCAACCAGGGCTGCCAACTGTTAATATGTACTGTCCCTATTTTTGTTACCCTAATATCAATATATCAGAAAGTATGCAAGCCAATAGCTCTAAACTTTGCACACGTATAGTACCTGGCATTCTAGATGAATTTGGAGTAACTAATATACGTCAGTGCTGCCAACATGATTCTAAGCCTGCTGATAGGTCCAATTTTAAAATGCATGTAACTTCTATACTAACTAATGGATTTCATTCAAAATTGGCACAACAATAAATCATATTATTTCAGATTATTTCTGACCAATACATGCATGACATTGTTGCCAACATGATTTTACGCGCGCTGTTAGATCCAATGTTTAACTGCATGTAACGTCCATGCTATTCATTGGACTTCAACCAAATTTTGTATTCTGTACCTTAAGAGATGGAACTAAGAATATATTCAGTCATCAGGGCTGCCAACTGTGGTGCCCTATTAGGCTACATTATGCCAGGTATACAGTATTTCGAACTAATTAGAAATTTCGATATTAGCAACTTAATTTCGTCATTATTCTAGATAGGTTCATATACTGTAGAATAATCATTGGCATGAAAAGTAGGCTCTTTAGTTCGTCACGGAACTTCTTGTTAATGATGAGTTTATATGCCGAGTATCACATCCCCCAATGAAACCAATCGGGAGATATTGCTATTCAATGAAATGCAGGTCTACCCCCTTAAAACCCCTTTAAAACCTTAATATCCAAAAATCCTTTCTTAGTGGGTGTTTGCGGCCCTTGAGGAAGCTGCATACCAAATTTCATTCCAATCCGTTCGGTAGTTTCTGAGATTTCGTGACGAATGAATGAGTGAGTGAGTGGTATTTGACAAATATATAGTAGAAGATAAAAAGCCATGTGGGTACAGCTTTTAATGCATCAACTATTTACTAAAACTTGTTACAAATTTTGTGTTGTGTGGAATTATGATAATGGCAATATTGGCAACAATAAATGCCAAATATAAAACAATATTTAATATGTAACAACAATAGTATCATCTGACCCACCCTAAAATTTTAATCAGGAGCCGCCCCTGAGTCAGACCATCTACAGGAAAGGCGCTTCATCTACACAGATACCACATTTGTTTTACAAGGAAGGATCTTTAAGGAGGTGGAGAAAAACCTAGCTAGTGCTCATCAGTGAGGGACTAGCAAAGTATCATGATTAAAGCTATTTGAAATCTAACCCAGGGAAGATGCAAGTTTGCACATACCATCTTCACAACAGGGAGGAACAAAAAACGTTAAACATCGTCTGGAGAGGAGTCACCCTTGACCACTGGGACATACCCTGGTACATGGGCATTAAACTATATCACACCCTGTCTTTCAGGAAGCTGTGCAAGGAGCTAAAAAGTAAGATCAGTTCAAGAACAGCATCTTGTGGGAAGTTGATGGGCTCAACATGGGGACTGAACGTTCAGGTTCTGCATTTATCAGCCTTGGGACTCTGCTTCGCAGAAGTTTGGGGAGCTAGGCACCCAATTTCATACTTGGTTTTCGAGGAGTGTTATACAGACGACATATGTCGCTCTCGAAAGAAACGGCACCAGTTAAAGAAGGTTTACTTCCTAAAGAAGACTGAACAGTAGTCATCGAGTAGAGGATCTTTTACTGATGAAAACAGGGGTGTTGACATGCTGAGGCAACCTTGTGCAAGATGCAATTGCAGAGAGATTCGGTACTCAGGTCACCTACTCACCTGTCAAGAAATGAATGACTCCTACACTCAGGAAGATCACATGCACACCATGTTCTGAAAGAATTTAATGTGTCTCCCAGACATAGAAAGTAAAGTGAGAAAACACTTGTACATGATCCATCACTTCATAATTCAGCAGCATGGTGCTAAATTGTATGCCAATAGATCAGAGGGGTCTGCTACAGTGGTGAACCTGATCTCGGAATCGGGTAATGCGGTAAAGATTTAAGCTACATGTGGATTTATCAATGGTACAAAAGCTGTATAGACTACTAATATCGCTACTACTGTTCCTTCCTCTTCTAAATGCTACTACAAGTATTACAATTGTTCAACAACTACACCTACTAGTGGGCCTTCTACTACTACTACTCCCAATACCCCTATTTCTCCTACGAGTTATGTAAGGTATTCAAATGATAAAAAAAAAACCGAATTCCATGTATTAGATTCGCCACTGCTGTATAGGTTTACAATAGACAACTGTCTAGGCCACTCTGAAGACTGACAAGAAAGCAGAAGCAAAATACTGAGGTCCCTCCACACCCAACACCCTAACAATAACAATGACAGCTCTCTTATATATATGTTACTGGCAGTAGTACCCGGCTTCGCCCGGTGGATTTATTTATTTGTTTTATGAATGATAATGAATACTTCTACTGAACTGACATTTGAAACTTACAAACTAACAGAGAAAAAAAAATTATTAAAAAAAAATTTTTTGTGGTGGTGGGGATGATGTTAGTACACTATAATGGACGTAACATTCAGGTCATTTTCTCCTAATGATAATGATAATAATGAACAGGGAAACAGCTATTTACTAACTACAGTACTGACACATGTAATTTACAAACAAATTGAAGAAAATGATTAGAAAGAGGAGTAAGTGAAATAAAAGACACTGCCCAGGGCCTATATCTCATTGGCTCTTAGAAAAGTAAAGAGCAATAGTGTCGTCTTTTGCAGCATAGCGTCATCTTTTGCTGCATAGCGTCGTAGAAAATAATCAGAGCACTTCGGAAAACTTAGGCTGTCCCGAGCTCCTGAGGTAGCAATAGTGTAATTTATCGCCACATATCGCTGTAGGAGTAAATGAAAGAAAATTTGAAAGCACCAACACTTAATGCAGCTGATAACCGCAATGTTCTGTACCAATACCATCGCACTTATACAGAGGTCTAATATTTCCATGGCCTAGATGTTAGGCCCCTTAAAACAAGAATTATCATTATTAATATTTTTATAATGAGAAGAAATGTTTTAAGGGGCCTAAGAAATCTTCTTGCACTAATTACTCCCCGTGACTGCAATTTGTAAGCAGCGCAAAATTTAACTATTTTCGAAATTCGGCTGCAGAACATGGGTAGGGATGGCGTGATGCAGCCCACATTGCTAGCCAAAAATGGACTCATTTAAATATTCTTACAGTTACACCTCAATTCCCAGCATCTCTGGACCCCTACTGCAACACCGAAATACTTCCGGCACGGTTGGTTCTTGGTTCATAAAACGTGGATTTCGGGCCCATTTGTCTGTTATTTATACAAATCTAAACCGTTTCAGTTAATAAAGCCAAATTTTAAGTTGCGAGTTATGTTTCATGCATTGCAAGGCTTAAAATGAGCCTAGATTGGTCCTTCTACGACAAATTCGATATTTCGTCCATGTACCAAATGGCCATCTAGGATTAATGAGAGCTGTCTAAATTTCTTGTAGACAGTGTAACTCGCAGTATTCCAAAAGGTAAGTACATACAATAAGGTTCAGATTGGTGAAACGGTGTAGATTTGTATAAATAACAGAAGCCTAATATTTAGTTAACAGATGTGGCCTACTGTTATGCATGATGATAATAAATCTTTTTGCACTAACTACTCCCCGTGACTGTAATTTGTAAGCAGTGCAAGATGTAACTATTTTTGCAATTCCGCACCAGAACACGGTTAGGGGCGGCATGATGCAACCCGCATTGCCAGCCAACAATGGACGTATTAAAATATTCTTACAGTTACACTACTTCGGACATGAATGGTTCCAGGGCCTTAATACGTGGTTTCCAGATCACTTTGTCTGTTACTTATACAGATCTGCACCATTTAACCAAACTGAACCAAAGTTTACGTCCCGAGTTTTGTTTTGGTCTTTCTACGGTATTTCAGCCTAAATCTAGGGAATGGAGAGGACTGTCTACATTCCAAGTAGACAGTGTTACTAGTCGGGTTCCAGAAGGTAAACACGTAAAATTTGGTTTAGCTCGATGAGACGGTGTAGATTTGTGCTAAAGGACCTAAACGTAGGGAATGGAGAGGTCTGTCCTAAATTTCAAGTGAACAGTGTTACCCGCAGGGTTCCAAAGGGTAAGTACGTAAAATTCAGTTCAGATCAGCGAAACAGTTTAGATTTGTGCCAAAGGGCCTAAATGAAGGGAATGGAATGGTCTGACCGAAATTTCAAGTGGACAGTATTACTCGTTGGATTCCAAGGGATAAGTATGTAAAATTTAGTTCAGATTGGTGAAACGGTGTAGTTTTTTGCCAAAGGGCCTAAATGCAGGGAATGGAGTGGTCTGTCCGAAATTTCAAGTGGACAGTGTTACTCGTCGGGTTTCAAAGTGTAAGTATGTAAAATTTGGTTCAAATCGGTGGAACGGTGTAGATTTTTTCCAAAGGGCCTAAAAATGCAGGGAATCGAATGGTCTGTCCAAAATTTCAAGTAGACAGTGTTACTCATCGGGTCCAAAGGGTAAGTATGTAAACTTTGGTTCAGATTGGTGAAAAGGTGTGGATTTGTGCCAAAGGGCCTAAATGCAGGGAATAGAGTGGTCTGTCCGAATTTTCAAGTGGACAGTGTTACTCGTCGGGCTCCAAAGGGTAAGTATGTAAAGTTTGGTTCAGATCCGTGAAACGGTGTAGATTTGTATAAATAACAGACAGACAAACCAACATCGAGCTTTATATACGTATAATTATAGATTGTTGCAGAACAGCGAGGTCATCTGCCCTTTGACAGCTCTCTACCTACCTGGTTGAGTTCAGGGTGGAGAATATCACCTCACTTGCAGTTCACAATCTTGTAAGGAAGTGCGCGTGCCACAACAGATGGTGCATGAGCACACAAGTAAGGCAAGCAACTATCGATGTCCGTAGGTGCAGGACAGTGAGGAGGGAAACAGACCCGACCAAAAATATTGTATCTCTTAAGGAGAATAGATGGTTACAATATAATTTTCAAGTAAAGAAGTGAAAAAAATAATAATAAATATGGTGCTGTTGCAAGAGGTTAACAACAGAATACAGAAAGCTTCCAAGTTCTATCAGCTACTTTGGGATGAAACATTTCACAAGCTTCCCTAATACCTATACTAACATATGGACTGGAAGCAGCAATTCTTACTGGACCAACAGACAGTCGTCTCCAGGCAATAGAAATGAAGTTCCTCCGTTCTTGCCTTCAAAAGACGAAAATGGATAAAATAAGAAATGAGGATATCCGACAACAACTGGGATTGGAAAGGAGCCTGCTGGAGACCTCGAACTCAAGAGAGTGAGATGGTGTGGTCTCATGAAGAGGATGGCTCCCCACAGGATACCTCGGGTGTACTTTGGCCTGAGTGTCCCTAGGAAGAGGCCAAGAGGAAGACCTCGCGATGTGTGGGAGAAGCAAATTTACAATGACCTTGAAGCTAGAGATTTATATTTTATTTAGCGTATGGCTTTTGGTGCCGGGAGTGTCTGAGGACATGTTCGGCTCGCCAGAGTTTGTAACTGCTTCTATGCGACCCCCATGGGGGGTGAGCTACAAGTACCATTCAATTTCAAGTAGTTCCAACTTTGGCTACCAGATGTCGCTGACATCTACTGGCGAACGTTGGAACTTGATAGAGCGTTTCATCGCAATATAACCTACAAATTTAGCTACACACTCCCAATTGTAGCGGTAGGATCTCTTACATGCTATAAATCTATGACATGGGCCCGCCGGCTTTATTTCCCCTATCAAGGAAGGCATACTAAAGGAAACTAGAATTCGCCACTGGTCTGCTGCTCTAGATCTCCACTATACCATAATTCTGTAGAAGATTTTATTCCCTTAAGTACAGAGATTCTTGCTGACTCTGATGACACATAGATGTACCGTTCTTTCTTCAGCCTAGTAAGAACCACCTGTCTAAATGGAGTTCAAGGTGGTACATTATCTAGTGCCATAACATTTGATTATTCTCCCTCACTATTTATAACTTAACCACCTCAGTCTCATGCTCAAAATCTTCCCAACCAAACTAAATATACAAATTACTTACACAGTTCTGGCACACTGCTGCAGTTCTGGGCTAAGAGGATCTCGATTTTGGAAGTACTCGGGTGCAGCCGCTCGCACTGAATAGAAGAGGTCCAGCAGCCTCTTGGTATCCTCCAGACTGTTCTTACAATACAGGAGACAGAGTTTCAGCCTGCGCTCATCTACATGTAGAGACAAAGCACAATGTGACACCAAAATATTATTTCAAATCTTTCCAACAATTGATGGACAGAAAGAAACACATAAAAATGAACACAATGACAGAAATCTTTCAATATTATCTATTGACTTAACTAAGATAGGTTCCCTTTTGAGAACAAAAAGAGGTGAGGTTTAATTCCAAATCCAGATTTGATAGATAATCGACAAATAATTTATAATAGATCTGTTAAATATTCTAGAGTTGTTCAGTGTTGACAAAACATTAGAATTAAAATATATTTAATTCAAACCTTAAAAATTTGATAGCAATCTCCCTGCCTTAACTTTGCTGACAAATTGGAGTAAATATTTGGTTGGTTGCTTTGTTCCTTAGTTTAGGGGCTGCGACAACACACTTTGGGTGTCTGTAGAATCTGTCTGATAACCGGTGTTAATTGTGATGGCTGTATTATGTGTGTTATCTGTGATCCAGGTAGAAGGACTGCAGACGATGAATTTTTCAAGTAGTTCCTACTTATGCTACCAAAATCCACGACACCTAGCTGCGTACTTGGCTACTAGATGCCTTCGCAGCCAGCACCTGGCAGCGAACCTTGGAACTAATATAGCGTTATCAAACTAACCTACAAATTTTAGCTTCCACATGCGTACTTAGTGGAAGGTTCTTTTGCATGCCATAAATCTAATGACATGGGACCGCCAGCTTTACTTCCCCTCCGAAGGAAGCATACTGAGGTATTTTTAACGCTCTTAAAAAATCCGACGACTTCGGCCAGGTTTGAACCCGCGATCTTGGGCATAGAAGCTCAGCATGCTACCAACTATGCCACCGAAGCCGCCGGAGTAAATATTTAATTTGAACATTTATAAATGTTGAGCAATAACCACTCATTGGAATTTAATCAAATGTAATGTCATGTCCTGACATTCCACATTAAGGAAACAACAGCAGAAATGCTCTGCATACAGTTTGTATATTGTTAGGATGTTACAAAATCAAACTCGAGGATTATTGGAAATGATTCTATTGTATAAGGGGTGGCCAAATAAGAGTGAGACTTTTGTAGTAGTGTCGTAGCTTTAAAACACAGAGCTTTCTACTCGTAGTTGCTGTAGTATGTGGCAAGAAAACAGATTGGTCTGGTCTTATGATGCAGTGTTATGTTTATACATACAGAACTATGGTATAGGTGCACAGTATGGATTTCTTTAAACAAGCCCAATGAGCTGTTGTTTAATTTTTGAAGGCAGAATGTGTTAGGCAGAATTTATTATCATACGAAGGATGTGTGTGAGAATACATGTCTGCTAAGTATTACAGTGTTCAGATGGTGTGGTGAATTTCATGGCTCGATGTGTTTGAGGACATGCCTCAACCAGGCCTCAAACACAGTTAGCCATTATCAAGGGATCAATTGTAGTCATAGACAACCATATAAGGAGAAATCTCCGAATACCTGCCTAAGTGATTGCAAAACATTGCCATTGAGGAAGACAACTGTCCACACCACTATACATTGATGGTTGGGATACCACAAGGTTTGCTTGCTGTAGGTCCTCAAGCATCTTTCTGAGGAGTAGAACGCATGGCAAATAGGTGCTTGTATGGAACATCTAATGCATTACGGTACCATGTTGAGAGGAGTCTATTGCTTTCCAAGATTGTGAGGAGATGAAATGTGGCACCACCACTTTGATCCAGCCATCAAATGGCATGAGTGGGCATGGAGGCATTCCGATAAAGACTTGCTCCTCCATCAAGTCTGGAAAAGTGATGCTCATGCCTTTCTTTGATGCAAAGGGCCATTACTTTTGGATTGACTGGAGGCATGCAATGCAAGCACATACGACTGCACTACCTTAAAAAGTGAGCAGTCTGGAATATTGTCAATGTAGTTCCTCATATTGCGCAGGGGCACCTTGGTCTGCTGCTGCATTTCAGCTCGGAGGGCCTTGACCATCCACCCTATAAGTCCGATCTCTTGACCTGTAACAACCACATCTTTGGACCACTAAATGACATCTGGAGGACTGGCGGTTCACCAATTATGCCGAGGTTATGACACTGTTGAAGATTGGTTCTGTATCAACCAATGACCAATGGGGCATCCAAAATATTGTTACAAGCTGAAACACTTGCTTCAACAGACAAGATGACTATGTGTATCAGACAAAATGCCCTATCACTCATACTTCCTGTTTGGTTATATATTCCAACCTATTACAAGAAAAAGAATGAAAGGGTGACACTTTCAATTGGGATCTCATTTATTTTTAGGGTACTTAATTTATGATCTTGTCATATCCTCGATATCAGTCTCATATTCTTGTGTGTGAATAATGATCTCTGCTACTGTCATACCTATAATAGTATGTGCAGCTATAATGCTTTTCACAGAATACCTCATTCATAACACATGACCGACTTTTGTGTCTCAAGGTACGTATGTAACTCCACACCCAATGGTTTAATTCCCGCCTCTGCTAAGAGATTTAATTTTGATCTAAGGTTTGGAACTGAGTACACTCAGCCTCATGACACAAAACTGTGAAGAGATAGGTTCGATTCTTATCTCAGCCATCCTAGAAGTAGCTTTGTGTCGTTTCCCTCTACAACTCCAGGACAATGCCAGGATGGTGCTTTACTTAAGGCTGCAGCCACCTCCTACCCAATTGTAACCTCAGTTACAAATACACATACTATTATAGACACTACAATAATGCAGGTTATCAGATGAATTCTATACAGGACTGATGATCACGATGTCCAATCCCCTAAATGAAACAACAGTGGCTAAGAATGAAAGTTGAAGTGAATCAACTATACTCCATGTGACTGTAGAAATACTTATGAATGTGACTATGAAGGCTCACCCCCTGGTGATGGTAGGTGGGGCTGTTTAGAGAGCCACTCCTGCAGTTGGGTCACATCGCGTTCAATACCTTCGGGAGTTGCTCCCAATTTTGAGTAGATCCTCTGCAACTCATTGTCGTCAACACCTAGAACATACATCTGCAAAGAAATAGCAATATTAATTGTTATCATCATTCTATATCCTGCAAATTCAACTGAAACCAGACCAAGTCATGTTTTGAGGTTACAGCCTGGGAATATTCTGAGATGAGACAGGAATAGGTGCAACTGAGTCCTCAAGTTAGGTAATTAACTTGGGAAGTCTTTGAGCTGCTACACTCAGATCGTGATTAATCTCATGAGGGAAATAGCTGAGAAAATGTGCGATGCAGGACTGAAAACCACATTGGCCCAAATTAATATTCAATACCAATTTTATGACGTTCAATTTATGAAAATGATACGTGTGCCAATCCGAGTAAGGGGAGTACAGGTCTGGCTTCTAGCCGAAGTGGACGGAGCGAGCAGCAAGTAAGTCAAGCTTTAGCAGGTTCGGCACACAGTTGCTGTCTCGAGGTGAGGGAAGCAAGACGGGAGCATACAAGCTTGTGACTTCCAATATCGATGTAATACACCGGACCAGTTACCTAATATAAACTCATTGGATGACATAGCAGCACCGTTGCTTCTGTTATCTTTTAGTTTCCTAGAAATGTTAGGCTATATATTTACATTTTCAGAAATGAAATGTACCAACCTATACCTAACAATAAGTAAAGTACTGTCCATGATTACCGTGTAGCACTTTTGTATCATGTATTTTTAGTTTCAATGTACTGTACCCGATACCTAGTTTAGGCCATCGGCTATGCCAGCAGACATTAAGCCGTAGTTGAGGTTTTGGAAAGAATTAGGAAAAGATAGCGCACCGATCGCGTCAAGAAGAATGTCCAGATGACGTAGGAGGTCTAGAATCAAGGAGGCATTGATATCTGTGAGAAGATGGAATTATGGATAGAGATGTGAAGCTTTATTGAGATATTTATGGGATTATAGCCATTAAACATCTTAGAAGAGGATATATAACATGCATTATGTGTGGAAATAATTTTATAGAAGTCAGATAACCCTTAAGTTATTTTATAACGGAATAGCCGAGATGATCTGGGTTCGAGACTATGATCGTGACGTGAGAGCACAGTGGTGGGGGACTACACCACGTGCCTGCGCCAAGCACATAAGCAAGAAGACAGTGCCAGCAGATTCAGTTGAGCTCAGTTAGACGAGCAGGTAGGAGCAGCTCTATAGCGCAAGCGAGACGCTCAGTGAAGGTCACGTTACATACAGAAACTGTCACGGTCAAGTGTAGGCGACAGTTCCTGCATCGCCGAGCAGCGAAGGCCGAGCGGGTCATTGATCCAGGCGGGCTGGCCGAGGAAGCAATCGCAGACGGCCGGGATATGTCAGAACCGCACTGCAAGTAGTTGAAGGCTTTATTACAAGCGACATTTCAACGCAGTTTGAACATTGCTTTTATGAATAACTTTATGACTATGCTGTTCTATAACGCATTCGAAGCTACTTTAACTATTTCAAGTAAACGGAATGTTGTTAGCATAGGCACTGATGAACATTAGATCGTGCATTAATAAGATTTATTTCTTATGCAGTTTCATGAATTACCAATTACAGACAACTACAGGGTGTTTCGTAATTTTGAACACTCTCATGTAAAATTTTATTTTACGAAAGTGGAACTTAGCAGTCATTTGAGATTGAACTTGCAATACTCAAACTGAACATTTAACGGAACAGTGGCGTAACTTAGAAGAGGAGTAGGGGGTCCGCTGTTTCCATGAACTTTTTCAAGAAGGAGTTGGACAATATCCGCTATGGGTAATCCGAAGTTCAACATGTCCGAGTAGACGCAAATAGAGACAAGATGGCACCGCAGAGCGATGGATTCGATTCCTGACGAGAGGAGTCCACCAGCTGATTCACTTGGGATTTCGAAGGCAATCGTCATTTCATGGATGGAATGCTATTCACGCCGATCTTTCGAGAAATTCTTTATGTAGGGAAAATCGACGATCTTGGAAATGTATTACAGCTGATTATGAAAGGTACTGTAAGAGTCATAACTACCTGATACGATTATTTTCATGAATACTGGGCACACATGTATATTTTTCTAATAGGAGTGATACGATTATTAAGACATGGTTTGAATTTATATACTTCGAATTTGCTAGAATATGGAGTGACCATATGATATGGCAGGCATCATTATACGAAATTCTCACCATTGGTTGGCTTTATTAAGCAGATGTTTGGTCTTTTAGACATTTTTCCAGCTAGGATATTTTTCATAAATAGTTTTTTTGTGTAACGAGTATTTCGAACTCGTGATCTGCAATTGATTATCAAAAATTACTTCGTCAGTTCATTGCATACTAGCGAGTGTGTATTATTCATCAGTAGGGATTTTTTCCATTGGATTGTTTGGAGATATTAAGAAGTTATTCACTTTAGTGAATGAACATCGCTTTTATATGACAACTAGAAACTTGTTGATTCCTATCTGGTACATTCACTCATATAGACTACGAGATGGGGTCCTTCGTATTTATACGATTGTATGGTGGCTACTCATCTTACCCATCGTTCAGGGAACTATCATCCAAGTCGACGGGGCGAGGTCTTTCGTATTTATACGACTGTACGGTGGTTACACATCTTACTCGCCATTGAGGGACTCATTTTTATCATCCGAGTGTACACGAGATGTAAGTGAATCAAACAAGGAACTACTAGTCACATATCAGTCGAGATTTTGTTAAATAAAGTAACGATAAATGTCAACAGGATTGCATTTAGTAATTCTTGTTTGCCAATCCAATATTTTGTTGCTATACTCTTTTGAGAGTAATTTCAGTTTAACAGCTGTTACAGCTGATGCTTTTGATGATTTTTATAATTGTGTTTGATACCTTTGAGAAGGATTTAAAGTAATTGAATCTTGTAAGATTAATCATTAATGGTCAGATTTATTTTAAGGCAGATCAGTATTGCAGATTTTGATATGAGATTATAGCACATTGGTGTTTTTCTGCGATGTGAATTATGAAAATTGTAAGAGAATTTATGCTATTTGAAAGCAGATCTTAAATTACTGAAGTAATATTTTTCCAATTGTTTAAGAAGTTGTCTAGATGTGATCAGAGTAATTACAGTTATTGGAGATTGTGTGCGTTGATAATTTGAAGCCAGTTATATATTTTTGTAGATCATGCAACATGGTTAAGTGGAGTTTATGATAGGCATTTTGTGGAAGTTGCCAAGTGATAGTAGCAATGTTGCTAATGTATTTTGAAGCAGACATGAGGTCGTCGTACCCAGTCTAGCGTAATTGTTGAGATTCATGCTGTATATGCTGAATATTTATGGAGTTTTGTGGAGTAATTGTTGTATTCGAATGTGATATTTGAAGTATTGAAGAAATGTAATGTCGTTGTGGATAGTTAGATCCAACGTGATGTCGTGGAGGCAATAATATTTTTTGGCATGATAAATTAAATACGAGATATAACTTGGAAGTGATAAAACTGTAAGACAACGTTCTATAAACCATATTAAACAATTTGTTAGGAAATTAAACAAATAAATGAAGTTGATAATACAAGATTTTCTGAAAATAATAATTAACGAAATAATAATCTGAAAATTAAGCATATTAACGATCTGACCTAATGAAATAAAAATCAGAATGACTAGATGAAATAATGAAATCTAAATAACCAGATGATTGAAATTTAAATAATTTGATAAATTAAATTTTGGAATAAATCAATGAATTAAATAAATGGATGAATTAAAGAATGGATAAATAAACTGATTGAAATGAATTAATAGACGATTGTAATGATGATGAATAACTGGATTAGAAGGTGATAATTAATTAAAGAAGCTGATGATTAATGAATTTATATGGAATTAAATAAATTTAATTAAGATATAATTTGAGGAATTGCAACTTGAGTTGAGAATTTAAATGATGTTATGGTGATGAATTAATGATTCTGACAGGAAGATGTAGAATTTTGAAGTGAGAATTAATGTGAGCAATATTTAATTTTGATGATGACGATAATGATGACCAATGAGAATTTGAATTATCTGTAATTCACAGATAAGAGATTATGAATGACAATGTAAATAGTGTAAATTAATTATTCGATGTTTAGGAGCATTTGATTAACATGTTCAACATTCAAATTATGCCATGCAAACCATAAATTACGTGATATTTAATATGTATGATTATTATATGTGTATGTTTAGACAGATTAATAACTTTATTAAATCCACATTGATGTTAAATTAAAGAGAAATTAGGTCTCAGGTTTCACAAATGTCAGTGACGAAAGACATAGTGCTACAGTGATCCTGAGAACCCAAGAGAACTTTATAAATTTTCTTGTTATGTGGATAAAAATAATTTTGGATTAGAAAAGAGATGGTTCGATTTTTGGACAATGACAATTTAACTTTGGCATTCGACCATACTCTCAGGTAGGAGTTATATTTAAAATGTCTGTCTGACTATCAAAGTAAAATAAATTTGTTTTTATCTTAGTTGTGATCTGATGATGGTGTGATGTTCCTTTTTCTTTCCTTGTCTTGAGTAAGGCTTATCCGGAAAGGAAGTGGTTTGCTAGGAATTCAGTTGATGGCGCCCATTTATATTTGCATTATTTCTATTAAACTTAAGCCCGTAACGACCCTAGAGATACTTTGTCTCGTGATACCCACTGCTTTTTCGAGAACTCAGCTGAATTTCCGACACATTCCTTATTTGACTAGAGGTTCATTTAACTCCGCTCTGTCCTGGAACTCCAGGAATGCGATGTTATAGCAGATGGGTCATCGCATACCCAGGACGAACGGGTACAGTACTTATCACAAAGATGAATGTCATGGAAAAGGCGGTGAATACAAAGATTTGGCTCTGGCCAGAAATGTCAAGGGAAGGACTAAAATAGAGAAATAATAATTTTAAAAATATTTAAAAAAAGCAACAAGGTTTGGAAATTCCGACAGCCATTCATCTACAAAGCAAGCCTTAATCCATCTGTATTTACACAGTCTGTCTGGAGCCGCATTCAAATAGCAGAGCAGGTCCAGTCCACAACTTGTTTACTTTTTCTGCTCTGTTTGTTGGGCTGCACACCTGATTTTCTCACGTTTCATAAAATAAAAATGGCATTGAATATTAATATGGGCCGATGTGATTTTCAGTCCAGTTTTGTACATTTCCTCAGCTATGCCCTTCGTGAGTTTAATCATGATCTGAGTGTAGACTTTCCTTGTAAGTTACATTTGGTTCATCAAAGAGCAGCTAAATTTGTCAGTGACTGGTACAAGAAAGAGCAAAGATGGGAAGTAACAATTTGTTCCATGCCCGGCCACGAACTCGAAACTCTACAATAACAATTACTTCAGTTTTACTCCTATTTTAATCGGTATGTTGTTGTTTTTTTTGTTTACTTTTTTTTACCTTTTGTGTGTGTAATTTACTCCAAGAAAAGTTTGAGGAATAATTAGTTTCTATTGTATCGTTATGTTTTTTTGTAGATAAATCAGATACTGATGCTCTATTTGGATACATGTTAAATCTATATCCTCATATGAAATCTGTCTTTCTTGAATACTGCCTCATTACCAGGAGAAATTATTTCTTATCAAGGGAGCTTAGAGTTAATACAAGAATGTTTTTGGACTTATAAGTAGTCAGCTCATTATGAAATTAGTGACTGCCGGTAACTTAAGTGATATCATTTTTATTATGGTATTTAACAAAATTGACAGATACTAGAGTATATAGAGGCAGTGATTTATACCTGGTCATCACAAAAATTAGAATTCTTGCTAAGTGGAAAAGAAGGCTGAATAGAAATGTATGTAATGATCAGGAGGTTTATAAGGTATATTTCTTACAAGATGAAGGAATAAGAAAACTATATCAAAATCGATTACAACAGTATTTAACTGAGATTCCTACAAATAATGATGTTAACAAAGAATGGGAAATTATAACAACAGCAATAAGGAAAGCAGCAGATGAAGTCATTGGAAAGAAAAGGAAATTTAGAAGAAGAACTGGGCTTAAAATATGGAATGAAGACATTTCAGAAGCTGTTAGGCTAAAACCAATATCTTATTTAAAAATGATACATCGGACTACAGAAAATGAGGAAGAATATAAAAGGTGTAGGAATAAAGTTAAGTCAATAACAAGAAAATTAAAGCAAGAATCGTGGGATAGGTTAATTAGTTCTGTGGAAGATGATGTCCATGGTAGACAAGAAATGGCTTATAAATTAATTTAATGAAATGAAAAGGGAAACTGCCAATATAAATGTATTGAAGAACATATATGGATACAGCACTATAAACAATATTATGGTATAATGAAGATTATGTATAGAGTCAAGAAGATAAAGTCATAGATGTTGAAGGAATTGACTTGATATAGAAGAACTTAATGTGGTTTTGAAATCATTCAAAAATAGAAAAACACCAGGATTAGATAAATTAAACTTGGAATTATTTAAATATGGAGGACTGATTCTTAAATTTAGATACTTGCATTTAATTAATCTTTGCTGGAAAAGGGGAACCATACCTGATGAATGGAGGAAAGTTAAAGTAATTTCACTTTTCAAGATAGGAGATAGAAGTTCTTGCAATAATTACCGAGGTATAAGTTTAATAAATGTTTGGTGTAAAATATATGTTAAAATAATAAATAATCGGCTCAAGATCATCACTCACAATCTCTTATTGGAAGAACAATGTGGATTCAGAAAGGGCAGATCCTGTAGAGATAATATATTTACCCTCAAACAGATATTAGAGAAGAGAAGAGAATTCAACTTAAATACTTACATCGCCTTTATTGATTATGAAAAGGCTTTTGATAAAATAGACAGGAAGAAATTATGGGATGTAATGGAAAGAAACGGATACCCAAAACAGTTGATCCAAGTTATCCAAGATATATACAATAGAACAAAAATTGTATTAGATATGGGACATAAACTAACCGAAGAAATATTAATTAATCGAGGAATAAGACAAGGATGCAGCCTCTCTCCAACCCTTTTAATAAATATATATATAGATGAAATAGTCAAGATCTGGAAGGAAAGTGTCCACCCTGGAATAAACTGAGTTATGACAGGTACTGTATATAAATACTATGCTGTTTGCAGATGATCAGTTCATCTTGTAGGACGATAGTACGATATGCTATTTAATGTTAACCACATTCTTCGAGGTGTATGGAAATGGTATTGAGTTGCAGATTTTTTCTATCTAGTCTTCCTTCTAAGTTTAAATTAATTGCCAGATATGTCACGGTTTACATTAATGAATTTCGTGAACGGTCTACTGGATTCAACAGTGTTGATGTCTAGACAGGGGCGTATTCTTAGGGCTACCGGGGCTACCGGCGGTAGCCCAAGAAAATTACATTAAAAATAAATAACACTTTATTACAGGTTCAACAAAGCATTCAAACAATCGTGACTATCATGCACATTCTTCTTTATCGAAATAAATAATGGTTAGTGAGTAGTTGAAACGTTTTGCTAACCCACACGTTGAGCGACAAATGAAACGTTTTGCTAGCCCCTAACTGTTGGGTGAGAAATGTAACTGTTTACCTTTGCCTAAGCTATGTTGTTTTAATGGGCGCCAAGACCTCAACCCAATGTTGAAATCTAAATTTGTATTTAACAACGTCTAGCTCTGGCAGAACACCTTCAAGAATCTATTCACTCAGATCGTGGTATGATTTGATCATTAACCCAACAAACAATTGTATCTGGAGAAGGAATTGGTCTATATCTAATGCTACCTACTGAAAGCAAAGATTGCATTGTAAAAGAAATGAATTTATTATATAAAACAAGTATAGCAAAATTAATAATAATAATAAGTTTAAAATTTAAATTGGAGCGTTGCGATTTGAATATTACCGATAGAAAATTACGTGAAAACGGAGTCTGATAAATTGATTTTACTCTTATTTCCAAGCTATGAAGTTACTGAAATATGAAATATAAAACAAAGAGAAATGAGAGATTGCGTATTTCTGCGTCATTCGCGCTGGAAATTGCCAAAGTATTTCCCTCGTACTGGATGATGCTGTGAGCTTCCCACAGTCTCCTGGACGTCGTCATCTCGGTCGGTAATTGATGATATTCTGGTAGATTTGATAATTCTATGGTCCGTACATCGGACCCAAACACACGTACAACCACACTGGTTAAGTTTTACAAAAGTTAGTCCTCCAATCCACGGAACATCGGAGCAACTCCCGCGTGAACCATACTCGTTAAGTTCTACACAGATTGACCTCGTTCCACGGAACATCGGAGCGACTCCCGCGTG
This sequence comes from Meconema thalassinum, assembly GCA_946902985.2. Taxonomy (NCBI): domain Eukaryota; kingdom Metazoa; phylum Arthropoda; class Insecta; order Orthoptera; family Tettigoniidae; genus Meconema; species Meconema thalassinum. Next base: position 1,803,355,356 of record OX336388.2, on the reverse strand, counting down.
CAACCACACTCCGCAAGTTCTACACTGATAGTCCACGTTCCACGGCGCGTCGAACGATATATGCACCTGTCGGCTCCCCCACCATGGTACCGACTTCCAGCTTACGTGGTCTCCACTGATTGGCTGAGCACGCCGCTACTTCCCCTCCTCTGGTTCATTACCTACGGCCCGCGGAGGGTGAAGTCGATTTCCGTTCCATACATTCGCCTTTCCTTGACGATGCGACCCAGCCTTGCGTAATACTTCCTGACAAGATTAAGCTTGTATTTGAATTCCCCGTGACTCATCTCTCTCAAATACCCTAACTGACAAAACTCCGTAAAATTCCGTAATCAGATAATTTTCTATGATATCGTCGTTCGTAATAATTTGCTTGATAGCGTTTTCTAAGACATAGAAAACCTATCTGAATGCTAATAATTTTTATAAAATGCTCCGAAATATCTTAATAATAATTCTAATAAATTAATAATAATAATAAATTAACATGAAAAATTCTCTTGGCTGAACAATTTGCCGCGTAAATAAATATAGAATGGCTTCCTACTGACTTATGCCAGTTGCATAAAAACCCCTCGAAAAACACGTTACATAGTCAACGCGGCAACGCAGCAGAAACCGTTCGAGAAATCGGCAGCCTCACGCCGCCCTCCCCATCTCTCCGCACCCACCCTTGTTCCGTGCAGGCCCAGCGCTCATAGCGACTGAGTTGCCGCTACGGCCAGCGGTTTCTTACCATACTGGACAGCGCCTAACAAGAATAAACACAGCTTGGAGCGGCGATGGTCTGAGTAACACGGAGGGAAATAGGTACTAACACATGTGTACCACGCAAAATAACATCAAACTACCAAATATTTAAATGATTGCATACACAACATCAAATAAAAATTATTCGCTTAACAACTTGAAACCACGCAAGAAACCGCCAATTTATAACCCCGATTCAAGTTAAACCCCAGGCTAAGGAGCGCGTAGTCGCCCCGCATATCTGGCCCACACGCCGCTGGCTCGCGCAGCCAGAGGCTAATTTAATTGAGTACCAGCGGTTTCTTTGAAGTTAAAAGCGTTTAATGGAACAAATAGCCTACAATAAATATACATTATCGCGCTCATACATGTGAATATGTTTTAGAAGTTGTAGTATTTTCGATGTGTGATTTATTTAAATGTGTGTATGCTGAAGAATATTTATGTAGTGTTTTGTTTTAACTGTGCCAGTTGTGATTTTGTGAGAAAATTACGGAACAAACACATGCGGGGGCTTTAAATGCCAGTGACTGTATAATAGAAAGTTTGTTAGAAGTTCCTTTCAGCCGTCGTCTATACAGTGAGAAGGTTCCTATTATACATATGACAAGGCCTACACCTGAACTGCAAATTATTGTGTGCCAATGTATACACGTCATTTCACATCATAGGCTATATGCTAGGCGGAATAGGTTATCTGACAGTTCTAAACTGTCTCAATTGTATTGCTGGCCGTGTTTGTTATTTAGTCGTGAAAGGAAGGGTTTTCAAATATGAACTCTTTTCGCACGGCAGTTCAAAAGCATGTTTTGTGTAATATTAAGCTCAGCGGTAGCCCAGATCTTCAGACCAGTATACGCCACTGTGTCTAGATGGATTGATAGCTGGTCTTTGGCAACTATTTTCTTGTATTCAGGAGTTATAGTGTTCAGCTGATTTTAGAAGCAGTATAACTGCTGTCTACACTGGAGAGCTACATTCAACTGTCGACAAGACCAGGGCTGTGGTGCATAGTGTGTCAGCATAGGATTACCATCTAATGATGAAGGATGTTTTTCTTGACTTCAACATACTGTAGTACATGTGACTATCCCTCGTGATGCTGATGTTGGTTACAAACTAAGATCAACACCACTGACTTCATGAATACGACACAATTATCATCATATCAGCGTCAAAATCAATATTAATGAAGCGGATATTTTAGAACAACAGTATACCCAAATATTTCACTCTTACCCAAGCAGTTCAAATAAAAGATTGCGTCCAACTTTCTCTTATCTTTCCACTAAATCATATTACGGTATTTCATTTTTAGCCTATTTTTATTTATGAATTATGAAAAAATAGGCTTATGAGATCACCTTTTGTCCGTGTGTATGTGTGTGCGTGTGCGTATGTATGTGTGTGTGTGCCCCCCCCCCCCCCAATAAATCTAAACGGCTTGAAAGATTTCAATGAAACTCGGTGAGGTTATAGCACCATTTTGGCCGACCCCGACCGTGCCCTTCAAATTTTATTACGTCTCACCAATCCAACATGGCGGCTGTGCGAAATATTTCACCACCATTCTATATCTCTGAAACTATTACTGATATCCCCTTGAAAGTTTGCACGGTGATAAAGGGCACTACTAGACGTTCACCTATGAGACTTTCAAAAACTTGCTGACTACAAAACGAATATGGCGGCCAAGCGAATTTGAAACATTTAAATAGACTTTATTCGCGATTCAATCATCCAAACACAATGAAACTCTGCACAGCAAATGTTTATACACGTTGTAATGCATTGGCATCCAAGTTAGTTCAATTGTTTACATAACCTCAAGATGGCGGTGTGCGAAATATTTCACCGGCATTCTATATCTCCGGAACTATTACTGATATCACCCTGAAATTTTATGCGGAGATAGAGGGCACTACTAAAAGATCACCCATGAGATTTTCAAAAACCTGTTAAGTACAAAACGAACATGGTGGCCAAGCGAAGTTGGAACATTTATAGATCTTTCTCGCGATTTAACTATCCAAACGCAGTGGATCTTGGTACAGTAAATTTTTATACACATTGTAATACACTGGCATCTAATTTAGTTCAATTGTTTGCATAACCTCAACATGGCGGCTGTGCGAAATTTTAAAATATAGTTTTCATTTCTAGTGTATTAACCATGCGATGAAAGAGAACGTTTGAATAATGACCCTACGCAACAATCGTCATCTAATAGTATAACAACTCTATGGCCTACATATATAAAACTCCAACATGACAATCCATCCGAAATATTTAGACGGTTCTCAATATCTATTAATCCATGACAGAAATTAAACTGACATTCTGTATGTTGATAGAAGCTTTAAACATAAGTTCATCTATGGGACTTTCAATAACCTGGCGAGCACAAATTCAACATGGCGGCGACACGAAATATAAACATTTAAATGGACGTTTCTCGCGATTTAACCATCCGAGCTCAGTGAAACTTGGTACGGTAAATGCTTATACACATTTTAATCCACTGGCATCTAATTTATTTCAATTGTTTTCATAACTACAAGAGGGCAGTTGTGCGAATTTTTTAAAACTCGATTTTAATTTTTGTGTCCTAATCATGCGATTGAAGTTTGAACACTACACCTACACAATAATCTTCATGTACTAGTACATAATTAACTCTTTAATAAGACCAGCATAAAAAATCCAGCATGGCGACCATCCGAAATATTTAGATCGTTCTCAATATCTACGAATCTATACAGCAATCAAACTGAAATTTTGTATGTTGATAGAGGCAATTAACATAAGTGGGATACGGTATATGAGAATAGGCTGTATAGTTCTTTACGGAACTACTTGTTGGTCCGGAGAAAGTGCGTGAACAGACGGTTAATTTTGGTACTGTAAGATAGTGCAATGAACTGTGCTCACTTCTTTGCTTCAAATTTACGAAGCGTCGTGCTGTCATAAACGCCGCATATGCGACTACCCGCCCGATAACGGTGTAGCGCCAGTTGCCTACGGTATCATTACTAGCAGCTATGGGTCAATGAAGGAGATGAGTTCGCCCAGGTTGTTGGAGAACATGTAATGTGAGGCAAATAATCCAATACAAAGCTTCGTATGCTTTTGAAGCCATCGAAAGAGTTAGGAATACCTTGGTGGATAGCCTAAATTTTCTAATGGAAGCGCAGAAAAAAGTTGTCTATAAAGACACACGAGACCACATTCACATAGACAAAGAAATAACATTTGAAGTACCTGTTCAGACGTTGGAGCATTGAGGAAGGATGAATTACTTTCACTTTCGCGACCAAACTTCATCGTTCTAATCTGCTTGAGTCAGAAAGCATTAATGCTTCTGATAGGAATAAATAAATAAATAGAATGCATGTTGATGTAGAATATTAGAATTTCCTTGCAACCCATGGAAGATTGTTCAATAAGGAAACCTACAGTTTTCCAAATTATTATTATTATTCTGTTCGTCTTGTCATATAGAGGCCAGCGTAGTTAGATGTCACCCCACAGGCCCGATGCCTAGAAATTTATTGTAGTTGAGGTACTGGAACGGTATAGTTTAGGCCTACATACGAGTCACCGTGTCAAATTGTCAATTTCGAAGCCTTGCGGCAGGCCAGTGGGTTACACGAGTTTACTTTTATTATTACTATCATTGTCCGGGTTTCTCATGCACTCGTTCGTTTCTTTGTCACTTTTCCAGTCCACCAAATGCACAACAAGATCTGGTTTAGGAACTGATACAGAAGGCTCACTTTTCGTGCGCCATGATTTTTCCCCTTTCGGATATTGTCATACAATATCCACTTTTCATTGCCAGTTACCAGCCGTTTCAGATAATCTTCATTTTAATTGCACCTCAATACAACCACGCTAAACCAAATTCTGGTCACCCAGTTCGCGTGGAACACAAGCATCGCACATATACAGGTAACCAAGCCTTTTTAAGTGCCTGGTGATAGCCAAATATTCAGCAATTGCGCCATTGCCTTAGTTGTCATCCTTTGATTGTCTGAAATGAAGTCCTTATTCCTTCCACGTGTGCACCCACATTTCGCCCTGTGCGAGGTTGATCTTTTATGGCGACATTCCTACATTGGAATCAAGAAAACAACTTTTGGTATGCCCACTTCGTCACTGCATATCTTCCATACAGGCCTACAGCACAAATGTTCTTTCTGGTTTGTGTGGTGGTTTTACCCTAGCGGTATACAGAGCACCCTAACAGTAATAAAATAATGTCCATTATCATGTTATTTTCCGTGGTTTCTCCCCACTTCTACGCCAGGCAAATGCTGGGTTGGCTCCTAACTTAAGGCCAAGGCCACCTCCTTCCCGATCCTATCCCCACACACTAATACAGCCATCTCAATAGCACAGGTTATCACACAAATTCCAAACAGACCCAAGTACACCGGGCTATATGACCACGATGTCACAGCCCCTAAAATAAGTAACAACAACGTTTCATGAATTGCATCATTTTTAAGACTACCAACCGACGAGCGCCAGGTTGTTGTAGCGTTGAGGAGATAGTTTTGTTTTTCCGTATTACTGGAATCTACTATTCCATTCAAATCAAGTAAATTAGTAGCGGGGAAAATGTTACAGGTCACCTCCTTGGTGTAGTGCAGGGGTTCTCAAGGTGTGTGTGGGGGGGGGGGGGGGGGGGGGGCAGAGAGTGATAAAGGGGGGCGCTTTGATTGAAATATTTATATTTCATATTCTGTAACAAATTTTACTATCCTCATATTCATGAATCTATCATAGGCAGGTAGCTCCAAGACCATTCAAGAATAATAAACTCGTACCTTTGCTGTCTTATTTCACAAGAACTGACCAGTAGACCCTGCCAGCAGGAATTCTGAGAAAAGGTGGCGAGTAACATTTCCCACACAGCTCCCTTTCACTCGCCACCCGCAGTGACATCTCCTTATTAAACACTTTTTTTTTTCGTGTAGCCTCCTGAGAGGCCGAGTGCAGGTCTTACTAGTCGACGCCCGTGGGCGACCTGCGCGTCGGGATGAGATGAATGGATGAAAGTGGGCAAGGATGTGGAAGGGAGCGGCCGTGGCTTGTCAGAAGGTACTGTCCCGGCATTTGCCTGGTGTTGAAAATGGGAAACCACGGAAAACCATTTCAAGGACAGCCGACGGTGGGACTCGAACCCACGCGTCTACCGAGTCAGCAGAGAGCGTGGCCCCATGACCTAACGCCGCGCTTTAGCCAGCGTAAACACTTAATGACAATAAGCCGCTTGAAAATGTGACCGCCACTTACTTTCAAGAATGGATTCTTTTATTTCTGCCGTTGCCGATTCGAATTAAGCTAGGCCTTTCCAGTCAGTTCAAAGACAGTGAGTGAACAGGTGAATTCTAGCGCGTGGTTAGCCAACTTTACAATAAACTGATATGAGTGACGCCATTACCCATGGATAAGTGGCTTATTAGAAGTCGTAAAAAGAGACCCCATGAAAGCGATAGTGCTTGCCCTCCTTCGGTAAAAGAACAAGGTTCAAATTCAAACAAAGTCCATTGTACTTCCGCGTCTACTTCTGCTCCCATCAGGATTGTTAATTCTACACACAAAGTGAAAGTGCGTAAATATCAAGACGATTATCTGACATTAGGCTTTACCAGCATTCTTTCGAATAATAATCAGGAACAACCTCAATAATTCTTTATTTGGAGATTTTAGCAAACGACAGTTTGAAGCCTGTGAAACTTAAGAGACACCTGCAGCCTAAACATCCAGCCTGTGTAAGTAAACCTTTAGCATTTTTTAAGCGTCACGAGCAACAACTAAAAGGAAATGTTAGATTCCTAGAAAATCACGCAACAGTTCCTATAAGAAAGCGCTAAGAGCATCCTTGGAGGTATCCTATTTAATTGCAAAATCCAAATCACCACATATTTTTGGTGAGAAATTACTTCTTCCTGCAGCCGTGAAAATGTGCGCGATCATGCATGGAGAAAAGTTCGGCGAGTGTTTGAAGTCGATTTCGCTCTCAAATGATACAGTAACTCGTCGTATTGATGTAATAGCCTCTGACATAAAAATCAATTTCTACCACGTCTTCATGATAGCCCAAAATTTGCCCTGCAACTTGATGACGGTACTGATATCGTAAACAGTGCCCAGCTTCTTGTTTTTGTACGCTACTGTCATGAAAATGAAATGCACGAGGATTTTCTATTTTGTACAGCTCTGGAAGGGCGGACTAAAGGCGAAGATATTTTTTTCTCTTGTGAATTTCTTTTTTATTGACAACAATCTCTCATGGACAAATTGTGTTGGTATATGCACTGATGGGGCGTCGGCTTTTACTGGAACTAAAAGAGAATTTTAGGCATATCAAAGTACACTCCTTCAAGACTGGCTTACGAGCTTGCAAAAACGTGCTTTCTCAGCTCAGCAAGAGCTTTAAACAGTCGTCTATTTTCCATTCTTTGCGAGGAGATGGGATCTACACATTATTCGCTTCTATTGCACACGGACGGTACGTTGGTTGTCTCGTGGTCGAGTTTCGTCGCGTTGTGGAATTGAAGAATGAACTTCGTATTTTCCTATTGGACAGCAGTCCTACACTCGCAACCCTGTTTCTGGATGAGAAATGGCTTCTAATACTGTGCTACTTGGCTGACGTATTTGAAAAACTGAATGAACTTAACGTGTCACTTCAAGGACGAAATAGGTAGTAATATTTTCATTCTAAGCGACAAAGTGCTTGCTTTTAAGAGAAAACGTGAACTTTGGAAGGCCCAGATGGACAAAGGTAACTGTGAGATGTTTCATTGACTGAATGAATTCATGGAAGAAAATGAGTTAGATATTTGTCAAATTAGTTGAATTGTCGTAGAACACCTCCAAAACCTTCGTGAAAAATTCGAGGATAGATTTCCACAACCTTCAACTGAGAATGACTGGATTCGCAGTCCGTTTGAAACGAACGTACGGTAACAGCCCACCTGTCAACGGCACAACAGGAGGAACTAATAGAACTCTCAAGTGACAGAATACTCCGAAATGAATTTAAGTCGAAGTCTCTTGAAAATTGTTGGGTGCAGATTCGGAATGAATATCCCATTATATCAAGAAAAGCAGTGGACCTGTATATTACCCTTCGCTTCAACTTACTTGTGTGACACAACATTTTCCGCAATGGCATCCGTCAAGACAAAGCATCAGTCTCGGCTGCAGCTGGAAGGGGGTCTGCGGGTTGCTGTTTCAAACATCCAACCAAGACTGGATTTATTTTCATCTCAAATTCAAGCTCACACATCATACTAACACCGTAAGTGTCTGAGAATTCTGATCCATGAAGGCCTACTTTCATAGTACTGTTTTACTTTTAATGCGTGAAGAGTTTTAACATAACATTTTTCAAATTCACAGTGAAATGTTGAAAATTGTATATATTCTTTCTATTGTCATTTATCAGTCACGAGCTTTCAAATATGAAAAGCATTACTGAACACAGGTGTCACAGCTAAAGAGCTAATTAGTGAAACAAACAACATTTGCTCAATTCCAATAACTGCACGTGCAGCAGTTGTTTTTATTTTTATAAGCAAAAGTAATTCATATGCATGACATTTTCTTTACAAAACGTTGTTGTACTTTGATGTGCTCTAAGAATAATGAATTGTGCTATTATTATTATTATAAATGTAACTGGTAGTTGAAATCCTAATTAGGCAGTAGCATACACAGTAGATCTTGTGTGATTTTTTGTGTGTGTGTGGGAAGTAGCCTATGAGAAGTGCTAAGAAAGGAAATGAGAATAGGGGGGGGGCTAGAGATTTCATGTTGCAGAAGGTGGGCGCGACAGAAAATGTTTGAAAACCCCTGGTGTAGTGGCCAGCATGATTAACTGCTACCCCGGAGGTCCCAGGTTCTATTCCCGGCTCTGCCACGAAATTTGAAAAGTAGTATGAGGACTGGAACGGGGTATATTCAGCCTCGGGTGGTCCAAATTAGTAGAGGGGGTTCGATTCCCACCTCAGCCATCCTCGAAGTGGTTTCCCACTTCGTCTTCGGGCAAATGCCGGGATGGTAACCAACGTAAGGCCACAGCCGCCTCCTTTCCTCTTCCTTGCCTATCCCTCTCACTCTTCCCATCCCTTCATAAGGCCCCTGTTCGCTTTGCAGGTGAGGCCCAGTTGTATCCCCCGTCTGAGAGTCTCAAGTTCCAGGACACTGCCCTCAGTGGTGGTAGAGGTGGGATCCCTCGCCTAGTACATGGGAAACGCCAGCCCTGGAGGGTAAAACGATAACGGAAAATGTTACAGTATTAAGCAACTATATTTATAATTCAAAAGTAACAATTCGTTAGTTTGAAAAATGTAACGTAGTTACTATTTTTCGCCAAGTAGGCCTAACTGTCACTGTAACGAAGTTACTTTTTGAAAATACGGTAACGTACTAAACCCTGTTTTCGACTACACTTTCGACGGCTTCGGTGGCGTAGTTGGTAGCATGCTGAGCTTCTATGCCCAATGTCGGGTTCAAACCCGGCCGAAGTAGTCGGATTTTTAAGAGCGTTAAAAATCCCTCAGTATGCTTCCTTCGGAGGGAAAGTAAAGACGGCGGTCCCATGTCATAGATTTATGCCATGAAAAAGAACCTTCCAATAACTACACTTGTGTGAAGCCAAAATTTGTAGGTTGGATTGATAACGCTATATTAGTTTAACGTTCGCCGCCAGGTGCTTGCTGCGATGGCATCTAGTAGACAAGTCCGCAGCTAGGTGTCGTGGACGGTAGCACTTGATAGCAAAAGTAGGAACTACTTGAAAATTGATCGTCTGCAGTCTTTACCTGAATCGCAGATAACACACACTAATACAGCCATCGCAATTAACACAGGTTATCAGACAAATTCTACACACACCCAAAATACACGGGGCTCAAGACCGCGTTGTCTCAGCCCCAAGTAATCAATATCTTTTGATATATTCAAGATATCTATATTCCTTTTTCACTCAATGGAATGGCAATAAAGGGCTCATTACAAAAGTATCGATAAGTTACCTACATTTCTTTTCTTGTGTACCATAATCATTTTTTCCAACAACTTAGCACTGGTGCTCTTATTTAGACATATTCATGGTGTGTGTGCTTATTGCGAAAATTAGACTACTTCCTTTGGAGTGAAAGAGCCTTCAAACTGAGGTATTAGGCGTAGCAGTAATTGTTCATAACCTAGAGGCTTCCATGGCCTTCCAGACGGTGTGCCATTCCACCACACCTCATCACTCCTGAAAAATTGCATTAGTAGGACACGCTTTCCCTTCAAAACTACTCGTTTGATATAATCGGAGTTCCACGGCGTAGCCGTGCTCGTTCAAACGTGAGGGCATCTGCAACACGTCTGCAGATTCGAATCCCGGCGCTGATGGTGGCTATCCTGGATGTAGTTTTTCCCCGTTTTTTTTTTGCACACTCCCTCCAGGCAAATGCCGGGATAGCACCTTACTTTAAGCTCCGGGGCACCTACCTCATCCCTGTCCATAATACAGTTACACACACCACTAAAGTCATCACATACACGCAGGTTATCAAACAAGTTCAACACACACCCAACTACACGGGGCTGATGTCCCAACTCCCTAAAATTAATTATTAACAACAACGATATAATAGGACTGCTGAATTTGTCTTGTTAAGAACCGTTATGGTATGTGATTATATTTAAAAATCAAGTTGGTATCGTGATCTAAGTGATTAATAATGTAACGAGAAAACATTCTTCAGTTAATGATGTTCTTGTTACCATTCATCAGGGTGAACGCAGACCATCGATATATTCACGGGGCCAGTCGACTTGAGATTCCTAGCTTATCTGAATACTTACCACGTCGAGGGAACGTGAAACACGTTGAGTTAAAAGTGGTGGCGAGTAATTATGCCCACTTTCCGGAGTCGACTGGCAGTGATACCACGTCATGTATATTCTACACTTCCTGCAATCACCGGAGCGGAACAGCGGGACAATGTATCGGAGATGATGAAGGGCAAAATCTGACAGGAAGAACTTTTTGTGATAGGATTTATGATATCAAATATTGCCAACAAGGCGACTTACATCGGGTTCTCGCCCCTATTCTGGCATTCGGGAAGGAAAAGGAAGGAAGGGCGGTAGGAAAAGGAAAAAAAGGGAAGGAAGGAAGAAAAGGAAAAGAAGGAAGAAAAGGGAAGGAGGGAAAGAAAAGCAAAGGGAAGGAGGGAAAGAAAAGCAAAGGGAAGGAGGGAAAGGAAAGGAAAGGAAAGGGATGGAAAGGAAATGGAAGGAAGAAAAGGGAAAGAGGGAGAGGGAAGGAAGGAAGGAAAGGGAAGGAAGAAAAGGGAAGGAGGGAAAGGGAAGGAAGGAAAGGGAAGGAAGGAAGGGAAGGGAAGGAAGGAAAGGGGAGGAGGGAAGGAAGGAAGGGAAGGAAGGAAAGAGATGGAAGGAAGGAAAGGGAAGGAGGGAAGGAAGGGAAGGAAGGAAAGGGAAGGAAGGAAAGGGAAGGAAAAAAAGGGAAGGAGGGAAAGGGTAGGAAATGAAAGGGAAGGAAGAAAAGGGAAGGAGGGAAAGGGAAGGAAGGAAAGGGAAGGAAGGAAAGGGGAGGAGGGAAGGAACGAAGGAAAGGGAAGGAAGGAAAGGGAAGGAAGGAAAGGGAAGGAGGGAAAGGGATGGAAAGGAAAGGGAAGGAAGAGAGGGGGAAGGAGGGAAAGGGATGGAAGGAAAGAGATGGAAGGAAGGAAAGGGAAGGAAGGAAAGGAAAGGAGGGAAAGGAAGAAAGGAAAGGGATGGAGGGAAAGGAAAGGGAAGGAAAGTGAAGGAAGAAAAGGGAAGGAGGGAAAGGGATGGAAAGGAAAGGGAAGGAAGAAAAGGGAAGGAGGGAAAGGGAAGGAAGGAAAGGGAAGGAAGAAAAGGGATGGTGGGAAAGGGAAGGAAGGAAAGGAAGGAAAGGGAGGGAAGGAAAGGGGAGGAGGGAAGGAAGGAAGGGAAGGAAGGAAAGAGATGGAAGGAAGGGAAGGGAAGGAGGGAAGGTAGGAAGGAAAGAGATGGAAGGAAGAAAAGGGAAGGAAGCAAAGGGAAGGAGGGAAAGGGATGGAAAGGGAAGGAAGACAAGGGAAGGAGGGAAAGGGAAGGAAGGAAAGGGAAGGAGGGAAAGGGAAGGAAGAAAAGGGAAGGAAAGGAAAGGAGGGAAAGGGAAGGAAGAAAATGGAAGGAGGGAAAGATAAGGAAGGAAAGGGAAGGAAGGAAATGGGAGGAGGAAAGGAAGGAAAGGGAAGGTGGGAAGGAAGGAAAGAGATGGAAGGAAGGAAAGGGAAGGAGGGAAAGGAAAGGAAGGAAAGGGAAGGAAGAAAAGGGAAAGAGGGAATGGGATGGAAAGGAAAGGGAAGGAAGAAAAGGGAAGGAGGGAAAGGGAAGGAGGGAAAGGGAAGGAAAGGGAGGAAAGGGGAGGAGGGAAGGGAAGGAAGGAAGGAAAGAGATGGAAGGAAAAGGAAAGAAATGGAAGGAGGGAAGGAAAAGAAAAGAATGGGAAGGAGGGAAGGAAGAAGGGAATGAAGGAAGGAAGAGGAAGGAGGGAGGGAAGGAAAGGGAAGGAGGGAGGGAAGGAAAGGGAAGGGAGGTTAAGGGAAGGAAGGAATGAAGGAAGGAACCACTGATATTTGAAATGGGTGGAGCATATTTATTTATTTTTCAACGTATGGCTAGATACGCGTATCAAGGCACAATGCCACGTGGGACACCAGATCTCGGGAAGACGGTAACACACTAGCGGTAGTGAAAATTAACACCCTGAAAGGAAACATTGGTCCCTCCTATTATTCAGGTTGTACGTTACATGTGATCATAATCGCAGGGCCTATGGACAGGTTGTCTTGGATAACATTTCGGTATCTTTGGTAGCCTCTTATAGCTACAATGTACAGAGTAGCCCCGCAATCGTGCATAGAGGCGATCATAGAGTTGGCAGATGTCATCTTGGGAGATAGTGTCCCACGCTATTTCCACCTCTTGTTGCAATTGGTTAAGATATTAATACAAACAGGACCAGACGCCACCCCATCAGGTCCCACACATGCTCAATTTATTAGGGACCTGTCTGGTGATTGTGATGCTCAAGTGAGTTGACGAACATCTTGGAGAGTGCGTTGGGCAACGCGAGGAGTGCGTGCATGGGCATTGTTCTGATGGAGGAGCACAATTACTTGATGTGGAAACGACAACAGAATGGGATGGATGATGATCTGGATGTATCCTGGACTGTTCAGTGTTGTCTCAACAAACACCAAAGGTGTATGCTATGGCCATTTTAGGCTATTGCTTCTCACGCCATGATGCCACAAGTTGGTCCTGTATGTCGTGCCATGTACACTCTGTCACTTACCTCGTCGCGGCACTCGCAAATGCAAAATCTGCTTTCATCATTAAACAAACACAACTCTGCGCCATTCAACCTTCCAGGGTTGCACGGTGATGAGGCGTGAGGGGAAGCCTGGCGAGCGCCATTCTTGATCGTAGTCTAGCTTCCAGCAAACGGTTCCTGTTGGTCCTAGATGACAACTATGGGTACAATGTCGGTCCTAATTTATGCTGCAGTCACCTTGCGATGGCTGCTCATTTGGTACGGCACGGCGGTCTACTGTAGTCTCCAATCTGTATGCCACTGCCATCCGGAACCAGGATGACGAGCATTTGCACCTTCCGTGAATCACGAACATCAACATTGCTAAACAGCAGATACCTCACGTCCTCCAACATGTTGGACAATCCAGCCTGACGTTCTGTTAGCTGCACGAATTGTGCTCGTTGACGAAGTCTAAGGATATCTACAATATTAACTTCCACAGTATAATTCTCGAAAATACAGAGCACTAGTTTAGCAAGTCATAGTCGTGATGGCCAAAGCAAGTACAGGCGGCGTTCTTTCACCCCCATAATCCTACCGTAATAAGGGTTCGGTATCGGCTTCCAGCTTCCTTTCTCTCAACAACAGATGTCCCTCGTGAATTAAAGGTTCTGTGTCTTGGAGAGAGAGAAATTTATGAGCCCCAAACCCAACCCCTGCTGGTCGAGATACACTTATATAAGGCTTAGGATCAATCCCATGCCAATTCATTTTAAACCACTTGTGACTCGGTCGGCCGCTCTTATTAATTGTTCAAGTAATCACACTCCATTGTAAAACTTTGTACAAGCACTTATTTTGAAATTACAAACATTTTGGTAGAAACACATAACATGTTTTATATGCCCCATCAGAAGATGGCGAAATCCAAGCAAAGGCACGAGTCTTCCTTATTAAATTTTTTGTGAAGGCTGATCGTTGTATTCTTTCTTCCCAATCTTTATCCAAATGCCTTCCTTTCAGTGATCGGTATTCCGTCCCTTTCCCTCTCACTCGATAAACATTGATTATGCAAATGTCTAAAGGGTCAGGTAAAGGAATAAGATGATGATGATAATTGTTGTTATAAGGGGCCTAACATCTAGGTTATCTGCCCCTAATGATGGTAATACCGTGAGAAAAAGATAAATTGAAAACTACCTGCAACTAACTACTGACTTACATCTAACTTATAGGTTCGAAGAAGAGAAGGACAGAAAGGAACAAGGGAAATAATGACAGGGAAAAGAAATGCCCTCAACCCTCAAAGAATGAGGATTGAGAGAATTGGAAAGAAGTAGGGCCAGGAAAGGCAGATAGGAAAGAGAAAGAGAAGAGGAAGGAGAGACGCCAGACCCAGCTCAGGAATCTCTCTGGTTCGCTAACTCCCGAACTTACAACCCGTGAGCCCTTGAGAGAGTAGCACTGATCGGGGTGCACCACAAGTGGCGGGCTATATTTATATTCCCTGCCTCTTTTATTAGGGCCTTGTGCAGAAACCAGGAGATAGGCCTACCATGAAAGAAAAGAAGAATAAGGGGCCAGGAAAGATGAGACAAGGGCTAATTAAGACGGAAAAGTGAACTACTTCCTAGGCCTTGGATACCCTAATACCATCGGGGTTGGAAGAGAAAAAGAGTTGTACAAAGGAGGTAGACAAGTAAGATGATGGAGGGCAGCCCAGCACAAGAAAGGGGAAGGAATGCTGAACTCAGCTGAGGTCCCGTGGTCGCCAATTCACGTCCTATTAATCGTGAGTCCCTGGGGTAAGGAAATGAGAGAAAGAACTTACATATCATTGGTAAGGCGTCGGTGTAGTAAAAGTTGCTTTTCAGTTGGTCAACGTGTTGATGTGCTCAATTAAATTGGATGGGGAATAATACATATTAGATATTAGATATTAGATGTAAAAAAAATACATGGATTAGTTATACACTTTTTATACACTCTCAAAAGGAGGAGAAGGTAATTGGATGACATATTTCGTTCGTCAGGCGAACATCATCAGATCTTGTTCACTTAAGACTACCGGTATTTAAAAAAAAAAGCCTGAAGTGAACCGGATTTGATTATGTTCACCAAACAAATGTTCATGCCATCCAATTAACTCCCCTACTTTCAAGTAAAGAATAAAAACCGTTGCCCCTTTAAGCTGTCCTATACTCTGATTTACCAATAATGAATGGTGACAGCTGTCAAAGCTAGCATGTGGGGAAATGCTGCATTGCCACTGAGGCAGATCATGACTCTTTCCAAGAGGCTTGCAGGAAGACACAAATACTGGGGAAGTTAGCCCCCCTGCCTGGCGGTCAAATGACCGTGACGAGTGAAGGCACAGTAGAACACAGAGTCAAACCATATGCTCACTAGTGTGTCTGCATACATTGCAACACTGCTCGCTGTTGCCATGGAGACGGTTACCCCTCTCGTCTCCACTCCTCACCTCACCCTTCAAGCGGATGACAGCTTTCACCGTTCATCTTTTGTAAATCAGAGTATAGACAACGCGCCTAAATTTGTAGTTCACACTGGGGATGTGATCCGTTGGTATAAATAAATAGATAAATAAATCAGCATGTCATAGTTTGCATGAAAAATAAATACATAAATAAATAAATTATGAGGGAGAAAAAACAAAAGGATATTATTCCAACAAAAATCAAATAGGCTACTTAACTTTAGAAGGCTACTAACTCTTGTTATTTAAGTGTGACGGGAGATCCTTCTAACCAAGCCCTCTTGTTGTCGGTGTGTTGAACCATTTCAAGTAACATGACATTGGACAACTACTGTAGTAAACTATGTATCATGGAAAGAATGGCTAACTTGTAACTGCACCATTCTATAAACCAAGACTTGTTAAAAATTAGTGAACAAATACCATTGAATTGCTGCATAATCCCTCTATTCATTAAAATTCATTCACATGTAATGCGCAACGGTACGATTCCGGTTATTTTTAGCCTATTTAGGAAAAAAATAGGCTTTTGAGATCACCTTTTGCCCATGTGTGTGTCCCTAATAAAATCTATACGGCTGGAGCGGTTTCAATGAAACTCGGTAAGATCATAGTACTATTTTATCCGACCTCGAGCGTGCCCTTCAAATTTTATTACGTCTCACCAATTCAACATGGCGGCTGTTCACCGGCAGTCTATATCTCCGAACCTATTAGGCTACTGATATCGCCCTGAAATTTTGTACAGTGATAAAGGGTACTATTAGAAGTTCACCATTGTAACTGTCAAAAACCTGTTAAGTACAAAACGAACATGGCGGCCAAGCAAAGTTTAAACATTTAAATAGACTTTTCCCGCGATCTAACCATCCGAGCCCAGTGAAACATGGTACAGCAAATGTTTATACACATATTAATGCACTGACATCTAATTTAATCCAATTGTTTTCATACCCTCAAGATGGCAGCTGTGCGAAATTTTAAAATTAACTCTTTATTTCATGTGTACTAATCATGCGATCAAAGTCAACGTTTGAATAATGAACCTACGCAATAATTAGATTAGATTTTTATTTATCCATTTGATCAATTACATGTATACAATACATTTTTGATATAGGACATGTCATTGTCATTTAACAATACATAACTCTATATATAACAATCCAATATGGCGACAATCCGAAATATTTAGACGATTCTCAATATCTACCAATCTATGACAGCAAACTGAAATTTTGTATGTTGATCAAGACTATTAACATAAGTTCACCTATGGGACTTTCAATTACCTGGTGGGCATAAATCCAACAAGGTGGCGATGCGAAATTTAAGTATTTAAATGGGCGTTTCTCGCGATTTGAACATCCAAGCGCAGTGAAACTTGGTATGGTAAATGCGTATACAAATTTTAATCCACTGACATCTAATTTATTTCAATTGTTTTCATAACCTCAAGATGGCAGTGAAATTTTAAAAAGTTTGTATTTCTTGTGTCCTAATCATGCAATTGAAGTTTGAATAATAATTACTATTATCTCCCATGCTGCAAAGATCATGGAAAGAGTACCGTACTAGTGAAACAAATCCCAAAAAAGGTTGGAAACCAAATTCAAGAGGAACAGTTTGGGTTCAGAAGGGGAAGATCAACAGTGGAATCTAGTTTTGTTGTAAGACAAACTATGGATAAACACTGGGAATATGGAAAAGACATGATAATGACCTTAATTGACTTAAAAAGGCATATGATAGAGTCCCTAGAGACAGAAAGGTATTGGAGAAAAAAATAATACAAATGATAAAAGCAATGCACAGTGATATTGTTGCAGCTGTGTCAATACTCAAGTAGGTAAAACAGGTTGGCTTGAAATTGAACATGGATTGAAACAAGGGAGTTTGCTCTCACCATTGCTATTCATACGTGTGATGGATGCTATGCCAAAGACAACAAGGGAACAATACACAGGTACAAGAAAGAACATAATCCTATTTGCTGATGATGTTCTGATTTGGGGAGAGAATGAGAATGTGGTCTAAAAAGGAAAGTATTGAGAAATAGGGAATGAAAACCAGTGTAAAGTAAGACCATGGTAATGACAAGAGGAAAGAAAGAAGGAAAATGGGTTGTTAAAATTGGAGATGTAGGCCTATATCTGGAAGTAGTAGAGCACTTAAATAAAATATTTGAGAAGTGAATTGATTAAACGTTTAACATTATACAAGTTAAATGAAGCGTATATGAGCAGGTACTTTATGCATAACAACGCTACAACGGCACCTTTATTGAACTTCACTCTCATATCTCCTTGGAAACTATATTTTACACTTTGTGACCTATGGAATGCAATATACCTAAACCATAAACTCGTTGACATATATGTATTCACCTAGATACCAATAATAACATGCCACCTATGAATTCATTGACCTGGATAAAGACTTAATGTATGTTATAGACTTTTGCATTACATACTACGGGAGGATTTTAATATGGTAAGATTACATAATGGTATGAGTTGTACATTTGATACCTCCTCTTAAATCAAGACAGATTACTGTATTTATACATTTCTTTCTCCATAGATGGTTGCACTGTTGATAAATCTAAAAAGGAGCTACCGACTTAATTCCATTTCAAGAATCCCGTTTTTCATTGTTTTATAAAACGTTTGGCTTTTCACTCAAATTCTTATACGAATTTCTCCATCCTACTCAACAAGGTATGTGATAATAAATCTTAGGCCTATAAAGTAGATTTTTATCAGTATTAGGCCTATATGCTGGCTAATTATGTTTCGTTTATTTATATAAATATTTTCTGACATGTTTTATTTTCCTATCTGTTAGGTTAATTCATGTCGTCGTAAAAACTGGTTGGCACCTATCCAATTTTTTAAAAAATAATTCCATATTGAAGAAGATTCAGCTTACTTAGTCAAGCGCTGAACTTAATTATTTTATTGATTTTAGATTGATTTTCTAAATTATTTTTGTGTATATTTTGATGAAAAATTTTAAAGCTTAACGTTTTTACACTCACCATTAATTTATTATTTTCTAAATACTTTTGAAAATTATTGTAAAAAGACCAATATTATATTTATTTTATTTAATACTACATTTGTAAGGATATCCATTTCATTACTATATTTCATTTATTACAATTATTATCAATAACTTTTCATTTCTTATTTAGATTTAAGCCATGTACATCTATTTTTAGTTTTTTAATTCTTAATTGATTTTCATTTTAAGCTGAAGATGACCTCATTGAAGGTTGAAACATGTCCCAATATATAAAATATATATTTCTTAAGTATTGATTTGGCATATAATTTTAAACGTTTAATTCTAATATCAATACAGATATTTAAAAACATTTGTGTTTACAAAGGCAAATGTGTTTGCATTCTAAGTGAATTGATGGAAAATCCAGGATCGCATATGGAGATCGGCAAGAGAATACAATGTGGGGAGTTTTCTATCATCAAGTTCAGAGTTTAATTTTGGATAAAGACATACCACTGAAAGCTAAAGAAGAGATGTATACGACCTATTACTTACCAATAGTGACGTATGGAGCAAAAAATTGGCCAATGACCATGAGAGATGAAAGTAGACTACAGGCAGCCGAAATGAAATTCCTGAGGAGTATGGTATGGGAGACTAGAAGAGATAGAGTGAGAAATGAAGAATTCGAAAGGAAGTGAATGTACAGAAGCTGATTGATAAGCTGGAGCAGAACAGATTGAGATGGTGTAGACATGTGAAATGGATGAATGATGAAAGAATCCCGAAACAAGTGATGGAGTGACAGATGACTCGAAAGAGAGGACGAGGAAGACCTAGAGTATGGTGGATGGACTTGGTGAAAGACAGTGTGAGAGAATGGAACCTGGAGTGGTGTTCAGTGGTTGAGGAAGGTGTGGACAGATCAAGTTAAGGGAGGGGTGTCATATTTGCTCCGACATGGCTTAGGCTGGAAACTGATGACATTAAAATAATCCATGTTCCTCTTCTTTCCATAATATAGTATGCATATTTTATTTCTTGTAAATTTCTTAGGGGCAGATGACCTCACTGTTCTGTCCCTTAAAACTACAATAACTAACTTGTGAATTTCAAAATGTAAAACTTTTATGTTAGAAGGTCTGTAATGACTATACTTTTAAACAAGTAGTTCCGTGAAGAACTATACAGCCTATTTTCATATATCCTACTTACACTGAAGAAAATGGAAATTCCAACACCCAGAAGGTGTGGTGCTACATTGCTGCAATTGAACATGCAGGACGAGTGTTCGGTTGTGATTCGATGATTACACTTTCAGGTCCCTCTGCAGCAAGTTTGGACAACAATCAATACAGGATGTGCCCACCACGAGCTGCAATACATTGATGAATTCGTCGAGGCATGGAGTCAATAAGGCCCTAGGCCCTGGATCGCTTCCTGAGGAATTGTTGCCCATGCTTGATGCACTGCACGGGTGAGCTGTTCCAGAGTTGTGGGTGGCTGAGGACGGTTGGCCAGTTGTCGACCCATCATGTCCCACACATGCTCAATAGGACTGAGGTCCGGGGATCTGGCAGGCCATTCTAAGGTTGCAATGTCATGGAGAGCTTCTCTGGAGATGCGTGCAGTGTGAACCCGGGCATTGTCCTGCTGAAACATCCCATTAGCAATGTTCGCCATCATAAGGACAACCACTGGATTGAGTACCCTATCAACGTACTGTCGAGCAGTCATAGTGCTCTCAACAAGCACTAATTGTGATTTCACATTAAAGCCAAGAGCTCCCCAGACCATAATGCTTAGTGTTGGCCCTGTGCCTCTCGACAATAAGGTCTGGGCGGCTCCTCTCCCCGGTACGTCGGCGCACACAATTCCGGCGATCACTGCCGGCAAGACAGAAGCGCGATTCATCACTAAAGACGACCCTATGCCATTCGTCGACCCACGTCGATCGTTCCTGACACCAGGCCAGCCTTACACGTCGCTGTTGTGGGGTCAATGGATCACCTTCTGCAGGGACACAGGATCGTAAGCCAGCTACACGCAGGCGATTACCAACTGTTTGTTGTGTAACCTGGGGTGCCATAGCTGCTCGAATTTGCGCTGCTGTTGCATGGGGTTCCATCCGGGCCATCCGAATGATGCGGCGATCCTCTCTCACAGTTGTCTGTCGCGCTGGGCCTGTGCCAGGTCTACGAGTGTGGGTACCTTCATTTGACCACTGCTGCCGTACACGTTGTACTGTAGATGCCTGTTGGCCAACACGTGCAGCGACAGTCCTTAGCGATAATCCAGCCTCACACAGCCCAATTATCCGAGCCCTCTCAAACGGCGACAGTGGTTGATAGCGTGCTCTTCTCTGTCGTCGAGGCATGTTTGATGGGGAACACTTCACTGCACAGACTGCAAGTCAACTACGCTACACCAGAGACCATATACTGGAGTTGATTCCTCCGCGACCAATCACGTGGGGAGACCTGTAGCAACAATCCAATGGACTGAAACTTTGATTGTTTACATACCTACATGGCATCGTTCCATATCTTGAAAATCAACACAAACGACCAATGCCTTCATGGTGTTGCAAGTTCCATTTTCTTCAGTGTATGTTAATTGCCTCTATCAACATACAAAATTTCAGATTGCTGTAATAGATTCGTAGATATTGAGAACCATCTAAATATTTTGGTTGGTCGCCATGTTGGATTTTGATATATGTAGGCTATGCACTATTAGATGACGATTTTTGCGTAGGTTCATATTCAAATTTTCACTTCGATCGAATGATTAATACACAAGAAATAAAAAACTTAATTTTAAAATTGCCCACGGCCATCATCTTTAGGTTATGTGAACAATTATTGAACTAAATTAGATGCCAGAGCATGTGCATAAGCATTTACTGTACCATATTTCACTGTGCCCAGTTGGTTAAATCGCGAGAAAAGCTATTAAAATGTTTCATCTTCGCTTGGCCGCCATGTTCGTTTTGTATTTTACAGGTTTTTGGAAGTCTCATACCTGTATTTCTAGTAGTGCCCTTTACCACCGTACAAATTTCAGGGTGATATCAGTAATAGTTTCGGAGATATAGAATGCCGGTGAAATATTTCGCACAGCCACCATGTTGGATTGGTGAGACGGAATACAATTTGAAGAGCACGGTCGGAGTCGGCCGAAATAGCACTACGGTATGACCTTACCGAGTTTCATTGAAATCTCTCCAGCTGTTTAGAAGTTATTATGGGGACACACACATACATACAGATAAAAGGTGAACTCATAAGCCTATTTTTTTCATAAATGAAAAAATAGGCTAAAAATATATGCTTGATGTTTGTTTAGTATTAGATGACGACAGTCAATATGTCAGTAACTATAATATTTGTTGCAAAATAAAATTAGCTTCATATTAAAATTAAAAACATGTCGAGGATTTATTGTTTCAGTGGATTCACAAAAAGTAATAATAGTAATTTTGGCTTTACGTCCCTTTTAGCTGCACATTTGAACACCCTTCAAATGGCAACTGACTGCAGCCTTGGGCACAGCAGCGAGAACGTTACCGCTGCACCATGCAGACAATCATTCACAAAAAGACTACGCTTAGAGTGTTTGCCACTTGGAGTATAGCTGCGTTCAACAATAAAGGTAGAAACAATGCCTCATTATTAAAACAAAAAAGCATAATGAGATACCAGCATTTTACTTTTAAAAATGTGAATACAGTATCGCACCAACGTGGCACTGGACAAAGGAAGCACCAATCACGATCCCAACATTAAATACCGACCATTACTACTATTTTAATAATAGTTTCATTGGCACCCAACGTGGGGTTAGTTGTTGTTGGTGGTTGACCCCGACCAATAGAAGGAAGAGATTAGTTACATTGATTGCCCAACAGTGGGGCATGTTGTTGTTGGTTAACACCGACCATTACTACTACGGTATTTAAATTTATTACATTGGCGCCCAACGTATCGGCACGAATAAAGAAATATGGAAGCTGAGATGATGGCCATGTCGAGGAAGCTCATGCTTCGTAGCAACAAGTCCGTAGGTATGGAGGAGAGGATGACCAGTCAGATGCCAGGCCAGATGAATAGCATGGAAGAGAGGATGACCAGTCAGGTGGCAGGCCAGATGAATAGCATGGAGAAGAGATGACCAGTCAGGTGGCAGGCCAGATGAATTGTATGGAAGTTAGGATGAGCACCCGGATAGATGGTATGTGTTAGGTTCACTTCTCAATAAATCACATAGACTCCTCTAGAATGCATATTTTTTTATTTGTTGTGGAAAGGTTCACAATTCGCACGCTATCATATTGTTTTTGACACTGAACTTCACTGATATCAAAGACTATGTCAAAGATACTGCACTACACTCTTGTGCTTACTGCCAACACAACATTCTCCCACCTTGAGTTGTGGAAACAACTCAACAAAACAATTAAAATAACATAACACATATATTTTCACAAAATAAATGAACACAGAAATAAATAAGTCACTCAAAATATCTCTTTGGTTTAACCACCACTCTCCCACTACTGGTTTTGATGAGATCAGAAGTATTAGTAGATGGTTTAACCGTCTTTGGATTTTTCTCCTTCTTCTCATTTTCATTCCGCTCACCTTGCAGTCTTAAAGCATGATCTTCTCCAGATGTCACTTCAAGTGGATACACCCTCTGTACTGGCCTCAGTAGCTCTCCTTTTGTAGTCGCCAAGCGAACAACTCTCACGACACCACCTTTGCCAGGGATGACCTCCGTCACTATTGCCAGCGGCCAGTCTAGTCTCTTCGTGTTGTTACTGGCTACCAGTACTACTTCACCTACGCAGGGTTTGTGATGACTTTTCCTAATGTGGTTCTTCTGTATTAGCTGTCCAAGATATTCATTCCTGAATCTTACCCTTAATGTTTCCTTTACTTTCTGTCTGTACCTGAATCTTCTGTCAAGTTTTATGTCCTCTATCATGTCGATATCGGGCATTCCAATCTCCTTGACTTCCTGTAGGAACATTGCAGGGGTGATAGCCATCAAGTCTTCTCCATCATTGGACAGGTAAGTAAGTGGTCGTGAATTCATGACAGCTTCAATGTCACACAGAACAGTCATCATTTCTTGGTACGACAGACATGACTTTCCCAGAACTTTCCTGAGCATTTGTTTGAGGACACCAATCAGCCTCTCCCACCATCCTCCCCACCATGCTGCAGTGGGAGGATTGAATTTCCATTTTATTTGGTGTACAGAACTATATTCAGCAATTTTATCCCACTGAATTGTCTCCAACATATTGCAGGTGCCTTGAAAGTTTGTCCCATTGTCACTATAGATAATCATTGGCCTTCCACGTCTGGACACGAAGCGCCGAAAAGCTTCGAGGAATGTTGCAGTAGCCAAAGATGTTACTAGCTCCAGGTGTACTGCACGAAAAACTGCACACGTGAACAGACAGACCCAGGCTTTCTCTCCACCTTTCAAAATCAGAGGCCCGGCAAAGTCGACCCCTGTTATTTCAAAAATTGAGGCTTCTCTTACTCTGTCTATGGGGAGATGAGTTTGTTCTGCTTCAAGATGTTTTCCATGGTACCTTCTGCAGACAACACATGTTTTAATTGCACCCTTCACCGTTCT
The DNA here is from genome assembly GCA_946902985.2 of Meconema thalassinum. Classification (NCBI taxonomy): domain Eukaryota; kingdom Metazoa; phylum Arthropoda; class Insecta; order Orthoptera; family Tettigoniidae; genus Meconema; species Meconema thalassinum. Next base: position 1,803,331,084 of record OX336388.2, on the reverse strand, counting down.
CCTTCCTCCAAGGATCCAATATTTCTGTCTGAGCCCACTGAGCAGAATCTGGGTTCCAGCATGACATAAGTCTTTGTGCTTCTCCCTAATGAGAGCGTGAACTGCTGTATGCTTCGCAGGAAGGATAGCAGGACAACGGAAAGCATAATCATCTTTGCGCGATATAATTTTTGTTTTCAGTCTCATCACTCCCTCATCATCCATGAAAACACATAGTGAGTTGAATCCTTCATCCTTTTCACCAACAAAACACTCCTTTTGTATGAACTTCATCACGACTTTTTCTGCTTCTGTGGTTTCTTCAATGGATAGTTCGGTAGTTCTTCTATTATTTTTCTGTCGACAATTATACAGAAACCTCAAGATCCATCCTATCATACGAACTGTTCTACGGAAACTTGAGAAATAGTCAAGGTGCCATTCTTGGGTATTGGACTTGTCTTCTAACACCGTCATAGTGTTGACTTTCTTTTTTCTTTCTTGGAAGACTTCATCATCGTTTGTTGAAATTTCGGGGCTAGGCCATTGTGTAGTGGATTGTTTTAGCAATTTTGGCCCTTCCCACCATCTCTGTTGAAGTAACTGTTTTGTGCTACATCCCCTTGATGCCAGGTCAGCCGGATTCATGGTTCCTGGAACATGCCGCCACTGTTCTATTCTGGACAGTCTTCGAATTTCTTGCACTCTGTTCCACACGAAGGTCCCCCAAGGTTCGTCTAACTTGATCCAGGACAACACAGTCGACAAGTCACTCCAATAATAAGTAACGATTTCTTTTGCAGTTAATGTTGGCAGTACTGACGTCACTAGTCAAACCCCTATTGTAGCTGCTAATAATTCCAGGCGTGGTATGGTGATACTCTTCTTGGGTGCCACTCTTGTCTTGGCTTGTACAAATCGTAGCTCTATATTGTCAACCCTCTGTATTCGCAAGAATATAACTGCAGCATAAGCAGTTTGACTGGCGTCGCAGAACACGTGAAGGGATATATCTTCAACCGACTGGACACTACCGATCAAACATCTAGGAATCTTAATCTCAGACAGCTGAGGTAGTTCTGCCAACCACTTCAGTAATCTTCTCTTTGTTGTTTCGTCTACTCTGGTGTCCCAACCCAAGTCAGTGGCCCATAGTTCTTGCAAGATTAATTTTGGACAGAGAAATACCGGACATGAGAAGCCAATAGGGTCAAACACCTTATGTGCAGCTCCTAGTATAGCTCTTTTAGTGATTACATCATATTTGAAATCGTTAACATGAGTTAGATTCAGTTCAATGGTATCTTCTCCTTTATTCCAAATGAGCCCTAGCACATGAGTAAGATTTTCAGCTGTACCATCCTGAGAATACTCCCACCCTCAGAGATTGAAAGATGCCTTATCCATTATTATGCTTGCCTCTCGCATGAATGAATGAAGGTCATTTCTGTTGTTAACACTAATAGCATAGTTATCCACATAAAAACATTCTTCCAATCTTTCTATTGTTGAAGTTCAGTAGGAACTATTATCGACTGTTTGTCTCTTCCACTCGTTCAAGTGGAGTTTGATGGTTGCCGACAATAGGAACGGAGAACATGCAAGTCCAAAGACAACTCTATTGAGACGGAACACTTCTACCTTCCCTGTACTTTCCTCCTCCCACCAAAGGAATCTCAGAAAATCACGGTCTCTAGGATTGACACTTATTTGAAGAAATGCTTTTTCTACATCGGCCGTCAGACCGATCTCATTTTCTCTGAACTTCAGTAGCGAACTAGGGATCAACTCTATGAAGTTAGGCCCTTTTTCGATACATTCGTTCAGAGATGGAGCGTTTCTCTGCTTCGCCGAGGCATCAAAAACAGGCCTGATCTTGGTGGTGCTGTTTTCTTTGAAGACAGGTCGGTGAGGTAGATAATGTCCACTATTCTTCAGTTCTTCTTCAGGTACCCTCTCGATGATTCCTTGCTCCAACCAACTTCGTAAGACATTATCGTACTCCTGATAATGTTGTTCAGCTTGTAGTTTCTTTGTAGTGATTTCTCATCTGTGCTGAGCAATTTCTCTGTTGTCAGGGAGAGGTGGATGTTGTTCACTCCAAGGCAGACACACTTCATATCTGTTATCTTCATTTAGTCGTGCAGTCTCAAGGAAGTTATTTCTAACACGCTCATTCCTCTCGACGATAAATTCTTTCACAACAGGGTCAGTAATTCCAAGAATTTCTAAGTCCCAGAGATCAGAAATTCTTGTATGTTGGGAAAACAATGATGACACTAATAATGATGCCGAATCCCTTTGGGCCTTGTTACCTATGACTTTTCCCATTAGTGTCCACCCTAGGGAAGTCTCCACCAAAACTAGGCCACATTTTAGTCGATGTTTCCTCCCAGTAAGCAGTTCACCCGCCTTATCAACCCCAATCAGAATCTGCACAGGCCCTCGCTCTCGTACATCAGTTAAACATATTTTCAGATCCCTTATCTCCTCACTCCAAGAACCATTCTTAATATATGGGACATCTTCACAAATTTATTATTTTTTAAATTTTCGTGTAGCCTCCTGAGAGGCCGAGTGAAGGTCTTTCTAGTCGACGCCCGTGGGCGACCTGCACGTCGGGATGAGAGATGGAATGGATGAAGATGAATGAAACTGGGCAAGGATGTGGAAGGAAGCGGCCGTGGCCTGTCAGAAGGTACCGTCCCAGCATTTGCCTGGTGTTGAAAATGGGAAACCACGGAAAACCATTTCAAGGACAGCCGACGGTGGGGCTCGAACCCACGCGTCTACCGAGTCAGCAGAGAGCTTGGCCACTTGACCTAACGCAGCGCTTTAGCCCGCGTAGCCACTACTGTCGGTATCTTCACAAATAATATCTTGGCTTAAAACTTCCAGCTCCTTGGAATAGTTTCCCTCCAATCGCTTTAAACTTATTCTGTAACAGTCGTGTTTTGCTTCTCAAGAACGTACTCCACCAAACAAGGAATGTATTAACGTTTCCTTCCTGATTGACTGATACCCCATTTCTTCGGCTAGGTTACGTGCAATGTAGGATTTAGTAGACCCAGTATCAATGACAGCTCGTACAGTTTTTTGTTTACCCTTTCCTTTAACGACAACTGCCAGGGTTTGCAAGTACACCTCAGGAGAACAAGACACATTAGCTAAAGCCTTATCCACATTATTGCCATCCTGGAGAACCAAATTCCTGTCTCCCTCGTAATTCTGTTTGGACACACTTTCATTTTCTTCGTCACGGAACTTATAACACATTAATACCACATGTTTACCACCACAAACAATGCACCTGACAATCGATTTACAAGCTCTACTTGCATGGCCCTTCTTTAAACAATTGAAGCAACAGTGTTTATCAGTTAAGATTTTCCTTTTCTCCCCTACAGTCATTTTTTGAGCTTTAATGCACTCTGGGCTCGAATGAGGTTTAAGACAAAAAACACACTCCTGTCTCTTAGAAACATCAGCAAACAAAGCAGAAGCAGTAGGTATATTTGGTTCAATGACATCCCTTGGTTTCTTGTCTCCCTTAATCTTAGATCCTTGGGATGGGGTAATACTAAACCCTTTCATAGCCAATGAAATTCTTTCTTCACTTACTACTTCATTTTGAAGAAAAGCCATGAGCTGCTGCAAACGATCTTTGAATACAGAATCACACCTGAAGGAAGTATTCCTCTGCCATGCTCTTAATAGGTCTTCTGGCAAAGATGATTCAATTAGGGGATACAGCATTGCAGTACATTTTTCTGTAGTAACGCCTAAACTTTCCAGCGATCTGAGACGTGACTCTAATTTATCATACAAGCTACTCAGTGTTGGCCTTGCTTCGGAATTGACTGCATTCGTCAACACTAGTTTGAGCAATTCACGAACATAAACTTCCACCTGCAAGTCCTCTCTACCAAATCGAGCTTGAAGACTCTCTATAGCTTTGTCATAATTCTCGGCAGTGGGTGGAAAACTAGTAACTAATTCATATGCTCTGGAACCTTCTGTCATAGCCTGAATTAAATATTGGAATTTATCTTCCATCCCAATGTCCTCATCCTCGTGAATTTTACGGAACTGGCTCCAAAAATATAACCAATCAATTATTTCACCAGAAAATTTCTTAAATTCTATTCTTGGAAGTCTATATTTCATTTTATCACAAACATTGTCATTCACTACACTTTGTGGAGGGGTAATGGAAACAACGAGATTCATAAAACGTGTTGCTTTTGTTCTACAGCTAAGGAATTTGTGTTTGTAATCATCAGCTGATTCACATTCCGTTTCTATTTCGTCATCCTCACACTCGTCGTCTATCATCTGTTGAAATATTAATCCATCTAAATTAGAGATATCATCATACTTTTCTTGAAGGATTTCAAGTTGCACTTGCACTTTTTCCATTTCAGTTTGATCATCTTCTAACGACGTCATTAGTTGATTGTGTGAGCGCGTAAATAACCGCCGCTTTACGGTTCTTTCTTTAGAGAGTCTTTCCATCTTCTTTATTCACGGGAGCCTTTTACTATGAATGAATCGTGTCACTGGTCGCCATAAAATGTTAGGTTCACTTCTCAATAAATCACATAGACTCCTCTTGAATGCATAATTTTTTTATTTGTTGTGGAAAGGTTCACAGTTCACACGCTATCATATTGTTTTTGACACTGAACTTCACTGATACGGTATCAAAGACTATGTCAAAGATACTGCACTACACTCTTGTGCTTACTGCCAACACAACAGTATGGATGAGAGGATGTCTGAGAAGATAGACAGAGTACAAGAGCAGGTGACTAGCCTAGACAGCCGTGTTACTCACTAGATTGGTGAAGTCCGAGTAGAAATCGCTAATCTGGGAGTCAGGCTAGGTAATAAGATTGCTGTTCAGGAACAGAGCCTAGACTCTGAAGTAGACAAGTTGGATGCTCAACAAGTGAAGTTGGCAGGGGAACCTTCGAGCCAGGCACTGGAGACCAGCCAGAAATTTACCAGGGCAGATAGGAAGTTGGAAGAGCACAGAGTGGAGATCATATGCATCGTAGAAGAGAAAGTTGAGATGGTAGAATCTGAGTGTGGCTGTAAAGGAGAAGGAAGAGGAGAAGGTGTGTGAAGTATGTGATGCTGGGGGGCGTAAGGTAGTTAGTAATGAAGAGGAAGTGAAAGATGGACAAGAGGGAGAGCAAGGTGAGGAATGAAAGGTAAAGAGAAGGAGTAGGAAGAGAACGAGATGTCAGGCAGATGGAGATAAGAGAAGGAGGGATCAGAAGAAGAAAATTGAAAAGAAGATAAAATGGATAAAGGGAAAGAGAAAAGAAAAGATAAGAAGAAAGGAATTATTGAACAGGATAAGACAGATACGGATGAAGAGGAGGAAAATGAGGAAGGGATGGAGAGAGAAGCAGGAATGGAAGGCAAAGAGAAGGAGTAGGAAGAGAACGAGATGTCAGGCAGATGGAGATAAGAGAAGGAGGGATCAGAAGAAGAAAATCGAAAAGAAGATAAAAGGGACAAAGGGAAAGAGGAAAGAAAAGATAAGAAGAAAGGAACTGTTGAGCAAGATAAGAAGAAAAGGGAGAAGGAGAAACAGAAGAAAAGGAAGAGCAAGGAGGAAGGTAAAGGAGAGGAGGTAGGAGAAAGTGAAGAAGGAAAGAAAGCAGCTGAACGAAGGAAAGAGGTAGAAGAGAAAGGAAAAATGAAGGAGGAAGAAGATGAAGCAAAACAAGGAAAGAAAGCAGGTGAAATGGAAGAAAGTAGAGAAGGAAAGAAAGCAGATGAAGGAAGGGAAAAGGTAGAAGAGAAAGGAGAAAGAAAGGAGGGAGAAGATGAAGCGGAAGAAGGAATGAAAGCAGGTGATATGGAAGAAGTTGAAGAAGGAAAGGAAACAGGTGAAGGAAATGAAACGGTAGAAGAGAAAGGAGAAACGAAGGAGGGAGAAGGTGAATCGGTAGAAGGAAAGAAAGCAGGTGATATGGAAGAAGCTGAAGGAGGAAAGGAGGTAGATGAAGGAAAGGAAAAAGTAGAAGAGAAAGGAGGAACGAAAGGGAGAGAAGAAGTTGATAAAGAGGAGGTAGTGCTGCTGAGAATGAAGATAAAGTTGTCAATCTTGATAATTTCATGATTTTGGATTCTCTTAATGATGATGAAGACGAAGATGATTATGATAACGGCACAGACAGGTCTGATGACGATTCTTGCTGTTCCTTCTAATTATGATATTGTTGTCGGATTTTCCGATGGAGGAGGGGTGTCTAATAGACTCGATGAGATAGTTTCAACTACTTCATCTGAAGGAAATATTTATGCTGGATCTTCTGAAGAAAAAGCTTGTGGTACACCGTATGTCAACAATGCCGTTGATATGTCTGGCAGTGAAGGATTCGTAACCACGTCTGTTGATGACGAAGAAGATGATCCTGTCATCCTTTCTGAAGAGGATGGCATAGATGATGAAGATCTATAATTTGTTTTAGTCGGTGTTTATTTGATGTATTTTAATTTATGTATTTGTGTAAGGGTGAGGAGTGCGTCAGGCCTCGGCAGCCGGCACAGTTCATATCCTCGTCGCTAGATGGGAGCTTCATTCATTCCATTCCTGACCCGGTCGGAGACTGGAAGCAGGCTGTGGATTTTCATTTGTGTAAGGGTCAAGGATGAATCTATAACCCTCAGTTAGAGATTAATCTTCGAGGGGGCGTGCTGTAACCGAATGTATTTGGTTACAGTGTTCCCCCCCCCCGTTTTCTGTTGGTATTATGTTTGGTTTTTGGGTTGGAAGCATGGCTGCCTCATGCTGGGTTGCTGCAGGGAGAATAATGCTGTGTGCTAGCTAGATACTCTGTGGTCCAGCAGTGAGGTAGCAGGGGGTTTTGCCCAATGAAGTTTCTTTGATGTAGGTTATTCCATATTCCTTTTAAGATAGTGTGTTAATTTATGTCTGCTTATTGGTTGAAAAGTAACTATGAAAAGAATAATAACAATGGGGAGGTTATCTGTTTTTGTTGAGAATGAAAAATGTTATATTCTGAGAATGGTTAGGAGAAGTCTGCTTGGTGGAGAGGATATGTCTAGGCCTGTTGAGAGTGGAAGGAAGGAAGCTTGTAGTTTAACGTGACCGTTAATCTTGAGATCATGAGCCACGGGACCTCCTTTTTACGTGGAATCCGAACCACAGGACGTTGAGAGTGGATTGGGCTATTTATTTATTCTTCTTTGAATGTATATGTGGGAGGACTTTGAATGAAAAGGAATAAGATGAAATGTTTTGGATGTATGGTCACATGATGATGTGATGTATGCTGATGTACTGTAGAAAAATATGTTTTAAGAAAAAACAAGAAGATAAGAATGGAGCAGAAGAATACTAAGAATTGTGAGGGGTAATTTCATCATGAAGGTAGTTGTGGATACTGTGTGAGAGATGCAGGTAATGGAAACTTGCTTACACGTAGACCAAAAAAAAAGTATTGAAAGTATTGTATTTCTTATTTCCTTATGTGCGTGACATCATCTCGACCCCGAAGATTATCAATAAAAGAAGAATTTAGTTACATTGATCGCCCAACGGTGGGGCATGTTGTTATTAGTTGACCCTGACCATTAATATATATTTAAATTAATTACATTGACGCACCAACGTGGAGCTGGACAAAGGAAACACCAATCATGATTCCGACATTAAATACCAGTATTTAAAATCATTACATTATCGCCCAACGGTGGGGCATGTTGTTGTTGGTTGACCCCGACCAATAAGAGAGAAGAAGAGTTTAGTTTCATTGATCGCCCAACGGTGGGGCATGTTGTTGTTGGATTATTAGGCCTACTACTATTTAAATATGTTACATTGATCGCCCAAGGTGGGGCATGTTGTTGGTTGACCCTAACCATAACTACTATTTTAATAATAGTTTCATTGGCGTCCAACGTATCGGCATGAATGAGGGAATAAGAAATATGGAAGCTGAGATGATGGCCATGTTGGAGACTCTTCTGCTCCGCTACGAAAAGTATGAAGGGATGGAAGAAAGATTGTCAAGGAAGCTTAGTGAGCATTTGGAGCATTTGTCGGAGAAGTTCTTGGAGAAGCTTGATATGATTAGCCTAGACAGCCATGTTACTAGCCAGATTAGTGAAGTCGGTGAAGAAGCCACTAATCTGGAAACTAACCTAGGTGGTTAGATTGCTGTTCAGGAACAGAGATTAGACTCTGAAGTTGACAAGTTGGATGATCAACAAGTGAAGTTGGAAGGTGAAATTTCTAGCCAGGCACTGGAGACCAGTCAGAAATTTCCCAGGGCAATAGGAAGTTGGAAGAGCAGAGTGTGGAGATCATAAGTTCGTAGAAGAGAAAGTTGAGATGGTAGAATCTGTGAGTGTAGCTGTAAAGGAGGAGGAAGAGGAGGAGATATGTGATGTATGTGATGCTAGGGGGCATAAGGAAGTTAGTAAGAAGAAGAAGAAGAAGTGAAAGATGGACACGAGAGAGAACAAGGTGAAGAAGGACAAGGTCAAATGGAGGAGGAGGATAAAACTGAAGACTAGGAAGAGAATGAGATAGGAGAAAAGGTGATACAAGAAGAAGATAAGGTGAAGAAGCGGTGGACGAAGAAAAGGACAAGATGTAAGGCAAAGAGAAGGTGTAGGAAGAGGATGAGAGACAGATGAAGATAAGAGAGTGAAGGACCAGAAGAAGAAAAAGGAAAAGAAGATAAAAGGTACAAAGGGAAAGAGGAAAGAAAAGATAAAAAGAAAGGAATTGTTAAACAGAATAAGACAGATGAGGAAGGGAAGAAGATAGAAGTGGTTGACAAGGAAGACGAGGAGGATGAATAGAAGGATGAGATGGAAGGCAGGAGAAGGAGGAGGAAGAGTAAGAGAAGGACAGAAGAAAACAAAGAAGTTGAAAAAGGAAAAGAAGCAGACGAAAGAATGGAAGGAGGGAAAAGGTGGATATCGAAGGCGTGATAATGATGGAAATGGTACTGGTGATACTCCGCGCTTTAGAAGAAATGATGGAGATTGGCCCCAGAGAGGTCAGAAGGATGATGATAATGATGACGAAGACAATGATGGGGAGGAGGAAGAGTCACCAATAATACTAACTGATGATGAACATGTCATCTCCAACACATTCAATGAGAAAAGATAAAGAAGCGATGTGTGTGCTTATGTGAAAATAGGGTTTGTTGATAGTTTTAGTCAGTATATGTTTGATGTGTATTCGTTTTGATTTATGTGTGTGTGTGAGGGTTGAGGATGAATCTATAACCCTGAGTTAGAGATTAATCCTAGAGGGGGCGTGCTGTAACGGAATTTATTTGATTACAGTGTTGACCCCCACGTTTTCTGTTGGTATTATGTTTGGTTTTTGGGTTGGAAGCATGCTGCCTCATGCTGGGCCGCTGCAGGGAGTTTAGTGCTGTGAGCTAGCTAGATACTCTGTGGTCCAGCAGTGAGGTAGCAGGGAGCTTTGCCCAATGAAGTTTCTTTGATGTAGGTTATTCCATATTCCTTTTAAGATAGTGTGTTGTTTTGTGTCTGCTTATTGGTTGAAAAGTGATTATAAAAAAATTAAATAATTGGGAGGTTATCGTATCTGTTTTTGTTGTGAATGGAAAGAAATTTAGTAGGTTTGTGGGGAATGGTTAGGAGAAGTCTGCTTGATGGTGAGGATATGTGTAGGCTTGTTGAGAGTGGATTGGGTTATTTATTTCTTCTTCTTTGAATGTATATGTGGGAGGACTTTGGTTGGTTGGTTCCTTAGTTTAGGGGCTGCGACAACGCGGTCATGTAGCCCCGTGTACTTTGGGTGTGTGTAGAATCTGTCTGATAACCGGTGTTAATTGTGATGACTGTATTAGTGTGTTTATCTGTTTTTTAATTCAAGTAGAGACTGCAACTTTGAATTTTCAAATAGTTCCTACTTTTGCCGCCAAACGCCACCGTCAACGACTACTAGGCCTAGTTCAGAACTAGCTACTAGACGCCACCGCAGTCGGCTCTTGGCAACGAACGTAGCAACCTAAGAGCGTTGTTTACATTCTTAACCTATCCAATTTAGTTTCACACAGGTGTAATTAGTGGAAAGATCTTTAACATGCCATAAATCTATGACATGGGACCGCCGGCTTTACTTCCCCTCCGAAGGAAGGCATACTGAGGGATTTTTAACGCTCTTAAAAAATCCGACGGCTTCGGCCGGGTTTGAACCCGCTATCTTGGGCATAGAAGCTCAGCATGCTACCAACTACGCCACCGAAGCCGCCTGGGAGGACTTTGAATGAAAAGGAATAAGATGAAACGTTTTGGATGTATGGTCATATGATGTCATGATGTAGGCCTATGCTGATGTAGGAAAAGATGTTTTAAGAAAATGCAAGAAGATAAGAATGGAGCAGAAGAATACTATTACCTCATGAAGGTAGTTGTGGATACTGTGTGAGAGATGCAGGTAATGGAAACTTGATGCACCAACGTGAGACTGGACAAAGGAAGCACCAATCACGATCCCAACATTAAATACCGACCATTACTACTATTTTAATAATAGTTTAATGGGCTATCAATGTAATGTAACGTGTTTTTCGAGGGGTTTTATGCAACTGGCATAAGTCAGTAGGAAGCCATTCTATATTTATTTACGCGGCAAATTGTTCAGCCAAGAGAATTTTTCATGGTAATTTATTATTATTATTAATTTATTATAATTATTATTAAGGTATTTTCGGAGCATTTTATAAAAATTATTAGCATTCAGATAGGTTTTCCATGTCTTAGAAAACGCTATCAAGCAAATTATAACGAACGACAATATTATAGAAAATTATGTGATTACGGAATTTTACGGAGTTTTGTCAGTTAGGGTATTTGAGAGACATGACTCACTGGGAATTCGAGTACAAGCTGATTCCTGTCGAGAAGTATTACGCAAGGCTGGGTCGCAAGGTCTAGAAAAGGCGAATTGTTGGGACGGAAATCGACTTCTCCCTCTCGCGCGCCGAGTGTAATGAGGCAGAGGAGGGGAACTAGCGGCGTGCTCAGCCAATCAGTGTGGACGACGTAAGCTAGATGTCGGTACCATGGTGGGGGAGCCAACGTGTGGATATATCGTTCGACGCGCCGTGAAACGAGGGCTATCTGTGAAATACTTGCGGAGTATGGTTATACGCGGGGGACGCTCCGATGTTCCGTGGAACGAACAATCTGTGTAGAACTTGCAGAGTACGGTCGCAAGTGCGTGTCGCTCCGATGTTCAGTGGAGTTAGCGACGAACTTTTGTAAAACTTGGTTGTACGAGTGTTTGGGTCCGAGGTACGGACCATAGAATTATCTAATCTACCAGCATATCATCAAATTCCGACGGAGATGACGACGTCCAGGAGACTGTGGGAAGCTCACAACATCATCAAGAACGAGGGAAATGCCTTGGCAATTTCCAATGGTAAGCGCAAATGACGCAGAAATACGCAATCTCTCATTTTTCTTTGTTTTATATTTCATATTTCAGTAACTTCATAGCTTGGAAATAAGAGTAAAATCAATTTATCAGACTCCGTTTTCACGTAATTTTCTATCGGTAATATTCAAATCACAACGCTCCAATTTAAATTTTGTACTTATTATTATTATTAATTTTGCTATACTTGTTTTATATAATAAATTCATTTCTTTTACAATGCAATCTTTGCTTTCAGTAGGTAGCATTAGATATAGACCAATTCCTTCTCCTGATACAATTGTTTGTTGGGTTAATGATCAAATCATACCACGATCTGAGTGAATAGATTCTTGACGGTGTTCTACCAGAGCTAGACGTTGTTAAATACAAATTTAGATTTCAGCATTGCGTTGAAGTCTTGGCGCCCATTAAAACAACATAGCTTAGGCAAAGGTAAACAATTACATTTTCTCCCAACAGTGTGGGCTAGCGAAACTGTTACAGTAACTAAATTTCTATCTTCTAATAATAATCTTCGGGGTCGAGATGATGTTACGCACATAACAAAATAAGAAATCTAATACTTTAATATCTTGTTTGTCTACATATAAGCAAGTTTCCATTACCTGCATCTCTCACACAGTATCCACAACTACCTTCATGTTGAAAATACCCCTCACAATTCTTAGTATTCTTCTGCTCCATTCTTATCTTCTTGCATTTTCTTAAAACATCTTTTTCTACATCAGCATAGGCCTACATCATGACATCATATGACTATACATCCAAAACATTTCATCTTATTCCTTTTCATTCAAAGTCCTCCCACATATACATTCAAAGAATAAGAAATAAATAACCCAATCCACTCTCAACAAGCCTACACATATCCTCTCTACCAAGCAGACTTCTCCTAACCATTCTCAGCAAACCTACTACATTTCTTTCCATTCACAACAAAAACAGATAACCTCCCTATTTTTTCACAGTCACTTTTCAACCAATAAGCAGACACAAAACAACACACTAATCTTAAAAGGAATATTGAATAACCTACATCAAAGAAACTTGATTGGGCAAAGCCTCCTGCTACCTCACTGCTGGACCACAGAGTATCTAGCTAGCACACAGCACTAAACTCCCTGCAGCAGCCCAGCATGAGGTAGTGTGCCCAAATGGACACGGCTGACTAGCATCTAACCGGGGTCTTTATAAAAGAAAGACCAGGCCCATGATTCTGCTGAGAATCGAACCATTGATATCTGAGGGGGAACAGCCACAGTGAACCCAAGGAGCAATGAGTTATAACTGTATATAATTATAACAGCATGATTTCACGTCCAGAACGAGAATATTATAGCCTTAAAGTTGGAATATTGTAAAAAATACAAGCCAGTATACGTAGAAGCTACTAAGAGCTGGAGAAAACGGGGCGGCTTGACAGTTGACTAATCGTAGCTAGCAAAGGGGCGTTACGAGTCGACGCCAGCGAACTACTTATCGGCGGGACTGGGGGAACGAATTGAGATTGATGGCTATGGGAACCCCAGTCTCACAAGGAGAAGAAGCAGGGTGGGGGTGGTCACCCACAGAAATTAATTAATTACGGCCAAATGGAGCAACGAATTGAGATGAAACTTACATCCAGATGCATATATTCTAGGAAAGGTAATTTAGGAGTGTCCACACACCTAAATTAAAGCCTGCATCTAAAAAGGAGCTTGTGCACAGACCAAATCCGCGGCAGAGCTAGGATTTGTCTTGTAGCAGCAGGGGAATAACCGAGGTAGCGTCCCAACGCCATGGAAGAAAGCAATTAATTCTTATTAATTGGACGAAGCAATTGCGAGCACGCAAGTGAATTTTGAACCTCCATGAATAGACGAGTAAGAATCACACTTCACTTTGTCAGAGAACGCATTATTTAAGAAGAGAGTCGCTGCTGGAAATCCTGTGGACTACTTTTTCTCACGAAGCTTTATATGGGGGAAAGTAGGAGACGGTCAGTTCTTCTTGACTCAACTCGTGGAATGAGATGCTGTTCGACCACGCGGGGAAAGTGAGCAAAATTTATAAGTATTGACGTTCAGTATTTTAGTAATGAACTATGAAAGGCGCATCATGCAGCATAATAAAAGTAATTCTGCATTATATGATAATTAGTCTACAGCAGACGTATAAGCAGATAGTATACGCAACTAAATAAGCAGTACAGCGTATATATATTTTAGGATGATGTTTATAGACAATGAACCTATCCACAGGGAGTGTTATAATAATTAAAATAACACATACAATTGTAATGAACACTACAGTTTTACGGGAACCTGGAAAGCATCACAAGTATTTGTGATCTATGTTTGAGCAACTTTGCAGTAGAGAAGATAGAAGCTGTAGCAGACGAGAGATGAGCACACACATGCGAGATAGACTTTCGAAGGAGACAGGCGGTTGTCAAGATTTAGCTGCATCGCATCTCTGAAGTCAGGCAATAGTGGGAATCCAAGCAAGGATCCGTGTGAAAAATTGTGTATAAAGTTATGTTACAGTGATCATTAAAAGTGTTTATGTCTATATGTTAAAAGAATGTGGGTTGTTTAAAAAGTGTAAAATGCCACTAGGGCAAGATATAATTACCATGTGCAAGTTTTATGCAATGTGTCGTGTGGAAAGTGTAATGATGGCTTAAAGCAAGCATGATGGTGGGCGAACTGCTGTCGTGTTGGACTAACCCAGCGAGAATGAAAGTGAGTACCATTCCAATATGTTCATATGATTTAATAGCTCACCATACAACAAATCATTTCCTCAAATACTAAGAATTAACAGTCATTTGTGTACGAGTTCACATCCCTCGTATTTTTATAAAAATATGGCTTTGAGGATGACAAGCTTACGGCCATTTAGGCGTAAGATGTTGATGAAAGTAACGATAATGTTAACTAATAATAATAATATAATCTGGGGTCAGTAACAATAATAAATATATAAATCGGCCTATTCATGCCTATAGAACGTGCAAAATGTGTCATATCTATTGTAAAAATACTGTGTTATTGTGAAAAGTAAGAAAGATAGATAAATAGCGAGATAAAGAGAGTTTTTCAGTGTCATTGAAATGATAGATAAATGTTTTATTCTACATGGTTGTATTTGAGAGCCATTAAGATAGTCAGTGTAAATGCCAGTAAATTAATACTTGTTTTGGAGCTACATAAAGCTTTGGCTTATAAGTAAATGTATAAAGGACATGAGTGCTTTAGGAATTGAGTCATCTGTAAGAAATGTTATTTTAGCCGTGATCAGCGAGCATGTAACGTAGAATCAAGAGATTTACGTCAATAAATTGCAGGGACCATCCGAGAATAGTTCGCACGTTGACGAATCTAGTAGGCTAATCTTCGAAGCTACGAGATGGTATTGCCATAGAGCATACATATGTATTCGCAACAGAGTTGGGACAGAGTCTGTCTGTATCCACTGATAGCAGAGTCTTCGCTGCCAGGGAAAACCACTAGACACCCTAGGTAGGCCAGTATAGTAATTGATCTGCCCTTAGAGGTAAGACAAATACTCTTCGAGAAGGAAACGTGGAGTTCCTCTAGTTATAGTCGTGCCCGTCCAGTGAGATAACAGTTTGAAACTCAGCTGGGACACACGCAAAGCCACTGATTACGTCCATAGAATGGCGAAGCTATTTTGTGATCCATCCCTTGCTTTGAATACTAAATAGGAGCCGATATGAGCCCATTAAATACTCTAAGTGTAGGTATTAAATAATTAGATCGACTCAATTCGTAATGACACAATCCAATTATGTTCCCCAGCAGGGCTGCACCATTGAGTGAACACATGGCCATTGCAGGAGGTCGGCCAGGGTAGCAGGTAGAATCTACAGACCCGGCAGCCAGCTTGCCGAGGACGGTCCGTGACGAATTTCTTGTTCACGCTAAAGGGAGTCAATAGACCGGATCCTTTTATTTTAAGATTGTAGTGGGACACTGAAGGATCTCGATATTTCGAAAAGTAATTAAGATGTGGTTGAATGGCATTAACTTTTAAACCGGATGGTAAACATAGGCAAAAAAGCATAAAGGGACAGTTCAAGCTGAAACACACATTTTTCGCTTTTATGATTCTTTTCTCTGGCGTACCGTTTAAGATACATTTAATGATAAACGTTACCGTAAAGACGTTCATTTCGGCCGGCCGGACAGCGCCACTGCTAAGCAACACTGGGAAGGTGGAGTGAGGGAACGAGAGCGCTCTGACGGCACAGCGGCAGGGATGTCACTCGGCAACGCGTGGACGGACAGTCATTCTTAGTTTAATTATATACGAGCGAAGCGCAAAAAATACTTAAGTTATTAAAATTAAAAGGAAATATTCTTTTCTCTTTATACATACAATATACGTAGTTAAGAAAGAGAGTTTTAGAGCGCAACGTTACTGTATTAACAAATTAATTATTGTTTCTTTATTAATTATTAGGTTATAAGATGCTCTCCTTCTATATAAAAGTGTCAAATGTTTACTTAACATTAAAAAAGGGGAAAAGTTGCGCCTACAGAATATGTTTACATCACCAGTTGCACCGGCTTTGTGAAGCCCCCCCCCCCCCCCCCTCCTCGGCGCGCCGCTCCTCGACTTGCATTGCACATGTTTAACAACTTATCACACCCATAATTTTTGGTTTACGAAAGTGATGATTACATATTTTTGTGCGTTTCGATGTGCTTAACAACAATTATTTCAGTACTTTTTTCAATCCCATGACAGTAAAAGGTGAAAAATCGACATTGAACATCAAGATGGCTTTTAACGCTACCCTATGAGAGTTTGTTTAAGTGATTTAAAATAACTATTTCGATTGTTATCTAGGTTAAGTAGTGTCAAAATGATAGCCGGCATTCTGGTAAGTTATCCTGACCATACCGCATTTCCCCATCACCCTTAGGTATCGAGTTATGACGTTCAATGCGATGCTCTATACGAAATCCAAGATGCCGGCCATTTTTCCAAGATGGCGGCATGTTCCCCCAGAGGGATTTTTTGGGACTTTTAGTATTTTGATCCAGGCTATTCAAGGAACCTCTCCACCAATTTTTAGCTTGATAAACTAATTTTCCTCACTTTGCCCAAATTCTGTCTAATATTCTTGCACTAAAACACCAAAATCAGTAAACTACCATCATTTTAGAAGAACTTAACATTAAACAGACATAGAAGGCATAGCCATGACCCCTTCATAGAGTAGGCTATTGCCTAAACCCGATCACGGCTCCTTCAACTTTACCTTAGAATATTACAGAAATCAATTATACCCATAAATGTCACTCCAGAAACACCAAACTCAATAAACTACCATCATTTCAGAAGCACTTAACATTTAACAGACATAGAAGGCACAGTCATGACCCCTTCTTGGAGTAGGCTATTGCCTAAAACTGATCACGCCTCCTTCAGCATTACGGTAGATATATGTTTTTAAACTCATTGTCTTTTTATTCTCATCCCTTTCTTCACAGAAGTAGTCTTTAATGGCATCAAGAGCATTTTTATTTACACCATACTGGACAAATACTTAGGCAAATTAGGAAATATATGTGGAACAGATTAGTCTTTCAATCGCCAGATGGTTCTTGGGAGAAGTACTACTTCCTTCCCTTCTATCACAAATTTGTCAAATTTAACAATTAAATCTTCTGAAAAGTGAGCATCACAGATGTAGGACTTTTCAGTAAGTTCCCTATCCTTCCCTGGTATGGCCCCTTTGCACTTGATAAAACGTTCCTTATCTTTAGGAGGTTTGAAAAACCGTCTGACCTCTTTACAGTCCCCATAGCTAGATCTGCATCCTGCTAGAAAACAGCAAGGAATCTTCACTACTCACATTAAGCACTCATGAAAATGTAAGGGCTAAACTGCTGTTTACTTACATTAAATAACAATAAAATTAACACACGAAGATAACGCCAACACACGACAAGAAATTAAATTCCATTTCAGTTAATGCTTCCTACAATAGCATTTCAGGTATTAATACTATGAAGTAATAGTGTAAGCACTTGTATATCAATAAACGTTTGCACAGAACACCACCAAAACACTCCGACCGGTTAAATACTTAATATATCGCACATAAACACTTAAACATATGTGGAAATCAACACTCGCAAGTCGACTGTAGCGCTGCGTAGCGGCGAGTGCCAACCCGATCCGTATTCATTACATGCTATTGAGGGAGAAGAGATCACACTTTTTATTCTATTTGTTATGACATGGGCCTGCCAGCTTTACTTCCCCTCCGAAGGAAGGCATACTGAGGGATTCTTAACGCTCTTAAAAAATCCGACGATTTCGGCCAGGTTTGAATCCGCCATCTTGGGCATAGAAGCTCAGCATGCTACAAACTATGTCACCGAAGCCTCCAAAATCATAGGACCTTTAGGAGTGACAGTTGAAATGATCAAAACACTGAGTGAAGAAGGGGTGGAGTGGTTATATTAAGTAATGAAAGAGATTTTTTGTTGTGGTTTCATTTGAGGGGCTTGGACGTCGTGGTCATTTAGTCCCGTGCACAGCATTTATCTGATAACCTGTGTTATTGTGGTGGCTGAATTGTAATTCAGGTGAGTATTTGGAAGGAGGTGGCCGTGGCCTTAAGTTAGGTAACATCCTGGCATTTGCCTGGAGTAGAAATGGGAAACCACAGGAAACCACTTCTTGCTTGAAAGAAAAGATCCCAGGAGACTGGAAAGGAGCACAATGATACCGATCTATAAGCACTAAGGTGACTCTTTGGAATGTCACAATTGGAGAAATCAAGTTAATGGAACAGATTTTGGAAGTTCTGGAGTGTGTGTTAAATGAGAGGTTGCGAAACCTGGTGAAAATAAATGAAATACACTTTGGATTAATATGGGGAAGGGGACAATGGATTCAATTTTTATCATGGATAAGTACAAAACAGAAGATAAAAACGGAACAACGAAATTGTTATGCCTTCATTAGATAAAGGTTCACTATACCCGACCGAAGACGTAGTTCTTTTTAAGAGCGTTAAAAATCCCTCACTATGCCTTCCTTCGGAGGGGAAGTAAAGCCGGTGAGCCCATTTAATAGATTTATGGCATATAAAAGAAGGAAGCTTGTAGTTTTACGTGACCGTAAATCTTTTTATCATGAGCCACGGGACCTCCTTTTTACGTGGAATGCCGTCTTGCCATGAATATTAATTGAAATCTGACTATCCCAAGATAAAGAAAAAGGTGACAGTATTCACTACCGTAACAAGATTCATACTATAGATCATGGGATAATCAGATTTCAATTAATATTCATGGCAAGACGACATGTTTTACTTTATGCTCTACCCCTTAAATCGACAATCTCCTTTTCTTCCTCCTCCTCCATTATACCTTAGCTGGGTGTTGCATACCATGACATCCTCATCCATCTTCTCCTGTCCACCAAATCCACATTTCCATTTCACTTCGAAAGCACGTAAAAGTACCTTCCAATAACTACAAATTCGTAGGTTAGATTTGATTAACGCTCTATTAAGTTTCAACGTTCACTGCCAGGTGCCAGTTGTGGTGGCATGTAGTAGCCAACTTCACAACTAGGTTCCGTTGAAGGTAGCAAAAGTAGGAACTACTTGAAATTGATCATCTGCAGTCCTTACCTGAATTACAGATAACACACACTAATACAGCCATCACAATTAACAGCGGCTATCAGACAGATTTTACACACACCCAAAGTACATGGGGCTACAAGACCGTGTTGTCGCTGTCCCTCAACTGAGGAACCAACCAACCAACCATACTGTGCTTTAGGAGCTAACTTACTGGTGCCTGAGGAAAGAAAGGAGTGATCCAACAGCTAGTTAGCTTACTGAGAGGACTGTATGAAGGTTCAAAAATGGTGATATAGGGTAGAGAGAACAATTGAAGGATCTGGTGCAAAACCGGGCTAGTTCCATTTTTACAAAGTTGTGGTAAATAAGAAAAACTCCGCTAAAAATTTAAATGTTACCTAAACATACTTTCTTTTTCACAGCACATACTACTCAACTAGATTGTCTTTAGTGTGTATTTAATCACATGACCTCATTGTTTCACCCCATAAAACAACAATACAGTAACTTACCAACAGCGTGTATTCATTTATCACAATTATTATATGGTTAAAATGTAAACAAAGGTTGGAGCCACCCCAGTTTTACGTAAATATATGCTAGAATTTAATCGTTACATTCTATATTCTACTTGTAAATCACACATCAAAGCATTCTTCAATAGTCATTCTCAATGTTTAAGGTGCAGGTCAGATTAATTTTTAAGCACTAATGGCGTTGTAGTAGGGAAGTTTTGTCGATGACAAATATGTGTTTGCCAACTTTAGGGCAGCTCAGATTTGCAGGAGCTGAGGTCTCTGGTATAGTTGTTTCTTTTTGTTTTTGTTCTTTTTAAGGAAAAAAAAACGACATTGCTTTTGCACACACTCAAGCAGTGGGTCAGCTCTGCCGCTCTAACAAGCGGGGCCACGCAGTTCTTCTGCCAAAAGATCTTGATCTTTTTTTACTGTATGAAATCATCAAAACATGAATTTCACCAAAAAGTGGAGCTACCCCATTTTTGCACCGTAACCTTCAATTGGAAGTGACAGTGGGACTTCATCAACGATCTGCACTAAGCCTATTTCTGTTCATCCTGATCCTAGATGCCATGTGAGAGTCAATAAGACTAGATGGAAGGTGAGAGCTAATGTTTGCATGTGATGTAGTGCTAGTGACTGATACCAAAGAACTGCAGCAAAGATTGGTCACTTGGCAAGTAACCTTGGAGAGGGGTGGCCTAAAAGTGAGTACGAAAAGACCGAGTTGATGGTGAGTAGCAAGAGAGGAAATCACATCATAATTATTGTGGTGGACAGGAATGAAAATTAGTTGAAACAGACAGAGCACTTTAAATACCCGAGTGCAAAAATACACCAAATGGGAGGTAGTGAAAGAATTAAGGTTGGCTAGTATACATGGAGGGAGATGTCAGGAATGGTCTGTGATAGATACCAGTTAAATTAAAACTTAAGATCTACAAGACTGTAATCCTTCCAGTAGTAATCTATGGGGCAAAGACCTGGACCTTGAGGAAGAAGGAAGGAGTTGTTGGAGAGGATGGAGATGAAAATGATATGGTGCATACTGGATTTCCACTTCAAGGAAAGACAAGAGGACATTAGAAGGGTAGCAGGACTGAGATTATGCGTTAGTACCGCCTAAGATGGTATGGCCATGTATGATGTGAGATGCATGCTCCAAAAATCAGGGCATGGATCAAAGATTTCAAGGGTACTGTAGCCAGAATAAGACTAAGGATCAGGGTGGGAAGAAATGGTACATATGGACAAGTAGGTGAAAGGACTAGCAAATGTGGATGTGGTGGACAGGAGAAGATGGATGAGGATGTCTTGGTACCCAACACCCACGTAAGGTTTAATGGAGGAAGAGAAGGAAAAGGAGATTGTCGATTTAAGGGATGGAGCATGAAGTAAAACATGCCGTCTTGCTATGAATATTAATTGAAATCTGACTATCCCAAGATCACTAGTAGTAGAAGAGCCTATCCTGGAGATTGGTTTCATTTTCTAGAGGCCACTACAGAGGCTCTGGATTGGATAAGAACATTGGACTTTAAAACATAATGTACTTGCTTTCCTGTTTTTGTGTATATATGCCATACGATAAATAAATAATACTGTCACCTTTTTCTTTATCTTGGGATGGTCAGATTTCAATTAATATTCATGGCATGTTTTACTTCATGCTCCACCCCTTAAATCGACAATCTCCTCTTCTTCCTCCATTATACATTAGCTGGGTGTTGGGTACCATGAGATCCTCATCCATCTTCTCCTGTCCACTACATCCACATTTGCTAGTCCTTTCACCTACTTGTCCATATGTACCATTTCTTCCAACCCTGATCCTTAGTCTTCCTCTGGCTACAGTACCCTTGAAATCTTTGATCTATGCCCTGTTTTTTGGAGCATGCACCTCACGTCATATATGGCCATACCATCTTAGGCGGTACTAACGCATAATCTCAGTCCTGCTACCCTTCTTATTTTGACAATTGATCCAGTCAAAACACACAAGGGAAAATAAATTACACATTGTAAAGATATAGTTGTATATATTTCTTCACTAGGCATCATCTACAAAATCGTAAAATGGTATGTAATTTAACAATTCATGTGATACTTCATTGCTTATATTGTAATTCTTGCATAGTTTCAAGATGCAAAATGGCATCACTTAACAATTAATATGGTAGTTTAGTCCTCAGTGGTTCATATCAACAACTTCATGTAGGGATATAGCTAAATAGTAGCTGCTCCCACTGTCCATTTTAACTACCGTATATAAAGTATTTGCATACTGGCTGCCTCAAACTCAATACAAGAAGGACCAAGACACTTTTTGTGTTTCTTACAATTAATACCACACACATACCAGTACTCGCATACAGTTCACATGAATAAACAAATTCAACAAAAAATACTCTTGACAGCGCACACAATCTACACATTATTTTTCTCTCTTACATATTTTTCTATTCCCATCTAGGCTTTCAGGATAGAGCCATGTTGTATGTCGGTGAGTATTGACCAACATTTTGGCTGTCATTTCAGCAACTTTCTTCTTCATGGGTCTGGGAAGGAGAAAGTGGGCAACTACAACTAACACAATCAGTGGCCAGTGTATTGTGAGAGAAGGCATGGTCCCACAATGAAGCTGCTGCAACGACTGCCAAAATGTTGGTTAACACTCACCAACATATGATGCGTCCCTATCCCGAGAACGTTAGTGAGGAATCGGACATGGCAACAACAGCCAACTATCTAAATATTTACATATTTATTCCCTTGCATATACATATTTAGAGTGATCCAAAGTAAATAGATGGCGGTTATTTAAACGAAAGGGCTGACAAATCTCAAGTTGATAAAGATTAAAGGCAAAGACAGAGAGATAGAGAGAAAATAAATTGGGGGTGGGGGCCAAATTCTGAAAGGATTCAAAGGAGTGTAATAGTAGACCACAAGTTGAATTGGGTTATATGTTTGGAGAATTCAGCAGTAATATAGAAGAATGATAATTGACATAAATATGATCACAAAACATACACTATATTGCACATCTTTGCAAGCTGTAGCATCACTTAGTATAACTTGAAACAGGCACCATGAAGAAAAGGCCCAAGTCCAACTATGCTATGAATGACTTACTACATTTGTAATTATAACATTAATGATAAGGGGTTTAACATCCCTTTTGACTGCTATGTCTTTAGAATTTTGTCCGGGAGAAATTCTATATTATGTCAGTAAATCTACCAACATGAGGTTGTTGTCTTTAAGCACCCTTAAATATGATCCGACTGCTATCTTGGACTTTGAAGGTCAATGCTTAACCGACAGTACCACTCACCCTGAAGATTATTTCATTTGATTCATGCTGTGATGAGATTAATGAATCAAAGATAAATCTAGTCTACTTTCAATGTTAAATATTTATATATCTACTGTACAGAGGTGGTGCAGATTGTTGTTTTAAGGGGCAGAACATTAGGTAATGGAATCACCTGTAACAATACCTTTTTTCTATGTGTAATCAGTATATTTTTAACCAAGTAATTTTTACTTGTAATGTACTAAGTATAGTAGATGGTCTATGTTTCCAAAGAAATTTATAAAGTATTTAAATTCCAATTGAGCAGATCAATATCAATTCAATTTACAGAGAAACTAAAATTGTCCAGGTTTTTCAATCCATTTTGGCAGGATTTTGTTCCAGTGTATCTTTGGGCTCATCAGTTAGTATGATACATCTCACCAAGATGATAACTAGAACATGCTGGGAAGGCCACGAGCAGTGCTAATCAAGTATGAGAGACATGAGAGACTGAAATCTATCTAAAACACAAATGTTCTTTGACAGGAGCACCCGAGTGGTAACTGACCATTTTATATCTGCTAACTTTCCAAATGACCCATCAGTCAGCTTCGCAACTTGTGATGAAGGACAGACTAACGAAAATAGCTATCAAACAAATAAAACTTTCACCCACAAAAAAAGATCAGTAGAGTCCCGAAAACTCGGCCTAATGTGGACCAAAGGCTGGCTGAGTTTGTGAAAATGCTGAGTTATCGGGAATGGGGTTAAAAAGAATAAGTACGAGTGTTTCCTCAGAAAATACAGTACTGTACTTGTATGTATTGTTTGCTTAAGAATACTACAGAGAATAAACTGCCCAAATACTCTTAAACAAAGGAGAAGTTTGTACTTTATGAAGGCATAGAGCCCTTACAACATGAAAATGAAAATTAATGAATACACAGTGTATAGTAATTTACCTGATAACACAGACCTCAGAAAAATACTTTATGAAGCATAAAGCTGTCTATAATGAATATAAACTAGCCGACTGCAAAAACTGGCTGCTTTTTAAAGAAATGCGTAATGTCCTGTTGTCTTCCGCACTGAACTCTGCGTTTTGCTGCTTCATGAAGACGACGGAGGAACAGTAAGTCCATTACCGACACACCTTTTTGTTCAAAATACTGAAGGGCGGTTTCGACAGCCTTTAGTCCCTCACTATGTGATATCTTAGGAGCTTGTACGGTGAATCCCTCAACGTACCGTAGTCTTCATCATTCTCCGGCATTTTTTTTCATTAAATGTGACAGCAGAAATAATTTCTGCATCGGACACGACGTCTTGCTCGGTATCATTCTGGAACCACTGTTTGACGTCATTTTCATCGGCTTCTGCACATCCAAAAACTCTTTTCAGGAGGCCGAGTAAGATTTTTTGCCCTGCCAGGGGGAGGCTGAATTATCCGGACTGCCGGGTTATCGAGTGCAGAGTTTTCTGGACTCAACTGTACTGTATATCTAGCGACTAAGATTCAGAAGTAATTATCAGGAAGGCCGTATTCATGATTGAAATACGTTCGAAAAAATTGCATATCAGAGCAATGTATCGAATATTTGCCGATCGCACACACCAATCGACAGCGGCAGCTCATCCCTTTGTAAATATCAAAAAGAAGATCTCGGTACGCAAAACCGTAAAATATTATACTTCATCCGTAAATTTACGGAAAAGCCATTTTGATGTTAACGATTATTTTTGGTGAGATACAGTATTTCATTATTCGATAGAATATTGGTTTTCACGTTCAGCAAATTTCCTAGGTTTTTGCCATTTTGGTTGCAGAGTTACACCCCAGCAACTGATTTGCCAAATTATTATTATTTGCAACCTTTACATGGATCCTCCCACTTACCATCAACTCATATTATTTAGGGGAGATTTAAGAACTTAAATAATGTTAATAAAATGAAAATATTGGCCCCAAAGTGGCCTAATGGTAATTTACCCAAATTCTTGTTAACTCCCGTAAATTTCCTAGTTTTTTTTGCCATTTTGGTTTCAGAGTTACACCCCAGCAACTGATTCGACAAATTATTATTATTTGCAACCTTTAC
This sequence comes from Meconema thalassinum, assembly GCA_946902985.2. NCBI lineage: Eukaryota > Metazoa > Arthropoda > Insecta > Orthoptera > Tettigoniidae > Meconema > Meconema thalassinum. Next base: position 1,803,306,090 of record OX336388.2, on the reverse strand, counting down.
ATGGATCCTCCCACTTACCATCAACTCATACTATTTAGGGAAGATTTAAGAACTTAAATAATGTTAATAAAATGAAAATATTGGCCCCAAAGTGGGCTATTGGTAATTTACCCAAATTCTTATTTTTTTCCCTAACACTTTTCCCACCACTGGCCATAGTGTAGTGTGTAATTGAATTAAACAACCACCTTGTAAGAATATAATTTACAACAATACTTATATAAAATAGTTTTATCTAATATATTAAATACTCAGGGCTGTCTTCATTTACTTCATAACTAGGATGGATTTATAAAAACGTATGGACTAGATTACAACTTCATATCAATACTGTATGTTATTTTACAAATATTTCTTGGTAGTGCATTTTTCTTCAATTTATACTGGTGTATGACAATCTGAAAATTTGAAAAATGCAGAAAGATAATATTTATACAATATGACTCCAGCACTCTTTTTAAGTTCAGCATACATGATTTCAAAACTGATATGAAGATTTGCTGTCATGATCTAAAATGAAAACGAGTAGTTCCGTGAAGAACTATACAGCCTATTTCCATATATCCTACTTATGTTAATTGCCTCTATCACCAACAGTAGTGGCTACGCTGGCTAAAGCTCAGCATTAGGTCATGGGGCCAAACTCTATGCTGACTCGGTAGACGCGTGGGTTTGAGCCCCACCGTCGGCCGTCCTTGAAATGGTTTTCCGTGGTTACCCATTTTCAACACCAGGCAAATGCTGGGACGGTACCTTCTGACAGGCCACGGCCGCTTCCTACAACATCCTTGCCCAGTTTCATTCACCATCATTCATTTCACCTCTCATTAACTCCTCTCATGAGACTGGCGTCAGGAAGGGCATCCGGTCGTAAAAACCATCGCATCTCATCCCCGACCCCGTTGGAAAACGGGAATAATAAGGGGTAGACATACATGCATGTTAATTGCCTCTATCGACACACAAAATTTCAGTTTGATTGCTGTAATAGATTCGTAGATATTGAGAACCGTCTAAATATTTTGGATGGTCACCATGTTACATTTTTATATATGTAAGTCTTGAGTTGTGCACTATTACATGAAGATTATTGTGTAGGTGTAGTATTCAAACTTCATATGCATGATTAGGACACAAGAAATAAAATCGAGATTTTAAAATTTCGCACAGCTGCCATCTTGTGGTTATGAAAACAATTGAAATAAATTAGATGCCAGTGGATTAAAATTTGTATGAGCATTTACCGCACCAAGTTTTACTGCGCTCGGATGGTTAAATCGCGAGAAACGTCCATTTAAATATTTAAATTTTGTGTCGCCGCCACGTTGAATTTGTGCTCATCAAGTAAATCCCATAGGTGAACTTATGCTCATAGCCTCTGTTGTTGTTTGAGTCTTCAGTCTTTTGACTGGTTTGATGCAGCTCTCCATGCCTCCCTGTCTTGAGCTAATCGTTTCATCTCTACATAGCTACCACACCCTACATCCGAAGCAATCTGTTTAACATATTCTAACCTTGGTCTACCCCTACAGTTCTTGTCCTCAACCCTTCCTTCCATAACTAAGCTTGCTATTCCTGGATATCTTAGTATGTGTCCTACCAACCTATCTCTTCTCTTCATTAGAGCCTCTATCAACATAAAAATTTTCAGTTTGATTGCTATCATAGATTAATAGATATTGAGAACCGTCTAAATATTTTGGATGGTCGCCATGTTGGATTTTTATATATGTAGGCCATAGATTTATGTACTATTAGATGACGATTCTTGCCTAGGTCCATTATTCAAAAGTTCACTTCGATCACCTGATTAATACACAAGAAATAAATAAGTTACTTAACTTTAAAATTGCGCACAGCAGCCATCTGGAGATTATGTGAACAATTGATCTAAATTAGTTGCCAGTACATTACAATGTGTATTAACATTTACTGTACCATATTTCATTGCGCTGCTCAGATGGTCAAATCGCAAGAAAAGTCTATTAAAATGGGTCACCTTCCCTTGGCCGTCATGTTCGTTTTGTATTTTACAGGTTTTTGGAAGTCTCATAGATAATAATAATAATATCGTATGGCCTCGGGTGCCTGGTGCAAGCTTTGTTAATTGACACCCAGAGGGTAGCTTGCATGTCGAATTCCGTCGTTCCTTTGAACGCTATGAAAGTCAAGGAGGTTAGATATCTAAACTCCTTGACACTACAGGGGGTTCAAGTAGAGAATGGAGGAACTTTGTGTTGGCGGAAAATCCCGAGATTAATTTTGCCATTGAACACGGCCGACTGAATTCAAATGGGTTCTTATAGATGAACTTCTAGTAGTACACTTTATCACCGTACAAAATTTCAGGGTGATATCAGTAATAGTTTCAGAGATATAGAAAGCCAGTTAAATATTTCGCACAGCCACCATCTTGAGGTTATGTAAACAATTGAACTAAATTAGATGCCAGTGCATAAACATTTGCCGTAACAAGTTTCATTGCGTTTGGATGGTTAAATTACGAGAAAAGTCTATTTAAAAGTTTCAACTTCACTTGGCTGCCGTGTTCGTTTTTTAGTTACTAGGTTTTTGAAAGTCTAGTTATTAGTTAGTTATTGGTAGGTGAACTTTTAGTAGTGCCCCTTATAACCGTACAAAATATCAGGGTGATATCAGTAATAGTTGCGGAGATATAGAATGCCGGTGAAATATTTCGCACAGCCGCCATGTTGGATTGGTGAGATGTAGAAAAAATTGAAGTACACGGTCGGCCAAAATAGTACTACGACCTTACAGAGTTTCATTGAAATCGCTCTAGCCGTATAGATTTTATTAGGGACACACACAAACACATACAAAAGGTGATCTCATAAGCCTATTTTTTCAGAAATGAAAATAGGCTAAAAAATGCTGTATTTTATACTTGTTTGATTTCCAAAATATTTTTGAAGTACTAAAAGCTAACCTTACTGCATATAAGTTCACTCCCTTATCATAAACAATTTTGGTGTAAATACAAGACACCAGAAATATTACTGGCACACAAGTAAGGGACTGGACTGGATGTAACAGTCTTGATAATTTACTGAGGTCTTAACTTTAGCAGCCAATATAAACTGGCTTCGTGGCTAAGTGGTAGGCCATTAGACTTTAATCTGAGGGGCCTCAGGTTCAATTCCAGGCCAGATTGTGGGATTTTAATATTGGTTAATTACCCTGGCTCAGAGACTGGATGTTTGTGGTGACAATCATTTATTTCAGCATCAAGACATACAGGTCATCTGCGGATGCCAACTTGAAAGACTTGCACCAGGCTTCTCTGGACGCCACACACCATTATTCATATTAACCAAAAATCGAACACCTTATATGCAAAAAATGGCTCCAGATTTGATTTTAAGCTCTACCAAGGATTATTATTTGATAGGTGGGTCTGGTACAGAATCGACTCTGCTTGATGAGGGCAACTGAGGAGCTAATATGAGAAGAAAACCAATATTAATAGCAAAGTGGATTTATTTCTTTATGCTGAACATTATTTTCCATAGCTTGAAACATATCACATATAACCAGTCTTATATTCATCATCAGAAAAAACAACCACAAAATCTTGCATGACCTGATATATCAGGATTGGCCAGAATCTCATATGGGTACTAGCACACTTGCCCCACAAATTAATCAGTCCCCAAAATGGATAAAGGGGAGATAAACTTGATGTTCTGTCCTTTGAAACAACAATCAACACCAGAATGGTTAGGCACAAAGGTGGCAACATTTCTTGTACTGCGTCATTTAGTAACTTCCTGATTTTTTAAATTATTAACAAAATCTTGTGAGTCAAGATATCAAGAGTAAATAACAACTGTCAAACATCAATGACATAAACAATTTTATTCAACGTTTAATTATTCCCTTCTATTGCAGCAAATTGTGCCAGACGCAGCAGCAATTAATACGGTTTGTATGACTTTTGAATGATGGTATTTTGCACATTGCCCCACTGGATGCAAGTACTTAATTTTTTCCTGAGAAACAATCAAATTCACATAAGATACAAATCCATGGCATACACATAAGACTCAGCCAGCTCCAGAGATTTTCGTTGTCGATACTATCACAATACTACAATTTATTAATCTCTATAAATGAAAAAAATATTTTGCAAACACACTGTGGGTTGATTGAGGCAAACATAACTTCACCAGTCTTAGGATGATGGCATGTTAACTCCTGTTGAGGGAAATTTACATAGAATTCTTTCACATTTCTCACTGGTAATAACTTGTCCCCCAGTTATGAACTACACTGCAGTATTCAACTGAATATCGCACCCAATAAACCATATTGCTAGGCACCTGACAAATGCGAACTATATGGTGGTGTGGATATTTTTAAATAATAATTCATATAAAAGAATGTTGTGGCTTTAGAAACTCTTTAAACTGCTGTGGTTTTAGAGATGTCAGGGTGCAAGAATGTTGCCCTCAAGGGGTTAATTAACATGGCAGTAAATTGACCAACATGAGACTGTTGCATATTTAACACCCCCAATTGGACTGAGCCTGTATCAAATCTACAATTTTAGGTTATGGAAGCCAATTGGTTACCAAATGTACCACTCAATTGGGTTGAGTCACATCCCTGAAAATTGTTTAGGCCAAATTTTTATAGATTTCTTACTTTTATTTTGCTATATTATATGCCAGTGATTCTACAGGGTGATGCTTAAATTTTTCTCAGAAGTGTGAAAGAAAAATTAAAAAAATCTGCAACTGCTAGCATGAGTCGCTTATAATAAACTTGTTAAACTTCAATCAGCATAAATATTCGGTTTAGTTTCATAATATTCCATCCACTGATGGCATGCTGAGTGCATTGTTAAAATGAATATAAAATATAAAACTAGAAATGACAATTTCAATTTTCTTTTTAATCATTTGTGTAAATAAAAACCTGTTGAAAAGTTGTTGGGAATTTATGACTAAAGATGTTCCAAATTCTTATTTATAAAAGGGTGCAGAGGTCAAGCTGCTTGCCTCTCGCCAAGGTGGACAGAGTTTAATTTCCAGTCAATGCATGTGAGATTTTCGAAGTGAAATATGTCCTGCGGTTCAAATTCCACATAAAAGTGGATGTACCGTGGCTCTTGATCGCAAGATTAACGGTTACCTAAAACTACAAGCTTCCTTCCTATTTCCTACTTATTCATAAAATTGTACAAACAGTTGCAATATCTGTGGATGCAGTACTCATATACCTCAAAAGATTTGGAAAACGTTTTGTTCAGTGGTGTGTGATGCCGTATCAGACTGATGTCCGATGACAAAAAGGATAATCCTTATGAACAAATTATTGCTGTCAATAATTTTACGACCAATGGTACTTGGTGGGCATTATACTAAAATAATAATATAGCTTGTACTTTCCCTAACTAATATTTTAAAAAATTGTAATTTCAATATGTTTTGCCTTTCGGTGGCATCAAGGAATCTTGATTGAAATTAAATATTATTCAGTGGAACTAAAGGTTATATTTCTTATTCTAAAAAAATAAAGAGTTAAAGAATGATGAAAAGGAGTAAAAATACAAAGGTAAATTAGAATTAAGATAGCATTATATTGATTTGTTAACCGGCTCGGGGTAAAGTTATGTACAGACTTAGTGCGAATGGCGATATTTTAGCTGCTGGCTTTCCTAGCGGCAACTCGCTCACTGAGTCAATAGGACATGTGAGTGATGGCTCGTGCTGGAAACCCAGTAAGACAGTAAAATATTTAATAATTAAGATAGCGCACAACGTGCATAAGTGGTATATTAACCTGTACAGATATTTGTTACTGAGGTTTTCCTCTCAACACAGTAAAGAACATGGTATCTATCACAAAACTTTTCACATAAACCACAAATGCACTGTTCATCTAGTTGGTGGTAGATCTTGGTCCTACAGATAAGGTAAAGGAAACTGTGCACAGCTAGTCGCGTCATCATATGTCTGAGGTCATAGTTGGCTCGCATCCAGTCACTGTTTGTCATAGCATCTGTCAAATAAAAGTCCATCCAAATTTCTTCTCTTTTAGTTTTTCGCTCATTATAGAATAGGACAGTAAACAAAGTTACAAAATGGTGAAATGTCGTCATCCATAGAAAATTATCTGGATTTAGGGAATATTTGGAGGGATACACATATTTCACAGCCTCTCAACTTAACAAAGGCTCCATGCGACATTTGGTGCTACGCTTGTCCCGTATTTATCCAATCGGTGGAGCTCCAGCATTTCATCAGTTTCTGTCTAAACTTTGTTGATTACTTCGTTTAAATTTGTGAAGTTTGTACTTTGTCACCGTGATGACCGTGAATCTGCTCGGCGTACCTGCTTCAAGCTGATTCTGCAGAGAGAAGTTTTCCGGTGATGAGACCACCTCCGATCTACGATGGGACAAATTAGACGGAACATGGAATCATTGCTGTCTACTAGCCACCCTCCGGAAATGGTTGACAAGCTCAATGACACGCGGCTTGCTCAAGAGTTTATAGATCGACGGCAGTCCAGGGGCGTACTCCCCCTCCGAAATTTTGTCACACATAATATTTGTTTATGAATTAAAACTAATATACTCATCATATTGTTACTAAGCGACATATGGCAACATAGCAAAGCGAGGCGACGTTAGAGTGAAGTACGAAACAGTGTGACAATCAGTTTTCTCTGATCTCATAACATAACCTCCTATTACTCTCCAGTGCCTTCACTCTAAGAACCTACCTAAAACATCAATAAATGCCCTTGAAGCGTGTGATAAAAGTTTCTTTTCCCCCTAACTTATATACCCTTATCAAACGTTTGGCAATCTTGCCTGTCTCGGTAGCTACCGCTTAACAGAGTTGGAGTTTGAGTAAGTTCAAAACATTATTAAAGAAATTCTACTTCTGAAAACAGACTCATAGGTTATCTATTGTTATCTATTCTCAGAGACATACAAATCACTAACGATGAAGTTATAAACCAATTTGGTAATGCTCCAAGAAACCTTGACTTTATATTATAGTGTGAGTTGTAAATCAAAACAGTTATAGAGGTTTTAAGTGGCGGAAGAGTGAGGCCATGTGCCTCAAATCAAAACAGAAATGTTCATTCTTTCTATCTAAATACCATGAAGTGAGCAAGATGACTGTATTAATAAAAAGTAACATGAAATTGTCTTAGTTGTGTTTGACATTAATCAAACATAAAACATCACAACATATTGGTTGAAAAAAGTGATGCCAGATAGCCTTAAAAGTCATCAATTTGCACCAAATTATACAAAAGGTTCCCGGGGGAAACCCCGGACCCCCCATTTCTTTGGGTACTATTCCTTGCCACCAAACTCCCTGTTGCCTCCCCCCCCCTCCCAAATAAAACTCTATATGCATCCCTGCAGGCAGTCAGTGTTCGGGTCTTTAGCTCGGTGTTGACAATTGTTTTACGTTTTGTAATCATATTCTGATTGTATTTTAACCCTTATAGTGCCAGGGGTCGAATTGTTGGCCAAGGGCGCTTCTGCTAAAAAAATGCCACGGGCGGTAGATGTGTTATTATTAGGCTACTACTTCTAACCAAGCAGTGATATCACTGTTGTAACCAAGACAATCTACGAATTATTCTCTCTGGATATCGATATTTTTGTGCTCCGTGAATAAGTATTCTTTGAACATGCTGTAGTCGGCTGATTACCCGCATGTGTGATCATTTTCTTAACTATGTTTGTTGACATTCTTACTCGGAACTAATTGAGATACGTAGTGATAAATATGGCTAGCTCTTTGAACGCTGAGGAAATAAATGAGGTTATAACGCTCAGTGAAGCGTGTGAGAGTAAGTTTTCGACTCATTAACGACGATTTTGAAAAATGTCCATTTCAAATGATAAAAAAAAGTGTCTTTTAATGAAACACTGTTTTAATTATTTAGCATCTCATATACTATATTTGCCTGCTACAGTCAAATATTAACATCTTTAAAATTATATGAAGGACATACCGTAATGTTTATCAAAAACTTGTGATTTTATTAAAGTTAGGGTGGCATCCGAAGGGTTAATTAGGAATAATGTATAAAATTAACGTATTTATTTAATGTACCATTAGGCCTATTAGTACCGTGTTATTTCAAGCTTTAAAGCCTAAAACGAAAAAAGGTTCTCTCTGGTAGGTAGGCAACCGCAGTTTATAAATTTACCCTCCCAAGTTTGCAAGGAGTTTTACGCCCCTGATTTATTTAACAGATCAATTGCAATAAGAAATCTCAATCCCTTGATTGTGAATGTCTTTCAAATTTTAATCCTTTGTACAGTAGGTTTCAAAATGTTTTAAACACATTACCAGAGAGATTCTTCGAAGTCTTATCCTGCAACAATGGGGAAATCCTAAGAACGTTGCCATGGAATATTGTAAACAGGAGGTTCTGAGGATTAGAACAGGACACACTCACACTTGCGAGGCTACATATATGACCATTTGACTACAATAAAAAAAAAAAAGAGCTGAGAGGAGGATTCATGTGGTGATTGATGACAACACATGCAATTAAACTGTGGTGGTGACATCAAGCCCACCTCAGTCATGGTCATGATATCTGTCGGTATACTCGAGTTACGTAATAATCCATATTTAAACACACTTCCTTCACATCCCTCATTTTCATGTTACAGTGAATCTTTCCCCAGCGGCTCGCAGTAGGACATGGGTCGGTGACCATGGAACAACTGAGCTGGGCTACTCTCTCTGTCATCTTTCATTTCGACCTCTGTTCTCACAGTTAATCTGCCACCCTCCCCTTGTCCGCACTGATCTGAGTAGTTTGGCTTCATATAAGACAGTGCCTGGGTCTGTCAGGACCTCTTGTCGGTGTTCCATTTATAAAAATGCCGACTATAAATACCGCAATTAAGGAGGCGTAAGAATGTACTGTTTTTTGTTTTCGAATACAAAGATTTATGTTTCAGGTGGACATTTCTGTATGTGTAGTTACATTCAACTACAGAACAATTTATTCTACTCTCTGTAGAACTTTTACCATCTTGAACTTTAAATATGTCCTCAACATGAGTGTCTAATCACGTTGCTCCATTCACACAAGCCATGCCGAATATTTGAGCGGCTTGCCGCCAGAGCGCCTTGCCGCCAGAGCGCCGCATCGTTCATTCGCACGAGGTCTATTAACCACAGAATCTCTTCGTTTCAGTCATTAAACTATGGTAAATGTGGGGGAAAGGGGTACATTGCCATATTGTGTAAGCATCTTTGGACATTTAATTCAGTTTTAATTCTAGGAGGGAAAAACCTCAATTCCCTGGGGAACGATCAAATGGCACGGTCCAATTTCTTAAGATTTCATCAAACTGTAATATTCGTTGGAATAGTAGAATAAATTTATATTTTTAATAACACTCCAACATACTTATTACAAATATACTGTACTTATTACTAATAATAATACATGTATAAAGGCTTTCACGGCCCGGATTACTATATAAATAATTCATGTTTTTTGGGCTAATGCTGTGTGAAATTAAATTAGAACCATACGTTTCGGAGAAACCTTGCCTCCTTTTTCAATGGAATCAAAAAAAATAATTATTTATATAATAATAATAATAATACAGCCATGGGAATGGGAATTTAATCAAATAATGTCTTATTTTCACATATCACAATTACTTTTGGTACACCTGTCTTCTCCAAGATAAACCCTTTCTAATGCCAATCAAGGTACGGTCTAAGAGTGCCATTTCTGCTTTGCTAGAAAGCATGATATGTTGCCTGAAGTGAGTTTTTCTTATTACCTCTTTGTATTATGGAAGACTAAATTTTTGCTATATTTTATATGGACAGCACTGGACAGGATTCCCCATTTAATGCAATTACATGTGGTGCACAGATGACTATGGGTTTCCTCGTTTAGTTTGCTTTTGAAAATTATTTTCACCAAGGCCTGTCTACTGCAATTCTAAGCAGTTTTTCGGTATCAAATAACAATCAGGGCAAACAATACATTAATCTAGCAGCTAAACACGCTTTCATTCATTCTACAACTGCCCAATGGCTGTTGTAGTACCATAAATACCGGCAAGAAACCAAGTTTTGCTGCCGTAGGATGAGTAGAATAGGAAGGTCGAAGCTGTTCCATACTGAACTCCTGTCAGCACCCAGCCAACCGCAACAAGAGAGATCGCATCTCTCCTTACTACATGCTCAAGTATATGCTTTAATTGTACTATTTTAGCCTTACATATCTATATTTTACACCATAAACACATCTAATAGTGTATACCTACATACTACATTTTCAGACTTGGCAATTCTTCACTAAAAACATAACATAGGCTACAGCCCAGAAATGGTGTTAATTCAATAACCATTAACTGTCCTATTTATATGGCACACACACTTCTCTTGTTGCATGAAATACAGTTCAAATAAGAAGAGTACACACAGTAATGACCATACGCAATATTCAGCTTTTTACCATTGTTAATCTCGTAGTCGCATTCACTTCTGATGTAATATAGCATAAATCTGAACAAAAACTGATTGAAATTGAAATTAAATATTATTTAGTGGAACTACAGATTATATTTATTACAAGATGTCTAATATTCTGGGCCGTGAAAGATTCAAATCAAACTATTAGATACAAAATAGTTTGTTCAATAGTAATTGCAGGAAATGTATACTAGAAGTGGGAAACCATGCAGTAGGGGTAAACAGTAGAGATTTCACTGCATATGCACACATAAAAGCTGTAATAAATTACACAGCCATTTAGAAACAAAGGTATATGAAATATTGTGTAATGGAAGAAATCAAATTCAACAAAAACTAGCAAGTGTTGCAGGACCATGCTCGAATGAGTCTATGATAAACTTAATTGCTACCAGGGCCCAGCTTAACAAAATGGCAGTAATCTGAGAGGTTACATGACAACAGAGTATAATCCAGACTCAGATGATATGTACATATGCCAAGAATTAAACCAAACATAATGCCTAGGAAAAGGTGGCACTGGAGACCTAGAGGAAGGCCCAGAATGAGATACAGATATGATTAAATCTGACATTGAGTCAAAAAGGGGAAGATCATTGAACAAGACAAAAATAAAATAATTAAAGCTGGTGGAGAGGCTTCATTCAATGATCCATCCACTAGATGAAACGTCACTGGATCTGACAGAATGAAATAAATTATACTAAAAGAGATCAAAATACACATGTAATGAAATATTCCTAGAATGATTACACTTACTTTCAACAAAGGATTTGAAAGAAGAAGAAAGATAAGGCCCTTTTTCTTTTGATGTTTAGCTCATATGAGAAACAATATACAAAAATCTGAGCAACTTCACAAAAGACATGTATCCTAAGGCATATTCTGTAATAATGTACTGATTTGTTTGTAGTGAATTGGTCCTTCACAGATTGGTGTCATATATTAAGGCAAACTATTTAGTCTATGACTTAAGTGCAACTACGGTTTCAAAATATACATTACAAAACAATTCCCAGGCTACACGCTAATTTCAAACATACTGTATGTACATACAGATCTTCCTTGAAAATAAGGCATAATGGATGAAAATGTACAAAGAACATTAAAATTTCAAACAAAAACAACATACTTATTTACAATTGAATATTAAACACACTTAAACAAATAATATGTAAATTGAAGGTCCTCAAAAGCAGTTGTTTTACATTTACAAAAAATAAAAAAATATTTTACTTTCAAGGCATAATGAGATTGTCTGGTTATAGTGCAACATGAGTTAACGAATGTCAAAACATTACTTTATATTCACATCAATACCACACACGCCTTATGCATTAATGACATGATGTAGCTCTAACACTTCCATTTGCAATGAGCAATCTGTAACAGTCTTTTCACTTCAAAACCAAAGTGTAAGCCAAGTTAGTCCTGCACTGCATATGATGGAATGTTTAGACTATGGATTTCAATATCTACTGTATTGTATTTTTTTTCTTTCTTTTACATACAAAGGCTACTCAACTTGCAAGTAAATTTAACTATAAATACATCAGTCTATGTATTCTATCAGGGTTTTGCAGAGACTGAGTTGTGGTAGGCTGACGATGCAGAACAAAAGTTCCATCGTTTTATTGAATATTGCGTATCACGGACACTAGAAAAACCAAAAGAATACCATGTCTAATATTCCAGGCCATAAAAGCTTAAAATCCTATTTGCTACATGATATGTACAGTACTCAATTAGATGAGTCAACCTCTCTTGATTATTTCATCCATGACCAGGGTGTGAATTGAAGTTTCTGACGAGGGAGGGATAGAATTATAGTAATATTTTTTGTATGGTACTTGTATGGGGCTATTATCAGAATAATATTATTTCCACTCCATCTTCTTGAAACCTAAAACAGTCTGTGTGTAAGTTGAAGTCCGACTTATTTTCTCTCATTCATTGAATGAATCATTGTGGTGTTTGAAGCCATATTTTCAGTGTTGCCTTAGTAAACAAGAGTTTAGTGCTTTTCAGTCGGTCAACACGAATGTACCCAAAAGAGATGGGTTATGCCCTAATCCTGAAATAAATTACATGAGATTAATGAGATTATCCTAGTGTTTTATTAATCTCATGTAATTTATTTCAGGATTAGGGCATAACCCATCTCTTTTGGGTACATTCGTGTTGACCGACTGAAAAGCACTAAACTCTTGAATGAATCATGTTTGGGTGCACAGATTTTTCTCAAGAAGACATACCATACCATTAATCATAATAAAAAGAAATAGAAGTACTGTATTTAGTTAAAGCACTACTATTTTAGAATATTCCTATGACATTTTTAAGTAACAAACCTGGAATTTCTAAGTAGGAATATACTGGTGGCATTCATTTTGATGTCTTATTCAAGTCATTGTAGTGTGCTTGCTCAGAATCTTCAGCAGGAAGTGCATTTAACTTCATTTCGATTTCATCGCAAATTATATTTTTCCTCTTGGGTTCAATGTACCAATGTACTTCAATGTACCACCCATTAAAGCAACAATTACCACAATCTTCTTTGCGGGTGATACAAGCTATTCATATTCATTCATTTATTTGCAATGGGGGGTGTGTCCCCCGGTGGCAAATTGTATATACATAACAAATAAATAATTATACATAACAATTCAATAACAATTATACAACAATTAAACTGGAGTATTTACACAAATAGTCAGTCTTTTCTTAAACACACCTATATGTTTGGGAAAAGGCTCTAAGACTGCGGCAGGTAGAGAGTTCCAGTTATCAATGGCACGGTTTACAAAAGAATATTAACCATAATTTGTTCGCTGTGGTCGGCCCTTAACTTTGAAAGGATGATCGCTCCTACCCATGTAAGTGGGCTTTCCCAATCGTTTGCTAAGCTCACCCCATGCTGGTTGATTTGCATACGTGTTGTACATAGCGCAGAGTCTAGATTTCATCCTCCTAGCCTCCAGTGATTCCCACCCAAGTTTCTTTAACATACGGCTCACACTGCTCCTGGGATTAAAGTCACTGAGCACAAATCTAGCGGCCTTTCTTTGTACCATTTCCAACTCATTGATGAGCCCTACTTGATATGGATCCCAAACCGCCGAGGCATATTCCAGATGAGGTCTTACAAGTGACAAATAGCCTAATTCTTTAGCAGAGGTACTACTTCCTTTTAATACCCTCATTACAAAGTGCAGGGATTTGTAAGCTTTTGAAACTACACATCCTACATGACTACTCCATTTCATATCATTCCTTACGTGAACGCCTAAATATTTGCAAGAATCTTCTTCTACAAGTATTTCCGAGCCAATGTTATATTGAAAATCCTGCCTTTGCACTTTCCCTATTTTTAAGAGACTACATTTTCTTGTGTTTATTTTCATTTTATTTACAATCGCCCACTTATAGACCAGGTTCAGGTCCTCTTGAAGCACTGCATTGTCTTGTGAGTCACGTATCTTTCGATATATTACACAATCATCCGCAAACAATCGACAGTCACTGCGAATCCTATTTGGTAAGTCATTTATAAACGCCAAAAATAACAAAGTTCCGATTACGCTGCCCTGAGGGATACCCGACGTTACGGTAATTTCATCCGAGAATATGCCTTCGACTTTCACTTTCTGGGAACGACCCGTCAAAAATTCTTGGATCCATAAAATTACTCTTCTATCAATCTTCGTTGAAGCTAATTTATGGAGTAGCATGTCATGCGGAACGACATCAAATGCCTTCGCAAAATCTATAACCACGGCGTCGACTGAAACTCCATGGTCTAACGATTCGCTAATGTCTTGAAAAAGTGATAGCATTTGACTTTCGCATGAGTAACCTTTCCGAAATCCATGTTGCCTATCATTAAACCATGATAATGTTTCCCACTGTTCCCTCAAGTAGTCGCAAATGAGATGCTCCATCTGTTTACAAACGACGGACGTAAGGCTAACCGGCCTGTAGTTGCCCAATTCAAGTCTGCTCCCTCCCTTAAATATTGGGACTAACGTAACTCTTTTCCAGTCATCTGGGATTTGTGCATTGTTTATGGACACATTAAACATCACCTCCAAGTATCGTGCCACGGCCCTACCTCCTAGTTTAAGTACTTCACTAACAATATTATCAGGACCCTTTGATACATTGAAACGTAGTTTTTGTATTAGCTTTAGAATTGCTGACTGGTTTATTTGGAACAGGGGAGCCCCTGATTCGTCGTTAAGGTCCGACACACAGCTATTGGATTTATTGAACACACTACTGTTTCTCAGTAATTAATTTACCGTCACCGGACATTATCATCGACAAATTATTTGAATTTCCCTTTCTTCTCCTAACATAACTGTAATTTTTTTTTCCACCCATCACCTCCCAAACCTTGCATATAACCGTCATGAGCAGCCCTCTTTTTTAAGACGAGCACTCTTGATAAGGACTTAAATTTCAACATATACTTGTCACTATCATGTCTTTTATTGTATAATTTCCTAATTTTCCATTTTAGACTCCTAATTTCTCGTGTGTAATACTCAGGATCTGGGTTTTGTTTCAGCAATTTAAATGGGACAAATTTATCAACAGCGCTATTTAAAATTTTCAAAAAGTTAGTCCACAGGATATTAATGTGATTTCCTTCCGATGCCCATCCTACAAATAGCTCATTCAAATACCCCTGAAACTTGCCCTGATCCGCCCTGCGATACTGGAATATGATCTTTTTTGCTACATCAGAGTCTAATTTTGTAATGTCACCATATCTAATATTTAATTCAACCCCAGAATGGTCACTAATTCCTGGTACTTTCAGACAGTTAATATACAGCTCTACAGGCCTTACGAGATAAACATCTAAGGTATTATTGTCTCTAGTTTCCCTCATCACCCCCTCCATTAATTCACACCCTGTCTTTGACTGAAAAAATAATTGAGCTAACAGCAGGAAGGTAAACAATGTTTTTAATGGAAAGTATTACATTGCAGATGTGTTTAAAAGCAGGGAAGGTAAAGACTGGGAGCACACTGTTACTCTCAGTAGCTCAGATGTGCTTGCCACACACATATAGATATGAATACATCAAGGAAAGACATACAGAGAGGGACAACTATCTAATAGAGTAAGAAGAGATCATTTGGCTCAGTAAGAAATAAGATGAGAAAGATATCAGACCATATTGTCTTACAATTGCTAAATAACAAAGCCTTAATCAGAAGAAATTTTCAATTCCACATCAACTTGATCAGTCAATACTCAGTGCATTAAAAGATTAATTAGAATGAAAATATTCTTATAGTGGATTTTATTTGATCAGCACATTTTAGTGGCCCAGTTTTGGGTGCTTAAATAAGCTTGGTGGTGGTAAAGCATAAAACACCTTAAATATCACTAATACATAAACCATAATAGGAAAAAGAAAGAAAAGAAATATAAACTTTACCTACTACAGGACTGAAACCTGAGCACCAAAGAAATATAAAAATGAATAAGGGGGAAGGTATGTTTCATTCCCACAAATATCACAGGGCTCATGTTATAAAGTCACAACTATGTTAGGAGTGGGTTTTTTCATTTGCTTGCAACAAAACCAACACCCCATTTCTGTCAACAGTCATCGCCGGCAGCGGCTGTACCTCGTTCCTGAGTATAATGATCTTTCTGTTGGCTTTTCCCATTCTTAGCTTAATTTGTGAAAGTTTCAAGTGATTGTAAAGGTCGATCCTTGCATGAAACATGTGTCCACAGATGTTGCATGGATGGGGGAGGGCGTGGTACAACTGCCGCTACAGTGCAAAGTATTCAAAATGGTATTTAACAACTATATGGCATATATCACAAGTGGATTAATAAATTGATATAATAAGGTGCTCTTGTCTTTGACCAGTTTCACCCACATTAGATTTCTCAAGAAGAAAGGAAGTGAGGCTTGAAATACAAAAGTTGACACATATCTTAAACCAACAACTCAAAGATCAAGAGAGAAAATAATAATCTGGGTTGTGAGATGTACAGACTAGACCTATACGTCTAATATAAACTGCATCGTAGGTCAACAGGTACCCATCATATATATTATTTCAGTAGTATACATCCCTCCTGCGGCGCTCACAAGCGACCAATAGTGAAAAATGAGCATTCAAATGAAAGAGAATATACATTACCAGTGATGCATTGCACCCTAATTTCATAAATATCTATAATTTCTTTAAAAAATGACTTTAAAAAACTGTACGAAGTGTGCGATTTGCAGTTACTGTTGCTGCAGGAAGATACGCTCCATAATTGGTATCCACTTTACATTTTGGCCGCTTTGACGCCTGTTTCATGTCATTTTTACATTCTGAGGTATTTCCTTTATCATTTTGCATGGATTTCAGAAACAGTAAATCAAAGGAATGTGTACTCAAATCGTATAATTTCATAAATTAGCAGTGACTAATTGCATTCTAATTTCATAAATATCACTTTTTGTAAGAAGTGTGCGATTTGCAAATACTGATGCTCTAACAAGCTGCAATTATGAATTGTCGTCTAAACCATTAAACCTATTATTTTACAGGGGTTTCTTCTACATTCTAATTTCATCAATATCGATCATTTGGAATGGTTTTCAGAAACAGTAAATCAATGGATTGAGTACCCTAATTGTATAACCGGTGAGTGTTACGTCTTCTAAAACGTTAGAACTATTAAACATTAAGTTAATTCTTTTACACGTTTTTCTTCTATCATTTCCCATGGTTTTCAGAATCAGTCGGCTATATCAATGGAATGGGTACTCAAATCGTATAACCGGTGAGTGTTACTGCTAAGCTTTCAATCAATGGACTCCGCACACACATGATTTAAGCTCATCCGTCCAAACAATTAAATTCCAGGTTTGTTAATATGCCGTGATACAGGTTTTTCTTCTGCATTCTAATTCCATAAATATCAATTTTTGTAAGAATTGTGCTTTTTGCTATCTGGTTTTCAGAATCAGTAAATCAATGGATTGGGTACAGGTGTTTCTTCTGCATTCAAATTCCATAAATATCGATTTTTGTAAGTGTGTTTTTTGCATATACTGTTGCTGCATCATGCTACAATATGAGTTGTCGTCCAAAACCTTAAAACTATCATCATATAGGCCTCATAAATTAGCAGTGACTAATTGCATTCTAATTTCATAAATAGGCCTATCAATTTTTGTAAGAAGTGTGCTATTGAACGTTAATTCTCTTACAGTTTTTCTTCTATCATTTCGCATGGATTTCAGAAACAGTAAATCAATGGATTGAGTAGGTCCTACTCTAAATCATATAACCGGCGAGTGTTACGGCGTCTAAAACCTTAGAACTATTAAACATTAATTCTTTTACAGGTTTTTCTTCTATCTTCTATCATTCCCCATGGTTTTCAGAATTAGCAAATCAATGGATTGGGTACACAAATCGTATAATTTCATAAATATCGAATAACCGGTGTTGTCATGATCTAATTTTCCACTCAAGAAAGCGAAAGCGCTCCTGTAGGTAAGTGCAAAGGAGTTTAGCGCTGAGCGCCTCACACAGGAACGGGAAAGCTGCCCTGCAGGCAGTGTATGAAGGAGTTTAACACTGATCGTTGCACTTGGGAACGAGCCTCACTGTAAGCGGGGCGTGAAGAAGTTTTCCAACGAGGGCTGTCCTGATGAGGGTGAAAGAGGATCCTCAGCCAACAAGATAAAACAGGAAATCTTCACCAAGATGCTTTCATAAATATCGAATAACTGGTGAGTGTTATGATATCCAATTTTCAGTGATTGCCTTCTTAAGTTAGAGAACGTACAGCTTGGAATTCTAACTGAAATGTAAATAGTGTTCTATAATCATTTGGTGGAAATAAAATCATTACAACCTTTCTCCATAAGTCACTCATTATAAACCTTTTGGGGAAAGTATGACTTAAACATGCGAGATTTCTCGCATGGGTCCGCTAGTAACATAAGTTGCTACATGCTAAATACATACTTTTAGGAAATATTTCCAGTCATCTCAGGAATCTTAATTCATTGTAAGGTTGGTGGAAGTGCAGGGTGCATAAATTATAGCAAGGAACACAGAAGTAATTGACACTCCCCTGAGAGCACTCGGGTTTTCTGGATCACTTCCTCACATCTTGAAAATCAGACCTGAACTGAATGACTGAGATGCACCACTTATTTACAATGTAGCCCCGAAAACAGCTATAACTGGAGGGCTGATCAACAAAATCTACGACTATATTCCGTTTCAAAGGTAACAATTCTTTTCACGATATTCCCCTTCTTCATTTCTAGTGTATTTCCCGCATTGGCGCAGGGCCGCTTGCTTGATTGTTGTTCGCCGCTTCATGATATTCCCCACTCCCTTAAATTCATGTTCCTTCAAGTCCCCAAACCATTCTCACTTTTCCTTCCAAGTTCCCAAATCAATGGTCCCTTTAGCCTGAACTTCCGAGCTGAGAATAGAAAACAAAAGCCAGAGAGAAATGTAGCTGGATTAAGTCATTATTCCACAACTGTGTCAAATGAGGTCGTGTATTATTTTGATGAAGTTGGCACTCATTTTGATGTGCTGTTCAATTCACTGCAGTGTACTGCCTCAGAATCTTCAGCACTCACCCATAGTTTTCTCCTGGAACTGTGTGTTGTATACATTGGTAACTCATTCCCTTATAGTCAAAGAAGGTTATCACTAGATATCAAATTTTTTATCACTAGCAATCCCCAAAATAGGTTTTTCCATGAATAGCCAGGCAGTTCAAGGCACATATCTGTTAGCAAGGTTACCAGTGATAAACAAGTGTTGTGATGGCTTGGTGCAGTAGTGTTCCATGAAGATACATATGAGGACCTGGGTTTGATCAGTACGGAAAGAAGTGCATGGGAAGCTACCTTAGCAGGACTCTGGTGGTAGAATCCTGAAGTGACAGTGAACTGTGGAGACTGCATAGACTATTCAGAACGAAATGTATACAGTTGCAGCCTGTAATTACTGTACTGGTGTACATAGAAACTGTAGAACAAATTTAGTGTTAAGTCATAAACACTACCAGATGGTTCTTTATTCACAAGTGAACCTTACGACCCATCATAACTGTTGTCAGAAAGTGTGATGTGAACTAGTAGTGTGCAAAATAGTAAAATAATTATTAGGCCTATTTGTAGATTAATTAGTAGAAATGGAACAACACATTCAAGCTCTGCAACCAATGCTCAACGAAATAAAATCCAGCCAGGATGAACTTGAAGCAGAATTTAAGAGTTACAATTAAAACAGGACGAGATTAAATCAGAGTTCAACAATTTAGAAATTGAAGGGAAACTGAACAGTGACATTATGGCAGATGTCATCTACCAATTCAACTCGATCCCTCAAATCGTAGAGTTCGAGGTTCGAGACATTAAGTGAATTTGAGCGAGTTGTAAAGGAGAGTAACAACCTAGGAAACCAGACCAAAGCCTACCAGCACTGACAGCGCGAACAGCATGAGAGTAAAAACCCCGCACTTCAATGGGAGCAGATTGTGGCAAACCTTCCGAACCCAGCTTTAACCTGTGGCCAACCATAATGGATGGACACCAGAAGACAGAACTGTTCCAAAAATCACTGGACTTCACGACGTGTAACAGTGATACCACACTACAGTGAATGGTCAGGAGCCACATGACAAGGTTGTTGCGGCATGAGAGGAGCGTTACAAGGACCACCATTTGGCAACCCACCTACTGGATACAGCTGGAGAGAAGGACCCAGTGTGCGAGTGGTTCACTGCAGGAATTTGTGGCCAAAGTGGAACAACTGGCCCATAAGGCATTGGCTGGCTTGCTCCTGAGCATGTACAGTGAGAGACTGCGTACACCTTTGTGGACGGGCTCCATTATGCCGAGGTACATCAGAACCTGGTGTTCAGTGGAGAGAACAGCTCAAGGACTCGCACTCTCATCAGCTGCATTGATCTTGACTAATGTGACAGCATTGACAGAAATGCCAGGCCCACTTTTCTTAACAGTCTACCTTTTTCTTAAACTTTTTAAATCATCCAAAGACTAGAGTACAGGGTAGGGCAAGTTCATGCTGATGTATGCTTCAACAGAAAACAGGAAGTTGTTGCTGCTTTCCTGCTACAACGCATTTTTGCTCGATGCGAAATGCAAGTATTATTTTCAAAGCAAAATATGGCGGTCAACTGAAGGCTATAACAGTACTACCATTACCATATGCAAACAATTTTTTCTGTGGTGATAATAGAAACAAACCAGAAGAAAATAGTGGTTACAATTTAAGCAAAAAGATGTAAGTAAATCAAATGACATCTTGAATTTACATAATACTTTGTCTACATTCAACGACTTTTGAAATTATGTTCAAAACAGGAGCTACTATAGTAATAAAATTGATCAAGAATGTACTGAGTTATTGAAATACAGGTAGAATACGCGCAAGAAGAGCTTGCCGCAGAATCCTGTGCAGATCTTCGGCAATGTTCGGTTGGGCTCGGTTGTGGCAGAAAACGCCCCTCCCACTTCGCTGCAGTAGCTCGCTGGCAGCAGTTCTGAACGGACCGTCTGCCCAGGCGGAGGTTTGGCAGGTTTAACTGTGACTGGGGTTCAAGTGAGATCTCAGCCCGTGTTTGTATTGCCTTACACAGTAGTTATTACCTGAGCCACGACACAGTAACCCATAGCCTAATTACAGTATATTGTTTGCTGCTTCCTTGCACTCTACGCTTTATTTACAACTGTAGACCACATCTCGCAGCAAGCCCGGTAATCAACATTCGGGGGGCACACAGGAGCCCTGCAATGAGCATTAAACTACGTCGATTGATATGGGTCTCCGCACATCGTTGAGTTTTGCGGGTACTCCAACAGGCTAGAGATGGAAGCAAGTATGTGAATCCGGTGTATACAACGGGGGAGAATTTAGGGTATATAACCCACCTCCCAAAAGCCCAGTTTGTCACCTTTCTATGGGAAGCCCTGGTGCAAGTCACTACATAACGCATACTTGCATCTAAATCCACCCTCCCAAAAGTATTTTCTGGGTATACCCTTATTGCGAATTCAAATTTATTCACAAAGTATGTTCTTTCAATACTCACTTCTTGTACAATAATGTGTATCAGATACGGATATAAAATGTCATAAACTTAACTATATTAGTTATGAATGTGATTGGATACATATTGCCTTCCATTAACAGTATTCCTTCCTTTTGGAGGGTATTTGGTCCACCTAAATATTGTGTGTTATACTTATATACATACAGTACTGTACATATATGTCGTGGAAATATTTTTTCAAAGAGAAGCTAACTAACAGTGATAGTGTGCCATTTTCAAACGAGTCCTTCAGCCAGCAACATTTTAACTGTTGACTACCTAATGACACTTGTAACTTTATTCTACTAATAATACATTAGATTTTTATAAAAGTTGAACCAATTTTGTGAACAGTCGTGTGAATGGGAGGTGGGAATACACAAACACGTGTATTGCCAAAATTTATGAAAACTCATGATTAGTACACTTAAAGCAATATGGTAAAACAAACCTGAACACCCAAAAAATTCACAACCATTAAGAAATTCTTATTTTTCTACAAAATCAGAAGAGAAGACTCACATGCATGAAAGCAAGTATTGAAATATTCAATTTGAAGAAAAAAAAAAAAATGTAACTGTAAATGCAACTTGTGAAAAACATCTTTGTTGATCAACCTCCATTATTGCAGGAAGAGAGGTTGATCCTGTAAGAATGTTTATAATGAGAAAATCTTTCAATTATTATTATTATTTTGAAAATCTTCCTCAGTAATTGTAGCATACCACTGTTTTCTAAACAGCAAATTCCAGTCTCCTAAAAGTACAGACAAGATCCTATAAGAGAATACCAAGCAATATGCAATAATCACAGCTATCAAACATCCATCAAATTACAGTTACCAGTTCTAATAGCAACGACTTAGCATTTGATTCTTAAGATCAAAGGATCAGAAGATCATAACTTAAATAAATACTTATCTCTAGCCCATGTGTGAAGCAATACAAGTCTAAGGCCTCCAGCTACTAGATATCATTTCTCATGAGTACCAATCAACTTTCTCAAAGCGTACTGAATACCTGGCTTGAATTTCAAACTTCTCTCCACCTCCCATCGCTTCCCTATCACAAATGAAACCCTAAACTAAAAAAAAAAAAACACATTCAAATTCAATCATGAATAAATACACTTGAAGGATTACATAGAAAATGTGCACTACTCGCATACATAATAGTATTCCATGAATTGGTCACAAATTGTATTGCTCATTTTCAAAAATATAAGTACATACATTTTCACTTTTAATTCTCTAATAATTTACCAAAAAGTTTCATAAAGAACTACTGGAAATTTAAAAAAAGAAAAGAAAGCTTTAACTATATTACAGAATTTTTGGTACAATAGATAAATTTCTATTTTCTATATACAGGCTCTTTACAATTGCTTGGCAAGGACATTCTTGCTCACGCACTCCGCCAGCGACGGCTTCGTTGCCGGCTACCGCACGCATATGTATGGCAAAATACGGTGCTTGTTGTCGTGTGGCCTCCTGAGAGGCCGAGTGCAGGTCTTTCTAGTCGACGCCCGTTAGCAACCTGCGCGTCGGGATGAGAGATGGAATGCATGAAGATGAATGAAACTGGGCGAGGATGTGGAAGGAAGTGGCCGTGGCCTGTCAGAAGGTACCATCCCAGCATTTGCCTGGTGTTGAAAATGGGAAACCACGGAAAACCAGTATCATGCATTTTTACTCACCATGTTTACAGTAGATGCTGAAAATGTTCCCCATCTGCTGCCAAAAATAACTGCCATCTCCTTATGAAGTTTCCGGTTAATTTAGCTTCAGTAAGGAAATAACGATCTTTACGTCTATTTTTGTTTACTGAACCTGTACGTTTGAATCTCTTAGCCAGTTGTTTTATTGTCCGATTTATAGGAAATTTAACTCAAGACTTTTGGAGCGCAAGATTTCCTGCACTTTATGTACGTATTGTGCAGATATACACGTTCACGTAACGAATATTTCACATAAGGCATTACAGCACTATACACAATCACAATAAAACACTACACAGAAGCTTTATAAAACACCCAATTAGCTCGGAGCTCAAACGTCTACCGCAGGAAGAACATGGGAATACGGCCGGAGATCATGCGCGCCAACCTGTAACAGCCGGCTATTGGCCGGGGACCGGCGGCCAAGGTCGAGTGGAATCACCTTGCCAAGCAAAAATAAAGAGTCTGTGTCTGTTCATATGTTTATCTAAATTATAATCTGCTGTTTAAGGCAATAAAGAGTATTCAAATGAACTCTTTAAACATGAATACACAATACCGGAAACATTGAAATAATGGCTTCAAAACCTCACAAACACAATACTAGTACCTACATTCAGTGTCAACAACCCTTGGTGTCTTAGAGGTATTGCATGCCTACCATCAATATTCATTCATTAATTTAATAACTTGTGCCATTAATTGGGACTGGAAATTTTAACTGTACTTTACTTATTATTATTTAATTAACCCTTTTGTTCTTATATGCCAGAAAACATATTTTCACTCATTCATAACAATTGCCAAATCATGGTCCTTCCAAAATAGACTTGGCTTGCTATATTAGTTGTGGTTTATTAATTACTACTCATTTTCATTAAGTTATGAAGAAACTGACAGAAATTGTAAGCACTTCCTGAAAGTTGGCAAAACCAATCACAACTTTTATTTACATGCATAAGCCATTAACCATACATACCATATTAAATTATCAAGATTCACTAATAATACATCGACAATGGACGCAAGACCTCGTAAGCTGCCTCTCCTTTCCATTTCCTTCCTTCCTTATGCTTAGCATAAATACTCTAGACATAAGTGGATATACACTCCCATTGAAGTTTATACTCTTAGTTAAGGTCCAATGTCCTCTGCATTTGGCCATAGAAAACTCAAATTTAAATACTATGTTTGGTGGGACTTCATAACCTCATCTCGGCATTCATGGACAGATACAAGGAAGAGAATGAAACGACACAGAATTGTGGGTTATGAGGTATTGCATGCCTACCACCAATAATTCATTCATCAATTTAATAACTTGTGGCATTAATTGGGACTGGAAATTTTGGCATCCATGTTTGTTATACAATTATCATTTATTTTATTGTTTTTTCCATTAAACAGAATTTTCTTAAACTAAGGTGTGTATTAAAATAAAAATTGTACTGCCAAATATTTATTTACAATTTAATTTTATCAGTTTCTATATGCCTTTATCTATTTCTTCACATAGTTTCCATGTTTATTTAAACACTTGTCATATCAAATGATGAGCTTTTGTATACCTCCTCATATAAGTCTGTCGCCTGCCAGAAAACTCAATCCCCAACTATCATTTCCCCTCTTTCATTGGCGCCAAAATGCTTGCTGGCGAGGAACTTTCTATTCAGGTGCAGGAAGAGGTGCTAGTTATTAGGTGCAAAGTCTGAGCTGCCCCAAAACACAGTTTTCATAATCTTGTGCGTTGCGAGTATCTGTTGAATTACGTGTAAGTCAAAGATGACATATGTCGAATGAATGCTGCTTGGATTATGAGTTACATGGTCAAACTGAATAACTGACTGTACCTCACAGTCAGCAGGCTGGAGTCTAAACAATGGGGTCACAACAGTACGTAGCGTGCATATTGACGTGTCCGCTTGTGCGCACGAGACGTCAGAAATGTTTGAACAAGCAAATAATTGTGGATGTAAGGGATTTTAAAAGGTATTGGCAAAAGGACCTTATTTAAAAAATATCCTTTATATAGGTCTGACGTTTGTTTTTGGCCGACGGCCGTGAAATCCGCGCATCCACTGTGCTAGGAGTATTCGACATCATATTGGTTCGTATTGACTGATATTCCTATTTGACTAGTAATTATACATTTCCGTCTACTCAATACAATTTATTCATAAATTATGTTGGTTCAACCTTGGGACATGTTTCGAGTTTAACAATTAGCTCTTCTTCAGCCAGGTGCACTCATTATATTATAAAAACACTCATTTAAAAAACACATAGTTCATGATCAAATGCATCTTAAAATGTCCATTAAAACCAACATATAGTGGAACTTAGCATGCCTATAGTAAAAAATTAATATTGTCATATTACACAGAAAACACATAATGTTTATCAATAAAATTTTGCAGTTGCTTCCCTCCAGATTTCCACTGTGCTAACCGTTCAACCTCCTTCCTTCTGATTGTGTGTTCATGCAGTTGTTACTGCACAGGCTCACATTAAGAAGGCTTCCTGGCTGGTCGGAGACCTCTACGCAACAAGCAAGCACCGGCCAAAAACAAACGTCAGACTTGTATGTATGTACATATAAATAATCAGAAATATCCTGACACCATAACAAAACATGTGTTTCCCCTGTGGGTGACATAGTACCACCATTTACCACAAGGAACATATGGCCAGTGGCCACGTAGACAGTATACAGCAGAAAGGGACGTTCTGTGAAACTCGCTGACTTTCAGCATGGTGAAATGATTGGATGTCAAAAATGTAAGAAGTCTGTGCGTGAGATTTCTACCCTCTTAAACATCCCTAGATTCACAATATCTGATGTGAGAGTGAAGTGGAAATGTGATGGGACATATATAACCCAGAAAAGTGCAGGCCGCCTGCCCATTTTGACCATCAGAGGACACGAGTGATGAAGAGGGTGCATCCATCACCACCAGAGGACACTGCATGATGAAGAAGGTGCACAGGATGCTTGACAATCATCCATCGCCACCAGAGAACACTGCGTGATGAAGAAGGTGCACAGGATGCTTGACAATCATCCATCACCATCAGAGGACATAGAGCGATGAAGAGGGTGCATGGGATGCTTGACAATCATCCATCACCACCAGAGGACACAGAGTGATGAAGATGGCGACAGGATGCTCGACAATCATCCATCACCACCAGAGGACACTGAGTGATAAAGAGGGTGCACAGGATGCTTAAAAATCATCCATCACCACCATTACACAGGAATTCCACATCATTTCTGGGTCTACCCCTAGCATCATCATCATCATCATCCAGTGGAATCTTTGTCTCCATGGCCAAGCAGCTGTCCATAAGCCACACATCACAGAGGCCAATCCCAAATGCTGCTTTTCCAAGGTTAGAAGGAAACTAGTG
This sequence comes from Meconema thalassinum, assembly GCA_946902985.2. NCBI lineage: Eukaryota > Metazoa > Arthropoda > Insecta > Orthoptera > Tettigoniidae > Meconema > Meconema thalassinum. The sequence continues at coordinate 1,803,279,333 of OX336388.2, read as the reverse complement.
GTGAGCAAGGGAAGTCAAGCATGAAAGATAAATCAAATGTGTGGTACAAGGACCATAGAACAGTGAGAAGCAGTTCTGTAATGTGATGAATCATAGTATGAAATTTGGAAATTCATGCTTTGGTGTGGTTGTGGCAAATGTTGGATGAAAAAGCAAGCTGGTAGTTTAACGTGACCGTTAATCTCGAGATCATGAGCCACGGGACCTCCTTTTTATGTGGAATCCGAACCACAGGACATGGCATTTCACTTCGAAAATCTCACATGCATTGACCGGGAATAGAACCCGGACCGCCTTGGTGAGAGGCATACAGCTAGACCGCTGAGCCACCACGCCCCCAAATGTTGGATGAAGTTGTTACAATGTGATCATGTTATTCCTGGAAGGGGCTTGGCCCCATAGTTGAATTATACAGTAATGTCACAGCACAATGTTACATAGACATTTTAATCTCTTTCATGCTACCATTGAAGACCAGTTTGGGGGTGACCAACATCCATTTCAACTCAGCACCTGCCTATCTGCATGGTTTGTTGACGACACCCCACTAATGAACTGGGTTGCACTAAGTCCTGATTTGAATCACATAGAACATCTCTGGGATAATTTGATAAGCCCAGGAAACCTCCCACCACCTGTTTGAAAGTATGCCTACTAGAGTGGAGGCTATCATCAAGGTGAAGGATGAACCAATACTATTGACGTCCGAAACGGGGGAGGAGCTTACGGTCAGCTGTTTGCAATATGGCGGCGAGATAGTGACGTGACGTGAAGTAATTGGGTGTGCGTTTGTTATGGCTTCTAATTTATGATTGCAAAATCCTACATATTTTCTTTCATTGATAGAAATATTTTTATAATCAATTTAAATGCAGCGCCTAATTACTACCAGTTAAAAAATATTACCCACATGTAGATAATTAATTTACTGTCTGCTGTAACATATATGAAGCCTGTATTGGGAGCCTAGCGGTATCGATGTTTTTATTAATTTCACAATATACTTCACATAACACAAAGGACGACTCCCTGATAATAAATTGAATCGAGCAACCCTGAATTTGCATGAATATTTTGGGTTCAAAGGTTCGTTACTTGGGATGCTCAAATCATACTTCAATATTACAAATATTGACCTACATACTTGCTGTTCAAAGGCAAGAATATTAATTTATAAATCTCTTGCCACAGGCAAGTTAAAATGGAGGCATCCTCTTTATCAATATATTTAATTAAATATTTAAAATACAGATATTTAACAAAGCTGGAGTCTCCATTTGAACTTGTCATAAGCAAACGGAACAGATCAAAAACTACACTTTAAGCCAAACCAAATTCACTCCTCAGCTCGACATAAACCATAATACCAATTAAAACCTATACAAAACATACTCTCCTTACTGTTGTACAACTTTCAAACCAACTATTCGCACTCAAAACTGAAAAACCCTGAAATGGGTACTAATTAAATTTAGAATAGCCTAGGCTGATCCGGTCTCCTGCTACATTACCGCACATGTATACTTAATATCACTATAACTTCAAAATTACTGCTAAGTGACCTATCTGCCTGAGTAGTATAGGTGTTACCGGCCTGCCTGGGATGATGGATCACCAAACCGGTACTTAAAACTAAGATTTTACATTTTAATTAACTAAATTCAACAGTAGGGAGATTCATAGCCAAAAACACAATCTAAGCCAAATCATACTTCAATGACCTACATACTTGCTGTTCAAAGGCAAGAATATAAATTCTCTGGCAAATTAAGGCTAGGAACAGCATTTTTCTTAAGATTTCTAACCATTCGGCTATTGTCAATCGGAAGAACCCCTAAAATAAGTTTACGAAAAGCGGATTACATTCAATGTACGGCACAGAAGTAATAGGCTACAAATTTATCAGTATTTTTGATGTAGCTAAATCAATGTGAATACAAATTAGAGACAATAACTATCAATAATCAACAGTACCGGTGGAAAGAAGTCGTCTTCACAAAAATGCAGACTACACACTGTCATGTAACACGTTTTCCAATTGACAGCGCCGAAGCCCATCTTTCTCTCTGAACTTTTTGTACAGGAAAGTAGTGAAGATATTTCGTACCCGTTTTATACGATTTGCAACCGTATACAGAGCAGTACCTCCTCGAATTTGACAAATTTCTTTCTGTTTCCATCACGACGTCAATGCTTCACCATCTAAATAAACCTCACCAGTCACAATGTCACAGCTTCAACATTCTACCGCGTGGCTGCGCCATACAACTTTTCTGACATCAATATTGACGGTGAAGAGCAGTAGAGGCTGCCCCAACCCCACCTTCGTTTTTATGTGAACACCTGGATACTTCTGTTAAATGAGTGTATACCTAATTTACACTTCCCAGCAGACAATTGCATGTAAGTGTGGCGGGTGGGCCAAGGCTGAAACACAAATATTGTGTTGTACTAGAGTGGGGATTTATTATGTTTTGGGTAGTAACATGTGATGTTGAAAGTGCATTCACACATTTTGACATCTTTTGATAAAATTTCCATTTGCATGCTTTATTTCTGGTTCAGGAATTCTCCTGATTTCTTTAGTTATATTGTCTTTAAATTCATCTACAGTGTGAGGATTATTCCTATATTTTTTATGGTCCCTCACAAATAAGTTTTGTAGCCCTATGGGCTGAGGTTTTTGAGAGTAATAAAATTTAGTGCAAATTTCAGTGTTTTCCTCATTTAGAAGACTTTGTTTAGGCTTAGGAATTGTAGCACTGAGTGTTCCCCAATTCTTAATTTCTTAATAAGACAAGTTACCGTCTCCCTACTGGGTGGAGCTGGAATGCCAGGAAATGTGCCCGGTAATTGTAAACACATCTCTTCACGACTTGGTTTTAATATATGTGTCATACATAAAAACTCGTTTGTTCATGCGGGAATCCTTCAGTTGGCATTTCTAATGTTCGTAATGCAAACACAGCTTTCTAAATAAACTTATTGCTCTTCTGTCTTACAAATGTAATGTAATTCACTGCAGTGTACTCAGCACAGACAACTGTCCTTGTGTATGGAAATCGCAGTAGTAGTGCCCATCTCTGAACATGTTTCTCACCAAATCACACTACACAGTGAGAGCTACGCCTGTGTTTATTGGCCTCAGCCCACCCATCATGCTTGCATGTGGTTATCTGCCCAGGATGGGAAACGGACGCATTGTGTATGGGTACAGAGTAAAATAGAAATACTACATCCATGCTTTCCACTAAGAATTTGTGGCCATTGAGTGTTTCACAAGACATCGGATCAGTGCGTTTGCACCAATAACAATAATGCATTTTATTACCTTGTTTAAGATATTCTATTCTTCACTCCCTTGAACAGTTGCTGCAAATGGCACATTAGTTATTTTAGAGGTATTACAATGATGAGGACTAAGGGCCCAACAGCTAGATTATCGACCCCATATAGACAGACTACCGGTACCTGCCATGCAACTATCTATATTTTGTCCTTTGAATGATGCTAGGGGCTGATTACTATTTTCATAACAATAATTTAATTACAGAAAGATGAAAGCAATGGTGTTTGCAGATGATTTAGGGAAACAAGGAGGAGGAGGTACAGGAACAGTTGGACGTGTGGGAAGGAATAATACAAGGGTATGGGATGAAATTTAGCATAAATAAGAGTGAGATGGTGATCACAACAAGGAAGAAGGTAAGAACCACAACAGGAATAACAATTGGTGGGAAACAGCTGAAGAAAGTGGAGAGTTTCAAGTATCTGGGAAGCCTGATACAATAGAATGGAAGAAACGATAAAGAAATAAATGAGCGGGGGAGACAGGCAGAAGCATTCCAAAGGAGTGTGAGAAGCAAGTTATGGAGCAAGGATGTCCCTCAGAATAGCAAAAAGATTATATATCGGACGTACTATGTCCCTATCCTGACGTATGCCTCGGAGACCTGGGTTATGAAAGGAAGGGAGAAGAGCAAAATACAGGCCAGTGAGATGAGGTTCTTGAGAAGCAGTATTGGAGCTACAAAGAGGGACAGAATAAGAAATGAGAGGACCAGAGAATTAATGAAGGAGGAACCATTACAGGATGGTATAGAGAAATCTAGACTTAGATGGTATGGACATGTAAAACGAATGGAGGAGAAGAGGATACCCAGGAGGATACACGAGACGAAGTAGGAAGGAAAGAGACCAAGAGGGAGACTGAGAGACAGGTGGTTGAAGGGGGTGGAAGAAAGCGTGAAGAAGAGAGGAGAAGACTGTACAAGGGTGGAGGCTGAGAGATGGTGGGAAGACAGAAGACGTTGGAGAGGCTTGTGTTCCAAACAGACCCGGCCAGTGGCTGGAAACTGTGCAAGATGATGATGATAGAACAAGGAGCTTTAAGTTATTAGGTCATGTTGTGTATAATGAGTAAGGTGCTCCAGGTTTTCTGGGCCCATGGGGTAACTAGGCCATGGGTTATTCATATCCACATTTGTGGGAATTTTAATGTTATTTGGTTGGCACACCTTCATCTTCCTTGTTTCTCTCTAGAACAACAGGCATTACTTCATTTGGAGCCATTTTGTAGTTGTGAGAGGTTCAATAATTTGTAAGAAGAAATATTTTCAAGCAACGTCGTGTTTTCACATGTTTAACGGGCTTCCGTCGTTGCTTGATAAGTACCTGTTTCCTTATTACTTGTCAGGCATAAACATAATAAATGATTTTATACATGAATATGCTAATTACCACCCCTAGGTTTGTTGTTAATTGCCTGGTAGGGGTGGCCCAGTTACCCCCAAATAGTTTCAAAGAAGGAGTAACTGGGCCATCCTATTGGGGTAACTGAATCCAGGGGTCCAGTTACCCCAATGATATAATTATAAGGTTTTACGAAAAGAGGTTGAAGGCTACATGGTTCTTTTTTACGAACGGCATTTTCAGACGATGAAATTCAAAGAAACTGATGAAGAATTCTACATTAGAGCGTTTGACATCGTACGGAAACCTCCACAACCGCTAACAAGTAGTTCCGCTTGATTTAATAATATGATTGGTTTTGCAGCAGACCTGAGTGATCTAACTAACATCTTCTAAGTTTTCCTTGATGTATAAGGACTCATATGATTGGTTTTGCAGCAGACCTGAGTGATCTAACTAACATCTTCTAAGTTTTCCTTGATGTATAAGGACTCATATACCAAGTGTTTGAACTCATTTTTTTTTTGGTGTCACATTTTGGAATTTCATGGTAAGAAATTATGGTAGGCTAATTTCTTTGAATTTATTGTAATTTCTTTGCGAGAAACAGGTTTAATTAAATACATATATAAATATATTACAATTTCTTACTATATGCCTTTTTTATTAGGGTCCCGATACAACGTCCGGAATGTGTACTTATAGCAAACAATCAACCATACGAATATTTTTTCTGAATCAATTGAATGTATAACAATAGATCCACTTGCCCCAGGCATTTGCTGCAGTGGTTTTATAGAATATAGCCTGGGGTGGTCAGTTACCCCAACTTCACGGGGCAACTGGGCCACTAGGGTAACAAAAAATATATATAGAGAAAAAAAAATATGTTAAAAACATGCCTTAATTGATACGCAATGCGTTGGTTTGTTTATTGCTAAATAATCATACAATATTTTGCAGTAAACAATTGCTTGTAACTTGTTCCAAATTACAGTTTTATGAAGGTAAGTGGAGGTCATGTTGTAAAATCATGGCTCAGTTACCCCGGAGCACCTTACAAGCCATATAGATGTTCAGCAGAGTTAAAATGCCCTTGGACCTCCGATGATTTAGACCTACCGGACTTAACCCAATTAACAAAACATTTTATGTTCTCTACTCCTATTGTAGAGTACTATAATTACATAATGAAATAAGTATGTATTAAAAATATCACATATTAAATTTTGTACGGATTATGTAGTTGCATTGTACAAGGAATAATTACTTCACTACAGAACATGAAGGCTTTCAGTTATTAGGTCATGTTGGGTACGGTACATGATGTGCAGAGCCATATAGAAGTAGTGATGTTAAAATGTCATGAACATGACTGGGAATCAAACCTGGAATATTTGGCTTTGTCTGCCAATGCCCTAACATTATAATACCATGCAATTGATATTGTAACTTTCAGTCAGCCAACACAAAATAATTCCAATTGCTGGAATATGCGAAGAAAACACCTGAATAAATTTCATGTGACTGGAAGTTACAATATCAGTCAAAAAGGCAACAATACAAAATGGCCAAAGCCCATGGTGTTGTAGGTGATGTTCTGTTTCTTTGAGTATTTATCATTTGTCTCTCTCTCTGCCATAGCTCAATTAACTAAAAGTTACACTTCTTAAAATAACAATCGTCTTGCTAGCATTCTGACAAGAAAATCATTACTGGTATCGTATTGAAGAAATTCTTAGAGAAACCTTTAAATGTTTCATTCATTACACTACTTATGTAACGTGTTTTTCGAGGGGTTTTATGCAACTGGCATAAGTCAGTAGGAAGCCATTCTATATTTATTTACGCGGCAAATTGTTCAGCCAAGATAATTTTTCATGTTAATTTATTATTATTATTAATTTATTATAATTATTATTTAGATATTTTCGGAGCATTTTATAAAAATTATTAGCATTCAGATAGGTTTTCTATGTCTTAGAAAACGCTAACAAGCAAATTATTACGAACGACGATATCATAGAAAATTATCTGATTACGGAATTTTACGGAGTTTTGTCAGTTAGGGTATTTGAGAGACATGACTCACTGGGAATTCTAATACAAGCTGATTCCTGTCGAGAAGCATGACGCAATCTTGGGTCGCATCGTCAAGAAGAGGCGAATTGTTGAAACGGAAATCGACTTCTCCCTCTCGCCCGCGGAGTGTAATGAACCGGAGGAGGGGAAGTGGCGGCGTGCTCAGCCAATCAGCGGAGACGACGTAAGCTAGTTGGGACTGAAGAGTGGGGGAGCCGACAGGTGAATATATCGTTCGACGCGCCGTGAGACGAGGACTATCTGTGAAATACTTGCGGAGTATGGTTATACGCGGGGGACGCTCCGATGTTCGGTGGAGTTAAGGACAATCTGTGTAGAACTTGCAGTGTACGGTCGCAAGTGCGTGACGCTCCGATGTTCAGTGGAGTTAGCGACGAACTTTTGTAAAACGTAACCAGTGCGGTTTTACGAGAGTTTGGGTCCGATGTACGGACCATAGAATTATCTAATCTACCAGAATATCATCAAATTTCGACGGAGATGACGACGTCCAGGAGACTGTGGGAAGCACACAGCATCATCAAGAACGAGGGAAATGCTTTGGCAATTTCCAGGGGTAAGCGCTAATGACGCAGAAATACGCAATCTCTCATTTTTCTTTGTTTTATATTTCATAATTCAGTAACTTCATAGCTTGGAAATAAGAGTAAAATCAATTTATCAGACTCCGTTTTCACGTAATTTTCTATCGGTAATATTCAAATCACAACGCTCCAATTTAAATTTTAAACTTATTATTATTATTAATTTTGCTATACTTGTTTTATATAATAAATTCATTTCTTTTACAATGCAATCTTTGCTTTCAGTAGGTAGCATTAGATATAGACCAATTCCTTCTCCTGATACAATTGTTTGTTGGGTTAATGATCAAATCATACCACGATCTGAGTGAATAGAGTCTTGAATGTGTTCTGCCAGAGCTAGACGTTGTTAAATACAAATTTAGATTTCAACATTGCATTGAGGTCTTGGCGCCCATTAAAACAACATAGCTTAGGCAAAGGTAAACAGTTACATTTCTCTCCCAACAGTGAGGGCTAGCGAGACTGTTACATTTGTCGCTACCAACATGGGGCACTAACTAATAGCTGCTACATTGGCGCCCAACGTGGGGATGAAAACCTAATAACATTTGTGGAAGGAGAAGGGTATATATTTCTGTGCCTGTATTTTGGGGGTTATTTGTCTTTATCAGTGTATATCATTATGGGAGATGAGAAAGAAAGACAGATGAGTTTACGTAGTGGTCATCAACTGAAGAATGATGATACGAGCAGTATGTCGAGTGATGGTAGTACCGGGGTAGCGGAGGTAAATCCCGATACTGAAACAGGGAGTGTAGGCGGCCAACCAGAATTAAAAACTTTACTTCTCGAGTTCATGTATCAGAACAAAGTTAGTAGTGATGCTTTAAATGCAAAATTAGAACAGAATAATGCAAAATTAGAACAAAACAGTAGGGAAAATAAAGAAAGTACAGAAGCTTTAAATAAAAAATTAGAACAGAATAATGCAAAATTAGAACAAAACAGTAGGGAAAATAGAGAGAGTAATGAAACTTTAAACGCCAGATTAGAACAAAACAGTAAGGAAAATAGAGAGAGTACTGAAACTTTAAATGCTAAATTAGAACAAAACAGTAGGGAAATGAGTGACAAATTCGAACTGATTAGAGGTGAGATCAGGGGGGTGATGGAAGAAAAGGCTAAAGAGATTATTGCAGATGTAGACAGAAAATTAGGAAAAGTACAGGAGGAGTTGGAAATTAGAATCAGTACACAGGCTGAAAATTTAAAAGAACTAGTGCAACTGGAAACACAGCAGGTCAAAAAGCAATTGGGGGGAGAAATTGACAAAATTCAGGTAGCTACTAAAGAGGTTAAGGAACAGCTGGGGGGTAGAATTGAGAAAGTCCACTCACAAATAGTTGCAGAAGTAAATGATTTAAGAGAGAGTAATAGGGAAAGCATTAGCAAGATTGAGGAGAAACAAGCAAAGCTATATGATAAAGTAGAAGAATCAGAAGGAAACATTAAATTAACAGTAAACAGTATTGAGAGGAAGGCTGAGGAGAAAATCGCAGAATTAGAATTAAAATTAAAAGCTAGGATCAGGCAAGAAAATAGTCAGAATAGGCCAGTTTTTGTGAATAGCACACACAGGGAGGTAGAACTGGGTAAGTTCAGCAATCGACAGGGGTGCCCAATGGAGTTCATGAACACTATAGAAAATAAATTCGGGGAGAGGTTGGAAAATGGTAGTATTGAGTGGTGCCAGGTAGTTGAAATTTTAGAACAAGTGTTTGTGGGGGAAACGAGGAATTGGTTTGCTGTCTACAGAGACAAGTTTACTGATATCAATGATTTTAAAATGAAATTCTGTGAAAAGTTCTGGAATGAGGTTATTCAGTCGCAGCATCGTGAGGGAGTAGTGTGTTGTAAATATAACCCTAAAGGAAGCTCCACCATGACCGAATACTTTTTAGGGCAGGTATTAGTGTGTAAATATCTGGATGGCTTGAAGGAGGAAAGTGATGTGGTGAGGTTGCTACTTAGGCACTTTCCCTATAGGATCAAGGAGGCTGCTTGTATCCAGAATGTAAAGACTATATCACAAGTAGAAAATTTGTTAAGCACATTTGATGCACTAGGGAGAGGGGGTTATGAGGACAATTTCAATAGGAACCAGGGTAATAATAATAATAGACCTAATGAAGCCAGGCATCAGGAAGTTCAAGGGAACGGTGGCGAAGGGGCCAACACTCAAAATAGAAATAATAGTAATCAGCTAAATCAGAATAGAGGAAATGGCTATGGTAATCAGTATCAAGGGAGGAATAATGATTTCAGGGGAAATCAAGGGAGGAACAATGATTACAGGGGAAATCAAGGGAGAAACAATGATTTCAGGGGAAATCAAGGGAGAAATTATAATGACAATAATTACAACCAGAATAGGGGTCAAGGAAGAGGACAGCCTAGTGGTAGTAATATACAGCCAAACAATGACAACACAGCCCAGAACAACCAGACCAGTTTAGTAGTTAGTAGTACTACGGCCAGCTGTAGCGGTTCTTTAAACGCGAACCAGGCTGCGAAGTAAGGTCAGAATCTCAGTCTGTAGCATGCCCTGTCCATACAATTATACAGGAACCCTATGACCTAAATGTAAGAAATGAATTATTACATGAACTAAATGATGAAGGTATTATTCAGGAAGTGGTTAGTAAGAGCCCCATAGTTAAATTTAACGTGTCCGAGGCGTACACAGATGTTTTAATTGATAGTGGTTGTATGAAGAGTTGCATAAGTAGTGCATTTTATGATAAAATGAAAGGAACTGGAGTAAATTTTGAGGAGATGCCAATTAAGAGCACTTTTGTTATCACAGCTGTTGGGAAGAGGTCTAAAGTAATTTCTAAGCAAGTTTTAGTAGACATTAAAATTAATAATCATGTAGAGAAGCAGATTTGCCTTGTAATTCCAAATTTAGTATTCAGTGTTATCTTGGGTTCAGAGTGGCTAAGTAGAGTGTCTGGTAACTTATGTTATGATGTAGGGAGTTTGAAATTTAAATGGGGAGATTCTGAAGTAGAAGTAGCGTTCAATGACCAAATTCAGAGAAGTAGTGTTGTAGGTGTGATTTGTACTTTAAATGAGATATCGCCAGCCGTAGAGCGGGGTTCTCCATGTTTTGTGGGCAGTGTGATTACGAACGGAAGTCTAGAGGACTCGTTACATGAGGCTGCATTTCAGGGAAATATAGAGGATGAACAGTGTGTTCGGCTCTATGATGTGTTATGGTGTAATAGGAGAGTTTTTGAGGATCGCATTGGTATGACCAATTGCTATACACATTCATTGAACGTTATTGATAGGTCAGTATTCACAGGACATAGATATCCTGTACCTTTCGCTTATCAGAGTGCAGTTGAGGCACAAATTAATCAGATGCTTGAAGATGGGATTATTGAGCACTCGAACAGTCCATATGTTAATTCTTTGATCACGGTACCCAAGACCGACGGCACTGTTCGTATTTGTTTAGACGCTCGTTTGGTTAACAGTAGAATTAGTTCAGATCAGCTGAAATCTATGTCAATAGAGGAATTAATGCAAACATTTGAGGGGAAGAAGTATTTCACTTGTGTAGATTTGAGTTCCAGTTTTTGGCAAGTGCCACTTATGTACGAAGATAGACCATTTACAGCTTTTAGTCATAAATATAATCTTTATCAATTTTGTAGAACACCTTATGGGTTAAAGAGTAGTTCAGCTGCTTTAATTAGGGCTTTAAACATCGCATTAGGGGATGACACAGGAGAGTTTGTAACCATTTACATAGATGATATGGTAATTAGTTCACGCAGTTTTGAGGAGCATCTATGTCATTTAGATATAGTTTTTCAGAAGTTAGATCAGGCAGGGTTCACTTTGAAGCTGTCTAAGTCGTCATTCTGTCAGTCAGAAGTGACATTTTTAGGTCATAGTGTGTCGAGTAGAGGTGTGACACCATAGGAAAGTAGGGTTAGCATGTGTGGACAGTAGCAACAGGGCATCGTTACAGACACTGAGAAATATGCTAGGTAGAGCAACGTGATGACGTTCAGTTTAAGGGAGCCACTTGCAAGGTTGGAAGCAGGTGACGCAGTAACATTTATAGTTTCCAAACGTATTGGCAAAACAGCATATGTGCTGGAGAATAGTGAGGGAAACAGATTATACGGGACGTATAATATACATAGTCTACGAAAATATGTGTCATAAAGTGAGTGTGTTTAGCTGGCGAGCCAGCCTATCAAATGAGTAAGTGTGGTATTTGGTGCGTGGGAGGTTCTGGTCTTAAGGCAGGCGTATCAGAAGTCACACAGGGGGGTAGTATGTAAGTAAATGAGAGTTTTTAAGGTACAGGGAAATATGACGGGATTGTCGGATGCTGTTGAGCACTAAATTGTCTCGATGCACCAAGGCCATTTTGGCAGCGCTGATGGGTTCCCATTTATCTCCAAGAGATGGGGGAGCGCTTGTATAGGGCTTGTTAGCTTAAGGCGTCCACGAGATAAAAGATGGGCCATCAGAATGCGAGACAGTCCTTCATGAAACTCATACATATCAGCACACGTGATTTCTGTTTACGGCCTCGCCATGTAAGATTTGTAAGTGTGTAATTTAAGATAATTTGTACAATGGTATTATTTGTGTGAGGAGAAATGGTCTGTGTTGAGAACTAGTATTAAGTAGAATATGGTTAACGGGAACTTAACAAGACAGGGCGATTACGGCACAGAAATATTTGGTGTTATATGTAATGCGCATTTACTGTTTTTTTTTTTCAGAAGTCAATATTAATTTAATCTTCTTTAAAGAGAGATTAAGTATTATGGTCACGAGGCGCTGCCACAATAGTGTGATCGTGTGTTCAGTGATATGTGGAATTAAATGTCACCATAAGGAGGGGACCTCCAGTGAAATTAGGAAGTTCTATGGTGATATAAATATATCAGAACACCTTCAATGCGTGTGATATGACATCATAAATACATAGTGCTCACACATTAATTATGTCTATTTCTCCAACATAGAGAAATTTGAGAGGCGGAAATATCCGTGGAACACTTCTATATGTAAAACATTGGACTGGTTGCAAAGTGCAATCCATAGTGACAACGAACTTTGACGCAAAGTGCGTGAAGAAAAATTATGAGTGTATATATCTGTAATTTAGGGTGATTTCATTTATGTAATATGTATTTTGGATGGGGTTTATTAACGTGTCTGGGATAATCGGATAATGGACCGTCGTCACGGTAAATCATCCGATGATCCGAGGCGAATATGTAACGTGTTTTTCGAGGGGTTTTATGCAACTGGCATAAGTCAGTAGGAAGCCATTCTATATTTATTTACGCGGCAAATTGTTCAGCCAAGATAATTTTTCATGTTAATTTATTATTATTATTAATTTATTATAATTATTATTTAGATATTTTCGGAGCATTTTATAAAAATTATTAGCATTCAGATAGGTTTTCTATGTCTTAGAAAACGCTAACAAGCAAATTATTACGAACGACGATATCATAGAAAATTATCTGATTACGGAATTTTACGGAGTTTTGTCAGTTAGGGTATTTGAGAGACATGACTCACTGGGAATTCTAATACAAGCTGATTCCTGTCGAGAAGCATGACGCAATCTTGGGTCGCATCGTCAAGAAGAGGCGAATTGTTGAAACGGAAATCGACTTCTCCCTCTCGCCCGCGGAGTGTAATGAACCGGAGGAGGGGAAGTGGCGGCGTGCTCAGCCAATCAGCGGAGACGACGTAAGCTAGTTGGGACTGAAGAGTGGGGGAGCCGACAGGTGAATATATCGTTCGACGCGCCGTGAGACGAGGACTATCTGTGAAATACTTGCGGAGTATGGTTATACGCGGGGGACGCTCCGATGTTCGGTGGAGTTAAGGACAATCTGTGTAGAACTTGCAGTGTACGGTCGCAAGTGCGTGACGCTCCGATGTTCAGTGGAGTTAGCGACGAACTTTTGTAAAACGTAACCAGTGCGGTTTTACGAGAGTTTGGGTCCGATGTACGGACCATAGAATTATCTAATCTACCAGAATATCATCAAATTTCGACGGAGATGACGACGTCCAGGAGACTGTGGGAAGCACACAGCATCATCAAGAACGAGGGAAATGCTTTGGCAATTTCCAGGGGTAAGCGCTAATGACGCAGAAATACGCAATCTCTCATTTTTCTTTGTTTTATATTTCATAATTCAGTAACTTCATAGCTTGGAAATAAGAGTAAAATCAATTTATCAGACTCCGTTTTCACGTAATTTTCTATCGGTAATATTCAAATCACAACGCTCCAATTTAAATTTTAAACTTATTATTATTATTAATTTTGCTATACTTGTTTTATATAATAAATTCATTTCTTTTACAATGCAATCTTTGCTTTCAGTAGGTAGCATTAGATATAGACCAATTCCTTCTCCTGATACAATTGTTTGTTGGGTTAATGATCAAATCATACCACGATCTGAGTGAATAGAGTCTTGAATGTGTTCTGCCAGAGCTAGACGTTGTTAAATACAAATTTAGATTTCAACATTGCATTGAGGTCTTGGCGCCCATTAAAACAACATAGCTTAGGCAAAGGTAAACAGTTACATTTCTCTCCCAACAGTGAGGGCTAGCGAGACTGTTACATTTGTCGCTACCAACATGGGGCACTAACTAATAGCTGCTACACTTATTTTACCTCTATTACAAGTTGACTAATATATGAAAATGTGGGCCAGCAGCTATCGTAGTTTGTTTTCATTTAACGCCTTTCCTACATCAGTTACTACTTCAAATACAGCACTATCAGCTCATCTATTTGGAATAAATCCATATTGGCAGATTGCAAAGAAATAATTTTTCATAAAGAAATTCATGTCTTTGTTTAACAACACTTTCTAGAACCTTGCTGACGGCAGATATAAAATTAATAGGACTGCAATTTGATGGGTAGATTTTGTTTCCTTTTTTTCTTTGCAGATCGGATCTACCGTAGAGACTTTACAGGCATCAAGAAATATACCAGTCAATAGTGAGATCTATTATTTTGACAGATATGGTGCAAGGCCCTAAAGACACAATTGTAGCATGGGATTAGCAGTGTTGTCCTCACTTATATTGTTTTTGTGTTTTAGGGATTTTATAATTGATTGAATTTCATTAGCATCAGTAGGTAACATAAAGATTGTCTTAGTGCTGGTTGTATTTTTATATCTGGAAATGTCCAAGGTAGGACATTTCCTTGATTTTCCCAAATACTATTAGCAATATTGACATAATATTTGTTAATTAATCACATATATTTTCCTTTTTCTCAATATTTTTGCAGTCGACTACAAGTTTGACTATTTCATTTTTTCCCTATTCAACATATAAAAAACACTCCACACTCCACTCTGATTATTTGAATGTTTTGGTCAAAGTAGTTTCTTTGTAGGTTTCTCCTTAAGTTTTATAACTTGGTTACTAATCACTGTATTTTATATTCTTCTAAACTTTCTGCAGATGGTTTTCAACTTTGATTTTTGCATTTATCTTATCTTTCCTGTGTATTAGTGCTAAGCACTCTTGCATGATCCATGATTTTGATGGGACTCTTGGTTCCTTATTCTTATATTTTTATAGTACAGGCTTCTATTCCTTTATTAATGAAATCACAGAATTTATTATAGTCGTCATTTACGTTGTTTTCATTGCATAAACAATCTTGAGTTAATACATATTTATTAATCTTCTTTGTAGTTTGTTTTATTCTTTTCTATTGGCCTATAATCACATATTGAGTTCCTGTTAATTTCACAGATTAGTGAGTGGTGATCGCTCAAGTAATGATCAAATTTATAGGTATTACATCTTTTGTCACAGTCTTCTACCAATAGATGATCAATTAGAGAAGAGCTAATTTGTGTTACACAAGTTGGGTATTTTGTATTACATAAGACTACTGTAGACTGCATGATCTGACTAAGTTAACAGAATTACTAGTATATCTGTCCCTAACTAATAGATCGATTTGCATATCATCTAGTATTATCAAGGGATTTGTTGAGTAAGTACAACAATTACTTCCAGATCAGTTAGAAAGTATAGAATGTTGCTTTTATGAGGGTTACAAGCAGTGATATTGTAGTCTTGATGGTTGTTTCTCACCATAATATGCAATTTGTTATGGGTGGAATTTAATTCCTTCACTAGGGTACTGCTACATTTGTTTGAGACATACAAAGATACTCCTCCTCCAGTTTGCTTTCTAACTATGTGAGGGGGCATGGTGGCTCAGCGGTCTAGCTGTGTGCCTCTCACCAAGGCGGTCCGGGTTCGATTCCCGGTCAATGCATGTGAGATTTTCGAAGTGAAATGCCATGTCCTGTGGTTCGGATTCCACGTAAAAAGGAGGTCCCGTGGCTCATAATCACAAGATTCACGGTCACGTAAAACTACAATCTTCTTCCTAACTATGTGATATGCAATAAATTTTTTTTAATATTGAAAAAAATATTTGTTTGTTCCCTCAGACAATTTTCTGAGATTGCCAGGACATCTACCCATTTGATTCTGTCTAAATTTATTTGAATATCATCAAACTTGATCTTTATGCTATATGCATTTATGTGAATGCAATATAGTGTTTCGGTATTGGCTATTATCTGTTTACTGTTCTAAATTTAATAATAATTGCTAAATATACTACAGTTACTCTCAGTTAACTCTAGGGTATTATTATTTGCATTATCTAAAAAGTTTAATTCCTGCATATCTTGTTCCATATGGGATAATTAGTAGATATCATACTGTATGTTTCATGGATTTTAGTTAGTTTGAGAGGACGAGTTCATTAAATATTTCAGCATCGATATAAGCTTTGAGGGACCATTTTGATGTAATCGAATGTAGATTTTTCAGTCTCTGGTCCAAGCTGTCAAGATTTTTCCCAGTTGTCTCAATTCACACCACTTTTTGGGGATGGATCCATTTCTTGGGGTCAGGTGTTCATTATATATTGCCACTATCACTAAAACCAATTTCACTCGTCTTCAGGGTTTTGTCTCGTGCTACAGAGGATTTCTTCCTTCTATTACTCAATTTCACAATTATCGGCTCAGGTCCAGGCTTCGTTGACGGGAGGTGGTGAGCATTGTCGATGTTCGCCCTGGTGATGTCAACTCCTAACACCCTTCCACTGTGCGTGATTTTTAGAATGACATTCTCCTCTCTTTCAGTGGGTATTCCATAGAATATCAAGTTGTTCAATGCGCTGTGTTTTAATTCCTCCAATTAATTGAAAGCTGTAGTTGCCACGATTTCTGCATTCTTGGCGGATTTTTTCTCTTTCTTTAGTGTCAATTTCCCGGTGGATTTCATCATAATTTCCTGAGAGGAAAGTTGCTAGTTTTTTACCTCCTTGTTTTCTTCCCTCATAGTCGAAAGTGATTCTGTCAGTTTTTGTGAGAAAGTAGCCGAAACCTCATTGAGGCTAGGTTGCGGGAGACAGTCTTCATGATTACATGACCATTTGAAAGTCTCGTCTTACCAAAATTGTGCATTTCTTTTCTCATTTTTACACAAGTTACGTAGAACCAGCATCCACACTCATCATCACATCCTACAGCTTGCTGATTAAATTTGATCGTTTTGCCACATGGAGCACAGTTAACCGCCATGATATAGATGTTAAAGTAAAACTTCTTTTATACGTTTCACACTTATACATATTTCTCTGTGGTCCCAGCAAAATCCTATAATGTATTAAGGCAAATTATTTCATTTATACGATTTTTATGCTTATGCGATCATATCTTACGTCCCCAAGAGCAAAATGCATAATTTATACGTTTACAATGGTTTCCCTACTCAAAATCTCTAAAAATATTGGAGCCATAAACTTATGACACGCAATGTACATTTCTCAGAAACCATCCCTCGTGCGGGGTTATCTGTGGTGGCGAGAACGACCTTGAAGCTATTTTCAGCCAAAGTTGCGTGTGTTGTGAAATACCACACCACTTGCTTCAGTCCTTGTTCTGCATTGTTCGGTGCTTCAGTTGTGGTTAACCTCGAGTGCAGTGAACATGGGTGAAAGGAAGAGGAAGTGCATTACGATTGCTAAAAAATTACGCAATTTGAATGTAGTGAGATAAAGTGGCAACATGAAACGTACTGAAATCGCTAAGAAATTGGGGATTGCTCCGTCCACCTTAAACACAATTGTAGCTAAGGCAGTGGAAATTGAAGAAGGCGCACGTGTTTTAGGTGTTTCTACAAATAAGCTAACTCGCATTCAGGGAGGAAAATACGAATGTTTGGAAGATTGTTTGTTACAGTGGTTCAGGCAACATAGGGCAGAAGGCATTCCAATCATCGGACCAATGCTTTGCAAAAAGGCAAGTGAACTGGCAGTCAGACTTAGTATAGATTTTAGTGCTTCATCAGGTTGGCTACACAAATTTAGGGATAGGCAGAGCATCAATAGTCACAATGTGTGTAGGAAGAGCAGGAGTGTTGATGCCGAGACTGTACAAGATTGGAAAGAAAACCGTTTGAAAGAACTGACATATCGATTCGCTCCTCAGGACATTTTCAACACAGATGAGACAGGCCTCTTTTTTAATGTAATGCCTGATCGAACAATGGCATTGAAAGGGGCAAACTGTCACGGCGTAAAACAAAGCAAACAACGAGTAACAGTGCTGTTGTGCGCCAACAGTGACGGATCTGAAAAGTTGCCTCCACTGACAACCGGCAAATTTCAAAGCCGCGTTGTTTTAGAAACGTTGCTACGCTCCCTACAAAATACACCAACAACAATAAATCTTGGGTCACAACGAAAGTTTTTGAAGACTGGCTTCGAAGTGTAGACGCCAAAATGGGAGCGAAAGGTCGTAAGATCGCATTCGTGGACCGATGCCCTGCTCATCCTCCTATTACTCCTTATTAGAGGTACGTGACTGTGGAATTTTTACCAATGAACTGTACGAGCGAGCCGCAGCCGCTCGATCTCTGAGTGATAAGCAACTTCAAGTTGCATTATCGTAACATGCTGGTGCAACAAGCGAACAGATGTGTAGACATCGGAAAAAAGGACGAAATGAAAATCAACTTGTTACAGGTAAGATTTCTAGTACTGTATTTATTTCCTCTTTTATAATTTTTATTCGTTTTTTGTTTTTTCAGGACTTCTCGTCAAACCATTAAAAATATGCGATTGATACTGTGTTATAATTATCTGGAGTCTTCAGACAAATTAAAATCCATAAATTAATTTACACTACTTTATTTTCTTCTGGTAGGCAATGCATTACACCGCAGCATCATGGCACCGTGTCTCAGCACTTACAATTCTAAACTGTTTTCGAAAAGCTGGATTTGGGGTTACAAGTAGTTGTACTGGTGATATTATTGATGATCATGTTCCTGATAATGACTGTGAATGGCATCATTCGATGACTACGTAAATGTTGACGCTAACCTCATCACTGCAGATGCCATGACTATCTCTGAGATAGTTGAAGACTCACAACGGGATCTGACGACGACGATACTGAAGAGCGCAGCACAATACAGTGGATTTTAATGATGCTGTCAATGCTCTATGGACTACCAAACATTTTGTGACGCGCCATAACGTTTCTGAGAAAATAATGTATGAATTGTATCGGTTTGAAAATACTGTTCATGCCGTGGCCGCGGCCAACAAAAAACAAGCCAAGATAGCAGACTACTTTGTAAAGTGACTCAATTTTCTTCGTTTTGTTTTTGTTGTTTCTTTCTTTATCTGGGTGCATTTCTCTTGTATTTGTATTGTTACATATTGCCGATTATAGTTAAACACTGAAAACTGTTGCTGTCGAAATTGCCCCTATTAGGAAAAGGAAAAAGCATGCATGGTGGAATGCGGAATGTGACGCTGCAATTCGGAAAAGACATACAGCATGGCTCAATGATCAGCAAAAGAGGACCATACAATCGCGAGAAGAATTAACCATTGTTCGAAGGGAAACTGCCAAAGAAATTAGGAGAATTAAAAGAGAAAATCAAAAAAAGGCCATACAAATTAATGATGATTCCTTTAAACAACACAAAACAAGGGACTATTACAGGACATTTCGTCAATATCATTCTAAATACAGCCCTCCTACACTATTAATGAAAGATAAATCAGGTAAACTAGCCCACAATGATACTGATAATGCTAAAATTCTAGCAGATTATTTTAGAGAACTACTAAATGCTGATGAACCTAAGGAATATCTTGATTTTGAGCTTAATCCAAAAAATAAAACAAATTTACAGAACATTATTCCTCCTGACTTGACTGAAGTATGTTCAGCGATTAATTGGCTAAAAAATTATAGAGCAGCAGGAGAGAATTCATTGGTAGCAGAACTATGGAAATATGCAAATGAACAAACCATCTCCAACCTCCATAAACAACTCATCGATGTATGGAATTCGGAACAAATACCAGAGGAATGGAGAATGGCTGTAATCCACCCAATTCATAAAAAGGGTGATAGATCACACCCGAACAACTACCGTGGGATTTCTTTGCTTGATGTAACACAAGATTCTATCTAGAATTATCTTGACAAGAATTCAACAACAACTCGATCAAGAACTAGGAGAATATCAAGGAGGGTTCCGACCAGGTCGCAGCTGTCCGGATCAGATCATCAGTCTGAAATGGATAACGAAATATCATAGAATGAGACAAAAAGATTTGGTCATTACTTTTGTGGATTTTAAGAAAGCTTATGACAGTATCCATCGAAGGTCATTACTTAACATCCTTAGGGAATTTGGGTTACATCAAAAGCTTATCAACCTCATTGAAAGATACTAATTCAAAGGTTAAATTTCGAGGAGCCTTGTCTGAACCATTTGATATCCGGACTGGACTTCGACAGGGAGATGGTCTATCACCGTTATTATTTAATTGTGTTCTTGAAAAGATCATGCGTGAGTGGAACAAAACTTGTCCTCCAAATGTAAAGATTGGTACTAATATAAAACTGAATTGCTTGGCTTTTGTGGATGACCTTGCACTGCTTGCAACCAGTATAGATGAGGCTAAACACCAAATTGAAGAACTTGGGTCTATTGCAGCAAAAGTAGGACTTCAAATTTCATTTGAAAAGACTGAAATAATGGCATCCTTTGATGTGGAAACACAAGCTATACATTGATTAACAATAAAGAAATTAAAGTTGTACATAAATTTAAATATTTAAGGGAGATTATAACATGGAATTTGAATGAGAACACGTCAATCGAAAATAGATCAACAAAGTTAAGACAAGCGTAATATATTACTTGGTCTAGTTACAAAAAAAAAACCACTCTCCATAAATGCCAAATTACGACATTACGAATCAGTTATTAAACTGGAAGCAATATATGCTTGTGAAACACTTTTCAAGTTAAACACTCGATCAGTTACTGACACATTACAGAAGACAGATAGAAGAATTCTCAGAACTATAATTAATAAAAAACATCCAGTGGATGGTCAATGGCGTCTATTACCAAATGAAGTGGTTTATAAAGAAACTGAGTCTATAGTCGATACTATGCGAAAAAGGCGAATTGCTTTTTTTTGTGTCATATCTCACGCCTGCCGGATACTCGACAATTAAAAGTAATATTTAATTATTTTTTCAAAAGTAAAACAAAGAAATCTTGGTTTATGGAAATTCAAAATGATCTGGATGAACTCGGCTTGACAATGTCCCAAATTCCTAACAAAGATGAGAAGAATATCTTGAAAAACAAGAACATCCGACTTCCCTTAAAAACCTTTACCCGCAAAACTTACACCATAAGCGATGCAGAGAGAGCGGCAAGGTCGACTAGAATGAAAATATTTTGGGAAAAGAAGAAAAATAAGAAGCTGAATCTTTAATATTGTTTTTGAGACATGTATATACTTGTTTTGGTTAAGTGCTCCACATATGTAACATATGTAAATAAATAAAGAAATAAATAAACAATCATATTATTATTTTTTGTCACATACATTTTGCAGTTTTTATTTACCGACTTTTATTTAAGCGTTTTTCACACTTATACGTTTTTTTTCCTTTGGTCACCTGGAAACCGTATAAGTGAAGTTTTACTGTATTGTATTGTATTTGTCCTACGTAATTTCTCTACACTATACACACAATATTTAACACTTATATTACTCTCGCAGTCCTCGGTAAACCTGAAAAATTTCTTATTTTTGCTTACATTAAAACAGTAACCTTTTACATATCCGCCATCTTGATGAATTTAAAGAGAAGTGTTGACAATGCATGAAGTTATGATAACAGTTACGAAGAAACCAAGATATTCCTGATGGGAATTGCCCACTCAACTATTAAGCGGCAACAGCTTTTAATTTCAGTTTAACCACAACCTTTCACAGTTCAAGGATAAAGAACAAAAGACATAGTGAACTCACAAGGGGAGGATACGATGCATTGGTCACCGATTCGAAACATCTTTAGTGCATGTGTAGGGCATGACCAGGCGTATATAAGGTGTAAGTAGTAAGGTGCGCTTCTCAACCGCTTCGAAGAAATTAATTAATTGCAATTACAGTGCGGCATCTATGTGCGTTGTACGCTAGCAAGAAGCCAACGGGCGCGTGGTGCAGCGGTAAGAGCCCTGCTTCGTAAAAGCGGGATCACTGGATCGAATCCCACCGGTGAGCTTTTGCAGTGTGTTTTTGTAAACATTGGTAATTCGTACAACTGCAGGTGTCGTGAATAATGTTTATTTTGCAGTCAATTGTAAGAACGTGTTATGCGAGCGGGAAAAGAGATTCTGAAATCATTGTATGGGGGTCAACGTTTGTGACATTACATTATGTACAATATCGACATTGCAAATACATTGGTAATATACACGGTCAGGTGTCTTCTATTATATGTATACATTTATACATTGAAGGCCCAGTCTGTTCCGTTCATTCCACGTCTGTGAACCATCAGACCACCTCGTACCCCGCAAGCAGTGACTCAGGCTATGGGTATTGGTTGGAAATTGCCAATGGTTACAAAGAAACCCACACAACACATTGCAAAGGCTCACCAGTGGGATTCGATCTAGCGATCCCGCACTTACGAAGAGGGCTCTTACCGCTGCACCACGCGCTCGCTCGTTAGATTTTTGCTAGCGTACAACGCACATAGACGCTGCACTGTAATTGCAATTAATTAATTTCCTGGAAACGGCTGAGAAGCGCACCTTACTACTTACACCTGGTATACGCCTGGTCATGCTCTACACGTGTACTAAAGATGGTTCGAATCGGTGAGCCATGCATCGTATCCTCCCCTTGTCAGTAGAATTCAAGTGGAATCCACAGGGATTACATTTATAGTAGAGTGAAATCTTTATACATTTGAAACGGCTAATGAGCATTACGACATTGATGGACACAGAGCTTATTAAGACTGTGCACCGGTTGTCATATAAATTCATGCAGCAGCAGTGGCGAGAGACCAGAATTGAATTTGAGGGTGACAATTTTTGTAATGATAGAAAATTCATCGAGCCGTGGGAGAAAGTACAAGAAGGAATGATTTATGTGAATACCATGGACTAATAAATTACGACTTAAGGGGCAACTAAAGAGAAATGAACAATTGGATCTATCTTCTCAGTTCTGCCTCACGAGGCTGAGTGTATACTGTTGCCATCCTCAGATCAGAATTAAATTTCTTGGCAGAGCTGGGAATCGCATCCAGACCTTTGGGGCGATGCCATGAATGCTAGCTGGTGCACCACGAGGTGGTCAATTTTCAAAGTCTTAGTGTTTATAGATAGATGAAATGAAAATCCACAACCTGCTTCCAGTCTCCGACCGGGTCAGGAATGGAATGAATGAAGCCCCTATCTAGCGGCGAGGATATGAACTGTGCCGGCTGCCGAGGCCTGACGCACTCCTCTGGGGCAATGATTAAATGAATGACAGATGAAATGAAATGATAGTGGAGAGTGTTGCCGGAATGAAATTTTGACAGGGAAAACCGGAGTACCCGGAGAAAAACCTGTCTGCCTCCGTTCTGTCCAGCACAGATCTCACATGGAGTGACCGGGATTTGAACCACGGACTCAGCGGTGAGAGGCCGGCATGCTGCCGCCTAAGCCACGGAGGCTTGTGTGTTTATAGATAGATAAGATATATTATTGTCTACAAATACCAAAGGTAGGGTAAGAACCAGTGTTGCTATATGGCAACATCAAATATCTTGCGACCCAGCTGTCCCAAAATTACGAAACTTATTTCGTCAGTATATTTTGGCCTCACACCTGCAGTAAATTATAATAAAATATCATAATATCAGAAACAAAATAAAATTCCGGTACTAATGGGTTAAATATACAACAATCATAAATTGATCATAAATCGGTACCTGAACGTGAGTTGATTCACTTATTTTGTTTATTTTACTGCAAAGAAGTTAAGGAATATTTACATCTCTCATTTCATATGGCTAGATACATATGTGTTTGTGATTATAAAACTATGCTTCTCCTTCTAGCAACTTCTAAAGATTCAAGATCAGCGGTTTTCAATCTTCTTTTGTCCACGGTACACTAACGTGTGAGTTGGCAACACTGTGAGAGGGGGCTGACAGCTTTTCTTTACCGGTCAGTTGTTTGTTGATATGCAGTCCTAACGCAGTCTGTGTCTGGCACATATGTTGATTTTTAGTTTCACACGTGTATGCACAGTCCGGTTAATGTGTTAATTTTCCAGTATGGATAAGTTTTTGATTAAAAGGTAAACAGTTGAAGACGATTCAGCGACAGAAACAAATAACAGTAACAAAAGTGAGAACGAACTGTTAAGTCTCATAAAAGTAGTACAACCTACTGGAACATTTTATAATTACCAAGAAAATTATTTAAACTTTGGATTCACTTTCAGTGGACCTGAAAACTGTCAGTCACCAGAATGTGTCATGTGTGGGCAATAGCTAAGTAATGAATCCATGGTCCCTAGTAAATTGAAAAGACATTTGAATAGCAAACACGGTCACTTATCTAGAAGATAAGAACTATTTTAGCCGGACATTGTCATCACAAGAAAAGCAAGCAAAATCTATGGTACGGAGAGCAACTAACTATTTCTGAAAAAGCACAAGTGGACGGTTAAAAAGTTGCCAAAATAACAGAAAAAAAAAAAAAAAAATGCAACTCCATACTATTGCAGAGGACATAATTTTTCCTGCATGCAAGGAAATACTGAAATTGATGATAGGTGATGGAACCGAGAAGGAAATATCCTTGGTTTCAATGTCAAGTGATACCATTTTCTAGCGAATTGATGACTCCTGCGACCAACTAAGGACAGTTTCCCTAAATTGCAACAATCGGGTATCTACAGAGTTCCCTGTACTTGTGGCAAGGTTTACATCGGGCAGACTTCGAGAACAATATGCACTCGCATTAAGGAACATAATAGATGTATCAGGCTCATTCAACCTGATAAATCAGCTGTTGCCGATCATGCTTTAACACCTGGCCATGATGTCATGTTCCAAGGAGTGGATGTTCTTGCCCGTATAAAGCAATATCGTCCTAGAATCATCAGGGAGGCGGTTGAAATACGTAAACACCCAGATAATTTCAACCGCGACACCGGCTACAATCTCAGTGAATCCTGGCTACCTATTATCAGAACCCTGAGAAAGTAATTCACTGCTGCTTTCCGTTGTCCCTAACATGGGGCTATAATGGCGTCCATCTTTGGGCACCTTCTATATGTTCTTCGTTGCTTTCTCTTAGCAACATTGTCGTATTCCAGATTATTCCTGACGATGAAAGACATGGTTTCTTTCGAAACGCGTCGAATTTCAATATAATAAAACACGGCATAAGCCCAAAATTCAACATTATGAATAGTAACACGGGCCGTGAAAGTCTAAATGACAATATTGATGACTCTTCTTCAGATATCCAGTGCAATGTCCATGAAAAGCTAAGCGGCGATTATGTATTTTCACTACAGCTTGACAAGTCAACTGATATAAGTAAGAAATTCTAATTACTGAGTTACATAAGATTTGTTGGTGAGGATTTGATAATTGAACAATTCCTTTCGTGTACTGAACTGCTCATAACATCAACTGGTTCAGGTGTGTATTATTCTATATCAGCACCTTGGAACAAAACTGTGTGTCCTGTAAAAGTTGTCTTTCTGTTTGCACAGATGGTGTACCAGCAATGACTGGAAGATTCAAAGGATTTGTTGCAAGATTTTCTGAGTGTAGGTTCAACACATATCTTTAAACATTGTGAGGCTCTGATGGTGAAGCCTGTTTCAACAGAACTGAAAAGTATTTTACTCTCTGTCATTAACATTGTAAATTTTGTTAAATCTAGAACTCTTAAGACATGACTCCTGGAACAATTGTGCTATGACGTGGGATCTTGACCATGACACTTTCTCTGCTGCTTGTCAGAAAGTAGTGGCCTGGAAAGATTTTTTGAGTTGAGAAAAGAGCTATTAATCACCAGTATGTTTAACGTTGAAAAACTAGAGTTTGCAGCACAGGAGTGGTGTGCAGAGGTTGCGTATTTGATTGACATTTTTCGCCATTTAAATTACCTGATAGAGGGTACGCAAGAAAAAGAAGAAAATGTGCTGACGTCAAACATCAAACTCACTGGGTTCTTAAAAAACGTTGAATATGGAAATCATACATGGAAAATCTTGAGATATTTCCTCTTACTTTCAAGGCAGATCCATACGGTGATGCAACCTTTGAACTCGTCTCAAATCACCTCATGGTTCTTATGAGTAACATGGTGCAATATTTTCCCTCCACCACTGTCGAGAAATATGATGGGTGTGCAATCCTTGACTATGTCTTCAGAATCCACCATCAATCTTTCTTAGGAGGAAGAAGAGCAGCTCGCAGAACTTCAGACACACCGAACACTTCAACTGAAATATGGTGAACTACCACTTATCAAGTTTTGGTTGTCAGCAAAGAAAGAGTACCCAGTAATACCAGTGGAAGCAGTTAATACCATGTTGCATTTCTTCATCAACTAATGCGCGAGCTGGGATTTTCAGCACTAAACAACATAAAAAACAAGAACGTGAGAGACTTCTCTCTAGTGAGGCGATACCGCCACTCCCTCCTCGGAATGCCAATATTTTCACTGCATTAAGAGCTAGACAATGTTATACAGCTTCCTATTATCAGCTGTAGCATAAATTTTCAGGAATTATAGATAATGGCAATCCCCTTTGATGCTTCTGCAGAATTTCACCAATAAGAGCTAAATCCATTCTCCCAATGTCAACTAATATATGGTATCCAAAATTCAGACCGACTACAGAATCTTCCTAACAGATACAATACATGAAGAAAGTGA
The DNA here is from genome assembly GCA_946902985.2 of Meconema thalassinum. Classification (NCBI taxonomy): domain Eukaryota; kingdom Metazoa; phylum Arthropoda; class Insecta; order Orthoptera; family Tettigoniidae; genus Meconema; species Meconema thalassinum. The sequence goes on along the minus strand of OX336388.2, from coordinate 1,803,252,586 downwards.
CAGAGAGAAGGTAAAGTGCATTAATAGTAATATGCCTAGGAACAAAGAAAGAAGAACAATATCACTTTCAAATTATAGTAGTTGGGGTTTGAGTAATTCCAGAAATCCGAGTCATTTGGCAAATTCTCTCTGCCTTGTTAAAACATGAAGATTTAACAACTTTCCTTAAATGCATGAAATTAACAAACTTTCTATACAGTAAAAAGCTGGCCAAAGTGCATTACACAACTGAGAATGTTCTTGTAACGTGTTTTTCGAGGGGTTTTTATGCAACTGGCATAAGTCAGTAGGAAGCCATTCTATATTTATTTACGCGGCAAATTGTTCAGCCAAGAGAATTTTTCATGTTAATTTATAATTATTAATAATTTATTATAATTATTATTAAGGTATTTTCGGAGCATTTTATAAAAATTATTAGCATTCAGATAGGTTTTCTATGTCTTAGAAAACGCTATCAAGCAAATTATTACGAACGACAATATCATAGAAAATTATGTGATTGCGGAATTTTACGGAGTTTTCGTCAGTTAGGGTATATCGAGAGACCTGACTCACTGGGATTTCAAGTACACGCTTAATCTTGTCGGAAAGCATGACGCAATCCTGGGTCGCAGCGTCAAGGAAAGGCGAATAGTTGGAACGGAACCCTCCCGCCGAGTGTAATGACCCAGAGAAGGGGAGTATAGCGCGTGGGGTGCAGCCAATCAGTGGAGACCACGCAAGCTAGAAGTCGGATGAAGAGTGGGGGAGCCGACGGGTGCATATATCGTTCAACGCGCCGTGGAATGAGGACAATCTGTGTAGTTCTTGCCGAGTGTGGTTATACGCGGGAGTCGCTCCGATGTTCCGTGGAACGAGGCCTATCTGTGTAGAACTTAACGAGTACGTTTGCACGCGGGAGTCGCTCCGATGTTCCGTGGAGTGGAGGACTAACTTTTGTAAAACTTAACCAGTGTGATTGTACGAGTGTTTGGGTCCGATGTACGGACCAGAGAATCTTCAAATCCAGCAGTATATCATCAAACATCGACGAGATGACGACGTCCAGGAGACTGTGGGAAGCACACAGCATCATCCAGTACGAGGGAAATGTTTCGGCAATTTCCAGTGGTAAGCGCAAATGACGCAGAAATACGCAATCTCTCATTTCTCTTTGTTTTATATTCAATATTTCAGTAACTTCATAGCTTGGGAATAAGAGTAAAATCAATAATTTATCAGACTCCGTTTTCACGTAATTTTCTATCGGTAATATTAAAATCACAACGCTCCAATTTAAATTTTAAACTTATTATTATTATTAATTTTGCTATACTTGTTTTATATAATAAATTCAATTCTTTCACAATGGAATCTTTGCTTTCAGTAGGTAGCATTAGATATAGACCAATTCCTTCTCCTGATACAATTGTTTGTTGGGTTAATGATCAAATCATACCACGATCTGAGTGAATAGAGTCTTGAAGGTGTTCTGCCAGAGCTAGACGTTGTTAAATACAAATTTAGATTTCAACATTGCATTGAGGTCTTGGCGCCCATTAAAACAACATAGCTTAGGCAAAGGTAAACAGTTACATTTATCTCCCAACAGTTAGGGGCAGTCAAACCGTTACAATTGTCGCTACCAACATGGGGCATTAATAACCGTTACACTTGTCGCTCAATGTGTGGGTTAGCGAAAACATTACACTTGGCGCCGACAACTTGGGGCTGAAAACCTAATAACATTTGTGGAAGGAGAAGGGTATATATTTCTGTGCCTGTATTTTGGGGGTTATTTGTCTGTATCAGTGTATATCATTATGGGGGATGAGAAAGAAAGACAGATGAGGTTGCGTAGTGGTCATCAACGGGAGAGTGATGATACGAGCAGTATGTCGAGTGATGGTAGTACCGGGATAGCGGAGGTAAATCTCGATACTGAAACAGGGAGTGTAGGCGGCCAATCAGAATTAAAAACTTTACTTCTCGAGTTCATGTATCAGAACAAAGTAGTGATGCCTTAAATGCAAAATTAGAACAAAACAGTAGGGAAAATAAAGAAAGCACAGACGCTTTAAATGCAAAGTTAGAACAGAATAACGCTAAACTAGAACAAAACAGTAGGGAAAATAAAGAGAGTAATAGGGAATTGAGCGATAGTTTAAACGCCAGATTAGAACAAAACAGTAAGGAAAATAGAGAGAGTACTGAAACTTTAAATGCTAAATTAGAACAAAACAGTAGGGGAATGAGTGACAAATTCGAACTGATTAGAGGTGAGATCAGGGGGGTGATGGAAGAAAAGGCTAAAGAGATTATTGCAGATGTAGACAGAAAATTAGGAAAAGTACAGGAGGAGTTGGAAATTAGAATCAGTACACAGGCTGAAAATTTAAAAGAACTAGTGCAACTGGAAACACAGCAGGTCAAAAAGCAATTGGGGGGAGAAATTGACAAAATTCAGGTAGCAACTAAAGAGGTTAAGGAACAGCTGGGGGGTAGAATTGAGAAAGTCCACTCGCAAATATTTGCAGAAGTAAATGATTTAAGAGAGAGTAATAGAGAGAGCATTAGCAAGATTGAGGAGAAACAAGCAAAGCTATATGATAAAGTAGAAGAATCAGAAGGAAACATTAAATTAACAGTAAACAGTATTGAGAGGAAGGCTGAGGAGAAAATCGCAGAATTAGAGTTAAAATTAAAAGCTAGGATCAGGCAAGAAAATAGTCAGAATAGGCCAGTTTTTGTGAATAGCACACACAGGGAGGTAGAACTGGGTAAGTTCAGCAATCGACAGGGGTGCCCAATGGAGTTCATGAACACTATAGAAAATAAATTCGGGGAGAGGTTGGAAAATGGTAGTATTGAGTGGTGCCAGGTAGTTGAAATTTTAGAACAAGTGTTTGTGGGGGAAACGAGGAATTGGTTTGCTGTCTACAGAGACAAGTTTACTGATATCAATGATTTTAAAATGACATTCTGTGAAAAGTTCTGGAATGAGGTTATTCAGTCGCAGCATTGTGAGGGAGTAGTGTGTGGTAAATATAACCCTAAAGGAAGCTCCACCATGACCGAATACTTTTTAGGGCAGGTATTAGTGTGTAGATATCTGGATGGGTTGAAGGAGGAAAGTGATGTGGTAAGGTTGCTACTTAGGCACTTTCCCTATAGGATCAAGGAGGCTGCTTGTATCCAGAATGTAAAGACAATATCACAAGTAGAAAATTTGTTAAGCACATTTGATGCACTAGGGAGGGGGGGGGGTTATGAGGACAATTTCAATAGGAACCAGGGTAATAATAATAATAGACCTAATGAAGCCAGGCATCAGGAAGTTCAAGGGAACGGTGGCGAAGGGGCCAACGCTCAAAATAGAAATCATAATAATCAGCTAAATCAGAACAGAGGAAATGGCTATGGTAATCAGTATCAAGGGAGGAACAATGATTTCAGGGGAAATCAAGGGAGGAACAATGATTACAGGGGAAATCAAGGGAGAAACAATGATTTCAGGGGAAATCAAGGAAGAAATTATAATGACAATAATTACAACCAGAATAGGGGTCAAGGAAGAGGACAGCCTAGTGGTAGTAATATACAGCCAAACAATGACAACACAACCCAGAACAACCAGACCAGTGCAGTAGTAACTAGTACTACGGCCAGCTGTAGCGGTTCTTTAAACGCGAACCAGGCTGCGAAGTAAGGTCAGAATCTCAGTCTGTAGCATGCCCTGTCCATACAATTATACAGGAACCCTATGACCTAAATGTAAGAAATGAATTATTACATGAACTAAATGATGAAGGTATTATTCAGGAAGTGGTTAGTAAGAGCCCCATAGTTAAATTTAACGTGTCCGAGGCGTACACAGATGTTTTAATTGATAGTGGTTGTATGAAGAGTTGCATAAGTAGTGCATTTTATGATAAAATGAAAGGAACTGGAGTAAATTTTGAGGAGATGCCAATTAAAAGCACTTTTGTTATCACAGCTGTTGGGAAGAGGTCTAAAGTAATTTCTAAGCAAGTTTTAGTAGACATTAAAATTAATAATCATGTAGAGAAGCAGATTTGCCTTGTAATTCCAAATTTAGTATTCAGTGTTATCTTGGGTTCAAAGTGGCTAAGTAGAGTGTCTGGTAACTTATGTTATGATGTAGGGAGTTTGAAATTTAAATGGGGAGATTCTGAAGTAGAAGTAGCGTTCAATGACCATATTCAGAGGAGTAGTATTGTAGGTGTGATTTGTACTTTAAATGAGATATCGCCAGCCGTAGAGCGGGGTTCTCCATGTTTTGTGGGCAGTGTGATTACGAACGGAAGTCTAGAGGACTCGTTACGTGATGCTGCATGTCTGGGAAATATAGAGGTGGAACAATGTGTTCGGCTCTATGATGTGTTATGGTGTAATAGGAGAGTTTTTGAGGATCGCATTGGTATGGCCAATTGCTATACACATTCATTGAACGTTATTGATAGGTCAGTATTCACAGGACATAGATATCCTGTACCTTTCGCTTATCAGAGTGCAGTTGAGGCACAAATTAATCAGATGCTTGAAGATGGGATCATTGAGCACTCTAACAGTCCATATGTTAATTCTTTGATCACGGTACCCAAGACCGACGGCACAGTTCGTATTTGTTTAGACGCTCGTTTGGTTAACAGTTGAATTAGTTCAGATCAGCTGAAATCTATGTCAATAGAGGAATTAATGCAAACATTTGAGGGGAAGAAGTATTTCACTTGTGAAGATTTGAGTTCCAGTTTTTGGCAAGTGCCACTTATGTACGAAGATAGACCATTTACAGCTTTTAGTCATAAATATAACCTTTATCAATTTTGTAGAACACCTTATGGGTTAAAGAGTAGTTCAGCAGCTTTAATTAGGGCTTTAAACATCACATTAGGGGATGACACAGGAGAGTTTGTAACTATTTACATAGACGATATGGTAATTAGTTCACGCAGTTTTGAGGAGCATCTACGTCATTTAGATATAGTTTTTCAGAAGTTAGATCAGGCAGGGTTCACTTTGGAGCTGTCTAAGTCATCATTCTGTCAGTCAGAAGTGACATTTTTAGGTCATAGTGTGTCGAGTAGAGGTGTGACACCATAGGAAGGTAGGGTTAGCATGTGTGGACAGTAGCAACAGGGCATCGTTACAGACACTGAGAAATATGCTAGTAGAGCAACGTGATGACGTTCATTTAAAGGGAGCCACTGGCAAGGTTGGAAGCAGGTGACGCAGTAACATTTATAGTTTCCAAACGTATTGGGAAAACAGCATATGTGCTGGAGAATAGTGAGGGAAACAGATTATACGGGACGTATAATATACATAGTCTCCGAAAATATGTGTCATAAAGTGAGGATGTTTAGCTGGCGAGCCAGCCTATCAAATGAGTAAGTGTGGTATTTGGTGCGTGGAAGATCTGGTCTTCCAGGCAGGCGTATCAGAAATCACACAGGGGGGTAGTATGTAAGTAAATGAGAGTTTTTAAGGTACAGGGAAATATGACGGGATTGTCGGATGCTCTTGAGCACTAAAATGTCTCGATACACCAAGGCCAGAATTTGGTAGCGCTGGTGAATTCCCATTTGCCTCCTAGAGATGGGTGAGCGCTTGAACAGGGTATTTTTGCTTAAGGCGTCCACGAGGCAAAAGGAAAGACAGTCCTTCATGAAACTCATACATATCAGCACACGTGATTTCTGTTTACGGCCTCGCCATGTAAAATTGTTAAGTGAATAATGTAAGGTAATTTGTACAATGGTTTCATTTATGTGAGGAGAACTGGTCTGTGTTGAGAACTAGTATTAAGTAGAATAAGGTCTACGGGAACTTAACAAGACAGGGCGATTACGGCACAGAAATATTTGGTGTTATATGTAATGCGCACTTACTGTTTTTTTTTTCAGAAGTCAATATTAATTTCATCTTTTATAAAGAGAGATTAAGTATTATGGTCACGAGGCGCTGCCACAATAGTGTGATCGTGTGTTCAGTGCTAAGTGAGATTAAATTTCACCATAAGGAAGGGACCTCCAGTGAAATTAGGAAGTTCTATGGTAATATAAATATATCAGAACACCTTCAATGCGTGTGATATGACATCATAAATACATAGTGCTCACACATTAATTATGTCTATTTCTCCAACATAGAGAAATTTGAGAGGCGGAAATATCCGTGGAACACTATTTTATATGAGAAACATTGGACTGGTTGCAAAGTGCAATCCATAGTGACAACAAACTTTGACGCAAAGTGCGTGAAGAAAAATTATGAGTGTATATATCTGTAATTTAGGGAGATTTCATTTATGTAATATGTATTTTGGATGGGGTTTATTAACGTGTCTGGGCTAATCGGATAATGGACCGTCGTCACGGTAAATCATCCAATGATCCGAGGCGAATATGTAACGTGTTTTTCGAGGGTTTTTTATGCAACTGGCATAAGTCAGTAGGAAGCCATTCTATATTTATTTACGCGGCAAATTGTTCAGCCAAGAGAATTTTTCATGTTAATTTATTATTATTATTAATTTATTATAATTATTATTAAGGTATTTTCGGAGCATTTTATAAAAATTATTAGCATTCAGATAGGTTTTCTATGTCTTAGAAAACGCTATCAAGCAAATTATTACGAACGACAATATCATAGAAAATTATGTGATTGCGGAATTTTACGGAGTTTTCGTCAGTTAGGGTATATCGAGAGACGTGACTCACTGGGATTTCAAGTACACGCTTAATCTTGTCGGAAAGCATGACGCAATCCTGGGTCGCAGCGTCAAGGAAAGGCGAATAGTTGGAACGGAACCCTCCCGCCGAGTGTAATGACCCAGAGAAGGGGAGTATAGCGCGTGGGGTGCAGCCAATCAGTGGAGACCACGCAAGCTAGAAGTCGGATGAAGAGTGGGGGAGCCGACGGGTGCATATATCGTTCGACGCGCCGTGGAACGAGGACAATCTGTGTAGTTCTTGCCGAGTGTGGTTATACACGGGAGTCGCTCCGATGTTCCGTGGAACGAGGACTATCTGTGTAGAACTTAACGAGTACGTTTGCACGCGGGAGTCGCTCCGATGTTCCGTGGAGTGGAGGACTAACTTTTGTAAAACTTAACCAGTGTGATTGTATGAGTGTTTGGGTCCGATGTACGGACCAGAGAATCTTCAAATCTAGCAGTACATCATCAAACATCGACGAGATGACGACGTCCAGGAGACTGTGGGAAGCACACAGCATCATCCAGTACGAGGGAAATGTTTCGGCAATTTCCAGTGGTAAGCGCAAATGACGCAGAAATACGCAATCTCTCATTTCTCTTTGTTTTATATTCAATATTTCAGTAACTTCATAGCTTGGGAATAAGAGTAAAATCAATAATTTATCAGACTCCGTTTTCACGTAATTTTCTATCGGTAATATTAAAATCACAACGCTCCAATTTAAATTTTAAACTTATTATTATTATTAATTTTGCTATACTTGTTTTATATAATAAATTCAATTCTTTCACAATGCAATCTTTGCTTTCAGTAGGTAGCATTAGATATAGACCAATTCCTTCTCCTGATACAATTGTTTGTTGGGTTAATGATCCAATCATACCACGATCTGAGTGAATAGAGTCTTGAAGGTGTTCTGCCAGAGCTAGACGTTGTTAAATACAAATTTAGATTTCAACATTGCATTGAGGTCTTGGCGCCCATTAAAACAACATAGCTTAGGCAAAGGTAAACAGTTACATTTATCTCCCAACAGTTAGGGGCAGTCAAACCGTTACAATTGTCGCTACCAACATGGGGCATTAATAACCGTTACACTTGTCGCTCAACGTGTGGGTTAGCGAAAACGTTACATTCTGAGCTGTGACGAATATACATACATCATATACATAGGGGATAATAGCAAACTATACCTCGTAGTTCCACCCCTTAAAACAATAACTAACTAATAGCAAACTCTAAGGGTGTTTGTTTCCCACGCAATGAATAGAATGCTGTACTGTAGGACCAGCAAATGGTAGAAATAAAGAGTGGCAACAAATTAGTCAAGCCATCACATATCTATATAAGAATTAGTTAAGTTTAAAATTATTTAAAAATTTGTTTCCGTCTAGTCAATACTGTACTGGTTTATTAACACATAATATTTAGGTAACCATTAATTAAGTACAGTATTGACTAGACGGAAAAGTATTTTTATAATTTTAAACTTAACTAATTATTGTGTCAATACGGATCCATCATGAAAATGAATATTCCAAAATTGTATATAAGAATGTAAAGAATAATAACTATGATTCTTAATCAGAAAGCACATACTGTATACTAAATACAAGAATAAAGTACTCACACATTTTAGTTAGGCATATGATCTTTACTTTGGCAGAGAACGTTTTAGCCTTCAAAGTTTGTAAATGAAAGAAGGCAAAGGAAAAATACCCCCCCCCAGTTTTCAGACTATAGCGTATGTACTTACTCTAATACCAAATCTCCTATATTTAGATATACTGTTTTCTATGCAATGGTCATCTCTGTAATTTGTTGAATAGTAAAACACTTTGACTTATTGCAAATTTAGTCTTAAAATATTTTCTACTGAAATACAAATATTAAAGTAAAGTAAGTACAAATCCTCACGTAGGTACCATACAAAATCTATTTTAATGTTTACAACATATATCCTTAAAAATGAAAATCATCAACACAATAATGGTAACAAACAAAGCAGTCTGGACATTCATCAATCTGTGGTCAATGCAGTTATAAACAAGTGAGAAATCATCATACTCTTTAACCATGGCTTCGAAAATTCTTCAGCTGTGTAACTAACAACATCAAGAAATGTACAAGAACTGAAAAACATTAAGAGTGAACAGTCTGTAATGGTACACTGAAGAGATGCTAGAATTTTCTACAGTTAACAAACTTTGACCTATTTAACATACAAAACATCTAAACAGAACAAAAAAGATAGATTAGTATGGTCTGGAAAACTTTCCAGGTACAACATTTACAAGAACTAAAGCAAATGCTTACACCAAGACTGCTTCTGGCTAAGCCAATAGAGTATTCAAGTTAAGTAACATATTTTTGCAGCAAAATTGGTATAGTTTATTAAATCGCATCACTGTGCAGTTTTCACCTATATCTTTGTAAATAGTGAAAAACATCTGCAGTAGATCTTACTCATTACATCCTTCTACAATAATGCACTATAATGGAAGTGAAATACTGTACATGATTTCCTCACTGTTCAAGTATAGAATGACAGTGAATAATAATACCAGGCTTCAAGTTAAGGAACCAAGTCATCATTAAAGCAGATCAAACAGTTTAACAATTCAATCTATAACAGACATACAGTAGTTCCAACATGTATAAATAGCATATAACTGTGTGTATAATCACATTATGTTGTACTGGTGTAAAGAATATCCTAAATTCCAGTTTGTAAGAGATCAGTCCCGACGATTAACTACATTATTTCAACTGTGCATTCCTGTATACAAAATGTAATAGCGAGATCCATTTAAATAAAACTGACAAGATAAAAGATTAGAAACAATGACAACAAAATATTAAATAATACAATATCAATCATAACATTTAAATAATATAAATTTACATGATAATTACATCAACACTCAAATAATCATTCCTAACACAGTTTTCCTCCAAATATTAATGTATTGCAGCTTTGTAAAAAATACAGGCCAATAATATTCTTGCAGCATGGATCAAATAAATAATTAGAAAGGATCATGTTCAAAGAATATTTTACTCCATTGCATAGTAAAGGCCGATTCAAAATGTACACTGAATATCATCCGAGTTCTGATGTCAAGAGGGAGTAAAGAAGGCTTGTAACCTCTGGACAGTGCTCCTGTCCAATGCACATAAATCAAAGTCAAATGTCTTCTTGGTGATTTCATACTGTCCAGTCTCAGCAATAACTTGCACCACACGCTGAAGTTCTGCATTGTCGTCCAGTGTCATAATCTTGTGTTGCAGCTCCTTCAGCTGCGACACATACTCTTCTGTGAGTAGCTGAGCTGCTGTTGGAGGTTTGCCCATAGGCTCTACACTATCAATCATTATAAATTCTTGCTCCACACGTTCAGGATCCAGTCTTGCAGACTTCCGACTCGCCTCCTCATTGTTCCTACCACTCTCCCCCCCATCCTCTTTACCACTACTTTTCCGTTTTCTCTTTCTGCTGACATCCTTTTCTACTTTAGAAGCATCTTTGTCTGCTTCTCCACTAACTACTTCCTTCTCTTTGCTCTTCTTCGAGGAACTCTTCTCTTTCATTGGCTTGTTGCTACTCTTATTCAGACTCTCTCTCTCTTGGTTTGGAATTTCATTCGACTTAGGCTTTACAGTCTCAATTTTGTTATTCACTTTACTTCCTCCTAACAGAGCTACAGTTTCTGTTGGTGGGGTACTCTTGGTTTCACTGATCTCTAAAGATGGTTTTGATGGTTTTAACTTGACTGGGGGAAGTTCCTGCTCATCATCAGATGGTAGGGATGAATCACTACTATCATTATCTGACACTTTGGAAAGAAGCACATCCAAAGGGTGTTTTGAAGGTTTATCCTTTGGTGGTTTGTCAGGCAATAACGGTTTAATTGGTGCAACTGTAGGACACACTGGACTTGGTGATGGACTGTGGACTATAGGCTTCTTAACATCACAACTACTATCCCCCACACTACGATTAGAATCTATCCCTAGCCCATTTTTCTCTCTGTCTTTTATTTCACTATTCTTATTTTCTGAACTCTTTTTTAAATTCTTATCTCGCTCTTTCTCTTTCTCTCTTTCTTTATCCCTATCTCTACTACTCTTATCTTTCTTTTTGTGCTTATGCCTCTGTTTCTCTTTGTCCCCATCACTATGTCTGACCTTATCTTTCTCCTTCTCTTTAGGCTTTTCATGATCCTTTACTGTATCTTTTTCAATCTTTTTTGATGAATCTTTCTCTTTAGAGTCTTTGGAAGACTTTTCACTCTTGACTGACTTTTCTATTACTTTATTTTCATGTTCTTTTTCATGTTCCTTATGTTTATCTTTCTTTGGTTTCTCATCTCTATTTTTCTTGTCCTTTTTCTTTTTCTCACTCTTATTTGAATCTCCAGATTTAGAATCACTTTTGCCTTTTGCTTCATCATTTGTGGATTTTTTTGCTTCATCCTTAGATGATGATTTGGATGCTGTTGATTGACTTGAATGTTTTGGTGATGATGATGGGCACTTTGTTTGAGGAGGAGGAGGAGGAATATGTTTTGGAGGTGTTGGAGGTCGCTTAGGAGGAGTAGATGGTCGTTTAGGTGAAGTGGTGGGAGGCTTTACAGGTGGAGATGGAGGCCGTTTAGGAGGAGTAGAGGCACGTTTCGGTGAGGTAGATTGTCTTTTAGGAGGTTTCTCCTTACTTTTATCACGCTCCTTGTTCTTCTCCTTCCTCTCCTCTTTTGTACTACTTCGTTCTGTCGAGTCCTTATTCTCCTTTTGTGATGCATGCTTTGATGGTTTACTAGCACTAGCCTGCTTTTCACCACTAGATTTGTCCACAGGCTTACTAGGTTTTGGCACTGGAGAAACCTTGGGTGAATGTGATGACTTCTTAGGGTCAGGAGACACTTTGGTAGTTTTGATAGGAGTGCCAAACAGGTTAGTGAAGGAACTGCTTACTCTAGGCTCCTCTGCTTTGTAGTGTTCCTGTAGATGAAAGAAATTACTACAAGAAATGATACATCACAGGACATTTTCAAATGTAGATAATATTTTCGCATATGTTACCTTAACCTTATGCTTCTTAGAAGAGTCACCTCCCAACTTGGGCTTCCCTACAAGGGCAGGTACCGAGTGCTTATGTACAGAAGTATCATCACCTGATGCAGCTGTGATGGAAGGTTTATCAGCTGGTAGTGGTAAATGGAGACTTGAGTCATTACCCACAACACCAACCTGGAAGCAAATTATTAGGCTAATTCTCAGAAACACCAACAAAAATGTACATATTCATAAATTGTGTGTTTAAAAAAAATACCTATTTGAACCTAAAACAAAACTTACTGCAATAATTACTGTTATAGCAATGACATTTGAAATACATGTCAAAAGAGCATCAGCTACTTTCTAATATTTAAAACTTTTATTTCCAATTTATTTATATATAGGCTATATATAAAAGCTAACTCTTGCTTTTGTGCAAAGAGGGTCTAGTATTTTCTGGGCTTTCAAAGGAACATTAGTACAAACCTACAGGAGGCATGTACACACATCAAAAAAAGTTTTGCATCACCTCGGTTCCAAGAGTTCCGGAACCGTTAAATACAAAGGGAATAGAGATCAACACAAACAACATTTCAGCTCGTTTTATTGCTCATGAGACCCACACATTGCATGTTGTACCATCATACAGCTAGACTTTCAGCATTTGTGGTCCAGATTGCAGTACACACCACTACCTCTAATACCCAGTAGCACGTCCTCTTGCATTGATGCCTGCCTGTATTCGCCGTGGCATACTATCCACAAGTTCATCAAGACACTGTTGGTCCAAATTGTCCCACTCCTCAACGACAATTCGGCGTAAATCTCTCAGAGTGGTTGGTGGGTCAAGACGTCCATAAACAGCCCTTTTCAACATATCCCAGGCATGTTCGATAGGGTTCATGTCTGGCGAACATGCTGGCCACTGTAGTCGAGCGATGTCGTTATCTTGAAGGAACGCATTCACAAGATGTGCACGATGAGGTCGAGAATTGTCGTCCATGAAGACAAATGCCTCTCCAATATTCTGCCGATATGGTTGCACTATGGGTCGGAGGATGTCATTCAGGTATCGTAAAGCCGTTTCGGAGCCTTCCATGACCACCAGTGGCGTACGTCGGCCCCACATAATGCCACCCCAAAACATCAGGGAACCACCACCTTGCTGCACTCGCTGGACAGTGTGTCTAAGACGTTCAGCCTGACCAGGGTGCCTCCAAACACGTCTCCGACGATTGTCTGGTTGAAGGCATATGCGACACTCATCGGTGAAGAGAACGTGATGCCAATTCCGTGGGGTCCATTCAGCATGTTGTTGGGCCCATCTGTACCGCGCTGCATGGTGTCGGGGTTGCAAAGCTGGACCTCGCCATGGAAGTCGGGAGTGAAGTTGCGCATCATGCAGCCTATTGCGCACAGTTTGAGTTGAAACACGACGTCCTGTGGCTGAACGAAACGCATTATTCAACATGGTGGCATTGCTGTCAGGGTTTCTCCGAGCGGCAATCCGTAAGTAGCGGTCATCCACTACAGTAGTAGCCCTTGGGCGGCCTGAGCGAGGCCTGTCATCGACAGTTCCTGTATCTCTGTACCTCCTCCATGTCCGAACAACATCGCTTTGGTTCACTCTGAGACGCCTGGAAACTTCCCTTGTTGAGAGCCCTTCTTGACACAAAGTAACAATGCGGACGCGATCGAACTGCGGTATTGACCTTCTAGGCATGGTAGAACTACAGACAACATGAGCAGCGTACCTTCGTCCTGGTGGAATGACTGGAACTGATCGGCTGTCGTACCCCCTCCGTCTAATAGGCCCTGCTCATGCATGGTTGTTTACATCTTTGAGCAGTTTTAGTGACATCTATGAACAGTCAAAGGGACTGTATCTTGGATACAATATACACAGTCAACGTCTATATGCCGGAGATCTGGGAACCGAGGTGATGCAAAACTTTTTTTGATGTGTGTACAAGACAACTGAAAACACTATAAGAAATATATTATGAATTCACCTGTTTGTTGAAATTTATTGCATATCGGTTAAATTATTTTTAATGGAGAGCTGTAATGGCTGAATGAAAAAAGAGAAAAGCAAATCTTTCAGATCATAAAAGTAAATTTATATAGAAAAATATACGGTGAACATGCAAACAATCTGCTAATAGTTAGTAAGAACACAAAAGCAGTCATTTTTATTAAATCTTTATAAAATGAGTGATTTTGAAGAATTTATGCTTGTCTTTGTAATAAAAGAAAGATGAAATCTATTGATAAGGTGATACACATGGTACAGTCAAACCTGCCTAAACCAGTCACTTTATATACCGGAAACCTGGACAAACGGAAAACAAAATTCGGAACGAAGGTATTTCCTATGTAAAATGACACTGTAAACCGGAAACCTGCCTAACGCAGAAACGGAAAGAAATTCCGGAACTGTAGGCGTAAGTAACCTGACTAAGACGGATTATCTTATCCATAATACAAAGCTACGTACTAAATTTTGAGCGTGGCTGTACTAGCACCAAACTTCTAGGAAACATTAAGTCTAAATTTTGCTCAAGGGTGCAGCACGTATGCTAAATTTCACAACAGCTGTAAGTGAATGGAATGTACCATTACTTTCCCCAACCCTCTTGTAATACACACAGTTTCCTTCTGACAAATGAGAGTAGAAGTACGAGTAGAAGAATACAGTGAACTTGAGAGTGATCTTTAAAGGTGTACTTTTTACTGTGTACTGCGTTTATTTACGAACTGTAATTCAGTGACAAATGACTTCTAAACATTAGCCACTTACACTGGAAGAGAAAATTAAAGTTATTGAAGAACACGAGAAAAACAAACGTCCGGCTAAAGAATTAACTGTGTTGTTTCAAGTCGGAAAAACTCAAATTATTTCATAGTAATCCAATGTGATAATACAGCATTTCTTTGTAGTGTATTTTGTCTCATTAAAACTCAACACTTTGTAAAACGGAAACCTGAGAAAACGGAAAAATAAATCAGGAACGATTGCGTTCCACTGTAGACAGTTTTTACTGTAATTGTAATTAAATTAAAAGCAAGTTAACTTTAAATTATGATAGTCATTGATGAAGTTTGAATAATTGTTCATAAATACTTCTTTGTAGACATTGTTGATACCACAGACTTTGAATAACCTGATTCTAAGAATCATATAATATCGCTTTGTAATTTGCTACCATAAACTTGTTGTTAATTCATTTGAAGGGCTTGGGACATCTTGGTCATCAGCCCTATGTAGTTGGGTGTGTGTTGAATTTGTCTGATAGTCTGTATTTATGTGATGAATGTAGCAGTGTGTGTAACTATTAGGGACAGGGATGAGGTAGGTGCCCTGGGGCTTGAAATAAGGTACTATCCTGGCATTTGCCTGGAGGGAGTGTGAAAAACCCAGGGATAAGCCACACTCAGGATAGTCGCTGTCAACGCCGGGTTCGAACCTCCAATCTCCAGAAATGCTGCAGCTGCCCTTGCGGCCGTAGTGCAAAATATCCCATAATCCTTGAATAACTCAATTCCTCTCTTTGTAGGTAGGGAGTTATTTTGCCCCTTCAATTTCTCTAATACACTGAACATTTTCTTAGGTCATCGACAATGCTTTTAGAAGTGTCTTCATTTTCGATTAAGTATTTTAGGACCATCTTTCGTAAGCTTAATAGCCTCAGTGAACCCCGTTAATCAGAATTTTGACAATCTCAACAGGCCCTGATCCCAATTGGCTCGGACTAGCTAATACCATTACAGCAAATGTGATACATTTTCCTTACAGCAGCACTAATAATATTTTTAACAAATCCCATCGCTTCTTAAGCTCATCAAATTTTCTTTCTGTTATATGTTCCTATGGTCCATATATGAGAGGAAGTAAACATCAAGGCTAATAGGGCATGGCTAAATATTTTATGTTTGGTGATACTTCACCTGTATGCCATGGCTGCCGATTTAACAGAATTTGGGATGTTGAAACGGATTAATGGATTTCGCTAGCCGATTTGCAGATTTTTAAGAATTGATATATTTAATTTATTACTTTCCATGGATATCTACGTGCAGAATATGTGGGATGAGATGCATACTCAGTGAACACTTGGGACATAAGCCGCAAATGTTTGCTTACCCGTCACAAGAAGAAACGTCTCGCCTGCCCCAAGAAGCAGTGAAACACCCAACTACATGGGGCTGATGACCAAGATGTCCAAAGCCCCTAAAATAAATTAACAACAAGTTTATGGTAGCAACCCACAGAGAGATACTATATGATTCTATGATTAACAACACTTACTCATCGCAAGAAGGAATGTCTCGCCTGCCGCAAGAAGCAGTGAACTGCAGGTAGTATCTACACATGCCTGCTAAGGGGCAATGTGCGCAGTGGCACCTATCGGTTGCAGCTGTCTCCAGCCCATTTGCCGAGATTCCTGCTACCCTTATGGATTATAATTCGCAACCAGGAACAGAAAAATATTGTGATGTTACGCGAACGACACTCCTGTCGGTATGTTTGCATTTCCGTTTTCCTTAGAGTGGCAGTCACAAGTTCAGGGTCGAACACGGGGAAAACTTGCGAGTTGGATTTGTGATCGATGCTGCTCTTGGTCCAATGGATAAGATTTCCAGGGTCTTTAGTCTGCAGTAATGGGGCACAGGAATGCTGAGCGGACCACCGTCCGTTTTGAAGGTAATGTACCAAAAGTCTAGTTATGTCTGTCTGTTACTCTTTGATGCAAAAAGTAATCAACCGATTTGGCTGAAATGTTGCATTAACATAGTTTTGATTCTGGGATTACTTGCATCCATTTCTGGTTCATATTGACAAATTAATTGATGCAATATAATTATGTATTTCTGTCAATCAATCCATATAAAATCTCTTATATCAAAATTTAGTGGTACATGTTTTGGGGCATTCAAGCTCCCTTCATCAGCCACTCAATCACAAACGTATCTATTGTCATCTCACTCAAAGAACATTGAAATACAAATAAAAAAAGGCACATATTAAAAACAGTACGTGAAAAACCTCCAATACATTTTTAAAAACAAATGATGAAACCTAAAAACTTAACATTACATTACAATGCCTTGTTGCATATTAACATTAAAATTTCATAAAAACAACTGCTCTCGTTTGATACTCTCACAAATATGGGCAAATCTTGTCTGTATTAACTAAACATCCACATTAATATTGCTCTATGACTACTTATGGTCCTTGTTACATAAACAATGTCAGTGCAGATCCAATGGGAAGAATGAGGAAAGATCGAAGAAATCCCAGTGAATATTACATGTTGTGTCCCATTTGATAACAGGTGGCCCGGGTTCGATTCCCGGTCAATGCATGTGAGATTTTCAAAGTGCAATGCCATGTCCTGTGGTTCGCATTCCACGTATAAACGAGGTCCCATGGCACATGATCACAAGATTAAGTGTCACGTAAAACTACAAGCATCCATCCAATCCATCCATTTGACGAGGAACTGGGTCTACAGGGAGATCCTACAAACTCCGTGGAAGTGAAAAAAAAACTCTTTACGTAGCATAAATTGAAATCTAGGCAGGAAGCAGAAGTGTGTGTCACATTATGTAAGAGCGAACCGAGTACAGAAAAAGAAGACCACTGTCTGCCTGTTTTTTATACCTGGAAAAATCATAGGCTATTGCCGTTTCACATGTTTCACCCTTTCAATATGGTGGTGAAAGTTACATTTCATTTCAGTAGCAAGTGCTCCATGTCCTGCCAGGCGAGCAAATATCCATGACAGGTTGTATACATTCACCCTTGCCCCTGCTTCTCCCTGCTGAATTTTTTCTTTTGTTCCAGAGTTTATTTACTCAGGTTAGAATAATAAAAGTGTTTGGAGTGTAAGATACACACACAAGTACAGTACATATTTAACTGGTGTTCTACTGAACCGGTCTTTCGGACAGTTGATAAACCAGTATCATGAACTAAATATTCTGGTATACTGTTCTTTAGTGTATTTTAGACAACGCCTCACAAGGGAAGTCTCTGAACCGGGGAATCGCGGATCCTGCTGGAACTTTGCAGATACGTTCCGTGAGCCCAACTAGGCAGGGCCGTGAAGAAAAATCTTTCGGAAATTAACTTCCTCTTGTATTAGATCAGGGTGGTCCAACCTTTAGGTACCCGCGGGCCAATCAAAATTTAGTAGAGGAATGTGAGGGCCAGAGACATTCCAGAAAGAGAACGTATTACATATTTTACTCAAAAACAATTATTAAAATTTATATTAAAAGAAGTTTAATGTTACTAGTTTAATATACCCCTTCATTTTACAGTCGAGAAATCAATGTGATGATTGGCACTGCGTTCCTGATACGATTGTATCAATGTCCACTGTAGGTTCAGTAGGGCAAAGTTTCAGGCTCAATTCCAGTGAAGCACTTTCAATTCGATTTCTCGTTTTTTATTTAATTTGATTGGGAGCAGAAAAAGCACTTCCGCACGCATACGTACTGCCAAACAGCGATAACACTTGCTGAGAGAATTTAAGCAGTTTAGGAAAACGTTCCTTAGAAATCAGTTTCCAGAAATTTTCAGGGACATCACACTTTTTGGTCTGGTAGAATGGGTCTGCCTGAAGATCACAAATTTCCATTTGAAGTCGCAGGGCACCTCACTCACTTCAATATCCATGGGGTTGTTGAACAGTGCAAATTTGGTTTTAGGGAGTCAAAATCCTGGAATGTGTTCTGGAACTCTTTCTTGATATCAATTATTATTTCATGAAACATACTAAAATTTATGTCACGTTTCTCTTCTTTGAACTGCTGACAAGACAGGAAGTATGCCATATTATTTGCATTCAATGCAATTTGCATTACATCACGTTTTTTTGCGGAAGCCCTCAATATGTCCATAAAGCTGGAAGATATTTTGTTTTCTGCCTTGTAGTTTCAGGTTTGAAGCATTCACATGGGATGTTAAATCTGTCAGAAAAGCAAGATTATTTAAAAACTGGATTTCTTCCAGTTTTTCTTGATACTCATGCCCAATGTTTTCATTTTTGAGAAAAGCAAGAATGTCATTCCTCAACCCAAAACACTGTTGCAAGCAATTTCCAGCACTTAGCCAACACACTTCACAGTAGAATGAAATGTCACCATACTCAGCTTCCAAATTGTCCAGGAATGCAATAAATGCTCTGTGTCTACAGGCTTTATTGCCTCCCCGTATTAAATTTACAGTATTTACAACAGTTTTCATTGTCTCACTGATCCTTATAACTTTTCCACAGAGAGCCTCCTGGTGGATAATGCAATGGAAAAACAAAAAATTCATTCCTTATTCTTTACACAGTCTTACTAAACCAATGCTAGCTCTAAACATACCTCATAAGATGCCTTTAAACCGGCAGTGTTTGATGCTTTATCTTCATCTGTTGCAATGCCAGAGCACTTCACAAAACCTCCATATTTAGAAACAACATCATCCAGTGCGTTGAATATGTCAATACCATTTTTGCTGGTTTCTAATTGTCTTAATTCCAACAGTTCTTCATGAATTTCAAATTCTTCATTTATTGTTCTGACGAAGATAAGGAACTGCCCGAAGTGGCTATATCTGTGCTCTCATCTAGAGATAGAGAGTAAACTTCAACCCGAGGGCCGCGGGTTGGACCACACTGTATTAGATGAAAAATGAAGATTTACACGTTTAGCTGGGTTATCCGAAATAACATGAGGATAAGTGCAGAAAAAAGTAAATGCCTGTCTTTTACTAACAGCAGAAAAGGGACAATAGCTGATTACAAATTAGGAAACAAAATTATTCCTCGAGTGGAGTCATGCAGCTATCTCGGGCTTG
This sequence comes from Meconema thalassinum, assembly GCA_946902985.2. Lineage (NCBI taxonomy): Eukaryota > Metazoa > Arthropoda > Insecta > Orthoptera > Tettigoniidae > Meconema > Meconema thalassinum. The sequence goes on along the minus strand of OX336388.2, from coordinate 1,803,232,942 downwards.
CCATAAATAAAAGGTTACACTGGGGTGAGCACGTTGAGAGCATTGCTAATAAGGCACAAAAAGCATTATATTTTGTTATGAGAAACATGAAGGGTAGCAGTATTCAGGCCAAAGAATTGGCTTACAAATGTCTAGTGAGACCAATTTTGGAATACGCCACGAGTGTGTGGGAGCCCTACCAATCAACTCTAACGAACAAATTGGAGATGGTGCAAAGGAAAGCTGCAAGATTTGTACTTGGCAAATTCTCCCTAACTGATAGTGTCTCTGACATGTTAAAGTCATTGGGTTGGGAATCCCTACACAGCAGAAGACATAAAAGAAGACTCCAGGAGATGTACAAAGCATACACTGGAATGAGTTGCGAAACAGAATGCATGATCCAGATTATATGGGTAGGAGAGATCACGAATACAAAATTAGGCCCATCATTCAAAAAACAAACTTAGCTAAGTATTCTTTTATAAACAGGGGTATTCAAACATGGAATGAGTTACCTGAAGAAGTCTTAGAACCTTTTCCTAACAGTTTAAAAGCTTTCAAGAAGAAATTAAATGTTGCATTCAGGGAACCCAGAGACATTATGGAGAGAAATAGAGTTACAGGCAACATGTAAATATCTTGTTACCACCAGGTTTTGCCTAAATGTAACAGTACCTATTAATAAATAAATAAATAAGTTGGCGCGCCAGAGGCGTGAGCTTCATTGGCTGCGTCAGAGGTTGCTTCCGAACCGTACTGTGCATCCCGGCCTACGGCGTAGTCACCGAATGTTAGGCAACAGACCCAGCATACGCACAATTGAAGGATTAGTTTCATAATGTTTTCAAACAGCATGTACCATCTGGCAATGTGGCACTCCTTCTCGATTCCTTTTCTGGACATAAATTATTAGAAAGTGAAGAGCATATACCACTGATGATGATCCCTCCTGGGGTCACAGCCTAGTGTGAACCATTGATGTATACGGCTTTAGGGCCAGGAAAAGCTTTGTCCGTAGATTTTCGAACACCGTTCGGTTATTGAATTTTGATATCAATTTAGCCCAGAGAAATACAATCTTGAAAATGCAGTCTCTGACATATCACCAATTGTCGTCCCCTAGTTTTACTTCAATGTGGCAATACGCAGGGTACCAAAGTCAGTATCTGTCCGACAATCCCGCTTGGTTTGAACACCCTGTGCCATATTGTTTCGATATCAGTGCAATACAATGTAGTACTTGCACTCGCCCGTGTTTCATACGGTATGGATGGTGTAAAACCAGTTTGTGTTTCCAACATTATTACCACGAACATCACTGTTGTCAGAGCTATGTGAAATAGCTTGGTCACTTACTCTCTTATGTGACCATTGGTTCAGTTTATTCTGTGTTGTGTTGTAGTGATGTGTATTTGTGATGCCTTACATTGCATGATTAAGAACACAGCACGACGTGCAATATATTGTAAAGATGCAGCATTAACGTCCCATGCCACAGTGCTGCTTGTTAGCGTGAGTACGGTAGGGCAGTCGTTTGGAACGTGATCTTTTGAGCCACCAATCAGGCGTGAGGCACACTCCAGCTTGACCAGCGCGCACAGTTCAAAATTGTAGTACTTACTGCCGTCTACGGTGGGTAGGAGTTAATTTCCGAAAGATTTTTCTTCACGGTTCTGCCTAGTTGGGCTGATGCAACGTATCTGCTAAGTTCCAGCAGGATCCGCGATTCCCCGGTTCAGAGACTTTCCTTGTCAGTGTAACTTTAGATACATATTTCCCAATGCTGGGGGTGTGTTGATGTGAGTTCTTGAGCAACGATGAAAGCTTAGGTTAAACACAGGGCAGGCACTAGTACCATAGTGTGCCATTTCACTCTCTTATATTATTTTTGCCAGCCTCGTGGTGTTAAGGTAGCACGTCTGCCTCTCACCTGGAGGCCCCGGGTTCAATTCCCGGCTCTGCCAGGGGCTTCAGAAACTGACTTGAGGGCTGGAACGGAGTGCACTCAGCCTTTCGAGGACAATGGAGTAGCTGTATAACAGTGTGGCAGCACCCCGGTCACGGAAACCAAGATTAGCGGCCAAGGGGACCCAACGCATTGACCACGCGTTACCCACAATCTGTAGGCCGAATGGCTGGGCAGCGGTCGCTTGGTAGGCCAACGTCTTTCAGAGGCTGTGGTGCCACGGGGTTTGTTTATAATATTATTTTTATGTTTGTTGTCTAAAATTAATACAATGTTTGGATATTGAGTTTTGATCTTGAAATTGTTGCCCTATACTTTACCACAATGTAGGTCATGTACCAAAACCTATTTAGACCATCACATGGAAAAACTATTTAATGGGCCGGAAAATTATGAATGGAAAACACCATTAGAATTTATGTAAATAGGCTATTTGGTCTTCGTGGAGCTACTTATTCTAATTGACGATTTTTCACCAATTTTCATGTCATTATGGATCCTCTCTCAAAATGGTTAGAAACATGTCATTTGATTATGAAAATAGGTTAAAATCAATGTTCTTTGTATGAGAACTTCAATGAAGATGAGAAACTTGACTATGATTAAGTTCTAAGTTCATTTAAGAAAGAAAACCCTTCATCATTTGGAAAAACAAAAATTAATTTTAAGAAAGTGGTGATGGATGGAAGGATTCAAATCTCAATCTGATTATTGCATTGTGTACCAGAGTCCAGCCCATTAGTTCATGGTGGGCCACACTGTCTATACCTTCTCCACATGCCAGTTGTGCTGCTGCAGTTGTGTGAACCTGCTGACTAGGTTGGTAGCTATGGCTAGTGTACCTCGTTAAAGAACATTCCCCACTCTAAGCTCTGTTTTGAGCAACAACAGAATAATTGTTTGCTGCCCTCCCTTCTGGTAGGACTGGGAGGTTGAAACAAACTCGTCAGGATTAGATCCTGCAACCATGGACACAGCAGACGAGAACATTACCACTGTGACACACAGCTTGCTTTCTACCATAAGATTAGACGCTGGTGCTATATGGAATGATTCTGTGTCTAGTATGTTAGTGCTCAGCTCTCGAATAGAAGCTTGCATGGTGATACTGTATAAGATCTGCTGAAAATTAGCCCTAGACATATGAAACCATCCATACTGGTACTGTGCTGAATTATTTGAATGTTAATATTGAAAGAAACATGAATATTTTTACAATTCATAATAAGATGTTTCATTTCTATTCATTGCCTAAGAAAATGAGAGTATCTTGGGGATTTCCAACTTCATGTGGACTAAGTCTAAAGTTCCCAATATACCCTTCTTGAGAATGGCACTGAAAACGGATTTTAGGTGTACACAGTACAACCCCTACAATCCGTCACCTTTGGGACCGAGGGTATGGTCAGAACGCAAATACTGCAATACAATAAACCGCACAAAAACTGTTATTACTGTACAAATAGAAAAGGAGCAATACTGTACAGTATGTTCATGTATTTACAGTAATGTAAAAATTTTAAGTAGCCTGTACACTAGTAAAAAATTACTTAGGAAGAAAGTGAGTTCAAGATTTTTCTTTAGAAGATGAAATTTTTGACTTAGCTGCAGTGTCCCTCCATTTCTTGATCCACAAAAAACAACGAACAGTAAGCACTTAAAATTTCACAGTGCAGTGCTTACTGTACAAAACACGGACGACAGAAATGATACGAGAGATGACGGAGCACTAAAACGGACACGCGATAACAACAAGTACCTGTCAACAACAATGGCGCGACGGGTAGTGAGTCACCGCCACGAGTCGGGGCAAGTTCGGCTCGAGCACGGTCGGATCACCCGGAGCGGTGGACCAGCCGAGGGGTTCTACTGTAGTACTGTAATTATATTATATTAATTATATTATGGTCTTAGGACTTTTTCGGTGTCCTTTGACAACATTTTGTTTACAGCTAATTTTATTATTATTTCTCTTGAAACTCCAGAGGGCCTTTAAAGTAGTGGTTCTGAGCCCGTAGAAGTCTGCGGACCACTCAGCCTGTAATTGAATCATGTGCTGCCCCCACCCCCCATATACCTTATCAGTTGCAACCCTTCCTCAGCACCTTTGCCATCAGAATATTCAAAGATGATTAAGCAAAACAGTTTTTAGAATACATTATTTATTACTACTATTAATTAGTGTAAAGTACAACTTAATTACAAATTATTTAACTGAACAAAATTACTTTTTTATAATACTGTATATAGCTTACATAATATGAAAAGTCTCAATTACAAATTTATGTTCAAGCAAAAATTTTGTGTGTAAAATGTAGGAGTTTATGGCAGGAGAAAGACGTCTAGGCGTATATGCAGTATACATGTTTAATACGAACTGAACGACAAGGTTACATGCAGGCGTATATATACAAAAACAGACAAAAGAATCAACGAGAACATTCTCGTAACTAGAACCGCCACCAATGGCGTTGCGCTTCCTGGCGCTGTATTTAAACCATGGATCAGCTGTTGGGTTACATATTTCTAACACACCCACTTAAACCAATAGCTGATCTAGAATGCAATAACAGACTTCAATCATAGAGTACCCTGAAAACATAATACAATTACTGAAAACATTTTTGAACACTATGTATACTTAAAATACTAATTAACAGTTCAATCCCATTCCTTGGGTACAATACACATGTTTTGGTTTAGGTAAAGGTTTGGTGAGAATGTCTGCAATCATTTCTTGTGTGGACAAATAGTGCAATGAAATGATTCTCTCTTGAACCTTTTCCCTAATGAAATGATGTTTGGTGTTGAAGTGTTTAGTGCGCCTATGAAAAACAGGATTTTTTGCAATTTTCTGTGCACTTTGACTGTCATTATACAAATCAATTTCTTGATTACAATCCATCAACACACACTGCAAATCACATTCACCTTTAACAAATTCAATTTTAATTGGACCTTGATTAGAACCAATCAAATCAAACATCATATTCTTAAGATAAACTGCTTCCTTCGCAGCCTCTGACAAAGCTACATACTCAGCCTCTGTCGATGAGGTAGCAACTGAGCTCTGCTTATGAGCTTCCCATGATATGGCAGCATTAGCAAGCTTGAAAAGATAACCAGTATAGGACTTACTATCACTATCTGTGGAAAATCTGCAAACCCTACCAAATCTAAACCAGTGCTCTTAAAAATGAGTCCTTGGTTTATCGTACCTTTAAGATACCTAAGTACCCTTTTGGCTGCAAGCCAATGCTCCTCACTGTGGCAAGAATTAAACTGACTTAAATATGACAATGCATAGGCAATATCTGGTCTAGTACACACACTCAAATACATGAGTGAACCTATCAGCTGCTGATAAGGTTTATCGTCCACGCTTTTGGCTTTAGACAATTTCATATTTACTTCCATAGGAGTACCGATGGGATTAACATCAGTCATCTCAAACTTATTGAGCAAATTTTTTATGAACTGCGTCTGAGAAATTTTGAGTATATTGTTATCTGTGTCCCTTTCTATTTGCATTCCAAGAACCTGAGCAGCAGGTCCAAGATCTTTCATCATGAAATTTTGTTTTAAGACATCTTTTAGTTTACTAACTTCCTGTGGATTATTGTGGAACACAAAGAAATCATCAACATACAGAGCAACAAGAATTACAGTATTACCGATACTCTTTCTGTAAACACATGCCTCATTATGACTGTTTGTGTAGCCCGAAGCAGACAGAACTGTATGAGCCTTTCTGTGCCACATATGTGCAGCCTGCTTTAGTCCATAAATGGCCTTTTTGAGCAAACAAACCTGGTCTTCCTTTCCCTTCACCTGGAAGCCCTCTGGCTGACACATAAATATTTCCTCCTGTAACTCACCGTTGAGAAAAGCAGTCTCAATGTCTAGATGATCAATCTGTAAATTTAATTCAACCGCTAAAGCAAACAACATTCTGAGTGTGCCATGCCGCACAACTGGTGAGAATGTCTCAACAAAGTCAATGCCAAATTGCTGTGAAAAACCCTTTGCAACCAACCTTGCTTTATATTTTACAACATCACCATTTGTATTACGCTTAGCTTTAAACACCCACTTATTCTGTACAATGTTTTTACCTTCTGGTTTAGGAACTAAAACCCACGCCTTATTAACCATCATGGAATCCATTTCGCACTTCATGGCTTTATGCCATTCCTTAGAGTAAGGTGATGACAAGGCTTCACTTACTGTACATGGTTCACTTTGATCAGAACAATGAGTGTAATGCAGAATGTAATCAGGATATTGTCTTGGTCTTCTTTCTCGTTGGGGGTAGCGACGCGCTTCCTCATTGTGCTGTGATGGATTATCTTGATGATCAGGCTCAACTTCCACTTCTTCATTATGCTGTGGAGCTGGATCTGGAACATCCCTATCACATGCAGTCAATAGTGGTTTACTGTTTTCAGTGGTTAGGGGTATTATTGTATTCCCTGGTACCACTGGAGGATCTGTTAGAGCAGAGAAAGACATCTCATCAAAAATCACATCTCTCGCTGTGATTAATTCATGGGTTACTGGATGCAGGAGCCGGTACGCCTTTTTCTCATCCGAATACCCAACAAATACCATTCTCTCAGTCTTGGGATCAAGTTTTCTTCTCAGCTGATCTGGAATATGAACATAGGCATTACATCCAAACACTTTTAAGTGCGTCAGGTCTACTTTCTCTCCAGTCCACATTTGTTCTGGTGTTGAATTTGGTGTTTTCCGTGCAGGAGACCTGTTGACAAGATATGCAGCTGTATTGACAGCTTCTGCCCACATGCGTTTGTCACAAGCTGCACCTTGCATCATAGCGAGTGCTCTTTCATTCAGAGTCCTGTTCATGCATTCTGCAGTTCCATTTTGCTCTGGTGTGTACCTCACTGTTAGCTGATGCTTGATGCCACGCTGTTTGAAAAACTCATCCATAGCTTTATTACAATACTCCCCACCATTGTCAGAGCGTATGACCTTGATTTTCCTTTCACACTCAATTTCAACAGAATTAGCAAATTGTTCAAAGATTTCTCTTACCTCACTTTTCCTTTTTAGAAAAAAGACAAAAACCTTCCTCGTATGGTCATCGATGAAGGTGAGAAAATATCTGGCTCCTCCCCAGGATTCCTCAGGCATCGGTCCACACAGGTCACTGTGCAACAGGTCCAGTCGGTTCTTGGCACGATGCTTGGTGGTCTTGAAGGGCTGTCGAGCTTGTTTCCCTTCTATACATGGAACACAGAGCTGCTTTTCACCCGAAAAATCAATACCGGTAGCCAAACCATTTTTTAACAAGTCCATCCCCACGTGATTGAGATGGCCTAACCTTTTGTGCCACAATTCTCTAGAATTAGAACTTTTTGAACAAACACTTTTAGCATCACTTAAACAAGACACTGCTGATGCATTTGCACTTACAGAACCTGAGTTATTTAAGATATAAAGTCCATTTGACTCTTCAATCAATAATTGCACATCACCTGTAACTTGACAGTCACTGTCTTGAAACACTTTACAACCTTCTTTATCAAAAACAATTACATGACCCTTTTTAACAATACTGTTCACAGAGAGCAAGTTTGCTGTAAGGTTAGGTACATACAGAACATCGCTCACCTTTGTAAAAACATTTGCTTGTACTGGAACATCACCTATGCCGCCACTATATAGTTTACAATCGTTTGCTACGGTGACTTCATATCCAACCTCCCTTTTATCATCGAATTTTGACATCCAATCCACTCTACCAGTCATGTGTTTGGAGGCTGCGGAGTCCATGTACCAGCTGTCTGCTGAGTGGGTATCAACTCCAAGTGCTGTGAGCAGAGCCCTACCCTTCTTTTCTTCTTTCTTCTCTAGTGGCTTGGCATCTGCTTGATGTGCTGCTGTCTTGTTTTGGTGTTTGCAATCTTGTTTCCAGTGGCCAGTTTTACGGCAGTTCCAACAGAACGGTTTCTTGGGTTTAGTATTCTTGAATCCACTCCTGTTGGTGTAGAGTGCTGTTTCTTTGCTGGAGCTGCGTTTGTCTTCCTGTAGCAGTTTACATTTCACAAAGTCACTAGTCAACTCTGCACCTGAATTTTCCAATGCCATAATCATAGGTTCATAGACATCAGAAAGTCCCTGCAAGAGCAAGGCAGCTAGAAATTCATCATCAAGTGGTTTTTTAACTGCTGCTAGCCGCTGGGAGAGCCCCAAAACTGTGGTGACATATTCTTCCATAGTCTTGAATTGTTCAAGCTTGGTGGAACACAGTTGGCGAAGAATTCTTGTGTGCCTGTTGGCGCCTTTATCTTCATATGCCATCTCTAGCGAATTCCATGCTGCTTTCGCCGTTTTTGCTTCCATGACGTACGGAAAAACACTCTTTTCCACCATAAGGTTAATCTTGCACAAAGCACGTTCGTCGCGTCGTACCTTAACCTCTGCGCCCGTTTTATCATCTTCTGCATAACCAGATATGCACTTCCAAAGATCATCGTGCATAAGATAATTCTTCATCTGGAAACGCCAGTCAATGTAGTTTTCTCTCCCCTTCAGTTTCTCGAAGTTATAATGAGAACCGGTGCTTGATTCCGCCATGATGCACACACTTATTACACGCGATCACAGTTTTGTTAATTCAAATAGAATCACACTGGTCAGAAAACTATACACTCGTCAATGATCCTGCTGGAGCCCATAACCTGTAGGAGTATATGGCAGGAGAAAGACGTCTAGGCGTATATGCAGTATACATGTTTAATACGAACTGAACGACAAGGTTACATGCAGGCGTATATATACAAAAACAGACAAAAGAATCAACGAGAACATTCTCGTAACTAGAACCCCCACCAATGGCGTTGCGCTTCCTGGCGCTGTATTTAAACCATGGATCAGCTGTTGGGTTACATATTTCTAACATAAAAGACATTGGAAAATAATTTTACCTCATTGGTTTCCTTAGTGTGCCTTTTGTGCATGACTTTCTTTGACAAGCTGAGAACTCAGAGATAACCTCAAATCACTGCTTGCACATAGCCGATTTTTTGTTTGTTTTTAATCAACAATAAAGATGAGAATCCCTGCTCACACAAAAATGTTGCTGAAACCACACGAGATACCGCAAAGCTGCTTGCCGAATCTTTGGGTAAGATATGGCTTTTTTTGCACCACAACTCTTCTACGTTTACACGTGATTCATACAAGACCTTGAAGTTACTGTCATTTTGAAGTTCAATAACCTCATCTTGAATATTATCAGGGAGATCCTTAGGTTCTTAAGTTTAGGGGCTGCGACAACGCGGTCATGTAGGAGATCCTTAGGCTTGACAATGAAAGGATTTCGAACCAGTTTCTTTTATAGTGTGAGTCTCACTGCTATCATATTCAGGGAAATAATGAGAAAATTCATCCGTAAGAGTGTCTAAGTGACTGAGTACTTGGTGTTGTACCTTGTCTGTAACAGTGACATAGTACCCATCGTCAGCAAGGGTTTTCAAAGTCGGGAAAGAATGAAAGTATTTCCCTTCAACTTTGGCTATCCAGAGATCAATTTTACACAAAAACGCACAAAGTTTGTCCTCAAATACAAATATATTGCCAAAATATTCAACCTTTCCGTTTCCATAACCTTGAAGTTGTAAGTTCAGCTGGTTCAAATGGTGAAAAATATCTACTAGATATGCGAGTTGCATCACATATGTTGCTTCACTCGATTGCTCCAAGAAATGCTGCATTTTTGTCTCAATAAAAAATACTTTTAGCTCTTCTCTCAACTCATATACAGAAAGCATGCAACATATTGCCTTTTGACAGCCAATGCACCTGAGTATGAAAAAGTAGTGCATTGTGCTCAGAGTCTAATGCTGCACACAACTTTTTGAAATCATGAGTATTTAAAGCACTACTTTTAACAGCATTCACCATCTTTATGGCCAATTTCATTGGATTCGACAAGTCTTGGCGGAGGGAGAGGAGCATGAACGGTAGCGGTAGAGAACAGCAACAACTAGCGCTGCGCAACCGCTATACAGGCAGACAACACGACAGTTGTATGCAATTCAAGTAGGTTTTCTTTTGCATCGAACAAAACCAATAATAACCATAATAATTTTAATTAATGGTTGTTGCCCTGTGACTTTCTGGGTGTTTAATGTTGGTGAAAGTTTATTTGACATGATTAAACATAAGTTATGAACATTATATTGTATTATATTCTAATAACACTTATTTTACAGATATTTCAATTCAAAACTTGTTAGAAATCCCCCTGGATACATTCCGACGATTCTTGTTCAACGCACATAGTTTCAAAATCTCCATTTATTTGCCACTTTTTTATGCGTGCTGGTGGACCATTTTCTCTCGCGGACCACCGGTTAAGAACCAGTGCTTTAGAGGAATCAAATTTAACCTCCAGTTTAATTTAAAAGGTTATATATTTATTTTCTTGGTTTATAATTGCTCTTCAATCAGCATGTTATAGGAGTCAGATTACATTGTGCGTTTAATCTCTCTCTCTCTCTCTAAACATATACCGGTATACAGTATTTTGAACATTTTTTACTCAGGGCTAAATCTTCATCCTGGATGAGGTGTATAGTGACCAAATACACCTTTGGTTTAATTTTTAATTGATAGCCATTTATGGGTTGGCATCAAAACTACTGGAGTGAATGAAATGGAAATTCATAAGTAGAACAAACAATCAATCTGTGGACAGGAAAAAAGGATAGAAACACATAAAAAGAACAAACACAATGGTAGGCAGGTGTGGGCAGATGAAAAGATCAAAGGGAAAAAAAAACACAAAAAGGACAGGGATAATCTCCAAAGTCAGACTTATGTTTTGATTTTGTTCCTTTATTAAGGGGAACTATGTTTTAAACTCACGGTACTTGCATAATATATTGGCATGTATCTTTCTATAACATGTAAATATACCTCCCGGGCAACGCCGGGAAAAATAGCTAGTCGTTAATAAAAACAAATATCCTGCCATAGCCTGCCATCTTGCAAAAAAAGAAAATGATAATCGGCAGCAAGGGTTGCCATCATAGTATCAATATCAACATGTGCAATTCTTTAAATATAACTAAATCTTTGCAATTATATCAAACACTGTAATGATATTTATGATTATATGCGATCAAATTCTGAAATTCATTACATTAGATTTCGTTTATTAGATTGTTTAGATTGTTTCATTAGAATGTGATGTGTGAGGGTGCATGCGAGTATGCCTGGTGACAGACTGTTTCAGTGGTAGTATTTTGTTGGTGGTGGAACTTCAGTATTTTTGTTAGTAGTTAGTTATTGTTGTTTTAAGGGGCGGAACTATGAGGTCATCAGCCCCTTTTGTTAGTAGAATTTCGATTTTAATTGTTAGTAGAAGGTTAGTATTTTTGTTAGTAGAATTGCTCTCTTATTCTGAAAGGGAGTAGCAGCCTTTCAGAATAAATCAATTCTTTACTTGTCTTATAGACGGTTAAGATATTGATAATATAAGCCAACTAATGGCCACACTGCGTTCTGCTGCACGGCTGAAAGCATCGGGAAACTACAGCCGTAATGCTTTTCCCGAGGATATGCACCTCTCTATGCATAATTAAGGTAACTGTACCGGTTTTCGTCACTGTTTCAGTCTTCGTCACTCTCGTATATAACTACAAAAAATAAGCATGTCAACGGGTCTTTCTCAGCGCACGAAGTCTTACGAGATGCGTCATACCTTCCTTGCCGATAAGGAGCAACTTTGCTAAATCATGCATGCGATGTAATAGGTGATTCCCTGCGTCAAACATCTCCTGTGAGCTGAGCTGTCTTGACGCGCCATTTGCTTCTCGCATGTGCTAAGCACACGCACGAGTAAATTATGGGCATGCGTGTTATGTTCCGACATTTTAAAATGTTACAAGTGCGTGATATAGTTGGTAATTGTTTCTGTAACATATGTGATTTGTTATTTCGTGCTCACGTGCCTAGTTTTGTTAGAAATGCCGGTGACGAACACTGGATTTTAAAAAAAGCACTTTACCAATGCTCGTCATTTGTGACGAAAACTGGCACATTGTCATTTCTCCTTGCAAGACCTAACTAACAGCGGCAATATACTTATAATGTAGCTCTAAAGTACCCTGTATTAATTAAATTATCATTTGATCATCGTGTCCAGTAGTCGTCATAGCTGACGAACTTTAGAGCACATTCGTGACGAACACTAGTGCACGATAATGTTAATGTTTGTGTTAACGTTTCGCAACCAATAAACATTTACAGGGTATTGTTATTATTACGTAGGTCTCTCTTCTTGACGGCCGCACCTCAGTAGGCCTACGTTTTTTTGGCTAGGCATGCTACAGAGGATTTTGTTTATTTTTATTGAGATGATATATAATATATTATTCTAAGACTAAATCTTTGCTTTCAGGCAATATGTTAGATAGTTATTGTTGTTTTAAGGGGCGGAACTACGAGGTCATCTGCCCCAGGCAATATGTCGAAACGCACAGTTCTGAATTATGATATTGAGCAAAAGGAATCTGCTATTAAGGCCGTTGTGGAGGACGGCTTGAGTATTAAAAAGGCCGCGGAGAGGAATGGTGTTCCGAGAAACACCCTCTCAGACAAAATTAAAGGAAAATCTCCTAGAGAGAGGAAAATGGGGCTAAGTTCCATTTTAACAAAGGAAGCTGAGGCTATGCTAGTTCAATGGGTAATCTCACTACGAAAAGCGGGGTCCCGGTAACAAAGGACGATTTGCAAAAGCGTCCAGTGCCTTACACAAGAATTGAAGAGGGACTTTCCTTTCAAAGATGGCCGCCAGGAAGGAAATGGCGTGAATCTTTCATAAAAAGAAATCCAGGTCTATCTTTTACGAACCCCTCAAAATTTGACAGGAAGCCGTGCTGCAATCACAGAACATCAAAATAAAACCTGGGTTTCAGAAGTCTACAGCTATTCAGTGGAAAACGACTTCCAGTCTATTTTGTCAGACCCTCGGCGACTGTTCAACGCTGACGAGACGATTTTCTTTCTCAATCCGAAAGGTAACAAAGTGCTGGCAAACAGGGGTTACAAGACAATATATCAGCAAGTGAATTCGGATAAGAAAGAATGCTTGACGGTACTTCTAACAGGCATTGCCCACGGCGATATTTCTCCTTCCCTTGTAGTGTTCAAGTATGAACGTCTGCCGCAAGACATCATTATTGCCTCAATGCCAGCACACTGGGGCATTGGCAAATTGCCAAACGGGTGAATGATGGGGGGGAAGTGTTTTACGAATTTCTCAGTAACATATTTCAGCCTGGGTTGGTTGAGAAGGAGTTTCCTCTCCCTGACATTATTCATAGACGGGCACTTCTCACACTTGACCATACATACTAGAAAATTTTGTGAGGATCATGGAATTGTTTTGGTTGCTTTACTACCTAATGTCACACACGTACTTCAACCCACGGATGTAGGGGTTTTTAAGCTACTACAGACTGCCTGGAAGAAAAATGTACATGAGTGGCGAATTCAGAGGGTTTCTATGGCAACAATCGGTGTTAGGCCTCGGCGAATGGTCATTTTCCGGGCTGTTATGCCGTGGTCTCACTTGTTTAGAGCAGAATTACGATATTTTCCTGCTCGTATGTCTTCTACCCACCAATCCCGCTTCCCGTTGCCGGTTTTTTTAAATTCCATTTTTATTTAAAAACATAATTACTGGTAATGTTTTATTCGTAAATGTAAGCCTCCAAGTCGATAAATCGGTGTATTACGTAACAATTGACAGAAATGCATTATAAACAGCAGACAAGGAAAATTAACAATGTGACGGCAATTGGGCAAACGGGTGACGAATATAGGAACAAGTAGTTCCGTGAAGAACTATACAGGCTATTTTCATATATCCTGCTCATGTTAATTGTCTCTATCAACATACGAAATTTCAGTTTAATTGCTGTAACAGATTCGTAGATATTGAGAACCGTCTAAATATTTCATATGGTCGCCAGGATGGATTTTTATTTTTGTACTATTACATTAAGATTATTGTGTACATGTGGTATTCAAACTTCAATCGCATGATTAGAACACAAGAAGTAAAAACGAGATTTTAAAAATTTGCACACCAGCCATCTTGTGATTATGCAAACAATTGAAATAAATTACATGCCAGTGGATCAACATTTGTATAAGCATTTAACGTGCAACGTTTCACGGCACTCGGATAGTTAATTCGCGAGAAACGTCCATTTAAATATTTATATTTCGCGTCGCCGCCATGTTGGATTTGTGCTCACCAGGTTACTGAAAGTCCTATAGGTGAACATATGTTCATAGTCTCTATGAACATTAAAAAAATCAGTTTGATTGCTGTAAAAGATTCATAGATATTGAGAACCGTCTAAATATTTCGGAAGCTCGCCATTTAGGATTGATATATGTATAGGCCATAGAGTTATGCACCATTCAAGGACAATTATTGCCTAGCTTCATTATTCAAACTTTCACTTCGATCGCAAGATTACGACACAAGAATAAAAACTTAATTTTAAAATTTCGCACAGCCGCCATCTTGAGGTTATGTAAACAATTGAATTAAATTAGATGGCAGTGCATTACAATCTGCAAAATCATTTACTGTACCACATTTCACTGCGCTCAGAGAGTTAAATCACGAGAAAAGTCTCTTAAAATATTTCAAATTCGCTTGGTCGCCATGTTCGTTTTGTACTGTACAGGTTTATGAAATATACATAGGTAAACTTGTATCAGTACCCTTTATCACCATACAAAATTGCATGATGATATCTGTAATAGTTTCGGAGATATAGAATGTCAGTGAAATATTTCGCACAGCCGCCATTTTGAGGTTATGTAAACAATTGAACTAAATTAGACTCCAGTGCATTACAATGTGTATAAACATTTGTTGTACCAAGTTTCATTACGTTTGGATAGTTAAATCGCGAGAAATGTCTATTTAAAAGTCTCAATTTCGCTTGACCGCCATGTTGGTTTTGTAGTCACCAGGTTTTTGAAAGTCTCATAGGTGAACTTCTAGTAGTGCCCTTTATCACCGTATACAATTTCAGGGCGATATCGGTAATAGTTTCGGAGATATTGAATGCTAGTGAAATATTTCGCACAGCCGCCATGTTGGATTGGTGAGACGTAACAAAATTTGAAGGGCACGGTCGAGGTCGCCGGAAATGTGCTATGAATTTACCGAGTTTCATTGAAATCGCTCCAGCCGTTTAGATTTTATTAGGGGGACACACACACACCTCACACACACACACACACACACGGACAAAAGGAGATCTCATAAACCTATTTTTTCAAAATTGAAAATAGGCTAAAAATCCAAATACATCGTGCCGAACACTGGCGCAAAAACACACTTTTTTAAAAAATAAGTCATTTTTCCTAAAACGAATATCTTTGATATTTGGTCTTTCCTAGTGTCTGAGTAGAGTTTGAGTTTAGGTACAGTGTTTTGTTGATTAAATTTACCAAAATGTGTACGGTGTATATGATTTCTTGTCTAAATCTCCCTTAACATGACGACCATTGGTGCATTTACCTTACATGTGATGATGGCCTCCTCCCTTGTAAAATTCCAATCCGGAGGTAAACTAGTCCCCCGTTCGGATCTCCGGGTGGGGACTACTCGAGAGGGGGTTAACATCAAAGAAGTGACAAAGAGGAAATCTGACATTCTACGGGTCGGAGCGTGGAATGTTAGAAAACTTGGAAATGGATAGGTTGAGGTTAGATTTGGTTGGGATTAGTGAAATGTGCTGGCAGGAAGAACAGGAATTTTGGTAAGGAGACTATAGGGTCATTAGCACTAAATCAAACAATGGTCAAGCAGGGGTTGGTCTCATATTGAGTAGGAAACTTGGACAGCGGGTGGAATATTATGAGCAATATAGTGAAAGGATTATTGTAGCAAAAATCAATACTAAACCTACGTGCACCACTGTGGTACAAGTCTATATGCCTACCAGTCAAGCTGATGATGAAGATGTCGAAAAGGTCTACGAAGAAATAGATGAAATTCTGAGGTATATCAAGGGTGATGAAAATGTTATAGTAATGGGAAATTGGAATGCTGTGGTAGGAAAAGGGAGAGAAGGGAAGATAGTAGGAAATTTCGGATTAGGTGAAAGGAATGATCGAGGAAGCAGGCTGATGGAATTCTGCACCGAGCATGAGTTGGTCATAGCTAACACCTTATTCAATAATCACAATAGAAGAATATACACATGGATGAGACCAGGAGATACAGGGCGTTACCAAATCGACTTCATTATGGTCAAGCAGAGGTTTCGAAACCAGATTTTGGATTGTAAAACATATCCTGGTGCTGACATAAACTATGACCACAATCTGGTTGTTATGAACTGCAGATTAAAGATGAAGAAACTGAAGAAAAGTCAAAAAAGCCAAAATGGTGGGCAATAGACACACTGAAAGTGAAGGACGTAAACGAAAGATTCAAGAAGAGTATAGAGGAAGGACTAATGAAAAACCCTAAACCAACTTCAATCACAGACGAATGGGCACTTTTGAAGAATGAAATATCAAAATCCGCAGAAGAAATCATTGGTAGGAAAGAAAGAATAGGTAGAAAACCGTGGATCACTCAGGATATACGGTACTAGAATTGATGGATGAAAGGCGGAAACACAAGAATGTAAGAGATGAAAAGGGGAAAGCAGAATACAGACGTCTGAGAAATGAGGTTAACAAGAAGTGCAAGGAAGCAAAAGAAGAATGGTTGAAAGAGAAATGTGCAGGTATAGAAAATTGTCTGAAATTAGGAAAAGTAGACACATCGTATCGAAGGATTAAGAATACTTTTGGGGGAAAGAAGACCAAGTGCTGTAATATTAAGGACACAAATGGAAAGCCTCTAACAGATAGGGAAGTAAAGGTTGAGAGAAGGAAAGCTTATATAGAGTGTTTGTATAAGGGAAAGAAGATTGAGAATCATGTAATGGAAAGGGAGGAGGAAGTTGATGTGGATGCAAAAGGAGATTTAATATTGAGATCAGAATTAGACAGAGTATTGGAGGACTTAAGCAGGAACAAAGCACCAGGCATAGATGATATACCGATTGAGTTGCTACGCTGCATAGGAGATGAAGGTCTGATCAGGTTATTCCACTTGGTGTGTAGGATTTATGAGACAGGTGAGGTACCCCCTGATTTCAAGAAGAATGTTATCATCCCTATACCAAAGAAAGTGGGAGCTGACAGGTGTGAAGATTACCGTACAATCAGCTTGATTACTCATGCTTCCAAGATACTGTCTAGAATAATTTACAAGAGGATGGAAAGCCAGATAGAAACAGAGTTAGGTGAAGACCAGTTTGGTTTCAGGAGAAATATAGGAACAAGGGAAGCTGTACTAAGTCTTAGGCTGATTTTGGAAGGTAGAATAAGGAAAGATAAGAGAACGTTCATGGGATTTGTAGACTTAGAAAAGGCTTTTGATAACGTTGATTGGACTAGATTGTTTGACTCTTGGAATAAAGTACAGGGATAGGAGGATGATGTACAATCTATACAGAAACCAGACAGGATTCATTCGAGCTGAAGGACATGAGAGGGAAGCTGGTATTCAGAAAGGTGTAAGGCAAGGCTGCAACTTATCACCCATACTTTTCAATCTTTACATTGAGCAAGCAATGAAGGAGAGCCTCCATGGCTTAGGCGGCAGCACGCCGGCCTCTCACCGCTGGGTCCGTGGTTCAAATCCCGGTCACTCCATGTGAGATCTGTGCTGGACAAAACGGAGGCAGACAGGTTTTTCTCCGGGTACTCCGGTTTTCCCTGTCAAAACTTCATTCCAGCAACACTCTCCACTATCATTTCATTTCATCTGTCATTCATTTAATCATTGCCCCAGAGGAGTGCGTCAGGCCTCGGCAGCCGGCACAATTCATATCCTCGCCGCTAGATGGGGGCTTCATTCATTCCATTCCTGACCCGGTCGGAGACTGGAAACAGGCTGTGGATTTTCATTTCAAGCAATGAAGGAAATTGGAGAAAAGTTTAAAGTTGGACTGAAGATTCAAGGAAAAATAATTTCAACTCTGAAATTTGCCAATGACATAGTAATCTTGGCCGAAACGCCTGAGGATTTGAATGAGTTTTTGAATGGTATGGACTCCGTCTTGAGGAAAGAATTCATGATGAAAATTAATAAATGTAAAATAAAAATACTGGAATGCAGCCGAAATAAATCGGAAACCTCTATGTACATCAAATT
The DNA here is from genome assembly GCA_946902985.2 of Meconema thalassinum. Classification (NCBI taxonomy): domain Eukaryota; kingdom Metazoa; phylum Arthropoda; class Insecta; order Orthoptera; family Tettigoniidae; genus Meconema; species Meconema thalassinum. The sequence goes on along the minus strand of OX336388.2, from coordinate 1,803,214,712 downwards.
GGCAGGTGAAAAGCTGAAGGAAGTAGGAGACTTCTGTTACTTAGGAAGCAAAATAACCAGTGATGGACGAAGCAAAGAGGATATAAAAAGTAGGTTGGCTCAGGCAAAGAAAGCATTTCTACAAAAAAAGGGATCTGTTGACATCGGATATAGATTTAGGTATTAGGAAGTCATTTTTGAAAGTCTTTGTCTGGAGCATGGTGCTCTCTGGAAGTGAAACTTGGACTATTGGTGCAGCAGAAAAAAGGAGAATTGAAGCATTTGAAATGTGGTGTTACAGGAGAATGATGAAGATCAGATGGGTAGATAGGGTTACAAACGAAGAGGTATTAAGACGTGTGGGAGAGGAGAGATGTTTCTGGCGACTGCTAATGAAGAGAAGAGATAGGCTAGAACACATACTAAGACACCCAGGAATAGCAAGCTTAGTTATTAGCCCAGGCATATTAAGTTTTAACCTAAAAAAAATAAAAAAAATGTAAAGCTGAAATTTGGCATAGATGTTCCCTAGTACCCTAGTAACAAATCCTGAAAAGTCCCCATCTCTGCGGCGTCCGCGTCATAGATTTTGGAGAGTTCAAAAGGGCTTAAATGGGGTCTATGTGCCAAAAACCACGATTTTGCTTCCTGCGTTCAAAATATTGATCTAAAATCATTTCTAATGAGCTTTGATAGTAATAAGAGAAGGACTGTGTTATATATAACGCTCTTATTGGTCGTAATTATTGCCATACATTTAAACAGATGAGTAATCAAACATTTTCAGCTCAACTTTTCTCACGAACATTTGTTATTAGCCGGGACTTATCGTGTAAACAGCTGCTGATAGCGACTAAAGACCCGAAGTAAAAGTTGTAAAGCACACTTTTAGCTTTAAAACGATACATTGCCCATGTTCATATGACAAACAGCAGCAGAGATACAGTTATAAATATAAAAGTGGAAGTGTGGCAGTCGCTTTCCGAACGCACGCCCTTTTACGCTGGTGGGCTCCATCTATTCACCTTTGCTGACTCCATTTTGTATCTTTGCTCAAGAACTTTTAGGATGGTATTCCTTTGAATCCAGGTAAACTAGCAGAAACAGTTTGCATAGAACAAAACGAGTTTAATGCAGTTAGCAGTTAAAAGTACATTCATAATATGCATAATGCAATTAATAACAAAACAAAGCTTAAAAAGCTTTCTTTAGACAAAGAATACTTGCAAAACAAAGCTTACATCGGACTCAATCATCCTCCTCATCGTCTGAGCCATCAAATGTGACGTTGCCACATGCTTTTCCACTGCAGTGCCCACACATTAAGGAGCATGAGCAATGTATCGTTTTAAAGCTACAAGTGTACTTTACAACTTTTCCTTCGGGTCTTTAGTCGCTATCATCAGAACTCACACCGGCTGCCAAAAGAGCTCTTCCAGTTGCAGGACACCAAACTGAGGAGATGATCTGGAGCAGTTGGAAGATGAGTTGTCACTGGTACTAAAGCTGAGTGTTGGATTTTCCATCCCCATTGGGTCGGGTCCAAAGAAATTCCTAACCATTCCTGAACTTGCAAATATACCCACAGTGAATGTTGTTTGCATGCCGCCAAAGTCGGCGGAAGTGAAGCCAGCTGAAATGACGCTGTGACCGGTTGTTTGGCAATTTTTTGGCTGTATTTCACTACCCGAAGTTCGTTGAGGCTTTTGCACTCCGATTTGGCACTATCGTAGAGACAAATGACGAACTTCTCTCCAGCTGATATTATGGCTTTTTCATCTGGAGCCGTAGAGACGAATACCTTCATTTCCTCGCGTGAAGATGCGGAATACTTCAATATTTTCCAGGCTTGCTGTACTCTACCCACAGCTTTCCTGTGCGAGATTTCTGGCTCATTGAAGAAAATGTGTCATGAAGCGACTCTTTGAGAAGTTGAAGGCAAGGATATGAGAGCAAGTCGTTGGCGACGCCTTCTTGCAATGCGGTAAAAAGCGCCTGTATTTCGTCCTTGTCATCCTTCAGCCCGTCGTTCATATTGAGTAACATTGTCCCGACAGCCTGTTTTGTCAGAAAATGCGCTCTGAGGGCCCTAGAACAGGCACAGTTTCGCGTTATTGATACATTTGAAATTGAAGGCATAACGTAATCATTTTTAAGAGCGAGCTAATTGCAAGCCTAACTAGAAGATGAGTGTCCAGACATCATGTGAGTCACTGACGATTTAGCGTATATTTCCGCCCCGAGCTCCTCCAAACCGCTTCCATTCATCTCGTAGCCGATTGCCCCAAGGAACGACATTATAATGTGAAATCCGCCTAGACGAACAACCACGTTTTTGAGTTCCTCTGAAGTGTCCATTGCGACTATCTCCGCAACTTTCGCGTATAGGGGCTGGTTAAAGGTTTCGAAACAAGTGCTTTGTTTCAGTTCCAAGCACTCTCTTGCGGCAAACTTCAACGTGGAATATATAGTTGATGGATTGCTCGGTTCCAAGTTAGTGAACGGCAGGGTATCAACTGACTTTGTCTGGGGAGCTGGTTAAGCATGAGCAGACAGTGACGTCTTCATAAAGCCGTTCCACGAGGCGGGTAAATTAATACCTGACCACCGTCCAGATAACAACAAGGAGTCCATCATCGACGCAATAGCCACAGAGTTTGGGGCTTCCCCAGTTAACTCCTTAATCTTGACGTCCTTTGAACCAGGAGAAGAGGGCTTCCGATACCACGAAATGTTGAAGTTTCCCATCGCCGCAAGCACACCAGCATTAGGAACTTCTCGTGTACGTGGGAGTGGAGATATTTCACTGTCAAGCGCTGGACCTGTGCACTTGATGTCTGCCATGCAGTGAAATGTGTTTCGCCCGTCCAATGTCCTTATGTTAAAGTCAGCGTTGTCAAAGCAAAACTACGTGAACGCTCCAGCATTCGGGATTGGACGTTCTTCACGAAGCACTGAAACTTCGCACCTGTGGACTTCCGCCAAATTTATATTACTGAAAATCCAAGACTGTTTAGAAGCTGAATTAATTGTTTGGAGTATTATTGGCCTGCTCCGACAGGCCGAGCGCTGTCACTTAGAAACGCGATCGGGTGCCTTTTCAACAGCGACTATGCTTAGGGACCGTAACTCGGTAACTGTTTCTTGCATCATAGACATGGGTAATTTGCCAATGTAAAGCTAAAAGTATGCTTTATAACTTTCATTCCGGGTCTTTAGTCAATATCAGCAGTTGTTTCAAAATAATGACCTGCTAATTACAAATTATCTGAATTTTCATGTAAAAATTGTGCTAAAAATTTTAAATTACCGTAGTTGGTTTTTTTTCCTTCATCAATAGCAATAATTAGGCCTGATAAGTCCGTTATTCTACTGGTTCATTTTTATTAATTGCTAAAGCTCGCGAGAACTAAATTTGGATCAATATTTTAAACGCAGGAAGCAAAAATGCTGTTTTTGGCACTTAGACCCTATTTAAGCCCTTGAAAATCCTCCAAAAACTATGACGAGGACACCGCAGAGATGGGGACTTTTCAGGATTTGTTTCTAGGGTACTAGGGAACATCTATGGCAAATTTCAGCTTTACATTATTTTTTTTGAGGTTGGCCTTGTTTTTTGCATATAATGCCTGGGGTATATGGAAGGAAGGGTCGAGGACAAGAACTGTAGGGGTAGACCAAGGTTAGAATATGTTAAACAGATTGCCTCGGATGTACGGTGTGGTAGCTATGTAGAGATGAAACGATTAGCTCAGGACAGGGAGGCATGGAGCGCTGCATCAAACCAGTCAAAAGACTGAAGACTCAAACAACAACAACAACAACAATAAGGGAAAGATAATAGTTTGTCTTATTGTTTTAAATTGAAAATAAATTTGCTCTTACCCCTATGTACTGTAAATACAGTAAGTGATTAAATAAAAAATAAAAATAAATTCTTTGTACCCCTACTCCTATCCTCATCTAGTGTATTAGAGACTGGTCTCTGAGGTACTTAATAAATTGGTAGCATGTTTCCACTTCCCCTACTTGCCATCGTTGGTAACATTGTGGACTTGTGGTAGGGCAGTATGGGAAGTGGAACGGAGTGCAATCCACCTCTGTGAAGCTGGGTTGCCACGGTATACCACACTGATCGCGCATGTACGATTTGGGGAAATAGAGCGGGGTATCTCCTTTGATGCCTGACCCCGCTTGTGTTGGACAGTTTTCGTAGTCACCTGACGAAAGACACTAAGAAATTTTTGGAAACCATGAAAACCGATTTGACAGTGATTCCTGGTGGATTGACTTACTGTAGGTACTACAACCCTTCCCATTTCGATAAATAAACTATTCAAGGACAATATGCGAAAACTCGATCAGGGCTGGATAGCAGAAAATATGCATAAACTTACTCCAACAAGCAAGATTCAGAAACCTCCTGTAGAACTTCGTTGTGACTGGATATTGTGGGCCTGGAACATGATTTCGTTGAAAGTGATTGAAAAGAGGTTTAAGAAAACAGGAATCTGAATGTGCATGATGGAAGTGAAGATGACTTATGGAGAGATATGAACAGTGATATCAGCAGCAATTCGGTATTCTTCCTGCAGTGGCGGTAGCGATGTACAGTATATTAATAAGGTAAGATTTTTTCTTCTTACATTTTTGCTTGTATGTCATTATTACTTACATGATTGTTAAGTTACCGGTAATGCATATTATTTTATCTCTCTTCAGATCCTACTATCAGCTCAACGAGAAGAATATTTCCCAACGTCGATTCTTCAAACCTGCTTGTGAAACTTGCCTGATGTAGGTACTCGACGGTATCTAATTTTAAGCCAAATGATAACTGCAAACAAGTTGAACCAATTTAGTTTATAGTATATTTGGTGGATCTTTTACATGTAAATGACTGGCTGCGTGTCTTAGAGGTATCGTTCTCGCCTGCTGTGCCCAAGGTTGCAGGATAGAATCCTGGTGCAGTCAGTTGACATTTGAGGGTGCGTAAGTGCAAGGAAGCCGCGTCAGTAGATTTACTGGCACGTTAAGGATCCCCTTTGGGGCAACATTCCGGCACCCCGGCATCTCTAAGGGCCACAGTAGTTAAAAGGGACGTAAAACCAATAACATTATTATTATTTGACATGTAAATAAATAGGAAAAAAAGTGTGCATTTGAAATCCTTGAATAATTTATGCACCAGAATTGTGTGCCCGTATTTTTTTGTCGAAAAGATGTGTTAATTATGCAAGAAAATACGGTATTAAAAAGTAGGCTGAACCAATCCTCAAGTGGCCTGACGACTTAAATTATCTTCTCAACTTGATGGATATAAATTAAATATTATTTCCATAAATTATTGGCAAATGAGAAGAGTTAAATACGAATTACATAAAAACAATGAACTACCAGCACATGATTCAATGTCGAAGACACAAGCATGGCATGGCAATCCCACAGACTGCTCAATGTAAACAAAGTCATGTTATGTGACAGGCACAAAAAGACGAGGGCCCATTCCAGATTGTTTTTCATTATCTTTCCACTTTTCGGTGAACATCGCAAATCTGGCATAAGGTTTCATCAACCTTTTTTTTTTTTTTTTTTGCTGGGTCTGTATCTCTCTCATAAGCTTCACACATGATTGGCTGGTTTCTAAATGAAGGTCAGCTGTCATAAGTTGGGAAAAAAAATTGAATAGTAATGAACACAATGGAATTTTAAGGTCAAAGCAGGGTGATATTACACACAAGTTTACTTTAAGATTGATTCATCTAGGGACTTTGTGACATTGTGGTCATGTAGCCCCATGTAGTTGGGTGTTTGTAGAATCTGTCCGATAACCTGTGTTATTGTGATGGCTGTAATATTGTGTGTAATTGAGGTAAAGATTTGGAACGAAGCAGTTGTGGCCTTAAGTTAGAAACCATTCCACATTTGCCTGTAGTAGAAATGGGAAACCAAAGAGAACAACTTCCAAGACAGCTGAGATGGGAATTGAACCCATCTCTTCTCAATTTTGCCTCACGAGGCAGGGTATACCCCGTGCCAACTCTCGGACTAGCCAGTAATCAACCCCAGGACCTTTGGGTCCAGAGTCTCAATATGTACTCCAAACCCCACGATTCATAATAATTGGCACACTACACCACAGAGCTGAATTATCAATTCATTTACCTCGGATCAACAAGATTAGTTCAAATTGAGCATGTTATTGGTAGAAATATCACATACCCCACCACCTTTGATGAGTCTGCGTCTCAAATCCTCGGATGGATTAGGAAAGACATACTTTTCTCGTATCACCTTGCTGATTGGAGGACCGTTGGGTTGCAGCTGCAGGTCATAATTAAACTGTGCTTTCTTCGGTTCATCATGGTTTTTGAAATACACATCAATAGGTATAACAAACCCTGCATATCCCGATTCCTTGACTGAATATGGAGGTTCCTTGACAACTAAACAAACAACAAACATTATTAGGAACCATTCATAAAAATGTCTGCTCACAAGCTAAAAAACACAAAGAAGGAAGGAACAATCTGCATTGCATGTAATAATTCACAACAAGAAGCACAATTCAAATAGTCAGCATAATGAAACAAAATGAGTTATAAAATGATAACTTGAAAGAAACATTCAAAATCAAACCATACATAATTAAAAGGTTGTAACTGGTATGATTAGATCACATATCAATTTGTATTATGATATTTGATTGTAAATTTTCCCTTCTGTATAGCATGAAGAAGTCATGAGTGGTTAAGCCCTTTAAACACAAGCATTAATCAATCCAATCAACAGTAATGATTAATGACACATGAAATACTATTTAGTTTTGTCAAGTTAACTAAATCATTTTCATTTGGAACAACATGATGATATGAATCAGAAACCCAACAATCAGCATTAATATAATTCAAATTTCTATATGTGCGACTCTTGACAACTTCAGCTCTGATCAGAATGAAATTTTCAGAGGGCTTCATGAAATGATCAGGGATTTACAGAATTCAATGTAAGGAATTTAAGCAGGTTATATTGGACAGACCGGGAGAAATTTCAAAATAAGATATAATGAACACGTTAATGCCGTAAAACATAAGAAATTCTCTGCGATGGGCAACCATATGGTGAGCTCAGGCCATAAATTCTCCGCCATAGATGACCACTCTAAGATCCTGCATTATGGTAACAAAGGCTCCCTATTCAACAATTTAGAACAAATAGAAATTGATTTGGCTCAAAACTTAAACCCTGACCACAATTTGAATGAGATTTATTTCGACTCCAATATTTTATATCCTCCCCTATGGTCTGGTACCTTGACGTGGTGGGGAGGCTTGTGTGTTTCAGTGATCCCGAGAGCAATGCCGGCGGGAGCTTCGGCTCCTGGCAGGGTCACCCATGCCGGTAAGGTCGAGGGTGAGAGACCAGACTAAATGACAGACTATACCATGATGGTGGGCAGCAGCGTCATCAGTAGATTATTTCCAGGCGGAGCTGTAATTCAGTGGTACGGTTGGAAAACTGCGGGGGCTCGTTTTCAGTCCTTAAGGTGGCAGCCCTACCAGAAAACTAGGAAGCTGTGGGCTAATAACTCGCACTCTCCGAAATTGTTTATTAAAGAAACTGAAAAGAATGAAAACCGGACGGATCTCATGTTGACAACTTTCGGCACGAAAAGGAAGACACGAATAGGTTTCTGGAATGTGAAGACTCTGGGTGAGAGTAGTAGGCTGAGGCAGGTGACCAGAGAAATGATCTCGTATAAACTTGATATACTTGGGCTCAGTGAGATAAGATGGCCAGATTTTGGTGAGATAAAAACTTATGAAGGACTTACCCTCATATACTCTGGGAGGAGCGAGGAGAATGCGGAACGCAGAGATGGAGTTGGTCTTTTGCTTACTGAACATGCAAAGAAAAGCCTTATAAGTTGGCAATCCATTTCCGAGCGAATATTATCAGCACGATTTACGACTTGCATTCGCAATGTTACGATTATACAATGCTATGCCCCCACGGAACCATCAGAAGAAGAACTTAAAGAAGCATTCTACTCCCTTCTACATGAGACAGTAAAGAAAAGCAGTAAGAGAGATGTGATTATAATAATGCTTAATGCTAAGGTAGGAGAGAACAACGAGGGACTAGAACATGTGATGGGTGTAATAATAATAATGTTATTGGTTTTACGTCCCTTTTAACTACACTGGCTTTTAGAGACGCCGGGGTGCCGGAATTTTGCCCCAAAGGGGATCTTTAACGTGCCAGTAAATCTACTGACACGGCTCCCTCGCATTTGCGCACCCGCAAATGCCAGCTGACTGCGCCAGGTTTCGAACCTGCAACCTTGGGCTCAGCAAGCGAGAACGTTACCCCTGAGCCACGCAGCCAGACTGTGATGGGTGTACATGGCCTTGGGGATAGGAATGGAAATGGGGAAAAGTTCACAAACTTCTGTGCTAGCCATGACCTTGTTATTGGAGGTACTTTGTTTCCTCATAAGAGGTGTCATAAGATCACGTGGATTTCCCCTGATCATGACACTGAGAACCAAATTGACCACATCGCAGTGAGTAGGAGATTCAGAAGATCGCTCACCGATGTTCAGAATAAGAGAGGAGCTGATGCTAGCAGTGATCACCACCTTATGCTGGCTGAGTTCAAGATGAAGATCATGGTGGCAAAGAAGAGGTTTGAAAAACAGAGCAAGAGATTTGATGTGAGGAAGTTGAAGGAGGAGAAGGTCAGAGATGAATTTAAATTGGAGCTAAGAAATCGTTTTCAGGTACTCCAATCTGATACAGCAGAAACTGATATTGAATCTTCCTGGAGTAATGTAAAGAACATCATCCTTGATACAAGTGAAATAGTCCTGGGAAAGAGCAATCCTCTCAAGAAGGATTGGATGTCAGAACAAACTTGGGAGGCAATAAGTCATAGGAAAATGATTAAAGAGAGGTTGAATATGTGTAAGACTCGACATCAGAAAGCAAAAGTGCAAGCAGAATACACGGTCGTTGACAAAGAAGTCAAAAAGAGTGTGAAAAGAGATAAGAGTAATTGGATCGATGAGATGGCGAAGAAGGCAGAAGATGCTGCATCAAAAGGTGACAGCAAAGAAATGTACCGCATCACAAAAGTGCTGTCCAAGAAAAGTTTCCGAAAGAACCGGTCCATAAAAGACAAACAGGGAAATTTACTCACAACTCAAGAAGAACAACAAGAACGGTGGAGGGAATACTTCACCGAAATTTTTAATGTTGATCGAGGGATTAATGAACACCACGAAGAGAGGAATGATGAACCTGATAATTCTGATCCAAATATTCTTTTGCACAGCCCAACTTGTGCTGAAATCAAAGAAGCCTTGCTACAACTGAAGAATGGAAAAGCCCCCGGTGTCGACAACATTTCGCCAGATGTCCTCAAGATAGACATGGACACCACAGCTAATATCCTGAAGCCATTGATGGAAAAGATCTGGTTTGAAGAGAAGCTGCCTGCGGAATGGAAGAAAGGTGTGATTGTTAAAATCCCAAAGAAGGGTGACTTGACGAATTGTAACAACTGGAGAGGTATTACCTTACTATCCGTACCAAGCAAAGTATTTCTCAGGATAATCTTGAATCGCGTTAAGAAGTGTATCGAGTCGAAGTTGAGGAAAGAACAAGCTGGATTTAGGGAACACCGTAGTTGTGTGGACTTAATTAACACTTTACGGATTATTGTGGAGCAGAGTAACGAATGGCAAGCAGCACTGTACATCACATTTATAGATTTTGAGAAGGCCTTTGATTCCATTAATAGGAAGGTCATGTGGGAGACCTTAAAGGAATATGGTATACCAAGTAAAATAGTTAACATTATACGAGAGATGTATTCTGGTTATGAATGTCAAGTCCTGCATGAGGGTCAGCTATCCCAGCCATTGGCCATCCAGACTGGAGTACGACAAGGATGTATACTTTCTCCCACTTTGTTCCTGATTGTTCTTGATAATACTCTTAGGAAGGTGGGGAGAGGAAGGAAGAGAGGGATACAGTGGGGACTTCCGAGACAGGTTGGAGGATCTTGATTTTGCTGATGACATCTGTATGCTAGCACAGCGCTTTAGAGACATAGAGGGAAAACTGGCAAACTTAGAACTTGAAGCTGCTAAGGTTGGACTTAAGATAAACCCAAAGAAGACAAAGGAGCTGAGAGTGAACTCCACAGTACAGGCTGGTCTCACTGTGGGAGGTGTAGATGTAGAACAGGTGGATACATTTGTTTACTTGGGAAGCGTGGTAACGAGAAGTGGAGGGGCTGAGGAGGATGTCAAGAGCAGAATAAGAAAGGCAAATGGGGCTTTTGTGCAGCTCTATCCAGTATGGAGAAACCGTAACATATCCAGGAAGACGAAAATCAGACTTTTTAATACCAATGTGAAAGCTGTCCTATTGTATGCATGTGAAACATGAAAAGTTACCAATCCTATCAGCCACCAACTTCAAGTATTCATCAATCGTTGTCTGCGTCGAATTCTGGGTATGCGATGGCCAGATATAATCCCAAACGAAGAGCTGTGGCAAAGGGCTAACCAACAACCTATAGAAGTCCAAATTAAACGGAGGAAATGGGGCTGGATTGGGCATACTCTGCGGAAACAGAATGATGCAGTAGAAAGGAGAGCTCTGGACTGGAATCCTCAAGGGGCTCGGAGACGGGGAAGACCAAGGAACACCTGGAAACGCACCATTGAAGAGGAGGCCAGAAAAGCGGGAAAGACTTGGATGGAAGTGAAGAACTTGGCAACACACAGAGCCCGATGGAAATCATTCTTGGATGCCCTATGCTCCGCACTGAGCGAAAGGAAATAAGTCAAGTAAGTCAATATTTTATATACGACATCCTAGCAGATTATGTAAAGAGTACGGCAGCTAAACAAAACCCCTGATTGGAATATTGCCATAATGCAGATAAAGAACGTCATATGCCTCCCCCCCCCACCTCTACCTAACCCCCACCCCATCCGGGTCTTTTATTCCCTCTCTATTCCTGTACTGCCAACATTTACGGTTTTTCCATAAAATTTACGGAAAAGCATTGTGTTTTACGGATGAACTAAATTATTTCACGGATTTACGTACCAAGATCTTCTTTTTAAAATTTGCCCTGGAACAACCTTCCGCTTGCCGCCGATACATGCTGTGTGACCAGCGCATATTCGATACATCGCTCTGAACTATATTCACCAGAACGTTACAGTCTTTGACTGGGAATACGAGATGCGTCCTGATTTGCCTGAATCCTAATCGATCGATATCGATTTTTTTGTGTTGAATGAAATATCGGGGATAACCGTTTGCTTGTTCTTTAATGCGTTGATTAGTTCGATAACCTTTACCGTTCTGTATTCAAAATAGTTCTTTTCTTCTTCACCACGAATTACAAAGCGTAGGTCGTGTTGTAGTTACGGAATAACCTGTGAATTAGCAGGTTGTCTACCGGTAACGAAAAGAAGCTAATTTTTGTCTGGATATTTGGAGGTGACAAAAATTCGCTGAGGTCTGTTTACATCATCTAAACTCGTGCCGCCAGGCTCACAGATTGCGATGGAGCAAGTTTCACGCAAGCGGCGCCGATTGCGTAAGCTACAGTATATATCCCCGTGCCCGCCCTCAAGGAAATGCATACTGAGGATAACTTGAGTGGTATACATCGGTTCAACGTATGTTTTCGGCATCAACAAGAGTTTTTAGTTTAGTGTGAAATATTTTTCTCTATATTTAGGAAACTTGACATTTCACGGCACGTTTATTCGCGAAAACTTTCGAAACTCAACAGAAACCTCTCATTTCTGTAATTGACCTCTACATAGGAGACTATCTCAAATAATCAATCTTGCCAAATTATATCGTTTCGAAAATAAATCGCGAAAAAGCTTCGAAAGACATATTTTAAAAATCTATCCGTCTCGTAAATTTGCGACATCCAATATGGTGAAATCGAATATCTGTTATACAGTATATCGATTTATCCTTCAAACTTTGGTTCCATCGGAACCGGTTATCTCGAAAACTTGTATAATTCGTGATTCGAATTCGAAATAATATGTGCCCTCTTGTATTATTCGTGCTATCCTCTCAGAATAATTCGTAAAATTCTATACCTTCTTCGAACGTTCAACCTCCAGAATCACATCCTCAAGACAGCCGGCTGACCGCACGACTTGCTTGCGGTAATCTGGTCAAACGGACCGAGATCGATGCCAGTTGCGTAAAATCATAAAACCGTTACTCGATCGCGAACTTGTGATCACGAGGACTGCGGGAATCCTGTCAAAGGTGATTGGGCACCAATCACGAAACAGTCCGAAATCTACTCGCCACTTTTCCAATGACCGTATACTTAAAAGCGTACTGGGAGCGAGAAGTGCTTTAATCCATTTGAAGATGACTACGTAGCATCGCGATACTCATTTCTCCCGTAATCCACCGTGAACTCTCAACTACAGCATAGGGACAGCGGGAATCACGGCGCCGACCATAGAACATGTCCATAGCTGCTCGTGAATTTTAACCATCCCCAACCTCGAGCTTGCCTCCGCCATTGTGCCAGGACAGATAGACAGGCAGACAATCGTCGAACGGCCGGGTGCGGCGCCGATGCATATTATCGCCCTCTTAGTGTCCAACGCGAGGACAACGTGAATCTCGTAAAACTGACGAGAGCGGCAGCGATTGCGATAAATCGCGATATTTCTTCACATTCGATGACGAGGACAACTGGATTCTTGTCAAACGGACAGCAAGCGGCACCGATTGCCTAATAATGCTAAATTTTCCCGTGCCCGATCTCAAGGGCAATGGAAATCACGTCGAACGACTAAGACTGATACTGATTATGTAAGTCGCGATTCTTCTCTGTGTTCTATCGTGAAAACTACCGGATTCTCGTCAAACGGCCGAGACCGGCGCCGATCGTGTAACATCTCGATATTTCTCCGTACCGGTACTTGACTGCGATTACAGAATGTGAACAAATTTTTTGCCTGATTAAGAAGAACAGGACACAGTTCAGGTCATCAATGTCCAATGGAACTCTGGAAGCCATTTCCTTTTTTAAGACAAGAAATTCTGAAGCATGTTATACAAACACATATTCTATTGACTTTCTGAAGAAAGCAAAACAAGCCACGACTTTAGCTCTTAAATCAGACCCTTATTGTGTCAGCGGTTACTTTAGTGTTTTATATTAATGCTGTTGAACTCATAATTTTCTGAAGTGAAGAAAATGCATGAATTTTGTCATGTCAAATGAATCTCCAGAGTCAATTTCTATTTTGAAGACCCGGTGGAGTCCTGGTCCCTGTTATGCTAGCACCTTTTCTCTAGACTTTTTGTAGGAAGCTAAAAATGCCACAGCTATGAATTTAAAAGTGCATGTAATTTCCAGTGAGTGATAAGTGTATTACCTAGGTATATTATTTTAAGGAAGTCCTGTTATATCTATGCTCCAAACCAAAATTCACCACACCTGCTTCCTGAGGTTCATGCTCGCCTACAAATAGTTGGCGTATGATGTAAGTAGATAAGATTTCATTGAAATATCCTGTTTAAAGCATGCTGTGGTATGTCGAAATTTGATAATTTTTTGGCACGCGCGAGTTTGACTGAAAGCTCTTTTTGAAAGTTGGCAGGTATGGGGTTACTTTATTTTCTGAGTATCCTACATATATGTGGCACGTGGCTATAAAGCTCATTCTGTTCCATATTGATGTCTTTTAATGAATGAATGAAAATCCACAGCCTGCTTCCAGTCTCCGACCGGGTCAGGAATGGAATGAATGAAGCCCCCATCTAGCGGCGAGGATATTAACTGTGCCGGCTGCCGAGGCCTGACGCACTCCTCTGGGGCAATGATTAAATGAATGACAGATGAAATGAAATGATAGTGGAGTGTGTTGCTGGAATGGAATTTTTGACAGGGAAAACCGGAGTACCCGGAGAAAAACCTGTCTGCCTCCGTTTTGTCCAGCACAGATCTCACATGGAGTGACCGGGATTTGAACCACGGACCCAGCGGTGAGAGGCCGGCGTGCTGCCGCCTAAGCCACGGAGGCTTCATGTCTTTTAATAACTTTATAAATTTAGTTATTCAACTTATCAGTTTAGTTCTGCCTAATGGCAGGTTTACTCATCGCCTTTCTCTCTGTCTTATCCTGTCTTCTGCACAGCGTTTCATTAGGTCCATATATTTCCGTAACTTCAGAGGTTTATATCCTTTTAGGGATGTACTGTACAAAATAATACGTATTTAGTATCAAACGGTTTATAGAAACAGCAGAAAACACTAATGAAATCGTTGATAGCAAGACAAAATATGGTGGAGTTATACTAAACCAGTTGTCAACCAAGTATTAGTGTACGGCACGTGTGTCTTAGTGGTGGCTACCTGGACTCATAGTCTGGAGGTTCATGGATCAAATCCCGGCAGGTTCAATTTTTTTTACTTAGTTTTTTTATTTTTAATTATTGATTTATAATTACTCACACGTTATAATGTTAAGCATTTATAGTGTGTATTTGCAATAAAAAAATATTGTATATATTATATATATACTTATAACACCACATATTTCAACACTCTATTAAAATTCGTTGTCCTTGATCCGAGGTAGAGTCTATTGTTGTTGTTTTTGTTGTTGATTCTTTAGGGGCTTTGTGGCATCATGGTCTTGTAGCCCCATGTACTTGGGTGAGTGGTGAATTTTGTCTGATAATCTGTATTATTGTGATGGCTGTATTAGTGTGTGTATATATAATTCGGATGAGGATACAATCAATGCATAATATCCGTATAGCACGTTGTATTTCTACAAGCTACTACAACCAACATTCAATTATACTCCTTGAAAAGGACAAAGAGCCGGTTTCACCACGAGGCCGCTTAAACCCTCCTTAGCAAAGGGTGGCTTACGATTAAGCGATCCTTAAATACAACTGCTTAAGGCTGGGTGTTGCACCAGCCCGTCTCGTACTTCGCTTAGCTAAGCCATGACTGAGAGCGAACATGGCAGCCTGAGTCAAAGATCTTCGCTTGGTTAGAAGGCCCCCTTTAGCAAAGAACACCGTGGCCTTACCATTATGCCAACATAATCTTAGCCGTGCAGAATTACTTGCATAATGATGATGTGCAATATAAGAAAGAAAAAAAACGACAACTTAAGTTGTATTATTGTATTCGCATCATACATAAAATATGAAATAATTTCTGCAATATTGATCTTCCGAGATTGATTTTGTTTGTCATGTTGGTCACGGTTATCATTTGTTTCTAGCCATTGCAATAATTCTCCATGACTACAGCTGTTCTACTTTGGGGTTGGCGACCATAAAATACATTACTAGTTGTAGAAAGAATTGCCTACTTTGTTTGCGAGACGTAGCAGTATCAGCTGTAGTATACGCTGGGAAAACCGTGAAATATAATGTAGTGTATTTTTCTTTATCATTACGGTACTTCCTGAACATGTTATTGACGACACCCCACTTTGAGATGGTCGCATCTTCCCAAGGTTATGTTTTCTTACTTGGATTTCATTATATCTCTTGTTTTATAAATACGCATACATTATAGCATTAAGCTCATATAGTGCATATTTTCTAATGATATATATACAGTATATACGAGTAACACTGCGTGTTTTATTGTAAGCATCCACAATAGGTTAATTCGTCATTGGCTAAGGATTTCTACATCCGTCCCTGGGCCAATATATAGTTTAACAACCAAAAATGTACTAACAATATGGAGTATTTCATTTTACGTTGTCAGAAGCTATGATGTCTGTAGTACAAGCTACCATGATTCTAGGAGCGTGAAGGAAATCCTTGTGGCAGCGCGTTGAAAGAATGTGATGTTATACATATATATTTAAATTTCGTCGCAAAATGCACACAATGTATACTTTATATTATAACGACTGAGTAGTTATAAAACAGTAAATATAATAAAAACCAAGCAAAAATAATGCTCTTCGCCGGGAATCGAACACTAGCCAACCGAGTTGGAGTTAGCAACGTTAACCATTCAACCAAAGATGACCATTGATGTTAATGCGTTATCAACAGCTATATTACCCATTTAACATTTGATTGCCGCTGAGCATGGCAGCGCCAGTGTTTGTTGATTATTGTAGCAGGAGCCCTGCGCGGTGCAGCGGAGGACACAGTGATGAGAGAGTGCAGTAACCACATAAGTCAAGCAGCATTGCGTCAGATAAGCGTCACAGGAGCTCATGTCGCCACGGACAGTGTTATTAAACGATGAGCAGGGTACTGGATCTGAGTCATATCCTACTCGCGCTACTGTACCTGTCAACGAAGCAGGCTGACGTGTGACACAAGTAAACAACGAATAGTTCCCATCTTGACTGCCGGCAATCAATTCATGAAAGGGTAATACCTACTACTGCTTAGCAAATGATCACATGGAAGAAAATATCTCTTCAGTGTATTGTGCTGTCATTATAAACCATTTAATAATATTTTTTTATTATTTCGTTCACTACATTATATAACAACACCCTCAACCTACTGAGATATGGGCCAGACACAATGTGGCCGTCCGTCATTTTGGCGTATGAGTGAACGGCTTAAAC
Organism: Meconema thalassinum; assembly: GCA_946902985.2. Classification (NCBI taxonomy): domain Eukaryota; kingdom Metazoa; phylum Arthropoda; class Insecta; order Orthoptera; family Tettigoniidae; genus Meconema; species Meconema thalassinum. The sequence continues at coordinate 1,803,198,091 of OX336388.2, read as the reverse complement.
CATCCTTATGCCTAAAGGCACCGAGCACGGCTGCTCAATCTAAGCGCACTTTAAGCCATTGCTTATGGTCTGGTGCAACGGGTCACATCCTTGAGGAGAGTTTAAACCTCCCTTAGTTCGTTAAGCGGAACTGGTGAAACCGGCCCAAAGATTTATAACTATACCCATGCATTTAGGAGAAAGTAGGCTATATGTTCTTTCCTGAACATCTTGTTTCTTTATGTTATCAATCAGTTGAAACCTTCTTTTTCCTGAGCTTCTGATTTTACCATTCCAACGCTCTTGTCACCTAACTATTTCCTTTTATGCAAAGTCCAATCCAATTCACTTCATTCTTTCTTCTCCTATTTTCTGCAATACCCCTTCATTTCTTATTATTTCTTTCCAATATACACCCTCCATCAACACATAAAAATTGTATACTTCATTTGACTATGATAAGGACATATTTCTGTCACCTTGTGAACTTCTTCAGCTCAAATATAAGTATGTCACAATACAAAATCTAATCAAACATACATCTGCAAGAAATACTTAAAGCACATTTTGTAAAGAATACCATAAAATTTACTGTAAAATGACATTCTGGATTTTTTGTGCTGAGGCCATTCATTACCTTGCACTGAAAAAAAAAAAGCTTGACTGTTATTGCACTTTGCCTTATTAATAATACTACTTAAATACACTTGTTTGCTTATTATTTTACTCCATTTGTTTTGTAACATGTGTTTTTTTTTTTTCTAAAATCATTTTCTCTATTTATTGGCAACTAGATGACCCGATGAACTTTGTACCACCTGCAATTGATTTGATTGTAACTCTTCATAAGCGATTATTAATCCTAATCAACCTTTCAACTCCAATTAATCGATAATATTAGTCGCATCGTGTACGGTTTGAGTTTTGTTTGGTTATGAAATGAAACTCGTTTGTAATTCAAATGAATTCAATGTCTTTTATTTGCATGAAAGATAAATGCAGTTGACATTCAATGCAAAACATTCTGGTAAACTACATTTTAAGTTTTGTTTTCCCGCACGTAATGTGATGGTCCCAATTTGTGACCAGAATGATATATATTTTATTATTATTATTATTATCAATATTTCTTAAGTTTACATTTTACCTTTTATTAGTTATTATGTTAACTAATATGTTTATATCTATTATTATGCAGTAATGTAGAATATTATGGCAACTGAAAGGACTTGGAGCGATACACATTATATTTGAAATAAGATAGACGATTGACTGAATATTATTTCTGAAGAAAATTCGAACAAGAGAAGAAGAGGGCTGTTCACAGAAGGGCGGCTTAGCCACGGCTTCTTGGAAATTACATAAATAGACACTTATGTATTTCACATCAAGTATTCTACCAATATACAAATCATACTAAGAAAAGATTCTATGAAGACTTGCCACTAACAATGCTGGGCCGATGAATGAGTCCTTTGCAACTTGATACAAAAGGTGGGCTGGACCTCCTGAGAATTGCTACAAAGAAGTATTGTCATTGTTGATATGTGAAAGGCGGACTTATATCGACTAGCGACTTCAGAAGAGGGGAGAGAGAGACACATGCCTTACCTGGGAACGTTATATATATGACGGCCGCCCAAATGGATGATGATTATTGAATTGCTGGAGGAGAGGGAATGATGCTGAGTGGAACAGAGGAACTTGTAGCGAGATGGAGTCTATAACGCAGTTCTAAACTAGACAGTTGACTATTAAGTATGTGAATTTGATAAGACATTCTGTCTCATCAAACTGTGACATGGTTGTGTACGAGGCTATTGTCACAGGGATGATTTTTGGAATTTATTCCGTCATCCACATATAAATTAATTACTTCGAGGAACATCAGGAACTCTCTACGCAACAATCCAACTACAAAGATCTTCAATGCGGTGAGCGATTTAAACAGTTATACTCCAGTCAAATCAGATGGCTTTCATGCTTATTAAATTCAATATATTCTATTCAATTAACTCAGTATACTCCAATTTCCTATCAAGACCCATAATACAAGTAAATTCAGTAGATTCTTTCATTTAAATTTATTATTATTATTATTATTATCTTTAGTATTTTATTCTTTTTGCACTTGTTGTTTTTATATATTAAATTCATTTTAAATTCAAATGTTTGACTGGTTTCCTTTAGTAGCTAGAAATTACTATAAGGCAACACCATACTCCTGAACTAATTATCGTAAGGTTAGATTACGTAAGTTTCACTACGGCTGGAGATAGGAATTTCGATGCTTTACCTCTGTTTAACCGAGGTTTTAATATATTATTTTGATCATGACATATAAATGATCTGGCGCCCTGGCAATACATATAATACTACACATTATGTACTTTTTTTTAGTGAAGCTGACAACAATACAGATACACTATTAGAATAATACACAATTAAATGTTTCATTTTGATCACCCCAAAAGTGGGCGACTATTTAAATAATAACCTTTTTTAATTAACATTTTTCTTATAACATTAACCATATTAATAACGCCCAACAAGTGAGGCAAGTTTAAATATCTCTCTAACCCATTACAATGACGCCCAACTAGCGGAGCGCTTTTCTTATTATTTATAGAACCGTAATACACAATAACCCATTACAAATGGCCCCCAACTATGTGGCACGAAAACCAAATGATATTTACGGAAGGAGTGAGTGTTAATTTAGTGCAAATTGTCAGTGATTTTGGGGGAAAGTGAAGTGAATTAGTGTATAATTAGTGATTGATTTTGGGGAAAGTGAGGTGAATTTTGGAACGGTAAACTTTATACGGTGTACTTCGAGATGGCGGATGAGGAACAAAGGAAATTGAGGAGTAGGGGTAAAGGCGAGAAAGCTAATTATACGAAAGTTGATAGTGGTACTGAGGCTGAGAGTGTTTTTCCCAAGCTCTCAGGTGTGCTGGAATGGGTTGTTCTCTGGAGTGTTATCGGGCGAGGATCGAACTGTGGTATGTGAAGGGCAGTCGGGATTTCCGGTGTTTGTGTGTGCGTACGGGACCTAGCAACTTGTGGTTCATAGCCCTAGTGATAGCTGCATTGCTAGTTATTGGTGGAGTGGAAGTGAATCCAGGGCCTGTTACTCCAAATGTGAATCAGGCAAATGATCCAGTGACAGTTTTAAAGTGTTCGACGTGCAGTAAAACATTGAAGAATGGTGTTGAGTGTGGACTATGTGAGAAATGGTTTCACTTCGGCTGTATTAAGGTCAAGAAGGAGGATTGTGATGTCGGAAATTGGTTTTGTAAAGTATGTGATACGCCGGACTGTTTGAGGGTGCAAATCAAAGCAAGGGATCAAATAATACAGGAACTTAGAGCTAAGCTTCGTGAATCAGAAGAAACGGTGAAGGATGTGACTGAACGGCTTTCTACTGGGATCAGTGTGGAAGAGGGCGTGCAGGAGCAAACTGAGGATGACGTTATCATAATGGGTGATTCTATGATACGATGGAGTGCGAATATCTCGAGGAAATCAGGTGCGAAAGTGCGGTGTTATCCGGGGATTAAAATTGACCAGCTTGCCCAACAAGTGGAAGAAGCAAATGTAGAGGACTGTGACAAAGTTAAAGTGTTGTTGCTCCATGTTGGGACGAACGATTTGAAGAAGAGGGCTACAGCTGATTACATCATGGGGGAGCTCTACGAACTAGGCAGAAAAGCTAAAAGCAAGTTTAGAAATGCAAAAATTATAATGAGTGGCATTGTTCGGCGGGGAGATGTTCCGTTAAGGCGAGTTAAGACTGTAAATGACCGCATGGACTGGGTATGTGCACAACTGGGATTAGTGTACGTAGAAGCTGACTGCTGGATTGGTGGCCGTGACTTCGCCCGAGACGGGCTGCATCTAAATCGACGGGGCGCTTGCAACCTAGGGAGCCTACATGACAGGGTCATCAGTTCGTGCCGGCTTTTGTGAGGAGGAGCAGGTCCAGAGGTTGCCAGCCGATGGGAACAGAAGGAGCTACTTCAAGATATTTGCTCCGGAGGTAAGACTCGAAGATTACTGCAGGTTAATTGTCAGAGTTTAGGAAATAAATTAATTGAATTTTGGAATCTTGTAGAGACGTATTCTCCGGACATTGTCATTGCAACTGAATCTTGGTTATATAAGGACATAAATAGTAGCGAAATAATTCAAGGGACCTACGAAATGTACAGAAGGGATCGGGGGAAACGAGGTGGTGGGCTATTTATTTGTGTGCGCAAAAATATAGCTAGTTTCTTAAAGTGGGCTGATATGGATCATGAAATGTTATGTGTACAAATTTCAGATAAAGGAAATAAATTCCCTCTTCAGGTGATAGGGGCGTATAGAGCACCGAAAGATAACTTTTCTCTCCTCGAAACACTGTATGATAAAACTTGTACGGGTAATGCTATGAAAAAGAGCATAATAATTGCTGGAGATTTAAACCTCCCCAAAGTAGACTGGTCTGGTGAGTCAACTAGCTGTGGTCAAGCTCAGAGCGCTGCAAATAAATTCTTAAGGGAGGGGGGATTTTCCCAAGTAGTTGACTTCCCAACTAGAGACAATAATACCTTAGATGTTTATCTCGTAAGGCCTGTAGAGCTGTATATTAACTGTCTGAAAGTACCAGGAATTAGTGACCATTCTGGGGTTGAATTAAATATTAGATATGGTGAAGTTACAAAATTAGACTCTGATGTAGCAAAAAAGATCATATTCCAGTATCGCAGGGCGGATCAGGGCAAGTTTCAGGGGTATTTGAATGAGCTATTTGTAGGATGGGCATCGGAAGGAAATCACATTAATATCCTGTGGACTAACTTTTTGAAAATTTTAAATAGCTCTGTTGATAAATTTGTCCCATTTAAATTGCTGAAACAAAACCCAGACCCTGAGTATTACACACGAGAAATTAGGAGACTAAAAAGGAAAATTAGGAAATTATACAATAAAAGACATGATAGTGACAAGTATATGTTGAAATTTAAGTCCTTATCAAGAGAGCTCGTCTTAAAAAAGAGGGCTGCTCATGACAGTTATATGCAAGGTTTACTTGGTTCGGGAGGGGGTGGGTGGAATTTTTTTTACAGTTATGTTAGGAGAAGAAAGGGAAATTCAAATAATTTGTCGATGATAATGTCCGGTGACTGTAAATTAATTACTGAGAAACAGGCCATTGCCAATGAATTAAATGTCTTTTACGGTAGTGTGTTCAATAAATCCAATAGCTGTGTGTTGGACCTTAACGACGAATCAGGGGCCCCTCTGTTCCAAATAAACCAGTCAGCAATTGTAAAGCTAATACAAAAACTGCGTTTCAATGTATCAAAGGGTCCTGATAATATTGTTAGTGAAGTACTTAAATTAGGAGGTAGGGCCGTGGCACGATACTTGGAGGTGATATTTAATGTGTCCATAAACAATGCGCAAATCCCAGATGACTGGAAAAGAGCTATGGTAGTCCCAATATTTAAGGGAGGGAGCAGACTTGAATTGGGCAACTACAGGCCGGTTAGCCTTACGTCCATCGTTTGTAAGCAGATGGAGCATCTCATTTGCGACTACTTGAGGGAACAGTGGGAAACATTATCATGGTTTAATGATAGGCAGCATGGATTTCGGAAAGGTTACTCATGCGAGAGTCAGATGCTATCACTTTTTCAAGACATTAGCGAATCGTTAGACCATGGAGTTTCAGTCGACGCCGTGGTTATAGATTTTGCGAAGGCATTTGATGTCGTGCCGCATGACATGCTACTCCATAAATTAGCTTCGACGAAGATTGATAGAAGAGTAATTTTATGGATCCAAGAATTTTTGACGGGTCGTTCCCAGAAAGTGAAAGTCGAAGGCATATTCTCGGATGAAATTACCGTAACATCGGGTATCCCTCAGGGCAGCGTAATCGGAACTTTGTTGTTTTTGGCGTTTATAAATGACTTACCAAATGGAATTCGCAGTGACTGTCGATTGTTTGCGGATGATTGTGTAATATATCGAAAGATACATGACTCACAAGACAATGCAGTGCTGCAAGAGGACCTGAACCTGGTCTATAAGTGGGCGATTGTAAATAAAATGAAAATAAACACAAGAAAATGTAGTCTCTTAAAAATAGGGAAAGTGCGAAGGCAGGATTTTCAATATAACATTGGCTCGGAAATACTTGTAGAGGAAGATTCTTGCAAATATTTGGGCGTTCACGTAAGGAATGATATGAAATGGAGTAGTCATGTAGGATGTGTAGTTTCAAAAGCTTACAAATCCCTGCACTTTATAATGAGGGTATTAATAGGAAGTAGTACCTCTGCTAAAGAATTAGGCTATTTGTCACTTGTAAGACCTATTCTGGAATATGCCTCGGCGGTTTGGGATCCATATCAAGTAGGGCTCATCAATGAGTTGGAAATGGTACAAAGAAAGGCCGCTAGATTTGTGCTCAGTGACTTTAATCCCAGGAGCAGTGTGAGCCGTATGTTAAAGAAACTTGGGTGGGAATCACTGGAGGCTAGGAGGATGAAATCTAGACTCTGCGCTATGTACAACACGTATACAAATCAACCAGCATGGGGTGACCTTAGCAAACGATTGGGAAAGCCCACTTACATGGGTAGGAGCGATCATCCTTTCAAAGTTAAGGGCCGACCACAGCGAACAAATTATGGTTAATATTCTTTTGTAAACCGTGCCATTGATAACTGGAACTCTCTACCTGCCGCAGTCTTAGAGCCTTTTCCCAAACATATAGGTGTGTTTAAGAAAAGACTGACTATTTGTGTAAATACTCCAGTTTAATTGTTGTATAATTGTTATTGAATTGTTATGTATAATTATGTATTGTTATGTATAATTATGTATTTGTTATGTATATCCAATTTGCCACCGGGGGACACACCCCCCATTGCAAATAAATGAATGAATGAATGAATGAATGTAGAGGATTATACCAAGATGTCGGAGGTAAATCTTGAGAGTAATCCTGAGAATAATCCAGAGGTTAACCCTGAGACGAATATAGAGGTACATCTTGAAATAAATCCTGAAACTAGTGGAGGGAAGGAGAAACAAAAGCCTTTGGATATTTCAGAAAACAAATTAGATGAGATCATGGGAATGTTTCTGGAGATGAGAGAGGAAATAAGTAAGCAAAATCAGGAGATAAGTAAGGTGATAGACAAGAAGCTAGAAGATAGCAATAAAATTAATCAGGAGATGAGTAGGGAGATAAGTAAGGCGATAGACAAGAAGCTAGAAGATAGCAATAAAAATAATCAGGAGATGAGTAGGGAGATGAGAGAGGAAATAAGTAGGCAAAATCAGGAGAGGAGTAGGGAGATAAAAGAGGCGATATGTAAAGATAATAAAGAAATTAATCAGAAGCTAAATAAGATGGAAAAGGTGAATGAGGAGTTAAATAAAAAGTATGAGAGGATTAAGTAGAATTTGTCAGAATTCAAAGAAATAATAAGAAAGGAATTGCAAAGTGAGTTAAAGAAAACCATAGCTGAAGTTAGGATAGAAGTGGGGGAAAAGTTTGAAGTTATAGGCTAGAAAGTAGAAAAGATTAATCAAGAGGTAAGGGAAAGAGTAGAAGACGTGAAGGTAGAGATTATGGAACGTAGCAAGAAAGAAGAGATGAAGGTTAAAGACAAGATAGGAATAGAAGTAGGAAAAATAAAGAAAGTGATAAGCACTCAAGAAATAAAAATGCAGAAAATTATAGAGGAACAAAATAGGCAGACAAGAGAAGAAGTCAGAGCCTATATAAAGGAAGTCAATATGAAGTTAACAGAGATAGAGAAGCGTGCGTTAAGGCACAGTCAGAAAGACATAATTATTGAACAAGGAAAGCAGAAAGCTGAGATAAGTAATCCAAAGCATAGGAAGAAAAAGCACAAGCAGAGCGCGATGGTGGAGGAAATGGCGGAGAGAGATAGTGTAGAAGACGAAAGAAGGACGGATATAGAAGAAAGCAGAAGCAAAAAGCAACAGTTAGAAAGGTCGTTAAGCTATAGAAGTGGAGAAATGAAGGAAAGGCATGAAATTAGTAAGTCCAGAAGTAAAATGAAAGGGGAGAAAATGAAGTTGTTAGAGGAAATAGAGAATATAATGAAAGAGAGTGAGAAAGATTATGAAGTGCAGTGGCGTGCCATAGAAGATAGAATAGGGGAAGTAATAGGGGCAAAGGCAAAATACAGTGTTACTATTGATAAATATAATACGGAGGAGGAAGAAACTATTGTTATGAGGAAAGAGGAAAGTATAACTATACATAAATATAGAAGCGAAGATGAAGGTGATAAGAACTTAAAAATGCCAGATAGAGTAGTTATGTAAGTCGGTATTACTATTTTGAGCGAACCGTATGACCTAAATATCCGTAATGATTTATTAAGTGAATTTATGGAGGTATCTAAAGAACCTACCGTTATTAATTTTTACTCAGTCGAAAAATTACAAGTGTTAGGGGCGTGTATCGATACACTTTTTGACAGTGGCTGTCAGGTTTCTTGCATCAGTGCAGCATTTTAAAATAATCGGAAGGAACATGGTATAAAAAATATAGGAAATTCCAATTAGAACTACTATTGTGTTAACTGCGATGGGAAAGATATTTCACATAATTTCTAAACAAGTGGTTGGAGAAATTTTAAAAGAAAGTAAGATTGGAACACAAGTATGTTTTTTGATTCCAAATCTGATATATTCACTAATTATGGGTTCGGACAGGATGTCGCAACATTCTGCACAGCTATGTTATAAGGAGGGTAATGTTAAATTCAGATAGATGGATGGATAAAGATGTGATCATGTCATTTAATAATTCAAGTGAGTTGTATAGTGGTTCTAAGAAGATATGTATGATTGAGGAGGTATTAACGACTAAAGGAGTCGATATTTGTAGTGAGGTTATTGGTGAGATTGTTGGGGTATCTCTTGAGAGGGAACCTTGTTTTTTTGCATTTTTAGGCAGTATGATGACGAAGGATTATCTAGAGGATTCCTTGCGTGAGGCTGCATTACAGAGTGAGTTAGAGTGTGGTCGTGTTGATCGATTGTTGATCGTGTGGATCGAGTGTTGAAGGTGTTGTAAGAGAATTAGTATTTAATGAGAACCGTATTGGATTAGCTAATTGCTACGAACATTCGTTATATGTACATGATCGCAGTATTTTTGTAGGTCATCGCTACCCCGTGCCTTACAAATTTCAGGAAGCTGTGAGTAGGCAGATTGAAAGCATGTTGCAGGATAAAATTATAGAACCCTATATTAGGCCATATATATATATTAATTCGTTAAGGGTAGTTCCCAAGTCAGAAAGGAAAATAAAGCTATATTTTGATGCCCGTAATTTAATTAGGCAGATTTTGTGAACAGTTAATATTTCAGTAGCTAGGATGGTAATGCAAGGATTTAAAGGCAAGTCATTTTTTGTAATGGAGAAATTAAATTTTATTGGTCATACGGATTTCGCGAAAGAAATGTAATCTAGAATAGAAAGAAAGGTAATTTTGAGAAATAAGGTGAATAACTACGGGTGATAAAAAGGTAATCAATCTTAAGTAGAAAGAAGTGTATTTTTGAGAAATAAGGTGAGTATCTACATGTGATTAAGATGTGTAATCTTGAGTTGAATGGAGTGTAATTGTGACAAATAAGGGGAAGTAAATACGGTTAAAAGGGTGAGTAATCAGAAAATGCAGGAAAACGATTATACGGCACGTACAATGTGGGATCCTTAAGGAAATATGTATCATGAGTAATAAGAAATGAAGCTGATGGTAAGTAAGGAAAGTCGCTTAATATTAAGTGAATGATTGTGGTCTGAACGAGAGGGTAATGGTGAGGGTTTGCATCAACCTATGATATTGTGTGTCTTGGAGAGCACAGAGGAAATATAAAGAATAATTTGTCGGCTATAGGCTGGTGTATTTGAGTAGGATATAAATATACATATGTGGGGTAAATTAGCGCACTACATTTGTACTGAACGATGTTGCCTTAGGTAATATAAGCTAATAAAGTTTCATTTTTTCTATAATATGCCTATGTTACTAGATACATATAAAATTCCTGAGAGACTGGAGTAGATCTGGTGATTCGCATCACATACCAAGTGTTGTGAAGTGATAAAGTGAATTAATCAGTTGGCAGTCCCACCAACTAGCCATAGTGTATTCAGTTCGACACCAGGCTGAAAATTGAATTCTACGTCCTCAAGATATAAAGCAAAGGTGTATGCCACCCAAATATACTTAAGTGCAACGATGACTTATGTCCAAAACAAGAATATAAAAGTGAAGGGTATTTTGATGTACATTGTTTACAGGTCTCTTTAATTATGTAAAGAAGAAAGAAAAAGACATTATGAACAGTGAAAGACTGAAATGATGAGATTTAAAAAATATATATATATTAAACTTGAAGGGTATATTTTTTGTATGTTGGTAATTGCTTTGAAGAGTATAATATTGTCGATGTAGGTAATTTCTTTGTAGGGTATAATATTTCATATTTGTACAAGTGTTGAAGAGAAGTATGGTGATATGATTGTTGACATATACCATAATTCTCTGGGGCGAATATGTGATGGTCCCAATTTGTGACCAGAATGATATATATTTTATTATTATTATTATTATTATTATTATCAATATTTTTTAAGTTTACATTTTACCTTTTATTAGTTATTATGTTAACTAATATGTTTATATCTATTATTATGCGGTAATGTAGAATATTATGGCAACTGAAAGGACTTGGAGCGATACACATTATATTTGAAATAAGTTAGACGATTGACTGAATATTATTTCTGAAGAAAATTCGAACAAGAGAAGAAGAGGGCTGTTCACAGAAGGGCGGCTTAGCCACGGCTTCTTGGAAATTACATAAATAGACACTTATGTATTTCACATCAAGTATTCTACCAATATACAAATCATACTAAGAAAAGATTCTATGAAGACTTGCCACTAACAATGCTGGGCCGATGAATGAGTCCTTTGCAACTTGATACAAAAGGTGGGCTGGACCTCCTGAGAATTGCTACAAAGAAGTATTGTCATTGTTGATATGTGAAAGGCGGACTTATATCGACTAGCGACTTCAGAAGAGGGGAGAGAGAGACACATGCCTTACCTGGGAACGTTATATATATGACGGCCGCCCAAATGGATGATGATTATTGAATTGCTGGAGGAGAGGGAATGATGCTGAGTGGAGCAGAGGAACTTGTAGCGAGATGGAGTCTATAACGCAGTTCTAAACTAGACAGTTGACTATTAAGTATGTGAATTTGATAAGACATTCTGTCTCATCAAACTGTGACATGGTTGTGTACGAGGCTATTGTCACAGGGATGATTTTTGGAATTTATTCCGTCACCCACATATAAATTAATTACTTCGAGGAACATCAGGAACTCTCTACGCAACAATCCAACTACAAAGATCTTCAATGCGGTGAGCGATTTAAACAGTTATACTCCAGTCAAATCAGATGGCTTTCATGCTTATTAAATTCAATATATTCTATTCAATTAACTCAGTATACTCCAATTTCCTATCAAGACCCATAATACAAGTAAATTCAGTAGATTCTTTCATTTAAATTTATTATTATTATTATTATTATCTTTAGTATTTTATTCTTTTTGCACTTGTTGTTTTTATATATTAAATTCATTTTAAATTCAAATGTTTGACTGGTTTCCTTTAGTAGCTAGAAATTACTATAAGGCAACACCATACTCCTGAACTAATTATCGTAAGGTTAGATTACGTAAGTTTCACTACGGCTGGAGATAGGAATTTCGATGCTCTACCTCTGATTAACCGAGGTTTTAATATATTATTTTGATCATGACATATAAATGATCTGGCACCCTGGCAATACATATAATACTACACATTAAGTACTTTTTTTTAGTGAAGCTGACAACAATACAGATACACTATTAGAATAATACACAATTAAATGTTTCATTTTGACCACCCAAAAGTGGGCGACTATTTAAATAATCAGTTTCTTATTAACATTTTTCTTATTAAGTTCTTTAAACCATTACAAATAACGCCCAACTAGTGAGGCAAGTTTAAAAGTCCCACAAACCATTACAAATAACGCCCAACTAGTGGAGCGCTTTTCTTATTATTAATATCTCTCAAACCCATTACAGTAAATAAACAAAGATGACGGCTTTCTGACACACGAACACGTGACATACAATTATCCATACGCGAAGCACAGAGACTCCAAGTTAATTCCACAAACTTTCTACGACTAGCCTTGTGATTTGTTGATGGACTTTGTGAAGGCCAGATGCACAGGGAATCGCAACTGTTTAAAATCGAATGCCACGTCCGTTGGAATAATTGGAATGTGTGGAATCAAAACATCCTCTTCTTTGTACTTTCCCTTGATAATCGTCGCATCGACGATGTTTTTCATAAGCTTTTTCACAGCCAGTCTCATTCCATTGCATAGTCGAGGTTGATTGATGTTACGCAACATGATGATGACTGAACCTACTTTCAATGGCAAATTGTGAGGTGGTAATCCAGGCAATTCCAGCGAATTCAAAAGTTCTGTGGGATAGTTGACTACCTCATCTTGGTTGATAACTGTGTCAACCGATTTGAAGGGAAACAACTGTCCCGGAATGAAATTTTGAATAGACTCCTTGAGATCTTTGTTTTCCGCTGCCAATATGGCTCGTTCGCTCAGCCAATTATGGTTTTTGAAGTTCTGAGCTATGTTCGGAAAAACACGCCGAATAAGCTCCCCCTTTTATACCTTCAACTGACGTTCCAGTTTCGCGTCAGCGCAATCGGTCGTGTTTATTGTGTCGTGCTCGCTGGCGTTGTATTTGATGTTCACTAATTCGTTACATTCTGAATTTATTTGCTTGTCGTTCATTTCAGTCGCTCTCAAACTTAAATCAGACATGCCAATACGACTATTTTCATTTTGACTTGGGAGTATTTGTTTGTATAACTATTTTCATTATCCGTCGCTCGTTTGTCATCAATGAGGTTTGAACGTGAAGTACAGTAGCTTGCCGCGCATTTGACTGACTTCGACACGGAATTTTGGTATTGTAGTGAACACTGTAAAGCGACACGGAGTTGTTTTCATAATACCGGTAACTCAAATCTATCGAAATTACCTTGAGACCTTTACAATATTGACATCCTTTCCGTTAGTAGTACATTTTCACATTAGAGATGTTGGTCTAAACACATTAACATGAAATGTAATATTATAACATACTTTATGTTCGACGATGTCGAAATGTAAATATTATATGTCAGAAAACTGTATCATAATGAGGGTCATTATAACACTATTTTTGATTAAGAAACAGTTTCTCCCACCGATCAGAGCTCAGGAAAGAGTTGTGTGACCAATTAGGTAAAGATAGCATCGCACGTGCGCTGACATCCACGGCCTTCTATTTTAAATTTCACTGCGTGGCTCGTGTCATAGTGGGGTATTCGAGGAGGCCATGATCAAATACAAGGTATTCTCTGTGTCCCATGCGCTCTGTTCAGTACATAAAACTGGCGAAAGCTCGACATACAGATATTTATGAATATTTATGTTTGAACATAAAATAGTTATAATTATCGTTGAACATAAACAGTCGTATGCAACTCGCCTATAATGGTAATAAGACACTCGTATGGAAATTATAAAACTCGTGTCTTAATTTTTGCCATTATAGGCTCGTTGCATAATGTACTATTAATACGCTGTAATTATAGGGATTATAGTATGGGATGTTTTCTTTGCTCATAGAAGATTTTGAAGTGGATGCACAATATCGCCATCTGTCTGTCAAGTTATTAGATTCAATATTGGTGTGGCTTTATAATTTAAATTAATTAAAAAGAAACTACCCATTCGATTTCGTTCAAACCACTTTCTTAACACTGCCATAATGAGAACAAATGGTAAGAGCTTCAGTGAACGGAGCAGTAGTTTTCGAGTTTTTGCGAGACTAATTCACGGCAATTGATTTTTATATATGGGGATGTTGTAATAGTAGTTTTAAAATTCTTTGAGCAATTCTGAATTAGGTTGGTTAGTTGGTTCCTTAGTTTAGGGGCTGGACAACGTGATCATGTAGCCCCGTGTACTTTGGGTGTGTGTAAAATCTGTCTGATAACCGGTGTTAATTGTGATGGCTGTATTAGTGTGTGTTATCTGTTCTTTAATTCAAGTAAGGACTGCAGACTATAATTTCAAGTAGTTCCTACTTTTGCTACCAAATGCTACCGTTCACGACACCTAGCTGCAAACTTGGCTACTAGATGCTATCGCAACCAGCACCTGGCGACGGAAATTGGAACTTACGAGCATTAATCAAATCTAACCTCCAAATTTTGCTTCACACAATTGAAGTTAGTGGAAGGTTCTTTTACATGCCATAAATGTATGACAAGGGCCCCCGGCTTTACTTCCCCTCCAAAGGAAGGCATACTGAGGTATTTTTAACGATCTTAATAAATCCGACGACTTCGGCCAGGTTTGACCTCGCGGTCTTGGGCCTAGAAGCTCAACATGCTATCAACTATGCCACCAAAGCCGCCCAATTCTTAATTATCTTCTGTCTGAATACTAACAGCAAACCCAAGGGCGTATTGAGACCTTTTCTGTCACAGGCCTATTTTAAATTAGCAAATATAAGTTTCTAGCACTATCCGTATCGGCTTCGCCCTCAAAAATTGTATAAACATTACACTTTAAATTTAGCAATGACTCACTCATCAATCATCAACTAGAGCAGTTTCCAACCGCAGGTTGGGTCTGCTTTCTCTCATCAATACCATAATTTATTTGGAGTTCTATTTTGAAGTAGCCCACTTTATGATACGATGGAAAAGATATGTTGGCACCACGCTGAGTATTCTACTCCCTCCTGATATAAAGTACTGTTGAATGCCAATTTTCTACAATGATATTGTATTGTTCTTATCAACATCCTTATCAACATAGGCTATCATAAACGATCAGATACAGCATAGTGTATTTCTGCTACCACTGAGTTGCTCTTGCTTTCACATTGCCTCTACTTAAAACTCAAATAAAGGTCAAAAAGCCACAAACCTAGTGGTTGTAGAGAGAGGAAGAAAGAAAACTCATTAAGCCGTTCACCACCGTGAAGATCGTGTCACTATAAGTAAGAAAGTATGCTAGTTTCATGCCCTGTTAGTAGATCTACCAATTTATGAAATGATTTGCCCGCTACCTATTCCAATGCTTATCTAGTGAAATGACTCGCATACCAAGACTGCTACTTAAAATGGCGTGTTTTCTGCCATATGGTGATGGAAAGAGGAACTACTTTTTTTTGTAACCCTATTGACACACATTTTTGGCCACATTGTTCTATTGAATATGAATGCAAGGTCCTTCACTGCCCACTCTTCTTCTGAATGAGCTAACTGTCCTTCAACTCCTAAACAGTTTAACACACCATGATGTAGACTTCAATAACAACGTAAAAATTGCCCCTTACTTGCACTTGGGAATATATGTTTGAAGTAGCTGTAAACTGCCGTAGCAATATTGGTGAAATTGTTTCGAAGAATTGTTATTAAAATTTATTGTTATTAAAATGTTATTAGTGATGCTTGCCGAAGCCTCCGTGGCTTAGGCGGCAGCACGGCGGCCTCTCACCGCTGGGTCCGTGGTTCAAATCCCGGTCACTCCATGTGAGATCTGTGCTGGACAAAACGGAGGCAGACAGGTTTTTCTCCGGGTACTCCGGTTTTCCCTGTCAAAATTTCATTCCAGCAACACTCTCCACTATCATTTCATTGCATCTGTCATTCATTTAATCATTGCCCCAGAGGAGTGCGTCAGGCCTCGGCAGCCGGCACAGTCCATATCCTCGCCGCTAGATGGGGGCTTCATTCATTCCATTCCTGACCCGGTCGGAGACTGGAAGCAGGCTGTGGATTTTCATTTTTCATTAGTGATGCTTGCCGATGTAGAATGCTTGTCGTCAATGTTCGATGAAAATACTTAAAAGTTCTTATCACTGTCATTGAATGATATTCACATAAAGTTCCACTCTTTATTCTCTCACTCACCTGGCATACACAGTGAAAATGTCGATGAAATATTACAAGTCTTATAGCATGTAACAGCTTAGTAATGCTTTCAATCTTTCAGCAAAATAAAGAAGTTCCACTTCTGACGAAAAAATATTTACAAATCCATGAATGCTAATATAATATTTCAGCGAGACTCAATAATGAGTCAGGGAAGCGACACGGTTTCACGAGATGGTCAACAAAATCCTACATCCCACACTCAAATATTTTCTTTGTCCATAATTTTCACCCCCCCTGTGGGTGGGGGCTTTAGAATACACCCAAGGTATCCCCTGCCTGTCGTAAGAGGCGACTAAAAGGGGCGACCTTGGCTATACTTTAAGGACTCCGCGTTGTTTTGTCAATTGGACCCCCAGTGGGTGGGAGGAAGCGAATACATCCACGATAATCCCTGCCAGTCGTAAAAGGCGACTAAAAGGGCTTCTCGGAACGGTCCCCTTTCGAGGGTTTGACAGTCAGCTCTAAAAGACATACACCCGTGCGGTATAACTCTCATTAGGTTATATCGCACTTCTTTCCGTTACTGCTTTCAGGATCTGGCAACCAAAATTTCTATATGTGCGTGCTGTTAGGGGATGGGCTACTTACGCTTGCGACTACGCTCGAAAGCCTGTTCCGGTCTTGGCCGCGCCGACAGGTGGGTGTGCCATGTACCCGTGCAGTAGTATCCGCCTGACTACGCAGGTCCCCGCACAGCCGAATGTCTGAGCTGTAAAATCCAGTATATGCCAAAAGGTACATGCCGATACGGCATTGTAAAACATCGGACCCCCGGGCAATGCCTTCCAAGCTAGGCGGGCCTTGCCCTGGCTGGGTAGCGCCTACTGTGACGGCCCGTGATCGGATGTCGGTGGCATTCGGGGAGGATGATCTGGCCATGGGTTCAAAAAGAAAAATCCCCAAACAGGGTGGTCCTACACCCAAGTCTTTAATATTTGATTCCCTACGGGGATCAACCCCCTGGGAACAATCTGTGCGTGAAAATCTGGGTGCTAACACCTCCAAGTTTCTGGTAGCTACCAGAACAGATGGGGGTGATTTCAAGCTGGTCAAGAGTATTTTGTTTTCTCGCTACATAGAAGGTGTCTATGGTGAGCTTGAGAAAGTACAAAAGATGAGGAACGGTAGCTTGTTGCTCAAGACTAGGACTTGTGTGCAAGTTGAACAACTTTTGCAATGTGACCACTTTGGCGAAATTCCCGTCAAAGTGGAAAAGCACACGTCCCTGAATCTGGTCCGAGGAGTTATTTTCCACCGGGACCTGATTCTGAACACTGACGAGGAGCTCAAGGAGGATATGCAGCACCGTCACGTGACTGATGTCCGGTGCATTACGCGCAAGGTCAATGGTCAAATCGTGGATACTGGTGCTTTCATTATTTCCTTTGAGCTTTCGATGCTCCCAGAGAAAGTCAAGGTTACAAGTTACCGTTGTGACGTACGGCCTTATATCCCTCCACCAATGAGGTTTTATAAGTGCCAGAAGTTCGGGTACATGTTATCCCGATGCTCAAGCCCCGAAATCTGCGGAACATGCGGTAAGGTACCACACGAAGCGGAAGAGTGCACAACACCTTATCAGTGCACTAATTGCCCTGGATTTCATTCTCCTCGGGACAGGAACTGCCCTGTCATCCTGAGTGAGAAGAAAATCCAGGAGATCAAAACCCTGGATGGTCTCACCTACCAGGAGGCCCACAAGAAGTACCATACCACGATTTCGCCTTCTCCAACGATTGATTATAGAGCCATAATACCAAATTTGGTCCCGGCTACCTCATCTTTTGTACCAGCTGTGAAACCTGCAACTGAGTTTCCTGTTCCGAAACCAGCACCTATCATTATAACGGAAAGCCCGAAGGTGACTTCAACTCCACCTTCGGCCAGCACGAAGGCTGTGCGAGCGAAGGCTGCTCCGCCCGCACAGCAGGGGAGGAAGTTGAAGACTTACTCCCCACTCGGGAGGAAGTCGAAAACTTTCTCCCCACCCAAACGGTCGGCGAAAGCCGCGCCGAAGCCGGCATCGTCGACCAGGGTCGGCTCCTGACCCGTCTATATATCTTAAAGAGGCGGGTAAGAAGGGACCCTGCACTATGCGTTCCCTTTCTCCAAAAAAGGGGAAGCCATCCGCGCCAACACCTGCGGATGCTTCTGCGCCTGGGGACGTTTCGGTCCCCAGATCTGCGCGCTCCCCACGGAGATCCCCCCGCCGCCGAACTGCGTCTAGGAAATCTTCCACCGAGTCGATTCACTCCATGACCTCGCCTGAGGACATGGAGATTATAGTCGACTTAGTGACTGTAGATCCTCCAGAGTCTAAGTTGTAGCTTGCTGCTCCAACTTATTCCCTAAGTTCACACAATGGCACTGTTACAGTGGAATTGTAACAGTTATGACAGGCATTTGACAGAACTCCGTCAGCTTATTGCCCAATACGCAGCGAGTATAGTCTGCCTACAGGAAACAAACCTCAGACCTGATCACGAGACTGTTCTGAAAATTATATATACTCTAAAGAGCGACAAGACGCCGCCCGGGCTTCCGGGGGGTGTTTGTACCTTCGTTCGCTCTGACTGCTATAGTGAGTAGTGAGGAGTTTCCACTCGCCACTCCTCTGGAAGCTATTGCAGTTCGCGTGTCCTTGCCTGCTATGACAACTGTTTGTAACGTGTACCTTCCCCCGAACCAGCCCCTTGATATTAATGACGTCTTAGATCTTGTTGATCAACTTCCAGTCCCTTTCCTACTCGTGGGTGATTTCAACTCTCATCACCCCCAATGGGGATCACCATCTTCCTGCCCCAGAGGAAGGGACGTGGAGGGCTTAATTCAAGGGTTGGATTTATCTCTATTAAATACAGGGGAAGCTACACATTTTAGCTTAGCGCACGTCACGTACTCACACATTGACTTGAGTGTGTGTAGCCGTGCGCTGGTCCCCCTATTTGGTTGGTATGTACACGACAACCTCTGTGACAGTGACCATTTCCGGATCGTTCTTACCCTTCTGAACCAGACGCCCGTGGAGTTCCCCAGTCGTTAGGTTCTTAAGCGGGCAAATTGGCCCTCGTTTCAAGAACGAGCTGTGTTCGTTGATCTTGGTTGCCGGAGCGTCGATGACGAGGTACATGTGCTTCTTGCTGCCGCCGAAGAGTCCTTTCCATCCTTTTCTGGGACTCCTCGTCACAAACTCGTCCCTTGGTGGACAGAGGATATTGCAGCGGCAATAAGAGACTGTCGGCGTCCAACCATGGCCAATTTGTTGGCGTTTAAGAAATTTCGTGCCAAGGCACGGATTCTTATTCGCCAGAGTAAGAAACAATCCTGGGAACGGTATGTGTCTTCTATTACGGCACATACCCCCTCCTCTCAAGTGTGGACTAAACTACGACGCATTTCGGGAATTCAGACATCTTCTACTGTACCGGGAATTTCCATTGATAATGAATTGGTTACAGATCCTTATCGCGTTGCAAACCATCTCGCCTCGTATTTTGCGGATATATCCGGTTCCGATAACTATGACCCTGCCTTCGTGGCCCTGAAGCGCGAAGCGGAACGTTTCCAGCTTAGTTTTGCTTCCCGCACTTCGGAGGAGTACAACGTGCCCTTTACGGAGTGGGAACTCCGCGGAGCGCTGGCGCTCTGCAGGGACACGTCTCCCGGCCCGGATAATATTCACAACCAGATGCTTAAGCACCTTAACGATGAGAGCATTCGTTATTTGCTCAGGGTGTTTAACCGAATCTGGTTGGAAGATGTGTTTCCATCACAATGGCAGGAAGGTATCATTATACCTATCCTGAAGCCCGATAAGGATCCCAATTTGACAGGGAGTTACAGACCTATTTGTCTCACTAACGGTCTGTGCAAGCTCTTTGAGAGTATGGTCAATCGGCGCCTGGTGTGGGTCCTGGAGAAACGGGGACTCCTGTCTGAATACCAGAGTGGTTTCAGGGCGTCTCGGTGTACCAACGACCATCTGGTACGCCTGGAGACCGCCATACAGGATGCTTTTCTCCGGAGACAGCACCTAGTCGCTGTTTTCCTTGACCTCGAGAAGGCCTATGACACCACTTGGCGTTACGGCATCATCTCTACCCTGTATCAATGGAAATTCCGAGGTAACTTGCCGGTTTTTATTGCGAATTTTCTGTCTCTTCGCCTGTTCCGTGTCCGAATAGGGGGGACATATTCGCAATACCATATACAGGAAAACGGAGTCCCACAGGGATCGGTGCTTAGCGTAACATTAATTGCGATTGCCATAAACGGTATAGTCGCTGCTGCTGGTCCAGCAGTGGTACCGTCACTATATGTAGACGACTTCGCTCTACATTATAGTGCGCAAAATATGGCGGTCGCTGAAGGACAGCTACAACAAGCTATTCGGAGAGTGGAACGCTGGACACTAGAGCATGGCTTTCGATTCTCAACCGCTAAGTCCTCGGTTGTCCATTTCTGCCGAAAGCGCACTCTCCATCCTGATCCTGAGCTTTATCTGGGCAATGTAGCTTTGCCTGTTGTTGCTGCGTACCGGTTCCTTGGGCTCCTTTTCGATCAGAAATTGACGTGGGAGCCACACGAGCGGTGTTTGAAAACTGCCTGTGCTAAGAAACTCAACATGTTGCGGTATCTTAGCGGCACATCATGGGGGGCAGACCGCGCGGTGCTCCTACGCTTTTATAAGGCTCTGATTTTATCTCGATTAGATTATGGCAGTGTAGCATATGGTTCGGCCCGTAAGTCAGTGCTTGTTAAACTGGACACTGTCTACCACGGCGGTGTGAGGCTGGCGACGGGTACCTTTCGGACGAGCCCAGTCGTCAGCTTGCTCGCCGAGGCTGGCGTACCTCCTTTACACCTGAGGCGCCAACAAGTACTGCTAACCTATGCTGCAACTATTCGACAGATGCCCCTTCATCCAAGCTATCCATGTTTGTTTTCCAATCCGAATCGCCGGGTGCATGATGCGCTCGCCCGAGCCACTCGGCCGGCGGGGATTCGCTTGGATGACTTATACCGTCAGTTCCGATTTCCTTCTGTCTCCTGTATCGTCCGAGTACCTAGCAAGGCCCCTCCGTGAATGGTCTCTCGCCCAGATATCATCCTGGATCTGCACACCGGCCCCAAGTCGGACACTGACTCCTCCGTCCATCGGAGGCTGTTCCAGTCCGTGGAGAGCCGGTATCAGGGATCAGGGCTTCTATTCACGGACGGTTCGAGGGTAAACGAGAAAGTAGGCTGTGCATTTGTGGTTGAGGATCGTCGGTTTCTCTTTTCACTTCCCGATGCCTGTGGCGTGTACACAGCGCAGCTCTATGCCATCTTAGAGGCTCTGCGGTACACGTTATCAGACGATCACCAGCACTTTCTTGTGTGTACTGACTCTCTGAGTGCGCTGCAAGCGATCGATGTGTGTTTCCCGAAGCACCCGTTGGTCCAGCGTGTGCACGACCTGCTCGTCAGTTCGCGTAACGCTGGGGCCGGGGTGTCCTTTGTGTGGCTTCCTAGCCACATGGGTATTGCAGGAAACGAGCTTGCTGATCAGGCGGCGAGAGAAGCAGTCGCACTGCCCTCGCTACCGTATAAGGTACCTGCTAGAGCTCGCGTCAGCTCGGAAGGCGGCCGGCTCTCTGGGGTTTGCGCAGAGAGAGAAAGAGATACATGTCCACTGTTGCAACAGGTCCACCATGCCGAGCCCCACACCGCAGGCTGCTGCCATGAGTTCCGGCGGTATGGCAACACCGTCCCTTAGCTCATCGAGCCCGTCTCTTTCACGCTGCTTTCCACTTGGCTTTTCTGACAACACACTAGCTCAGATTCTCAAGACAGACTGACTGTGATTGGTGCGATGGAAGTGAGGCATGACGTAATGGTAGCGTTGTGTTCTGCGCACTGGCTGGCTCGAGCTCTAGTGATATGCGCTCTCAGTTGCGGCATTCGATCCTGCCGCATTGGGAGGAAGCATGGCGAGCCACGCCTCCACCCAACAAACTGAGAGGCATCAAGAAGACAATGAAGGTGTGGAAATCTTCCTTCCGATCTCTCCGGAAGGAAGCTGTGATACTCTGTCGACTCCGGATCGGCCATGGGATTGCTACGCACTCCCACTTGCTGAAGAGAGAAGATCCCCCTGTGTGTCCTTGCGGCGCCCACCTAACCGTGGCACACCTTCTCTTGGAGTGTGTGGATCTGGCCGATCTGCGCAGGACTCTTAAACTGCCTAATACCCTCTCCGTGATGACGGGCCGTCAGCTGACCTCATCATCCGGTTCATGAGGGAGAGTGGTTACTTTTTTAAGTTTTAATGTGTAGTTACGACTGTTAATTCAGGATAAATCTGTTTTATGTTTTTTATTTTGTTCATCTATTTTATTGTTCACTATGCCTTATTTGTTTTATCCTTTTTTACCATCCACCTTTTATTTATTTTTTATTCAAATAAGGCATAATTTTTGGGGCTCACTGTCTGTTTTATAAACACCATTTTCGTTTCATCCATGGCAGTGAGTTGTTTTTATCTACATCCTTTCATTTCACGCCATTTCATTTCATTAGGGGCCGATAACCTCGATGTTAGGCCCCTTAAAACAACAATCATCATCATCATCATCATCATAATTTTCACAATAATATAATTTTCAGGAGTGAAACTGGCACAGGTCTTGCGTCAAGCAAACAAGAATAAGTTTTGTTTGCTCTAAAAAAAACTTCCTCCTTCCTGGGTGTCTTTTGGAAGTGTTGTGTGCCAATTTTTTCCACTATTCTTAGTTTTCAAATTTCTTCTTCCAGAATAATTGCCTCAAATCCACAAAATAAACAATAAGTAGGCAAACATTTTCTCCATCTTCTCATATAAAAATATTTTCTTCTTAATTGCTCTTAAAGTAATTAGTCCATCTGAGCGCTAACATCACCCCCTTCTCATTGGCTTTTGTAAGGCGCGTGTTAGATTTTGGCATATGTACCTCGCACTCTCTTCTCTTGGAGGTCAGTGGTGTGGAAAGCTTTGATACCGCACGTGCTGTAGATATTAATATATCATTTCTCTAACTCCTTTGATGTATAATGCAATTCTACACACTATTATTGTGACTAAAGTTCCCGTCTATCAATACATAAAAAACACATTAAAATTTGATCACCAGCATGAACTTCCAGTGATCAAATTTTAATGTGTTATTTTTAATGTGTTTTTTATCTTATGTGTTTGTACTAGTTCTATGTTCCCCCGTTTTTGGATATGTCTGTTGCACCACATCATTCCTCATTTGTTTTCGCTGTCGCTTTCATCCATTTCATTCATTCATTTCACGTTAGAGTAATATTTTTTTAGGATATTTTAATGATAATGACAAGTGTTTTTCTTGATGTATGGCTGATGAAGGGGCTAATATAAGCCCCGAAACATGTACCATATGGGTATAATGTAACCCATTGTGTTTTAATTATAAGTATTGATCAGGCGGAGTCTCTCTTCCTTTTAATATATTTATCCTTGGTATGAATAATCAGACTTTATCAATTCAGCTACTGGTGCTGTGGTTAGGGGTTTGTCATTCCTTCATAGGTATATCAGAGCGAATTTAGTTTTCTGGGAATATCACAGACACTGTTAATTTAAGGGCCTTTAAATGAGGTTTTCGGAGACCCTTTATAGTCGGGTGAAAAAGACCTTTCGTACCACACACACGTGAAAATTGCGAGAAAAAATTATAGAGTGCCCCTTGACCCCCTTAAGCGCATTATACTGTATTTATTGATGAATTTTACAGCTTAATTTGGTTCAGTGATAACCTTATAACCGTCTGGAAACTTTCACAGTAATGTAATAATTGGAATTGCATTGCATCTTACAGAAATAGATGGACCTGTGAGATTCTGTTACCATGGTTACCGTGTTGCATTCTTTCATTGCAAATATACATGTTTTAAGGTATTTATTTAATTGAAAGGCATTTAAAGAGTAAGTGAGTGTGTTTCGCTCACGCATTGGGTTATGCTAAACCTGTAGGTACCCCGTATGTGTAGGTTGGTGTTAATGGGACCTTATTTTCGGTACAAAACTGGAATGGGACCTTAGCAGAATAATATAGGGAGGGATTGCTAGTAAGTACGTGAATTTCTTTGCAGCGGACACTTGCCAAAATTATTCACCAAGTGTCGACCAGTCAATGTCTACAGCTGATGCCTAAAACTCCCACAAAAGGAGAAAAGTTGGTATTTTATATTAGGACATGGAGTAATATCCGACGCAGTGAGGAAGATGAAAGGAGGGAAGGCACCAGGTCTAGACCAGATATGTGTAGAGATGCTGAGAGCGGCAGGAGAGGTGGGGATGCAATGCAATGGCTATATCGAGTAATGAGGGATGTATGGAAAGAGAGGAGGACCCCTGAGGACTGGAAGAAGGGAATAATTGTCCCAATCTTCAAGAAAGGTAGCAGGAAGGAGTGCAAGAATTATCGGGGGATTACATTGATGAGCCATTGTGCGAAGATCTTTGAGAAAGTTTTGGAAAAGAGAATTCGGGCAAAAATAGAAGGAAAGATGAGAGAAGAACAACATGGCTTCAGAGCTGGAAGGTCCACAGTAGATCTAATTTTTGCTGTAAGACAGTTGCAGGAAAAACATTATGAATATGGAATAGACCTACTGATGGCCTTCCTGGACATTGAAAAAACATACGATAGTGTACATAGAAGTAAGGTATGGAAGGCTTTGGAGAAGAGAGGAGTAGGAAAGCAGACTTTATGGAGGATAAGGGAAATGTACAATGGAAGTATAAACTGTGTGAAAGTAGGAGGAGAGAGATCAGATTGGCTGGAACAAAGAATGGCTTGAGGCAAGGAAGTGCACTTTCACCGCTACTCTTCATTGTAGTGATGGACGATATAATGACCAGAGTGGCGGAAGTGATTGGCGAAAGAAGGATGAAAGTAATGGTGTTTGCAGGTGATTTGATGATCTGGGGAAACAAGGAGGAGGAAGTACAGGAGCAGTTGGATGTTTGGGAAGAAATAGTACATGGATATGGGATGAAGTTTAGCATAAACAAAAGCGAGTGGATGATCACAACCAGGAAGATGGAGAGAGTCACAACGGGAATAACAATTGGTGGGGAAGAATTGAGGAAAGTAGAGAGTTTCAAGTATATGGGAAGCATGATACAAGAAAATGGAAGAAATAACAGAGAAATAAATGATTTGGGGAGGCAAGCAGAATTATTCAGGAAAAGTGTTAGGAGCCTGGTTTGGAGTAAGGATGTCCCTCAAAACAGCTATAGGGTCATATATAGGACGTACTACGTTCCAATCCTGAAGTATGCCTCAGAGACCTGGGTTATGAAAGGAAGGGAGCAAAGCAGAAAAAATACAGGCTAGTGAGATGAAATTCTTGAGAAGCAGTATTGGAGTGACAAAGGTGGACAGGTTAAGAAATGAGAAGATCAGAGAATTAGTCAAGGAGGGAGCATTACAGGATAAGATAGAGGAATCAAGGCTTGAATGGTATGGGCATGTTAAGCGAATGGTTGGGAGGAGGATACCCAGGAAGATACACAAAATGAAAATACAGGGAAAAAGACCAAGAGGAAGGCCAAGAGATAAGTGGCTGAAGGGTGTGGAGGACTGCGTGCGAAAGAAAGGAGAAGACTGGACCAAGGTGGTGACGGAGAGATGGTGGGAAGACAGAAGACTATGGAGAGGCTCATGTTCCAAACAGACCCAGCCAGTGGCCGGAAACTGTTCAAGATGATGATGACATGGTGTAATATCCAAAAAGCCTCGAACCTCATTGATAATGGCTGTGAAATTGATGTGTTTTAAATACAGTAGTGCTTGAATTAAACATGCAATATTACTAAGTATTCGTTAGATACATACCTCGTTTTGGCTTTGGAAATGTCTCGTGCAGATGAAACACAACTTTCTCCACAAAGTGACTGATTTCTGTATTGTCAGATCCACGCACGAACACCTCCCAGTCATGGGTAAACCCTTCAGGGGTGCGCTTAGCTCTGATGGATGCTTCGTGGCCGATTTCGAACAAAACTCTTACACACTGCAAGGAAAATATTTTAAATTACATTAACTGCCTCTAAGAAATAAAATACTGCCGTTAACTCATCATTGGCAAAATTCCCAAACCTCAGATGTCACAATTGTACTCCCTTGAAAAGGAAGGAAAAACTTTTTTCTGATAATTAGTTACTAGGTTAGGTTAACTACCATTTTCTCACATCCTAAATACAGCTGTGCTACACAGGGTTCAGTCTGCAGGACCAGTGAAGCAACTCATGACAATATGTTGAATGAACTGAATAATCTACAACGTTTTAAGGGGGCACGATGGTGCAGTGGTCTAGCTGCTTGCCTATCACCAAGGTTCAATTCCCAGTCAATACATGAGAGATTTTCTAAGCGAAATATCACGCCCTGTGGTTTGGATTCCACATAAAAATGGAGGATTCGAGAATCGTGTTCGCAAGATTAACGGTCACTTAAAACTACTAGGTTTGGGATCTTCACCAATGATAGGCAAAGTATTATACTGAACAGTAGAGAAACACCAAAACTGGGAAGTTAGACCAATATGTTCCTACATATAAAGCAAATCCATATTAAAAAATTAATTTAAATTAATAAAAATAAAACTGGGTGTCAACAAAACAATGAAAAAAAAAAAAAAAGGCAACATAATATATTTTCTTCATGTTTAATTGTTAGGTATAGGGGACCGTGATGGCGCAGTGGCTTAGCTGCTCGTCTTTCATCCGGATGGCCGGGGTTCAAATCCCGGTGACAGTAGGTCGAATTTTCACCTGGAAAATCATGTGGAGTCAGGAAGGGCATCCAGCCTTAAATCCCCGGCCAAGTCCAAAATGAGCCTGGTTGGCTCCGGCGACTCCAATTTGGAAAAGCCAAAGAAAGAAAGGAAGTTTCATTGTTAGGTATACATGGTGGTCCATTCTAATCGATGGACCAAAATACCTCGAAAACTATACAGGTTGGCTCCTCAGTTTAGAGGCTGCAACAACACGGTCATGTAGGCCCGTGTACTTTGGATGTGAGTAGGATCCGTCTGATAACCGGTGTTAATTGTGATGGCTCTATTAGTGTGTGTTATCTGTAATTCAGGCAAGGACTGCAGACGATCAATTTAAAGTACTGCAGTTCCTACTTTTGCTACCAAATGCTACCATCAACGACACCTCGCTGCGAACTTGGCTACTAGATGCCACCACAACCAGCACCTAGTGGTGAACGTTGGAACTTAATAGAGCGTTAATCAAATCTAACCTACAAATTTAGCTTTACACAATTTGTAGTTAGTGGAAGGTTCTTTTACATGCCATAAATCTATGACATGGGCCCATCGGCTTTACTTTCTATCCAAAGGAATGCATACTGAGAGATTTTTAACGCCCTTAAAATATTCAACAAATTCGGCTGGGTTTAAACCCGCGATCTTGGGCATAAAAGCTCAGCATGCTACCAACTACACCTACGAAGCTGCCGAAAACTATGCATCAGATCAAAATAAGTTGTGAATGAAAGTTGGTCTCAAAGGGGGCCATCCAATGAAACCAAACTCAACCCCCCATCACTCTGCAAAAATGGGGATATCTCGAAAAATGCACATCAGATGAAATTAGATGTGCTGAATATTTTTAAAATAGCTATCAAATGATACCAAACTTTATGATTGTAGGCGCAAGTTGGTGCAGTGGTCAAGCTGCTCTCCTCTCAGCAAGGCACCGAGTTCGATTCCCAGTTCATGCATGTGAGATTTTGAAAGTGAAATATCACGTCCTGTGGTTCAGATTCCACGTATAAATAGAGGTCCTATGGCTCATGATCACGAGATTAACAACCACGTAAAACTATAAGCTTCCATTTATGATTATTAATTCCCCCTCCCCCAGGGGGTGGGGTTGAGGGTTCAAGTTTGGTATCATTGGATAGTTATTTAAAAATATTGAGCATAATCTACTTTCATTTCAACTGTATGTATACCAAAACACATGTTGGAGGATACATGGGAAAGAAAGAGAGAAAGAGGAAGACCCCGAGCACGATGGATCAACTGGATTAAGTCTAGCATAAGTAGACGGAATATGGAGTGAACATACTTCTGGAAGAAGGAGAGTGGAGGGACAGAAAGAACAAGGTGGAGGAGTACCATAAACCCGGCCTTAAACTGGATAAGGGTGAAGGAGGAGAAATGATGTATTTTTTGAGTTATCCCCATTTTCAACAATTTTGTACCCATTTTGATTTTTAAAGATTACCTCGCCATCTTTAAACGAAAATAACTTCAATTATAGGTAGAATTATTGTACTTCTTTCTGGAGAATCCATATCTGCCATAAAATATGGAAGTTCCCATTTAAAATATTTGTTAGCCTCCCCCCCCTAGCTATTTAAAAAATATTGAACCCATCTACTTTTATTTCTTTTATCTGACATACAGTACACATTTCCAAGATATCCCCAAGTTTCAATAGTTTTATTCCCATTTCGAATTTTAGCGATTTGTGCCAGCTTTGAATGTAAATGACTTTAATTGTAGGTCAAATCAATCCAAATCTGCCATAAAAAATGAGGGTCAGATTTTTTAAACCTAGGGAA
Organism: Meconema thalassinum; assembly: GCA_946902985.2. Classification (NCBI taxonomy): domain Eukaryota; kingdom Metazoa; phylum Arthropoda; class Insecta; order Orthoptera; family Tettigoniidae; genus Meconema; species Meconema thalassinum. The sequence goes on along the minus strand of OX336388.2, from coordinate 1,803,169,325 downwards.
TGGGGATGGGGATGGGAGGTCGTGTTTGGTATCGTTGGATGGCCCCCTTTGAACAACTTACATTCACAACTTCTTTTGATCCTATGTGTTGTTTTTGAGATATTCAGGTCCATCAATTAAAATGGACCACCCTGTCTTACTGATGGGCAATATGGGTTCAGGGACAGATCAGACACCATACTATAACAGCACCTGTAAGCCTGAATCCTTATTATACAATGGACCATTTGGAGCTGGACATACTTCTCCATAATACTAAAAAGGCAAAAAGGCAGGAATCAGAGGAAATGCCTCACACAGGTTCATATTATATTTAGTCAACAGTTAACAGTACCAAATGGATCTTCAACATACCAGTAAATCTACTGCCCTCCCTCACATTTGCGCACCCTCTAATGCTGACTGCACCAGGATTTGATTCTGCAACCTTGGTCACAGCAGGCGAGCACAAATGAGTATGAATTCATGGTGTGCCCCACAAATTAATCCTTAGCTCACTCCTATTTCCTATCTACCTAAATAATCAACTTTCCAACTTTTAAATCAGGCTGAGTAATGCAGTTGGTTTAGTCTTGGCCTTCAAAATCCAAGATTGTGGGCTCAAATCCACCTCAGTCTGATGGCATTCAAGTATGTTTAAATGTGGCAATTTGTGTTTTAGTGGTATATTTATGATCCCCATCCTGAGCTCTTCTTAAAGTCACAGTAGTCAAAAGGAATGTTAAAGCTATAATATAGTACATTATGCAACAAGCCTATAATGGCAATAATTAAGACACGATCGCGAGTTTTATAATTTCCATGCGAGTGTCTTAATTACCATTGTAGGCGAGTTGCATACGACTGTTTTTGTTCGACGATAATTATAGCTATTTTATGTTAGAGTGCATGGGACGCAGAGAATACCATGGCCTCCTCGAATACCCCACTATGACACTAGAAGCCACGCAGTGAAATTTAAAATAGGAGGCCGTGGTAGTCAGCGCAGGTGCGATGCTATCCTTACTTAATTGGTCACACAACAGTTTCTTGAGCTCTGATTGGTGGGAGAAACTGTATCATAATGAAAACTTGTACTATAATGAGCCTCATTATAGTACAGTTTTCTGACATATAATATTTACATTTCACCAGGGTCGAACATAAACATTTTTATTATTATGCCAACTTATAAGTAAGGTTCGAATGTTAAGGAAAAGTCATATTTTTTTCCTGAGCTCATTTTACCCGAAATCAGAAGAATAAGTTTGAATGACGGGTCCCTGACCACGATTAAAGCAATTTGATGTTGCCTATAAATGCATATTTCGGACATTTTTATTGTTTTGGTCATATTTGGTCATATTTTAGTGATATAGGGTCATATTTGGTTATAATTTCAGCATTTTTGTTTAAATTGAGGCGTCGTTAACAAGGCACGTGTTATCTGCGTCGAGTTTCAAACACAGGATTTCCGAATAGTGTAGTAGATATATTTTTCTTTCTTTTCCCGGAACAGGCAGATAGCAGGTTTAGAAGATCTGATTCTAAGAAGGCGTCTTTTAGCACATCCTTCTGGACAAGTTGGATTGCGACACTGTACGCATGAGGTCACGGAACATGACGATAGTGTGTTTCCGCCTTTCAACAGGATGTCACTCCAGTAGATATATTTAGCTCAGAATCAATTAGCAAACAAGGAAATTGTTTTTATCCATAATGGTCCGTATTGAATTTAAATTCCAGTAAATAACTTACTCTTATTTCCGTCTTTTCAACACTTGTAATATTATTAGCACTGTTTAGTACTGGTACATGTTTCGAACAATTTTGTTGTTCTTCATCAACCAGATATACGCATTATAAACACTTATGGGCATAAAATACATTGCAAATACACATAGTTCATTAAAAAAGTCACTTGTAAAATCAAAATATCACATGTCCAATACACTGGAAAATTGTTTTGGCACGTTTACTGTATGTTAGTGATACTCTACCTATCCCAAAAATTCATGTCATATTTCATAGTTTTTTAGGTCATATTTTATAGTTTTTAGGTCATATTTAGCTAGTTTTTAGGGCATATTTGCTTGCATATTTTGTACTTCTTTAGGTCTTAAACTTCCGAACCCTACTTATAAGGTATTATAGGATCTCCTAGTATGCCGCTGAAAATATGGCATATGAAGTGTATGAAATTTCATTATTTCTTCAATGGTTAAGTATAAAGCAAATCCTGCAGGACAGGGGAGGTCACAAATTGGTTTAATGAGTCAAGCTCACATTCACCTAGAAAAGGAGTTGAGTATTAGCATGTAATTAATGTTGTTGTGAAGGTGGCAGCATAGATATTTAAGTTGAAGTTGCATTCATGTTGGTTTCAACAATACGACCATTTCATTGTCATTTCTAATGTTTAGTTAGTTATATTTGCCCATAGCAACAAGTTTAAATTCCTTTGATTCAAAAAGGAGCTTTCTAGACAATGATGGTCTCATTTAGTGGTTAAAATAGAACTAGCTGCAAGGCACTGATTCTATTCTAACTCTGAACTCTCTGCTTAGCCACTACAGCTTTTACAGCTGTGTACTTAAATCAACATTCAGTCTGACTGGTGTTACAATTATTTGGTGAAGGACAGTGTGAGAGAACGAAACCTGAAGTAGAGTTCAGTGGTTGAGGACGGATGTTAGACAGACAGAATAAAGTGGAGGGGTGTCATATTTGCTCCGACCCAGCCCAAGATGTAAAACAGAAATTGATGATGATGATGATGATGATGAAGAGAGGAGAAACAGAGCACTAACTATTTGCAAAATAAGAATGTCAGATTACATCAGATAAAGGGTCATGAGATTTAAGAGGTGCAAAATTTTGGCCGAACTTTGGAAGTGTGCAGGTAGTGAGGCAGAGAAGAAACTAACTGACATCATTCACAACATCTGAGAAATGGAAAAATTACCACCAGACTGAAAGTCAGCCTCGATTCACCCACTTCACAAGAAAGGAGATCTTACAGATGTGAACAGCTAACGAGGGATCTCTCCCTCCCCAGTAACCTACAAGATCCTCTCAAAGACCTTACCAACAAGGGCAGAGAATCAACTGGACACTCAATTCGGGGAATTCTAGGGAGGTTTCAGGAAGAGCCGATCATGTGCTGAGCAAATCCTAAACCTTAAAAGAGTACTAGCTTACTCCAAGCTCAGAAGCCAAAAAGGGGTAGTCACCATTGCTGACTGTAGAAAGGCCTACGATTCTGTGGGAAGACAAACCCTTGTTAAAATTCTCAAGGAACTAGGATTAGATACAAAAACACGCAGGCTCATTCGAGAAACTTTGACTGACATGCACTCCAAGGTTAAATTCAGAGGCGAGATTTCCAAAAGCTTCGAAATTAAAACAGGGATCAGACAAGGAGCTGGACTTTACCCTCTCCTCTTCAACTGTGTCCTTCACAAAGTTGTGAGAGAATGGTGTAAAGAACTGTTGGGTGTCTAGAGTGGGGTCTACCTTGGGTCATAAGAAGGATGGGCTATTAGTAGAGTGTCTAGCCTTTGCAGACGATATGGTGCCGATTGCTGAATCTCTGGAAACAGCAGCAATCCAGGACAAGTCTCTCAGAAGACAAGCAGCCAAAGCAGGACTCCAAGTTTCACTGGAGAAAACAGAGTTCTTCACCAACATCAAGAGGTTAGCAAAGAGATGACACTAGTACAAGGTAAGATCAAGTAAACAGAAATTTAAGTATTTAGGTGAATAAAAAAAAAAACTTGTCAGAAAACGTAGCAATCTCCATTAGATTTAATAAGCTGGAATTGGCCCATAGACTGACTCAAACATCTATAACAAGAGGTGCCTATCACGCAATCTTAAACTGAAGCACTACACTACAGTCATCCGACCAGAAGCCCTGTATGCTATGGAATGTCTGTCAATGAATAAAAGAGGCTTGATGGGTAAATTGGAGGTCTGAGAGAGAATAATTCTCAGAAAGACCTTAGGACCAGCACGAGAAGATGGAGAATACCGGAGACAACATAACTCGGAACTCTACGTACAAATAGAGAAGCTTTCTGACTGTGCCAGTGAAAGAAGGATAGGTTTTTATGGTCCTGTGGCAAGATTGCCTCTGAACAGACTGACCATCTGTTCACCTTCTGGTGAAACAAGAAACTGGCTGAAGCTGAGAAAGACATCAAAGAACTGGGACTAACAGACCTACAAGACAGACAAACTGTGAGACATAGTCTTAAGGAAGTCTGTGGTTTTCAACACAAACCTCTAAAGAAAGGCACTCCCTGGTCGGAGGAAAGAAGAGAAACACAACGGGGAAGATGGATCAGCACTGGGCAAAACTCAAAACCCAACAGTTGAACAAGCGTGGTCCCCAGTAGGCCCATCTGAAAAAAGAACTATAATAATAATCTTCATCTTCATCACTTTTTAGTCTGTCAATAATCCAATTAAACCCATTAGTTAGAAAAGTGTATACAAGTGTATATAATGGTCCATGTAATTTTTTCCCTCAAGATACTTTACTCGGGCGAGACTTAATTCATCTTTACAGACTGGCACTGTACCACTTTATGTATTTAATTCTGTGAGTTTCTGTATGACCATTTGCTGCAATAAACTTATTATTGTTATTATAAGTGTGGCAAATAATCATTAATTCCTACCCAATTTAACTGGGCACATTACTGTGTTGACAGACTGAAAAGCCAATATTTGATTAGATATCAAAAGCAACACTGAAAAAAATGGCTTCTAAGACTTACATATAAGCAGTCACAGGAGAATGGGTGGAGATTGTACTCAAGTCACAGGGAGAATGGGTGGAGATTGTCCGGTAGGCCAAGGCCCAGTGAGTAAGTAAGACTTATATATAATTCTATGGTCTATGTATAAAACAATCCAACATAGCGGGCATGCAAAATATTTTCCCAGTTCTCGATATCTTCAAAACTATTACAGCAATTAAAGAGAAATTTTGTACAGTGATAGAGAACTATTAAGTACACGTATGGGACTTTCAAAAACCTAATTTTAAAAAAACCACATGACAGTAATGCAAATTTAAAATTTTTAAAATTACTTTTGTGGCAATCTAATCATCCGACAGCGGCGAAACTTGGCACAGCGAATCTTTATTTAGAACTTATTGGCAGGTACTGTGGTTCAATCGTTTTCAAAAATTCAAGATGATACCCATTCAAGCAATCAAAGAGAAGCTTCGTGTAATGAAACACCATGATAATCATTATCTAACGGTACTTAATTCTGCAGCTTATATTTCTGAAATTACCTATATAGATGCCATGTATTTGACTTTAATTAAAATTAACTCCTGTGACTCGTTACAAAACGATGCCACCTCTCTGGGAGGAGTCATATGTTATATATTCTAGCACATAATTTTACATTGTAGTTGTGCGATTGATGTTGGAGTAGCGTGTCTGCATTTCACCCGGAGGCCCTGGGTTCAATTCACGGCTGATTCAGGGATTTTAGAAACTAAGTGAGGGCTGAAACGGGGTACACTCAGCCTTGTGAGGACAACTGAGTAGCTGTCTGACAATGAGGGAGCACCCCAGTCAGGACAACCAAGATTAACGGCTGAGGAGACCCGATGCGCTGACCATGCGTAAACCCGCAAACTGTAGGCCAAATGGCTGGGTGGCGGTCGCTTGGTAGGCCAAGACCCTTCATGGGCTGTGGTGCCAGAGGAGGGTTATCGTTTTAAAGGGTGGAACAACAAGGTCATATGGCCAATTTTTTAGTTTAGTTGCCATAAATTTTAGGTTAATGGCATGTTAATTTCTGAAAAGGAACATTACATACCGGTACTGATATTCTTATTATGGTGTTTGAAGCCATTTTCAGTGTTGCCTTAGTAAACGAAGTTTGATGGTTTTCAGTTGGTCAACACAATTGAACTCAATTGTGATGGGTTATTCCCTAATCCTGAAAAAAAAAAAAAAAATACATGAGCTTAATAAATACAAGCGGATGACCAGTTTCGATAGTCAAGTGATCATCATCAGATCCATTACACTTAGGCTATAAAATCTATGTCTATATCTTAACCAGATAAGTAGCCTGTACAATACAATCTGAATTGGCAATAACATATTCACTCTAAACAAGCAAATTTTGGAGGTCAATCACCACTTCCAGTATATTAATAAAACATCACATAGACTACAATTAACAAATATAGACAAGTTGCATTATCTTAACTAATACTGCAACTAAATAAGTGTAAATATCGTAAATACTTTACTATTTTTCAGACGTAGATTTTATAGCCTAAGTGTAATGGATCTGATGATGATCGCTTGGCGATCGAAACTGGTCATCCGAATGTATTTATTAATCTTGTGTAAATTTTTTTCAGAATTAGGGAATAACCCATCACAATTGGGTACAATCGTGTTGACCGACGGAAAAACATCAAACTTAGTTTGCTGATATTCTCAGTCTCTCCAAAAGGTGATAAACCAGTACCATGAATGAATTCCTTAGTATTGGATTTATGTATTATAGACATGGTGTCGAGTGGTGACCTGTTTTTAAATTCCTGCATATTTCCGGAATGAAAATCGACTAAATTCCTGTATATTTTAGTACTCTCTGAGACTAGAGTTCGCAGAGAGGTTGAACTCTACCGAGCTTTCGGAGGCTAAGAAGTCTGGCATTATGAGACTTTTCAAGATTTCCTGGATAAAAAGTGAAACTCCAGTATATTTCCCGCATTTTCCCCGGTCACTAACATTCCCGTAGGCCTGCATTTCCCACATATCTCGTTTATCCCTGTATAGATAAGCCTCATCGTTTAACTTTGGACACACATTTTCCAGTGCTGGAAGTATGTTGATGTTGAGTTATTTGAGTAATGATGAAGGCTTTGATTTAAGACGGAGTAAGCACTTGTACCATAGTAAGACAATTTTGCTATCTTAAAAGTTTCTTGTCTGAAATGACTACAGTGTTTGGACACTGGGTTTTGAGTTTGAAATTGTTGCTCTATATTTCACAATGCACTGTCCTCTTTGCCTCCGAGTGACTTTCTGAGAATGTGAAGGGTCTTCAAGCCAACCTATTCACATGGCATTACCCCACATGGTGGTTCACCCCCTTTACTACAGTATAACCCCTCAAATCCGAACTAATTGGGGCTGTAGCCTGTTCGGATTTCAATTTGTTCGGATTAGCCGAAAGATATCCATAACATAATGACCAGCCCTCGTTACGGTATGGGACTGTAGCCTACATTGAGCGAGGCAGGCTGGTTTGGCGCAAACAGCGAACATAAAATAGTGAGTCTGGTCCAAAGTCAACATGACGGCATTGTAGTTAATGACAGTGAGGATGAAAAAACTTCGGGAGACAATGTGACTTATACTGAAGCTGCATCTGTTGTTGTCATCGCATTGCGCTTCGTAGAACTACACGCAGCAGCCACGGCAAACGATGTCATCTTAGCGCGACGCTGGCGCGCAATTGTCTCCGCGGGATGGTTTTCGTCACATCTACAATATTGAAGATAACTGATTTCAAGTGAAAGAATATGTGATATTTTGTGTGTTTCTATTGCTATTTCATTGTTTTAGCAAAGTGATTACCTACGGAATAATAATAACCAACGTTCTCGTTTCTTAATCCTGGATGGGATAAGTAGTCTATGTAGGCACTTTTACAGTATGCTAACTGTACTTCTTGTTAATTTTTCAACTAATTATGTAAAATGCGGTCATAATGCACAGCATATGATTGTTTTATGACTAAATAAATAAGTTTCTCTTTTTTGCATGTATTTTTTCAAACTTCAAATTGTAGAAAGATCCTCGTTCGGATTACCCGGGATTTCGGATTTCCGGGGTTCGGATATGAGGGGTTTCACTGTACGCGTATATTGGAACCTCAATTGTATGGGTTGATCAAGTTGAACATGTCAAGTAATAGGCTAAGGAGCTTGTTTTAGATGCTCTCTTGTCATGGACATCCAATTTGAGACTTTTCCCTATCGCCCCGACCTTAAGCATATTGAACTCATATGGACACAGTTAAAAGCTTGGATTGCTCAGCACATAAAACATTTAAATTGGAATACAATATCAAGCTTTGCAAACACAAAAAAGATCGTATATTGGCTTTCACGGCCGATGAATTAATACTCAGCAATTCTTCTAGGCCTGTGCCGTGTCCTGTGTGGGGTTTCTCCTAGGACACCAAGCTGGCTCATAGGCGGGCTCTTGGTGTCCCCACCTGGACCCCCACAGGAGTAACTAACTGCGCGCTACCTCTCTTTATATTAGGTGCAACTGCACCACTTGACTGCGAGAACTAAAAGCTCAAGCAGCCTGAACCTCCCTATGAAGGCTTCCAAAAAGATGGTATATTGGCCTTCACGGCCGGTGAATTAAAACCGTCTTAATTCACCGGCCGTGAGCCAGCTTGGTGTCCTAGGCGAAACCCCACACAGGACACGGCACAGGCCTAGAAGAATTGCTGAGTTACAAAAAAGATCATTGGTAAAGAAGAATGGATGAAAATGTACACTGATTTGAGAAAATAAAGAAGGAATACTTGGAGACTACGAAGAAGAAAGAATAGTGATCAACCTTGGAGTAGAAGATAGTGAGCATGAGGATGAAGGTGTCATTATTCAGTGTTGGCTTAGTAAACCTGCAGATTGGCCTGTTAGTGCATTGTCTGTATTGGTCAGGTTGGTGTTTGTAACTTGTAATGGATTAAAGAACTTAGCTGGTTATTAGAGTGATGTGGTATCCATTCTTGTATAGCTGCTATCAATAACAATGTCCACAGTGAACTGGAAGAAGTGTACGGGATCTGATGATAATTGCTTGGTGATAGAAACAAGTCATTCGAGTGAATATATTAATCTCATGTCATTTTTTTAGGTTTAGGGGATAACACCCAATACAATTGGGTACAATCGTGTTGACCGACTGAAAAGCATATATTTTGTTTACATTAATTTTAGGTATGCTTTTCTGAATTCTCTATTAATTCTGAAAAGCTGCTTCTTTAATTCATTTAAATTATTTTTAATTTGGTATAGTGTGTGATATATTCGGAAATCAGTATTAATTAAATTAGTGATGTGCATCATCATTAAATTATATATCCAAGGGCAATTCTCTCACAACAGGTACCAATCATTCCTACATACCACGGCTGAACAGACTCAAACTGTCATATCTAGGATAATTATTATGGATGGATAGGTGCAATATTTTTTGTTAACATGATTCATATAATGTGCTGTGCCACAACTGGTACAGTACTGCTTATAACTATGAAATCACATTAATACGTAAACCAAGTCTGAAATGTCATTGGTTAATACTTTAGCAAGGGTTATTTTCAGCACGCTATTAAAATCTAACTTCCAGTGGTAACGTTTGAAACGAAAGTTCAAAGCTTATTTTAGAGTAAATCCCAGGTTCGAGAGTTTATAAATGGAAAAGACCAGTAGAATATATGAAAATGGAACTACTTGGTGACAATACAAAACAATTTATAGATGTATGGTATAATGCTCTTGATTCAACACTAACATATAGGCTTATTTAGGCAACTAATCAGCTTCGGTTGCTGGTTAACGGCATAACTGGGAAAGAACAGAAATTATGAACTATCTTATTCCCTAGACCTATACCCTACTTAAAAACAAATCAGAGATGACGATGGAACAATCGACAGAGAACGTGCATGCATTACTTAGTGAACAAGGATAAGGTGGTGAACCCTAAACCCACAAATAAACATCAAAACACCCCTCATCAATGATAAACATGCTAACAGTCACTCAAATCTAATGCAGTCTTCAATCTCAAGACTATAGTAATGCTCAGCATACCAATATTCTACAAAATTAGGAATTTAATTAATCATGCGACAAACTCAACTCTACTGCCCTCTTAATGCTACTCAAGTGTATGAAATTTCTCTCTTAAGTAAAAGGCCCTATATATATATATATGTACTGCTCATTCCTAATAATTTAAAAATAAAAATAATTTCGTTTGAACTAGACGAAGTAAATAGTGAAAAGTGTAAGATCTCCGATTTAAAAGTTCTAACCTAATCTTACTTTATGATTGTTTTAAGGGGCGGAACAGCCCCTTATCTAACACTATTTTTTGTTTGTTCCCAATTTATAAATTAAATCAAATAGGGAAAAACAGTGTATATTTTATTCATAACAATAAGTATTTCTTAGTGCGTTCACTGAATCAAGTATACAAGTTCGGAATGGTTCTACGCTTTTACACTCGGAGGGACATGATGGACAGGCGGGCATGCACTACAGTTAAATAATTAAACATTGGGGAATGCATTACAATTCGTTTCTCATCCATTCAAAGTAGGTGTTGATAAACTCGAGACAAAGACCTTGAGCTGTTAATCAGACCCACCGAATATGCCATAGCCTGTTTACACCGAAGCCAACAGAACCATTCTTGACTTTCTTTGCTTCATCCCAATAACTTATATAAAATACACTACATATTGAATGTATGTAAATTCACATAGCCCCAACTCAAACCGCAGGGGTCTTCACTAATCTGGACATGAAGTTGCTATCTAAATGCTCTCACACAAATCCCTTAACTACGATTTGTTTCATTTGGTTAGTTTTGTAACGACTTTCTGTTGTCAACAGGTATGGTTGCGCCCGTACCCATCTTATCAAAGATGCATGAAATGAAAACAGCAAGTCCGCAGCGCAGTCCACGGTTTACATAGAGTTCACAGCGCGTCTTTCGGACTGGAATAGAGTTACAAAAACACGCACCCGGCCGTGACACGCATATCAAAAGTCGCCGTCTATAATTCTCAAGCCGTGCTGTTGGTAGAATTGGCAACGTTTAGGCGAGTCCGTAAATTGTATAAAACACGTAAGACCACATGCTAAGTTTTATTCATAAATATCGTTTATTTTGATATGACAGCATCTAAAAGCAGTCCCTACTAACTATTTCAACCGTGAAATTCCTCGTGGTAAATCAGATGTACTGAAAGTTGTAGAAGTGAGTATTTCCCGTATTAAGTTGTTTGTGTAACCGATGCCTTGAAATGCATTTAACCAACATATTCATCACTAATATTTCATTAAACTATTTCAGATACCGTAAACATTTAGTGACCAGTGGCACATTATTGTTAGACCGGCAACATTAAGCTGGGAGGCCTATTGTGACTATGATGCGTGTATAATAAATCGACTTACGCACTTAATAAACAGTTCAATTCTCTCAGGAACTTACCCAGATATTTTGAAGTTATCAAAAGTAATTCCAGTGCACAAAAACGGTTCAAAATATGAATTAGATAACTATCGTCCTATTACTTTACCACCTGGCATTGCAAAAATTGTGAAAAAAAATCATGTATAAGAGACTGATACGTTTTATAGAAAAAAATACTATCAAACTCACAACATGGATTCAGAACGGAAAAATCTACACAGACAGCAATATATGAATGTAGTAAGAGTATACTGAAATTAATTGACAATAAGGAACATGTAACTGGCCTATTCTTGGATTTATCGAAAGCATTTTATGTTGTTGACCATAAAATCCTCCTTACAAAACTAAATCAATATGGTATTAGAGGTCTAGCTAATAAATGGATAGAGTCTTACTTAACAAGGCATAAACAAATAGTAAGCTTGAGACACAAGGATGATGGAACCAAATTACTTAATGAAACATTGTCCAATGAGGGAATTATTAAATTTGGAGTATCCCAGGGATTGGTTTTGGGCCCACTACTCGTTCTTCTATATATCAATGATATAACACAGAACGTTCATTCACATAAGGACATTTTGTTTGCGGACGATACAACACTCGTAATAAAAGGTGAAACTAAACAGGTCTTACAGCAGTCTGCTGACTCCGTTACAGAAGAGTTAACCAAATGGTCACAAGATAATCACCTGATAAACGATTAAAAAAAAACAGTATCTCTAAATTTCCACACTATACAAAATAGGAATCCTGCGAAGCCCAATATAACATTAAATTGTCATCAAATAGAAAATAAATCAGAAACATAGTTTTTAGGACTATGGATACAACGTGACTTGAAATTGAATAAACATATACAATATCTGAATACCAAACTGAACTCGGTGTGCTTTGCGTTACGTATTTTGAAAACCTGCACTAGCATGCACACATCAAGAAATACTTATTTTGCTTATTTCCATTCATACTTAACATATGGGGTCATATTTTGGGGGTATGTCACCAGATGTACTAAGCACGTTTAGGATACAAAAGAGGGCGATTAGAATTATGGCAAATGTAAACACTAGAGAATCATCTAGACCTCTGTTTAAATATTTAAACATTCTCCCACTGCCCTGCATATATATCTTTGAAAGTATTATGTTTTTAAAAAGAATTTAATGAATAAAGATGTTTTTCTTAAAACAACAATGATGTTCATAGGCATAACACAAGACAGAATCAAAACATTCATATTTCACACACACACAAGCATATATCAAAAAGGAAATTTCCACACAGGAGTTAAATTATAAAATAAACTACCCCAGTATATAAAACTTGCCCCAAAAATGAAAACCTTTGATAGAAAGTTGAAAGCTTATCTGCAGTGCCATTGTTTTTGTTAGAAATATGTAACGCAACAGCTGATCGGTGGTTTAAATTCAGCGCCAGGAAGCGCAACGCCATTGGTGGCGGTTCTAGTTACGAGAATGTTCTCGTTGATTCTTTTGTCTGTTTTTGTATATATACGCCTGTATGTAACCTTGTCGTTCAGTTCGTATTAAACATGTATACTGCATATACGCCTAGACGTCTTTCTCCTGCCATATACTCCTACAGGTTAAGGCTCCAGCAGGATCATTGGCGAGTGTATAGTTTTCTGACCAGTGTGATTCTATTTGAATTAACAAAACTGTGATCGCGTGCAATACGTGTGTGCATCATGGCGGAATCCAGCACCGGTTCTCTTTATAACTTCGAGAAACTGAAGGGGAGAGAAAACTACATTGACTGGCGTTTCCAGATGAAGAATTATCTTATGCACGATGATCTTTGGAAGGCCATATCTGGTTATGCAGAAGGTGATAAAACGGGCGCAGAGGTTAAGGTACGGCGCGTCGAACGTGCTTTGTGCAAGATTAACCTTATGGTGGAAAAGAGTGTTTTTCCGTACGTCATGGAAGCAAAAACGGCGAAAGCAGCATGGAATTCGCTCGAGATGGCATATGAAGATAAAGGCGCCAACAGGCACACACGAATTCTTCGCCAACTGTGTTCCACCAAGCTTGAACAATTCAAGACAATGGAAGAATATGTCACCACAGTTTTGGGGCTCTCCCAGCGGCTAGCAGCAGTTAAAAAACCACTTGATGATGAATTTCTAGGTGCCTTGCTCTTGTAGGGACTACCTGATGACTATGGACCTATGATTATGGCATTGGAAAATTCAGGCGCAGAGTTGACTAGTGACTTTGTGAAATGTAAACTGCTACAGGAAAACAAACGCAGCTCCAGCAAAGAAACAGCAATCTACACTAACAGGAGTGGATTCAAGAATACTAAACCCAAGAAACCATTCTGTTGGAACTGCCGCAAAACTGGCCACTGGAAACAAGATTGCAAACACCAAAACAAGACAGCAGCACATCAAGCAGATGCCAAGCCACTAGAGAAGAAAGAAGAAAAGAAGAAGGGCAGGGCTCTGCTCACAGCACTTGGAGTTGATACCCACTCAGCAGACAGCTGGTACATGGACTCCGCAGCCTCCAAACACATGACTGGTAGAGTGGATTGGATGTCAAAATCTGATGACAAAAGGGAGGTTGGATATGAAGTCACCGTAGCAAACGATTGTAAACTATATAGTGGCGGCATAGGTGATGTTCCAGTACAAGCAAATGTTTTTACAAAGGTGAGCGATGTTCTGTATGTACCTAACCTTACAGCAAACTTGCTCTCTGTGAACAGTATTGTTAAAAAGGGGCATGTAATTGTTTTTGATGAAGAAGGTTGTAAAGTGTTTCAAGACAGCGACTGTCAAGATACAGGTGATGTGCAATTATTGATTGAAGAGTCAAATGGACTTTATATCTTAAATAACTCAGGTTCTGTAAGTGCAAATGCATCAGCAGTGTCTTGTTTAAGTGATGCTAAAAGTGTTTGTTCAAAAAGTTCTAATTCTAGAGAATTGTGGCACAAAAGGTTGGGCCATCTCAATCACGTGGGGATGGACTTGTTAAAAAATGGTTTGGCTACCGGTATTGATTTTTAGGGTGAAAAGCAGCTCTGTGTTCAATGTATAGAAGGGAAACAAGTTCGACAGCCCTTCAAGACCGCCAAGCATCGTGCCAAGAACCGACTGGACCTGTTGCACAGTGACCTGTGTGGACCGATGTCTGAGAAATCCTGGGGAGGAGCCAGATATTTTCTCACCTTCATCGATGACCATACGAGTAAGGTTTTTGTCTTTTTTCTATAAAGGAAAAGTGAGGTAAGAGAAATCTTTGAACAATTTGCTAATTCTGTTGAAATTGAGTGTGAAAGGAAAATCAAGGTCATACGCTCTGACAATGGTGGGGAGTATTGTAATAAAGCTATGGATGAGTTTTTCAAACAGCGTGGCATCAAGCATCAGCTAACGGTAAGGTACACACCAGAGCAAAATGGAACTGCAGAACGCATGAACAGGACTCTGAATGAGAGAGCACTCGCTATGATGCAAGGTGCAGCTTGTGACAAACGCATGTGGGCAGAAGCTGTTAATACAGCTGCATATCTTGTCAACAGGTCTCCTGCACGTAAAACACCAAATTCAACACCAGAACAAATGTGGACTGGAGAGAAAGTAGACCTGACACACTTAAAAGTATTTGGTTGTAATGCTTACGTTCATATTCCAGATCAGCTGAGAAGAAAACTTGATCCTAAGACTGAGAGAATGGTATTTGTTGGGTACTCGGATGAGAAAAAGGCGTACCGGCTCCTGCATCCAGTAACCCATGAATAAATCACAGCGAGAGATGTGTTTTTTGATGAGATGTCTTTCTCCGCTCTAACAGATCCTCCAGTGGTACCAGGGAATACAATAATACCCCTAACCACTGAAGTCAGTAAACCGCTATTGACTGCATGTGATAGGGATGTTCCAGATCCAGCTCCACAGCTTAATGAAGAAGTGGAAGTTGAACCTGATCATCAAGATAATCCATCACAGCACAATGAGGAAGCACGTCGCTACCCCCAGCGAGAAAGAAGACCAAGACAATATCCTGATTACATTCTGCATTACACTCATTGTTCTGATCAAAGTGAACCATGTACAGTAAGTGAAGCCTTGTCATCACCTTACTCTAAGGAATGGCATACAGCCATGAAGTGCGAAATGGATTCCATGATGGTTAATAAGGCGTGGGTTTTAGTTCCTAAGCCAGAAGGTAAAAACATTGTACAGAATAAGTGGTTGTTTAAAGCTAAGCGTAATACAAATGGTGATGTAAAATATAAAGCAAGGTTGGTTGCAAAGGGATTTTCACAGCAATTTGGCATTGACTTTGTTGAGACATTCTCACCAGTTGTGCGGCATGGCACACTCAGAATGTTGTTTGCCTTAACGGTTGAATTAAATTTACAGATTGATCATCTAGACATTGAGACTTCTTTTCTCAATGGAGAGTTACAGGAGGAAATATTTATGTGTCAGCCAGAGGGCTTCCAGGTGAAGGGAAAGGAGGACCAAGTTTGTTTGCTAAAAAAGGCCATTTATGGACTAAAGCAGGCTGCACATATGTGGCACAGAAAGGCTCGTACAGTTCTGTCCGCTTCGGGCTACACAAACAGTCATAATGAGGCATGTGTTTACAGAAAGAGTATCGGCAATACTGTAATTCTTGTTGCTCTGTATGTTGATGATTTCTTTGTGTTCCACAATAATCCGCAGGAAGTTAGTAAACTAAAAGATGTCTTAAAACAAAATGTCATGATGAAAGATCTTGGACCTGCTGCTCAGGTTCTTGGAATGCAAATAGAAAGGGACACAAGGGACTCAAAATTTCTCAGACGCAGTTTATAAAACATCTGCTCAATAAGTTTGAGATGACTGATGTTAATCCCATCGGTACTCCTATGGATGTAAATATGAAATTGTCTAAAGCCAAAAGCGTGGACGATAAACCTTATCAGCAGCTGATAGGTTTACTTATGTATTTGAGTGTGTGTACTAGACCAGATATTGCCTATGCATTGTCATATTTAAGTCAGTTTAATTCTTGCAGCCAAAAGGGTACTTCGGTATCTTAAAGGTACGATAAACCAAAGACTCATTTTTAAGAGCACTGGTAGGGTTTGCAGATGCTAGTTTTTCCACAGATAGTGATAGTAAGTCCTATACTGGTTATCTTTTCAAGCTTGCTAATGCTGCCATATCATGGGAAGCTCGTAAGCAGAGCTCAGTTGCTACCTCATCGACAAAGCTGAGTATGTAGCTTTTTCAGAGGCTGCGAAGGAAGCAGTTTATCTTAAGAATCTGATGTTTGATTTGATTGGTTCTAATCAAGGTCCAATTAAAATTGAATTTGTTAAAGGTGAATGTGATTTGCAGTGTGTGTTGATGGATTGTAATCAAGAAATTGATTTGTATAATGACAGTCAAAGTGCACAGAAAATTGCAAAAAAAATCTGTTTTTCATAGGCGCACTAAACACATTAACACCAAACATCATTTCATTAGGGAAAAGGTTCAAGAGAGAATCATTTCATTGCACTATTTGTCCACACAAGAAATGATTGCAGACATTCTCACCAAACCTTTACCTAAGCCAAAACATGTGTATTGTACCCAAGGAATTGAGCTGTTAATTAGTATTTTAAGTATACATTGTGTTCAAAAATGTTATCAGTAATTGTATTATGTTTACGTAGGGTACTCTATGATTGAAGTCTGGTATACAATGACTATTACATTCTAGATCAGCTATTGGTTTAAGTGGGTGTGTTAGAAATATGTAACCCAACAGCTGATCTGTGGTTTAAATTCAGCGCCAGGAAGCGCAACGCCATTGGTGGCGGTTCTAGTTACGAGAATGTTCTCGTTGATTCTTTTGTCTTTTTTGTATATATACGCCTGTATGTAATCCTGTCGTTCAGTTCGTATTAAACATGTATACTGCATATACGCCTAGACGTCTTTCTCCTGCCATATGCTCCTACAGGTTTTACTCTGTAGTTGAATATCTTAACGTATAGGAGCGATGTAATCTATAATTATATTTTACTTTTCTATCTTTATTGTAATACCTAGCTGTAAGTTGTTGTATTCATAGAATTAAGTTTTCATATTATGAAAATAGAGTAAGGTGTAAATAGTTGTCCAATAAGATTGTATCTCTTAAGATATGTTATTATAATAAGTTATAAATAGTTATAGTATTAGTAATATATACCTGTTAGTTCTTTTATTTTATAGATGTAATTTCTGACGTGTCCATAATAATAATAATAATAATAATAATAATAATAATAATAATAATAATAATAATAATGAAAAAAATCCACAGCCTGCTTCCAGCCTCCGTGGCTTAGGCGGCAGCACGCCGGCCTCTCACCGCTGGGTCTGTGGTTCAAACCCCGGTCACTCCATGTGAGATCTGTGCTGGACAAAACGGAGGCAGACAGGTTTTTCTCCGGGTACTCCGGTTTTCCCTGTCACAATTTCATTTCAGCAACACTCTCCACTATCATTTCATTTCATCTGTCATGCATTTAATCATTGCCCCAGAGGAGTGCGTCAGGCCTCGGCAGCCGGCACGTTCATATCCTCGCCGCTAGATGGGGGCTTCATTCATTCCATTCCTGACCCGGTCGGAGACTGGAATAATAATAATAATAATAATAATGCATTTTATTAATCCCTTAACGAGTCAAGGACTCATATACAAAGGAATTGTACAGTTTTATCTCGTGGGCGACAAATTACAATACAATGTTTAGTTTACAAAGTTTTCAGTATGAAAATATATACAACATTTTGTAGCTTTCATAAGTTTTTGTACACAATGTGTTCTTCATTTGTCTTCTCAGATTATGAAATTTCTTCAAACTGACATTTTATAATCATTCCACATAAACTGTTTTAGCCTCCTTTTGAAGATTGGTAGGCTAGGTGCAATTTTTATATTTTCTGGTAGTCTATTGGATTTTACAAAGGCACTATACTTATTGCTATTACTGTCATATTGTTTGGAATTGATATGGAAAAGTGTTGTGTCATCTGCATGTCTAGTTTTGTAAGCGTGTAAATCAGATTGTTTAGTGAAGTTTAAATTTGTGTGGATTCTGTTGTGTAGAATTTGGTACATTAGGACATTTGATTTGATTTCTGAATTTAGGGCTACTGGTTGAATTTTACTCGTAATATAAAGGTGTTTGGTTGGTGTTAAAAAGGGTAGTTATAAATATTTCTTATGGCTCTATTCTGAATTACCTCAATTTCCTTTTTTAGGTAATTTGAGCATTTTATCCAAATTGTATTCAAATATTGTAAGTGGCTATGGATTAAGGAAAAAAACACTTTCCTGAGTAGATATTTTGGGATATAGTAGCTCAATTTCTTTATCATCCCAGCAGCAGGTGATTTTATTTTTACTAATGCATCAATGTGCTTTTGCCAGGAGAAAATTTCATCTATTATTAAGCCTAGGTATTTGACAGATGAGACCCTTTTGACTACTTTTCCATTCAGCATTATATTCTGAGTGATGTCTAACTTTGTTTTACGCTTAGATATTATTAAATAATTTGTTTTATCTTCATTTATTGTTAATTTATTTGACTGGGTCCAGCCAAGTATGGTATTCATGTCCTCCTGCATGTGTGTAATCAGCGTGTTGGTGGTGTACGCATTGTAAAAGATGCTTAAGTCATCTGCAAACAACGTTATATTACCATGAAAACAGAGTGTTGCTATGTCATTAATATATACTAAGAAGAGGGAAGGACCCAGTATTGATCCATGGGTCACACCGTGGGTAATATTAACTTCCTCACTTCTGTAGCCATTTATTTCAATATACTGCTTACGATTAGATAGGTAATTTTTAAACCATGTCCAAGCTACTCCTCGGATACCTGCTTTATCAAGTTTCCCTAAAAGAATTTCATGGTCAACGGTATCAAACGCCTTTCTCAGGTCTATGAAAAGGCCACTCGCTGTCATCTTATTGTCTAAGACATCCTGCAAGTTAGAGATAATATCAATTGTGGCTATTTCTGTGCTTGAGTTTTCTCGGAATCCATATTGCCCTTTGTAGAAGTAATCATTTTTATTTAAGAAATTAACAATTCTGTTTTTACTATTGTTTCGAGTAACTTGGATATGGGTGGGAGGATGGAAATGGGCCTTCAATTGTCCGGATTGCTTTTGTCACCTCCTTTATAGACTGGTATGACTCGTGCTATTTTTTAGATCATCAGGCACCAGACCAGTCTCTAACGATAAATTTATTAAAGTAGTTAGTGGGCTACTTAGCATGTCAATGGAGTTTTTAACAATTTCACTTACATACCATCTTTGTCTTGGCTACTTTTCATTTTAAGGCTTAATATAATATTGCGAATTTCCATCTCATTAGACGGGGTCATAAATATGGAATCTGTGTTGACATTAATTTCGTCAACTTTCTTCCCTGGGGGGGGGGGGGTGTTTATGGCTAATTTGTGTGCTATGTTTATAAAGTGAGTGTTTAGAGCATTGCAAATATTTTCTTTTCCTGTGAAAGATTTACCGTAAATTATTATCTCAATGGGACCATATTTGTTTTCAGTTGTGCAGTTGAAGATCATTTCATTGATTACTCTCCAAGTATCTTTTATGCTATTGGCATTCAATGTTAATTTATGTTCATAGTATGAGGATTTTAGTTTCCGTTTTAAAGTTGTCACTTTGTTCCTACATATTATGTGCTCTTCCTTTAAGAGGTTATTGTTTCTGTGAATGCTAGTTTTAAGTTTAGCATGTAGTAGGTCCCTTTGTTTTATTAGTTTGTATTAATTCTTGTTGTGTAATTACATGAACATTCTAGAAAGTGCTATGTTAACATGAACATTCTAGTCAGTGTTGTGTATTTAGGCTACTTGAGTTAACATGAACATTCTAGTCACTATGCCCAGAACATTCCAATCTGGAACATTCGATTCTGGAACTTTCCAGCTACTTTGTATATATGCACCCGCGGACTGTAGACGATAGTTCTGCTCAAGTTAGTTCACATTGTGTATCGTTGTGTATCGACTAGTGTTTAATAAACCGTTGTGTTATATTAGCAAGTGTATGTTATTTATCTTGTATCTCCCACGACATAACAATTCTGTGGTTATCCATGGGTTTTTGTGGTTCTGGTGCATTTCCTTCAAAGGTGAGTCAGTGTTTTCTTTGTTGGGTGTCTGTGTCAAGATTTTGTGTTTCATGGCGATGTAAGTTTCGTTTAGATCATCTAAGCAGTCTATTTGATTGAGATCATTAGAGAATTTGTTTTTGTTCATGTACCGGTAATTTTTATTCACGTATTTTGAACTAGACCTTTGCTTGTTGGGGGCGTATTTAAATGTCATGTTCGAGATTGGGCTTTTGCCTGGATAGTAGTTTGACCAGAAAATCTCAGTTACAAGAATATTATGATCACTAATAACGCTATTTATATTGCTTATTCTATGGGCATATTTACAGTTATTAGTGGCCTCCTGATCAAGGAGTGTACTTGTTGATTCACTTATTCTTGTTGGATAGCGAGTATTGCCTTGTGTGAAACCATAGTTTGATAGTAGATTGAGGTATGATTTGGTTACATTATTTTTGTTTAATAAGTTAATATTTGTATCACCAATGAATAAGGAAAGACTGGCATTGTTTTTCGAGAGAATGTGCTCTAGAGATTGCATGAATGTTGTTGCGTTATTTATGTTAGGATTATATACTGCAATTATATTAATAGTATGCAGGTTATTGAAACGAACAGTATCATTTCTTATAAGCTCTAACTGGATCAAGCTATGGTTACTCTCAACTAGGTTAAGAACTTTTGTATTCCATTTTTTGTGGACATAAACTCCCACACCTCCACCATCCTGATTGTCTCTGTGTACAAATGCAACAGAATAGTTGTTTAGGTTGAAGTATTTAGCTTCATTACTTTTTACCCAAGTCTCTGTTACCACTATGACATCTAGATTTTCCACAATATGTATTAGTGTCTCGATATCTTCTAGTTTATTTTTTAGGCTTCTGCTATTTAGGTAAAGACACTTGATTTGGCTAACCTCATTTTTAGTGTCTGCTATGTAGTCGTGGATACAGTCATATTTACGCTCATCAATTGATGTGTGTAAGTCAACATCAACTAGTAGGTTCATGTCTTGATTCATAATTATTACTGTGAATGGGATGGCTGAACCTTGTTGATGGAAGAGTCTTTTACTAGCGTTTCAATGTTTTCTGGTGAGGTGATCCTGATACCCTTGTCACTATCTGATTTACGGACGAAAATTTTACAGTCCCGGGTCCAGACGTATTTAAAACCTAAATTACGGAGGTCTCTTGCCTGTTTGTGAAGTACTTTATTTGCTGGTGTCAAATGCTCATTAATGTAGATAGGCCTAGCCCTTCCATTGATTCCTGCATCACTTGAGTTCAGGTTGGGTTTGGATCTTTTGCCTTTTAGAATTGCGTCTTTTTTAGCCGGCAGCAGAATTTTACTAGTAAAGGAGGTGGAAGACCTTCTCTGCTGTGTGGTAGCCGATGGCAGGCGTCAATATCGGACTCAACAACTGTGACACCCAATTGGTCTGCGATAGTCTTGACAATTTGAACGGGGTTTTCGTTTGAAGTGTGCGGCACGCCATGAAGCTCTAAGTTGTTTCGCCGAACGTATTGTTGAAGCTCGAGATTCTCTTGCTTTAACAATTTGACCTCACTGCAGGCGATATTCTTATCCTTTTCTAACTCACAAACTCTTTGGCTGAGCTTTGTTATTTCTGACAAGGCTTGCTTCAGAGTTTGTGCGGCAGTTGAAATGTCACTTTTCATACCATCAAAACAATCAGAAAAGTA
Organism: Meconema thalassinum; assembly: GCA_946902985.2. Lineage (NCBI taxonomy): Eukaryota > Metazoa > Arthropoda > Insecta > Orthoptera > Tettigoniidae > Meconema > Meconema thalassinum. The sequence goes on along the minus strand of OX336388.2, from coordinate 1,803,147,191 downwards.
TGTCACGGACTTAAGCATGTCATTCTGAGTCTTTTCAATGTTTTCGAGTTTTGTCAGTCGGAGGTTGATTTTAGAAACAAGATCGTGTAAATCTGGTTTACTTACATTCTCGTCTGGCGAGGCGATTTTAGAAACCTCATCCGTAGTTGACTTATTACTCATTGCACTGCACACGACACAATACCATTGCTTGGCCTTGTCGGACAAAAGCCGGTTAAAAACTTTTTTCTTTATGTTTACACAGGTTCTGTGGTATGATTTACCACATTCCCCATCACAAATTATGTAATCTTCATTATCAGTTACACATTTTTCACACTGACCGCACTTGGTTGATTTGTTACTTGTCGCCATCTTGTACTTTTGTACTTGTATTGTATGTATTGTATACATGAAATTGATCAAATGGATTTAATAAAAATCTTATCTAATCTGTGGACAAAAAGTAAAGGGTTCATTATCAAGTAATAAGGATAGTCTTAAATATATTTTCTGAGCGCGTCAATGACGGCAGTGAGCATGGCAGCAAGAAAAGAAATCTTCAGGTATTGGGACATTGAGGTATAGTACAGCCTTGTATTATCACCTAATCGGGAATCGACAGTACATAGCATGATAATATGCATTCTTCAATTAAGATGGCATCACAGTGAATGTGTAGTGAAATAGCAGCTGGTGTAAATATTTGATAAAAGTGGTAAAATATTATAACAGAGGTTTAAAATCTATAAAGTTACTTTCCTTAGGTCAAGTGAAATATGGAATATTGATAGTATTCTCAATTCTCAATGATAATTTAATAAACCTAAACTAAGTTGTGGGAACGTGTATCCAACGATTCGGTGACTTCTTCAATCACTGTTTGAACCAAGTAGAGCAGTGGTGCTTTTACGAGTTTTCACCCGATTGGAAGATATACGTATTACGCATTCTTCTTTATTGGTAGGTAATTAGATTAATTCATTTAAGTAGTAATAATTAAAATACATTTAGTGTAATTTGATGTTAACATCAAGTTGAAGAAACTGAAGAAAAGTCAAAAGCCAAAAAGGTGGGCAATAGAAAGACTGAAAGAGAAGGATGTAAACGAAAGATCCAAGAAGAGTATAAAGGAAGGACTAATGGAAAACCCTAAACTAACTTCAATTGCAGACGATTGAAGAATGAAATAACAAAATCCGCAGAAGAAAACATTGGTAGGAAAGAAATAATAGGTAGAAAACCGTGGATCACTCAGGATATACTAGAATTGATGGATGAAAGGCGGAAACACAAGAATGTAAGAGATGAAAAGGGGAAAGCAGAATACAGACGTCTGAGAAATGAGGTTAACAAGAAGTGCAAGGAAGCGAAAGAAGAATGGTTGAAAGAGAAATGTGCAGGTATAGAAAATTGTCTAAAATTAGGAAAAGTAGACACAGCTTATCGAAGGATTAAGAATACTTTTGGGGAAAAGAAGACTAAGTGCTGTAATATTAAGGACACAAATGGAAAGCCTCTAACAGATAGGGAAGAAAAGGTTGAGAGATGGCAAGCTTACATAGAGAGTTTGTATAAGGGAAAGGAGATTGAGAATCATGTAATGGAAAGGGAGGAGGAAATTGATGAGGATGCGAAAGGAGATTTAATATTGAGATCAGAATTTGATAGAGCTTTGGAAGACTTAAACAGGAACAAAGCACCAGGCATAGATGATATACCGATTTAGTTGCTACGCTGCATAGGAGATGAAGGTCTGATCAGGTTATTTCACTTGGTGTGTAGGATTTATGAGACAGGTGAGGTACCCCCTGATTTCAAGAAGAATGTTATCATCCCTATACCAAAGAAAGTGGGAGCTGACAGATGTGAAGATTTCCGTACAATCAGCTTGATTACTCATGCTTTAAAGATCCTGTCTAGAATAATTTACAAGAGGATTGAAAGCCAGATAGAAATTGAGTTGGGTGAAGACCAGTTTGGTTTCAGGAGAAATGTAGGAACAAGGGAAGCTGTACTAAGTCTTAGGCTGATTTTGGAAGGTAGAATAAGGAAAGATAAGAGAACGTTCATGGCTTTTGTAGACTTAGAAAAGGCTTTTGATAACGTTGATTGGACTAAATTGTTTGACATTTTGAAATCGATTGGAATAAAGTACAGGGATAGGAGGGTGATATACAATCTATACAGAAACCAGACAGTAGTCATTCGAGTTGAAGGACATGAGAGAGAAGCTGGTATTCAGAAAGGTGTAAGGCAAGGCTGCAACTTATCACCCATACTTTTCAATCTTTACATTGAACAAGCAATGAAGGAAATTAGAGAAAAATTTAAAGTGGGAGTGAAGACTCAAGGAGAAATAATTTCAACTCTGAGATTTGCTGATGACATCGTCATCTTGGCCGACAAGCCTGAGGATTTGAATGAGTTTTTGAATGGTATGGACTCCGTCTTACGGAAAGAATTCATGATGAAAATTAATAAATGTAAAACAAAAATACTGGAATGCAGCCGAAATAAATCAAAAACCTGTATGGAGATCAAATTGGCAGGTGAAAAGCTGAAGGAAGTAGGAGACTTCTGTTACTTAGGAAGCAGAATAACCAGTGATGGACGAAGAAAAGAGGATATAAAAATTAGGTTGGCTCAGGCAAAGAAAGCATTTCTACAAAAAAGGAATCTGCTGACATCGAATATAGATTTAGGTATTAGGAAGTCATTTTTGAAAGCCTTTGTCTGGAGCGTGGCGCTCTATGGAAGTGAAACTTGGACTATTGGTGCAGCAGAAAAGAGGAGAATTGAAGCATTTGAAATGTGGTGTTACAGCAGAATGATGAAGATCAGATGGGTAGATAGGGTTACAAACAAAGAGGTATTAAGACGAGTAGGAGAGGAGAGATGTTTCTGGCGACTGCTAATGAAGAGAAGAGATAGGTTGGTAGGACACATACTAAGGCACCCAGGAATAGCAAGCTTAGTTATGGAAGGAAGGGTCGAGGACAAGAACTGTAGGGGTAGACCAAGGTTAGAATATGTTAAACAGATTGCCTCGGATGTAGGGTGTCGGAGCTATGTAGAGATGAAACGATTAGCTCAGGACAGGGAGGCATGGAGGGCTGCATCAAACCAGTCAAAAGACTGAAGACTCAAACAACAACATCAAGGCTAACTTAGATCTCTAGTATGTCGACAGTAAACAGTATTTTAGTGTCTCGTCAGGTAGTGTAACCGTTACGGATTTATGCTCGTCCTGCAAAATAAAAGTAAAAAAAAAGCAAATAAAATCATCACAAGATGTCAGGTAAAATTGAGTGAGGAGAAAAATGAACCCATTGTCGTAATGTAGGCCCACCGGTACAGTCACGCGAATGTCATAAACTGAGAAACGAACTGTCCTCAAAAGATGAAATTATAAAGCTGTTAAAGGAAGATATTACTAAGTTAATGGAAGAGTTGAATAAATTAACAGGAAACAGAGAGGAAAGCAAGGAAACTTGGTCGACAGTGGTTGCTGGTAAGGTAAGATTGAATATGCCTAGGCCTATAAATGGCTATGTGGCTATGTGGTCCGTGATAAAGAAAGAAACTGGAAAATCTGCTAAAATACAAAGGAGCATTACACTTAACAGAAATAATAAAGTGATTAATAATCCAGAGGAAATAGCAAACACTTTTAATGACTATTTTCTGGAAATTCCAAAAAAAAATATTAAATAAATGACAGGTAAATACACTAAATTATAATAATAAAATAAATATATGCAGTGATTCTTTATTTATAAATCATGTCACAAGTGAAGAAGTAAGAATAGTTATTAAAGAGCTAAAAATAAATTCTGTGCTGGCATTGATGGCATCCCCGATGCAATTTTAAAGAAATGTGCAGAAACTACAATACGCACTTAATAAACAGTTCAATTCTCTCAGGAACTTACCCGGGTATTTTGAAGTTATCAAAAGTAATTCCAGTGCACAAAAACGGTTCAAAAGTTGAATTAGATAACTATCGTCCTATTACCTTACCACTGGTATTGCAAAAATTGTGAAAAAAATCAAGTATAAGAGACTGATAAGTTTTATAGAAAAAAATAAAATATTATCAAACTCACAACATGGATTCAGAACGGAAAAATCTACACAGACAGCAATTTACGAATGTAGTAATAGTAGCCTATACTGAAATTAATTGACAATAAGGAACATGTAACTGGCCTATTCTTGGATTTATCGAAAGCATTTGATGTTGTTGACCATAAAATCCTCCTTACAAAACTAAATCAATATGGTATTAGAGGTCTAGCTGATAAATGGATAGAGTCCTACTTAACAAGGCGTAAACAAATAGTAAGCTTGAGACACAAGGATGATGGAACCAAATTACTTAATGAAACATTGTCCAAAGAGGGAATTATTGAATTTGGAGTACCCCAGGGATCGGTTTTGGGCCCACTACTCTTTCTTCTATATATCAATGATATAACACAGAATGTTCATTCACATATGGAAATTTTGTTTGCGGACGATACAACACTCGTAATAAAAGGTGAAACTAAACAGGTCATACAGCAGTCTGCTGACTCCGTTACAGGAGAGTTAACCAAATAGTCACAAGATAATCGCCTCATAATAAACTATAAAAAACAGTATGTCTAAATTTCCACACTATACAGAATAGGAATCCTGCGAAGCCCAATATAACATTAAATGGTCATCAAATAGAAAATAAATCAGAAACAAAGTTTTTAGGACTATGGATACAACATGACTTGAAATGGAATAAACATATGCAATATCTGAATACTAAACTGAACTCGATGTACTTTGCGTTACGTATTTTGAAAACCTGCACTAGCATGCACACATTAAGAAATACTTATTTTGCTTATTTCCATTCATACTTAAGATATGGGATCATATTTTGGGGTATGTCGCCAGATGTACTAAGCACGTTTAGGATACAAAAGAGGGCGATTAGAATTATGGCAAATGTAAACTCTAGAGAATCATGTAGACCTCTGTTTAAACATTTAAACATTCTCCCACTGCCCTGCATATATATCTTTGAAAGTATTATGTTTTTTTAAATAATTTAATGTATAAAGATGTTTTTCTTAAAACAAACAATGATGTTCATAGGCATAACACAAGACAGAATCAAAACATTCATATTACACACACACACACACACCCACACACACACACACACACACACACACACACAAGCATATATCAAAAAGGAACTTTTCACACTGGAGTTAAATTATACAATAAACTACCCCAGTATATAAAACTGGCCCCAAAAATAAAAACCTTTGATAGAATGTTGAAAGCTTATCTGCAGTGCCATTGTTTTTACTCTGTAGTTGAATATCTTAGTGTATAGGAGCGATGAAATCTATAATTATATTTTACTTTTATATTTTAATTGTAATACCTAGCTGTAAGTTGTTGTATTTATAGAATTAAGTTTTCATATTATGATAATAGAGTAAGGTGTAAATAGGGGTCCAATAAGATTGTATCTCTTAAGACCTGTTATTATAGTAAGTTATAAATAGTTATAGTATTAGTAATATATATATTAGTACTTATATTTTATAGATGTAAATTCTGACGTGTCCTATATAAAATGTATTGTATACATGTATTTGATCAAATGGAATTAATAAAATCTATCTATCTATCTATCTATCTATCTATCTATCTATCTCTCTATCTAGCTATTCTTTATTTGTCATATTTGTGTGTAGATTCAGCGGACGTTATGTTCTGTTGTATTTTTGGTAACATTTTGCCTCAAAATCTATGTGTTTACACAGTGTTAGCAATTACCATGTGCTTGCGCTTGGCCTGCCAGATATCAGATGGGCGGCGTTGTCATACCTTATGACACGGCTTGAGAATTGTAGATGGCGATGCCATCGCATGCCATGACACAAGTAAACAGAGAATAGTTCCCATCTCTACCGCCGGCAATCATTTCGTGAAAGAGTAATACTGAATTTCCTGCAGAGGTCTATCTCTGGTTAATGATCCACAGGCGCAAACGTACTTATTTATGTAACAAAGGCAGCATCACGATCGATCTTATTTTCACGAACATGGAACGAACTAAGCTCAAAAACAAGAGTGATAGGTTAGTTAGTTAATGTAGCTTTAATGGGTCATCTGCCCATTGAGAGTGAGAGGAGACGTAGTTATTAGGAAGCACTTTCCAGTGGAAACGAAGTTTGATATAGACGTCTGGGGTGACCCACCAAACATCAAGAAACATTCAACATCTAGGCTTACAGGATGGAGCTACGTCGTGTATCGGTGATTGTTTCCCGCCGTTTTGGCTGTCATTGCAGCAGCCTCAACCATGTGTACGTATTCGTATCTGTACTCAAACTGACAGTTGGTTGCCAGTCAGACCTGTCTGTTTGAACTGCATTGTCGTCACGCTTCTCCCTTTATTTGTTAGCAACGGCAGGGAAAAATAAACATGATGTGCACACAGATCTTGTCACTGCTGGACTACTGACTGTACTAGGTTTATTGGTTGGAAGCAAATAGCTTAATATGATAATACTGGAAACTCCCACGAGAAACTGGCGACACCGATTATACGTGCCATCTAGCGGTTCGCGCTGACAACTACGAACTCGATTTCAATCAGCTGGCAAGTTTATCTGCACATGTTAGAAGTGTAACTTTTGGGCTATGTATGGGTGTTTTCATTACAAAATACAAAGTGATCCCAAGTCATTTTACAGATTTCCTCAAAACAAACAGTTGTGAGTATACCTACTAATGTTTACGTGCCTGTATTTTTTTCTATTAATCTGAGCATAGCATACTTTCTCAGAGGTGACCCTAGGGCGGTGAGAGTGATGCGACCACACCTTGCGCTGTCATATGGGAGGCGCAGAATATGCAACGATAGTTTGACAGCGCAAAAAAATAAAACCCGATCAGCTTATTAGCATACTACTTAACCCTACCCGTCAAAATTAATTCTATTTACTGTAGACTGTAAGTGAGCTGGGGTGCGTGCATTTCAATGGTATAGACATACAGTATAACGTGAAATTCTCACTTAACGTTGTATAATATTAACGAGTTGAAGCTAATATCTATACATCTAGGGTTCTGTCCGCCACCTGTTTTCTTGGTGTTCAATTGAGTGCGGGTGCATGTGGATTGTGATTTTTGTCTGTGTTGCAAGCTACGCGTGAAATTGAAACTTGACTTACCGGTACTGTTAGAACTTGTGGAAAATTGTGGAAAAAATTATGTATAAGAGACTGATAAGTTTCATAGAAAAAAATAAAATATTATCAAACTCACAACATGGATTTAGAACGGAAAAATCTACACAGACAGCAATTTACGAATGTAGTAATAGTATACTGAAATTAATTGACAATAAGGAACATGTAACTGGCCTATTCTTGGATTTATCGAAAGCATTTGATGTAGTTGACCATAAAATCCTCCTTACCAAACTAAATCAATATGGTGTTAGAGGTCTAGCTAATAAATGGATAGAGTCTTACTTAAAAAGGCGTAAACAAATAGTAAGCTTGAGACACAAGGATGATGGAACCAAATTACTTAATGAAACATTGTCCAATGAGGGAATTATTGAATTTGGAGTACCCCAGGGATCGGTTTTGGGCCCACTACTCTTTCTTCTATATATCAATGATATAACACAGAACGTTCATTCACATAAGGAAATTTTGTTTGCGGACGATACAACACTCGTAATAAAAGGTGAAACTAAACAGGTCATACAGCAGTCTGCTGACTCCGTTACAGGAGAGTTAACCAAATGGTCACAAGATAATCGCCTCATAATAAACTATAAAAAGACAGTATGTCTAAATTTCCACACTATACAGAATAGGAATCCTGCGATGCCCAATATAACATTAAATGGTCATCAAATAGAAAATAAATCAGAAACAAAGTTTTTAGGACTATGGATACAACAAGACTTGAAATGGAATAAACATATACAATATCTGAATACTAAACTGAACTCGATGTGCTTTGCGTTACGTATTTTGAAAACCTGCACTAGCATGCACACATTAAGAAATACTTATTTTGCTTATTTCCATTCATACTTAAGATATGGGATCATATTTTGGGGTATGTCGCCAGATGTACTAAGCACGTTTAGGATACAAAAGAGAGCGATTAGAATTATGGCAAATGTACACTCTAGAGAATCATGTAGACCTCTGTTTAAAGATTTAAACATTCTCCCACTGCCCTGCATATATATCTTTGAAAGTATTATGTTTTTAAAAAGAATTTAATGAATAAAGATGTTTTTCTTAAAACAAACAATGATGTTCATAGGCATAACACAAGACAAAATCAAAACATTCATATTTCACACACACACACAAGCATATATCAAAAAGGAACTTTTCACACTGGAGTTAAATTATACAATAAACTACCCCAGTATATAAAACTGGCCCCAAAAATAAAAACCTTTGATAGAATGTTGAAAGCTTATCTGCAGTGCCATTGTTTTTACTCAGTAGTTGAATATTTTAGCGTATAGGAGTGATGGAATCTATAACTATATTTTACTTTTTAATTTAATTTTAATACCTAGCTGTATGTTGTTGTATTTATAGAATTAAGTTTTCATATTATGATAATAGAGTGAGGTGTAAATAGTTGTGCAATAAGATTGTATCTATTAAGATTTGCTATTATAATAAGTTATAAATAGTTTTAATCTTAGTAATATATACCTGTTAGTTCTTTTATTTTATGCATGTAAATTCTGACGTGTCCTATATCAAAAATGTATTGAATGCATGTATTTGATCAAATGGAATTAATAAAAATCTATCTATCTATCTATCTAACTTTACTACTTTACTAAGGTGGTGTTATGTAATGTAAGAAATTAGTAGCATCATATTAGGCATATTTCCTTTTGTGTAGATAATGATCATGCCTAGCCTGGTCTAAGCGCGACTATAAACGAACAATATTGTTTAATATTAAATCATATTTTAGTAGCGTTCTGGGAACATTATTTTTAATATTAAAATAATAGTTATAAATAATGTAAAAAATGTTTGTTATACTTAGTCTCCACAGGGGAGGGGGACCTCGCACCACCTGAAAATATTGCTAGGGCCACCTCTGTCTTTCTTTAAAACATTGTTGTGATTAAACCTATCCATTTAATCCTTTTCCATGTGTGCTCAGTGGGTTGTGAAGAATAGATAACTCCACAATTCTGTTTCCAAATGTGTGTGGGGGGGGGGGGGTTGTCCACCAAAATGTCATGAACATAGAGATAGTTTATGCATTTTTTTTTGTCTGAAAGCACCCCTGTGATTGGAAGCAGATTAACTGGTTGTTTTCTATCAATTAGTGACTCTAATGAAGGTATCTGTAATAGCTGTACGAAATTACTGACTGACAAGTATTTCAAAGTGACTATTAAGGCTTACGGTATGTGTTTAATTTTAATTTTCATTGGTTTTACGTCCTTGTTAAGTACTGCGACTTTTAGAGACGCCGGGGTACCGGAATTTTGCCCCGAAGGGAATATTTAACGTGCCAGTAAATCTACTGACACGGCTCCCTCGCATTTTCGCACTCTCAAATGCCAACTGGCAGTGCCAGGATTCGATCCTGCAACCTTGGGAACACCTGGTGAGATCGTTACCGCTGAGCCACGCAACCAGCATAAAAGGCATATGTGAATAGAACTAATGATTCATCAGTGAAAAATCTTCCCACTAAAAATATCAAGCTCAATAAGATATCTCACGTGTACTGTAATTTGCTTTTGGAAATATCTGTAGGCTAGTCAAACTGCTGTCATAAAATAACGATTGAATGTTTTAATGACAATATACATGTAGTCCTATTTCATTCTTATTGCTGCCCCTTTCGGATCAACACCCATCTCCCTTCCTTATATTATGCTGCAATAAGTACTCAAAGTATTAACAATCTGTATTTCTTTGCGTTTTTTAAGTCGAACTATGATAAACTCCAATAGTTCGTTCCGGTAGTTGTCTATTCGAGCCGCTAGATAGTAGAACTATGTGCTGTCGCCGCTGCTCTGCGTGTTAAGTGGCGAGAGTTTCCACTATTATCATATTAAGCTATTTGTTGGAAGCAATATGACACAGGAATAAACAAAACACAATCAACAGACTGTAGCCAACCTACACACTACCTGCACACTAGTGCCAACCTTTATATTACAAACACCAACACTTCCCCCTTGATTTAAAGTACAGCGCACACAACATACATAAGAACATAAGAAGTACATAAGGATGAAATCAATACATGCACATATTTAAGTCATTCAAAAATTTCAAATGCTTAACTCTAGCAAGTGGTTTGGTGAGTCCATCTGCTTTCAGTTCAGCTGATCCAATATACTCTACCTTTACCAATATTTATCCTTAATTATTGGCTTCACAAAATGATGTCTGAAATTAATGTGTTTTGCTCTATCATGATATCCTGAATTATTGGCAACATGAATCGTACTCTTATTGTCAACATAAATTTGAATACATTCTCAGTAGGAATAAAAGAGCGGTTCTGGGGCAGGGGCTAATGGGCAAGATGGCCGCCGCGCGCAACTGCCCTATGTTATTCTTATGGAGAGGTCAGTCGTAGCTGGGTCAGGGGCTAATGGGCAATATGGCTGCCACGCCCTGAGACATTGAATGACGTCACAGGGAGAGGTTGACAGTGTTACGTTGCTAAATGGAATATTTATTATTATTATTATTATTATTATTAGATAATCATGCATTGATCATGTACAATCAAGACCAGCCTTATATTGTACACTGTTTGGTGTAGTGGATAGCATTCTTAGCTGTTACTGTAGAGGCCCGGGTTCGAGTCCTGGCTCTGTCAAGAAATTTAATTCTGGGCTGAGGGTTGAGACGAGGTACACTCAGCCTTGTGAGGCAAAAAACTCAGAGCAGCTGGGTTTAATTCATACCTCAGCCGTTCTACCTAACCTAACCTAACTTCACCTAACCTAACCTAACTTAACCTAACCTAACTTCAAAGTGCAAAAAAGTGAGAGCAAAAAGTGTAATCAAAAAAAGTAAGAGCAAATGTAAGAGCACAAATAATAAACATAGTTACAACCTACCCTAACCTAACCAAGCATTTCCTCACCTAATTTCACCTAACCTAACTTCAAAGTGAGTGCAAATATAAGAGCAAAAAGTGACAGCAAAAAGTGAGAGCAAAAAGGTAGAGAGAAAAAGAGTGTCAGCAAAAAAAAGTGAGAGCAAAAGAGAGAGCACAAGAGAGAGCACAAATAATAAACTTAGTTATAACCTAACCTAACCTAACCTAACCTAACCCACAGAATCCTCATTTAAAGATTTTAGATTTTACATTTTAACATTTTACGTTTTAACATTTTTGACTTTAGTTTTTTCATTTTACTATTTTTAAATTTTACATTTTTGATTTTTTGTATTTTAGACTTAAGTTTTTTTTTAGACTTTACATTTTAAATTTAATATTTTTTATTATAGATTTTACAATTTACATTTTCAGAAAAGAGTAAACTACAAGGTCACATACCTAACCACACCTAACCTAACTTTACCAAACCTAACTTAAGCTAATAAAAAGGCTAATGCACATACACAAAGTATATAAGGGCACATGCAACTATCCTTATGCCAGTCTTATAGGCTACTGTACAACATGATCACTACCCCAACCGGGTAATTTTTTTCATTTTGTTGTTTACACATTTGTCAATTTTCCAATTTCCCATTTTCAGTTTTTTTAATGTCAGTTTTAAGTTTTTCAATTTCATAATATGGAAACATGGACTTCGCATTTTGTTGTTTACACATTTGTCAATTTTCCAATTTCCCATTTTCAGTTTTTTAATGTCAGTTTTAAGTTTTTCAATTTCATAATATGGAAACATGGATTTTGCATTTTGTTGTTTACACATTTGTCAATTTTCCAATTTCCCTTTTTCAGTTTTTTAATGTCAGTTTGAAGTTTTTCAATTTCATGATATAGAAACATGGATTTCCCAATTTGTTGCTTACACATTTGTCAATTTACCAAATTCCCCTTTACAGTTTTTAAAATTTCAGTTTAATGTATTTCTATTTTGTCAATATGGGAACATGGATTTTCCAATTGGTGTTTTACATGTTTATTTTGCATTAGGAGTGGAGATAGGTGGGTAGTAATTAAAAATGTACAAGCAGTGTCCATACAATATTTTTTTTAAATACATGTACACTATTTACACATAATACATTTTTATATATATTCTTTTTGTTATAAATTGTACAGTTGTTTTTATTTTGTTTTCTGTTTTATTTATTTTATGATTATGAATACCATTTTTTCTTTTTGTGTTTTTCTATTTTTGTAGTGCTATAGTTTTAATTTTTTAAATTGATTTGTTTTATGTATTTGCTAGACTCATGCAGAGGATTTTGTTCTACCAACCTATCCCTTGTTTTTGTTAGAATATGCTAAAACACCTTGATAACCTGTGTTATTGTGATGGTTTTAAGAGGGTGTGTACTTGGCCTCTCTGTCCTGAGCTATTAGGTTCATCTCTACATAGCTACCTCAACTTACATTGAAGGCAATCTGTTGAACATATTCTAATCTTGGTCTACACCTACAGTTCTTGTCCTCAACCCTTCCTTTCATAAGTAAGCTTGCTAATCCTGGGTGTCTTAGTATGTGTTCTACCAACCTATCTCTTGTGTTTTGTTAGAATATGCTATTACACCTTGATAACATGTGCTATTTCGATGGTTTTAAGAGTGTGTGTACTTGGCCTCTATGTCCTGAGCTAATAGTTTCATCTCTACATAGCTACCTCAATTTACATTGAAGGCAATCTTTGAACATATCCCAACCTTGGTCTACCCCTACAGTTCTTGTCCTCAATTCTTCCTTCCATAAGTAAGCTTGCTATTCCTGGGTGCCTTAGACTGTGTTCAAACAACCCATTTGTTGTGTTGTGTTAACGTATTATACCCTTATATCTGGTTGATCCACCAATATCCTCCGGCTGGAAATAATCTGGGATTGTAGCATCTTGACACCCCGGCTAAAAACGACATGGTGCCACTTGGCGAAAACACTCAGAATAAGGGACAGGTATTTTCTCAAACGGAATGTGCTGCAGTATCTAACTACAGAACAGTAGGGCTATCTAACTACTTAGGATAAAGAAAAATAAACTCTATAAAAATCTCGGGCGTAAGGATATGGATTAGGTCCATCGGGAACTTCCACTCTACAGCACATTCCTCTACCATCTAACTACAAGTATAATGCCAGTTTCCTATAAAACAATCAGGAAATCGTCAACACGAATGCATCTATTTATTTTAAAAAACAATACACATCTCGTGTCACCGAGCTTTGATTAAATGCTCTCGAAAATAAACCATGAAATAAAATATATCACGAAGCGTCATTAATCCATATACAAGTACAAATTGTTTCGCTAAGAAACCGTAAAAATTGTTACGTGTAAGCTTGAATAAGCTTCTATACAGCGAACAACTGCTGTTCCCTAGGCGACGGAAGTTTATAACAAGAAAAATGTTATAAGTTAAAAATTTAAATAATCCCAAAAATAAATTACGTTACCCATGACGTAGATCTCCGTCTTTACAAATACTAATCATTACTCTATACAATTCATCTCCCGCACCCTAATATTAATATTTCTTCCTCTAAGAAGCGCAAAATCTCTACACAAAGTTTTAAGGTTAAAATTTAAAATATAAAACACTCCTAAATCTATTTACGAATTTATCTGAAATACATTTAATATAACATTCTATACAATGAAAATAATCACGTCATAGTTCGTCAATTACTTACTTAGAAATAAAATATATACAACACGTTCCTTCCTTTCTCCCGACAATACAACATGTAATTGTCCTTCCACATTACTTCTAAACCTCAACGGGCTCAGAAAAATATTACTTCACTCTACTTAGTCTTATTCGTGTTTTACGTTAACATCTGCGATTCCATAATCCATACAATTAAGTAGAGACTAGTTCAAAAACCTCCGACAACTTATCTGTTCATGTAATAAAAATACTTAATAATAATACACATTTCCTCTCGTTGAATAATTACAATAAATGACAAACATTAGGATAAGAACCATTTAATAGATCTCAGTTTATTCTCAGCTTCAACAAAGATCCATTAAACCCTATAATTTCTATCAGATTTAACTTCATCCAGGATCCGCTGTCCTGTGAATTTCAAGGAGTTTCAACTCTATTGAGACTATTTCAATAACATCCACAATTACTAAACTTCCGTAACAATCCTCTTATAACTTCTTACTTTCATGAAATACATGCGTCTGTCCCTACAGACAATTCCTCAAAAATAGATCAATGGCTATACACTGGCTCATTGTCCCACAACAAATACCTACGTCTACAACGGGAATAATAAATCTCATCCATCGAGATACTTCGCAAACTTCCATAACATTTCTTTCTCTACACTTTCCAATAATAAACTTTTCTTTCAGTCATCACAATCTTAATGAACATATAATTTAAAAAACTGGTCCTCTCCCTGCCTCAATTTAATAGGTAATGCGATAAAATGATAATCTATAAATAAAATCTTATTTCTTTACTTCACTCACATTTCTCAACATTCTTTCAACAAACTGTAACATTTCTTCCATTTCATCATTACGTTATTTCTTACTTCAAAATATGCTCTCGTTCGCATCTGTTAATTCCACATTACAATACTTCACAAATTCTTTCTTTACTGTCTGTTCAACAAATTCTAATACTTTCAAAAAACCATTATTACAAACTTTCTTCACTAAATTCGTTTCATTATTTCTCAGTTCGTGACTTTCTCTAGATCTCTACAATAGATCTTTCGTAATTACATTCTTTGACATATACTTCCTTTCACATACTTGGAAAACATTTCCATTATTACATTTATTAATAAAACATAGATATCGTTCGATTTAATACACCGTTGAACTTTACAATAACAATTCTGAACAAACTATAAAATCCTGAGCTAAAGTATAAAATCTGAATTAAACTATAAAATCTCCCTTCAAATGTCGAATATCGCAAAAATCGAAAATTGAAATGAAAAATCCCTAAAATTCCGAAGTCGTCGAAAAATACTATCAAACATCCGCATGATGTTTTTACAAACATAACATTGAAAACTGCAATAAACTAATAAACAATATAGAAAAATGGCATTCAACAATAGTTGTCGGATATTCAAGATCTACAATTCTACATAGTGGGATATTTAGCGTTGGTCCTTGGACTACCTTGTGCTGGGTTAGAGTTGACATGAAGTGGACTCCCTTTGGTTACCCATTAGAAACGGAATGTTTCTAGTGGCTTAAGGCTGCGTGGTGGTCAGCATTCTTGTCCAATTCTCCCTCCGAATATCTCGTGCGGTCAGGTACTGGGATTCGAACTCGTTCATCATCGTGCTGTCTCCTCCTTCCGCCGATGACTCTTCTGATTGAGATGGGATAGCCCTTTCTCTCTTCGGCACCGGGTAATTCCCTGGTCGCCCTCGTACATGAATATCTTGCAGTCTTCTTCCCCCATAGTTCCCTGTAGATCGTCATTTGAGACGGTAAAATGACTGATGATTGTAGACTTTCTATTACGGGAGAGATGAGATGTTAATCTCCCCCGAGATGTTGATGTTAAGTCATTTCGGATGTTCTTGATGCCATCATAGCGTTGTTCCCATTATTGTATAAGCGTTCATCGCGACGCCTATAGAATCTTCATGAAATTCCTCCCTCAACTTTTGATTTTTTATCATCTTGAAGCTGTAGCTTTGTCGTATAAATTTAATATTGTTTCCTCGCTGAATATCTATGTTAATATTACATGCACATTACTGAGTGCCTTTGATGAATAATTCTATCTCTTTCGTTCAACTTGGAGACTAGTTCGTTGTAACGTCCTTCTACTTCGAAGTCGTGGTTGATAAGAGCCTCGTTTCCTCTCGTCTTTTCTCCGCGTCTCTTTTCCAAAAACCGCGACCTTTTCAATCCATGGCTCTGTTTCGTTGCTTATATTAATTGATCAAACTCTTCATTAATAACTTAAGAACTCGGCTGTAATTATATTCAATCGTTCTTAATTATCATTTAACACTCTTCATTATGGTTTAATGTAATAACTTTGTCCTAGTAATTATATATGTTAATTACTTTGTTGGTGTTAATTTTAATAGGCGGCTTCCCATTGGTCATGGTCGCGTGTCGGTCTCGGGTCGGCTCCCTCTTCTTTCTCTTGCCACACGCTTAGTTCCTCTCCCCATTCTTTTTCACTCGAGCGTCCTCGTGACTGCTCGGGTTCTTAGTCATCCTAGCGAAGCTTTTTCCGAGTCCCCTTGCGACTACTAATTTGCTATTGGCCGGCCGAATTAACTCAGTTAATTCACTCTCTAACCAAATCAGTTTTGTGTTCGCTTCCAGCATCGATAAATTTTAACACGGGCTAATTTAGAAAACTTTCCACTACTTGTATAATTTTCTGTCTCGTCTCCCCAAACGCGTACAATCCTCACTCAACTTTTCATTGCAAAAGCTTGGAACAAAGCTTTTTAAATGTCTTCTTTAACACTGAATTAGACCATAGTTAACCCATTATTCTACTCTCCTGTAGTAGCATTTAAATTCTTAGCGTTGTAATTTCCTACAACTTGATTTTCATGAATGTTCATAATCTTGTAACAATTATTACCATAACTTTCCATTACTCTGAAGGGACCATAATATGCCTTAGCAAATCTGGGGTATATCTGCTTTAACACATCAACCTTTGTGGGTCTTTTAATAATCAATAATTCATCTGGTCTCAGTGGTGTATCGTAGCGTTTTCCTAACGTGCGTTTTTCTCGTCTCTCCGCTGCTGTGATTAGATTCTGGTGGGCTCTCTCAATTCTTCTTTCCCTCGTGGGTAGGTGATCCTTTGGCACATCTCTGAAAACATCATCCCAAGGTCGTTCAGGTTTTCTGTTGAAATGTAGCAGAGTTGGAATATCCGCCATACTTTCATGTATTGTAGAGTTGAGACATTCCCCAATGATTTTATAGGAATCTTGTGAAATTATCGAAATTGATGCGCCCGTATCCAACAGTGTTTCTAACGTGGTTTCTCCAACTACAATTTTTTATAATAGGCAACTCAGCCATTCTCTCTTTCTCTGGGATCTCTTCCTCGAATAACAAATCGTCATCCGTCGTCTGATATATCTCATTTACCGTGTTTTCTTTAGTAGGTGAAGTTTTTCTGCCGTTTATTGTTGTTTCCCATTTGAAGTTTTCTTTTTTGTCTAGAGGTGTCCTCGTTATTATCTCTATTCTCTTGCCTGCTCGTGCCTGGTTTCGGTTCGTCCTCTCTCGGTCTCTCTTCTCTACTTCTCCGATTTTCCTCCTGTTTATCTCGGATATAATCTCGGTTCTCTTGATTTCTCCTCTGCTGGAAATTCTGGCGATTGTGATTATCGTCATTCCAGTTCTTGTACAGGGAATATCCTTGGCGAATATTGTAATTTTCGTTGTTGTTATTCCTCTGGTAATAATTATTCTGGCCATAATTATTATTATACTGATAACCCGATCTTCTGGTTTGAGTATTATTTCTGGCGTATCTCTGATATGGCCTGTTATCCTGTTGCCTTCGGTTCTGATACTCGTTTCTCTGATTCTGAGTATAAGCATTTCTTACCGGTCCTCCTCTCCTATTATCGGTGATATTTTCTTCCGTTTGCTGTACTTCGTCAAACATTATAGTATTGACTTCTCGAATGTCTGTTCTTGGGCTACGAAAATTAGAATTCGTTACACTTGAAGTGTAGTCAAGCTGTCTCAGTAAATCAGCCATTTCTTGGAGACTTGATACTCTAGATGCTATTATGTTTCTCCTAACATCCGCTGGAAATTGCCGTGATATAGTTTGTATCATTTCTACGTCTGACGGTGCTGGTTGCAAATATTGAAGACGTGCTAATTGTGTCGCAAAGTAGCTAGCATAGCGTGTGTTGTTCGAACCCGCGTACATTCGTGAGTATGCTTCTGCTCTAACATTGTGCTGTTCATCTACTGACAAAAATCGTTTGATGAGGGCATTAGTAAAGTCCTTAAATCTTAGGAAAGTCCATCGGAACGCTCTGAACCACTGAAGTGCGATATTGCTTAGATAGCGCTCTACCAATCGTAACTTTCTCTCTTCGGGAACATTATTCTCCAAAAAGTACTCTGAGATATCATTAATAAACTCTATTGGTGTTATTCCATCATTTCCTGGAAATGTGCGTGGTTTCTGGTCAATATTCCGAATTATCATAAAGTTTGGAATGTTTGATGATGTGTTTCCACATGACATGTTTTCTATAGGTGCCGAAAATCGTACTTGATTCTCCCTAGCTTGCGGTGTATTTAACCTCCTAGCTTGGAATAATTCCTTCTCTAATTTCTCGATTCTTTCCTGCAAAATTCTCCGTTCTTCTCTGGTGCTACTATTTTCTGTTCGTTCTGGCATTGACGTATTTTCGTTAGTTAACTCAGTAGTCCGACCTTTAATCACATCCTCCACAATGCGAGAATTGCCTACTTCTAACCCCTGCATTTTACTTTTCACCGATTCGATTTCGTTATTTAATTGGGAGATTTTATCTTTCGATCCAACATCTATACGTTCATTAATCTTATCACTTAGATCTGGTTCTAAATCTACTGACAATATGTTCTGTAAACTATGAATTCTGTCTATAAAGTCTTTCCTAATTTCTTCAACGTCTTTAGCATAACGATATTCTGACATTACAAGTTTTTTAGATAAATCATCTTCTAAACTTTTAACAGTTATGCCTGAGGCTTCAATTAACTCAGTTTTGAGTTTATCAACACTTTCACTTACCACATGTTTAATATCAATTTCAATGTCAGTCCTTACACGATCAGCTTTCTGATTCACCTGTATCTGTAGCATTGCCACAGTTGTATTCAACTCATCCAGGTTCGAGTTGATGCTTGTATTCTCAGATTGGAGCTTGCCTAACTGGAGGGTTATGTTATCCTGAAAATCATTTATTCATTTACTCTTATCTTCTGATTGAATTTCTAAGGCTGCCAAAGATGTTTGGGTCCTAACTAAAGTATTCTTGGTTTCAATGGACTGGGTTTGCAAGGTAGCTAAAGTAGCTTTGGTTTCATTGGAGTTCGTTGGCAAAGTAGCTAATGTTTCTTTAGTTTCGGTGGACTGGGTTTGAAAAGTAGCTAATGTTACTTGGTTGTTAGCTAATGTGGCTTGGGAAGTATTTACAATGGCTTGGGTCTCAGTTAACCTTCTTTGGGTCTCGATAACACTAGTTTGACATTCCCTAGCTATTCTATCTGCATCAGCTTTCGCTTCTCTCCTATTTCCTTCTGCACTTTTCTTAATGTCTCTCTATAACTTTTTCTGGTTTTGGTGGGTGGCTTGGTGTAATGCTTCTAAGTACTTATCTAATTTGCCCTGGGTCTCCTGCAACGTAGCAAACATTGCCCTAATAGCCTCCATATCTCCTGGCATCTTCTTTCTTGAGAAATATGGAACATATACTATGACAACAATCAAGAATATCCGAAACAACTATACCACTATATTAAAATGAAGGAGATTTTACCGTTTGTCAGTTACTAAAACTATTTCAATAATATCGTACTCTCTATCTGGCAAATTATCATTTGTAGTCAACGGTCTACGACAAATAAAATAAACTCACAACAGTCCCAAATGACAATATTAATCTAACATGACTCATGGCTTCAAAATAACCATAGGAAACCGGTAAATTAAATAAATAAGACCTAGCCATGTCATCTCCAAGGTTATTCCTTTAGACCAGTCTTCTTTCAAACACAATACATGGTTAATTATTCGGGTTAGATTTCTTTCAGAAATTCATTTCTTACCTCGATAAATATCGGTTGAATTTATTACAAATTTTAAGTCTTCCTCCATCTATCTCACACTCTGGTGTATAATCAACGATGTTCCTGAGGCGATCACATCATGTCAAGGATCCATAATGCGTCTCCCTTCTCCTAATCATCCAAAGGAGTTGCTTGCCAACAAACTATTGGACTTACCAGTAACTAACATATGGTTAATTCTATACAAACAGACTAGACAATGAATCTTGGTTAAAATCACTAACCAACATATTCACAGTGCTATAAAAAAAACCTATGCACTATACCAGGGACCAAAATCACTAGACATCCACGTTGGCAGCGCCATTAAAATATCTGTACCCTTATATCTGGATGATCCACCAATATCCTCCGGCTGGAAATAATCTGGGATTGTAGCATCCTGACGCCCCGGCTAAAAACGACATGGTGCCACTTGGCGAAAACACTCAGAATAAGGGACAGGTATTTTCTCAAACGGAATGTGCTGCAGTATCTAACTATAGAACAGTAGGGTCATCTAACTACTTAGGATAAAGAAAAATAAACTCTATAAAAATCTCGGGCGTAAGGATACGGATTAGGTCCCTCGGGAACTTCCACCCTACAGCACATTCCTCTACCATCTAACTACAAGTATAATACCAGTTTCCTATAAAACAATCAGGAAATCGTCAACACGAATCCGTCTATTTATTTAAAAAAACAATACACATCTCGTGTCACCGAGCTTTGATTAAATGCTCTCGAAAATAAACCATGTAATAAAATATATGACTAAGCGTCATTAATCCATATACAAGTATAAATTGTTTCGCTAAGAAACCGTAAAAATTGTTTCGTGTAAGCTTAAATAAGCTTCTATACAGCGAACAACTGATGTTCCCTAGGTGACGGGAGTTTATAACAAGAAAAATGTTATAAGTTAAAATTTAAATAATCCCAAAAATAAATGACATTACCCATGACGTAGATCTCCGTCTTTACTCTATACAATTCATCTCCCGCACCCTAATATTAATATTTCTTCCTCTAAGAAGCGCAAAATCTCTACACAAAGTTTTAAGGTTTAAATTTAAAATATGAAACACTCCTAAATCTATTTACGAATTTATCTGAAATACATTTAATATAACATTATATACAACGAAAATAATCACGTCGTAGTTCGTCAATTACTTACTTAGAAATAAAATATTTACAACACGTTCGTTCCTTTCTCCCGACAATAAAACATGTAATTGTGCTTCCACATTACTTCTAAATCTCAACGGACTTCAGAAAAATATTACTTCACTCTACTTAGTCTTATTCGTGTTTTACGTTAACATCTGGGATTCCATAATCCATACAATTAAGTAGAGACTAGTTCAAAAACCTCCAACAACTTATCTGTTCATGTAATAAAAGTACTTAATAAAATACACATTTCCACTCGTTGAATAATTACCATAAATGACAAACATTAGGATAAGAACCATTTAATAGATCTCAGTTTACTCTCAGCTTCAACAAGATCCATTAAACCCTATAATTTCTATCAGATTTAACTTCATCCAGGATCCGCAGTCCTGTGAATTTCAAGGAGTTTCAACTCTATTGAGACTATTTCAATAACATCCACAATTACTAAACTTCCGGAACAATTCTCATATAACTTCTTACTTTCATGAAATACATGCATCTGTCCCTACAGACAATTCCTCAAAAATAGATCAATGGCTATAAACTGGCTCATTGTCCCACAACAAATACCTCCGTCTACAACGGGAATAATAAATCTCATCCATCGAGATACTTCGCATACTTCCATAACATTTCTTTCTCTACACTTTCCAATAATAAACTCTTCTTTCAGTCATCACAATCTTAATGAACATATAATAAAAATACTGGTTCTCTCCCTGCCTCAATTTAATAGGTAATGCGATAAAATGATAATCTTTAAATACAATCTTATTTCTTTACTTCACTCACATTTCTCAACATTCTTTCAACAAACTGTAACATTTCTTCCATTTCATCATTACGTTATTTCTTACTTCAAAATATGCTCTCGTTCGCATCTGTTAATTCCACATTATAATACTTCACAAATTCTTTCTTTACTGTCTGTTCAACAAATTCTAATACTTTCAAAAAACCATTATTACAAACTTTCTTCACTAAATTCGTTTCATTATTTCTCAGTTCGTGACTTTCTCTAGATCTCTACAATAGATCTTTCGTAATTACATTCTTTGACATATACTTCCTTTCACATACTTGGAAAACATTTCCATTATTACATTTATTAATAAAACATAGAAATCTTTCGATTTAATACACCGTTGAACTTTACAATAACAATTTTGAACAAACTATAAAATCCTGAGCTAAAGTATAAAATCTGAATTAAACTATAAAATCTCCCTTCAAATTTCGAACATCGCAAAAATCGAAAATTGAAATGAAAAACCCCAAAAATTCCGAAGTCATCGAAAAATACTATCAAACATCCGCATGATGTTTTTACAAACATAACATTGAAAACTGCAATAAACTAATAAACAATTTAGAAAAATGGCATTCAACAATAGTTGTCGTATATTCAAGATCTACAATTCTACATAGTGGGATATTTAGTGTTGGTCCTTGGACTACCTTGTGCTGGGTTAGAGTTGACATGAAGTGGACTCCCTTTGGTTACCCATTAGAAACGGGATGTTTCCAGCGACTTAAGACTGCGTGGTGGTCAGCATTCTTGTCCAATTTTCCCTCCGAATATCTCGTGCGGTCAGGTACTGGGATTCGAACTCGATCATCAACGTGCTGTCTCCTCCTTCCGCCGATGACTCTTCTGATTGAGATGGGATAGCCCTTTCTCTCTTTGGCACCGGGTAATTCCCTGGTCGCCCTCGTACATGAATAACTTGCAGTCTTCTTCCCCCATAGTTCCCTGTAGATCGTCATTTGAGATGGTAAAGTGACTGATGATTGTAGACTTTCTATTACGGGAGAGATGAGATGTTAATCTCCCCCGAGATGTTGATGTTAAGTCATTTCGGATGTTCTTGATGCCATCATAGCGTTGTTCCCATAATTGTTTAAGCGTTCATCGCGACGCCTGCAGAATCTTCATGAAATTCCTCCCTCAACTTTTGAATTTTTATCATCTTGAAGCTGTAGCTTTGTCGTATAAATTTAATATTGTTTCCTCGCTGAATATCTATGTTAATATTACATGCACATTACTGAGTGCCTTCGATGAATAATTCTATCACTTTCGTTCAACTTGGAGACTAGTTCTTTGTAACGTCCTTTTACTTCGAAGTCGTGGTTGATAAGAACCTCGCTTCCTCTCGTCTTTTCTCCGCGTCTCTTTTCAAAAAACCGCGTACTTTTCAATCCATGGCTCTGATTGGTTGCTTATATTAATTGATCAAACTCTTCATTAATAACTTAAGAACTCGGCTGTAATTATATTCAATCGTTCTTAATTATCATTTAACACTCTTCATTATGGTTTAATGTAATAACTTTGTCCTAGTAATTATATATGTTAATTACTCTGTTGGTGTTAATTTTAATAGGCGGCTTCCCATTGGTCATGGTCGCGTGTCGGTCTCGCGTCGGCTCCCTCTTTTTTCTCTTGCCACACGCTTAGTTCCTCTCCCCATTCTTTTTCACTCGAGCGTCCTCGTGACCGCTCGGGTTCTTAGTCATCCTAGCGAAGCTTTTTCCGAGTCCCCTTGCGACTACTAATTTGCTATTGGCCGGCCGAATTAACTCAGATAATTCACTCTCTAACCAAACCAGTTTTGTGTTCGCTTCCAGCATCGATAAATTTTAACATGGGCTAATTTAGAAAACTTTCCACTACTTGTATAATTTTCTGTCTCGTCTCCCCAAATGCGTACAATCCTCACTCAACTTTTCATTGCAAAAGCGTGGAACAAAGCTTTTTAAATGTCTTCTTTAACACTGAATTAGACCATAGTTAACCCATTATTCTACTCTCCTGTAGTAGCGTTTTAAATTCTTAGCGTTGTAATTTCCTACAACTTGATTTTCATGAATGTTCATAATCTTGTAACAATTATTACCATAACTTTCCATTACTCTGAAGGGACCATAATATGCCTTAGCTAATCTGGGGTATATCTGCTTTGACACATCAGCCTTTGTGGGTCTTTTAATAACCACTAATTCATCTGGTCTCAGTGGTGTATCGTAGCGTTTTCCTAACGTGCGTTTTTCTCGTCTCTCCGCTGCTGTGATTAGATTCTGGTGGGCTCTCTCAATTCTTCTTTCCCTCGTGGGTTGGTGATCCTTCGGTACATCTCTGAAAACCTCATCCCATGGTCGTTCAGGTTTTCTGTTGAAATGTAGCAGAGTTGGAATATCCGCCATACTTTCATGTATTGTAGAGTTGAGACATTCCTCAATGATTTTATAGGAATCTTGTGAAATTATCGAAATTGATGCGCCCGTATCCAACAGTGTTTTTAACGTGGTTTCTCCAACTACAATTTTTTATAATAGGCAACTCAGCCATTCTCTCTTTCTCTGGGATCTCCTCCTCGAATAACAAATCGTCATCCGTCGTCTGATATATCTCATTTACCGTGTTTTCTTTAGTAGGTGAAGTTTTTCTGCCGTTTATTGTTGTTTCCCATTTGAAGTTTTTTTTGTCTAGAGGTGTCCTCGTTATTACCTCTATTCTCTTGCCTGCTCGTGCCTGGTTTCGGTTCGTCCTCTCTCGGTCTCTCTTCTCTACTTCTCCGATTTTCCTCCTGTTGATCTCGGATAGAATCTCGGTTCTCTTGATTTCTCCTCTGCTGGAAATTCTGGCGATTGTGATTATCGTCATTCCAGTTCTTGTGCCGGGAATATCCTTGGCGAATATTGTAATTTTCGTTGTTGTTATTCCTCTGGTAATAATTATTCTGGCCATAATTATTATTATACTGATAACCCGATCTTCTGGTTTGAGTATTATTTCTGGCGTATCTCTGATATGGCCTGTTATCCTGTTGCCTTCGGTTCTGATACTCGTTTCCCTGATTCTGAGTATAAGCATTTCTTACCGGTCCTCCTCTCCTATTATCGGTGACATTTTCTTCCGTTTGCTGTACTTCGTCAAACATTATAGTATTGACTTCTCGAATGTCTGTTCTTGGGCTACGAAAATTAGAATTCGTTACACTTGAAGTGTAGTCAAGCTGTCTCAGTAAATCAGCCATTTCTTGGAGACTTGATACTCTAGATGCTATTATGTTTCTCCTAACATCCGCTGGAAATTGCCGTGATATAGTTTGTATCATTTCTACGTCTGACGGTGCTGGTTGCAAATATTGAAGACGTGCTAATTGTGTCGCAAAGTAGCTAGCATAGCGTGTGTTGTTCGAACCCGCGTACATTCGTGAGTATGCTTCTGCTCTAACATTGTGCTGTTCATCTACCGACCAAAATCGTTTGATGAGGGCATTAGCAAAGTCCTTAAATCTTAGGAAAGTCCATCGGAACGCTCTGAACCACTGAAGTGCGATATTGCTTCGATAGCGCTCTACCAATCGTAACTTTCTCTCTTCGGGAACATTATTCTCCAAAAGTACTCTGAGATATCATTAATAAACTCTATTGGTGTTATTCCATCATTTCCTGGAAACGTGCGTGGTTTCTGGTCAATATTCCGAATTATCATAACGTTTGGAATGTTTGATGATGTGTTTCCACATGACATGTTTTCTATAGGTGTCGAAAATCGTACTTGATTCTCCCTAGCTTGCTGTGTATTTAACCTCCTAGCTTGGAATAATTCCTCCTCTAATTTCTCGATTCTTTCTTGCAAAATTCTCCGTTCTTCTCTGATGCTACTATTTCCTGTTCGTTCTGACATTGACGTATTTTCGTTAGTTAACTCAGTAGTCCGACCTTTAATCACATCCTCCACAATGCGAGAATTGCCTACTTCTAACTCCTGCATTTTACTTTTCATCGATTCGATTTCGTTATTTAAATGGGAGATTTTATCTTTCAATCCAACATCTATACGTTCATTAATCTTATCACTTAGATCTGGTTCTAAATCTACTGACAATATGTTCTGTAAACTATGAATTCTGTCTATAAAGTCTTTCCTAATTTCTTCAACGTCTTTAGCATAACGATATTCTGACATTACAAGTTTTTTAGAGAAATCATCTTCTAAACTTTTAACAGTTATGCCTGAGGCTTCAATTAACTCAGTTTTGAGTTTATCAACACTTTCACTTACCACATGTTTAATATCAATTTCAATGTCAGTCCTTACACGATCAGCTTTCTGATTCACCTGTATCTGTAGCATTGCCACAGTTGTATTCAACTCATCCAGGTTCGAGTTGATGCTTGTATTCTCAGATTGGAGCTTGCCTAACTGGAGGGTTATGTTATCCTGAAAATCATTTATTCATTTACTCTTATCTTCTGATTGAATTTCTAAGGCTGCCAAAGATGTTTGGGTCCTAACTAAAGTATTCTTGGTTTCAATGGACTGGGTTTGCAAGGTAGCTAAAGTAGCTTTGGTTTCATTGGAGTTCGTTGGCAAAGTAGCTAATGTTTCTTTAGTTTCGGTGGACTGGGTTTGCAAAGTAGCTAATGTTACTTGGTTGTTAGCTAATGTGGCTTGGGAAGTATTTACAATGGCTTGGGTCTCAGCTAACCTTCTTTGGGTCTCGATAACACTAGTTTGACATTCCCTAGCTATTCTATCTGGATCAGCTTTCGCTTCTCTCCTATTTCCTTCTGCACTTTTCTTAATGTCTCTCTATAACTTTTTCTGGTTTTGGTGGGTGGCTAGGTGTAAGGCTTCTAAGTACTTATCTAATTTGCCCTCAGTCTCCTACAACGTAGCAAACATTGCCCTAATAGCCTCCAGATCTCCTGGCATCTCCTTTCTTGAGAAATACGGAACATATACTATGACAACAATCAAGAATATCCGAAACAACTATACCACTATATTAAAATGAAGGAGATTTTACCGTTTATCAGTTACTAAAACTATTTCAATAATATCTTACTCTCTATCTGGCAAATTATCATTTGTAGTCAACGGCCTACGACAAATAAAATAAACTCACAACAGTCCCAAATGACAATATTAATCTAACATGACTCATGACTTCAAAATAACCATAGGAAACCGGTAAATTAAATAAATAAGACCTAGCCATGTCCTCTCTGAGGTAATTCCTTTAGACTAGTCTTCTTTCAAACACAATACATGGTTAATTATTCGGGTTGGATTTCTTTCAGAAATTCATTTCTTACTTCGATAAATATCGGTTGACTTTTATTACAAATTTTAAGTCTTCCTCCATCTATCTCACACTCTGGTGTATAATCAACGATGTTCCTGAGGCGATCACATCATGTCAAGGATCCATAATGCGTCTCCCTTCTCCTAATCATCCAAAGGAGTTGCTTGCCAACAAACTATTGGACTTACCAGTAACTAACATATGGTTAATTCTATACAAACAGACTAGACACTGAATCTGGGTTAAAATCACTAACCAACATATTCACAGTGCTATAAAAAAAACTCTATGCACTATACCAGGGGCCAAAATCACTAGCCATCCACGTTGGCAGCGCCATTAAAATATCTGTACCCTTATATCTGGATGATCCACCAATATCCTCCGGCTGGAAATAATCTGGGATTGTAGCATCTTGACGCCCCGGCTAAAAACGACATGGTGCCACTTGGCGAAAACACTCAGAATAAGGGACAGGTATTTTCTCAAACGGAATGTGCTGCAGTATCTAACTACAGAACAGTAGGGTCATCTAACTACTTAGGATAAAGAAAAATAAACTCTATAAAAATCTCGGGCGTAAGGATACGGATTAGGTCCCTCGGGAAATTCCACCCTACAGCACATTCCTCTACCATCTAACTACAAGTATAATGCCAGTTTCCCATAAAACAATCAGGAAATCGTCAACACGAATCCGTCTATTTATTTAAAAAAAAAAACAATACACATCTCGTGTCACCGAACTTTGATTAAATGCTCTCGAAAATAAACCATGTAATAAAATATATGACTAAGCGTCATTAATCCATATACAAGTACAAATTGTTTCGCTAAGAAACCGTAAAAATTGTTTCGTGTAAGCTTAAATAAGCTTCTATATAGCGAACAACTGATGTTCCCTAGGTGACGGGAGTTTATAACAAGAAAAATGTTATAAGTTAAAAATTTAAATAATCCCAAAAATAAATGACGTTACCCATGACGTAGATCTCCGTCTTTACAAGTACTAATCATTACTCTATACAATTCATCTCCCGCACCCTAATATTAATATTTCTTCCTCTAAGAAGCGCAAAATCTCTACACAAAGTTTTAAGGCTTAAATTTAAAATATAAAACAGTCCTAAATCTATTTACGAATTTATCTGAAATACATTTAATATAACATTCTATACAACGAAAATAATCACGTCGTAGTTCTTCAATTACTTACTTAGAAATAAAATATTTACAACACGTTCGTTCCTTTCTCCCGACAATAAAACATGTAATTGTCCTTCCACATTACTTATAAATCTCAAAGGGCCTCAGAAAAATATAACTTCACTCTACTTAGTCTTATTCGTGTTTTACGTTAACATCTGAGATTCCATAATCCATACAATTAAGTAGAGACTAGTTCAAAAACCTCCGACAACTTATCTGTTCATGTAATAAAAATACTTAATAAAATACACATTTCCACTCGTTGAATAATTACCATAAATGACTAACTTTAGGATAAGAACAATTTAATAGATCTCAGTTTACTCTCAGCTTCAACAAAGGTCCATTAAACCCTATAATTTCTATCAGATTTAACTTCATCCAGGATCCGCTGTCCTGTGAATTTCAAGGAGTTTCAACTCTATTGAGACTATTTCAATAACATCCACAATTACTAAACTTCCGGAACAATTCTCTTATAACTTCTTACTTTCATGAAATACATGCATCTGTCCCTACAGACATTTCCTCAAAAATAGATCAATGGCTATACACTGGCTCATTTTCCCACAACAAATAACTCCGTCTACAACGGGAATAATAAATCTCGTCCATCGAGATACTTCGCAAACTTCCATAACATTTCTTTCTCTACACTTTTCAATAATAAACTCTTCTTTCAGTCATCACAATCTTAATGAACATATAATAAAAATATTGGTTCTCTCCCTGCCTCAATTTAATAGGTAATGCGATGAAATGATAATCTTTAAATACAATCTTATTTCTTTACTTCACTCACATTTCTCAACATTCTTTCAACAAACTGTAACATTTCTTCCATTTCATCATTACGTTATTTCTTACTTCAAAATATGCTCTCGTTCGCATCTGTTAATTCCACATTATAATACTACACAAATTCTTTCTTTACTGTCTGTTCAACAAATTCTAATACTTTCAAAAAACCATTATTACAAACTTTCTTCACTAAATTCGTTTCATTATTTCTCAGTTCGTGACTTTCTCTAGATCTCTACAATAGATCTTTCGTAATTACATTCTTTGACATATACTTCCTTTCACATACTTGGAAAACATTTCCATTATTACATTTACTAACAAAACATAGAAATCGTTCGAATTAATACACGTTTGAACTTTACAATAACAATTCTGAACAAACTATAAAATCCTGAGCTAAAGTATAAAATCTGAATTAAACTATAAAATCTCCCTTCAAATTTCGAACATCGCAAAAATCGAAAATTGAAATGAAAAACCCCAAAAAATCCGAAGTCATCGAAAAATACTATCAAACATCCGCATGATGTTTTTACAAACATAACATTGAAAACTGCAATAAACTAATAAACAATATAGAAAAATGGCATTCAACAATAGTTGTCGTATATTCAAGATCTACAATTCTACATAGTGGGATATTTAGCGTTGGTCCTTGGACTACCTTGTGCTGGGTTAGAGTTGACATGAAGTGGACTCCCTTTGGTTACCCATTAGAAACGGAATGTTTCTAGTGGCTTAAGGCTGCGTGGTGGTCAGCATTCTTGTCCAATTCTCCCTCCGAATATCTCGTGCGGTCAGGTACTGGGATTCGAACTCGTTCATCGTCGTGCTGTCTCCTCCTTCCGCCGATGACTCTTCTGATTGAGATGGGATAGCCCTTTCTCTCTTCGGCACCGGGTAATTCCCTGGTCGCCCTCGTACATGAATATCTTGCAGTCTTCTTCCCCCATAGTTCCCTGTAGATCGTCATTTGAGATGGTAAAATTACTGATGATTGTAGACTTTCTATTACGGGAGAGATGAGATGTTAATCTCCCCCGAGATGTTGATGTTAAGTCATTTCGGATGTTCTTGATGCCATCATAGCGTTGTTCCCATTATTGTATAAGCGTTCATCGCGACGTCTATAGAATCTTCATGAAATTCCTCCCTCAACTTTTGATTTTTTATCATCTTGAAGCTGTAACTTTGTCGTATAAATTTAATATTGTTTCCTCGCTGAATATCTATGTTAATATTACATGCACATTACTGAGTGCCTTTGATGAATAATTCTGTCTCTTTCGTTCAACTTGGAGACTAGTTCGTTGTAACGTCCTTCTACTTCGAAGTCGTGGTTGATAAGAGCCTCGCTTCCTCTCGTCTTTCCTCCGCGTCTCTTTTCCAAAAACCGCGTCCTTTTCAATCCATGGCTCTGATTGGTTGCTTATATTAATTGATCAAACTCTTCATTAATAACTTAAGAACTCGGCTGTAATTATATTCAATCGTTCTTAATTATCATTTAACACTCTTCATTATGGTTTAATGTAATAACTTTGTCCTAGTAATTATATATGTTTATTACTCTGTTGGTGTTAATTTTAATAGGCGGCTTGCCATTGGTCATGGTCGCGTGTCGGTCTCGCGTCGGCTCCCTCTTCTTTCTCTTGCCAGACGCTTAGTTCCTCTCCCCATTCTTTTTCACTCGGGTGTCCTCGTGACTGCTCGGGTTCTTAGTCATCCTAGCGAAGCTTTTTCCGAGTCCCCTTGTGACTACTAATTTGCTATTGGCCGGCCGAATTAACTCAGTTAATTCACTCTCTAACTAAGCCTCCGTGGCTTAGGCGGCAGCACGCCGGCCTCTCACCGCTGGGTCCGTGGTTCAAATCCCGGTCACTCCATGTGAGATCTGTGCTGGACAAAACGGAGGCAGACAGGTTTTTCTCCGGGTACTCCGGTTTTCCCTGTCAACATTTCATTCCAGCATCATTCTCCACTATCATTTCATTTCATCTGTCATTCATTTAATCATTGCCCCAGAGGAGTGCGTCAGATCTCGGCAGCCGGCACAGTTCATATCCTCGCCGCTAGATGGGGGCTTCATTCATTCCATTCCTGACCCGGTCGGAGACTGGAAGCAGGCTGTGGATTTTCATTTTCAATTCACTCTCTAACCAAACCAGTTTTGTGTTCGCTTCCAGCATCGATAAATTTTAACATGGGCTAATTTAGAAATCTTTCCACTACTTGTATAATTTTCTGTCTCGTCTCCCCAAACGCGTTCAGTATCCTAAAACACCTTGATAACCTGTGCTATTGTGATGGTTTTAAGAGTGTGTGTACTGGGCCTCTCTGTCCTGAGCTAATAGGTTCATCTCTACATAGCTACCTCAACTTACATTGAAGGCAATCTGTTGAACATATTCTAACCTTGGTCTACCCCTACAGTTCTTGTCCTCAACCCTTCCTTTCATAATTAAGCTTGCTAATCCTGGGTGTCTTAATATGTGTTCTACCAACCTATCTCTTGTGTTTTGTTAGAATATGCTAAAACACCTTGATAACCTGTGCTATTTTGATGGTTTTAAGAGTGTGTGTACTTGGCCTCTCTGTCCTGCGCTAATAGGTTCATCTCTACATAGCTACCTCAACTTACATTGAAGGCAATCTCTTGAACATATTCTAACCGTGGTCTACCCCTACAGTTCTTGTCCTCAGTCCTTCCTTCCATAACTAAGCTTGCTATTCCCGGGTGTCTTAGAATGTGTTCTAACAACCCATCTCTTGTGTTTTGTTAATGTATGCTAAAACACCTTGATAACCTGTGTTATTGTGCTGGTTTTAAGAGTGTGTGTATTTGGCCTCACTGTCCTGAGCTAATAGGTTCATCTCTACATAGCTACCTCAACTTACATTGAAGGCAATCTGTTGAACATATTCTAACCTTGGTCTACCCCTACAGTTCTTGTCCTCAACCCTTCCTTTCATAATTAAGCTTGCTAATCCTGGGTGTCTTAATATGTGTTCTACCAACCTATCTCTTGTGTTTTGTTAGAATATGCTAAAACACCTTGATAACCTGTGCTATTTTGATGGTTTTAAGAGTGTGTGTACTTGGCCTCTCTGTCCTGCGCCAATAGGTTCATCTCTACATAGCTACCTCAACTTACATTGAAGGCAATCTCTTGAACATATTCTAACCGTGGTCTACCCCTACAGTTCTTGTCCTCAGTCCTTCCTTCCATAACTAAGCTTGCTATTCCCGGGTGTCTTAGAATGTGTTCTAACAACCCATCTCTTGTGTTTTGTTAATGTATGCTAAAACACCTTGATAACCTGTGTTATTGTGCTGGTTTTAAGAGTGTGTGTATTTGGCCTCTCTGTCCTGAGCTAATAGGTTCATCTCTACATAGCTACCTCAACTTACATTGAAGGCAATCTGTTGAACATATTCTAATCTTGGTCTACCCCTACAGTTCTTGACCTCAACCCTTCTTTTCATAATTAAGCTTGTTAATTCTGGGTGTCTTAGTATGTGTTCTACTAACCTATGTCTTGTGTTTTGTTAGAATATGCTAAAACACCTTGATAACCTGTGTTATTGTAATGGCTGTAATAGTGTGTGTATTTGTAATTCAGATAAGGACTGGAAAGGATACAACCAAGGCCTTCAGTTAAGATATATCCCAGCATTTGCCTGGATTTTAAGTGGAAAACCACAAAAAACTAGTTTCAAAATGTCTGAGGTAGGTATCAATACCCACTTTTTCACACTTTTGCCTCACAAGGCTGAGTGTATCCCGTTCCAGCCCTCAGCCCAGAATTAAATTTCTTGGCTGAGGCGGGAATCGAACCCAGACCTCTAGGGAAACAGCTAAGAATACTAGCCACTTCACTACAAATTGGACAATATAAGGCTGGTCTTGATTGTACTTGATCAATCAATAATTACCTAATAATAATAATAATAATAATAAATATTTTATTTAGCAACTACACGGCCGACCTCTCCCTGTGACGTCATTGACGTCTTAGGGAGTGGTGGCCATCTTGCCCATTAGCCCCTGTGCCAGTTCTGACTGTCCCCTCCATAAGAATAACATAGGTCTGGTTTCGCGCGGCGGCCACCTTGCCCAGTAGCCTCTGCCCCAGAACCGCTATATTTATCCTACTGTCCTGTTCTTTATGTAAGCTGCAGTAAACACCGCATCTGTCCACAACCTTTTGTCACACATTGCTTGTTTCATCACACATCTGGCCATTTCTACTAGAGATCTTTTATTTCGTTCTGAAAGGCCATTCATCTGAGGGTTGTGTGGAACAGTTAGCCGATGTCAATGCCACAATCTGATAAAAAATTAGAAAACATATTACTCACATATTGTCCCCCATTGTCAGTAATTAGACATTTTACCTTTAATCCAGTGTGATTTTCAACAAAAGATTTGAAGCTCTTGAATTTATTCAATACTTGATCTTTGCTATGAATGAAATAAACAAAGGTTTTTCTGGAATATTCATCAGGAAAGGTTAACAAGTATCTACTTCCATTGGTCCACACACATCTGAATATTATAATTATTATTATTTACCGTATGATGCTTACAAACCAGAAAAGTATTATATACACTATTTACAATAAACTCTATTCACAGCATTAGGACCTCTCTTCAAATTTGGACAGGAAGGTCTGTAATCCACGCAATTGCATCAGGAGTAGCTGAGTGGAGATCATCCAAGGCGCCGGGATATGAATGCAGAGGGCACTCCTGCACAATATGCTCGAAAGTCTGCATTTAAAAACCACAGTCACATCGGGGGGAATCTATCCAACCCCACTGGTGTAGAGCTGCACCTGTTCGACCAGTACCACATCGGATTCTGTTGAGCATTGACCAAACTGTCCGTTGAAGATTAAAACCAGCAAGTCTTGTGGTGGGGTCACTGATTTGAAGTAGGCCGCGAGGTGAGGAGTTTCGCCATTCATTTCTCCAGGCATTTCGGAGGTTGAACTCAGTGGACGAAAGATCAACAGCCATTTTGCATGCTGGCTTGCGGGATTTCAACCTCTTTGTAGAGAGAAGTATGACATCCTGATGAATAGGAAGCTCAGCATTTTCTTTGATCCTGTACCACAAGCGAACAAGAGCTTGCTGTCTCCTTATATGGGGTGGAGCGATATTACAAAATACAGGTAGCCCCTGGGGTGCAACGTAGAGTACCAGAGATGATGCGCATTGCTTGGCGGATTTGTATATCTACGAGTTGGTAGTGAGAGCTGTTCAACTACACGCCTGCACAATATTCAGCTGGGGAATACACGACAGCCAAAGCGGTAGTCCTGAGTGTGCTGGCGTCAGCGCCCCATGTTGTTCCAGCTAACCTACTAAGTAGGTTATTGCGACTTTTCACTTTTGCAGCAGTTTTTTCTGTATGTTGTTGATAAGTCAGTGTCCTGTCCAATGTTATGCCTAAGTACTTAGGACATCTGTTATACTTTAGGTATTGATTCCTAAACTTAACTCTAGGTTGGTAGTTTGCCTCTAGGTTGTTAAGATGGAATGTGGCAACTTCAGATTTTGAGGCACTTGGCTGGAGGCGCCACTTCTTGAAGTACTCATCCATCTTCTGAAGATCTGCATTCATTATATCCTCTGCTTCATTAAAGGTGGTATTTTGGACTGTAAGATTTATATCGTCCGCATAGATGAATTTTCGGGATAGAGTTTCGGGCAGATCATGGGCATACAAGTTGAATAGCAGAGGGGATAGAACTGATCCCTGTGGCAGACCGTTATTAATAGTGTGGAACCTGCTTCTAACATTTTCAGTGACACTTGGAATAGCCTGTTATTCAGCATATTGCAAATCAGGGTGACTATTTTAAGACAAGGAACTGCCTTTATAAGTTTGAGAAGAAGTCCTTTTCTCCAGACAGTATCATAGGCTGCTGAGAGATCCAGGAAGACAGAAACACTTTTGAGCTTCTTCTCAAAACCAGCTTCTAGATAG
The DNA here is from genome assembly GCA_946902985.2 of Meconema thalassinum. Classification (NCBI taxonomy): domain Eukaryota; kingdom Metazoa; phylum Arthropoda; class Insecta; order Orthoptera; family Tettigoniidae; genus Meconema; species Meconema thalassinum. The sequence continues at coordinate 1,803,111,902 of OX336388.2, read as the reverse complement.
GAAGATAGGGCAAGGATTTAATCGCAGCAGTCTCGTTCTGGGTGAAATCCAGCTTGTTCAACAGGAATCAGTGATTCAATTGCAGGAGCAATCCTATTCCGTAAAAGCCTTTCAAGTAGTTTGTAGGTGACACTTAGTAAGGAAATAGGTCTGTAGCTTTGAGGTAGCAATATTGCAATGATTTCGGTCTTCTTGAAAGATGGACGCAGGCGTCCTGAATGCAGAATGGAGTTGAAGAAGGTGGCAAGCCATCGCTTGGTTGCTGGGCCACATTTCTTAAGGAACTCTGGGTACACACCATCAAATCCTGCTGCTTTGCCAGTCTGAAGACCATCTAAACCCTTTTGTATCTCTTCTAAAGAAAATGGGCGTGAATACAACGGATGTGGTTGGACTTCTTGTTTTAACTAGTTGAATTCCAGTCGTATCTTTCTACTGAACTTCTTCTGTCCTTCAGTCCTATATATAGAAACAAGCTATGGATTCTACATTGATACTTGATTGCTTTCTCGATGGTAAAGACGCTGGGTCCAGTTTTCGTATGAGGGACCATGCTTTACTACTTGAGTGGGTAAAATTCAAGTTTTTAACAGTCTTGGACCATTTCTCTCTTCTAGCACTGTCCAAGTATTTCAGCTCCTCAATTGCTTTTTCACGGCTGCTGTCTTTTTCAAATTCACAGCTTGGACGAGTTGTTTCTTTATTCCAACCAAGGATATAGTATTTTCGGATTCCTCTAGGAATGCTTCTTTTGTCAGAAGCCTTGATCAAGTCAACAAACCGGTCATAGTTCTCAGGGGTTGGTTGCACCCATCGAACATTAGCATCAGTATATCTTGCGTACATACCCCAGTCACCTTTTTGGAAGTTCCAGCGCAGCGGGGTTGGGGTCCAGATCTTATTACAGGTATATGAATACCGATGTTATAAATGATGGGTCTGTGTTGGCTGCGCGGAAAGACATTCAGAACTAGTCTACGGATTTGTGGTGTTGGAGTCATTAGGCTTTGTGAAACAAAACATAGGTCAGGAGAGTAGTCCTGGTTCCAACGAGCTGAATGGAATGTGCCTCGGTCTTTAGCATCAATTATCAGTGCGAGTGTTATATCGTGGGAGATATAAGATAAATAACATACACTTGTTAATATAACACAACGGTTTATTAAACACTAGTCGATACACAACGATACACAATGTGAACTAACTTGAGCGGAACTGTCGTCTACAGTCCGCGGGTGCATATATACATAGTAGCTGGAAAGTTCCAGAATCGAATGTTACAGATTGGAATGTTCTGGGCATAGTGACTAGAATGTTCGTGTTAACTCAAGTAGCCTAAATACACAACACTGACTAGAATGTTCATGTTATAATAATAATGTATTTTATTAATCCCTTAACGAGTCAAGGACTCATATACAAAGGAATTGTACAGTTTTATCTTGTTGGCGACAAATTGCAATACAATGTTTAGTTTACAAAGTTTTCAGCATGAAAATATATACAACATTTTGTAACTTTCATAAGTTTTTGTACACAATATGTTCTTCTTTTGTCTTCTCAGATTATGAAATTTCTTCAAACTGACATTTTATAATCATTCCACATAAACTGTTTTAGCCTCCTTTTAAAGATTGGTAGGCTAGGTGCAATTTTTATATTTTCTGGTAGTCCATTGAATTTTACAAAAGCACTATACTTAATGCTATTACTGCCATATTGTTTGGAATTGATATGGAAAAGTGTTATGTCATCTGCATGTCTAGTTTTGTAAGCGTGTAAATCAGATTGTTTAGTGAAGTTTAAATTTGTGTGTATTCTGTTGTGTAGGATTTGGTATATTAGGACATTTGATTTGATTTCTGCATTTAGGGCTACTGGTTGAATTTTACTCGTAATATAAAGGTGTTTGGTTGGTGTTAAAAAGGGTAGTTATAAATATTTCTTATGGCTCTATTCTGAATTACCTCAATTTCCTTTTTTAGGTAATTTGAGCATTTTATCCAAATTGTATTCAAATATTGTAAGTGGCTATGGATTAAGGAAAAATACACTTTCCTGAGTAGATATTTTGGGATATAGTAGCTCAATTTTTTTATCATCCCAGCGGCAGGTGATATTTTTTTTACTAATGCATCAATGTGCTTTTGCGAGGAGAGATTTTCATCTATTATTAAGCCTAGGTATTTGACAGATGAGACCCTTTTAACTGCTTTTCCATTCAGCATTATATTCTGAGTGATGTCTAACTTTGTTCTACGCTTTGATATTATTAAATAATTTGTTTTATCTTCATTTATTGTTAATTTATTTGACTGGGTCCAGCCAAGTATGGTATTCATGTCCTCCTGCATGTGTGTAATCAGCGTGTTGGTGGTGTACGCATTGTAAAAGATGCTTAAGTCATCTGCAAACAACGTTATATTACCATGAAAACGGAGTGTTGCTATGTCATTAATATATACTAAGAAGAGGGAAGGACCCAGTATTGATCCTTGGGGCACACCATGGGTAATATTAACTTCCTCACTTCTGTAGCCATTTATTTCAATATACTGCTTACGATTAGATAGGTAATTTTTAAACCATGTCCAAGCTACTCCTCGGATACCTGCTTTATCAAGTTTCCCTAAAAGAATTTCATGGTCAACAGTATCAAACGCCTTTCTCAGGTCTATGAAAAGGCCACTCGCTGTCATCTTATTGTCTAAGACATCCTGCAAGTTAGAGATAATATCAATTGTGGCTATTTCTGTGCTTGAGTTTTCTCGGAATCCATATTGCCCTTTGTAGAAGTAATCATTTTTATTTAAGAAATTAACAATTCTGTTTTTTACTACTGTTTCGAGTACCTTGGATATGGGTGGGAGGATGGAAATGGGCCTGTAATTGTCCGGATTGCTTTTGTCACCTCCTTTATGGACTGGTATGACTCGTGCTATTTTTAGATCATCAGGCACCAGACCAGTCTCTAACGATACATTTATTAAAGTAGTTAGTGGGCTACTTAGCATGTCAATGGAGTTTTTTAACAATTTCACTGACATACCATCTTTGTCTTGGCTACTTTTCATTTTAAGGCTTAATATAATATTGCGAATTTCCATCTCATTAGTCGGGGTCATAAATATGGAATCTATGTTGACATTAATTTCATTAACGTTCTTCCCTGGGGGGATGTTTATGGCTAATTTGTGTGCTATGTTTATAAAGTGAGTGTTTAGAGCATTGCAAATATTTTCTTTTCCTGTGAAAGATTTACCGTCAATTATTATCTCACTGGGACCATCTTTGTTTTCAGTTGTGCGGTTGTAGATCATTTCATTGATTACTTTCCAAGTATCTTTTATGCTATTGGCATTCAATGTTAATTTGTGTTCATAGTATGAGGATTTCAGTTTCCGTTTTAAAGCTGTCACTTTGTTCCTACATATTATGTGCTCTTCCTTTAAGAGGTTATTGTTTCTGTGAATGCTAGTTTTAAGTTTAGCATGTAGTAGGTCCCTTTGTTTTATTAGTTGAATTAATTCTGTTGTTATCCATGGTTTTTTTGTGGTTCTGGTGTATTTCCCTCAAAGGTGAGTCAGTGTTTTCTTTGTTGGGTGTCTGTGTCAAGATTTTGTGTTTCATGGCGATGTAAGTTTCGTTTAGATCATCTAAGCAGTCTATTTGATTGAGATCATTAGAGAATTTGTTTTTGTTCATGTACCGGTAATTTTTATTCACGTTTTTTGAACTAGACCTTTGCTTGTTGGGGGCGTATTTAAATGTCATGTTCGAGATTGGGCTTTTGCCTGGATAGTAGTTTGACCAGAAAATCTCAGTTACAAGAATATTATGATCACTAATATCACTATTTATATTGCTTATTCTATAGGCATATTTACAGTTATTAGTGGCCACCTGATCAAGGAGTGTACTTGTTGATTCACTTATTCTTGTTGGATAGCGAGTATTGCCTTGTGTGAAACCATAGCTTGATAGTAGATTGAGGTATGATTTGGTTACATTATTTTTGTTTAATAAGTTAATATTTGTATCACCAATGCATAAGGAAAGATTGGCATTGTTTTTCGAGAGAATGTGCTCTAAAGATTGCATGAATTTTGTTGCGTTATTTATGTTTGGATTATATACTGCAATTATATTAATAGTATGCAGGTTATTGAAACGAACAGTATCATTTCTTATGAGCTCTAACTGGATCAAGCTATGGTTACTCTCAACTAGGTTACGAACTTTTGTATTCCATTTTTTGTGGACATAAACTCCCACACCTCCACCATCCTGATTGTCTCTGTGTACAAATGCAACAGAATAGTTGTTTAGGTTGAAGTATTTAGCTTCATTACTTTTTACCCAAGTCTCGGTTACCACTATGACATCTAGAATTTCCACAATATGTATTAGTATCTCGATATCTTCTAGTTTATTTTTTAGGCTTCTGCTATTCACGTAAAGACACTTGATTTGGCTAACCTCATTTTTAGTGTCTGCTATAAAGTCGTGGATACAGTCATATTTGCGCTCATCAATTGATGAGTGTAAGTCAACATCAACTAGTAGGTCCATGTCTTGATTCATTCTTATTACTGTGAATGTGATGGCTGAGCCTTGTTGTTGGAAGAGTCTCTTACTAGCCTTTCAATGTCTTCTGCTGAGCTGATCCTGACAGCCTTGTCACCATCTGATCTACGGACGAATATTTTGCAGTCCCGGGTCCAGACGTATTTAAAACCTAAATTACGGAGGTCTCTTGCCTGTTTGTGAAGTACTTTATTTGCTGGCGTCAAATGCTCGTTAATGTAGATAGGCCTAGCCCTTCCATTGATTCCTGCATCACTTTCTACAATGGTCATGTTAACTCAAGTAAATACACAACATTTCCTCCCTCTTTTAAATGGATGATTTAGGAATCAGGAGAGAATCTCAACGGTGGTCACACGGTGGTCACTGCTGGCGAGTACTCCTGCGGGGAATAAAAGAGGTCTGGGAAATAGGTGATGTCCTGTTTACAGGTGTAGCTGGTGTGGCTGGAGGTGTTTCGGCTGTTGCTGGTGTCTCGGTGAAGCGAACTCGTCTCAGGCTCGGTTGCTCAATGGCTGGTTCTTGATCATTGGTTGACTCTCGATCGTTGGTCGATCCTTGATCGTTGTCCAAGTTGGTTTTGCCTTTGTTGGTGTCAGCAAACGATCTGATCTGATCAATGTGGCGCTTGAATCGTTTTCCCTGGTAGTTGATCTCGTAGTGAAGGTCACCAGTGCGTTTCACAATTGTTGCAGGGAGCCACTTGTCCAGCTTGATATTGCCGGACAGGAAGTAGACTTTCTTTCCAGGTTCCAGAGTGCGGAATGTTGAGCTCATTTCAGCTCGTTGTTTTTCTGTAACCTTCGTGTGGACGTCATCAGGTCTGGTCAAGTTGAGTCTCGTGCGGAGATCTCGTCCCAAGAAAAGCTGGGCTGGAGATTGGCCAGTGGTGGAGTGTGGGGCCTTGCGGAATTGACGGAGGAACTAGTTCAGGTTGGCGCGGAGCGTTCCCTCAATTGTCTTCATTGCATAGAAGGCGTCCTTCACCGTTTGAACATAACGTTCAGCTAGGCCATTGGTTGAGGGATGGTATGGCACTGACAACTTGTGATATTTCACACCAATGTTTCTTAGGAAGGTCTTGAACTCGTCTGAGACGAATTGTCGGCCGTTGTCGGAGACGACAGTGACTGGCACGCCATACGCCGTGAACAGGTCATCCATGATGGAAATTGTTGCGGCTGATGTTGTTGATGTTATGTGTTTGACCTCGAGCCACTTGCTGTATGCGTCGACAACAATAAGAAGCATGGTGTCAGCCACTAGGCCCGCGTAGTCAATGTGGATCCGTTCCCATGGTGCCTTCAGGTATTCCCAGTGGTGAACTCGGAACTTGGGTGGGCCATGCGCATGAGCTGCACACACGGCGAAAGCCTTGGCGAGAGACTCAATGTCGTTGTCGATTCAAGGCCAGAACACAAAGGAACGTGCCATGCCTTTCATCTTGACTATCCCCAGGTGAGCCACGTGCAGGTCGTTGAGGATAGCGTCCCGCAGTGAAGGAGGGACAACAACTCGATGCTCGAACATCAGACAGTTTGCGGCGAGGGTGTACTTCGCTTCTGGTGCCTTGTAAGGCTGGCGGATGAGGTCTTGCCCTGCTTCGATGATCTGGACAATTTTGCCCAGATGTGGTTCTTTCCTGGTCTCGCGTGCGATTGCTTCTGCCCTAACTGGTAGCTGTTGGATCTGATGGACTGCAAAAAAGTCATAATCATCAAAACTGTCCGTCTCTTCCTCCTGTGGAGGAAAGAAGTTTCTGATGAGGTTAACTGTTGTTGGTAGGTGAGCTCGGGAGCAGTAGTCAGCGTTGGCGTTGGCTTTGGATGTCTTGAAGTTGACGTCGTAGTCGAAGTGTGCTAGGTAGTCGGCATAATTGGCCATGCGACTGATGCACAGGACCGGTAAAGACTTCTCAGGGTGCAGGATCTGTGTGAGAGGCTTGTGATCAGTGATGAGAGTAAAGTGGCGAGCATAGAGATAATTAAAAAAACTTATGTACAGCCCAAACAATGGCCAGTGCTTCCTTATCGATCTGAGGGTACCTTTGTTCCGTTGCTATCATTGTTCGACTGGCGTAAGCAATTGGACGTTCTTGCCCGTTGCTGCGCTGGTGTGACAATACTGCGCCCAGGCCGGTCTTGCTGGCGTCCGTGGCCAACAGGAGTGGTAACGCTGGGTCATACTGCATGAGTACCTGGGGCGAGGTTAGGGCGTTCTTGATGTCTTTGTATGCCCTGTCGCCTTCTGGTGTCCTGATGAGAGGGTCCTTGAGCAGCATGTCTCTGAGTGGTCTGTCTCTGGTGGACAAATCGGGGATGAACGAACTGTAGTAGGTTGCTTTACTAAGAAACAGTTGGAGTTCTTCTGGTGTAGTTGGTTTCGGTGCATCACGTACAGCTCGGATGTGTGCATCCGACTTGTGGATGCCTGACGCATCGATTTTGTGGCCAAGGGCTTCCAGAGAAGTTTGAGCGAAAACGCATTTGGCTCGGTTGAGCTTGAGGTTGTGTTGCCGAAACCGTTCCAGAGTGGTGCTGAGGGCCTGCATCAGATTTTCAAAGCTATCAGCAAAAACTATACTGTCATCGAAAAAACTTACGACGTTTGGGAGACCATGCAGGACTGTGTCCATTCGCCACTGCCAGATAGCGGGGATGTTAGCTGCTCCATATACTGCTCGCGTTGGGCGGATCAGACCGTGATTTGGCGTGTTAAGCGTGAGAGCATGGCTGAACTCATCGTCGACCTCGAGATGAGTGTACGTGTCGGAGATATCCAGATGGCAGAAGAGAGTGGCGCCGCGCATTCGGTTGAACAGATGTTCCACCTCGGGAGTCGGATGTTCATCGATGATGATCCGCGGGTTGAGAGTAGGCTTGTAGTTGCATGTGATCCTCAGTTTGCCGTTCTTCTTGGCGACGACGTGCGTTGTCGATGCCCACTCAGAGTAGTCCACTCTTTTGTAGAAGACAGATGCAATTTTCCTGTCGATTTCCTTGGCATAGGCATCGCGGAGGGCATCTGGTACGTCTCGAGCTCTGGCGAAAACAGGTGTGGCTCCAGCCTTCAGGTGCATCTTCGCTGGGGGACCTGAGATCTTCCCGGGGGTGTCGCTGAACACATCCTGGTAGCGAGATAGAATGTTGTTGGGCTGCTTCTGTTGTTCCAAGGTCAGAGCCTGCTTGTCTGAGAGCTTGTGGATTAGGTCGGGTTTTGCGAAGAGGTGACCAAAGTCGATCTCCCGTACAAACTCTGAAATCCACTCTCGACCAAAGAGCGATTCGACTTCATCGTCAACCACGTAGAGATTCAGGTTCCTGGTTGTGGTTCCGATGGTGGTGCACACTAACGTTTTGCCAATGCATTTAATCGGATGGCCAGTGTAACTGACGAAGTTACGATCGTTTTTCTGCAACACAAAACCTGGTTTTATCATACTTAGCTTTGATTTGCTCATGGTTGAGCAGGGGGCGCCGGTGTCGATTTCCATTTTGACGGTGGTTCCCTCTATGTTGACATCAACCAGTGGCTTAGGTGCTGCGTTGACCGATCCGATGACCTCGATTTTGCTGAGGTAGTCCGCAACGTCGAGGTTTTCTGCTGGAAGCTCTTCTTCGGTCACATGGTTTGTTGTTCGATGTTTCCTCGATTTCGATCGGTAAACTTTTCTGATGTGACCTTTCTTGCCACACTTCAGGCACTCTGCGTTCAGGAACCTACACTGACTACGAGGGTGAGCTTCACCGCACCCTGCAAATGTTGATTGGTTGTCCTGGGATGCACTCTGGTTTGCCTGGTGTGGCCATTGGTGCTGTCTGGTTAGGTTGTAAGACCCTTGGCTTCGATGAGCTGACTTGATAGCAGGGGAGTAAGGCGGGTTAAAATAGTGTCATGGCCGCCGCGTGAGTCCTAGCCAATATATCTCGAACGCATGATCCGATTTTGACAAATGAGGTGTCATTGGACTCGAGATGACGTCCTCTTTCCTATGACCATGTATTATATTTTTCAAAAAAAAAGAAATTTTTCGTTTTCGACAATAGGCGATAGTTTGAAAACCAAACATGATAGAACGTTGTGCCATGGCTCAAACAAATGGTCTTTATGACCTCTAGTTTTTGTAATAAAACGTTTTTATTTTTCTACATTTTTGAAAAAGGTGTAATTTTGAAAATCCCATATTTTGGAAACTGTGAGTTATATAAAAAGTTTATTTGACGTAAATGAAAGGTCCCTACCCCCTCTACCCCCAAAATAAATTTCAAGTCTCTAGGATAAAAACCTGACAGTAGTGGGATGAGGGGGTAGCTACGGCACTTCTTTTTGAACCCTCCTCGTATTTGCCCCGAACCTGATATATCGCTAACCAATCATGGGATTTGAGCATACAGGGTGTCCTAGCACTCGTAATGATGCCCCCTACTTTCCTATAGGGTCTTTATTTAATTAAAAGACCAAAACTAAACGGTCATCCGCTTTTAATATCTCGCTAACCAATCATGATCGAGGCGTGTACGAGGGGTCCAAGGACTCGGGGTGACGTCATCTTTTCTATGGACCACTCGTTATATTTTTTAAAAAATGTGGAAACTCGATTTTGGGGTAAACACGTGTTTTTTGTGATTTTTGCCGATATCTTACGAACCAATAAGCCTAGAGACGTGTACGAGGTGTTCTAGGACTCGGGATCATCTCCCCTTTCGAATGTGGTAGATATTTTTTTCCAACAAATAATTCACAAAGGGCCTAACGCCATACATGTTGAAAAACCTTTTTTTTCTTTACCTGTTTACAATGTTCATGAAGCGTGGTGGTTGAGAGAGACGATACTGCTGGGTGTGTGTGTTTCAACGAACCTGTCGCTAACCACAAGGACCATGCTAAATAGAACAATCGCTATTTCGGCGCGTCGGTTTATGACAGCGAGGGTGCGTTTTTCTGATCTTTCCTATGGCAGATGGATGGAGGCTAATATTTGAAAATGTGTGAAGCATGCTAAGATTTTTTAACCCCGAAGGGGATCTTTAACGTGTAAACGGTGATGAGAACTTGGTTCTATGATGGTCGAAGCGAGTAGAGAAAACAAACTTGCCAAGGAGCAGGTGGTGAATGTCATTTGAGCTTATTGGAATGCGCTGATCAGACTTGACAACAGGTGCAATGGAAAATGACAGAGACGCAGAGGACCCTTGAAGGTGAAATAATCTGACCATCGTGGTGGCAGGTGGAATGCGAAAGGCATGTGAACACGTCTGAGATGACATGTACGCTAAACCAGTTACATCCTGTTTTGCTTCGTACGTGACAAAATGCAAGTTCATGTGAAATATGATACAACACAGGTATTCACCTGGGACGTTAGCTGTCCACGTGCATGATAACTGTTAACAAGTCACATCCTGTTTGCTTCGTACGTGACAAAATGCAATTTGACGTGATATTTGATCTGCCACAGGTGTTCACCTTGGACGTTAGCTGTCCACGTGCACGATAAGAGAATGTTCAAAGCGTGGGAAAAAATGATTATACATGCAACGTAACATATAAAGACATGTCGTTATCATTTCCTCTCTCACTTAGGTGATTACCTTAGAACACACTGCGTTGCTTGAAACACTTGGTCTTGTTTAACAGTTTTGGTGTTGGTGGAAAATACTTAACCTTGTTGTGAGGTAGGTATATATTTATTCACTTATATATTTATTGATTTATGTATATTTACAAGCATTTATTTATTGATTGTTAAAGTTATAAATAAATGTTTATTTATTTGTTTGCAGATAACCGGTATAGCCTACCTGTTGTGTGAGTGTGTGTGAGAACGATATTAAAGAAAGAAAGAAAGAAAGAAAGAAAGGCAGACAGCTAGAAAAGGAAACCATTACCACACTAGCCCACGAGACGGGAAATAAAGCAAAGCATTACAAGTCAAGGTGAGATTTGTTTTTTTATATATAACCTGTTTGATTTTGTTTTGTTTATGAAATGCATAAACTATATGGAATTGATATGCTTATGGTGGTTTGTTTTATTTCTTTTTAGATATTTGAAAAAAAAAGGGTTTACTGCTATAGCAAATACAGTTGAAAACCAAGTGGCTTTAGAGTGGAACCATTGTCAAAGAGTCTACAGCTGAAAACTCAGGTGCGAGTGTTCTTTCAAAATAATGTCTTTTACTGCTGTGGATACGTTAACTTGGGAACCCCTAAACACTTGTTTCAAATCGCGTGTGTGCTCTGGTCGTGTGGTCAATGTTAGAAATAGTTTGATTCCCAAAGAATTATTAGAATCTTGTATTGAAATTTTTAAAATTGAAATTTGTACAGCGCAAAGGTTGCATACGGCTTTAAAGGTGAATACAGAACTAGTTTGCGATTTCATATATAAAAAGAAGGACGTAGAGCATAAAGAGACATTCTATATTTGCAGTAAAATGCAAGAGCTTTTGATAGCCGATAATCTGAACGAGTGGTATCAAAGCCATGTGGTGAATGCCTTGCCATCAAATTTGATAAACTGCAACAAGGACCCAGTGGATTAGCGTTAGACAAAATTCATTATCTACAAATCAACATTTGTCAATTCAACCCGTTGAATGTGGGTCTAGACACATTTCTTTACCATCAGCCATTGCCTGTCGGAGAGCGGAGGTAAATATTGAAAATAAAGAAGATAAATGTTTTCTCTGGTGCGTGGCCGCGTTTTTGCAACCAGTACAACATAATGTTTGTTGGCCGGGCAAGTACAAGGCCAAGTTTGATGAATTGAAACAAACTTTAAATTTAACTCGAGTATCGTTCCCTATGGACTTAACCGAGATCCATAGGTTTGAACAAGACAACCAGGACTTTTCGTTCATGGTGTATGGCCTTGACGGTAATGAGATTGTGGGTCCTCTTTATGCCACAAAAGAACCAAATCGACACCACATTCATCTTTTATATTTATCTGTAGGAGAGGTGAATAACTATTGCCTAATTAAAAGCCTGAGTAGATTGCTAAGCAGTCAAATGTCTAAGGACAAGCGTTCAAAAGATATTTGTGATCGTTGCTTGCAATATTTTAAAACCCCTACGCCTTTAGAACGTCATAGGGTAGATTGTGTTACTCAGGAAGCGGTGAGATTGATATTGCCACAAGGGGACAAGGCTGTGTTGAAATTTAACAACATTCACAAGCGTGACACTGTCCCCTATGTGGTATATGCAGATTTCGAAGCACTCACCACACCCATGGCGGGATGTGAACCAGATCCCACCATTAGCTCAACCACACCCATTCAAAAACATGAACCCTTTTCCATAGGATTTAATGTGGTGTGTGCCTATGACCCCACACAATCCGTTTACAAATACCGTGAGGGGCCAGATTGTGCCAAATGGTTCTTGAATGAACGTGTCAAGTTGGCTCATGATGTACAGGAATTACTGGACCGCCCAGTACCCATGAGCCTATCTCCAGAACAGCAGCAGCGGTATGAGCATGCCATGACATGCCATATTTGTGAAAGGCCTATTTTAAAAAAGAGGAAAAAGTCAGAGACCACTCGCACTTTACGGGGGAGTTTCGTGGAGCTGCGCATAGTAAATGCAATTTGAACTTTTCTGCTCCTTGTTTCATCAGTGTCTTTTTCCACAATCTGGCGAATTATGACGTTCAGTTTTTGATTCGTGAATTGGGTCATGTCAACAAGGGCTCGTTTACCATTATTCCCCAAAACCATGAGCGTTTTACAGCCCTGACATGGTGGTTGGGCGTCTTTAGCATTAGATTTTTGGATTCCTTTAAGTTTATGGCATCCTTGCTAGACAGCCTTGTGAATGGCTTGAATGAGGAGGAATTAAAAATACTAGAATGCATTTTAATGATCCTGAGCAATTTCAATTGTGCATTCGGAAAGGTATATTCCCGTATGATTTCTGCAACAGCTGGGACGTGTTAAAGCAAAGAAAACTCCCACCACAAGAGAAATTTTACTCGAAACTAACACGCAGTACCGTTTCCGATGAAGGCTATGCACATGCATGTCAAGTTTGGCGAGTGTTTGGCATGAACACGCTAAGTGAATATGCTACGCATTACCTAAAACTGGATGTATTGCTGCTCACTGATGTGTTTGAAAAATTCCGTAACTTGTGTCAACACATTTATGGTCTTGACCCGGCTCACTATTATACGAGTCCTGGGCTCTCGTTCGATGGCGCTTTGAAATACACTCAAGTGGAATTGGATTTACTCACTGATGTAGACATGGTTCTATTTTTTGAAAAGGGCATTCGTGGCGGCTTTGTGTCGCTTAACCAACGCCATGCCGAAGCGAACAATGTCTACATGCCTGATTACTCACCAGACCAACCAGAATCGTACTTAATATACTATGACGTGAATAATTTGTACGGTTACGCCATGAGCAAGCCTTTGCCCTATGGGAAGTTTGCTTGGCTGACAGACAAACAAGTGTCAGAATTTGATGTGATCAAGGCTAGCCAAGAAAGTGGATATTGAATATCCCTCATCCTTGTATGATGAACATGCCAATTTCCCATTCTGCCTTGAGCAAATGGTTCCCCCTGACAGTAAAGTGAAAACTAAAAAACTCATGGGCACACTTTACAACAAAAATCGGTATGTGCTACATATCCAAATGTTGTTGCAATGCCTCGCCCAAGACTTGGTGTTGAAGAAAATCCACAGGGTATTTATTTTGCTCAAAAAGCATGGCTTGAGCCATATATGCGACTCAACACAGAGCACCGACAAATGGCAACACAGCAGTTTGAAATTATTTTTTAAAATTAATGAACAACTGCATTTATGGCAAGTCCATGGAGAATGTCCGCAAATACCGTGACATTAAATTGGTCAATGTCTGGGAGGGGCGTTGGGGTGCCCGGCGGTACATTGCCAAGCCAAATCTTAAATCGATCAACATTATCGATGAGGATTTGGCTACTATTGAAATGAGTAAGACCAGCGTGACCATGGATAACGCCATTTACTTGGGCCAAGTCATTTTAGACTTTTCTAAATCGGTCATGTATCGATTCCACTATGAGTTTGCCAAACGCCATTTTGAGGACGTCTCTCTTTTGTATATGGACACGGACTCATTCATTTACCACATTCACCACTGCAACCCCTATGACGTCATGAGGCAGCATAGTGACTGGTTCGACACCTCTTGCTATAGCGCTGACAACGTGTTTCAGCTGCCCATAAAAAGAAGAAGGTAATGGGCGTTTTAAAAGAAGAATGCGGTGATTCCATTATGACGGAATTCGTAGGTTTGGCTTCGAAAATGTATGCTTACCGCACACTCGACTGTAAGGAAGCCAAAAGAGCAAAAGGTGTAGGTAGGGCAGTGGTAAAATCGCTACGTGTAGACGATTACTTAGCGGTTTTACGCACTGGCAAAGCTATGTCTAATACACAGTGCAGGATACAATCCAGCAACCATCATTTGTATCTTGTGGAACAGAGAAAACGCACCCTCGCCTCCATGGATAACAAGCGTGTGTGGGCTGATGACCTGCTCACCAGCCTGCCCTGGGGTTATGATCGCAAGGAGGAGGAGGTGTGATTTCACTGTTTAATCGTTTATGGGACATAGCTTTATGTAACTTGTAGATTTAGTATTTTGTAAATATTGTTTTTTATCATTGTAAATAGTAGATTTTGTAAAATAGTGGCAACCCACTTGGACCTTTTGCTCTCTAAAAAGTTCTATGCAACCTTACTTTTTATTTTTTTGATTGGTAAATAATTTGAATTCTTCTAAAGCTGTACAAAGTTGAGTTTTTTGTAAATATTTAATGAGCAATAGTATTTTTAGTAACTTTAATAACTAGTATTTAATTATTTTTTGTAATGTAAATAATAAACTAAAAACGTTCTTTTGGGATGAGTGTGCATGTCGAGAATGTGCTTTTGGGAATAAATAAAGTGGTTGTGATTGTTCCCAAAGACAGGTGTGAATGTATGAGTAGAGGGAGAAAGCTGGTGTGTATGTATGACCAGAGCAAACACGGTGAGGTAGGTTGGGTGGGAGGGGGTAAATGGTCACTTATATACTCATTTTGTTTTCAATAGTTTTGTTTTCTTTGAAATGTGACAGACAATAGACATTATTTTTGTAAAAACAGTCTTACCTGCATTAGTCGTAGAGCTTGACCTTTCCACAATCCCATAAACTCACTGCAGCATCACCATGGTCATGAACTTGCATCAACATCATTGTCAAATCTCAACTTTCGACATACACCAAATGGAAAAATGTCAAGACAGCAAAAATGGAAAATCTATGTTTCCATATTACCAAAAACAGCAAAACTTTAAACGGACATTTTAAAAAACTGGAAATGGCCATGTGTGAAATATGAAAATTCAAAAACTTCAAACGGACATTGTTTAAAAAGTGTCATCAGCAAAATGGACAAATCCATATCATCAAAATAACAAAACTTGAAATGAACATTTTTAAAAACTGTAATTTGCAAATTGGCAAAATGGACATGTGTAAAATATGAAAATTCAAAAACTTCAAACAGACATTGTTTAAAAAGTGTCATCAGCAAAATGGAAAAATCCATATCATCAAAAACATAAAGCTTGAAACGAACATTTTTAAAAAACTGTAAATTGCAAATTGGCAAAATGGCAGTGTGTGAATTCATCATGTGTGAAATGTGAAAATGAAAAATCAGCCAATAACATCATGATTTCAAAAAATAAAAAAACAAAACATCGTGCTCTGGTAAACCTTTGTTTTTATTTCATAGTCATAGTGAATTGACAAAAGAAATATAGAATACAAACAAATCCCAATTCCTCACTCCTCCATTCCTCAATGTTTATGTCCATGCATCAACTTTCCTTTCATAGCACTCATGACAATTGGGGCTGCCATCCTTTCACCCACTGAGGCATCACAGGATGTGAAACGTTGTTTAGCTTTTTTCAATAACAATTTATCTCCCACATGTCTTAAACCAGGATGACTATGGCGATAAGAAAGGTCATGTTCTTTGCATGCTTGATCCAAAAGATTAATGGGTACATCACCACACTGCAAACGTTTTTCAAGACGAGTTCCAGGGCCACAAAAACGATAACCTGGAAGATGGATTTCGAAAGGTAAGTATTGAATCACTTTGTCAATGACGCCATTGCCAGTACAGGTCTGGCATATCCTTTTCCATCGATGGTAAAAAGGTTTGGTCTTCCTCTTCCTCTGTGGACGATGTTTGTGTTTGTTGTTGTTGCTTTTTCTCGCCATGACACCCGTGGAATGATTCAACAAAGTCTTTACATGGACTTTTATGACCGTGATACAGTTTTACTAGCTGGCAAGTCGCACACTGACGCATAGACGGTATTTTTGCCATGGCCACTTGCTTATGGTGATCGTAATCCGTACAGGGTTACAATTCACTCAACACAGGGTCTTGAGTCCATGATTTTGGTACATGTTGCCAGATTTCTTTCACCGCTTTGGCTGCCACATAATAAGTGAACGACTTGGGGAGCGCCAAGAGTTCCTCTTTGGTAAAACTGTCTAGTTTCTTTTTGCACACAAAGAACTTGCCGATGGCTTAGTACGTAGCATTGCCTTTCTCCATGATATCACGTGCTGTAGATGTTTACACGTCACTTGTAGAAATCTCACTGGCGTCATTCACAGGTAAATCTTGAGTTATAATTTTGCTCAACAACTCC
The DNA here is from genome assembly GCA_946902985.2 of Meconema thalassinum. Classification (NCBI taxonomy): domain Eukaryota; kingdom Metazoa; phylum Arthropoda; class Insecta; order Orthoptera; family Tettigoniidae; genus Meconema; species Meconema thalassinum. The sequence continues at coordinate 1,803,095,597 of OX336388.2, read as the reverse complement.
CAGCAGGCTTGGGTGGTTAACCAATGAAAGAGATGCCACGCATGCGATAGGGCTGCATGGGTAATGTTGCCACAGGAACAAGTATCCATGAGCGTTTGCAGGGAGGGGCTGCCCAACTCCATGAGGTCGATATATTGACAGTAAGACGCCAAAAATGGTTGCAACCATTGACGTTTTTCATTACTTTTCACAAATACCACATTGGCTGAGGACAAGTGTGCTTTCATGACCACGTACAAATGTTTATAGGAAATGGTTCCCTGATTCCAGTCTAGTTGCCTATGATTTTCAATCCACTGGGTTTGTTTACGGTCTTTTTCACACAACAAATCAAAAGCATGGGGTGGTTTAAATAACAAATGCGTAGCTTGCGATATCCAAAACGTGGTACAATCGATAATGGCCACTTGTTTAAATATAAATTTGTTGTCACCAATTTTAAACCCTTGTCAATCCACAATGAGTGTGCGCAACATGTTGACGCTTGCCTGGACCAAGTTCAACTGACGACTGACTGACGATCAAACACTAAAGTGTGATCATGACATGGACTTACCTACCATGCTAGTTTCAAATTGAGGTTAGGGTAGGACAGGGGGACATGTAAAAATAAGAATTTAAGAATTACATAATTTTATTATCATAACACGTCTTACATGCTTTTGTCATTTTGGGCTAAGGACGATACCAACTGATACAACAATATAGTCTCTTGAGTTTGTAACGTCCATAACACCGATGATGTCCCAATGTCTCTAAACTGGGCGCTTTTTATGGTGAGTTGCTCACCGAAGCACCATGGACACCATATGGTCCACACGTATCGTAACTTTTTTTTTCATCACCCAGAGACACAAGTGAGGGATAGCTTGAATGACAGGGTATATTTCCCACTTCCATTCTACACAGGTAGGGGCAGGTGGGGGACCAGCGCTGATGGTCCTGCATGGGTTCATCACCCTCCTGCCATTGGTCTATGATGATGGGACAAAATACACATTTCACTTCATCTCTTGTTTTTAAATAGTAGAAGCCAGCGGCCGCCAAGGCTTGAGGGTTTATGAAAGGCACTTGTCATGTGGCAAAAGGCTTGAAACGTTGTTCCTCAGACTTTAAATTCATGGATGTGACGTCTCTTGAGGCTTTAAAGCAAGACATGACTGAGCGGCTTGACGTGGGTTGATCTGTTATTTATACACTCGTCACTTGGTTGGACAGTGGAAAATAGTTGACTTGTTTGTGATGAATAATCAAACAGTAGGCTGTCGTATTGGCTGGTACATTGTCATGCGTTTCAAAATCTAGTCGAATGTCAATATTGGATGGCTTGACAGACTCTTCCAGGTAAGAACAGTCAAAAGCAATCAGTGGCGCCCTTGCCTTAAACGCTTGGGGTAGTAGCATGGGGCCATTCTCTTTTTGATAATACGACCATTGAAATTTAGAAAACAAGTCGTACAGGGGGCCAAACTTATTTTTTGAAAAATCCAAATCCAGTCCTTCATAGGGAAACACAGCACCGTTGAGGAAAAGACGTGCATTTCTCAATTGCAGGTGATCAAATTGCGTGGCATCTTTGGTTTGTTGATACTTGCGATTCGTTTGAAAACCCACGATCAGGTAGAGAGGTCTCTCTGTATAGCGAGCTGTTTTTACAGACCAACTGTGTGTGTTGGTGGTGGGCAATAGCGGATACTCATGGAGTGCCCAGCTTTTAAATTCCATGGGTAGAGGCACATCTCTCTTTACCATTTTGAGTATGTCCAGTTTTTTGCAATCGTCAAGGGTCACATGGGGCACTTTCCACAGCAAGCGTTGTTGTTGAAATTTTGAATCGATGGGGGCATTGTCGGCTCCCTTGAGTGCATTATTATCACTCCTGTCTCTCACTAGATAAAGCACTTGCCTTGCGTTGACCACAATGCGTTGGTGGTCTTCAGCAAAGCCTAAAATCAGTTTAAGAGGTAAATATCCAGTAAAGGTGCCATCGGTGTGTACCATCCAATCATTGGTCGAGTCAGGGCACCAACCTGCCATGCAAAGTGTTTTACCTTCTTCCTCACTATAAGAGGGGTATAGTTTCATGACACTGGAAATGCCCACATTTCGAGAGCTATCCACCACGATATCGTTAATGACATACCGCACCTCAGAAAATAGAAAGGCCAAACCATGGTTGGCCAACTTGGATGTGGTGGGTGTAGAGCCATCGGCTTTAGTGAGCCTACCTTCAATCTGAATGACACATTCATGCGGTAGTGTGTAAATATATTGGTTGTTGATAACAAATTGAATTTCATCATTGTTATTGAGTCCAGGTGTTTGAGCTTGCTAGGAATGGAGATCAATTCTTACCACTCCTGGTTGCTCTTCGATGCGGTTCGCTACCTCGAGGATAGAATTCATCATGGGGGTTGACGTGGTAACCCAAATTCTGTAAAATCTGCTTGTCTTGAGATGTTAACGTGTATTCACGTGGCAAACAACTAACACCATTCCTAGACGGTGTTGTTGCTTTATACACAAACTTCATAGTGGCTTTAGCACCAACTTGAAAGTCACTGGTGTGGTAGAATCTAGATCAATGAGTTGTTGATCTCTATTGATCAGTCTTAATGTTATATTACTAATACTATCGACAGCCAAAGAATGAAAAAGCACCACTGGAGGGTTTTCACGAATAATATACCCATTGGGCGATGTCACAATAAAGTCATAAAGCGAATGCGATGGTTCTTGATTGGTGTACACTTGGCTAATAATATTGCACGTCACCGACACATGATGGTCCTCAATGAATTTCACTTCATGGTCCGAATCATGTTTTTTGTTGGGCTCGAACACACGTGGTTTAAATCCTAGTAATGGACCAATGGAATCGGGGGGTGTTTTAAAGTCGATGTTGAATGTGGAGAAAATACTGCAGCGATGAGTGTTGGTATTGCCTACAAGTTCAAACTTGCGCGTTCCATCGAGAAATGACTTTAAACCATATTCATTGATCAACACCACATAAATGTGTTCATAAATGTAATCGATCGTGTACCCGCCAGCGTTCAGGGTGAGCACAGAATCATCATAGTAAAACTAGTTGTTCACATTTTCTCGTATGTTGTATATTCGATTGTACGTTTCAAGATAAACAAGTTCTAAACCATAGGGTTTTTCACTCAGTTCGATAGGCGGGTAAAAGTCTAGGCTGACTTCAGGTCCTCGTCGATGCAGTGTAATCGTTTTCGTTTCTGCCGACATACTGGTGGCGTTTTAGCTTATGCTGCGTCTTATATAAAAAAATAAACACAAACGTCCACACTGTTGGCTGTTAAACGTTTGCTCACGTTTCACATTATAATATATCTTGATCCTGTTTCCAAAATAGGTCACTAGTTCCATGGGCGGGGGCAAATTCCCAAAACTGTCAAAGTACCATACAATGGATCCCTCTTTGACATAAGCTACATAATGTGTTCCTGGTCCTCGGTGATCATCCAAATTGACAACAGCACATTCCTGTTTCCAGGGTCGTGGGGGTAATTGGTTTCGCATAAACACACCTCGAAAATGAGAAAGCTTTTGTTGTTTAGCATAGCTTTCCACTTGTTGATGCGTCAGGGCATGTCTCGCTATGGCTGATGTTAATTTTTTTTTTAATATTTCGAAATGGTGAAATACCAAATCCTTGTTGATAAAAGGCTGGCTTTAAATTGGCATTTCTAGCCCCCATAGCAATCGCTTCCATCGTTTCATTGTGTCGCTGACTTTCTTTGAGTTGTTGCTTGCCGCCCTGCTGCGCTGCTTTAATGGTTTTCGCCACTGCACTGGCACGGCCCAAAAGTGAACCCAGAGCAGCCAAACCGGCAAATAATGCAGGTAAAAAAACCGCTCGTTTGGGGACGGGAATCACTCGCCCTTGTTTTGAACCCTGTCACCGACGATTTGGAATAACTTTATTATTATTATTATTATTATTATTATTATTATTATTATTTTGAATAATCAATATTACATCCAGCAATACAAGAAAATATATACACACATAGCTTTTTAAGTATTAGGACATACGTCCGTACATTGTTCAAGAAATCGCGTGTGCTATATTCACATTGTCCTTTGCACTACTACATTGTATAAGTCACTTGTTCTCTTGATCACTGGAGTCCCATTATATTAAATATGTACAATCTTCATCATATCGTAACTTTAGTCTATTTCTGATTATTATCTAAGTAAACGTATTGGTCTAAAAATGTACATTCTGAGATCTATGTGATGAATATCAAATTCAGCCGAGTTAGGGAAGAATACATGTAAGCTATACCACGTAAGGCAAGGCCTTGTGGGTGGCATATTAGGTCTACTTACCTAATTATAACGTCAAGTGTTCATGTTAAAAAATATATTACATATACTGTATATATTAAAATAAGCGTTGTGAAGCAGCTAGGTAGCAATGGTAATGCTAATTTATAGATTAAGCTACTTTAATATATATTTTTATTTTTATTTTCTCGAACAAATATCTTTGCGTTACGTATAAACTTTGTAGATTTATGTAACTGGTCTTTTATGGGATTAGGAAGGATATTGTAAAATTTAGGAATAAAGTATTGAAAATTACGCTTTGCGATAGATAGATTTGGTTTGAAGAGGACAGACATATTTCCTGTTCTACCTCTTGTTTGGTAGGTGTGGCTCATGTTTATGACTGAATTTTTATTTTTATAGATATATTTATAGACTTCCGTCACGTAAAGTTGTCCTATATTCATGACGTTTGCTTCCGCATACAATTCATTCGTAGGATATAACCTTTCCATTTTATACATGATATGCAACACCAAGTTTTGCATTACTTGAGTTTTTTTTTTACAATAGTTTGATAAGCTCCTCCCCATGCAATTATTCCATACGTGAGAGTAGACTGAATAAGTGCAAAGTAGATATCTCTCAGTAGTTTAATATTGAAAATGTGTTTCAGACAATGAAATACATAAACTGTCCTCCTTATTTTCTTTGTGATGAAATTAATGTGCGATCTCCACTTCATGTCTTCATCAAAATAAATTCCTAGGTATTTTATATTTTGTGTGCGGTTGATTTTTATGCAGTTGCAGCTTGTATTACTGTTTTCCCGATGTACTGTAAGCTCGTTGAAGCAATTTTGATTGCTTTTTAATGTGAAAATAATAAATTTTGATTTATTTACATTCAGAAACAATTCATTATTATCCAGCCATAATTTAATCCCTTTTAAAGCTTCGGTTGCTTCTTGCCTGACTATTTCCCATGTATTCCCTTCAACAAATATAGCAGTGTCATCTTCATAAGTGATGATTGAACTATTTTATTGATTTTTCTATGTCATTAATGTATATAATAAAAATAGTGTTCCTAAGACTGTTCCTTGTGGTATGCCCCTTTTTACTTGCATCGGTGCACTCAATGTGTCATTTATTTTTACATATTGGAATCTGTCAGTAAGGTAACTTCAAATGTGATTAAGAGCTGTGCCTCGAATACCATATTTTTCCATTTTTTGGAGGAGAATATAATGTGATACAGTGTCGAAAGCTTTAGTAAGATCTAAAAACATCCCTAGTGATGGTTTGGAGCAATTTAATTTTCTTGTATTTGTTTAGTTAGTGTTGCAATTGCATCCACAGTACTTCGACTTTTTATAAATCCATATTGCCTTGCTGATAGAATGCCATGTTTCAGTAAAAACTGGAAAATATTGTTCTTGATACATTTTTCAAATATTTTTGCTATTATTTTAATCAGAGATATCGGTCTATAATTTTCCATATCTATAGTATTGCCTGATTTTAAGATTGGTTTAACTATTGTTGACTTCAGTTGCTTTGGAAAATATCCTTCTGTAAAAGATTGATTTATGAGATTTAAAAGCGGTTTCTCTAATGATACTATATTTTGTTTTATAACCTTTGCTGAAATATTGTCTATTCCCATAGCTTTACTGTCACTTATGTCACCTAGGATTTTTTTCAAATCAGTGGAATTTACCGGGGCCATGAAGCATGAGCTCTTATTGCTAGTTATATTAAGTGTGGGGTTTCCACTTTTCTTTATACATTTGGACATCTCGGTTGTCTTATTTATGAAATATTCATGTCTCTGTGCTGCTCGAAGGGCTTTCCTTACGATCAATACATTATTTTTTTCTTTTTTTCTTTCGCAAGGGCTTGTCCACGAATGTCTTAAGCCCAGGCTTTGACAAGGACAGGGTCTTTTTTTTTAGTCTTTCTCACCACATACCTTTGTTTCACCATGATGAAAATGACTAACAACAAGAAAGTTTAAATCACAACTAACGTCAGATTGTTATTTCATGGCTGTATATTCCAATTCCACATAAAGTGGGAAATCGTTTATGGTTTTTCCCGCTTGCTTTTCATCCCATGTCAACATAAGAAGAAAGGATAATTCGTCACCTGCATTGACCAATTCATGGTTATGAACCAACATTCTATGACCGTTTATCTGTATTTGTAAATGGTTCTCATCAGGTATGGCGTATTTTATGTGAATGGTTCCATCATAATGCAATCGATAGTGGCTTAAACCCGAAGCAAGCACATAGGTCAAGTGCTGGTCACGAGCTAGCGGTAAATGGTTTCTGTCATTCAAAGGTTTTTCATTTGTCAGATACACTAAAAATACAGATGGGATAAATTTATAAAGCCTTTTCATTTCGTAGGCCACGTAACGCTTGGTACAGACATCGTCTTCTTCTTGCGGGTCTTCCACGTGAATGACCCGATGGTGATTAGCGCTATAGCCATTCACCGTAAGCTGAGGCATTTTGTCATAAAACTCATACACTTTGTTATCCACATACTTTTTCGTAGTAACGTCTGTAGACACTTGAGGATGTTTTACATGGGTTAACCACTTTCCCTTAAAGTCATAATCTCCCTGTTTTGTGCGTGGCACTACAGACCTATCCACATAGTGTTTATTAGCAGGATCTGTTTCTTGTTTAGGATCGTGTATGGGGACAGACCTAGCTTTGGTCATCAACGCACGTCCAAAGACATCCATCGTCAACCTGTAGTACCAGTCTACTGTTTCTATGATAAGGCTCGGTGTCCTGTATATAGACAGCCTGCTAGCTTGGCTAAGCCTTAGTTGAAATGAAGATTATTAAGATTATTAAGCAGCAAGAGTCATTCCCCGTGGGGGACATGGTTTCCCATCTCTGTCCCACATCACGTGAACAACGCCATGGTTCACTGTTTCCATCATTCATTCGCTGCATCATTGTGGAGCCTTTCGGCTGTGGAAAGACCAATCTTTTGCTAACGCTCATCACAGCGCCCAATGGTCTGCGTTTTCAAAATATTTATATTTTTGCAAAATCTCTCTACCAACCCCTCTACGTGTTTCTGGATCAAGTCATGTCTGGATTACAAAAAGAGAATATGATTTATTTCACATTTTCCATGCAAGAAAATGTGATTTCACCGGATGAGGTAAAGCCAGATTCACTCATGATTTTCGATGACGTATCCACTGAACGACAAGGCATCATTCAAAGCTATTTCATCATGGTTCGTCACAAACATATCGATTGCTTCTATCTTGGACAAACGTATTCTAAAATGTCCAAATAGTTGATTCGTGACAATGCCAATGCCATTGTTTTATTTCGCCAGGACAGGAGGAACAGTCGTCACATTTATAATGAACATGTGAATCCCGATATGACTTTTCAAATAATTACTGAATTGTGCTGGAACACTCAACGTCATGCCTGTTTAGTGATTGACAAACAAAGTGAACTCAACCAAGGACGGTATCGCTTAGAGTTTGATCATTTTATTGCTATTTAAGGCCCTGTCTCATTCTCCGTCAAGTCATTTGTCAAGACACCATGGCGTTTGCAGAGAGTCAATTGAAAAAGCATATTATTAGAGCAAAAAATACTATTCGCCAAAAGTTTCGTCAATTGAAACAATCACGTGCAAATCATGCTTTGTTTATTCAACAACATTTAGCACCTCCACTAAAAGCCATGTTGAAACCCTCTTTCAAGCCATCTGAAACGCTACCCACCGTTTCACAAGCCACGCAGACGCCGCACGAGGACCCTGAGGAAGAGGAACAGGAAGATTTGACTAGTGTTGGCGAAGTTGAGGATGAGGAGGAACAAGTGTTTACGCCAAAAAAAAAGGCCGCACCCCTTGCAGAGTTTTTGAGAAAAAAGAAATCCTTGGCCATGGACGAAACACCTTGCCCTTCCAGAGCGTCTCCGTTTTCACAACTCTTGGCCACTCCTCAACATAAAGTTTAACTGAAAACGATTTTAATAAAATATTACGGATCAACATTGGAACCCTATTTCACCGATCTATTTATTGGAAACACTGTTACCACGTATGGTGTTCGCTATGAGAATGATAATTTCAAAATTGGCGATTCATCCATTAAATTTGCTCGTACTAAAGCTGTCATTAAAATATCAACTATAAATTAACTCCAGGACTGTTAAAGCTGCTCTTTTCTCGGACCCCCTCTTCTCATGATTATACGTCAGAGGATCTTGACAAATATAAATCCATTTTATTGGATACCCATGCCCACAAAAGACAGTATGATCCCACGCAACAAGTAAATGCCAATATATCTCAAAAATATAAAATCATCATTGCAAAAATATTTCCCATCAGTCAAAGTACTCGTCGTAAAGCATCCGCTTCGGGAGTGACATTTAAACCATTAAAACCCCTTGTGGATGTTACCTACTGGCACAATCCCAATAAGCTCGTCCAGCGGCTACAGTTGTTGCATGCCTCACGTCGAGCTGGCCATACCGGTCACGATTGGGAAATTCAAGAAATTGAACAAGAAATTCGAAATGCCAAACATATTGTTTAAGCCCTCACCCATTAAAATGGGTATTGCTCACGAGTTGCATCGCCCAGCTAGGCGTCACTATCCACGGCTCAAGGTGATTTCACGAGGTGTAGATGAACTTTGGCAGGCTGACTTGGTTGAAATGATACCCTATGCTGGTGTTAACGACGGTGTACGCTATATGTTGACCGTCATTGATGTCTATTCCAAAATGGCCTTTGTTGAACCTGTGCGTCGCAAGTCTGGTCCACTAGTTACCAAGGCCTTTCAACATATTATTCAACACTCCAAACGTCAACCTCAGCTGCTACAAACCGACAAGGCGAAATAATTTTTCAACAAGGATTTCTCCAGTTTTCTCAAATCTAAGGATATTCACCATTACACCACATACAGCAATCTCAAAGCCAGTGTGGTCGAGCGGTTCAACCGAACATTGAAAACCCATATGTGAAAAGCGTTTACCGCTCAGGGCACGTATCGCTGGTTGGACATGTTACCAGAGCTAGTATCACGTTACAATGACACCAAACATAGAACGATTGGGACCAAGCCACGCCTCGTGACCAAAATTATACAGCGATTGGATAAACTGTTTAACCCCATAAAAACAGCCGATCCTAAACGTCACCGACTGAAAATTGGGGATTTTGTTCGTGTGAGCAAATTTAAGTCTGCCTTCAATAAGGGCTACACACCTCTGTGGGGGACTGAAATATTTCAAATTCATCAAGTCAACTTGGGCAGTCCAGTCACCTATTTACTCCAAGACCTCAACCATCAACACATAAAAGGTAGATTTTATCTCCATGAACTTCAGAAAACAGCATTTCCTCAGCATTATCTTGTGGAAAAAGTGTTGAAACAAAAAGGAAATAAACTATATGTCAAATGGTTAGGATTTAACCCTACGTTTAATTCCTGGATCAATAAAAACATGTCGTGTGAACCTGTGTACTTTTTTATATTTATTTATTCACACATGTTGTACACCCCCTATAGCTCTGTGTGTACAGCGCTCCACGCTCCATGCATGTTCATACATGTTTTTCTTTCCCTTTCCACCTGTATTCTCTCTTTCATTATCCCTCCCCCCTCTCCCCCCTCCACCTTCCACCACTTCTGTTTGCAGCTCTTGCCTATCTACTGGTTGTGACATCATTCCCACAAGTTGCATCATACTTTTTACTGATTCAGCGATTCCCACGCTTTGAACATTCTGTTATCAGGCACGTGGACAGCTAACGTCCAAGGTGAACACCTGTGGCAGATCAAATTTCACGTCAACTTGCATTTTGTCACGTACGAAGCAAACAGGATGTGACTTGTTAACAGTTATCATGCACGTGGACAGCTAACGTCCCCGGTGAACACCTGTGTTGTATCATATTTCACATGAACTTGCATTTTGTCAGGTATGAAGCAAAACAGGATGTAACTGGTTTAGCGTACATGTCATCTCACACGTGTTTACATGCCTTTCGCACTCCCCTGCCACCACGATGGTCAGATTATTTCACCTTCAAGGGTCCTCTGCGTCTCTGTCATTTTCCATTGCACCTGTTGTCAAGTCTGATCAGCGCATTCCAATAAGCTCAAATGACATTCACCTCCTGCTCCTTGGCAAGTTTGTTTTCTCTACTCGCTTCGACCAACATAGAACCAAGTTCTCATCACCGTTTACACGTTAAAGATCCCCTTCGGGGGTAAAAAATCTTAGCATGCTTCACACATTTTCAAATATTAGCCTCCATCCATCTGCCATAGGAAAGATCAGAAAAACGCACCCTCACTTTGTCATAAACCGACCCGCCGAAATAGCGATTGTTATATTAAACTTGGTCCTTGTGGTTAGCGACAGGTTCGTTGAAACACACACACCCAGCAGTATCGTCTCTCTCAACCACCACGCCTCATAAACATTGTAAACAGGTAGAGAAAAAAGTTTTTTCAACATGTATGGCGTTAGGCCCTTTTTGAATTCTTTTTTTGAAAAAAATATCTACCACATTCGAAAGGGGGCGTGATCCCGAGTCCTAGGACACCTCGTACACGTCTCTAGGCTTATTGGTTCGTAAGATATCGGCAAAAATCACAAAAAACACGTGTTTACCCCAAAATCGAGTTTCCACATTTTTTAAAAAATATAACGAGTGGTCCATAGCAAAGATGACGTCACCCCGAGTCCTTGGACCCCTCGTACACGCCTCTATCATGATTGGTTAGCGAGATATTAAAAGCGGATGACCTTTTAGTTTTGGTCTTTTAATTAAATAAAGAGCCTATAGGAAAGTAGGGGGCATCACTACGAGTGCTAGGACACCCTGTATGTTCAAATCCCATGATTGGCTAGCGATATATCAGGTTCGGGGCAAATACGAGGAGGGTTCAAAAAGAAGTGCCGTAGCTTCCCCCTCATCCCACTTCTGTTAGGGTTTTATCCTAGAGACTTGAAATTTATTTTGGGGGTAGAGAGGGTAGGGACCTTTCATTTACGTCAATTAACTTTTTATATAATTCACAGTTTCCAAAATATGGGATTTTCAAAATTACACTTTTTTCAAAAAATGTAAAAAAATAAAAACATTTTATTACCGAAAATAAAGGTCATAAAGACCATTCGTTTGATCCATGGCACAACGTACTATCATGTTTTGTTTTCAAACTATCGCCTATTTTCGAAAACGAAAAATTTCATTTTTTTAATATAATACATGGTCCGTAGGAAAGAGGACATCAGGTCGTGTCCAATGACACCTCATTTGTCAAAATAGGATCATGCGTTCGAGAGATATTGGCTTGGACTCACGCGTTGGCCATGACACTATTTAAAACCCGCCTACTCCCCTACTCTTGCTGCGTGGCGGCTGCTGGTTCATGTTGTTCCTGGACAGAGACTTCTCGTATCCAATCCGATTGGTTGATTCAGACTTTGCGGCAGCTGTTTTGACCTCGTCGGTGGTAATGCGAGTAGCTTCGAGTGCGTGCGCGATTTCATATGCTGCGGTGAAGTTCTCTGGTTGTTTTGCAATAATCTCGTCGCACATTTCTCGTGATTCCAAACCTGCGAGCATTTGTTCAATTAACATGCGATCAAGAAATGTGCCATACTCACAAAACGTTGCAGCCTGCCGCAGTCTTAGGGTGAAGCTAGCGATGGTTTCTCCTTGCTTCTGCATTACACTGCGAAATTTGATGCTCTCAGCAAACTTGTTGCGTGTGGCGTCAATGTGGCCTTTCAGCTTAGATTGAATCTCGTTGTATGCCAGAGTTTCCGGATCATTAGGACTCACCAGGATCTTCAGGGCATCATTGAGTTCAGATCCCATGTAAACACGTGCAAAGTTTGCATGCTGATCCACGGGTACCTTGCTCAAGTTGAGCGGCCAGGTAAAGCGAGTGAAATAGTCGGCTACAGTCGTCCCGTCAGTTGTACGATACGGTTGCATTGTGAATTGTGGCGGTCGAGGCTGTGATGATGACGTTAAACTTGTCTGTCGGATAGCGTCGGCGATGATTGCCGGGAATTGTTGGAGTTGCTCAGAGGTTAAGTCCGGCATGGTGAAGATGAGTGGAGAACGGTATATCTAACACGCACTTGCGATGAACTTAGTTCGGTGCAAACACTTGCGTTGAGGTTAGAAAGTTCACTCGGTTTAGTTTCCAACACGCACTGCGATGAACGTCGTTCGGTGCAACACTTGTGTTGAGGTTTGAAAGTCACTCGGTTTCACAACGTTATTTATCTTATCCTACTTCTGACACCACTGTTATATCGTGGGAGATACAAGATAAATAACATACACTTGTTAATATAACACAACTGTTTATTAAACACAAGTCGATACACAACGATACACAATGTGAACTAACTTGAGAGGAACTGTCGTCTACAGTCCGCGGGTGCATATATACATAGTAGCTGGAAAGTTCCAGAATCGAATGTTCCAGATTGGAATGTTCTGGGCATAGTGACTAGAATGTTCGTGTTAACTCAAGTAGCCTAAATACACAACACTGACTAGAATGTTCGTGTTAACATAGCACTTTCTAGAATGTTCATGTTAACTCAAGTAAATACACAACAGCGAGATTATTTAAATCCATCCATTCAAACAACTTGTCCCCATTAACATAATTTCTGTCATAACCCCAGGAAGTATGATGGCTGTTGAAATCACCAAGTATTACACTATCTTCATCAGGTAGAAGTGCGACGGGATCTGGCCATCAGACCAGTGGAGGATTATAGATGTTCATGATGGTAACATTCTGTATCTTGATGGAAGCTGAGAATACATTCTGGCGTATATCAGAAGGCAAGACTGTATAGTCTTCAATGCTATTCTTAATAAAAAAAATAGCAATACCATATTTTGGATGATGCAGTTCCGTCGCTATCTTGTATCCAGGAATTTTACCCCTATTAGATAACTGAATACCATCTTCGGTGTGAGTTTCTTGTAGTGCCAATACATCTACTGATTGTTCCATGAGTATCTTGGATAAATAATCACACTTAGCTCTACTAATACCCTCAATGTTAAGCTGGCAAACCGTTAGTTGAGGGCCCAAGGTCCGAGTATTATATACCGAGTCCTTAGAAGGACTTTTCGTGTTATTTCTACTGTCATGGCCGTGAGGCCCCATAGGGCAGTACGGCGGCATCTTATCACTGTTGCTTTCTTAGCACCACCCAGGGGACACGTGTAGGGCAATTTAAGGTTATACCTACGGACGTGAAGCAACAAAATCTTGGCTTTCTTCCGGCGAGATTTTAAAGGACTTTTTGCAAATTTCCCTTCAATACCCTACACAATCAATTGAAATATCTTTATCAGAAAGATCCAAACCCTCACATACACCATCCTTGGCCAGCTTCAAACAAGTTGGGTGAAGATGACCCAATCTACTGTGCCATAACTTGTAACTATTTTCTCATTTGCCAAATGTATTGTCTCAGGTTCAACTTCTAAATAATACAAATTACCCTGTTTAGAAGCAGTCGCTAAAACTGTTCCTTCCATTTTGAAATCAGCATCACTTATTATTGAACAACTTTCCTTTCCAAATACAACACACGTACCCTTATCAATCATTTAACTAACTGATAATAAATTAGCAGTCATTCCTGGCACAAGCAAAACATCAGTTATCTTGGATACACAATCATCCCCTTTTAGGATCACCTGAATATCACCTTTACTTTGACACTTTAACTCCTCCGTACCTGCTGTGGTAACACTCATTACACATTCACTTACACATTCACCCTTAAGCCAATTTTCATTGCATGTAAGATGACGTGTTGCACCAGAATCGATTATCCACTTCTCACTTACTACACACTTCTTGGACGTTGCTCTTCAAGGCTGTCAAAAATGTTGTTGGACCAGTCTTTTTCTTTTCTTGATGTTTCTTCTCCCCAGAATCAACCGACTTTCCTTGGCAGTTGATTGGTGTTGGTCTTTCTTCATTGGACAGTCGCTTTTGAAATGAGACGTTGAGCCACATCTACGTATAACATTTGTAAATGGGCTTTTGTGTGAAATCCGGAATTGGAACGTGAATAAAATGCTGCATCCCTTGATGAGTGAACCGCACTTCCTACATCATACTGCATTAATTTCTTCACAATCATACCACCAGTTATGTCAACTCCACAGTTGTCGTATGTTTGTCTCATTGGCTCGAAACGTTCAGGTAAACCCGCCAGCATCATTGCATCAACAAATTCTTCAACAAGAGGCTTCCCCATTGAACGAAGTTGGTCGTTGATGCGCACAAAACCTTGAATGTACTCGCCCATACTTCCAAAATCTTCTAATGGTAATTGACCAAAGTTGCGAAGTAATTTACACCTTCGGTGGACCCCAGTGTCGTCAAAAGATGTTTGCAATTTGTCCCAGGCCTCCTTAGCCGTATTTGCCTCTCTAATATAGGGATAGCAAATTGCGTCCACCATAAGGCCTATTTTGTTTAGAGGTTTCGCAACCCTTTTTCCCCTGTTGGCGTCTGACGTGGAATCTCCACTCTGATAGCCAGCAATACTCTCCCAGACACCCAAGTCTTTCAAATAAAAGGTAATTCCCGTTTGCCAGTCCAAATAATTAGATAGCCCTAAAAGCCGAGTGATCGGCGGCAGTGACGCCATACCACTACTTCCACTGTCAGCCATGGTTGCTAGGCAAAATGAATGCACAAAAATTTACTCACAGCTTAACGTTCACTATACCGTAATAATCATAGCACATCACGGAATGGCACTGGACCCATGACCTGTTACCAACGGCAGGGAAGAATAAACATGATGTGCACACAGATCTTGTCACTGCTGGACTATTGTACCAGGTTTATTGATTGGAAGCAATATGACACGGGAAAAAACAAAACTCAATCAACAGGCTGAAGCCAACCTACACAGTACCTGCACACTAGTGCCAACCTTTAAATTACAAACACCAACATTATTTACCATGGTTCCTGTACCTGACGCCACACAGATCATCAGGGAAAAGCTTACATCCACAGGAGGTTCAACAGACTTAGTTGACTTAGCTGAACATTGCGTTAACTTCACAGTCTTCGTCTTCAATGGGCAGGTGTTTCAACAAATGGAGGGAGCAGCCATGGAATCCCCTCTCTCTCCATTATTGGCCAACGTGTTCATGGCGAGTTTTGAAGAAGAAGCTATAAAGGAGAGTCCATTGAAGCCTAAGTGATGGTTCAGATACGTAAACGACGTCTTTTTGATATGGGAACATGGACGCAACACACTTCAGGGCTTTCTAGACTTCATGTGCTCTATACATCCGAGCATCAACTTCACAATGGAAGTAGAAGAAAATAATAAGCTGGTCTTCTTAGACGTTCTGCTCAATAAATGAACAGATAAACCGCTTGGACACAGGGTCTATAGGAAAGACACTCATACAGATCTGTACCTGCAAACTCAAGTCATCCACCGTTGCAGAAGGAAATGGTAGCTAGGACACTCCTCACTAGAGACAACTACATTTGCAATAAGGATAGCGTAAATGAAAAGAAGCAGCGAGTTTGGAATTCGCTCCTAGCTAATGGTTACAGCAATGGACCATACGGAATGTAGAACAAAGCCGAAGAACCTCTCTAAAGAACGAAGACAGGCCCCATCATAAAGTCTTTCTGCCGTAAGTACCGGGGTGGACAGGTAGAATCGCCAGGTTGCTAGGGAAACACAACGTGACAACGGTTATGCAACCAATGCACAAGCTGACGCAAGTGATGCGTAAATCAACCAAGATATCACAGCAAAACCAGGACGCAGTAGTTTACAAAGTGCCTTGTTCCTGTGGACAACATAGAGCAAACGAAAAGACGCGTTTTCATTAGGATATCACAGCACATTTGAGACACAAAACAGATAAACTACAGATCTGCAATAGCTGAACATGCTGATGTCACGAGACACGCCATAGGATTTTATACGGCCGAAACTGTTGCTTAAGTGCCTTGATATCAAAACAGGATAATTAGAGAGGCAATTGAGGTCGTGAAACAACCCAATAATTTCAATCACGAGGACGGATTCAGGCTTAGCAACACATGGAAAGTTCTCTCAGCACGTGACTGGCTGGGACTCGGACCAATCAGGGAGCAGTGCGACGACAATACAGTTCAAACAGGCACGTCCGAGGAGTAATAAGTAGAGGCTCTAACGGCCAGGAAGTGAAGCCACAAGGTAACCCCTCCCTTGTGCTCAATACATTGTGTTAAGCTCATAAGAATAGCATGGGATGTTCTAAAAAGTGATGATATTTCGCGTGTGGGTCGAAATGTCAACGTGTGGGGCATATTATTGCACAAACAGAACTCCCACCTGTCAAAAGGAATGTCATTTTACGAGTAAATGCACTCAATTTGCTATTTATTGTGTTAAGTTTTCATCCTTACTTTTTAGTATCATTCGTAAAATGTTCAAATAGTGGCTTATGTGCCCACGAATATAAGTATTTTGATTGTTAGGAACTATAGGCCTGGCGACAGGTCGGAAAAAGCCTCAATAAGGAAATTTAGTGGAAAGCTGGAAATTGCTTTAATCGCTTTATTTGTACCCAGATATAACTCTCTCAAGATTTCCCCCTCGAGCGAAGTCGGCGTTGGCCCTTCTGGCCCTAAGAAGGTACCATTTTTCGTTTTCTTGCAAATATCTCCCAAACCATCAACTTGATCAACAAAATACCTATTATAACAAATAATCTACAGTAAATTTCTCACAGAAATGTCCCCTACCTTTTGTCTCCAATGTGAACCGTTACGATTCTACGACCATTCAAAGTGGAGCCCTTTTTGATTCTTGCGGAAACGCTATGGAAATGATATGCCATATCAAAGTTTCTACATGTTATAAATATTTGTCAGCATTCCAGGTGCACAAGCTGTTAACTTGTTAAAAGTATAACAGTTTTTCAATGTGAACAGCTGTGGCAAAGTACCTAACTTTAGTATTATTATTGCGTAGTATTGGCATAAAATCACTCTTTTCCACACCACCTGGCATAGAGTAAATGGTGCGTTTTTTTTAAAGCGGTGTCCCCAGGAGGCCTAATCCACTGTTCAAATGTCAAAGTTAGTCGATTTTAAACCGTTTTGATGAAGGCTGGGAGTCTTCATCGTCTGCTTCAATTTCTCCATCGCTTTCATCGTCTGTATCGGTAAATTTGTCCGACGTCACAGGGCGCTCAAGATTAACATCGATGTCTCCGTGACAATCATCCATATCATCTTCCTCGGCAGCATTTGTACATGACCGTCCCATACAATTCATGCAGATCCTGGAGCATCAGAGGCCCGTTATCCTGTAACCACACGCTGCGTTAAATCCTTTCGAACATTTGCAGTACACTGTGTTCAGAAGCGTTTGTGGCGTCGGATTCCTCGTCGTAGGTATGGGAGCCAAAACACATTGAGAATTTTTCCAGCCCTAATCCAGTGGATTTGTATAATTTCCATGCCATGTTTGGATTTGATGGTATGTTCTTAAAGAGTGCTCACGTGCCGCTGATTCGGTGGAAGGTAAGCTTGCGAGATTAAATCGATGTTTGCTTAGAGGTTTTGCATACAGTTGGAACCGCAACTCATTCAGGGTATTTCCCGTGGTTTTGTTGTCATAAAGCCTAGCCAAAACCAACTGGCCCGCTTTGTCAATTTCATCGGGGTTTGCGTTCACGTCTCGGAAAACCCTAACAGCTGTCTGCAGTTCCTCATTACTCTTCAACAGTGTTACGAATTTCATTTTGCCCTGCCTGTGAAACGAAGACGTTGTATCGCACCCACTAAACGCATGCAAAAAGAGGATGTTTTCTTGCACACACGTCGGGAGATTGAAACAATGTGTTGTCCACGAGGAAAGGGATCGTGAGTTGATAACCAACCAACAAATTTTCTCAAGTCCGCATCGTCCCGCAAGATCCGCGCACACCGTGCATCCACATGCTGTTCTGTAGTCGAAAACGCAATATTGCAAAATTATTCCAGCTCATTTATGTCGAACAGAGCAGGCATCGCAAGAATCCACTGCGCCAGTACGCTGGTAGTTATGCCGCGCCCGTGCGTAAGACCACCGCTACTTTTCATCGATCGCATAAGCGTTTGTTCTATGGTCATTCGGACCAAATCCCCAACCAAAACCTATCGGATCTTCGCACCGTAAAAAGCCATTGTTCACAAATTGGTCATATTCGCATGGAGTAAGTTTGGATTGTAGATCGAACATATCTTTCAGATATAAGCGGCAAGATTTTGCATACAAAAAGTGACCACTAGCGTGGAAATAAGGCAGCATCTTGTGCCCAAATCCAGTTGTCCAGATTTGAGACCACAGGCCCAGATGCTAAGTCCAGAGCTGTTTTGAATAGCGTGCTCCCATTGTTCCTAGAAGCATTTCGAAGCTTTATGCAGCCAACAGATCACTAACTGACGTAGCAAGTTTATCAGAGTCGAGGCTATATTTGTATAAAATATTTTCCGATTGAGTAGAAACATGGGACTAACACCAAATTACTGGCACGGACAAGGGAAGAAGAACGTGCTATATTTCAAGAAAATTGATCGAGCGGAAGCTGAGATATTTTAGTTCGAGCAGATCTCAAGCAGTGACGTCAAGGAGTCCGCCCACAGAGTATAAAATGGCTGCGAGCCATAGCTCAATATGTTACTTCCCCACAGCACTCAGTTGCTGATACATCACGTCGCTACTTCGTAAGCGCTTTGCCGCTAAGGACATCGTTATACTTCGAAAATATCTTCGTGCACATGGTTGCAATACTCTACGTTTTTACTAGCACACGGTTGCTATGACTTAGTGAAATTCTACGACAGTACATGGTTACTGGACTTCCAAAAGTGTTTGAAGTTTTAGTGAACTTAGAATTCTTCGTGAGTTATCACTGAGGTGATAGACTTCGTGGCAGAACATTGGTAATTATTGCTGCTACACGGACATATGATAGACTTTGTCTATATTTCTTTCCACTGTCCACTAATATTTAAACTGGATTATTTTTATCCAATGGCTAGAACAAGCTTTTGACTTGGTAACTATTTGACCAACAAAGATAAGTCAGTACTTTTCACATACCATTCTTGCACGGTTCCGTTCATTTAGCCGACATAGGGAAACCAGCATGCCTAGCATTGTCTGGAGAGTGAGAAACTCTGCCCAGGGACTTGAACATCATAACTTGGACCGATGCTGAATAAGATTGTCAGAGTATTGATAGTACTGAATGCATCACAGTTGGGTCACGTTACAATCTGGTATTATGCATCATGGATCAATTCGATCTTGCCCCTATCAAGAAAATTACTTCAGCTGTTGAAAGAGCTCATATTACAAACAGTTTTCATCAAGATTATCAGGCAACGAATATGATTACCGCTATGTCTGGTTAGACATCTTGCGCGTATATAATGGATGCCGATACGAGAATTTAAGTACGTGTCCAAATGGGGACAGAAGACTGGAATAGTCTGGTTCTGACCAGATTATCTACATCAAGATCTACAAGAATGTAAGCTACATTTTGCATTATTTTATGCCTAGTTAGATGGAATTCTCATTTTTCTACAGTCTTGCCAACACTTTTTTTCTTCGATATTTTGCTGTTGGAAATATTTTTTTTCAAGGCATGGGAAGCCTTGATCAGAGCAGTTTTTACACTCAGACATGAGAAGTCAATGATTTGAATAAATGGACGAGCAAAACGAGCATTTATTTGATTTTGATATTTTTTCTAATCGCGGTCATCAGCTGTCGTAACTGTAAATTTAATAATAAATTTAAGTTGAGGAATGGATGTTTATCCATATTTAAGAAGTCGAGGATGATATTTCCCGAACAGTTTAGCAACGTTAATTCCATTTGTGGAAATAATAATAATAATAATAATAATAATAATAATAATAATAATGATGATTTAATACTAATTATTTTCAATATTTTGCTGAAATAGTAATAATTATGATTTATATTTTCTAATAATCATATTATGTAGTGTGATTTATAAAGTTGATATTTAAAACAGTTTGCTAAATCGGATATTTGTTTTTCCGAAGGCTAGTGGTTCACGCATGCCCACATTCAACTAACAGAATAATTCTATGGGAACAGTTTACACTTGCATTATGCAATAAAATCTTTTAGAAGACACGGAAAGTAATGATACGGGAAGCAAATAGAATGTATAAAATAGGGTTTTACTAGAGTTTGTATAAATATAATATCATTATGAGCAACGTCTTGTGATATAACGTTTGGCTAGAAATAGACACGGTGTGGAATTATTAATGTTTAAACTGATGGTAAAATTACTGTAAACTCATTGAGGAGATTACAAGCTTAAAATCTTCCAGTTTGAGTAACAAGCAAAGGATTGATTATTATGTATAATTTGGGAGGAAATTTTTGTGTGTGTGGAAATAGTTAAATATGTCATTCTGATTGTGCAATTTAAGTCGCAGGAATGAGGTTGTTATAAATGGAGGATCAACCATATTGTAGGTTGGATGACTTTAAAATATGTTGGGAGTTGAAATATTGTTGCAAGCCACACTTTCGTCGAATTTATAACCAAGGGTTATTTTATGGAACCATCATGTCAATTCACAGTTTACCCACGTGTTCTATAAATATTTCCTAGTAATTGTTAGCCCGGAATTTTGTTATTAACATTTACCTTTCATTATGAGAAGACTTTACCGTTGTCTAGATACTAATTATGATCATGTGATTATTGACACATTTAAATCGAATGGGCCGATGCTGTAAATGATTTAAAACTGTTATTTCTTAACAACCACTACAATTTATAGGATATTTGTGATACTGTTAAAAATGTAAACATTATGTAAATTAATGAGATGATTAACATTTTGACATTCTGTCAAAGAATTGTAAATTTGATAATAGCAAATACCATTATTGTTGTGATAAATTTTCTAAATAATATTTCCAAGTGATATTTAAATAATTGAATGGCTAAATCCATAGTTAAGAGAATTTCTATTTTGTTAATAATACATTTTGACCATAATATTGCTAATTGAGTCAAGAACTCAGAATAAAATTTTGGATCGAGAGCAGATGGTACAATAAATATTTTTCTGTTTATCGAAGTTCTTCGAATACATGCTCGAATGTCCATGTAATTAATATTGTGTTATATTCATTGTTATGAATTTATAATTGAACCAATTTTGAGATACTGATTCCTGGAAAAAGTGTTGGTTAATTTTCTGCTACTCTTTTGAAAAACAAAAACAGTGATTTTTTTCATCAAGTGATAATATTTCATTTCAACGTGTGAATACTTAAAAGTTAGGAATCAGGATGGACAATTCAATTTGCTCTGACAAACCTAAGGTTGTAAATAATTCATTTGAACGAAGTCAACAGGACTAATAATCTGACTTTCGTTTCAAATGCCTAGTGTTCATGTGTTGGTGAATCTGTAAATTTGTGTATATTAATGTATGATCCGTCATGCATCCATAATGCTATTTTTAGCATTACTTCAGTCAATTTTTAAACATTTTAATAAAATGAGATAATTTTACGGATTGTGTTATTTTCAGAAAATCTCCTTCTATCCTTATTGTTGCATCGAGCCAAAAATCAAAGCAATTTTTTTTTGGTGTTATTGTAGTCACTTTAACCCATATGGCGCCCTGGGATGTTTAGATTCTCGTGCTGACTGATTTTCGGTGAAATGCATATGTGGTCGTCCGGATTTCGGTCTAAACGGGCACAATCTTCTGAATGGAGTCTGGATGTAGTTGCCAGTTTCCACTTCTTTCTGCATACACGAACTGTTTCAGCAGTGACCATCTTGAAATATTGAATCCAGAGCTTTGCCGTCGGTCCTTGTTGGCTTAGTTCCTCCAATGTATTAGAAAAAAACTTTGTAAAATACTTTTGAAAGGCTCCACATCTAGTTTTCGCATCGCACCATATTTCTCATCATCATGTTGAAGCCCGATGTCTTCCACTGCCAAGAGCTTGTAAGCGGCTACCGAATGCTCGTCGTCGGTCATATCTATCCGTTGAAATACAAGCATGGCCAGAGCCAGTTGCGCCAGGGAATGTGCTCTTAATGCTCTCGAATATGCATGGCCCGTTAAAAAAAATTCGGTGAATGTTAGGGCATATGCAGTACTGAATAAATCTTGCAGACCGCTTCCATCCATTACATGTCCGATTGTACCCATGAAGGACATCACGAGGTGGAACCCACCAAGCCTTATAATTGTGTTGTTCAATTCAGAAGCAGGATTCAACGCCTCGTAACGTCGGACAAATGTAACGATACAGACGATGAAAGCGATGGTGGAGAAATTGAGGCAGACGATCAAGACTGCCAGCCTTCATCAAAACGGTTTAAAATCGACTAACTTTGACATTTGAAGAGTGGATTAGGCCTCCTGAGGACTCCACTTAAAAAAGACGCGCCATTTACTCTACCACCAGGTGGTGTGGAAAAGAGTAATATTATGCCAATACTATGCAATAATAATACTAATGGTAGCTACTTTGCTACAGCTTTTTACATTGTACAGCTATTATACTTGTAACAAGTTAACAGCTTCTGCCCCTGGAATGCTGACAAATATTTATAACATGTAGAAACTTTGATATGGCATATCATTTCCATAGCTTTTCCGGAAGAATCTAAAAGGGCTCCACTTTGAATGGTCGTAGCACCGTAACAGTTCACATTAGAGACAAAAGGTAGAGAACATTTCTGTAGGAAATTTACTCTAGATTATTTTGTATAATAAGTATTTTGTTGATAAAGTTGATGGTTTGGGAGATATTTGCAAAAAAAAACGCAAAAGGGTACCTTCTTAGGGCCAGAAGGGCCAACGCCGACTTCGCTCGAAGGGGAGAACTTGGGAGAGTAATATCTGGGTCCAAATAAAGCGATTAAAGCAATTTCCAGCTTTCCACTAATTATGTCCTTATTGAACTACCTGTCGCCTGGCCTACTAGGCTAATTACGGATATTTTCCTTCATCGTTACTGGAAATAGTTTCTGCTTTTCAATTAATGAACAGTATTAACCTAATCACCCCAATATGTTTTAACGTGGTTTGAGCTCTAGATTTATTGATCGTGTGTGTTAAAAGATTTTCACGCCATTATTTGAATATTTTAGCATGTTAATCTCAAACCTCAGCATACAACTTGCTTATTTTGATACCCAAACTGAACCGGCCTATTTTTTAAAATATCTTGCAATGAATACAATAACACCATCACCCACTCAGTTCACATGGCTTACAATTTTAAATTTATTTAATCTATTTAATACACATTCGTGAATATAATGGAAAGCTTACTGGTATCTAAGGAATTATTTGCTTATTATTTGGTATAAGTCAAGAATACAGTAGTTGGTGTCTGGTTGACTGAAATCCCACAATAATTACAAGTTATAAAAACTGCATACCGGTATAATACATTCATTTCCTAAGTACTATATTATATTTTAGATCGGTGTATTTTTCTAGTTTATGTTGTAAAATTAAACTTTTTACGGCAGTTTACATGATTTTTCGAGTGCGACAAAAAGTATTATGACTTCACACTAGCCAGGAAAGAATAAATATTCCTTGATTTCCATCGACATATCGTACAACTTCGTACTATACGAGGCTCACGATTCTTTTACTGGCAATCATAAATAAATCTCAATAATTAGATAACATTTTTGTTTATCCATTTTATCAATTACATGTATACAATACATTTTTATATAGGACACTTCAGAAATTACATCTATAAAATAAAATAAGTTACAGGTATATATTACAAATGCAATAACTATTTTTAACATATTATAATAATAGCTCTTAAGAGTTACAATCCTATTGGACAGCTATTTACACATCTCAATATGAAAACTTAATTCTATAAATACAACTTACAGCTAGGTATTACAATTAAAATAGAAAAAAAATTATAGATTTCATCGCTTCTATACGCTAAGATATTCAACTACAGAGTAAGAACAATGGCCCTGTAGATGAGCTTTCAACATTATTTCAAAAGTTTTTAATTTTGCGTCAAATTTTATATATTGGAATAGTTAATTGTATAATTTAACTCCTGTGTGAAAAGTTCCTTTTTGATATACGCTTGTGTGTGTTAAATATGAATGTTTTGATTTTGTCTTGTGTTATGCCTATGTGCATCATTGTTTGTTTTAAGAAAACCGTCTTTATTCATGAAATTCTTTTTAAAAACATAATACTTTCAAAGATATGAAAGCAGGGCAGTGGGAGGATGATTAAAGATTTAAACAGAGGTCTACATGTTTCTCTAGTGTTTACATTTGCCATAATTCTAATCGCCCTCTTTTGTATCCTAAACGTGTTTAGTACATCTGGTGACATACCCCAAAATATGACCCAGCATCTTAAGTATGAATGGAGATAAGCAAAATATGTATTTCTTAATGTGTGCATTTTTGTGCAAGTTGTCAAACTACGTAACGCAAAGCACAACGAGTTCAGTTTAGTATTCAGATATTGTACATGTTTTTTCCCTTTCAAGTCATGTTGTATCCATAGTCCTAAAAACTTTATTTCTGATTTATTTTCTATTTGATGACAATTCAATGTTATATTGGGCGTCGCAGGATTCTTATTCTGTAAGGTGTGGAAATTTAGAGATACTGTTTATTGTAGTTTATCATGAGGCGATTATCTTGTGACCATTTGGTTAATTCTCCTGTAATGGAGTCAGCAGACTGCAGTAAGACCTGTTTAGTTTCACCTATTATTACGATTGTTGTAGCGTCAGCAAACAAAATTTCCTTACGAGACTCAACGTTCTATGATATAGCTTTGATATAGAGAAAAAAGAGTAGTGGGCCCAAAACCGATCCCTTGGGTACTCCCATTTAATAATACCCTCATTGGATAATGTTTCATTCAGTAATTTGGTTCCATCATACTTGTGTCTCAAGCTTACCATTTGTTTACGCCTTGATACTGTACCCGTTCCTCCCTGGTAACCGATGACCCAACTGCCATAGCATCGCATATCAGGTGTCCCGAGATAGAGTGGATTGAAACAATAAAAAAACAAGGAATGTGTCGGAGATCCAGTTGAAATATTTAACAAATTGCAGTGGGTAACACGTGTCAAGTATCTCTGGGTCGTTTGCGGGTTTAATTTAATAATAAAACAAAGCAGACGGCGCCATCAACTGGATTCCTAACAAACCACATCCTTCCTCGTGAAGCCTAAACATGACACAGGAAGGGACTGGGAATAATACATCGTCACGAGATCACAAAACATAAAATCAAAGAAGGTTTATTTGAACTTGAACGACAAGACAAACACATGAAATTCCTGCCTGGGATAATGTTAGATTGCGACAGTTAGGATGCAATTGTTCTTTTCCAAATCTAACCATTTCCTTTCTAATCCAAAAGAAATTGGTTCACGTGTCAAAAATAAAAGAACTAAAAGTTTCTTGGGTTCTCAGGGTCACCGAACCACTGAATCATGCGTCACTGTTTTATTTGTGAACCGTGAGACTAATCATTTTTAGTGATAACAAAAGCACGTGAACCATTAAAGTTTAAATTATCCTTGCACACATGTTTAATTATTCGTAATAGCACAGAATGTCTTGTATTCCAATCTCGTTGGAATTATGATTATTACTCAATAGAATCAACAACAAAAATTATTCAAAGCATTTGCAATCATCCTGTCAAAATCTTAATCGTTTATCGACATCATCATAATTATCTGGTATTGTTAAAGCATTGAAAAAAATCGTTAATCGCTTTCACATCAGCTACTACTCAATCAGCTGTTTATTTAAATTATTATATTTGTCATCAGGTCAGATCAGCTGTTTCATTTAAATTCAGAGTAATACTCAACAATTAATTATTAAAGGAACTTGGCTTATCGAAACTTCCAGGTAATATCTAGGATTAATTATAGAGGTGACGTCAAAATATATCACATTAGTGAAAATGTATTGCCAGACGTAATTATACTCTTACATATTATAATTGGTGCTCATATTTCACTCGATTGCCATACCAAAATTTATTGCCACAACTTCTCCAAATTGGACGTTATCATCCATTAATAACCAGTTGAATTCAGTCAACATGAACCACTTCATTAAATATCACGATTTAATATTATCAGTTTATCATCAATTCATCACAAATATTCAGCGCACAGCATGAATCAAAAAAATAAGACTGGGTTCACTAACCTTCAGTCTACACCATTAATATATCAAAGTGGTAACCTCACAATTATTTGCAATCTTTATACAAAAACTTGGCAGAATATCTAAAATCAACGTATTTAATAATCCACATTTATTGTATGACTGGCTTAAGGCATTAGTAAAGTTGACCCATCAGAACTGTGGTCACTAAGACTGTGTTTGACGACCTCTGAAATGACATGTAAATCACTGAAATTATTATTATCCAATCCTAGCATCAATTAATTTCAAAGTGTCATATCTCTGGAAAAATCATTGAAATCTGTTTCAAAAGAACACCATCTGTGTTAGATTAATAATATTCATCATAGCTGTTTCCTTTCTGCCTGTGATAAATTTATGAAAAGAACGTACCCACCCTAAAGGAATCAATCGCTTAAAATCCTTGTTTAAGCTGTAAATCAACTCATGAGAAAATTAATAGATATTAAATTTACTATATTCTGAAGTAGAATATCGCTACAAAAACTATTGGATCTACCACACAATAATGACAAAGTGTAATCCTGCTTACATTTATTTTTACTGTACTGGATAAAGATCAACTAATACATGACTTGTTAATTATTGTTTGATTCGCGTACAGTGAACATTTCATTCGGATGATAGAATGATAGTTTAGTAATGACGGATAAAACCTTTTAGACACCACACAATTGCACTGGGCAACAGGACCCGTCCCGACGGCTCAGATGATTATTCCCTATTGACAGGTATATCGTTTAGACACCACACAATTGCACTAGGCCACAGGCACTGTCCCGACGGCTCAAATGAATGAATGCATATGACTGGAATTAACAATTAATATTCTGTCAGATAGTAGTGACACTGCTTCGCTAAAGCGAATTAAATTCAATAGCTTAAAAAGATCCAATCACAAAATAAGAACAATCCCTGGTCACTAACTCCACACAATCGTTAGAATGCACAAAACTATCAAAAACCCAACTGCAGGTCTCGAGTCACAAATGATCGATCAAGAAAACTACTGTGCTCAAAATGCACTATTACTCATTATAAAAGATGATCAAATACCCTGCTTAATAACGTCGGTGAATAGCAAAGATCAGTGAAATGCCCCTGCCATCTCACATGGAATCCACCATATATTAGTGAATTCATCAGGATGAAATGCAAAAATATATAAGACGATGCTTCAAAAATATACTCTTAAGGATATACAAGTGTGCCCATGGTCATGTCAAATCATATCAGTGTATTCATATTAGCGCTCACATTACCTTCAAAATATTCCAGGTGGTAAAAATATGCATTCAAAGATCGACGGTAATCCAGATATTCGTGATTAATTTCTCGCAAGATCAGCGAATTCTTCATCCTGTACCATTGGAACAGTATTCTCCTCATCCTAATGCGTATCTCGCCAAGGTCACTCGCCTGGGTAGGAATCGAATCCGTCACTCCGTTCTGCCATCCTGCCTCTTCTTACGCCTAGCCCATCATGTTAATGTGTAAAATATGCATCTCGGATACTGTCCAAAAATCCACTGAATGTTGTGATTGAAATGGGTACCCCATTATGTCCATGGCTACCACACGCCACTGTTCCACAAGAATATGTCGATTTGCATCCACCAGTAAAGTTTTCGCCAACAAATGACGAGTCGCATGGATGAATATTGTATGTGTTCAAGTTTGACACTCTGTAGTTGAATATTATGCGACAAGCATATTCGCAAATGTTCGTTATTCGTAGTCATTGGCAACCACTTCACCACTGCAGAAAATATGTAAAGTCACTTCCACTGTTCTGGTCGAATGTTCCAGTATTAATTGAGTAACCTCGTGGTCGTCTAGGCTCTACTGTATAAAGTACATCAGCTGTGCCTTAAAACATAATGTCGAAAATGTGATAAAGTTTATCCGTTGCTGGTAGGCATACACGTTGAAATTGTAAAAGTAGAAAATGGAACAAATATTCGGACCGGTTGCAGTATCTTATAACACGACCTCCAATTTGTCACAAGATGTCCGCTATAACTGCAATGTTCCTACCTTGTAACATGCCGGTAACACAACGTTATTCATAGCTTCGCTTAACTGTAGATGCGGGTGAATATGCAACACAAAGTTCACTGTTATAGTGTTTGCTTTCACGGTGTGAAATGTTCCGTTTGCCTCAACTCGCATGTTACAGTTCATGATAGAAAAACAGGTTGAAAGAAAGCTGTGTATTCTCCACTACAAAATAGCACGTTTTCCCGTCACCGGTCGCGTTCGACAAGTCACTGCCATCGAGACCTCGTCTCCCGCACCCTACTCGCGTTCACCGTACTGGCAATTGTATTACATTAGCAACTGTGCTAGAGCTCATTATGTTCCGAAGACGATGTGTACAGTATTAAGAAGCGTACAGTAATCTGATCTCTCTCCACGCAGCTCTCTTGCTGTCCACCTGGCCTGTCATGTGACCTCACTCCCTTCACTCGTGGTAGGGTAGCCTGCTTGATGCCGTACTCTGACGTCACATGGCCCAACCATGGCTAATATCCGCTTGTTGTAAAGCTATTTTTCCTTTTAAGGGGTTATCAACCATCTCAAATATTAACCAAATACATATCCAGCATTATTCCTTTTTCTCTGCCATAACACAGGGTTGTAATTTCTAAATTACTCAAATAAATCTCTTGCATTCTTCCCGTGATTCATTTCGTTGAGGGGGTAGTCCTTTCTTCTCCCTGTCTCCACTACGTCACTTCCCATGAAGTCTCAGACGCGATACCAGCACATTATTTAAATCCAAATAACAAATTTCCAATTTCAGCTGTCGTAGCCGATTGCGTCAAGTACATATCGGGTACATTTCTCCCTTACCTCACATTTTTTAAATTAATCCTGAGGAAACAGATTAATATAAATAAAAGAAACTGCACTCATGCATTCAATTGCACTTAACATTTCATGTACATGATTGTCTTCCAACTACTCTTGTCTCAAGGGGAATGATACTTTCTTATGCTAGCTGCGTTAAACGTCCCAACTAGCTCATTGGTGTTTATTTTGGTGAACTTGTAGCTATTATTTCCATATGCTTCATCAATCCGGAAGGGGCCAGCGAAAAGTGGAGTCATAGACTGGTACAGTACTCCTGTAGATTCGAGAATAAAACTCATATTCCAATAATGCGGTTTCGTTTGCACGCTAAGAATAGGATCACCTATTAGCTGCATAAACGAACAAAATGAAATAAACTTCTTCTGATGAATTCGAAGTGCCTGATATATAGTCACCACAAGAAATACATCGTTCTGTAGGCTAACTTCTGTGAATGGTTTCGACACTACCATCACCTGACTTTAGAATAAGTGACCTGATAGTCAGTGAATATTCAAAGTCCAATTCGCTGCCAAAAGTTAAGTTCGTTCACTTGAACAAAAACTAAGTCGTGCTGACCACTGGTACGGCGACTAAGCCCTCCGACCGTCAGAATCCTGGCGTGTTTACTGTCACTTTCACGTAGCGTAGATCCAAACATAAGCAAATGCTTTGAAGATATGATGACTCTCTGCTCAGCAACGTGGCCTTTTATAGTTCAGCGAGACATTGTTCGAGAACATTCCATCTCGTATCTCGGCTTCTACTGGACCGATTTTAATGCTTGATAGCTCAAACTCCTCCTCTTGTTATGGCCAGAAAAGTGTGCTAATTTTCTAGCGTCCATCTCTTCTCTTTAAGGTAATTCTAAAAATTATTTCTCATGACGTATTCAGGCTCCACGTCATAATCTCGCGTCACTCGCCCCTGCGATGTATGCTTCCCTCAGCACTCTTGAGTCTCCACCGCGCGTTATTCAAATTATCCATTCCTTCAACCTCTTCAACTAACAACTCCTCTTTCCAAAATAAGAATGTCAACAATGTCACGGGCGTGTGAACGATCCGGGTATAATACATATACTAGAATACACCTGACCGTGTATAATACCAATGTATTTGCAATGCCAATACTATACATTATGTAATGTCACAAACATTGACCCGGATACGATGATTTCAGAATCCCTTTTCCGGCTCACATAACACGTTATTACAATTGACTGCAAAATAAACAGTATTCACGACACCTACAGTTGTACGAATTGCCAATGTTTACATAATCGATAAAAACCCTCAAAGGCTCACCAGTGGGATTCGATCCAGTGATCCCGCGCTTACGAAGCAGGGCTCTCACCCCTGCACCACGCGTTCGATGAAATCTTGCTAGAGTACAACGCGCATACAGTAGACGCCGCACTGCATTTATTGTAATTAATTAATTTCTCGGAAACGGCTGAGAAGCGCAACTTACTACTTGCACCTGATATACGCCTGGTCATGTCCTACACGTGTACTAAAAATGGTTCGAATAGGTGACCCATGCATCGTATCCTCCCATTGTTAGCAAAGACTCAGGTTTACCCATACTTGGAATTACAGTTTTCTAAATTCTATTAATGACATATCTAGACGTTGCCTTCTGGATAGGACACAAATATACATATTTGGAGAATACGTCGACTGTAACCAAAACAAACTGGTTCCCTCTCGTAGAGCGAGGAATTGGACCGTAAATGTCCGTGACAAATAATTCCCTCGGCTTATCTGGTAATATCGGTCTAGGGACTTCCTTCATCAACTTTGAGGAAAATTTGCTCCGCTGGCATCTGTCACAGGTCTTGATAACTTTGCGGATCGTTTTCCCCATTTGCTTCCAAACAAACGTCTCCTTGGCAATAGCGAGAGTTTTGTCCACACCCACACGGGCAGCAGTTCTATGTATCATCCAAATGACTGACT
This sequence comes from Meconema thalassinum, assembly GCA_946902985.2. Lineage (NCBI taxonomy): Eukaryota > Metazoa > Arthropoda > Insecta > Orthoptera > Tettigoniidae > Meconema > Meconema thalassinum. Next base: position 1,803,064,114 of record OX336388.2, on the reverse strand, counting down.
TGACGAGCTTGGGTGGTATCACAACTCTAAGCTTGGTATGATCTCTGCCAACAAACTGATATATTAGACTTCCCACGATGTGATATTTCCTAGCTTCCCGCTCAGTGCGATTAAAATCCGGATCGGCGTTGTCCATCTTGTGGGATAGAAAACGGTATATTCTTCGCAACGGCGTATATCTCTTCTGAGTAAGTGCTAGCCTTTTCAAGATCTCTAGGGTCCCCTGGTCTTCTTGAACAAGATCTATGTGGTTGATAATCACCTCCTCACAAGGGTTTCTACTCAAAACATCAGCCAACAGGTTTAACTTCCCCGGTCTGTACACAACGGTAGGGTTGAATTGTTGCAAGGAAAAAATCCCATCTGGTAATACGGTCGCTTGCTAAGTCCGTCTTCATAATAAATTGAAGTGCTTTATGGTCCGTGATCCCCGTCACATCATGCCCAAATAGGACCTTTTTCCAACTTTTGAGTGCATGTACTACAGCTAATGCCTCTAACTCTGTTGCATAGTAATTCCTTTTGCTTTCCCGGAGCATGCGACTAGTAAAAGCAAGATATCTATTTTTATTCTCATCATCTACTTGATACAGGATACCGCTGATGCCTATCTTGGATGCGTCCGTTTCCACAAAGAATCTTCTAGCGAAATCAGGGTATTCGAGTTTGACATTCTGAACCAACATATTCTTAGCCGACGGAAAAGCGTTGTTGCATTTGTCGTCACACTTCCATCGATTTCCTTTCCTAAGCAAATCCTGCAAAGGTGCCATTACTTCTGAGTATCCGGGACAATGGGCGGAATAGAACTGACACATCCCTAGAAACGGCCTTACTTCCTTGATTTTCCTTGCGGTTGAGAATTCTGATATAGCTACTATCTTCTTTGGATTGGGCCTGTATCCATCTCCATCGATCCTATGACCTAGAAATTCGATCTCCCCATAAAAGAACTGGCATTTGTCGAAATTCACCTTGAAATTTGTTCTCCTGAGATCCTCAAAAAGCATTCTGAGGTGACTGACATGCTCCTCGGCTGTCTCAGATGCTATGATCAGGTCATATATGTAGCTAACGACATGTTCCTTAACTGGATCCGACAGATTGCCATCTAGTGCTCGGATCATTACTGGACCACTATTCTTTACTCCAAAAGGCAATCGATTAAAGACGTAAGTCTTATGGTCAAAGAGGAATCCGGTATATTGTTTACAATCCTCTGCTAGTTATATGTGATAATATGGACTAGTCAGATCGATAGTGGAAAAGAAACTTTTCCCTTCAAATCTGCGAAGCTGTTCACGAATAATGGGCGGTCTATCGTACTCCGGAAGAATTCTTTCATTAAGGGCCCTGGCATCTAGACATATCCTCAATTTGCCATCAGGTTTCTTGACGACGGCCAAAGGATTTAGATAAGCAATGGGCATTATTGGATAATTCCATCTCTTTCCATGTCATTTATCATCGTTCCGACTTCCTCCTTCCACTTGTCAGGTATGGGGTATAGGTTCTTGTGATATGGCTTGTCATCTATCAACTTGATGCTGTAGGTAAAATTCGCGATGAGTCCAGGCTTATCATTGAATATGTCATCATATTCGGAAATTGAGTGATCAAACTGCTCTTGTTTTTCTGGGTCCAGTTTACTCTTCATGTCCGCTTTATTCTCATTAGATCCTTCAATATTGTACACGATCCCATCCAAAATATTCTCTCTGAAGAACGTCATTTCAGATTCCTGATTGTCAGCATCCTCTTCGGGAAAATACATGCGTCTACTCTACATATTTATGATCAGACCACTTTCACCTAAGAAGTCTACTCCTAAGATCATATCGAAATGTAAGTGACCTATTACCAGGAACATTTGTTCAAAATATCTGGATCCAACTATGATATCCATGAGTACATGATTTCTACATTTAATGCTCTTATCAGGGATCATCCCTTGAATATTACTGGTAGCAGCTGGCAACATTGTAATATCTCCTATTAATTTCAATTCCTCGAGGCAGCCCATGGAGATAACGCCAACCATGGCCCCGGTGTCCACTAACGTCTTTATATCCTTCCCCATGACTTCCACGCTAATGACTGGCAATTCATGTCTGCTCCCCCGGCGGACGATAACTTCTTCTCTATTAAATCTTCATCCTTAACCTGGTACGTTTCGATTATGACAATGGTTTCCAGATAATTATGATGCTGATCCGTGATTAATTAACGTTTTTCCATCTTGCTTGAACCTGCCCTGTCAAGGTCTTGGACTAATTCCTCTGACGGTGCACTAGGTTGCCTCTACTCTCGTAATGCCTTTACGTACTCCTGGCCTTCCCTGTATCTTTCGTCCAGATTGTTTCGATTCCTGTCGCCTTCTCGACTATTCTGATTTGACTGTTGATTTTGATGGTCATTACTATTATTTCTCCCTCGAAATCGATTATTGTATCGGTTTCTATTCAGATATAGGAAATCCTGATTATTGTTCCGATATCTACTATCTCGTGGATCTCTATTGTAAGGTCCTTCATACGGTCCCTGATATCTGTCTTTCCACGGACGTTAAGAAAGTTACCCCGCTCTCCATCATTTCTTCTTCGTTCCCACGATGCCCTCTGATCGGTCTGAACGGCATTATCGACTACTACTGCATTTATTTCCTGAGTGTTCCTATTATCGGCTCTAGTGTTCCTAGGAGTCATTTGGGCGCTCGTATAATCTAGCCTTCGCAATATATCATCATAGTGCTCGAGTGAGTTAGCACCAGACGCTATAAGTGATCGTTGTACATCCACTGGTAACTGCCTCGCTATGGCTTGAAATAATTCACCTTCGGGTAAGGGTGGAGTCAAAAATTGCAATTTCTCTTACTCCGAAGTGAAATAATTGGCATAATGAGTTGGATGCGACGTAGAATCCCTTTTGGAATACATCTCTGCTCGTACATTCAGCTGATCTTCCGCGCTCCAAAAACGTCTCAAGAAAACTATGGCAAACTGCTCAAGATTCCCAAAATTATTTCGAAAGGCGCGGAACCAAGTTAATGCTGGTCCAGCAAAGGCGCGTTCTACTACCCTTAGTTCCCTTTCCTTGGATACTCGGTGTTCTGCCATGTAATCTCCGACATCTCGCAGAAATTCTACGGGTGTAAATCCTGTATTCCCAGAAAATTTTCTCGGCTTATCATCTAAGTTCCTGATGATGATCACCGGACCTGAGTAACGCTCATTGGGATTAGTGATATTCGAAGTTGAGCTAACATTAATGTTAGGAGTTGAACTAATCCTCCCTGAAGTGATCGGTGGTTGAGTTTGGTTAATTTCTCCTAGAGTCACCTCCTGACTATTAACGCTATTGACAATCGGTGTCTGATTCATGGAAATGTCCCCCGGTGTTAACTCTTGACTACTGAGATTGTTAATGACCGACTCCAATCTGGTCATCCTATACTCATTCCGTTTCTCAAATAGTTTGAATTTAGTTTCGAAATTACCCAATTACTCGCTTCAAGATCGTTTCTTAATTTATCTAATTTTTCCTAGCACGTGGTCTTAACTGATTCAATCTGGTTCTTTAATTGGCTTATATCCATTGTTAATTTGGTAGAATCCTTCTCCATGGTTTCCCTATTTTCAGTAAATCTGGTCTCAAGTTTCGCCATACCCGCAATTATCTTACTTTCCATTCCTGCAAGTTTCTCTTTCGCTTCGGCATCGGTATCATTATACTTCTCCTCTATAATTGCACCTACCCGATTCTTAAATAACGTTAGATTATCATTAACTCTTTGATATACGTTGTCATCTATTTGTTTTATGTGAGCCTGCAATCAGTCTTCCAAGGATTTTAAGTTGGAATTGACTTCCTCTAAAACGTCCTTTTTAGACGTACCTAGTATCGTTTTCAAACCATTAATTTCTTTCCCTAGGTTCTTTTCCAATTCATAAATTTTAGATTCGAAAGATTTTTCAGAAGACCATTCTTCAATCTTAGCTATATCTGCCTTTAAACGTCCATATCGGACCTTAAAATAGATATATCCGCTTTAATATCTTTCTGAATTGTGACTACATCTGTCCTTAAATTAATGAAGTTTTCTTCATCTTTAGTTTCAAGATCTAAAATATCTTTCTTTAAGATACTAATATTCTCCTCTCCTTTTGCCTCTACTGCTTTGATATCTGATTTTAATGCTTTTAGGATTTCATCATTTTTAACTTTTAATCTGATTTCTAAATTCTTTAGTTCAGCTTTATTTTCCTCATTACGGGCTTGCAAACTGTTTTCTAATGACTTTAAATTATCTTTTAAATTAGATTCACTAGCCTTCAAATTAGTTTCATTCTTAGTTTGTAGTCTATCTTCTAAAAATTTCAAATTAGTTTCATTCATAGTTTGTAATCTATATTCTAAAGATTTCAAATTGTCCTTTAAATTAATTTCATTCTTAGTTTGTAATCTGTCCTCTAATGATTTTAAATTAGATTCATTATTAGTTTGCAATCTGCCTTTTAATGATTTTAAGTTATCTTTTAACTCATCTTTATTGCTAGACTGTAACGCTTTTAAATCGTTCTTATTGCTAGCCTGTAAAGCTTTTACATTATCTTCACATCTAGCCTGTTACCTAGCTTCTGAATCAGCTATCTTATCCTTCACTTCATTTTCCATCTTTCAAACATTAGATTCTACAGTTGACATACTGCCCTGTAATTCTATTAACATTTTCTTTAACTCCTCCACTGGCATGATTATATTGTGCAAATATGGGTTTCAAATACAGAGACATGGACAGCAAAACATTGTGACACCCCAAGTACTAACTACACACAGGTATGACCAACTAGGGTAACATGGGTTTGAACATGAGATGACACGAACATGAATAACATGACCACTGGTATGAGCACACAGGTAAATCGTCTTGTCAAGTTCAATAAACGTCATAACACATTTAACAGAACTAGAGATCAATCTCTTTATAATCTCAATCTTATGTATTCCCGTAAAACGAACATCATCGAGCCCCAGGATTGGGAAAATCCAACTCTCCCTTCTGTACCCGTTCCTCCCTGGTATCGTATAAGATGACCAAACTGCCATAGCATCGCATATCAGGTGTCCCGAGACAGAGTGGATTGAAACAATAAAAAAACAAGGAATGTGTCGGAGATCCAATTGAAATTAAAAAAAATAGCAGTGGGTAACACGAGACAAAGTATCTCTGGGTCATTTACGGGTTTAATTTAATAATAAAACAAAGCGAAGGGCGCCATCACCAGGATTCCTAACAAACCACATCCTTCCTGGTGAAACATGACACAGGAATGGACTGGGAAAAATGCATCGTCACGAGATCACAAAACATAAACTCAAAGAAGGTTTATTTGAACTTGAACGACAAGACAAACACATGAAATTCCTGCCTGTGATAATGGTAGATTGCGACAGTTAGGAGGCAATTGTTCTTTTCCAAATCTAACCATTTCCTTTCTAATCCAAAAGAAATGTGTTCATGTGTAAAAAATAAAAGAACTAAAAGTTTCTTGGGTTCTCAGGGTCACCGAAGCACTGAATCACACGTCACTGTCTTATTTGTGAACCCTGAGACCTATCATTGTTAGTGATAACAACAAGCACGTGAATCATTTAAGTTTAAATTATCTTTGCATACAATAATTATTATATTTACAACATATTTAATCATTCGTAATAGCACAGAATGTCTTGTATTCCAATCTCGTTGGAATTATGATTATTACTCAACAGAATCCACAACGAAAATTATTCAAAGCATTTGCAATCATCCTGTCAAAATCTTAATCGTTTATCGACATCATCTTAATTATGTGGTATTTTAAAGCACTGAAAAAATCGTTAATCACTTATAACATCAGCTACTACTCAATCAACTGTTTATTTAAATTATTATATTTGTCATCAGGTCAGATCAGCTGTTTCATTTAAATTCAGAGTAATACTCAACAATTAATTATTAAAGGAACTTGGCTTAACGAAACTTCCAGGTAAAATCTAGGATTAATTAGAGAGGTGTCGTCAAAATATATCACATTAGTGAAAATGTATTGCCAGACGTAATTATACTCCTACATGTTATAATTGGTGCTTATATTTCACTCGATTGCCATACCAAAATTTATTGCCACAACTGCTCCAAATTGGACGTTATGACCCATTAATAACCACTTGAATTCATTCAACATGAATCACTTCATTAAATATCACGATTGAACATTATCAATTTATCGTCAATTCATCACAAATATTCGGCGCACAGCATGAATCAAAAAAATAAGACTGGGTTCACTAACCTTAAGTCAACACCATTAATATATCAAAGTGGTAACCTCACAAATATTGGCGATCTTTATACAAACACTTGGAAAAATATCTAAAATCAACGTACTTAATAATCCACATTTGAAATGGCATGTAAATCACTGAAATTATTATTATCCAATCCAAGCATTCATTAATTTCAAAGTGTCATATCTCTGGAAAAATAATTGAAATCTGTTTCAAAAGAACACTATCTGTGTTAGATTAATAATATTCATCATAGCTGTTTCCTTTCTGCCTGTGATAAATTCATGAAAAGAACGTACCAATCTTAAAGGAATCAATCGCTTAAAATCCTTGTTTAAGGTTTAAATCAACTCATGAGAAAATTAATAGATATTAAATTTACTGCATTCTGAAGTAGAATATCGCTACAAAAACTATTGGATCTACCACACAAGAATCACAAAGTGTAATCCTGCTTACATTTATTTTTACTGTACTGGATAAAGATCAACTAATACATGACTTGTTAATTATTGTTAGATTCGATTACAGTTAACATTACATTCGGATGATAGAATGATAGATTCCTAATGATGGGTAAAGCGTTTGGACACCACACAATTGCACTAGGCAACTGGCCCAGTCTCGACGGCTCAGATGATTATTCCCTATTGACAGGCATAGCGTTTAGACACCACACAATTGCACTAGGCAACAGGCCCTGTCCCGACGGCTCAAATGAATGAATGAATGCATATGACTGGAATCAACAAATATTATTCTGTCAGATAGTAGTGACACTGCTTCGCTAAAGCGAATTAAATTCAATAGCTTAAAAAGATCCAATCACAAAAGAAGAACAATCCCTGGTCACTAACTCCACACAATCATTAGAATGCAAAAACTGTCAAAAAACCGACTGCAGGTCTCGAGTCACAAATGATCGATCAAAAAAACTACTGTGCTCAAAATGCACTATTACTCACTATAAAAGATGATGAAATACCCTGCCTAATAACGTCGCTGAATAGCAAAGATCAGTGAAATGCCCCTGCCATCTCACATGGAATCCACCATATATTAGCGAATTTATCAGGATGAAATGCTAAAATATATAAGACGATGCTTCAAAAATATACTCTTAAGGATATACAAGTGTGGCCATGGTCATGTCAAATCATATCAGTGTATTCATATAAACGCTCACATTACCTTCAAAATATTCCAGATGGTAAAAATATTCATTCATAGATCGACGGTAATCCAGATATTCGTTGTTAATTTCTCGCAAGATCGGCGATTTCTTCATCCTGTACCATTGGAACAGCATTCTCCTCATCCTAATGCGTATTTCGGCACGGTCACTCGCCTGGGTAGGAATCGAATCCATCACTCCGTTCTGCCATCCTGCCTCTTCTTACGCCTAGCCCATCATGTTAATATGTAAAATATCCATGTCGGATACTGTCCAAAAATCCACTGAATGTTGTGATCTAAATGGGTACCCCATTATGTCCATGGCTACCACACGCCACTGTTCCACAATAATATGTCGATTGGCATCCACCAGTAAAGTTCTCGCCAACAAATGTCGAGTAGCATGAATGAATAAGAATATTTTATGTGTTCAAGTTTATCAGACACCCTGTAGTTGAATATTATGCGACAAGCATATTCGCAAATGTTCGTTGATCATAGTCATTGGCAACCACTTCATCACTGCAGAAAATATGTGAAGTCACTTCCACTGTTCTGGTCGAATGTTCCAGTATTAATTGAGTAACCTCGTGGTGCCTAGGCTCTACTGTATAAAGTACAACAGCTGTGCCTTCAATCATAATGACGGAAATGTAATAAAGTTCATCCGCTGGTAGGCATACACGTTGAAATTGTAAAAGTAGAAAATGGAACAAGTATTCGGACCATTATAATGCCTATGTCCAATGCGCAGTAATGTTAATGTCGATTGCAGTATCTTATAACACGACCTCCAATTTGTCACAAGATGTCCGCTATAACAGCAATGTTCCTGCCTTGTAACATGCCGGTAACAACGTTATTCATGGCTTCGCTTAACTGTAGATGCGCGTAAATATGCATCACAAAGTTCACTGTTATAGTGTTTGCTTTCACGGTGTGAAGTGTTCCGTTTGCCTCAACTCGCAACTGGTTGAAAGAAAGCTGTGTATTCTCCACTACAAAATAGCACGTTTTCCCGTCATCGGTCGCGTCCGACAAGTACACTGCCATCGAGACCTCGTCTCCCGCATCCTACTCGCGTTCACTGTACTGGCAATTGTATTACGTTAGCAACTGTGCTAGAGCTCATTATGTTCTCTGCCATAACACAGGGTTGAAATTTCTAAATTACTCAAATCATTCGCTTACATTCTTCCCGTGATTCATTTAGTTGGAGGGGTAGTCCTTCCTTCTCCCTGTCTCCACTACGTTACTTCCCATTCAGTCTCAGACGCGATACCAGCGCATTCTTTAATTCCAAATAACAAATTTTCAATTTCAGCTGTCGTAGCCGATTGCGTCAAGTACATATCGGGTACAGTACGTAAGACTCTATCCATGTATTAGCTAGACCTCTAATACCATATTGATTTAGTTTTGTAAGGAGGATTCTATGGTTCACATCATCAAACGCTTTGCATAAATACGAGAATAGGCCAGTTACATTTTCCTTATTGTCATTTAATTTCAGTATACAATTAATACATTCATAAATTGCTGTCAGTTTAGATTTTTCTGTTCTGAATACATGTTGTGAGTTTGTTAGTATTTTTATTTTTACTATAAAACTTATCAGTAAGGCCCGGAAGTTCAAGCAAAATCATATTTTTGCATATTTATGCATATGTTGGTTATTTTGGCACAATGCATCATATTTACTTTACTTCTTTTAGCGCATATCTTTGCTTAAGAAGGGCCTATATTCTAATTTCCTATTGCTTTGAAGCGAATTTTGTTACTTCATGTTCTTACAGCCGTATATATTTGGATTCGGACTCCAAGACTCTACCACAGAATAACACTGAAATTATTTTAGTACCTAGTACGTTTCAGTCCTTTTGAAATTGAATACTAATTATTTTTATTCAGCATTCACTATGTAATTATTGTAAAATTATTTTCATAAAAAAATTCAATACCGGTGTACTTAAAAATTAACATGTTAAAATAATTATTGATGGTCAGCACTGCTTGAAGTTCCATAAAATAACTTTTCCTGCTACTCAGAACTGTCTCTTAGTTGAGCTATTTTAAAAGAGGTGTATTTAGTGTCCGTCTGTTCATATTTTGATCCTATTTTCATTTATGAATAAAATACGCTTATGAAATCACCTTTTGTCCGTGTGTGTGCGTATGTGTGAGAACCCCACCCGTAATAAAATCTAATCGGCTGGTGCAATTTCAATGCAGCACGGTAAGGCCATAGTACTATTTTATCCGACCCCGACCCGTGCTCTTCAAATTTTATTACCTCTCACCAAGCCAACATGGCGGCTGTGGGAAATATTTCACAGGCATTCTATATCTATGAAATATTACTGATATCACCATGAAATTTTGTACGGTGATAAAGGAAACTACTAGACGTTCATGTAGCTTTCAGAACGCTGTTAAGTACAAAACGAACAAGCCGGCCAAGCGAAGTTGAAACATTTAAATATAATTTTATCACGATTTAACCATCCCAGAGCAGATAATAATAGAACAGGAAATGCTTATACACATTGTAACGCACTGAAATCAAATTTAGTTCAATTTTTAAATAACCTGAAGATGGCAGCTGTGCAAAATTTTAAAATATACTTTTCATATCTTGTTTCCTAATCATGCGAACGAAGTCAACGTTCGAATAATGAACCTACTGTGCCCGTTCCACTATGGTATGCGATGACCAAGTTGACATAACATCGCAAATCAAGAGTTACGGAACAGAGGAATATAGAAATCAAAAATCAAATATGAAATTTGTCGGAGATCCAGTTGAAATTAAAACAAAAACAGCTGTGGGTAGCTCGAGACAAAGTGTCCCTGGGTCGATTACGGGCTTAAGTTAATAATAATGCAAAGGAAATGGCGCCATCAACCTGGATTCCTAACAAACCACATCCTTCCTGGTGAAGCCTTAATATGACACAGGAAAAGGACTGAGAAAAATATATCATCACGAGATTATTTAAAATCAAACAAAGGACAGTTTATTAAACTTTGGCGAGACAAGACATGAAATAGAAAAATCCTGCCTAGGATAATGGTAGATAAATAGTTATGTTGCAAGAGTTATGTTCCTGACTAACACATATTTTTGTTCACATGCTCAAAGGAAAGCAACTAAAAGTTTATCTTAGTTTCTCAGGGTCACCGATGCACTTTATCCCACGTCACTGATTCATATGTGTACCCTGGTACCTATCATCATTAATATATTAACATCATGCATGTGAACTTAAGAAGATTTATAATAGGATCGCACATATTTACATTTAAATCGCATTAAGCATTCATAAATAGGTGGAATGTCTTGGTTTTCCAACATCATTGGAATCAATAAAGTTTGTAATTATTTATCATGAATTCAAAATTATCCACTCATCACTTCAAAATTATCTGATCCACATATTCAGATTTATTCATAATCAATTCATATTGTGACGGTTGCTAGCACTTGTCACATTCTGGTTAATAATACCCTGCCCCACATGTCACATTTTGGTACCCTTTGGACCATGTAAGAATAGACATGTCTCCTACAACACATTTTCTATCCATCAACTTCACTGATAATCAAAACCTATGATTTGAACTGGGGTACCCAGATAACTTCTGAAACCCTGTTGGACCATGAAAGGATAGACATGTCTCCTACAACACATTTTACATCCATCAACTTCACTGACAATCATAACCTATGATTTGAACTGCTTCTAAAACCCATTTGGACTGTGTCAGTATTGGCACGTCTCCTAATTCCTGATTTCCTTGGTGAATGTTATCTGTCGGCGGGCGAGAAGAGAAAATTGGATCTTCAAGTTGGCAGACGGCAGAGGGCGATGTTCGAGGGCATGTTGGTACCACGGCGGAGTTATGAAAATATATATAAAAAAGAAGGGAGAACGTGGGACTGTTGTCAAGAATGAGAGACTTGGTTATTAGAATCTTTGACGGGCGTAATCGTAAAACTACTAATTTAGTGCCGATGAGAAGTTGATTCTGTGAACTTAAATTAATTGTGATTTGCGTCGACTATTAGATTTCATCGCCACCTTCGTTACTTTACCTTAACTGTGACCTGATGTAAATTTGAACAGAAGCGTGTGCGGGAAACATTTTCGGTGATTGTTTATTAAGGAAGGGTTTGATTTTGTTTCTGTTAGTTTATCTTTGTAGTGCGTTTTCTTGCCCACGAGGTCCTATGACCTTTAGTGCTTTTCCTTGCTGTTTTGGTTGTCATGACGAGTTTCTTTGCTTTTAGGTGATAGATTGTTTTATATAAAAAGAGTTGAACGTCGGTATTCTTGGCGATTGGAGTCGCGATATTATGCTGCTGATTTCCTTTTTGCATTGTGGGAAAGGCGAAATAGTTGTGTTATTTAGGTGGTATTTCGTGAACGAGAATGTTTCTCTAACGAAATTTCATAGAGACACTGTATCGTTCGGAGTGCTTCAATTTTTTTTTTAACGTTACACATATCTGGTTTTGCGCTGACTTGTGGAGTTGTTTGACGGATCCACTGCCGGCTGGATCGCAACACTCCTGGTTGCTTTAAACTGCCTGCCCATTCGACGATTACAGCATTGGTTTGAGCGTACAACCTCGTTTCCAAACAAAGGCGCTAGGAAGCAGCCCCAAAGTACTATGGCAGACATAAGTTTTGTACTGATGTTAATGGAGCAGTTGTGTTTGGAATTTATTCTGAACGATTTTATAATGCTGTACTGTTGCGTGCCCTTTTGTAAATCAGAACAGGGCAAGTTAGAATACCGGGGAATCTCATTTCATGAGATACCATCGGACAATTCACTGCGTGGGATGTGGTTACGTGCAATTTCCAGAGAAGGTGACACAGGGGAATCAAATAAACAAATAAATAAATAAAAAATACACACCGGTACATGAATGAATGATTGAGTAAATACGTGAGACAATAAATATGTAAGTAAATAAATATGTAAGTAGGTAAATATGTAAGTAAATAAATAATTTAAGAAATATGTAAGTAAATAAATAAGTGAATAAATAAGCAATAAATAAGTAAACAAATAAATAAGAAAATAAATAATTAAATAAATAAGTAAACAAATAAATAATAAAATAATTAAATAAATAAATGTGTAAGTAAAAAATATGTAAATAAATAAGTGAATAAATAAGTAAATAAATAATTAAACAAATAAATAAGAAAATAAATAATTAAATAAATAAGTAAAAAATAAGATAATACATAATTAAATAAATAAGTAAACAAATAAATAATAAAATTAATAATTAAATAAATAAATGTGTAAGTAAATAAATATGTAAATAAATAAGTGAATAAATAAGCAAATAAATAAGTAAGTACATAATTAAACAAATAAATAAGAAAATAAATAATTAAATAAATAAGTAAAAATAAATAAGAAAATAATTAAATACATAAATGTGTAAGTAAATAAGTAAAGAAATATGTAAGTAAATAAACAAGTAAGTAAATAAATAAGCAAATAAATAAGTAAATAAATAAGTAAATCAATAGATAAGAAAATAAATAATTTAATAAATAATTAAATAGATAAATACGTAAGTAAATAAAGAAGTAAATAAAAAATAAGTAAATAAATAATTAAATAAATACATATGTAAGTAAATTAGTAAATAAATATATTCGTGAATAATTAAATAAGTAAATAAATAAGTAAACAAATAAAAAAGAAAATAAATAATTAAATACATAAATATGTAAGTAAATAAACAAATAAGTAAATAAATACGTAAATAAAAAAATAAAAAAATAAGCACTTAAATAAGTAAAGAAATAAGAAAATAAATAAATACATTTGTAAGTAAATAAATGAGTAAAAAAATAAACAATCTGTCCAAAAAATCTGTAAAAATGTATAATACAGCCATCACAATAAGTCGGGTTATCAGACAAATTCACCTCACACCCAAGTACATGGGGCTACAAGACCACGATGTCGCAAAGCCCCTAAATAAATCATCATCACATTTTTCGGGGGCCGGAGGCAATTCTTTTCCCTGTCTTTTATTGTCCTTATTCTTTTCTTTTCATCTCGCCAAGTATGTAAGTTAGATTTAAGTCAGAAGTAGTTATATTTTTATTATCGTCTGCATAATTACGGGAAAATGAGCTAGACATTTCGCCCCTTAAAAACAATCGCCTCCACCACATGTATTTTTGCTTTCCTTTATACTGAAAATTTGCCCGTAAGTATGTGTCTGGATACTTTTAGATGTTAGAATAACAAAGGAACTAACTTAGTGTAATGTTTTCACGTCCGTCAATCTCGATATTAAGCCTCCAAACATAACAATACTTCGTTTCAGGTATCTTCCCCTTTAAAAAGCCGCGGCAATCTCAGTGCCTTGGTGCTGCACCTAGCGGTGAATTAATGCATATATCTTGTACGCCTGTGAGTGTCGAATGGGCAGGCAGTTTAAAGCAACCAGGAGTGTTGCGATCCAGCCGGCAGTGGACGGATCTTACTCATGTTATCGTAAAGCTTTGGACTGTGAATACTAGCAAGGGGTTTGAAGATATTATACGCGCCTTAACCTGAAGTATGTTTTAACCTGCTTGCGTCTTCGAAGAGTATTGAAGGTGAAGATTGATTTGTTAATTGCGAGACCTGATAACAGGTGGGGAGACCTCCAAGCACCGGCCAGGTTGCTGAAAATATTTATCCCTTCCTGCTCAAACTGATTCTATTACCAAATAAATAAATATATGCCACTACCCATGATATGGGGGTAAGTACTGAATCTAAATGTTCTAAAAGGAGAGGATGAACTGAAAACCAGTGAGTACCATTACATCTGATTTTGAGCATGCATTAGTGTAGTGCATGAAGGTGGAAGGTATTTGTTGTTATTGAAAGGTGTTCTTGCATGTATATTGTAGTGTAATTAATGTGTTTCGAGGTTATTTTCTTCTGGTGATATTAAACTGTTGTTAATTATACAGTATTGTATGTATTTATTTACCAGGCTAATTAAAGGTGCCGGCCCCGTGGTGTTGGGGTAGCGCGCCTTTCTCTCACCCGGAGGCCCCGGGTTCGATCCCCGGCTCCGTCAGGGATTTTAAAACTGACGTGAGGGTTGGAACGGGGTGCACTCAGCCTCGTGAGGACAATTGAGTAGCCGTCTGACAGTGAGACAGTGCCCCGATCACGAAAACCAAGATTAACGGCCGAGGGGACCCGACGCGCTGATCACGCGTCACCCCAATATCTGCAGGCCGAATGGCTGGGCAGCGGTCGCTTGGTCGGCCTTAGCCCGTCATGGGCTGGATAGTGCCAGGGGTTGACTTTTTTTTTTTTTATTAAAGGTTGTTGCCGGCTTTTGGGGCGAAGGGCCCGCTTTCACACAACGGGCTTGGACCCGGTTTCCCTCCTCCTCGTTCTAATGGTAGAAGTACTAATATATTATTAGGAATGGGGGGAGAGTGCAAACAAAGTAACTTATCCTTTAAGGGGGGTTACACAAATTATCATGTAATTAACTGTCACCTTAATCACAAATCATCATAATCACTTAATTATTTAATCATTAATCATAATTAATTTATTCATCATATTAATTATTTAATCATTTTTAATCAATCACGACGTTAATCGGTCATTGTTTCAAATATTTAAGCATTAATAATTATTTATGTTCATCTTAATCATTTTGTTCAAAAATCATCTATAATCATCCTATCAAAAATTATTCACAATTATCTTAATCATTTATTATAATCATCTGGTGTTTCAAAAGTATTGAAAATTATTAACAAATTGTCATATCAGCTATTACTCAATCAGCTGTTCACTCGAGTTCAGTAAATTATCATCAGGTCAGATCAGCTGTTCCAATATCATTCAGAGTAATATTTAACCATTTATTATCAAAGCAACTTGGATTATTTTAAATATCCAGAATAACAACTGGGATCAAGTAGAATTGTCGTCAGATTATATAATACTGATCAAAAAATATTGCCAGACTTTATTATACTCGTATACTTTGATGGTTGCGCCTATACTGCACTCAATTGCCATATAGAAAAATATTATTGCCATAAATTCTTCACATTGGATACTTTTATCCACTAATGACCACTTGAACTAATACTTCATAAACCACTTCGTCAATTCACAAATGAACAACAATTTACCATAAATTCACCATAAATTATTCCGCGCATAGCATGAATTAAGGACAAGACTGGGTTTGCACTAACATTCTGTCAACAACATATATATCAAAGTGGTAACCTCACAAACTGTGTCAATCTCTACACAAAACACTTGGCAAAATACCTCAAGACAATGTATATAATAATCACCATCAAACTGTAAAACTGGCTCAGAACTCAATAAAGTCGGGGTTAGTTTCTCCTGGGATGCCATGCCTTCATTTTCTCTTTTTCTTAATTTTTTAGAGGGGAAGAAGGGGACGTAGTCACAGTGCATGTTTATTCTGTGCTGATTTTTTTAAACGATCGTTGATTCTGTAAATTAATTGCCTTTTGATTATTATTGTCAACGAGTTACGTGTGTTTCTGTGGTAGTTACAGACGACGGAACTATCGATTGGCAAGAGGAATGCAGCTCTCAGCTAGCGCAGCGTTGAGCGGTGGTCGCGCCAAGACCGTTGACAGCGAAAGAGTGCCTGACCACAGAGAGCACATGGCGCACTTCCCTACTTTATTTATTTATTTATTTGGATTTATTGTGCTTCTAACAGGCATATGCCTAATAAAAAGAAACACATGTACATTTGGTTACACAATTCTATCAAATTATAATATAATTGACAGACATAATGCTGAGATTGTAATGCAAATTAATTCTACAACTAAATACGAAAATAGAATAATACTGTACAGGTAATTGGTAGGTGGAATGTACGAGTTCATGTGATCGCACAGCAGGCAGAAACAAAGGAACTATATGTGTAACTGAATAAGTCGAGGTTGTTTGCTATTGAATGTTCATTGTATAATTGAATAGCACTTATCATTGGAGAATGTTTATGCTGTTCAGTTCTAGTTCTTGGGCAGTAAAATGTAATAAACTTAGGTCGAGTTGATGGAGGTGGGACACGTAAATTATACTGTGATATTAAATACGGACTATACAAAAGGTTATTGAATACTTTGAAGACAAAAACAAGAATTGCAATTTTTCGTCTGTTAGCCAGAGATGTATAATTCAGGTAACTTAGAAGATTTCCATAGCTATCATATTTCGGATAAATACCCGTCATTTTATACTGCAGATATCTTAGGAATTTATTCTGAACCATTTCAATTTCACTAATGTGGTTCAAGTACCAGGGATTCCAGATGCTGGATGCATATTCTAATCTGCTTCTAACAAAATAATTGAACAATAATTTTATACTTTTTGGGTTGACGAAATCTTTAAAATTTCTTCTTATAAAGCCTAGCATTTTATAAGCACTAGCTACCATTTCATGAGTGTGCAATGAAAATGTTAGCTTTGAATCAAAATGGACTCCTAGGTCTTTGATAGAATTGTTAATAGTGAGATATGCATCCAATATCCGGTACCGAAACATCACCTGGAATTTGTTTCTAGTAAACTTCATAACTGAGCATTTCTTTATGTTAAGGTTCAAGCGATTTAATTCACTCCAGGATGCCACATTATTGAGATCTTCTTGTAGTAATTGACAGTCCTGCTCTGTCTGAATATTTCTAAAAATTTTGACATCGTCCGCGAATAAAAAAACGTTTGAATATTTAATACACCTTGTAAGATCATTGATAAGCAGTAAGAATAATAGAGGGCCTAGGTTTGAACCTTGTGGGACGCCTGATCGGGCATAGTATGAATAGGATTCACATCCATTGCAAGCAACAAACTGTTTTCGTTCACTGAGATATGAGATGAACAACTTCAGCAAATTGTAGGAGAAGCCATAATATGCTAACTTATTTAAGAGGATATCATGATCTACCTCATCGAATGCCTTCGCATAATCTGTATAAATTACATCAACTTGACTTCCTTTGTCCATTGCTGCTGATACTTTGTGAGTAAACTCCATTAGATTAGTTACTGTTGATCTTTTAGGCATGAACCCATGTTGAAAGTCACTTATAATGTACTGTACGTGCTGAAATATATGCTGATATAACAATTGTTCAAAGAGCTTTGCAATGGCTGACAGTATTGCCACGGGTCTGTAATTATCAAAATCAGACTTATGTCCAGACTTATGTATGGGACTTACCCTGGTAATTTTCCAACGACTGGGAAAAGTACCAATTTGAATGGCTACATTAAATATTATAGTTAAAGGATAGGCCAGCACCTCTGCACAGCCTTTGATTATGTATGGAGGAATTAGGTCTGGGCCAGCGGCTTTCTTTTGATTTATTTTTAGTATCGCATTCTTAACATCAGAAATACTAATCTGCTTAGATTCCAGTACATCAAGCAATGGGTGTATGTCCTGGTCACTTGCACCTAAATTGTCATACTTGGCGCATTCCTTGGAATAAACTGACGAGAAATAATCAGCAAAACCGTTGACTATCTGCTTATCATTTTCTAATATTTCCCCATTAATTTTCATTACGGGTATTGCCGGGGATCGTTTCCTGTGTCGAATAAATGCCCAGAGGCGATTCGTGTCCTCTCCGATTGCATTTTCGACATTACGTACGTATTGCCGGTAGGCGGATTGAATATCACGTTTTAGAATTTTCCTGAGCTCTTTAAACTTTTCGCAATGAAAATCCTTGTTGGCCTGTTCCCTACGCATTTTCTTTCGATGGTAAGATTTTCTTCGGATGTTTTTTATTATATCAAAATTAAACCAGCATGGATACAGTTTGGTCCTCTTACTAGTGCTTACAGGTACACTAGAATCCAGAGCCTGATAGAAACGGGAATAAAAATTATCTACCGCCTCGTCTACATGGGAAAATTGCGAGAGAACACTCCAATCCACTTCTTGTAATTTTGTATAAAGTTGTTCGAAATTAGCCTTTTTAAAATTGTATGTATGAGTTTGGTGAATATTGTGTCTAACTTCTCTCTGCCAGTATCGTACATTAATGTTTAAGGGGGGATGATTATTGTCTTCCGGTACAAGGGGTTGTTCCTCTCTATTGACAGCAATAGAGGAGATGGTGGACAGTACTAGATCAAGTGTTCTATTATTCACATTCACGATATTATTAAAACTTTTCAAGTTCATCATATTTATAAAATTATTTAAGGAGGTAGAAAGCCGAGATCCTGTTTTTAAATCAAATGTTGGGGTTATTTCTGGAATGTTAAAGTCTCCCAAAATAAGAACAGGATTGTTGCTTATGAGTGAGTTCGATTCTATACTTGTGTAAAATTCCTCGTATTTCTCTGCCTTCGACTCCGGCGGAAAGTAAACAGAACAGATAACTATGGTAAAATAGTTGTCTATGAAGAGTTTCACACAAAGGACTTCCGTTTCCAGACCCAGGTCAATCTCCACAGCTTTATATTTGTTATGGACAGCGAGGACTACACCCCCTCCTAGCCTCTTGCCGGTTATATTTTCGTCACGATCATTTCTAAATACAGCATACCTCTCATCAAAGAGTTCAGACGAATAGATTGACGAAATAAGCCAAGATTCTGTTAAAACCACTATACCGTAGCTCTCGCTGGTCATATTTGTATAAAACTGAGTAGTTTTAGTTCTCAAACCCCTACAATTTTGATAATATAAATTTAGCGATTTATAAGAAGAAGACATTTTACTTAAATGAGAAGAGAGGCACCTGCAGTGAGGCTAGGCCATTAGTAGGGATTTCCGTTAGGCGAAACAATGGGGCAAGGGAAGAGAAAGGCTCAAGAAACTGTCCAGAAATAATCTGACAGTGACCCTCCAGTACTCTCAGTGTACAATCACTATAGACCTTACAAGGTAATTCAAATGAGACCTTACGGGTTGTCACGAATTATGATAGCTTCCTGAGATCATTACTGTCATTTATGATATAAATATTTGACCCCTCACTCTTCCTGAGTTTTATCACACCGTTACGTACCCATAAGAACTTGTAGCCGTGTTCCCTCTTGAAGTTCCGCGATAGAGCCAGCAGTTTCTTCTTCTCAGGTGACAGACTTTCATTTATGTAGATTATGTTGTCTCCAGAAAGCCCCATGTGCTTGGTGGACAGGTTACGCTTCACACGCCTTCGAAACATGAAGTCTTCCTTGTCGAACCGCCGGACAAATTTCACGATGATTCCACCATGAGGCTGATCTGGTCGCTTAGGCAAGCGATGACATGCGTCCACCATCAGATTGTCAATGTTCATGTCCATTGCCCTGCCAACGGCTTTAAAGGTCTCGAGCACGTCTTCATTATTAGTTTCAGGAACCCCAAATATCTCCACAGTGTTACGGCGTGAATACTGCTCTCCATCCGAGAGGCGAGTCTCCAATGTCTTCACACGGGCCCTGAGATCAGTGTTCTCTTGTTGTAGGGATAGAACCTGCTGCGAGATTTCCTTCAGATGAGTATCGTGCTGTTTGATACTCTTCGCATTTTCATCTACTCCCTCATGGCAAAAGTTCAGAGATTTTGTGAGGTCCTGCTCCCGAGATTGTTGTTGTTGCTTCATCTCCCTGATTTCTGCCTGCATTTCCAATAGGAGTTTTACGATATTCTCCAATGAATAACTCGGCGCAGCTTTCACACAACACTCGCCATTTCTTTCTTCCATGCACTTCGTATGGTTCCACTTTTCACACGCTACACACTGTACGTTCTTCTTCCCCAGCTCCTTGTCACAGAAGGCGCAGGTCGGCATGTTTCTTGGTGACACAGCTCACTTCAGTAAACAACGATTACACGGATAAACGATGGTACACTGATTAAGCAACGCACACTCAGTTTGTCAAAGTAATTAAAAGGAAGACTTTTCTTTGCTGTAGTTGCAAAATATTCAGATTAGTACACAAAATAATACACAAAGTTCGGGAGCTGAACAACACGCCACTCTTACTCAGCCGCCATCTTGTTACAGGGGCGGAGGGCCTGAAACAAATCTGTTTTCTGGGGTTAGGAGGCCATTCCGACCCCACGTTCCCTATCTGAAATTGATCCTATACCCATCCCCTACACGCCCCTTAAGGGTACTCAAGTACATAAATGACACCCGGTATATATAAAGGAATGTCTGTCTGTTCGTCTTTTATGCGTTCATAAACCATTCATCCGATTGCGATCAAATTTTGGTGAGTTGTGTTACACACTTTCGGGATGTTCATAGGCATTGTTAATCCATTTCACAATATATAGCACGCGAGTAGTTTAAACAAATGCGTAATGGCGATGCGTTCTTATACAATTCATCCGATTGCGATCAAATTTTGGTGAGTTGTTGTGCACAGCCTTGGAAAAGTTATAGGCGTAGTAAATACAATTTACAATAGATGGCGCGCGAGAAGCTTCAACAAAATGGCGTGTGTTTGATTCAAGAAAAACCCACATGCGTTCATATACTATTCATCCCATTGCGATGAAACTTGGGTGAGATTCTCTGTACACTTCAGGTAAGGTTTCTGGCTTAGTAAATCCACTTAACAATAGGTAGCGCTCGAGTAGATTCATCAAATGAGCGACGGCGGGCGAAGCGTTTCAACAAAGTCCTGTATGCGTTCGCATACCATTCGTCAGATAGCGATGAAACTTGGGTGAGAGGTTGTGTACACTACAGACAAGGTTTCTGGCCTAGTAAATCCATGTTATAATAGGTAGCTCAGGAGTAAATTAAACAAATGTGCGACGACGCGCGAAGCGTTTCAAAAAAGTCCCGTATGCGTTCATATACTATTTGTCCGATAGCGATGAAACTTGGGTGAGATGTTGTGTACACTTCAGGGAAGGTTTCTGGCTTAGTACATCCACTTTATAATAGGTATCGCACAAGTAGATTCAACAAATGAGTAACGGCGCGCGTATCGTTAAAAAGAAATCTGTATGCGTTCAAATACCATTCATGCGATTGCAATGAAATTTGGAGAAATGTTGTTTCCACTCCCACAAAGATTTCTGATTTAGTAAATCCATTTTACAATTGGTAGCGCACGAGTAGATTCAATTAATGAGCGACAGCGCGTGAATCGTTCCAACCAAGTTCCGTATGCGTTCATATACCATTCATCCGATTATGATAATACTTTGGGTAGTTGAGTACAGTTCTGCGAAGGTGTATGAATTAGTAAATCCGTGTTTCAATGGTTGGCGCACAAGTAGATTCAACAAATGAGTGACGGCGGGCGAATCGTTTAAACAAAATCCCGTATGCGTTCATATGCCATTCATCCGATTACGATGAAACTTTCATGAGTTGTTGTGTACACGCCAGGGAAGTTTCTCGACTTAGTAAATCCATTTTGCAATAGGTAGCGTACAAGTATATTCAACAAATGGTATACGGCGCTCGAATCGTTTCAACAAAGTCCCGTATGTGTTCATATACCATTCATTTTATTGCAATGAAATTTTGGTGAGTTGATGAGCACGCTCCCATGATTTTTTTGAGATAGTAAATCAATTTTACAATAGTTTAGAGGTGGTTAACGGAAAAAGAAAAAAGATATTGGGAATCCAAGAGCACTTCAACAAACAAAGTTACAACACTAACACTTTCTTTGATTGGCATTGCAACGCATGTCGGTTACAGCTAGTTATTTATAAAATCCTAGTATTAATAGAATTTAAAGGTAGTATAACTCAGTATAAATTGTTGAAATCGGTGTTTATAAGCACCATCTGTGGTTATACCAAAATTTACTGATTATTGCTGTTTTATTTCTGCCTGTGATATAGTTCTGATATAGTCATATTCATGTTAGAAGAATTAACCACTTCAAAATCCTTGGTAAAAGTTAAATTCAATAATTAGAAAAATATTAAATTGACTGTTCTCAAAGATGGAATATCACAACAAAATCTATTGGAACTATCACAAGAATCACGAAGTGTGTCTCTGATTACATTTATTTTTACCATATTTAATAAAAATCAACCAATATGTGACTTGATAATTTTATTGTTGTTTAATTCGCTTACAATCCATATAGCAACCAGATGATAAAATGAGTGTCCTAGTACAGGTTAGACGTTTAACGCCACGCAAATGCTCTAGGCAAAAGGCCCTGTGACGATGGCTAGATGATATTTCCCTAGTACAGGTGAGACGTTTAACGACACAAGATTGCTCTTGGCAAAAGGCCCTGTAACGATGGATAGGTGATAGAATGCATATGACTGGAATCAACAACAACTATAATGTCAAACATCAATGTCACTGTCCGCTAAAGCGACTTAAATTCAATAGTTCAAATGATCCAATCAAAAATTAAAAAAAAAATCCCTAATATCCAACTCCACGCATCCACTAGAAAGTGGAAAAAATCAAATACCAGATTGCAGGCAACAAGTCCCGCAAATACTCGATCAAGAAAAAATATATGTTCTAAAAAAAAAACTACAACTCGACGTAAATATGATCAAAATCTAAACTCAATAAGCTTGGTGCATTGCAAAGATCAGTGAAATGCCCCCTTAAATTCTCATGACATCCATCATGTATCAGCGAATTCATATTGATAATTCTCAAAATATTATTAACGATGCTTTAAAAAAATTCATAAAGATATACCAGTGTGCTCATGACCATGTAAATTCATATCATTGCATTCAAGTAAACGCTCACGTTACCTTAATCATATTCCAGATGGCCTGAATATTCATTCTAGAGATCGACGATAATCCTGATATTCGTGATTATTTCTCGCAAGATCGACGATTTCTTCATACTGGATCCTGGATCAGTATTCTTCTCTTCCCAATGTAGATCTCGGGATCGTCACTCTCCTGGGTAGAACTCGGAACCGTCACTCTGCTCCCCCATCCTGTCTCTTCTGTGCTTAGCACCCCATATTACTGCAGAAAGTGTTCATCTCGAATGTAGTCTCCACTAAGATCCAAAAATCCACTGGATTTTGAAAGGTAAATTGTAACCCCATTATATCTTCGGTCGTAGCACGCCACTGTTCCATAAAATGTCTCAGAATTCACTAATAATGTTTCCAAGTGTAATCGTTGGGTTGCGTGAATACAAAATTTTACATTGCATGCTCAAAGTATTACACACCCTGTAGTCTGACTAACAGGTGATATGCACGACTATGTATTTGTGCATATTCGCAAATGTCTAATTATAATGTCGGCTGATAATCACTTCGTCACTGAAAAATAAATGTAAAGTCATTTCCACTTGACTGGTTGAATGTTCCTTCATGAATAAGGAACCCCGTGGGAGCCACTGTAATAATTCTATCAGCTGTGCCTCCAAATGTATTGTTCATAACAGGGGCGTATTCTTAGGGCTACCGGGGCTACCGGCGGTAGCCCAAGAAAATTACATTAAAAATAAATAACACTTTATTACAGGTTCAACAAAGCATTCAAACAATCGTGGCTTTCATGCACATTCTTCTTTATCGAAAGAAATAATGGTTAGTGAGTAGTCAACGCTGCAACGCAGCAGAAACCGACCGAGAATGCGGCAGCCTTACGCCGCTACCCCCATCTCTCCGCACCCACCCTTGTTCCGTGCAGGCCCAGGGCTCATAGCGAGTGAGTTGCCGCTACGGCCAGCGGTTTCTTACCATACTGGACAGCGCCTAACAAGAATAAACACAGCTTGGAGCGGCGATGTTCTGAGTAACACGGAGGGAAATAGGTACTAACACATTTATACCACGCAAAATAACATAAAACTACAAAATATTTAAATGATTGCATACACAACATCAAATAAAAATTATTCGCTTAACAACTTGTAACCACGCAAGAAACCGCCAATTTTAACCCCGATTCAAGTTAAACCCCAGGCTATTAAGGAGCGCTTATATTAGTCGCACCGCATACCTGGCCCACACGCCGCTGGCTAGCGCAGCCAGAGGCTAATTTAATTGAGTACCAGCGGTTTCTTTGAAGTTAAAAGCGTTTAAAGGAACAAATAGCCTACAATAAATATACATTATCGCGCGCATATATGTGAATATGTTTTAGAAGTTGTAGTATTTTCGATGTGTGATTTATTTAAATGTGGGTATGCTGAAGAATCTTTATGTAGTGTTTTGTTTTAACTGTGCCAGTTGTGATTTTGTAAGAAAATTATGGAACAAACACATGCGGGGGCTTTAAATGCCAATGGCTGTATAATAGAGAGTTTGTTTGAAGTTCCTTTCAGCCGTCGATTATACAGTGAGGAAGTTCATATTATACATATGACAAGGCCTACACCTGAACTGCAATTGTGTGTCAATGTATACACGTCATTTCACATCATCTACATGCTAGGTGGAATAGGTTATCTGGCAGTTCTAAACTGTCTAAATTGTATTGCTGGCCGTGTTTGTTATTTAGTCGTGAAAGGAAGGGTTTTCAAATATGAACTCTTTTCGCAGGGCAGTTCAAAAGCATGTTTTGTGTAATATTAAGCTCAGTGGTAGCCCAGATCTTCAGACCTGTATACGCCACTGGTTCATAACGTGTGAAAGTTTCGTTTGCTTATTGGCACACATATTCGATGCATTAAAGTTCGAAATAAATGAAGAGTTCAAACTAGCATATCACATAATATCAGTAGAAAATATTTCACAATGTCACTGACAACTTGCATTAGTATGCAACTCCCTGGCGTGTTAAAGTGTTTGCTATGTTAGCTGCAATGTATTCTTGGCAAACAGCATGGTTGTAATACAACGATGTAACTGGTCACATTGGATTTTCAATATGTGTTAACATGTCCTGCAATAGCCTACTACTATCACGGTTGAATATTTACTGCGTAGAATGTACCATTCGAATTAGCATGAAAGACTAATTTCATTTCTGCATTGCAGGCTAAAAAACTACTCGCTATTCTTCATCGCATGAGAACGCACTTTCTAGATCGAACCGTGCTTAACTGTACTGAACTACACGCTGTTATCTGGGACCTTGCCCTGTCGTCTCCGAACTAACAAGTCCTCACGTTTCACCGTACTGTTACAATATCGCGTTCTGACCGCACTTTACAGCATTTTAAAGAGTATTTCAACTTGTAGTTAACTGTCTGAAGATGAAAAACATAATACAATCTTCTGCTTGCAACACAGCCCTGCTGCCTGTCTACTCGCTAGTCACACGACCTAGTTCCTCCCCTACTGTTAGTGGGGTAGTCGTTTAGCCTCCATTCTGACATCATACACCCTGTTTAAGAACAATATTCATCCATTACAATTATCCAATCCTTCTGTAAGGGGTTATCAACAGGGCCGGATTTAAGAATATGCCGGCTATAGGCTAAAGTCCATTTGCCGCCTGTTCTATAGTTGATATTTGCTTAATACATTTGTTTTATACAACAAAGGGATTGAGTTCATTGGCGTTTTCAACATTTTTAAACATAAAGTTCATTTAGTTTATATAAAACTACAATACATTTTAATGCTTTACATAATCTTATATATAAAAGTGAAAGTCTGTATGTATGTATGTATGTATGTATGTATGTATGTATGTATGTGGGTGGGTGGGTATGTGGTGGATTTGTTCCGCATACAAATCTACACCGTTCCACCAATCTCAACCAAATTTTGCATACTCATGGTTTAGGACCCAGAAGAAACGGCTGCCTACATGCATTTTCGATAGTCTTTATCATTCTTCTGATTTCGGCCCTTTTGCACTCGAGCAAAGGCTAATAAATTCATGAAGGAATGGCAAGGCAGATCGTTTCCATGGCAACATAGCTCAAGTCGAGACACGGCCGACTGGATGCCAGTTGCGCTCTTCACTACCGGTATAGAAAATGAGGTAATTTACATGAAATCCTGTTAGTTACCCAACTAACGGTCAACCCAGTATAGCATAACAAAGTTAGTTTGTTAGTTACTGTTGTTTTAAGGGGAGAAACTTAGCATTACAAATACTTGACACTATTTGTAAATATAATTTCCGCAATATCAAAATGCAAATTATTTAACAAAATAATATAATAATAATAATAATAATAATAATAACCCCTGGCACTACAGCCCATGAAGGGCCTAGGCCTACCAAGCGACCGCTGCCCAGCCATTTAGCCTTCAGATATTGGGGTGATGCGTGATCAGCGCATCGGGTCCCCTCGGCCGTTAATCTTGGTTTTCGTGATTGGGGCATTGCCTCACCGTCAGACAGCTACTCAATTGTCCTCACGAGACTGAGTGCAACCCGTTCCAGCCCTCACGTCAGTTTCTAAAATTCTTGACGGAGCCGGGAATCGAACCCGGGGCCTCTGGGCGAGAGGTAGGCACGCTACCCCATCACCACGTGGCCGGCCCCAAAATACAATAGCGTGATAATAAATGACAGAAACTAAACATACCTTTGCACCTTATTAAAATAGAATTCCATTAGGTTCACTCGATTTATATAAAACTTAATGAACTTTCCTGCTGAGTGGTTAGTACAGAAGTTATTTGGAAGCAACCGATATTTCGGCTTCCGCAATAATATTCGTAATCGGTGATATCAATTTCTCTGCAATGACGCTGGGAAGACCACTGTTGCAGTCAGGTTAATGAGTGGAGGGGATAACAGTTCTGAGAAATGCATTCCAAACATTTCATACAATAAATTCTTTCCACTGTGAATACGACTTAAACCAGACTTTCAGTTTTCATTGTCGAAAAAGATATTACTGAAATTGTAATTTGATGATGATTGTTGGTGTTAAAGGGCCTAACATGGAGGCTATAGGCCTCTTAATTCTTTGGGATGAAAATGAAGAATGATGATAAAATGAACACTACAACTAAAAATAACTACAACTTACAACCAAATTACGGCTCTTAATTAATTATACACGGATTGGTGAAGTATTGATATTCCATGTCTGCCATTTCAAGCTTTTGACCTATCTTACGAAATACTTTAGGGGCTAAAGAAGAAGCCCAATGTGTTCTCAATCAATGCATCTCATTTGACATTATACTGGGATTATTTACTTTAACGAGGCGAGATAGATTAGTTGGTTCCTCTGTTTAGGGGCTGCGACATCGCGGTCATGCAGCCCCGTGTACTTTGGATGTGTGTAGAATCTGCCTGATAACCGGTGTTATTTGTGATCGCTGTATTATTGTGTGTTATATGTAATTCAGGTAAGGACTACAGACAGTCAGTGTTAAGTAGTTCCTACTTTTTCTACCAAATGCTACCGTCAACGACACCTAACTGCAAACTTGGCTAATAGATACTCCCGCAACCAGACGGTGACCGTTGGAACTTAATAGCGTTAATCAAATTTTACCTTCCCACGAGTGTAGTTAGTGGAAGGTTCTTTTACATTACATAAATCTATATCGTATAACATGGGCCCACCGGCTTTACTTCCCCTCCGAAAGAAGGCATACTGAGGGATTTTTAACGCTCTTCAAAACTCCGATGACTTCGGCCGGGTTTGAATCCGCGACCTTGGTCATAGAAGCTCAGCATCCTACCAAATACGCCACCAAAGCCGCCCAATATGAGATAATAAGCATGTAAGTAGGGGGGTAAGGCGGGTTCTGCCTCCCCCCACCACTACTCTCAATGCGAGCCGATAACTCCCGAACCCGTGGTCGGAGATTCACGAATGAGGTGTCGTTGGACTTGGGATGACGGGGGCTTTGCTATGGACCACTCGTAATATTTCTGAAAAAAAAAAAGGATTTTGTTTTGTTTTAGAAAGTAGGTGATAGTTTGAAAACCAAAGATGATAGAACGTTGAGCTATGACTCAAACGAATGGTCTTTATGACATTTATTTTCTATAGTAAAACTTTTTTATTTTTTATGTTTTTTTAAACACTCGAATTTTGAAAATCCTATATTTTGGAAACTAGGAAGTTTACAAAAAAGTTTGTTTGACGTAAATCAATGGTCCCTACCCCCTCTCCCCTTAAAATAAATTTCAAGCCTCTAGAATAAAAACCTGACAGTAGTGTGGTAGTGGGAAAGCTGCTACACTTAGGAAGTTGTGAGCCCCTGCGACCTTGGAATGGAAGGAGTCATGCTAGGAAGGCGTGCTTGGATTCGTTTTTTTCGTCTCATTGCGCTCTTTACGGAAATGTAGGTGTCGAAAAGGTGAAAATCTGGAAACATGTTTTTTTTGGGGGGGGACGTGATTTTAAACGTTTTGCTATATCTCGCGAACCAATCATGCTAGAGGCGTGTACGACGGGTCCAAGGACTCGGGGTGACGTCCTCTTTGCTATGGACCACTCGCTGTAATATTTTAAAAAATTTGGAAACTCGATTTTGGGGTAAACACGTGTTTTTGTGATTTCTGCTGATATCTCACGAACCAATAACGCTAGAGACGTGTACGAGGTGTCCTAGGACTCGGGCTAACGCCCCATTTCAAATGTGGTAGATATTTTTTCCAAAAAATAATTCACAAAGGGCCTAACGCCATACATGTTGAAAAAACTTTTTCTTTTTCTTTACCTGTTTATAATGTCCATGAAGCGTGGTGGTTGAGAGAGACGATACGGCTGGGTGTGTGTATGTGTTTCAGCGAACCTGTCACTAACCACAAGGACCATGCTTATTAGAACAATCGCTATTTCGGCGGGTCGGTGTATGACAGAGCGAGGGTTCGTTTTCTGATATTTTACCTTTAACGTGTAAACGGTGATGAGAACTTGGTTCTATGTTGGTCGAAGCGAGTACAGAAAACAAACTTGCAGACGAGCAGGAGGTGAATGTCATTTGAGCTTATTGGAAGGCGCTGATCTGACTTGACAACAGGTGCAATGGAAAAATGACAATGACGCTTGAAGGTGAAATAATCTGACCATCGTGGTGGCAGGGGAGTGCGAAATGCATGTGAACATGTGTGAAACCACATGCAGGCTAAACAAGTTACATCCTGTCTTGCTTCGTACGTGACAAAATGCAAGTTCATGTGACATTTGATCTACCACAGGTGTTCACCTTGGATGTTAGCTGTCCACGTGCCTGATAACAGAATGTTCAAAGCGTGGAAAGAAAAAGATTATACATGCAAGGTAACATATATAAAGACATGTCGTTATCATTTCCACACTCACTTAGGTGACCACCTTTGAACACACTGCGTTGCTTGAAACCCCTGGTCTTGTTTAACAGTTTTGGTGTTGGTGGAAAATACTTAACCTTGTTGTGGGGTAGGTATATATTTATTCATTTATATATTTATTGATTTTTATATAAATACAAGCAATTATTTATTGATTAGGTAATTAATGATTTTATTTATTTATTTGTTTGCAGATAACGTGTATAGCCTACCTGTCGTGTGTCTGTGGGAAATATATTAAAGAAAGAGAAAGACAGACAGCTAGAAAAGGAAACCATTTCCACACTAGCCCACGAGACGGGATTATAGCAAAGCATTACACGTCAAGGTGAGATTTGTTTTTTTATATATATATAACCTGTTTGATTTTGTTTTGTTTATGAAATGCATAAACTATATGGAATGGATATACTTATGGTGGTTTATTTTATTTCTTTTTAGAGTGTTGGAAAACGCTTGACCTCTGTTGATAACCAGGAACGCGTGTGTTTGAGGCCATTGTTCAGCAGTCTACAGCTGAAAACTCAGGTGAGAGTGTTCTTTCAAAATAATGTCTTTTACTGCTGCGGATACGTTAACTTGGGAACCCCTAAACAGTTGTTTCAAATCGCGTGTGTGCTCTGGCCGCGTAGTGAATGTTAGAAAAAGTTTGATTCCCAACGAATTTTTAGAATCTTGTTTTGAAATTTTTAAAATTGAAATTTGTACAGTGCAAAGGTTGCATACGGCTTTAAAGGTGAATACAGAACTGGTGTGCAATTATATATATAAAAAGAAGGACGTAGAGCATAAAGAGACATTTTATATTTGCAGTAAAATGCAAGAGCTTTTGATAGCCGATAATCTGAACGAGTGGTATCAAAGCCATGTGGTGAATGCCTTGCTATCAAAATTTGATAAACTGCAACAAGGACCGAATGCCCTTGCCTTAGACAAAATTCATCATTTACAAATCAACATTTGTCATTTCAACCCGTTGAATGCTGGGTCTAGCTCTATTAAAACACCGCCAGCAATAGCTTCGAAAAAGGCTGTGGTGAATATTGAAAATTTTGATGATGAATGTTTTCTGTGGGCTGTGGCTGCGTATTTGCAGCCAGCTCAAGATCGTAATGTTAACAGACCAGCAAAGTACAAGGCCAAGTTTGATGAATTAAAACAAACTTTAAATTTAACTCGAATGTCGTTCCCTATGGACTTAACCGAGATCCATAGGTTTGAACAAGATAACCAGGACTTTTCGTTCATGGTGTATGGCCTTGATGGTGATGAGATTGCGGGTCCTCTTTATGCCACAAAAGAACCGAAACGACACCACATTCATCTTTTATATCCGTCTTACGGAGAGGTGAATCACTATTGCCTCATTAAAAGCCTGAGTAGATTGCTAAGCAGTCAAATGTCTAAGGACAAGCGTTCAAAATATATTTGTGATCGTTGCTTGCAATATTTTAAAACCCCTACGCTTTTGGAACGTCATAGGGTAGATTGTGTTACTCAGGAAGCGGTGAGATTGATATTGCCACAAGGGGACAAGGCTGTGTTAAAGTTTAAAGACATTCACAAGCGTGACACTGTCCCCTATGTGGTGTATGCAGATTTTGAAGCTCTCACCACAACCATGGCGGGATGTGAACCAGATCCCACCATTAGCTCAACCACACCCATTCAAAAACATGAACCCTTTGCCATAGGATTTAATGTCGTGTGTGCCTATGACCCCTCGCAATCCGTTTACAAATACCGCGAGGGGCCAGATTGTGCCAAATGGTTCTTGAATGAACTTGTCAAGTTGGCTCATGATGTACAGGAATTACTGGACCACCCAGTACCCATGAGTCTATCTCCAGAACAGCAGCAGCAGTATGAGCATGCCACGACATGCCATATTTGCGAAAAGCCTATTTTAAGTGGAGAGGAAGAAGTCAGAGACCACTCGCACTTTACGGGGGAGTTTCGTGGAGCTGCGCATAGTAAATGCAACTTGAACTTTCCAGCTCCTCGTTTCATCAGAGTCTTTTTCCACAATCTGGCGAATTATGACATTCAGTTTTTGATTCGTGAATTGGGCCATGTCAACAAGGGCTCGTTTACCATTATTCCTAAAAACCATGAGCGTTTTACAGCCCTGACATGGAGGTTGGGCGACTTTAGCATTCGATTTTTGGATTCCTTTAAGTTTATGGCATCCTCGCTAGACAGCCTTGTGAATGGCTTGAATGAGGAGGAATTAAAAAATACTAGAATGCATTTAAATGATCCTGAGCAATTTCAATTGTGCATTCGGAAAGGTATATTCCCGTATGATTTCTGCAACAGCTGGGATGTGTTAAAGCAAAGAAAACTCCCACCACAAGAGAAATTTTACTCGAAACTAACACGCAGTACCGTTTCCGATGAAACCTATGCACATGCATGTCAAGTTTGGCGAGTGTTTGGCATTAAAACGCTAAGTGAATATGATTTGCATTACCTAAAACTGGATGTATTGCTGCTCACTGATGTGTTTGAAAAATTCCGTAACTTGTGTCAACACATTTACGGTCTTGACCCGGCTCACTATTATACGAGTCCTGGACTCTCGTTTGATGCCGCTTTGAAATACACTCAAGTGGAATTGGATTTACTCACTGACGTAGACATGGTTCTATTTTTTGAAAAGGACATTCGTGGCGGCTTTGTGTCGCTTAACCAACGCCATGCCGAAGCGAACAATGTCTACATGCCTGATTATTCACCAGACAAACCAGAATCGTACTTAATGTACTATGACGTGAATAATTTGTACGGTTACGCCATGAGTCAGCCTTTGCCCTATGGGAAGTTTGCTTGGCTGACAGACAAACAAGTGTCAGAATTTGATGTGAACATGGCTAGCCAAGAAACAGGCCGTGGATATGTGCTAGAAGTGGATATTGAATATCCCTCATCCTTGTATGATGAACATGCCGATTTCCCATTCTGCCTTGAGCAAATGGTCCCCCCTGACAGTAAAGTAAAAATTGAAAAACTCATGGGCACACTTTACAACAAAAATCGGTATGTGCTACATATCCAAATGTTGGTGCAATGCCTCGCCCAAGGCTTGGTGTTGAAGAAAATCCACAGGGGTATTTCTTTTGCTCAAAAAGCATGGCTTTTGCCATACATGCGACTCAACACAGAGCACCGACAAATGGCAAACCAGCAGTTTGAATTTTTTTTTTAAATTAATGAACAACTGCATCTATGGCAAGTCTATGGAGAATGTTCGCAAATACCGTGACATTAAATTGGTGAATGTCTGGGAGGGGCGGTGGGGTGCCCGGCGGTACATTGCCAAGCCAAATTTCAAATCGATCAAAGTTATCGATGAGGATTTGGCTACTATTGAAATGAGTAAGACCAGCGTGACCATGGATAAACCCATTTACCTGGGTCAAGTAATTTTAGACTTTTCTAAATCGGTCATGTATCGATTTCACTATGAGTTTGCCAAACGCCATTTTGAGAACGTCTCTCTTTGTATATGGATACGGACTCATTCATTTACCACATTCGCCACTGCAACCCCTTTGACGTCATGAGGCAGTATAGTGAATGGTTCGACACCTCTTGCTATAGCGCTGACAACGTGTTTCAGCTGCCCATAAAAAACAAGAAGGAAATGGGCGTTTTAAAAGATGAATGCGGTGATTCCATTATGACGGAATTCGTAGATTTGGCTTCGAAAATTTATGCTTACCGCACACTAGACTATAAGGAAGCCAAAAGAGCAAAATGTGTAGGTAGGGCAGTGGTAAAATCGCTACGTGTTGATGACTATCTAGCGGTTTTACGCACTGGCAAAGCTATGTCTCATACACAGTGCAGGATACAATCCAGCAACCATCATTTGTATCTTGTGGAACAAAGAAAACGCACCCTCGCCTCCATGGATAACAAACGTGTGTGGGCTGATGATCTGCTCGCCAGCCTGCCCTGGGGTTATTATCACAAGGAGGAGGAGGTGTGATTTCATTGTTTAATCGATTATGGGACATAGCTTTATGTAACTTGTAGATTTAGTATTTTGTAAATATTGGTTTTTTGTCATTGTAAATGGTAGATTTTGTAAATAGTGGCAACCCACTTGGCCCATTTGCTCTTTAAAAAAGTTCTATGCAACCTTTTTTTTATTTTTATTTTTGATTGGTGAATAGTTTGATTCTTTTAAGCTGTACAAAGTTTTTTTTATTGTAAATATGAAATAAGTAAGATTTTTAGTAACTTTTAATAACTAGTATTTAATTATTTTTCGTATTGTAAATGATAAACTGAAAAAGTTCTTTTGGGATGAGTGTGCATGTCGAGAATGTGCTTTTGGGAATAAATAAAGTGGTTGTGTTTGTCCCCAAAGACAGGTGTGAATGAATGAGTCGAGAGAGAAAGCTGGTGTGTATGGTTGACCAGAGCAAACACGGTGAGGTAGGGTGGGTGGGTGGGGAGGGGGTTAATGGTCACTTATATACTCATTTTGTTTTCAATAGTTTTGTTTTCTTTGAAATGTGACAGACAATATACATTATTTTTGTAAAAACAGTCTTACCTGCAGTAGTCGTAGACCTCGACGTTTCTCCAAACACCCATAAACACACTGCAACATTGCCATGGTCAAGCACTTGCATCAACATCATTGTCAAATCTCAACTTTCGACATACACCAAATGGAAAAATATGAAAACAGCAAAATGGAAAATCCATGTTTCCATATCACAAAAAAACGCAAAACTTAAAACGGACATTTTTAAAAACTGGAAATGGCCATGTGTGAAATATGAAAATTCAAAAACCTCAAACGGACATTGTTTAAAATGTGTCATCAACAAACTGGAAAAATCCATATCATCAAAAACACAAAACTTGAAACGAACTTTTTTTAAATCTGTAAATTGCAAAATGACAAATGGCAGTGTGAAATGTGTAAAATGAAACATAAGCCATCAACATCACGATTCCTTAAAATTAAAAATAACAAAACATCGTGCTCTGGTAAACCTTTGTTTTTATTTCATAGTCATAGTGAATTGACAAAAGAAAATAGAATACAAACAAAACCCAATTCCTCACTCCTCAATATTTATGTCCATGCATCATCAACTTTCCTTTCATAGCACTCAAGACAATCAGGGCTGCCATCCTTTCACCCACTGAGGCATCACTGGATGTGAAACGTTGTTTAGCTTTCTTCAATAACAATTTATCAGCCACATGTCTTAAACCAGGATGACTATAGCGATAAGAAAGGTCATGTTCCTTGCATGCTTGATCCAAAAGATTAATGGGTACATCACCACGTTGTAAACGTTTTTCAAAATGAGTTCCAAGGCCGCAAAAACGATAACCTGGAAGATGGATTTCGAAAGGTAAGTATTGAATCACTTTGTCAATGACGCCATTGCCAGTACAGGTCTGGCATATCCTCTTCCATCGATGGTAAAAAGGTTTGGTGTTCCTCTTCCTCTGTTGACGATGTTTGTGTTTGTTGTTCTTGTTGCTTTTTGTCGCCATGACACCCGTGGAATGATTCAACAAAGTCTTTACATGGACTTTTATGACCGTGATACAGTTTCACTAGATGGCAAGTCGCACACTGACGCATAGACGGTATTTTTGCCATGGCCACTTGCTTATGGTGATCGTAATCCGTACAGGGTTGCAATTCACTCAACACAGGGTCTTGAGTCCATGATTTTGGTACATGTTGCCAGATTTCTTTCACTGCGTTGGCGGCCACATAATAAATGAACGACTTGGGGAGCGCCAAGGGTTCCTCTTAGGTAAAACTGTCTAGTTTCA
Source organism: Meconema thalassinum (assembly GCA_946902985.2). NCBI lineage: Eukaryota > Metazoa > Arthropoda > Insecta > Orthoptera > Tettigoniidae > Meconema > Meconema thalassinum. Next base: position 1,803,028,599 of record OX336388.2, on the reverse strand, counting down.
TTTTGCACACAAAGAACTTGTCGATGGTTTTGTTCGTAGAATTGCCTTTCTCCATGGTATCACGTGCTGTAGATGTTTACACGTCGCTTGTAGAAATCTCACTGGCGTCATTCACAGGTAAATCTTGAGTTATAATTTTGTTCAACAACTCCCAGCAGGCATGGGTGGTTAACCAATGAAAGAGATGCCACGCATGCGATAGGGCTGTATGGGTAATGTTGCCACAGGAACAAGTATCCATGAGCGTTTGCAGGGAGGGACAGCCCAACTCCATGAAGTCGATACATTGGCAGTAAGACGCCAAAAATGGTTGCAACCATTGACGTTTTTCATTACCTTTCACAAATACCACATTGGCCGAGGACAAGTGTGCTTTCATGACCACGTCCAAATATTTATAGGAAATGGTTCCCTGATTCCAGTCTAGTTGCCTATGATTTTCAATCCACTGGGTTTGTTTACGGTCTTTTTCACACAACAAATCAAAGGCATGGGGTGGTTTAAATAGCAAATGCGTAGCTTGCGATATCCAAACCGTGGTACAATCGATAATGGCCACTTGTTTAAATATAAATTTGTTGTCACCAATTTTAAACCCTTGACAATCCACAATGAGTGTGAGCAACATGTTGACGCTTGCCTGGACCAAGTTCAACTGACGACTGACTGACGATCGACCACTAAAGTGTGATCATGGCATGGGCTTACCTGCCATGCTAGTTTCAAATTGAGGATAGGGTAGGACAGGGGGACATGCAAAAATAAGAATTTAAGAATTACATCATTTTATTATCTTAACACGTCTTACAGGCTTTTGTCATTTTGGGATAAGGACGATACCAACTGATACAACAATATAGTCTCTTGTGTTTGTAACGTCCATAACACCGATGATGTCCCAATGTCTCTAAACTAGGCGTTTTTGATGGTGAGCTGCTCACCGAAGCACCATGGATACCATACGGTCCACACGTATCGTAACTTGTTTTTTTTTCATTACCCAGGGACACAAGTGAGGGATAGCTTGAATGACAGGGTATATTTCCCACTTCCATTCTACACAGGTAGGGGCAGGTGGGTGACCAGCGCTGATGTTCCTGCATGGGTTCATCGCCCTCCTGCCATTGGTCTATGATGATGGGACAAAAGGCACATTTCACTTCATGTCTTGTTTTTAAATAGTAGAATCCAGCGGCCGCCAAGGCTTGAGGGTTTATGAAAGGCACCGGCCACGTGGCAAAAGTCTTGAAACGTTGTTCCTCAGAGTTTAAATTCATGGATGTAACATCTCTTGAGGCTTAAAAGCAAGACATGACTGAGCGGCTTGACGTGGGTTGAGCTGTTATTTATACACTCGTCACTTGGTTGGACAGTGGATAATAGTTGACTTGTTTGTGATGAATAATCAAACAGTAGGCCGTCGTATTGGCTGGTACATTGTCATGCGTTTTAAAATCTAGTCGAATGTCGATATTGGATGGCTTGACAGACTCTTCCAGGTATGAACAGTCAAAGACAATCCGTGGCGCTCTTGCCTTAAACGCTTGGGGTAGTAGCATGGGGCCGTTCTCTTTTTGATAATACGACCATCGAAATATAGAAAACAAGTCGTACAGGGGGCCAAACTTATTTTTTGAAAAATCCAAATCCAGTCCTTCATAGGGAAACACGGCTCCGTTGAGGAAAAGACGTGCATTTCTCAATTGCAGGTGATCAAATTGCGTGACATCTTTGGTTTGTTGATACTTGCGATTCGTTTGAAAACCCACGATCAGGTAGAGAGGTCTCTCTGTATAGCGAGCTGTTTTTACAGACCAACTGTGTGTGTTGGTGGTGGGCAATAGCGGATACTCATGGAGTGCCCAGCTTCTAAATTCCATGGGTTGAGGCATATCTCTCTTTACCATTTTGAGTTTGTCCAGTTTTTTGCTATCTTCAAGGGTCACATGGGGCACTTTCCATAGCAAGCGTTGTAGTTGAATTTTTGAATCGATGGGGGCATTGTCGGCTCCCTTGAGTGCATTATTATCACTCCTGTCTCTCACTAGGTAAAGCACTTGCCTTGCGTTGACCACAATGCGTTGGTGATCTTCGGCAAAGCCTAAAATCAGTTTAAGAGGTAAATATCCATTAAAGGTCCCATCGCTGTGTACCATCCAGTCATTGGTCGAGTCAGGACACCAACCTGCCATGCAAAGTGTTTTACCTTCTTCCTCACTATAAGAGGGGTATAGTTTCATGACACTGGAAATGCCCACATTTCGAGTGCTATCCACCACGATATCGTTAATGACATACCGCACTTCAGAAAACAGAAAGGCCAAACCATGGTTGGCCAACTTGGATGTGGTGGGTGTAGAGCCATCGGCTTTGGTGAGCCGACCTTCAATCTGAATGACACTTTCATGCGGTAGGGTGTAAATATCTTGGTTGTTGATAACAAATTGAATTTCATCATTGTTATTGAGACCAGGTGTTTGAGCTTGATAGGAATGGAGATAAATTCTTACCACTCCTGGTTGCTCCTCGATGCGGTTCGCTATCTCTAGGATAGAATTCATTATGAGGGTTGACGTGGTAACCCAAATGCTGTAAAATCTGATTGTCTTGAGATGTTAACGTGTATTCACATGGCAAACAACTAATACCATTCCTAGACGGTGTTGTTGCTTTATGCACAAACTTCATTGTGGCTTTAGCACCAACTTGAAAGTCACTGGTGTGGTAGAATCTAGATCAATGAGTTGTTGATCTCTATTGATCAGTCTTAATGTTATATTACTAATACTATCGAAAGCCACAGAATGAAAAAGCACCACTGGAGGGTTTTCACGGATAATATACCCATTGGGCGATGTCACAATAAAGTCATAAAGCGAATGCGATGGTTCTTGATTGGTGTACACTTGGCTAATAATATTACACGTCACCGACACATGATGGTCCTCAATGAATTTCACTTCGTGGTCCGATTCATGTTTTTTGTTGGGCTCCAACACACGTGGTTTAAATCCTAGTAATGGACCAATGGAATCGGGGGGTGTTTTAAAGTCAATGTTGAAGGTATAGAAAATACTGCAGCGATGAGTGTTGGTATTGCCTACAAGTTCAAACTTGTGCGTTCCGTCGAGAAATGACTTTAAACCATACTCATTGATCAACACCACATAAATGTGTTCATAAATGTCATCGATCGTGTATCCACCAGAGTTCAAGGTGAGCACAGAATCATCATAGTAAAACTTGTTGTTCACATTTTCACGTATGTTGTATATTCGATTGTACGTTTCAAGAGAAACAAGTCCTAAACCATAGGGTTTTTCACTCAATTCGATAGGCGGGTAAAAATCTAGGCTGACTTCAGGTCCACGTCCATGCAGTGTAAACGTTTTCGTTTCTGCCGACATACTGGTGGCGTTTTTGCTTATGCTGCGTCTTATATAAAAAAATTAAACACAAACGTCCACACTGTTGGCTGTTAAACGTTTGCTCTCGTTTCACATTATAATATATCTTGATCCTGTTTCCAAAATAGGTCACTAGTTCCATGGGCGGAGGCAAATTCCCAAAACTGTCAAAGTACCATACAATGGATCCCTCTTTGACATAAGCTACATAATGCGTCACTGGTCCTCGGTGATCATCCAAATTGACAACAGCACATTCCTGTTTCCAGGGTCGTGGGGGTAATTGGTTTCGCATAAACACACCTCGAAAATGAGAAAGCTTTAGTTGTTTAGCATAGCTTTCCACTTGTTGATGCGTTAGGGCATGTCTTGCTATGGCTGAGGTTAATTTTTTTCTTTTAATACTTTGAAATGGTGAAATCCCAAATCCTTGTTGATAAAAGGCTGGCTTTAAATTGGCATTTCTAGCCCCCATTGCAATCGCTTCCATCGTTTCATTGTGTCGCTGACGTTCTTTGAGTTGTTGCTTGCCCTGCTGCGCGGCTTTAATGGTTTTCACCACTGCACTGGCACCGCCCAAAAGTGAACCCAGAGCAGCCAAACCGGCAAATAATGCAGGTAAAAATCCCGTTCGTTTGGGGACGGGAATCACTCGCCCTTGGTTTGAAACCTGTCGCCGACGTTTTGGAATAACATGTCTCTGTGCTGCTCGAAAGGCTTTCCTTATGGTCAATACATTATTTTTTCTTTTTTTCTTTCTCAAGGGCTTGTCCACGAATGCCTTAAGCCCAGGCTTTGCCAAGGACAAAGTCCTTTTTTTAGTCTTTCTCACCGCATACCTTTGTTTCACCATGATGATAATGACCAACAACCTTTCACAAGAAAGTTTAAATCACAACTAACGTCAGAGGGTTATTTCATGGCTGTATATTCTAATTCCACGTAAAGTGGGAAATCGTTTATGGTTTTTCCCGCTTGCTTTTCATCCCATGTCAACATGAGATGAAAGGATAATTCGTCACCTGCATTGACCATTTCATGGTTATGGATCATCATCCTATGACCATTTATCTTTATTTGTAAATGGTTCTCATCAGGTATGGCATATTTGATGTGAATGGTTCCATCATAGTGTAATCGATAGTGGCTTAAACCCGAAGCAAGCACATAGGTCAAGTGCTGATCATGGACTAGCGGTAAATGGTTTCTGTCATTCACAGGTTTTTCATTTGTCAGATACACTAAAAATACAGATGGGATAAATTTATAAAGCCTTTTCATTTCATAGGTCATGTAACGCTTGGTACAAACATCGTCTTCGTCTTGTGGGTCTTCCACGTGAATAATCCGATGGTGATTAGCGCTATAGCCATTCACCGTAAGCTGGGTTACTTTGTCATAAAACTCATACACTTTGTTATCCACATACTTTTTCGTAGTAACGTCTGTAGACACTTGAGGATGTTTTACATGGGTTAACCGCTTTCCCTTAAAGTCATAATCTCCGTGTTTCGTGCGTGGCACTACTGACCTATCCACATAGTGTTTATTAGCAGGATCTGTTTCTTGTTTAGGATCATGTATGGGGACAGGCCTAGCTTTGGCCATCAACGCACGTCCAAAGACATCCATCGTCAACCTGTAGTACCAGTCTACTGTTTCTATGACAAGGTTCGGTGTCCTGTATATAGACAGCCTGCTAGCCTGTCTAAGCCTTAGTTGAAATGAAGATTATTAAGCAGCAAGAGTCATTCCCCGTGGGGGACATGGTTTCCCATCTCTGTCCCACATCACGTGAACAACGCCATGGTTCACTGTTTCCATCTTCCATTCGCTGTATCATTGTGGGGCCTTCCGGCTGTGGAAAGACAAATCTTTTGCTAACGCTCATTACGGCGCCCAGTGGTTTGCGTTTTCAAAATATTTATATTTTTGCAAAATCTCTCTACCAACCCCTCTACGTGTTTCTGGATCAAGTCATGTCTGGATTACAAAAAGAGAATATGGGTTATTTTACATTTTCCATGCAAGAAAATGTGATTTCACCGGATGAGGTAAAGCCAGATTCACTCATGATTTTCGATGATGTATCCACTGAACGTCAAGCCATCATTCAAAGCTATTTCAGCATGGGTCGACACAAACATATCGATTGCTTCTATCTTGGACAAACGTATTCAAAAATGTCCAAACAGTTGATTCGTGACAATGCCAATGTCATTGTTTTATTTCGCCAGTACGAGAGGAAGAGTCGTCACATTTATAATGAACATGTTGAACCCTTATTAATCTGCGATAAGTAAGTATTCATGATTTATTATTATTATTACTGCGGGCCAGGCAGTACTTATGGATGGTGACAAAGAGGAAGGCAAGTTAGCGTGTTGCAATGATTGCCACAGAAACCGAGCTTGGTAGCTATTCTTGAAAACGGCCGGGTAAGCTGAGTTCAAGGCCAAATTGTGTAACAACATGCACCAGAATTGGAGTCATAAAGGGATGGTCACGAGTTTCTTGCAACCGACCTACGATTGAATCACTCAATCAGGAGAGACCAAGCCTAAACCACGCGATGGGTGGCGTCACTGGTAAAAAGCGCGCGGAATTGATTATCTAAAGAACCGCCGATCCGGATTATCTCCGCATGAGTGCGCTGAGACGTTTGAATTAAATGATGAAGATTGACACTAGTCCCGTGTGTGTGAGATGAAAACACTAGAATTTTTTTCTTAATTCACCCCACTCCACCTCACTCTGTCAGTTTCCAATAAATTGATCGACGAGACGCTGTTTCGAAGTCTTTCGTTTTGAGCTCTGGTGAGCTAACTTCACGCCAGTTTGCGTAGTGATTATAACGCTCTAATATTATTTGAAGTAATTCGTTTTGAGCTCTGGTGAGCTAACTTCACGCCAGTTTGCATGGCGACTTTAGTACTCTAATATTATCTTGAAGACAACTATTTTCAGCTCTTAGGGGCAAGACTTGAGTAACATTCCAATTAGCGCTCAACCCGACCGAAGGTCCACGCAGAGCAGTAGAGATTACCGAGCGAGATAACGACTGCGACACAGGCAGATTTTAAAACTTGTATTGTCAAGCCAGTGACGATGGGTTTGAAGTGTACATTTCATGTAAATTTTTACTATATTTTTTCAAGTGTTGTATTGTGCGTGTGTAAGCGGGAGCTAGGGAAAGTCTTCGTTGATTAATCGCATAGGACAATTCGTGGGCGAAATTAGTAACTCACAAGCGATTATAGCCAGGTCAAATTATAATAACATTGAAATTTTCTTCCAAAGAGACTACACCAAGATGTCCGACGTGTGGTCAGGTGCTGGAGTGATGTCCAACGCTTCTACGAAGACAACGATGGAAGGCTAATTTTCCCTTAGGGAAATGAGCCGAGATGCAAGTCATATGTTCTACAAGCTGATACGGTGATGTACAAAAATTGATTATTCAATATGTAGTTAGATTGGCGGGGGAACTTTGTAAATAGTTCATTTTAGTCTTTTTCTTGTTTTAGAGTGTTTCTCTTGTACCGACACTAAATGTTTTAAATGTACGTTGGCGCGTGGCCAAAGTTGTTTGTTGTGTATAATTTTCTTTGGAGTCATATTTAATGTGCACGGCGCGTGTACGTGATTTTTATCCATGCGAATGCGAAACCCATTACATTCGATAAGTGGTGCTTTATTAAAGTTCATATTTTGTTGATAGGAAAGGGAGGTAATTACTGTAAGATGTTTGCTGAACAGGTTATTATTCATATTAGGGTTGCCAAGAGCAACAAATTAAGATGTAATTGTAGAACACCTTAGTTCTAATTTTTTAGATTTTTTTGAGTCCTTTTCAGGTTCAATAGTCACTGGTATAGGACGAAGGCGCCAGCTGGTGGAATATATTTATGTCATTTTATTTCAGGGTCTGTCAAACCCATATGTGTGATTCTGTGTGTGTTATTGTGTCAGGTGTGTGTTTTGATTCTACGTGAAGAGGGGTAGAGGTCCTACCGCCCTCATATTTTGTTGTTGTTGTATTTTGATGGAAAGGCAGGGTGCTCTGAGGAGACCGCTGTTCCTTGTCCATATGCTGATTCTTGGATTTCCTAGGGGAAATGCTGAGATATATTTTGTTCTGACACACACACACGTATTATTGTGCTTTGGGGCACGCTTCTTCGAGACTGGATCCCGTGCCTTGGGAGGCCGAGGTTATTTTGACACGTGGTTGACACATATGCAGATTTCCACGAATCGCCCGTCTAGCCTGGTGACTTATTTTGTTAGGCAGTCCTGTTGTCCGACTGGCCCCTTTAAGCTTTCATTTAGCAAACCTGTTCTTTGTGATGGTTATTTTGAACCATAATTAATCGGGGAGTTCGCCATGTTTGTGACGGATTATTGCATGTCGTATGGATGGAATATTGTGTTAATAATGTAAATGTTGGCTTTGAGCCTATTGATGTTGTTTATGACTCAGTTCATGTAATTTTGTGTGTGTCGCCCGTGTGGTGTAGTGGTAGTATACTTGTAAAAATGACGGCGGTCATATGTGTATTTGTTTTGTTGGTCACGTGTTAACTTACTTGTGTTGATTTGTGTGAGAAGTCCTAATTTTTAGGCAGTATTGTTTTGCAACGTCAGTTTTGATTCCAATTTCATGCGGAAATTATCTGTTGTTTATTTTAAGTATAGGAAGTGTCGGTTTAGTTTTTAAGTGTTGTATAGTTGTTCCCCGCGTCTGTCTAGCTCTAAGTAATGCGGATTCGTCTTCTGAAAGTTGATTCCGGATGATGACGAATCATGCATTCAATTGTACTCATCGTGAAGCATGTAGAGCAACACGCGCGCATACATTGTCATTATTGTTGATTTTCTTGGGACACTCGGTCCGAGTAATAATCTCTCCTGAGATTTGGCCTAGTTTTGGTAAATTTAATTTATTCAGTGGGAGTCATTATGGGAGTTTTGTTTGTTAATTATTTTTGTAAATAGCTGATCTGTTATTAAATTCATTTTTTATAACCCTGGCTTCACTTTTTCCTGCATGTTATTTTGTTATATGTTACCCTGCATGTTAATGAAGCGCTTTAACAACAACTTACGATATGGACTGTTACACCCCCTGAAACTGAGTCCCATAAGCTTCTTTGCAAGGGTTCAATGTGAATCCGGATATGACCTTTCAAATGTTTACAGAATGGTGTGCCAAGTGCTGGAACACTCAACGTCATGCCTGTTTAGTGATTGACAAACAAAGTGAACTCAACCAAGGACGGTATCTCTTAGGGTTTGATCATTTTATTGCTATTTAAGGTCCTGCCTCATTCCCCGTCAAGTCATTTGTCAAGACACCATGGCGTTAGCAGAGAATCAATTGAAAAAACATATTATTAGAGCAAAAAATACTATTCGCCAAAAGTTTCGTCAATTGAAACAATCACATGCAAATCATGCTTCGTTTATTCAACAACATTTAGCACCTCCACTAAAAGCCATGTTGAAACCCTCTTTCAAGCCATCTGAAACGCTACCCACCGTTTCACAAGCCACGCAGACGCTGCACGAGGACCCTGAGGAGGAGGAAGAGGAACAGGAAGATTTGACTAGTGTTAGCGAAGTTGAGGATGACGGACAACATGTGTTATTCGCCTCAAAAAACGGCCGCACCCCTTGCAGAGTTTTTGAGAAAAAAGAAATCCTTGGCCATGGTCGAAACACCTTGCCCTTCCAGAGCGTCTCCGTTTTCACAACTCTTGGCCACCCCTCAACATAAAGCTCAACTGAAAACCATTTTAATAAAATATTATGGATCAACATTGGAACCCTATTTCACTCATCTATTTATTGGAAACACAGATACCACGTATGGTGTTCGCTATGAGGATGATAGTTTTAAAATTGGCGATTCATCCATTAAATTTTCTCGTACTAAAGCTGTCATTAAAAACATCAACTATAAATTAACTCCAGGACTGTTAAAGCTGCTCTTTTCTCGGACACCCTCTTCCCATGATTATACATCAGAGGATCTTGACAAATATAAATCCATTTTATTGGATACCCATGCCCACAAAAGACAGTATGATCCCACGCAACAAGTGAATGCCAATATATCTCAAAAATATAAATCCTTCATTGCAAAAATGTTTCCCACCAGTCAAAGTACTCGTCGTAAAGCATCCGCTTCGGGAGTGACATTTAAACCATTAAAACCCCTTGTGGATGTTACCTACTGGCACAATCCCAATAAGCTCGTCCAGCGGCTGCAGTTGTTGCATGCCTCACGTCAAGCTGGCCATACCGGTCACGATTGGGAAATTCAAGAAATTGAACAAGAATTTCGAAATGCCAAAATTATTGTTTAAGCCCTCACCTATTAAAATGGGTATTGCTCACGAGTTGCATCGACCAGCTAGGCGTCACTATCCACGACTCAAGGTGATTTCACGAGGTGTGGATGAACTTTGGCAGGCTGACTTGGTTGAAATGATACCCTATGCTAGCGTTAACCACGGTGTACGCTATATGTTGACCGTCATTGATGTCTATTCCAAAATGGCCTTTGTTGAACCTGTGCGTCGCAAGTCTGGTCCACTAGTTACCAAGGCCTTTCAACATAGTATTCAACACTCCAAACGTCAACCTCAGCTGCTATAAACTGGCCAGGGGAAAGCATTTTTCAACAAGGATTTCTCCAGTTTTCTCAAATCTAAGGATATTCACCATTAAAGCACGTACAGCAATCTCAAAGCCAGCGTGGTCGAGCGGTTCAACCGAACATTGAAAACCCATATGTGGAAAGCGTTTACCGCTCAGGGCACGTATCGCTGGTTGGACATGTTACCAGAGCTAGTATCACGTTACAATGACACCAAACATAGAACGATTGGGACCAAGCCACGCCTCGAGACCAAAAATATTCAGCGATTGGATAAACGGTTTAACCCCATAAAAATAGCCGATCCTAAACGTCACCGACTGAAAATTGGGGATTTTGTTCGTGTGAGCAAATTTAAGTCTGCCTTCAATAAGGGCTACACGCCTCAGTGGGGGACTGAACTATTTCGAATTCGTCAAGTCAACTTGGGCAGTCCAGTCACCTATTTACTCCAAGACCTCAACCATCAACACATAAAAGGTAGATTTTATCTCCATGAACTTCAGAAAACAGCATTTCCTCAGCATTATCTTGTGGAAAATGTGTTGAAACAAAAAGGAAATAAACTCTATGTCAAATGGTTAGGGTTTATCTCTACGTTTAATTCTTGGGTCAATAAATTACATGTTGTGTGAACCTGTGTACTTCTTATTCACACATGTTGTACACCACCTATAGCTCTATGTGTACAGTCCTCAGCTTCACATATTTCTTTCTCTTTCCACCTGTGTTCTCTCTTACATTACCCCTCCCCCTCTCCCTCCCTTCACCTCCCACCACTCCTGTTCGCAGCTCTTACCTATCTATTGTTTGTGACATCATTCCCACAAATTGCATCATACTTTTTACTGATTCAGCGATTCCCACGCTTTGAAGATTCTGTTATCAGGCACGTGGACAGCTAACATCCAAGGTGAACACCTGTGGCAGATCAAATGTCACATGAACTTGCATTTTGTCACGTACGAAGCAAGACAGGATGTAACTTGTTTAGCCTACATGTGGTTTCACACATGTTCACATGCATTTCGCACTCCCCTGCCACCACGATGGTCAGATTATTTCACCTTCAAGCGTCATTGTCATTTTTCCATTGCACCTGTTGTCAAGTCAGATCAGCGCCTTCCAATAAGCTCAAATGACATTCACCTCCTGCTCGTCTGCAAGTTTGTTTTCTGTACTCGCTTCGACCAACATAGAACCAAGTTCTCATCACCGTTTACACGTTAAAGGTAAAATATCAGAAAACGAACCCTCGCTCTGTCATACACCGACCCGCTGAAATAGCGATTGTTCTAATAAGCATGGTCCTTGTGGTTAGTGACAGGTTCGCTGAAACACATACACACACCCAGCCGTATCGTCTCTCTCAACCACCACGCTTCATGGACATTATAAACAGGTAAAGAAAAAGAAAAAGTTTTTTCAACATGTATGGCGTTAGGCCCTTTGTGAATTATTTTTTGGAAAAAATATCTACCACATTTGAAATGGGGCGTTAGTCCGAGTCCTAGGACACCTCGTACACGTCTCTAGCGTTATTGGTTCGTGAGATATCAGCAGAAATCACAAAAACACGTGTTTACCCCAAAATCGAGTTTCCAAATTTTTTAAAATATTACAGCGAGTGGTCCATAGCAAAGAGGACGTCACCCCGAGTCCTTGGACCCGTCGTACACGCCTCTAGCATGATTGGTTCGCGAGATATAGCAAAAAGTTTAAAATCACGTTTCCCCCCCAAAATGTTTCCAGATTTTCACCTTTTTGACACCTACATTTCCGTAAAGAGCGCAACGAGACGAAAAAAACGAATCCAAGCACGCCTTCCTAGCATGACTCCTTCCATTCCAAGGTCGCAGGGGCTCACAACTTCCTAAGTGTAGCAGCTTTCCCACTACCACACTACTGTCAGGTTTTTCTCCTAGAGACTTGAAATTTATTTTGGGGGTAGAGGGGGTAGGGACCATTGATTTACGTCAAACAAACATTTTTGTAAACTTCCTAGTTTCCAAAATATAGGATTTTCAAAATTCGAGTGTTTTAAAAAAAACATAAAAAATAAAAAAGTTTTACTATAGAAAATAAATGTCATAAAGACCATTCGTTTGAGTCATAGCACAACGTTCTATCATCTTTGGTTTTCAAACTATCACCTACTTTCTAAAACAAAAAAATCCATTTTTTTTTCAGAAATATTACGAGTGGTCCATAGCAGAGCCCCCGTCATCCCAAGTCCAACGACACCTCATTCGTGAATCTCCGACCACGGGTTCGGGAGTTATCGGCTCGCATTGAGAGTAGTGTTGGGGGGAGGCAGAACCCGCCTTACCCCCCTACTCATGTAAATACAGCAATACTATTCCCTAATATGCACCTATAGTAGATTACACACTGCCTTATGTACATGAATAAGCCATTTCTCTTTAATCACACCATTTGAGCGGGGTTAAAAATCGTAAGTATATTTGACTCCAGATTGATACTTTATATTCCAAATATTGAATAATTTAAATATTGTTTCCTTTCAAAAATGTAGATACAACAATTTAAAAATGAAAGAGAACTATGTGAACAAGACGTCTAAATTACATCCATTACAACAACAAAAAACTATCTGGAAAGTACTGTAATTGTGAGACTAGGTCCTTGAGAACTGTGCCCTTTTTGTTATTGATGCAATCTCTACGTTATTGTACTCCACAGTACCTTTCGCCTAGATTTACAGTGAGTTAATATTGAACTTGATTAACTTCAGAGCCCAGGAGAATTATGTTTTAAACTCACATAGGGGCAAAGTGAATATACGTTGCGTAATCCATTGACATGTATCTTTCTATAACATGTAAATACACCTCTCGGGCAACGCCGGGTAAAATAGCCAGTAAATTATATAATGAAATTATTTATCTACTTGCTTTTCTTTACTTCTTTTAAGATTCGTTAAAAATGAAATGGGTTTCAAACTTCATTAATTAATTAATTAATTTGTTCTTGGAGATCAGTGATCACTATATTTCACATACTGTTATATTTTAATACTAATGACTATCTTTTTCGTAATTGAAGAACTGTGTTCAATTTTAATTAAGTTGTCCTACACGGTGAAATGAAATTACACAAAATGTAGTTAATTACTGGTTTATTTGTTGAAAAATATACAATCTTCTCTAAAACAACTCGTAATCTTGATGTTAAAAATTTTCATAGATTTCTTAATGGTAAACTCGTTAAAAAAGTACTCACATGAAAGTGTTTTTGTTGTACTTGTGAATTTGTATTATGTTATAGTTTTAGAAAGTAGGCTATGTAGAAGGACTAAAACCTATTTTAGTAACATGTATTCTTAAATTTGTACGGAAAATACTGTTTACGTCTGAAATACTTCATTTTAGCTCTTGAATACATTGCCAAAATGCCGCCCCTGAAATTTTCCCGCTCTAGGCTACAGCCTACTTGGCCAATCTAGAAATACGGCCCTGGTTATCAACCATCACAAATGGTATTAAAACTATATTTCCATAATAATTTATTTTTCCTGGACATGTGATGAGGTCGTAATTACCAAATTAACAAATACTCTCGTACATTCTCTAGATCATTCCTATTTCTTTCGATTTCACGATCATCTGACCTGACTGTTGGTTGTTTCGATTATCATTGTTATTGTTCCTCCCTCAATATCGGTCGTCATATCGATTTCTATTCTGTTACCTGGAACCTTGATAACTGTTCTGATATCTGCCTCCTCGTGGATCTCTATTATAAGGTCTTTCATAGGGTCCTTGATATCTACCATTCCTACGGAAGTTGCTGAAGTTTCCCCGGTGTCCTTCATTCCTTCGTTGTTCCCACGATGTCCTTTGATCAGTCTGAACGGCGTTATAATTTACGACAGCATTCATCTCACGAGTATCTCTGTTGTCGGCTCTAGTGTTCTTAGGAGTCATTTGTGCGCTTATATAATCCAGCCTTCGCAGTATGTCGTCGTAGTACTCGAGTGATTTTGCACCAGACGCTATAGGTGATCGCTGTACCGCAACCAGCAACTGTCTTGCTATGGCTTGTAACAACTCGTCTTCTAACAAGGGCGGAGTTAAGAATTGCAATTTAGCTAACAGCGATGTGAAATAATTGGCATAATGAGTCGGATGGGATGTGGAATATCTCTTTGAATACGTCTCTGCTCGAACGTTTAACTGATCCTCCGAGCTCCAGAAACGTCTCAAAAAAGCAATTGCGAACTGCTCAAGGTTCCCAAAGTTACTTCGGAAGGGCCGTAACCAAGTTAATGCTGGTCCATCTAAGGCGCGTTCCACTACCCTTAGTACCCTGTCCTAAGAGATTCTGTGATACGCCATGTATTCCCGAATATCTCGTAGAAATTCTACGGGTGTTAATCCTATATTACCCGAAAATTTTCTCGGTTTGTCATCAAGATTCCTGATGATGGTCACTGGACCTGAATAACGCTCATTAGGATTTATGATATTAGAAGTTGAGTTAGGATTGATGTTAGGAGTTGAGCTAAGTCTTCATGTGGTAACTGGTGGTTGAGTCTCATTAATGTTTCGCAGGGTCACCTCTTGACTGCTAACGTTAGTGGTAATCGGTGTCGGATCTATCGAAATATCCCTCGAAGTTACTTCTTGACAACTGAGGCTGTGGATTTCCGATTCCAATCTAGCCATCCTATCTTCATTCCGTTTTAGCCTAGTCTGAGTTTCGCTTCTAAATTGTCCATCGAAACGACAATATGTGTCCTAGTACTCTCCTCAAGATCATTTTTCAACTTATCTAGCTTTTCCTCACATGTGGTCTTAATTGATTCGACTTGGTGTTTCAATTGGCCTACATCTGCTTTTAATTGGGTAGGATCTCTTTCTATGGTCTCCCTATACTCAGTAAATCTAGTTTAATGGTTCGCCATACCCGCAATAATTTTGATTTCCATTCTTTCAAAATTTTCTTTCGCTTCGGCATGAGTAGCATTGTACCTTTCTTCTACAATTACACCTACTCTATTCTTAAACAAACCTAGATTATCTTTGACTTTCTTGTCTACGTTCTCGTCTATAGTGTCTATGTTTGCCTGCAACTGGTTTTCCAAGGACCTTAAGTTCTAAAACATCCTTCTTAACCGTGCTAAATATTGTTTACAAACTTTTATTTTCTTTCCCTAGACTCTTTCCTGAATTATCAATTTTAGAATCAAAGTGTTACTCAGAAGAATTATCTTCGATTTTAGCAATATCTGCTTTTAAACCGTCTATATCCGACCTCAAATTGGATATATCTGACTTAATATATTTCTGAATTGTGACTACATCTGACCTTAAATTAATAATGGTTTCTTCACCTTTGTTCTTGAGAACAATTATTTCTTTCTTTATGATACCCATATTTTCTTCTCCCTTTGCTTCTACAGCTTTGATATCTGATTGTAATGATTTCAAAATTTCATCGTTCTTAGCCTTTAATCTAATTTCTAAATTTCTTAAATTATCTTTCAGTTTGCTTCTACTTTCCTCATTACTAGCTTGGATTCTAGCCTCCAATGTCTATAAATTAGTTTCATTACTAACTTGCATCGCAGCTAGCTCGGGGCTCCATTCATTCCATTCCTGACCCGGTCGGAGACTGGAAGCAGGCTGTGGATTTTTTTCACTAACTTGCATTCTATTCTCTAAATTCTTTAAATTAGTTTCATTACTAGCTTGCAATTTATTTTCTAAATCCTTTATAACTACACACGGGTATGAGCAACTAGAATAACATGGGTTTGAATACGCTATGATATGAGCATAAGTAACGTGGTCACGAGTATGAGCACACAGGTATATTGTCTTGCCAAATTCAACAAACTTCATAACATATTTAACTGAACTAGAGATCAATCTCTTCAATATCTCGATATTATGTCTTTCCACTTAGGAAAACATGATCGAGTCCCACGTTAGAGAAAGTCAACTCTCCCTTCTGTACCCGTTCCACTATGGTATGCGAAGAACCAGCTGACATAGCATCGCATATCAAGTGCTCCGGAACAGAGGAGTATAGAAAACAAAAATCAAACAAGGAATGTGTCGTGGATCCAGTTGAAATTAAAACAAAAACAACTGTGGGTAGCATGAGACAAAGCGTCCCTGGGTCGCTTACGGGCGGGCTTAAGTTAATAATAATGCAAAGAAAAGGGCGCCATCAACCTGGATTTCTAACAAACCACATCCTTCCTGATGAAGCCTTAATATGACACAGGAAAAGTACTGGGCAAAATACTTCATCACGAGATTATTTAAAATCAAACAAAGGAAAGTTTATTAAACTTTGGCGAGACAAGACATGAAATAGAAAAATCCTGCCTAGGATAATGGTAGATAAATAGTTATGTTGCAAGAGTTCATGTTCAAGTCTAACCATTTCCGTCCTGACTAACACATATTTTTGTTCACATGCTCAAAGGAAAGCAACTAAAAGTTTATCTTGGTTTCTCAGGGTCACCGAATCACTTGATCACTCGTCACTGATCCATATATGAACCCTGAGACCTATCATCATTAATATATTAACATCATGCATGTGAACTTTGAGGATTTATAATAGCATTGCACATAGTTATATTTAAATCGTATTAAGCATTCATAAAAAGATAGAATGTCTAGGTTTTCCAACATCATTGGAATCAATAAAGTTTGTAATTATTTATCATGAATTCAAAATTATCCACTAATCACTTCAAAATTATCTGATCCACATATCAGATTTTTTCATAATCAATTCAAATTATCATAATTATCTGTGACCTTAATCACAAATCATCATAATCACTTAATTATTTTAATCGTTAATCATAATTAACTTATTCATCATATTAATTGTTTAATCATTCTTAATCAATCATGACTTTAATCAGTCATTGTTTCAAATATTTAACCATTAAAAATTATTTATATTCATCTTAATCAATTTGTAAAAAATCGTCTATAATCATCCTATCAAAAATTATTTACAAGTATCTTAATCATTTATTATAATCATCTGGTGTTTCAAAAGCATTGAAAATTATTAACAAATTGTCATATCAGCTATTACACAATCAGCTGTTCACTCGACTTCAGTAAATTATCATCAGTTCAGATCAGCTGTTCCAATATCATTCAGAGTAATATTTAACCATTTATTATCAAAGCGACTTGGATTATTTTAAATATCCAGCATAACAACTGGGATCAAGTAGAAGTGACGTCAGATTCACCATAAATGTAGCCGAAATAAATCAGAAACCTGTATGGACATCAAATTGGCAGGAGAAAACCTGAAGGAAGTAGGAGACTTCTGTTACTTAGGAAGCAAAATAACCAGTGATGGACGAAGCAAAGAGGATATAAAAAGTAGGTTGGCTCAGGCAAGGAAAGCCTTTCTACAAAAAAGGAATCTGTTGACATCGAATATAGATTTAGGTATTAGGAAGTCATTTTTGAAAGCCTTTGTCTGGTGCGTGGCGCTCTATGGAAGTGAAACTTGGACTATTGGTGCAGCAGAAAAGAGGAGAATTGAAGCATTTGAAATGTGGTGTTACAGGAGAATGATGAAGATCAGATGGGTAGATAGGGTGACAAACGAAGAGGTATTTAGAAGAGTTGGAGAGGAGAGATGTTTCTGGCGACTGCTAATGAAGAGAAAAGATATGTTAGTAGGAAACATACTAAGACACCCAGGAATAGCAAGCTTAGTTATGGAAGGAAGGGTTGAGGACAAGAACTGTAGGGGTAGACCAAGGTTAGAATATGTTAAACAGATTGCTTCGGATGTAGGGTGTGGTAGCTATGTAGAGATGAAACGATTAGCTCGAGACAGGGAGGCATGGAAAGCTGCATCAAACCAGTCAAAAGACTGAAGACTCAAACAACAAATTATTCAGCGCATAGCATGAATTAAGAACAAGACAGGGTTTGCACTAACCTTCAGTCAACAACATATATATCAAAGTGGTAACCTCACAAACTGTGTCAATCTCTACACAAATCACTTGGCAAAATACCTCAAAAAAGTATTTAATAATCACTATCAAACTGTAAAAATGGCTCTGACCTCAATAAAGTCGACCCATCAAAACTATGGTCACAACGATTGCGTTTGACAACCTCTTAAATAACGTGTAAATCACTGAAATAATTATTTATAAAATCCAAGTATTAATTAAATTCAAAGGTAGTATAACTCTGTATAAATTGCTGAAATCTGTGTTAATAAACACCATCTGTGGTTGTACCAAAAATTACTGATTATTGCTGTATTATTTCTGCCTGTGATATATTTCTGATATAGTCATATTCATGTTAGAAGAATTAACCACTTCAAAATCCTTGGTCAAGGTAAAATTGAATCATTAGAAAAATATTAAATTGACTGTTCTCAAAGATGGAATATCACAACAAAATCTATTGGAACTATCACAAGAATCACGAAGTGTGTCTCTGATTACATTTATTTTTACCATATTTAATAAAAATCAACCAATATGTGACTTGTTAATTGTTGTTTAATTCGCTTACAATCCATATAGCATCCTGATGATAAAATGAGTGTCCTAGTACAGGTTAGACGTTTAACGCCACGAAATTGCTCTAGGTAAAAGGTCCTGTTACGATGGCTAGATGATATTTTCCTAGTACAGGTGAGACGTTTAACGACACACGATTGTTCTATGCAAAAGGCCCTGTAACGATGGCTAGGTGATAGAATCCATAGGACTGGAATCAACATCAACTATACTGTCAAACATTAATGACACTGTCCGCTAAAGCGATTTAACCCTTTTGCTTTCAAGCTCTCGGCTGATGTATGTGTCAAAACTGACAGCCATATTTACCACACTATGCACACACTTTTTTAAAATTACATGGAAGGCACACCAATGGAGGTATCATCATGAAAGATGGTAAACTTATAGAGTATATATCAATTATTATTACCGTGAGTAAGTCATGTCTCTAAACTAAAAGGGTTTAATGTTAAAAAATAAGAAATGTGAAATCAAAATTACAAGTTTCAGATTTTGAAAGTTTGGAAGTAATTCTAGAAAATGGTATTTACAGCCCAAGTTTGTTATTCATGTCAGTAGGAAGACTATAATATTGTTTACTAGCATGGTAAATATCAAGATTCTATGTGCATTAGATCCAAGGATAAATTAAAATGTTAAAATGATGTAACACTGAAAAATGTCAGCCATTTTTGCATAAAACACAGATTTCTTATAAATAATATGTAGCACTCACCTATGAAAATATTGCTGGATCATCATTATCCTCTACACTTTCCGATTCGGACAGAGTGACATCATCATCACTTGAATAATTATCAAGATAGTGATATCATCCTCAGCTAAATTATGTCTTTCCGCAATGTCACACACGGCAAATAACTAGGCCTAATCTAACTGAACTATATCTACCATTTCACTATTACTCTGCACCTAATTACCTAAGAAAACTATTTAAATAATGAACTAACACGTTAAATAAATATATTACCTACAATATAACTTAATTTTACTATATAATCACGTACGAAAACACAAGAGAAATGAACGGAAGTTTGCCGGCGACCATGATGTAAACAAGATTCGGAACTCCAGTGAGCACATGTTTCAGACTCTAAGATGATTGATAAATACGGATAGCCGGAAGTTCCCGTGGAGTATAACGTGAGATACAACTATACACTTCTTATTCCGTGCAAAAATGCTGCTATCTGGCGCGAAAATAATGAACTAATAATAAAAAGATGGGTAACGATGGATCGTTACCCTGTCAGTTTTCGCAGGACCCGTGGGTACCTTGAAAGTCAAAGGGTTAAATTCAATTGTTCAAATGATCCAATCAAAAATTTAAAAAATCCCTAATATCCAACTCCACACATCCACTAGAATGTGGAAAAAACTCAAATACCAGATTGCAGGCAACAAGTCCCGCAAATACTCGATCAAGAAAAAATATATGTTATCAAAAAAACATACTACAACTCGACGTAAGAGATGATCAAAATCTAAACTCAATAAGCTCGGTGCATTGCAAAGATCAGTGAAATGCCACCTTTAATTCTCATGACATCCATCATGTGTCTGCGAATTCATATTGATAATTCTGAAAATATTATTAACGATGATTTCAAAAAATCATAAAGATATACCAGTGTGCTCATGACCATGTAAATTCATATCATTGTGTTCAAGTAAACGCTCACGTTACCTTAATCATATTCCAGATGGCCTGAATATTCATTCTAGAGATCGACGATAATCCTGATATTCGTGATTATTTCTCGCAAGATCGACGATTTCTTCATACTGTATCCTGGATCAGTTCTTCTCTTCCCAATGTAGATCTCGGGATCGTCACTCTCTTGGGTAGAACTGGGAACCGTCACTCTGATCCCCCATCCTGACTCTTCTGTGTTTAGCACCCCA
Organism: Meconema thalassinum; assembly: GCA_946902985.2. Classification (NCBI taxonomy): domain Eukaryota; kingdom Metazoa; phylum Arthropoda; class Insecta; order Orthoptera; family Tettigoniidae; genus Meconema; species Meconema thalassinum. The sequence continues at coordinate 1,803,008,060 of OX336388.2, read as the reverse complement.
TATTACTGCAGAAAGTGTTCATCTCGAATGTAGTCTCCACTAAATTCCAAAAATCCACTAGGTTTTGAAAGGTAAATGGTAAACCCATTATATCTTCGGTGGTAGGATGCCCCTGTTCCATAAAATGTCGCTCAGAATTCACAAGTAATGTTTCCAAGTAAAATCGTTCGGTTGCGTGAATACAAAATTTTACATTGCATGCTCAAAGTTTTACACACCCTGTAGTCTGAATAACAGGTGATATGCACGACTATGGATTTGTGCATATTCGCAAATGTCTAATAATAATGTCGGCTGATAATCACTTCATCACTGAAAAATAGCTTGCCACGGTGGGTGAGTGGTTATAGTGTCGGACTACCAACCCCAAGATTGCAGGTTCGCCCCTGGCCATGGTAAGTGATTTTTGAAGGCGACAAAAATCATGATACTCATGTCATACGTTGTTGGCATGTTAAAGAACCCATTTGAATTCAGTAGGCCGTGTTCAATGGCAAAAATAATCTCGGGATTTTCCGCCAACACAAAGTTCCTCCATTCTCTACTTGAAAGCGCTGTAGTGTCAAGGAGTTTAGATATATAACCTCCTTGACTTTCATAGCGTTCAAAGGAACGACGAAATTCGACATGAAAGCTACCCTCTGGGTGTCAATTAACAAAGCTTGCACCAGGCAACCGAGGCCATACGATATTATATTATTATTATATATACTGAAAAATAAATGCAAAATCATTTCCACTTGACTGGTTGAATGTTCCTTCATGAATAAGGAACCCCGTGGTAGCCACTGTAATAATTCTATCAGCTGTGCCTCCAAATGTATTGTTCATAACGTGTGAAAGTTTCGTTTGCTTATTGGCACACATATTCGATGCATTAAAGTTCGAAATAAATGAAGTGTTCAAACTAGCATATCGCATAATATCAGTAGAAAATATTTCACAATGTCACTGACAACTTGCATTAAACTGCATCTCCCTAGCTTGTTAAAGTGTCTGCATTGTTAGCTGCAATGTATTCTTGGTTAACAGCATGGTTGTAATACAACGCTGTAACTGGTCGCACTAGACATTCAATATGTGTTAACATGTCCTGCAATAGCCTACTACTATCACGGTTGAATATTGTACTGGGTAGAATGTTCCATTCGAATTAGCATGAAAGTCTAAGTTCATTTTTGTAGTGCCGGCTAAAAATGCTCGCTATTCTTCATCGCATGAGAACGCACTTTCTAGATCGAACCGTGCTTAACTGTACTGAACTGCACGCTGTTATCTGGGACCTTGCCCTGTCGTCTCCGAACTAACAAGTCCTCACGTTTGACCGTACTGTTACAATATCGCGTTCCGACCGCACTTTACAGTATTTTAAAGAGTATTTCAGCTTGTAGTTAACTGTCTGAAGATGAAAAACATAATACAATCTTCTGTTTGCAACACGGCCCTGCTGCTTGCCTGCTCGCTAGTCACATGACCTAGTTCCTCCCCTACTTAGAATGGGGTAGTCGTTTCGCCTCCATTCTGACGTCATACACCCTGTTTAAGAACAATATTCAGCCATTACAATTATCCAATCCTTCTTTAAGGGGTTATCAACCCAGGCCCGACGAGAGGGGCGGGGGGGGGGGGGGGGGGGTCAGGCAGGGCTGGTGCCCCGGGGCCCGACCCTCCCAGGGGGGGGCGTCCTAGGAGCATGGGTTAGTGCGCAAATCATTTCTGATTAAGGGATTATTGAAAACCTGTATGGTACTATTGGTACTAGAGTTGAGAAATGTGCTATCAATGGCAAATGTATTTGCATTCCATATTGCGTATAGGCAACCGCACAGATTTTTCTAAGACCAAATATTTGAACTCTGCTTAATTTAGAAGACAATTAAGATGAAGTATTGTCGACTATTAATATAAATACAATTTTGTTTTGAGCTGGTGCAGTGACTGTTATTATTATTATTGGAAATGTCTAGGCCATTTATTCCAAAGAGCAGCATCGATCTGCAAAGCACTTATTTTTCAGGACGCGAAGATATATGTATTTTCCCTTGCTAATCAAGCCCTTTCATGATACACTTTAACATCTCAGTACCGTTCAACATAAAATGAGTTGCTCCCTTAATCTATGACTTGGAAATGACTCCGGGTCCTGACGAAGCCGCGGCAGGAATGGAGGATTCGGCTTCCCAACTGCGGTGTCATTCGTAGTCTTACTCAACAGTTAATAATAGGCCTATTTGTCGTTACAGTTGTTAATTCATTTAGGGGCTTGCGACATTTAATACGTATACTTGGTAGCTAGTAGGTCTAGTATCACTGGCGGGCAATGAATCATTGGCGCTCGGTTGGGAATCGTTTGCATCAACTAGTACTTAACTGTAGATAGCCTATAATTCAGCATTTGCTGACGCGTTAATTTTCCGGTTTGTTTCTGAAGGTCTCCACATTATTGAATGAAGTTGACTGTAAAGCAGTAGTTTTCACAAATATTAATGAAGTAAATTGTAAGATTCACAAACAGCCAACAAAATAGAAAACCAAGAAACGTGCGGATTGTGTAGACTGAAGGGAAAGCTAGAGGTTGTTGTATAATTAGAGAGGTGTATTGGCAACATTGTTGTGACTGTCTTGCAGAGTAGAAACTTACACCCTCTTAAAACCACCCACTGCTGGACGAAAAGCAGGGTATAGACTGTGCTGTGCTATGGCCTCTGTGACATGATCAATCGCATGCCGTATTCTTAGTTGCCAACTGGGAAAAGTGGGAATGCGTTACCCGTCGTAACTATTACTGAAATTGTTAGGATTAAGAGTAGGGTAGGTGTCCCTGGAGTTGAAATAAGGTACTATCCCGGCATTTGTCTGGAGGGAGTGTGAAAAACCACACTTAGGATAGCCGCTGTCAGCACCGGGATTCAAACCTCTGAACTGCAGACTTGCTGTAGACCCCCATCACGGTCATTGGTGAGCTACACTAAGGGGGTCTTACTTGATGATGCGAGAGCTTTTACTTCAATAACGGAGAGTCTTTTCTATTGCCACTAAATGGCAATGGTCACCAAATTTCTGCTCCAAAATATCACAATAAATCACTCAAATGGCCTATAACACAATAATTTGGACCTAATTTTTACAATTATTTTTTTTTCGGAGGAGGACTCCCGGATCCCACTCTGAGTTTGGTGTAATTCCATACCCCCAGATCCCCGGTGTGTCCACTCTCCCATAATCTTGGCTTAAATCTGACCACGATGGTCACCAGTCATAGATAGGATTGGGAATTTTTAGGTGGTTTGCTTACTGCAAAGCAATTTCAAATTATAAGAAGTCCACTGACTGCAAATTACAAAATACAGTTCAAATTCACATTTTCTTCTTTTGTGAAAACAATCACTGATCAGCTGCAATCTGCTGACAGCACATAATAAATAACTTGACTTACGCATGAGTATACCTGTGGTTGAATATGAAAATACAGTATATTTTGCTTTGTTTAATGTACGATGATGTGTGATCGCCGTTCAAACAAAACACTTATCAGTGTTTAGGCTTAGACCCAAGGGCGTGATTCTTCAAGGCCAGCAAGTTTTAAGAATGTCAACATAAAAACCCTAGGCCTATATGTAAAACGTATTTTAAAATACGTCTTGACTTTGTGTAAAAATCATGTTTTCATTATGAAAAGAGATTACGTCATATGTCACAGAGGCCGTAGTACAGCACAGTGTACAGTAAACCCCTTCCACCTCTTTTAACATGCAGTTCAGTGAACTGAAATTTCTGTTGATTAATTTTTGAGTCATAGAACGTCGTGGTCATCAGTCCTTTCCACTTACTGTACGTGTAGAACTCTGTCCGACAATCTATATCTGAAGTTAATCCTATATTTTTAATTAATTTGGGATAGAATTCAGGAGGAAATGAATGTACGATGGTGCAACTACAGCCTTGGGCTCTAGGGTTAAAACGATGAATCATGGAAAATAAGCTCAGAATCACCGATGGTGGAATTCGAACATACCTGTTTCCGAGTTCATAGAAAACAGCGTTTTTCAATGTGAAGTTAAATACTGTTAAAGCGATAAAATTACGGTCTGGTAAACGCATTTTTTTCTTCAAATTTGTGTACTACAAACGAGCATATTGCTTTTACGAGTATCACTGAATTTTTAAAATTATTGATATCAAAGAGGATCTGCAGAACTTTAAAACTGAACACTGTGCATGCTTACAGTGTTACCTCATTGGGGCAAATTTAGATCTGACAAACGCCAAAACTGAACAGTATAGTGAATTTAATGCAAATTATTACCTAGTTTTCGATGGCATTACTCTGATATTTATTTTTGTTAATTGAAAATAATGCATTGGTACGCGCTTGTCAGGTATAAACATTGAATTTGCAAATAATTTTGCATGCATTTCCCCAGTTTCACTGATGTAAATTTTACATATCATCATTAACTTATTTATATTGATAGTAATTCACGGTATGCTTATGATAATAAATATAGCCTGGATTTAGTAGAATATATACTGTAATTGAAATATTATTAATACAGTAGGCCTATATTAGGCTATACAGTATTTATTACAGCCAATGGTTTTATCAGGACATTTCAATTGAACGCCCGTAGGCTCCACAACAAGTTCAATTTCAAGTACAGTAGTTCCAACTTTGTATACCAGACACCACTGTCACTGACACCCAGCTGCCAACGTTGGAACTTGATAGAGTTTTTCTAATGACATAATCTACAAATTTAGGCTTCACACTACCAATTATAGTGGAAAAGAATGTACGATGGTGCAACTACAGCCTTTGGATGAAACAAAAATGTGACCAGACTGTTGCAACAGCTGGCGTGATTTTTGTCGCGGGACTGTCGGTCTCCTGTGTCATTTGCATTGAAGTGCGCACACTGGGGACGAAAGTGTCGCTCACCATTCATATCCATGGCCTTCTAAACCACAGGCCCACCGACTTTACTTCCACTCCGAATAAAGGCATACTGAAGGATTTTAACGCTCTTAAAAATCCGACGACTTCGGCCGGATTTAAACCCACGAACTTGGGCATAGCAGTTCAGCATGCTAGAATTATTATTATTATTGCTTGCTGGTTTTTTATGTTCTTGTAATTGATTTCGTGATGAGCATTTTGTGCAAAAAAAAGTTGTGCAAATTTACGAGGATTATAAATTAATTGTACAGAGTTTGGGTATAGAGGGGGGGCCCGGGAGATTCCAGCCCCAGGGCCCGTCGCCGCTCTCCGCGGCCCTGTATCAACCATCACAAATGGTGTTAAAAATATATTTCCATAATAATTTCTTCTTCTTGGACATGTGATGAGCTCGTAATTACCAAATTAACAAATACTCTCGTACATTCCTCCCGGCAATCACTTCGTTCAAGGGGTAGCCATTAATCCTTCCTGCATGTTCGCCGATCCCACTTCATAAAGCATAAGCCATAAAATAGTGGCTTATGATTGGCGGAAGCAGAAGATTGAGCTACAGTTGATTCGCACTCTTGTCCATAGATAGCGCGCCCCTCCCGTATGCCGAGAACTTTGAAAAAAGTGCTTGGCGTGAAAGTCATAACAGGTGATTTGCACCTCGCAAAACTCCATAATTATACACTGGTCAAAACAATTAGGGGATCAGGTGAGATATCATACACAAGATATATATGGTATCGTCTTTTATTCAGAGTTCGGTTAAATTGTAATTTGTGTGTGCTACAGTACGATATTGTGCTGACTCAACTCTTTACTGGAGGTTTACATAGCGTTTACATAGAGCGAGGCACTATGGGGCTACAATAATACTGAAAAAGTCATTCTCGTTGCCCTCTAATATTGTGTGTGATCACCTCGGACGGCCAGGACAGTTGCACACCTGCGTGGCATGGACAGTATGAGGTTATCAATCAGCTCTTGAGGGACATTTGCCCATTCTTCCATGAATGCAATATCCAGCTCGGCAACCGTTGAAGGAGGTGCTGGTCTGGCTGCAATGCGTCTGCGAAGTGTATCCCAGACATGCTCAATCGGGTTTAAGTCCGGCGAACAAGCTGGCCACTCCATTCGTTCAATGCCCTCGTCGTCAAACATGTTGTCCACCAGTGCAGCTCTGTGGGGACGTGCGTTATCGTCCACCAAAATGAACCCATCACCTATGGCACCAGCGTAGGGCACAACAAACGGTTGAAGGATCTCGTCTCGATACCTCTGAGCAGTCAAAGCGCCATTCTGAACGACATAGGGAACCGTGCGTCTGCCAATACTGACTCCTACCCACACCATTCGTCCACCACCATAACATGGTGGTGTTTCCTGCACATACGTGGGATTGTTCCGAGTTCCACGTTCCCTCCAGACGAGGGAACGACGATTGTCCGGCTGAACACAAAATCTTGACTCATCTGTGATCCGAACCCGTTGCCATTCGTTACGACGCCAATCCTGATGTTCCTCCGCCCAGTTTCTGCGGGCTAAACGGTGGCGTGGTTATAATGGGACACATAGCATAGGCCTCCGTGCGTAGAGGCCACTTTCCCTAAGGCGATTTTGGACTGTTTGTGTTGATATTGCGGGTCCTGATGCCGCCTGGAGGGTGCGTTCCAGCTGAGTTGCATTCAGCCTCCTGTCTCGGCGGGCTGTTAACTGGAGATAACGGTCATCTCTTGCTGATGTTACCCGTGGACGACCTTGGGCTGGCCTTCTTTTAACGGTTCCTGTTGTCTGAAATCGCGTCCAGGTGCTGGAAATTACACTTTGGGACACTCCAATAGCTGCAGCCACTTCCCTCTGTGTCGCTCCTGCTTCCAACCTTCCTATGGCTCTCCATGCAATTCCTTCGGGTAAGTCACGTTGTTGTTGCATTGCACTCACTACCTGCTCACTTCACCATCTGAACCCAACTGCTTGTGTCATTCGTTTGGTAGAGTAAACACACGTCCCCACGAACCCCCTCTGTAGCAACTTTCTGTTATTACCACTATCTCGGTTGCCGTAATGTGGTTGTATCCACTCCGTAGAACCAACAGAAAGACGTCGAACCATTTTAGGCCATTCTGCCGATGACAATACGTCAGAACCTAGATATCGCAAATGATCCCCTAACTGTTTTGACCAGTGTATTATTAGCCTATATTATATTATTATATTATGCAAGAGAACCCATTATGAGACTATATTTTTGTTTGTTAATCTCTACATTAAATTGAAAATAGTTATTGTTTTAAGTGAACTTTAAAATATTGATGAATTAAATACTACTCAATTTTCCTTTCAGTAACAAGTTGGAATTAATTATTTCCATCATTTTATTGATTGGGATGCTGGATGCAGGGATACGTGTTTTTTATGTCGTATGCATGAATTGTTTCGTTATCGATTTTTACATCTTTGGTGTTGTCGAATTACACATTATATTTGAATACGTAGTTTTTTCTTTAGAAATACGGAACAGTTCTTATGGAGGACCAAAACTTGGTCTTCTTTGCAGCTTATTATCCCCCTCTCATGACGCCAATGTTGTTTTCAAGAGGTACCGAAGGGAATAAATGGACTTATTTAGAGAAAACTGTATTAGGGAGCGTGACAATACTCATTACGCTGAGAGGCGTGACTCGGAATGCGGTGCAGTATATAGGAACTGAATAGGCAGTTAGTATCGGTAGAAGCTAATAGGGAGAGGTCAAAAGAGGTTTGACACACTCACAATCGCACCAGTTAATTAAATTTATTCTAGAGCCGCGCTTTCGATAAAAAGTTAAGAAACAGAGCGGCTAAAAGTTCACGTTGCCGTGTCGCTGCGATGAATAGTCTCTGTAGATGTGGTGCGCTCTGTGGACGAGAGCGCGAATCATCTGTAACTCAACCTTTCACCAATCATAAGCCGGCATTTTAGGGCCTATGTTATATGAAGTGGGTTCGGCGAATATGCCTCCTTCCTGTCAACCATACGTCACTCTCCCATAAAGCCACAGTCGCGATGTTAGCTTATTCTTTTCCTTCCAATTAATATTTTCCAAACTTAACCAGCGTAGCCGATCGTCTCAACTACATATCGGGTACACTACGCAAGTAGTTACATGATAAGAGTTTTAATCCATAGCCTACTTTCTCGTAGACTTTGATGATATATCTCGACTCAATAATGGTAGAGGGTCACGTGCGGTATTAAAATACTCGGAGTGACGTCCCCTTTTAAATTTACTATTTTCCAAATTTTGACAAAGGGCCTAACTAAACATTTTGAAAAAATGTGCTTTTTTACCTTTTAAATTTCATTTTATATTTAATGCATTATTTATATAATATTTTATTTACCATTTATTTTTTTATTTTTTATTTTTTGTGAAGAGGGCTTAACTACACTTTTCTTGATATTTCCTGAACCCATGATGGTATTTTGACATGGGAGGTATTATACAAGTCGGGGTGAGGGGCCTTTTTGAAATGTAATATTGATTTTTGAAATTTTGACAAAGGGGCTAACGAGACAGGTTGAACAAATGTTTATTTTTTAAAATGCATTTTAATATTATTTAAGAATGGTAGTAGAGAGAAACAAGCATGTGGCCGGCCACGGTGGCCGTGCCCCCAATGGATCTATCGATATTCCGCGAACCATTGATCGTTTTAAGGGTTTTATTTTTTCTGATCTTTCCTACGGTGGACTCATTGACTGAAATAACCCAAAACTGCTAGGTCATGGACCTGAGATTTTTATAAATGGATAATTTTAAATGACTCTGTAAGGTATTGCTTTGCGTGGTGTGACGCTGTAGACCATAGGTGGGCAATGAGAGAGCGCAGCTCCTGGAGCCAACAGCATGAGCGCGAGCGGAGCCAAGGAGCCGGGACCAGCTGACTGCTCGCTTATACTGTAGTTTGTGCTGGAACGACTAGATGGCAATATGCGCAGTCAAGGCTGAGTAGGCCTATATTATGTGTACGGCTGTACGCTAAATATGAATCACTAAGGAGCTTAGCACATTTTTAGCCTACTTTTCGCATTTTGTAAAAATGAGGAAAAAGTAGACTTATGAGATCGATCCGGGAAAATGAGTGTCTGTCTGTCCTTCTGTCTGTCGGGCTGCGCCCCCCCCCCCCCCCGCCCTTATCAACTCCAAAACGGCTGTAGCAATCGAACCCAAATTTGGTATGAGTAAAGATCTCTATCTGAATATATCAATGCCGTATTTGAAAAAGATGTCAGTGCTACCAACTGCTGAAAAATCACAATTGAAATTGCAGCTCCATGTTGTATATCTTGGAAGGTATGCATGGGAGCTATACCAAAATTGGCACACATATAGATAATAATATTTCAGTTTAATTTCCGGGAGGCCATACATGACAGTGTTGCCAAAATGATTCTAAGTCTGCTGATAGGTCCAATTTTTAAATGCATATAACTTATACACTATCAATTGGATTTTAACCAAATTTCGTATGTACTATGTGTGGCTAGACAGATATGACCGAGCGTAATCTTAAGAGCCACTGTTAATAAATGCACTCTCTATTGTTTTTATCCAAATACCAATATATCAGAAAGTATGCAAGCCGACAGCTTTAAACTATGCACTCGTATAGTACCTGACAATCTAGATTAATTTGGAGTAACTAATGGACCTCAGTACTACCAGCATGATTTTAAGCCTGCTGATAGGACCAATTGTAAATACATGTAACTTCTATACTATCAATTGGATTTCGACCAAATTTCGTATGTGCTATGTGTACTATAACAGATATGACTATGCGTATTCTTAAGAACAACCAGGGCTGCCAACTGTTAATAAATGCTGTCTCTATTTTTACCCTAATATCAATATATCAGAAAGTATTCAAGTCAACAGCTCTAAACTTTGCACACGTATGGTACCTTACATTCTAAATTAATTTGGAGTAACTAATATACGTCAGTGCTTCCAACATGTTTCTTAGCCTGCTGATTGGTCCAATTTTAAAGTGCATGTAACTTCTATACAAATAATTGGATTTCATCCAAAATTGGCACAACAATAGATCATAATAGTTCAGATTATTTCTGACCAACACATGCATGACATTGTAGCCAACATGATTTTACGCGCGCTGATAGGTCCAATGTCTAACTACATGCAACGTACATGCTATCCATTGGACTTCAACCAAATTTTCTATTCTTTTCCTTAAGAGATGGAACTATGTATATATTCAGTCACCAGGGCTGCCAACTGTAGTGCTCTATTAGGCTACATTATGCCAGTTATATTTCGAAATAATTTGAAATTTCGATATTACCAACTCAATTTCGTCATTATTCTAATTAGGTCCACATAGATTAATCATTGGAATGAATCTTACATTTCGAGAAACGTAGGCTTTTTAGTTCGTCACGAAACTTCTTGTTATGAACAGTTTTCGCTATCAGATTTCCCAAACATGCACAAAATGACTGCCAAACTTCTATCAATGTTTGGTTCAACATATCTGTGTGAGAAACTGTTCTCTCTAATGAAGATAAATAAATCTCCTCGTAGAGCCACTCTAACTGACGCACAACTCACTGCCTTTCTTCGAATTGCAAGTGCAAGATCGATCGCTCCAAATGCAACCCGTCTGATTCACCGAAAGGATACGCACACCTCCTCATCATCTGCAGAATAACAGTTCAAATATATAAGAACACCCAGGCCTATATTTTGTTATAGTGAATGATATTTATTCATGTATTTATTTCTGTACTCCAAGTTTTCGTTCCTTGTATTCTACACAAGTTGTTAGGATGGCTTATTGTAGTTTCAGGACTATCGGTAGTGGACAAAGCGTGTGTACATATCAGCTGTCAAAGTAATTATTTATGTTTCCTACACAGAACCTAATAAAAGGAATATAATTGAGCGTATGTACGTAGCACCATAATCAAATCATCTAATGCACAACAAACAGGGCACAAGTATAAATCTGTTGTGATAGGCCGCTTGTAACGGCAAGCTGTGCAAGCAGCTACAAGTTTAACTTCGGTGAGAGCGCATACTCGGATCTTTCTCCCGCCGGAGCAGGAGCGCTGCTCAGTGAGCCGAATTGTGCCCATCTCTGCAGTAGACGCTAGGCAGTTAAGCGAAAAAAAAATGCCCGTGATGAGACAGAGTTAGGATAAAACACAAGCTTTGAATGGTTAAATGAAATGTATGATTTCACTATTGTAGCTGGTAGCCCGATAGCAAGTCCCAAGTGTTTTGTAGCTTGAAGACACAAGAGTAAGCTGCAAAGATATTTGCAGGTGCCATATCGCTCTACCTCGACTTGATAACACTATCTCAGGAATGCGCTGACCTCACCTGGCAACAGGGGCCTGCTGCTATGGAAAAGTACAGGGTTAGTGTGACAAGGACAGAGAGACAGAGAACAGTTGAAGGTTGAACAGATGCCATGCACATGTAGGAATAACGTCAGTAGCAGTGTAGGGGAGAGGGCGAGGGAGGAGAGGGCCGGCGGGGGGGGGGGGGGGGGGGGTAAAGGAGGGGGAACATAGAGAGCTGATGTTCACACCTCACACCGGGCTATTGGGGACGGTGTGAACAGGAGTTTAGGGAGGGGAGGGGAGTGAAAGAGGGGGAACCGTAGTGAGGAGAGAGGGGAGAGAATGAGAGAGAGAATGACAGGTTGCTGACAAGATATGTGGACTTGTATGCAGACCTGAGCACGGTACAGAGGGGTATAAGTTTAGTAAAGCATGAGTGAATAAATAAATAATAGACACACAGGTTTACACCAAATCATTTTTATTCATCCAAGAATTGAAGACTGAGCTAAATCCAGCCATTTTACATACATTTTGTTTCCTTTTTGATTCAACACTTTTTTCACAAGGTAATGTTTTGGAAACGCTGTATTTGGGAGTTCTTGGAGATAAAACCTACCTCTTATGAGTTGATGGTTGAGGTCCCCGAGTAAATAGATGACTGGGCTGTCCGGGTTGACTTGTCGAATACGAAATAGTTCGGTCTCCCAATTCAGCGTGTAGCCCTTGTCGAAGACGGACTTAAATTTGCTCACATGAACATGGTCACCGATGTTAAGGTGGTGACGTTTAGGGTCAGCCATTTTGATGGGGTTAAACAGTTTATCCAGCCGCGGAATATTTTTGTTCACCAGTCGCAGCCTGGTTCCAATCGTTCTGTGTTTGGTATCATTGTAACGTGACACTAGCTCAGGTAATAAGTCTAGCCGGCGGTAAGAGCCCCAAGCTGTAAACTGATTCCACATATGCGATTTCAATGTCCGATTAAATCTTTCAACCACACTGGCTTTTAGATTGCCGTACGTGGTGCAGGGGCGCACCCAGGGGGGGGAGGCTTTGGGGGCTTAAGCCCCCCCCAAAAACCTGGGAACACTTTAAAAACATTTATGATATCTTTCAAGAAAATTGGTTGCATAACGGGTTCCAGAATGTTTAGTGTTGGAGCGTTGGAACATTTTGCGATTTTTTACTGTTTAAAATAGAATTATGTTAGGCCTATATTTAAGCATCACTTGAGTGATAATCATATATAGGCCTATATTATTTCAGTAGGCCTAGTATATATCCCTCCTGCAGCGCTCACAAGCGACCGATTGTGAAAATGAGCATTCAAATGAAAGAGAATAGACATTAGCAATGACGAATTGCACTCTAATTCCATAAATATCAATAATTTCTTTAAAAAATGACTTTAAAAAATGTACGAAGTGTGCGATTTGCAGATACTGTTGATGTATGAAAATACGCTCCATAATTGCTGTTTACTTCACATTTTGGTCGCTGTGACGCCCGTTTCATGTCATTTTAACATTGAGGTCTTTGCTTTATAATTTTGCATGGATTTCAGAAACAGTTGCCTAAATCAAAGGAATGAGTACACAAATAGTATAATTTCATAAATATCGAATAACCAATGAGTGTTACAGCACACTCAATCAGTGACAAATTGCATTCTAAATTTCTTAAATATCAATTTTTGTAAGAAGTGTTCGATTTGCAAAACCTATTGGGAAAAGTGTGGTTTATGAACATGTGAGATTTCTCGCACGGGTCCGCTAGTAATATATATTGTAGACACAACACGATCGGATATTTCCGTCCGTTGTCGTAACTATGTTCGGAGCAAGATGCGCGTGGGACAGCGGTGAAAATTTCTCTCCCCAAGGTATTGTGCTGTGCTCTGTGTCAGGCGTCAAGTCAGTAGTGGTGTTTGTAAAAGTTGATTCGATGATTGTTATTGTGTTTGTATTTTCTATTGGCTATTGGTGTTCGTAGTGTGTCCAATTGGACTAGTCGTAATGGGAGACAAAAGAAAGTCAAACATCCAAAACTATTGTAAACCGTTAAAAAATCAATAAATATGATGCGGTTAGTGTTAGTGAATGTGGCGATCCTTCAACGAGTAAGGAACTGTTAACAAGGACTGCAAGCATAGAAAAAGAGCCAAGTTGTTCGTCAGAGGAGGGCTCAGAGGCAAATGTGAGCAGGCCTAAGGCCGTTGTAAGTAAACATAACATGGATTTGGACATTGGTTTATTTAAAAACAAAGTGTTGACGGACAATGAAAAGTTCAAAGTTTTGAATGACAAATGGGTTCCTCAGAGCAACTTTAACTTTCCTTTTAGATCGCATGGGAACCAACAACGAAAATTTTCGTTTCCATGGCTAAAGAAATATACCTGGCTTTCGTATTCTGGAATTGAAGACTCTGCATACTGTGTCCATTGTATGCTTTTTTCAAAAAAAGACGTAAGTGAGAGTAACGCTCAACATACTGGACAACTTGTTGAAGAAGGTTTTTGTAACTGGAAAAAAGCACTAGAAAAGTTTGAAAAACATGCAAACTCGCAGTATCATAAAGACTCATGTGTAAGCGCAGTTGACTTTAAAAGAGTTATGGACTGCCGAATGAAACCGATTGACAAATCTCTTGATAAAGGAAAAGACGTCCAAGCCCAAAATAATGTGAATATAATAATTCCAATAATAGAAACTGTTATTTTGTGTGGCAAGCAAAATATCGCCCTTAGGGGCCATAGAGATTATGGTCAGTTTCAAATCGACAGCAAACCATTTGAAAATGAGGGGAACTTAAGAGCTTTGCTCAGAGCTAGAATTGAAGCAGGTGACAACAATTTGAAAGATCACTTTGGGTCATGTGGCAAAAATGCGACCTATATAAGTTGAAATTTTCAAAATCAAGTCATCGATGCTTGTAACCAAATAATAACTGAAAAAATAGCAAGTAAAGTAAAAGAAGCTAAGTTTTTTAGTGTTCTCGCAGATGGAACATCTGATATTTCAACTGTTAAACAGTTTTCTTTGTGTTTACGTTATGTAACCCCAAATACTTTAAATGGTTATGAAATATGTGAGCAATTTTTGAAGTTCATGCCTCTAACCTCTACTACGGGTAGCGTATTGGCAAAAACATTGATTAAAGGTCTTGAAGACAGTAATATAGACATACATAATCTACGTGGCCAGGGGTACGATGAGGCGGCTGCCATGAGTGCAAAGTTTAAAGGGGCTCAAGCGTGCATCCAAGAAGCTCACCCCACAGCAATATACGTGCATTGCGCTTCTCATAGCCTTAACCTGGCATTGTCGACCGCGTCTGAGGTTGTATCAATCAGGAACTGCTTTGGAATAGTGGAGAAGTTGTGGGACTTTTTTTTAACACTCCTAAAAGACAAGCAGTTTTAAAACAGTGCATTGAATCTGAGGTAAACCTTGAAACCAACAAGAAAAAACTCCTGTAGCTTTGTCCAACGAGATGGGTACAAAGGCACGATGCTATTTTTGTTATGAAAGAACTGCTGCAACCTCTTGAAGTAGCGTTAGAGGAGATCAAAAACTGGAATGATAGGGAATCTTCTTCAGGAGCTCTAATACTACTAAACTCCTTAAGTCATGGTGAATTTATAATTTCTCTCATGGCATCAGAAAAACTGCTTGGTTACACAGTAAACCTAAGCAAAAAGCTTCAGGGAACTGATTTAGATTTTTCATCTGCAATTATACACGCTGAAACTGTGATTGAAAGCTTAAAATCTCTAAGAAAAAATGCAGATCAAGAATTTCACTCGTTGTTTGAAGAAGCTACCAAAATTGCTAATAACTGCAGTTCAATAATTTCGATGCCTCGAACAGTTGGAAGACAACTGAACAGAAGCAACATACCGGCAGAAACTCCAGAATTATACTATAAAAGATCTGTTTTCATCCCTTGGATTGACTCTTTCATTATTTCATTGGAATCTCGATTTATCAAGCATAAAGACTTATTAAAGAGTTTTGAGTGCTTACTGCCATCAGCCAATGCATCACATACACATAAAGAAACCTTCCAAGAAAAAATGCAACCTGATTTCTTACAGCTGTGTAATTTTTATAAGAATGACATAATTGAAAGTGGAGGAAACAACAAAGGCCTGCTTATGGCTGAGTTTGAACTGTGGCACAAGAGCTTCAAGTCCTACGCTAATATCCCTAAAAACGCAATCGATGTGTTGAATCTATGTGACAAGGACTCGTTTCCTAATATCCACACATTGTTTAGAATTTTGTGTACCATCCCTGTGACTACAAGCACTGCTGAGAGGTCATTTTCTACACTACGTCGGCTGAAAACATATCTTAGGAATACTATGGGTGCAGACAGGCTGACTGGACTAGCAGCACTGAATATTCACCGAGAAATTGAAGTCACCAGTACAGAGGTAGCTTCCGTTTTGGAAAAATCTACTAGGCGGCTGGATTTTGTTCTGTGAAATTTGAGTTTCCACTTTATTCAAACAATGTTAATGTTAATTCATTAATACATGATTTGTATTCAATTATCTGTTTAAACTTGCATTCAGTCTGTGTAATTAAGTTCAACTTGAAATTCTAGAAATGTTCAAGTTTTTTATTATAATGTTAGTTATTAAGGAAAATTTAAATAACTTATATATTTTCACGTTCAGTACATAAAATATTTGTTACAATCCATAACACTATGGTATACAATTACATCTCGTAATTTTTAAAATGTAATTTTTAGTTCCAATTAAATTTATGTATTCAAAATCAAAATGTTATTAATAATTTCCTAAAACCTATACCGTACTAGTTCTTGGTATAAACAACTCAAAACTTAGTAAATGATTGCAGATAATTGATGTTACACATCAATCTGACGATCCTGGTAGCTGGATATATAGTTATAATAGTGAGCAGAGCAATCCAGTCGTTATCACTCTGATCGTGATCAAAAGTTAATTCTTGATAAAAATCATGCTGTTACTTGCATAACCTTAGCTCAATGGTACTGTAACTAAAATTTGTATAAAACCAATGCACATTTTGTTTAAATAATCTCCAGTCTAATAGCATCTTTTGTATTGGTTTTAACAGAGCATTCTACAGTATGTCTGATCTTATAGAATATCTTTTTATGCATATGGTCTCATATATACATATTTACATACAAGACTAATAATGGACACATTCTCTTTCGATAGCTGAAATCATGTTATTGAGGAAAGCCCCCTCCAAACCAAAAGTCTGGGTGCGCCCCTGACGTGGTGTAATGGTGAATATTCAAAGATTTGAGAGAACTGGAGAAATCCTTGTTGAAAAATTATTTGCCCTGGTCGGTTTGAAATGACTGGGGTTGACGTTTGGATTGTTGAATAATACGTTTAAAGGCCTTGGTGACTAGAAGGCCAGACTTGCGACTCACAGGTTCAACAAAGGCATTTTGGAATACACATCAATGACAGTCAACATATAGCGTACACCATCGTTAACGCTAGCATAGGGAATCATCTCTAACAAATCGGCCTGCCAAAGGTCATCCACACTCTGTGAAATAACCTTGAGTCGCTGATAGTTACACCTGGCTGAGCGATGCAATTCGCAAACTATTTCCACTGTGATGGGTGAGGGCTTAAACAATAATTTTGGCATTTCGAAGTTCTTGTTCAATTTCTTGAATTTCCCGATCGTGACCGGCGTGGCCATCGTGACGTGAAGCATGCAAGAGCTGCAGCCGCCTGACGAGCTTACTGGGATTGTGCCAGTATGTAATATCCACAAAGGGTTTAATGGTTTAAATGTCACTCCTGAAGCTGACACTCTACGACTACTAAACATTTTTACAATGATGGTTGTATATTTTTAGATATATTGGCAATCACTTGTTGAGAGGATTTATACAGTCTTTTGTGGGCATTAGTTTGCAATAAAATGGATTTATATTTGTCACGATCGTCAGACGTATAATCATGTGAAAATGGTGTTCCCGACAATAACAGCTTTAACAGACCTGGCGTTAATTTATAGTTTATGGTTATAATAATGACACTAGTATTAGTAAATTTAATAGATGAATCGCCAATTTTAAAACCATCCTCTTCATAGCGGACGCCATACGTCATATCTGTCTTTCCAGTAAACAGCTTTGACAAATAGGGTTCTAGTGTTGATCCATAATACTTTTTTAAATGTGTTTTAAGTGCGTAAGTGGATTTATTAAATTTTCTGCACATTTCTTTAAAATTGCATCAGGGATGCCATCAATACCAGCAGAGAATTTATTTTTTAGCTCTTCTATAACTATTCTTACCTCATCTCTTGGAACATGATTTATAAATAATCACTGCATATATTTATTTTATTATTAGGATTTAGTGTATTTACCTGTAGTTTATTGAATAATTTTTGCGGATTTTCGAGAAAATAGTCATCCAAAGTGTTTGCTATTTCCTCTGGATTATTAATCACTTTATTATTGCAGGTCAGGGTAATGTTCCTTTGTATTTTAGCAGATTTTCCAGTTTCTTTCTTTATTACGGACCACATAGCCCTGTTTTTATTAGATGATTGGGAAATAAAATTATCATTGCGCATTTTCTTAGCTAGTCTTTTTACCTTACTTAATATGCTAGTGTATTTTTTGTAATATAAATTGAATTCAGGTGTTGTGTGGTATTGTTTATATATTTTGTGTAGAAATTTCTTTCTTTGACATGAATTTATAATCCCTGTTGTTATCCAATTGTTAGTTATTTTAAATAGCTCTTTTTTAATGGGAACGTTGTTTCAATATAGTGTGTTAGGGTACTGTTAAAATGCATTAAATTTATCATTTACATTTTCTAGTTTATAAACTTCTGACCATGTTTCCTTATTTAATAAGTCATTGAAATACTGTATGTAACATTTGCGAAGATTACGATATGATGGAGAAAACAGGGCGAGACGTCGGAAATTGTAATTAAACTTGCTCTGGACTAAGTAATAAAACTATTCTTACATTTAGTCACGAAATTAGGAAAAAGGTGATATTCAGGATTGTGCAAATTACAGAGGAATAAAACTCATGTCGCACACAATGAAGATCTGAAAGAAAGTTATTGAAAGTAGGCTTCGGGTGGAGACGACAATAGGAGATGAACAGTTTGGATTTATGCCGGGAAAGGACACAACAGATGATTTTTGCACTTAGGCAGGTCATGGAAAAGCACAGGGAGAAGAGAAAAGAACTACATATGGTGTTCATAGACCTAAAGAAAGCTTATGATCGGGTGCCCGGTCAGGAGGTTTGGAGGTGCATGAGATGCAAGGAAGTACCGGAGAAGTATGTGCGCATTGTTCAGGATATGTACCGTGGAGCAAGGACACGAATTAGAAGCAGTGTAGGATTGTCAGATACTATACCGGTTCAAGTAGGTCTTCGCCAAGGATCTGCACTAAGCCCCTATATTTTTGATCTTATAATGGATGTCTTCTCTGAAAGCTTAAGAGAACCAGCTTCTTGGTGTATGCTATTTGGAGATGATATTGTCTTATGCAGCACAGACAGGGAAGAGCTTGAATATAAATTGGAATGCTGGAGAAGAGCCATAGAGGACAGAGGCCTTAAAATCAGTAGGAATAAGACCGAATACCTGTGCCTTGGAGGAACTGGAAATGAAACTATTCAGATGGATGGTAGCCAGCTACAGGCAAGGGACAGTTTCAAGTATTTGGGATCCACTATCTGACGATGGCAATCTATATCTGGAAATTACCCACCGAATTCAGGCTACCTGGTTAAACTGGAAAAGGTTATTTGGTATTCTCTGAGACTGAATATCCAACTAAAGGGTAAAGCCTATAAATGTGCAGTGAAACCTGCAATGCTATACGGAGCAGAAACTTGGCCAACAGTGAAGTCACAGTGCAGGCGTCTGGAAGTAGCTGAAATGAAGATGCTAAGATGGATGTGTGGTGTTACAAGAAACGATCACATCAAAAACACCTTCATACGAGGCAGCGTAAAAGTGACTGAAATATCAAAAAAGGTGCAAGAAAGATGCTTGCTCTGGTATGCCCACATTAAGTGCAGGGATGAGAGTTATGTAAGAAGGCGAGTACTTGATCCGGAGGTGGAAGGCAAAAGGGAAAGAGGCAGGCCTAGAAGAAGATGGATGGACTGCATGTATGATGATCTCTGGGAGAAGCAGTTAACAGAAAACAGCATTTGGGACCGAGGAAAATGGAAACGACTTGTCAGAAACGTCGGCCCCGCATGAACGTGAAAAGACGAAGAAGAAGAAAAGTCACGAAATTAGGAAGTACCAAGTCAGTACCCAGTTGAATAAAATGTCAACACCAATCATGCACACTATTACATGTGCTTATAACATTTTCAAAATTGCGGGTACGGTAATTAAGATTCATTTGTTGTTAACAGTTCTACCGCTTGTCTGCGGTAAGGTAATCTGTGTCTGCAGCCAAAGCATATGGACAAGTATTGGCTGATTATCCATTTCATTGGAGACACCGTACGAAAATAGAACAAAAACCACTTCCGCGCCTCTATCAGTAGAATTCCGCATTCAACGCTTCACCGCCGAACTGTCAGAATGCTATTCTGGAAATCAACTCTTGAGACATCGCCGTCTTCAATTCTCAAGCCGTGTCATAAGGTTTGGCAGCACCGTCCATCTGACATCTGGGAGGCCTAGCGCAAGCACATGGTAATTGCTAACACTGCGTAAACGCATAGATTTTGACGCCATTGGGATGGTGAACTTCTTTCGCCAGTTCTTTTATAACTTTGCAGACCGTGCTGCTCCTCTAAATCAGCTGCGTAAGAATGCTGTGAAGTTTGAGTAGGATCCCTCTCAGCCAAACACCCTTGGCATCTTTAGACGGCATGAAATCTCTGATGGCCTGAGTACGAGATTGGTCCACCAAGATACCATATTCTGAGAAGATATGCCCCAAGAAGGAAGTTTTGGGCTTAGCGAAATAAACTTTGGACAATTTAACGGTTAGGCCAGCGTTACGCAAACGATCTAACACTCCTTTCAGATGCATGAGATGCTCATCAAATGCATCGGAATATACAGTGAGATTCCTTTGCTGGAGCGGGACTGGCGGCCGGTTGCCGGGCGCGCGCGCCTTCCGCCAGCCAACGGAGCGTGGGGCGCGGGTTTGCGCGAGGCGGAAGCGAGCTAACCAGGGTCATTAAAGTCCATTAAGTCACTAAACTTTCATCAACGAGGGTGTGTAGTGTCAGCGCACAGATAAGAAGGTAGCATAAACAACAGCTGCAAGATTTAATTAAAGAAGCACAGATGTTCTTTTATTTCTTGGGAATGTGGATGACCTCACGTCACCATTTAAAGGTTAGAAATTATATTTTCAGAGAATACAGATATCGTTACATTATGTCCCTACTCCTGCACCCCCCCCCCCCTCCCAGCGTGTTAATCGAAGCACGGACCTAATCCCGTTTGTTTTTCAATTGTGGGTTAATTTAACATTCAAACTGTACGGATCAATTACCCGTACTCTAGTGGAACTGGAGAACAATATACGGCAGCAGATATCCCTCACAACAGAAGGGAATTACATCATGTAAACAATATTTTATTTACACGGTACAGCCCTGTCTGTCAGTTGAAGGAGAACATTTTCAGCATCTTCTGTGAAAAGGTAAGTTCTTTAGTCATGATTTGCTGGTGAGTTTACCATTAACTAATGTACTTTGTTACGGTTTCCACCTGCGCACAATCCGCGGTGCAAACTCGGTTGGCTGTCGGAAGGCGCGCGCGCCCGGCAGCCGGTTGCCCGTCCCGCTCCAGCAAAAGAATCACCCTGTATAACCACGTCATTCAGATAGTGGTACATGAATTTAAACTTAATTTCAGAAAATACATTGTCTAGGAGTCTGCTCAACACCGCAGCTCCGGTAGAAAGGCCGAAAGGAAATCGGGCATACTCACACAAATTCCAATCCGTGGAGAAATCAGTAATATGTCTGGATTCCGGAGAGAGTAAAATCTGAAAGTAGGCAGAATTGACGTCTAGGATTGTGAAAACTTTAGCAATACGGAACCATGAACAATAAGTGTGCAGGTCAGGAAATGCAAGACGAGAAAAACAGGGTATGAGTGAGCGAGATCGAGGGTCGTATGGCCCCTTCTTCTAACATATGTTCAATAATTTTCCTTAGCTTGGCCATCTTGGGTGGAGCAGGTCTATACGGGCTAGATCGTACAGGCACAGAATCAGTTAACTCAATTTTGTATTCCATAAGATGAGTTACACCCAACTTGTTGATAAAGACGTCACCATACTCATGACACAACCTCTTGATGGCATCTTTCTGAGGATCCGTTAAATTTTCCAAATCAAGATTCTCAACAGTTACTGGTTCACTTACTGTATTAACAGTAGGAGCAGACAAAATAGGGTTAATAGGCAACTTAATTTGGGGATTGAATTTAAACCACAAATTACGAGCACTAAAATCCAGGAACATCCCAGCGTGTGACATGAAGTTGGCTCCAATGACAACAGGACAAGAAAGTTTACTGACCAATAAATTTATATTTCCATGAAAAATTTAGAATGTAAATTTTGACCTTGATGCTACTGTAACGACCTTCCGTTTACTATTGGTAAGGATCCTCACTTTCTTGAAGATGTTGCAGTAGCGGAAACGTGCACCTTTTAGTCTTGCGCTGGGCCCATGAAACAGGACTAGTTGAATGAAAGGAGAATTGTCTCAGAGGCGTGGACTGAACGTACATTCACATCGCTGTGAATGCAAGTTCAATTCGAATGCCGTAATTATAAAGAACCATGGGCCTAGCCTAGTTGCATAAATATAACGAACCAAACATCGTACGAAATAAAGTACTCAGACACGATGCTTAAGCAATGGAGAGGTAATGTATTGACCAAAGAGATAACATCAAGGAATGACGAGGAAGCATTACATGCTATGAATGAGGTTAAGTGGACGTCAAACATGTGATATTAGGTAAATTAATGGGCGAAAGGACCGAAACGTAAACGCCATGATTGATAGGAGGTACCGGTAAAGGGCGGGGGGGGGGGATATATTTGGGAAAAGTATACTCATAAAGAGTAAAATTACACTGTGAACAATAAAGATTAAAAGGGCTAGACAAGAGAGTCAGGAAAAATGGGCCTACCGTCAAAGTAGCGAACGGTAACCCTAATAGCCCGGAAAAAACAGAGGATGTGAGGGATCGAAAAGGACGGAGTTTTAATAAAAGCACGCGTAGATCTGACGTAAATAACCAAACATAAAAAGGGGGAAAGAAACCGAGATTAAAAATAATTACGAGAAAGGTATCGCAACACAAAATGAAAGATATCCATCAAAATAAGTTACGATAAAGGGAATACGGTAAACTCGTAGACTTGCGTGAAAAGACGCAATCATAAGATAATGAAGGCACAAATAAGGTAAGTGGCGAAGGCACCACACAGTAAACCCAGACCAAAATACCCACCTAAAAGGGACAAAGGTAAGGAGATAAAGGTAACGGGAACAAACAAACACACTATGGACATACTAAATAGGCGAGACACCATAGTATTCCATAAAAACACAAATATGCACTCACACACTTACCATGATGGAATCACAGAATCACAGAATTACGATTAATAAACTAAATCTACGCCACTACGCGCACCTTTTATAAAAAACACAAAAAGGATAAAAGGATAAAGGGAGCACGGCATCTCGAAAACGAGAGCGGGAGCTCAAAAATATTGAATCCTACATGGGAGAGAAAAAACAGAAGACTGCCCAGAGACAAACAAGTGGTTGTCACTGGTAAGCGAAAAGAGAAGCAAAAAGGGAAGAGGTGACACTAATCATGATTCGGCATAGCAAAAAGTTACTATAACGAACCTTGATCAGCAATTATAGAAACGCCCGCTGATCTGCTGGGTTATCCTGGCCAGTAACAACCAAGAAGAAAAGAGAACAACTCCGATAATTGTCACGCAGAAGAAAAGAAAAGAAGGGGGAAATGACTACAAATGGAGGAATACCGGTACGGTTCATTACACAGAATATTTAAATTCGAACAATTTGCCAAAATAAAGGATTCGTTGTTAGGTTCTAGATTAGGTAGGTTGCAAACGCTTTTCATAGTTAAAAACCAGCCCTCGCTTACAACAGAACTAATACTACCTGAATCTTGCAAGGTAGAAACAGTCTCATCATTAATTAAAATTTAAATAATATGGGAGGAGTTCCCTTTAGCCACTGGAGAAATCCCAATATTATTCTCAACTGTAGACTGATTACTTTTAGAGGGTGATGGAACTATCATCACTGATTTTACATTAGGTTCAGTGGTACGATAGCTTGCCACGGTGGGTGAGTGGTTATCGTGTCTGTCTACTAACCCCCAAGCTTGCAGGTTCGCTCCTGGCCGTGGTAAGTGATTTTTGAAAGGCGGCAACAATGTGACACGCATGTCATACGATGTTGATATGTCAAAGAACCCATTTGAATTCAGTAGGCCGTGTTCATAATGGCAAAATTAATCTTGGGAGTTTCCGCCAACACAAAGTTCCTCATTTCTCTACTAGAAAGCGCTATGGTGTTCAAGGAGCTTAGATATCAAACCTCCTTGACGTCCATAGTGCTTCAAGGAACAACGAAATTCGACATGCAAGTTACCCTCTGGATGTCAAATAACAAAGCTTGCACCCGGCATCCGTGGCCATACGATGTTATTATTATTATTATTATTATTATTATTATTATTATTATTATTATTATTATTATTATTATTATTATAGTGGTACGATGACTTACCACATTTTTGGCGACAGACAAGTTAAGTTTAAAAGGGACGTTAGCAGGCCCTGTGGTGTATTCTTTGGAATACATGACTAGTCAGAGTTAGCTCTTGCTGCTCTTTGCTTTTTCCATTAGTTTTATTTATTTAATTTCCCTTCTTGCAGACACCAACAGCGACCCTCTGTATTCCATTTTCCTTAAACATGTGCTTAAGTTGCTTTAAGTTTGTTTCAGATGTGTATCTTCTATGAAATTTACCAAGCAGCATCTCGCGGCAACCCGCCGAAGTTCTTCGAACTCCCCGAACTCAAGAGGACTTACATACCGCTCCAACAGGCTTCGCCGCTGTCGTCAGCTATCATCTTCATGAAGACACTACTCCATGAAGTAAATTACATTTTGTAAAGGGTGTTTACTTTTTAATGTTTCCCATTCTGCTATAAGTTCCTTTGTTTCCTTCCTCCTCCTCCTCTCCTACCTAGCTACCTCGTGAGCTCTTCCGCTCGTTCTCACTTCTCATCGAGTCGTCAACGTTTGAGTTCGGCCTGTTTCAGAGGCTACCTACTCTCAACCGAGGTACAAATTTAAATCGCCACCATGTTGTGAATTGGATGTAAGCTAACGGCTACCAGGAGCCATCAACATTCAGCGGCTATGAAAAAGTTATGTACAAATCTTCAATGATTTTAAACACCTTTTAATGTTTTAATCCATGCTGAATGCTTTTAATGACCATTTATAGACAGTGTGGGGAATTACGCAATATTGTGCAATAACCGTCTTCGTGGGATTTTCTTTGTCATGCTTTAGCTAACCAAGCTTGCTTTAAAACATGAAATTTAGTACTTCTAGTACGAAATAAAGGGGATACCTTCCCTACACCGTGGGATTTCTGCTAATACTCATTGCTGTCTATAAACTTAACTTTTTCCACCGTGGGTTTTCTAACGCCCTATTCAACTGTCACTACAGTTCTGGAATTTTCCATTCAAAATATACTTACAACCGCAAAGAACTATGCTCAATACCGTCAGATTGCTGGAACGTCAAGTTAACTAGAACAATTAACTGCAACCCATAAACTTTCCAACGCAATAAACTTATTCAAGTCAAATTCAACTAAGTGTTCTCCATAAACTGCAATAACGTTTCACTTGTTTCATGAACTTTCAATGCTGCAAGAGTGAAATCATCCAATCTATCAACAAACTTTAGTGCAAAACAGTGTCCGTTCACCTATCTACCGCGCCGCGTACGATTGATAACAATAAAATTTGGCCAGAACTATAAATCCCTATCTCCTTTTCCTCAAATACATTTTACTAACAAATTTGGGTTAATCTAATCATCTGGTTCTATCTCAACGAGGCCTCGCCAAAACATAGGCGCCCTCCCAACCTTGTTCTATTTACAACTCATTCATTCTGTAAAAACTTTAGTAGTTATAGAAACTAGTTATTAATCTTCCTTTTCCTATCCTGCTGGGTCAGGAATTGGTAATCTTCTAATTGTTAAACTTTTGTACCTGATTTTTTTGCTCCTGGCTTCGTTAATGCGACCTGACCTTTTCGGAATGTAACATTAATTAACTTCTGTTTAAATAATAGCGGTCATCTCTGCTTGTAAATCTCCTTTTATTCTCCTGTTACGATCAGGTGTTTAGTATATTTGTTTATTGCCTTTTCGCTTGCCATAAGGGCATTCTACTCGTGCTGGTATCTTACCTAACTAATTTAGCAAAGTGTTATCATAAAATTGTAAACCTTTTATAATTAACCTAATAGGTCTAAAATCTTTTAATTATACGCTTGTTAAATAACTCTTGTAAGAGTTTTTTGTACAAGTAGGGGTCTTAGACTGCCAAGTTGTTAAATCCAAACTTTTAGCTTGAAATAGCTAAATTGTTATTATTCTCAAACTTTCTCAATTTGTTAAATAAACTCTTTTTTGTTGGTTTCTGTCTCTCTTGCTAGAGTAACGATTAGGCAGTACCTTCTCTTCCCTGATTCTTCTCCTAAAATTACTTTCTATTCTAAGGAAAAAAGGCAATCTCTAATTAATGAAAAATCTATCACTTGTTGCGTTTAAAACAAAACTTCCAATAACAACATTTATAAAGTTTCTCCTGGCTATCTTAGCTGATTCTGGTAAATTATTGAGGCAAGTACAGCTCGCTCCGCCAACTTCCTTCTTGTAGAGATTTGCTGTCTGACTTGTGTTTTACTGTTCAAAATTTTGGTTTTGTTTAAGTTAGGTCTGAGGTTTTCCTCCGTTCTAAACTTTTAGTGGGCACCCTGCTGGGTAAGAGTTTAGCCTGCTTTGGATGCAACAATTGGTATTTTCTTGAAATTACCAATAATAATAACAAAACTATTGCTAAAAGCGCTAGAGTTGCTTTATCGCTGCCCATTGTGGTGGCATTCGGCCGTTCTGTCGGGGATCCAACAGTGTTTAGTATAAAAATAATACGACAAATTCAAGTCCTTCTAGTATTCCAGAAGGCTTTCCAAAATCTTACCCTTTTGAAGGGAAAGTGCCTAGATCCTTTCCTCTGCCTTGCTAGAGTATTACCCTTCCCCATAGTACCCGAATACTTGCTCGGGAGGGAAAGAGCACTTGGCGAAAGCTTGCCAGTAACCTCAATTCATGCTGCGCTCTCCGCTTGCCTTGTGCAAGCCCCCACTCAGGTTAGGTACTTCATAAGTTTTGCACTGCGAAATTCCGGTTTATATCGGTGTTCATTAATGGTTTGGTGTTGGATTCTCTTCCTCTCAGCCTAAAAATTGTTTCCACTCCTAACCAAACTTCCTTTTCTCTCTCATCATCTTCCCTTAGGTAGTGTTAACATTCAGTAATAACCTACCACCCTGTACATGATGACTTTGACTCCATTATCATATTACAACTTTCATCATTAGTGAGACCAGCAACTTCACTCAATTTACCTAAATCCGTATGCCCAGAAAGACTATGTGAAGTGACATCCGATTTGGTCTCCTTAGTGGCTATTGGCGATACACCACTTGATTGTTGGGACACTCTCGCCTAACATGCCCTACACCACCACAGGTATGGCACTTAATGATTCGTCTGGGGCGAAACATAAACTTTGGAGGGGGACGGGCCTCCAAAGCAGGGACTGACATGTTTGTGACGCGTGAGATATTCTTAATATACACTAGTGTCCAAACGTTAAGCATAATCACTAAACGAGGCTATGCCGCCTGATAGGAATATAAGACGGATTGCTGAACAAATGGAAGCTGAATCACACACCATGTCACACAACTTGCCCAAAGAAACAGTGTCAGAAAGTTTCTGATAGCTAAGGTACACCTTTGACAACAACTAACAAAACTTGGCAATGTCTGCCACAACAAAATATGCTGTTAATAATGTGTATGGACACCCCTAACGGCCACACATGCTTCTCAGCGACGTGGCATGCTCTCTATCAGATGGTCCAAGAGCTCTTGTGGCAGTCACTCCATTCCTCCGAAAGGGCAATGCGAAGGTCTTGGAGGGTCCTTGGTGGAGGCTGACGTATTGCAATTCGACTCCCCAATGCATTCCAGGCATGTTCTATATGATTCAGATCCGCAGACCTCGCTGGCCAATCCATGCGATGAATGTCTTCCCCAGCCAGAAATTCATCAAGCAGAGCAGCACGGTGCTTTCGGGCATTATCGTCCATTAAGAGGAAGTCTAGACCAACCGCACCTCTGAAGAG
The DNA here is from genome assembly GCA_946902985.2 of Meconema thalassinum. Lineage (NCBI taxonomy): Eukaryota > Metazoa > Arthropoda > Insecta > Orthoptera > Tettigoniidae > Meconema > Meconema thalassinum. The sequence goes on along the minus strand of OX336388.2, from coordinate 1,802,980,195 downwards.
TCGAACATGTGGTCTCAGTACCTCATCCCTGTATCTCCGAGCGTTCACAGTGTTCCTCGGACCACCCATGAAGATGTGCAGGACCGTACGGCCGTTCAACATGAATCCACCTCACACCATGTCGCCACCACCCCATACTGGTCCCGTTCCACGATATTCTTGTGGTTGTATCGGCTACCCGGTTCTCTCCAGATTAATGTGCGGCGGGAATCGTTCTACAAACTGAAGCGGGATTCATCTGTGAAGAGCACATGCTTCCATTCATTCATGGACCAGATTCGACGTTGGTTGGTTCCGCAATTGAGGGGCTGCGACAACGCGGTCATGTAGCCCCGTGTTCTTTGGGTGTGTGTATAATCTGTCTGACAAACCGGTGTTAATTGTGATGGCTGTATTAGTGTGTGTGTTTTCTTTTTCAATATTCAAGTAAAGACTGCAGACATTTGATTTTCAAGTAGTTCCAACTTTTGCTACCAAACGCCACCGTCAACGACCAACTAGTTCTAAACGTTGTTACTAGATGCCACCGCAGTCAGCTTCCGGGTTCGAACGTTGGAAACTAAGGGCGTTAGTAAAATCTAACCTATAAATTATCTTCACACAAGTGTAATTAGTGAAAGGTTTCTTATCATGCTATACATTTATGATATGGGACCGCCGGCTTTACTTCCCCTCCGGTGGAAGGCATACTGAGGGATTTTTAATACTCTTAAAAAATCCGACGACTTCGGCCGGGTTTGACACCGCGACCAGTTTCGACGTTAACGGCTCCACAGTAAACGGGCCCGTCTCTGTGCAGGAGTGAGCGGGACGCACACCGCTGGACATCTGGCAAACAGCTCTGCTGTTCTGAGCCTCCGATACACAGTTTGCTGGGAAACGGCAACCCCTGAGACGGCTGGCTGCAAGCTCCGCCGACAATATTGTCTTGCAGATGCCCTCAGATTTCGTCGGGCGGTTAAGGCCAGATGTCGGTCCTGCTGGGGGCTGGTTACTCTTGGTCGACCTGGTACAGATATCTCCTGTGTCTCCAAAGCCTGGAAATGACACTTTGTGGCACATTCAAGGATACGGCGACTTCGGTTTGTCTGGCCTGCTTCCAGGCGGCCGAGTATTCTACACTGCAAAACGGGGTCCAAAATGGCGTCGTTGTGCCATTATGTTGTCACGTTCACCACGAGGCTACAATCCGCACTCTATATCAGGGCAAACACGATTGAGGGAATATGGGGCGCAGGCGCTGGCTGTGTTTATCTTGCGGTTACGCCGCTAGTCAAAGAAGGGAATACTCCTTTCCTATACAGCGCGAACACGTAAGGTTGGTAGGTGCATATTTCATGCGATTTGTGGTCTATTTCCTGTTTCCATGCGTATTATTCGTAACTTATGATTAACCTTTGGTCACTACTGTAGTGTAGTTGTTATATTCACAGTCATGTAACCTATATTTTGGCAGTTAGCTGCACTAATTACGTTTTCAAGAGAAACGACTGGTTCTTACAGAAATAATGGATGTAATTCTAGTTAATCAGTAGATAATCTAATTACATTATTAGAATTATCCTATCAATGGTTGTCACGGCAACCAACTAAGGCATCAAAATGGTGGTTGCCAACTAAAACGCCTGACAAGCGGGACAATTTTAATTCTGTTTTGAATTGGATTAAATTTTCTAACATTCTTTATGCCACTCCAAAAATACATACCTGCCACATGACGTACGGTAACTTTTCTAATTTATTTCCAGATTCCTCCAATGACGTCCTTAAGGATTCAACTGTGAAGCGGAAATCCACTGATAGAGGCGTGGGAGCTCGGGTCCAAGCTCTGTAAACTTGCGGGGTGAGGGGAAAGAGCAGGGAAGGGTCAGGCGAGAAGAGAAGGGTCTGTCAACAGCTCGCCGTGATATCTGGTATTCCTTTCTAATCCAATACTGCTAACATACGGCCGTTGCTCAAACCACAGTGGTGTTACGAATGAGTGAGTCACCGACCAATGTATTTGGTTCTGTACTATGCACTGACCGAGAAACCTCATCACTCGTCAACACCACTTCTCATAGTTCGCGATGTACATTCCTCTCAGGTTCACGCAGCTTAGACCAGCTTAGGCCTTGTCCATATGCCTTGGCTGCTGACCAAGGAGGATATCTCTGCAGACCACTGCCGGCTGGATCGCACCCCTCCTGGCTGCTTTAAACTGCCTACCCATTCGACGATTACAGCATTGGTTTGAGCGTACAACCTCGTTTCCAAATAAAGGCGCTAGGAAGCAGCACCAAGGCTCTGTTGCAGACATAAGTTTTGTATTGATGTTAATGGAGCAGTTGTGTTTGGAATGTATTCTGAATGATTTTATAATGCTGTACTGCTGCGTGCCCTTTTGTAAACCAGAACTGGGCAAGCTAGAATACCGGGGAATCTCATTTCATGAGATACCATCGGACAAATCACTGCGTGGGATGTGGTTACGTGCAATTTTTCAGAGAAGGAGACGAAGATGAAGCAAATAAATACATAAATAAATAAATACCGTACATAAATGAATGAATGATTGAGTGAGTAAATATGTGAGTCAATAAATATGTAAGTAAATAAATAAATAAGTAAATAAATATATAAGTAAACAAATAAGTAAATATGTAAGTAAATAAAATAAGTAAATGAATAAATAAGTAAATAAATAATTAAATAAATATATATGTAAATAAATAAGTGAATAAATGAGGAAATAAATAAGTACGGTAAACAAATAAATAAGAAAATTAATAAATAAATGTATAAGTAAATAAACAAATACGTAAACAAATAAATAAGTAAATAAATAAATAAATAAGCAAATAAATAAGTATAGAAATACGTAAATAAATATGCCTAAGCAAATAAATGAGAACTTAAATAAATAAGTAAATAAACAGATAACAAAATAAATAAGTAAATAAATAATTAAATAGACAAATAGGCCTACGTAAGTAAATAAAAGAATAAGTAAATAAATAAGTAAATAAATATATAAGTGAATAAATAAGTAAATAAATAAGTAAACAAATAAATAAGAAAATAAATAATTAAATACGGTACATAAATATGTAGATAAATAAACATGTAAGTAAATAAACAAATAAGTAAATGAATAAATAAGTATGTAAATAAGTAAATAAATAAGCAAATAAATAAGTATATAAATAAGTAAATAAATCAATAAGAAAATAAATAAGTAAATAAATAAATACATTTGTAAATCTGTCCAAAAATCTGTGAAAATGTATAATACAGCCATCACAAGTACATGGGGCTACATGATCACGATGTCGCAAAGCCCCTAAATAAATCAACATCCCATTTTTCGGGGGCCGGAGGCATTTCTTTTCCCTGTCTTTTATTGTCCTTATTCTTTTCTTTTCAGCTCGCGAAGTATGTAAGTTAGATTTAAGTCAGTTAGAAGTAGTTGTATTTTTATTATCATCTGCATAATTACGGGAAAATGAGCTTGACATTTCCCCCCCTAAAACAATCGCCTCCACCACCATGTATTTTTGCTTTCCTTATACTGAAAATTTGCCCGTAAGTATGTGCCTGAATACTTTTAGATGATTGAATAACAAAAGAACTAACTTAGTGTAATGTTTTCACGTCCGTCAATCTCGGTATTAAGCCTCCAAACATAACAATCCTTCGTTACAGGTATCGTCCCCTTTAAAAAGCCGCGGCAATCTCAGTGCCTTGGTGCTGCACCTAGCGGTGAATTAATGCATATATCTTGTACGATTACATAGATGACGGACTAACTATACATATGCTAAATTATAATACATTTAGAGTACAGTATACAAATAAGCAATTGAAGTGTATTCAAAGCGACGCTTTTGACACAATACATGGCCAAGGAAAAAGCATGCTTTGAAGTTATGAGTCAATTAGTGTTGATAAACATAAAAGATAAAGATTATTTGGAAGAATGTGGTATCACATCACAAGAGTAAGTTATTATACATTTAGAGTAAATTATTATACATACATTATTATACATTCAGAGTCAGCAAATAGTACTTTTACAACTTTACACGAAATGGCCCAATTTGAGAGATTCTTGCTAGATCAGGTGGTACCAGGTTGTACACTGAGATGAGGGAGTGCTGCGGTACATTGACTCCAAATTTAGTCATTCTATTGCTGACTACATGTAACTTATTTTTTGTCTTGTGCAGTGCATGTGAATTTCATTAACGAAAGAGAATGTAGTGTTTGTGGTCATGAGACTATGCAATATTTTATAAATAATTAAAGTAGAGTTGAAGAATACAAGCAGTTTCAACGGCAATATTTTAGTTTCAGTGTACATTCTACAGCGAGGGTATAAACGATGGAATCCATACATTGATCTTCAAAAAGCTTCTTATACTGTAGATTTTTTTCTCTGCCAGTATAACTATTAGCATTCGTGACTTCGCAGTCAATATACAATACACTCTGTAGCCTACAACAATTGAAGACTTCTGTCTCGGGACAGTCGGATGAGGAGCCGCAAAGATGCGCGCGCACCCGGCAGCGAGGAGCATTTGAATTGACGTCAGAAAAGTTGGATGGCGCAGCCACGCGGTAGAATGTTGAAGCTGTAACATTGTGACTGGTGAGGTTTATTTTCATGGTGAAGCATTGATGTCGTGATGGAAACAGAAAGGAATTCGTCAAATTCGAGGAGGTACTGCTCTGTATACGGTTGCAAATCGTATAAAATGGGTACGAAATCTCTTCACTACTTTCCTGCACAAAAAGTTCAGAGAGAAAGATGGGCTACGGCGCTGTCAATTGGAAAACGTGTTACACGTTACATGGCAGTGTGCAGTCTGCATTTTTGTGAAGACGACTTCTTTCCACAGCGTAAGCACCGGTACTGTTCATTATTGATAGTTATTGTCTCTAATTTGTATTCACAAGGATTTAGCTACATCAAAAATACTGATAAACTTGTAGCCTAATACTTCTGTGCCGTACATAGAACCGAATGTAATCCGCTCTTCGTAAACTTATTTTAGGGGTTCTTCCGATTGACAATAGTCGAATGGTTAGAAAACTTTAGAAAAATGCTGTTCCTAGCCTTAATTTTCCAGAGAATTTATATTCTTGCTTTTGAACAGCAAGTATGTAGCTCAATATTTGCAATATGAAGTATGATTTGGCTTAAATTGTGTTTTTGTCTATGATCTCCTTACCGGTACTGTTGAATTTAGTTAATGTGTAAAATCTTAGTTTTAAGTACCGGTTTGGTGACCCATCATCCCAGGCAGGCCGGTAACACCTATACTACTCAGGCAGATTGGTCACTTAGCCGTAATTGAGAAGTTATAGTGATGTTAAGTATACATATGCGGTAATGTAGCAGGAGACCTGATCGGCCTAGGCTATTCTAACTTTAATTAGTTCCCATTTCAGGGTTTTTCAGTTTTGAGTGTGAATAGTTGGTTTGAAAGTTGTACAACAGTAAGGAGAGTATGTTTTGTATAGGTTTTAATGGTATTATGATTTATGTCGAGCTGAGGAGTGAATTTGATTTGGCTTAAAGTGTAGTTTTTGATCTGTTCCGTTTGCTTATGACAAGTTCAAATGGAGACTCCAGCTTTGTTAAATATCTGTATTTTAAATATTTAATTGCATATATTGATAAAGAGGATGCCTCCATTTTAACTTGCCTGTGGCAAGAGATTAATAAATTTATATTCTTGCCTTTGAACAGCAAGTATGTAGGTCAATATTAGCAATAATGAAGTATGATTTGAGCATCCCAAGTAATGCTTCTTTGAACCCAAAACATTCATGCAAATTCAGGGTTGCTGGATTCAATTTATTATCAGGGAGTCGTCCTTTGTATTATGTGAGATATATATATTGTGAAATTAATAAAAACATCCATACCGCTAGGCTCCAAAGTACAGGCTTCATATATGTAACAGCAGACAGTAAATTAACTATCTACAGGTGGGTTATATTTTTAACTGGTAGTAATTAAGTACTGCATTTAAATTGATTATAAAAATATTTCTATCAATGAAAGAAAATATGTAGTATTTTGCCATCATAAATTAGAAGCCATAACAAACGCACACCCTATCACTGTCTTGCTTACTTCTCGTCACTACCTCGCCGCCATATTGCAAACAGCTGACCGTAAGCTCCTCCCCCGTTTCGGACGTCAATAGCGCCGACTTGAAATGCTCCTCGCTGTCTCATTGTGTGATTGTTACCTACAATAACACAAACAACAAATCAACGACAGTGAAAAAAGTGAACACAAAAACAAAAACTCAACATACTATTTAGCGATAAAAAATTGATACATTTGTCGTTATCATTTCCACACCACTTATTGAGTAGATAACTCGGTCGGGGTCCATGCACGGATGAGCCAGCTTGGTGTTCCTAGGCAAAACCCCACACAAGACACCGCATAAACCTAGAAAAATTGCTGAGTTTTAAGATTCCCATTCCTTGTAATATATCCACATAGCAACATGTCTGCAGAGGACGGGATCAACGGCGAATTCAGCCGAGTGTTAGACGCAGCCTGGAGCAAATGAAATTCATGAGAAAACAGTCCAAGGAGATGAAATTGGGTGAAGAAGACGCCATAAGAGAAAAGGAAGGGAAACATGTGGTTCTGGGGACTTTTAGACAGTGGGTGAAGAAGAAAAACATTCTAATGTTTTAAAATTGTTTTGCTGCACAATTCATTTTTTGGACTTTACACCAACTATTCAGTAGCAAATATTAACCAATCTCAATAATATTTTTGTATCATGTGAAGATATCTATCTCCCATATTTATGTGCATCCATATAAGTTAAAATAGTTATCGTTTATTTTTAAATAATGTTTAACTTTAATTTTTGGAAATAAAAATTAATTTTGTGAAACAATTTTTTATTTCAGGAACTATTTCATATTTTTTCAAACCCATGCACAGAATTATTAGTCTGTGCAATGAGCACATAGTGTAAAAAGATTGTAAAGTTTCAGTAATTTTTAGTGGTAAATAACTTAGTTGGTATAATTTTTTTAAAGGAAAAGACTATCTTTTAGTAATTTCTGCCCATACTGATCAACTGAAAGGAATATTTTTTCACTTTATGCGTTGTGAAAGACGTTGGTCGTATGGAAATAAAATTTAGTGCAGTTTGGATCACTGGGAGCAAAAACATTTTTTTGGGTAGCCTATAGTGTCCCCTTAAAGAACCTTCCACTAATTACACCTGTGTGAAGCTAAATTGTATAGGTTAGGAATGTAAACAACGCTCTTAGGTTTCTACGTTCGATGCCAAGAGCCGACTGCGGTGGCGTCTAGTAGCTAAGTTCTGAACTAGGCCTAGTAGTCGTTGACGGTGGCGTTTGGCGGCAAAAGTAGGAACTATTTGAAAAATTCAAAGTTGCAGTCCTTACTTGAGTTAAAAAACAGATACACACATTAATACAGCCATCACAATTAACACCGGTTATCAGACAGATTCTACACACACCCAAAGTACACGGAGCCCCTAAACTGAGAAACCAACCAAATACAGAACGTGTCGTAGGCTAATATTATTATTCTGGGATAAATTTTGAACTATTTAAATAGTATCCGTCCATGGTTTTAAACAGTATTTATGGAAAATAGAATTTTAAATGAAAGAAAACATGTTTACTATCGTCCTCGTAGATCATGTAGACAAAACTAAGTTGCAATATTGCTGTACGACGTGAGGAGGATATAATAAAATAATTAAAAAGAAGTAAAAATTTTGAACCCGGGATCTTCAAAACAACAAGCGAGCGCGATACCTATTGCACACTTTTGCAACAGACTTTATCGCATTTTGTTATGCTCCTTAATAGTGCGAATGGTTTAATATCAAATTATTACAGTTAGATCTTAAATATTGATTGGAATGCATTCATTCTGTACCAGGCATATTTTGAAATGTACTTAAAGCAAGTTTCACGACCGCTTTGCGTTAATAATGCAAATCGACTGTAAATGTTACCCCGAAACGACAACCGTCCTCTTTTTATTTCTTACAACTTGGCGCACGAAATGCTAGCGTGTGATACACTTCAGTCAAAAAAGCTGGTGTTCGACGAGGATGAACAGAATCATACAGGAATGAAAGACAAGTACGCAGGTGGGATAATTCTTGTAGGTAACAATCACACAATGAGACAGCGGGGAGCATTTCTAGTCGGCGCTATTCAAATGCTCCTCGCTGCCGGGTGCGCACGCATCTATGCGGCTCCTCATCCGACTGTCCCGAGACAGAAGTCAATTGAAGGGTGTATAGATAGTTGAATCATTATGGATATTTTGTGTAAAAAAAATTGGCGACTGTATATTGTACTTCTGTCAAGTCTTTGTGCAGGATCAGCTTTAGTTTAGTTAACGGTAGGCTACTTAAGTAGTTTGATATAGGTGTTCTATAGGTGTTGTGTGCGGGTGACTGTGGACTGCTGTGAAACACAGAACAATAATGCCTACCTTTTCCGTACCTTTGACAATGGTGTTCATTTCTAACATTTGCAATTCAGAGTCGCTAATTAAATGTATATATTTATATAATATGTGTATTCAAGCTGTTTAGAAGAGGAGTTATAAAAATACAGACCAGCATTGTGGCGTAATACGTGTCATTAAGTGAAAGCAGGATTATAGTTTGATATTTTGTTTACTCGAGGTGATAAAAGGTGGTAGAATATTTAATCGTGTCCAGTCGTTTTCTTTTCATAGTGCAAAATTATTTGATGTTTAATATAAACGTGACTTTGGTACTGTGTGGATATGTAAAGAAGCGACGTTGTTTTGTAAACTACTTCACATGGCTCAAAATAGTCGTATATTTGTGAGAAATATAAGAGAACAACAATGACCAACAGTCAAATGCTTGCAATCTAACCTTGTAGAATCTCAATAAGATAGCAAACAATGTAAGGAAAAGGTTCTTGAAACGTGCTATGACATATTCATTTTCAACTAGATTTTCAACATTAGATGTCTAAGTAAAACAAATACAACGTAATAAATCTACGCCGGAAACAGTTGTATGTATGCTGTGAAATATTGAGCGCCTTGTGAGCTATTTAAATGCTGAAACGTGAGACATTTTCTAGTGGCTAACAATGATATATCAATCGACGTGTCAGTGCTGTGAAGACTATTGTTAGCCGAAGTACCGAATGTTATAATGAACTCGTTCTCTAGCGAATAAGTTAACTGCGTAGCAAATTTCAAATCTCAAGGAAATAGTGTTCAGTGATGTGATGTATGCTTATCTGTAGAAAATAACGGACATATGAATATTACAGGTTCGCATCCATAGTAGTAGCCTATTCCTAACTCTTCTCTACGTAGTGTTTACATCCGCGGTATTTCGCAGTCAAGAGATTTGATCAGATGGCTCCCATAGAGAAAGCAGAATCGAATACGGATAACATGGCCGCCAATAGTAATTTGACAACATCACATAACCCTTCATCAGATAGAGAAGAATCGTGCGGAACATGCAAAAAGGTCTTTGACAGGGATTGTGACGCAACTGAATGCGAGGGACCATGTAACTCCTGGTATCACAAAATCTGCTTGAAATTAACAAACGGAGAATTCGATATAATGAAGAGATCCAAATGCAGACTCTTTTGGTTCTGCGACTCATGTAGTCCAAAAATCTTAAAGCCAAAAGAGAGAAATGACCTGAAGGATTTGAACGAAAAAGTGGAAAACATTATCAATTTTCTGGAAAACGACATGAATAACATGATCACGAAGACAGTTGAGAAGGTGCTCCAACTCAAGGCAAAGCCCACAGCGAACAAAGAAGATAATAAAAGGATAGACCACCCTGTGCCCAGACAGACACAAACTTTTGAAACACTACAACAAGGAAAATCACAAGAATTAAATATCCAAGAAATACCTACATCTCGCCAAGAGCAAAGACCCGAGCCAGAAAGAGGACTCGGGACCTACGCAGGTGCAGCCAGAAGCCCACGAAATTCAAGAGAACCCCAGAAAATAATCGGAACTCAGGACCCAGTTGAAGGAGAACTTCAAGCAGGTCCTCGATATGCATGGCTGCACATTGGGAAACTACACCGTGATGCCACAAAAGAAAAAAATCGAAAGGCATTTACAAAATCTAGGCGTTAACGAGGTGACAGAGTGCGTGGAGCTATCAACATTTGGTTACCTAAAGGCCTTCCGCGTAGCCATACCAATGGAAGATCTAGAAAAAGCAACTGACGAAAACTTCTGGCCAAGAGGAGTTACAGTCAGACGTTTTCGTTTTCGTCGGTACACAGGAACAAGATATGACTAGGAAGATCCCAAACCCAACGAACCAAAAGAACAAAAATTCACTAAAACTACTACTATGGAATGTTGAGGGACTAAAGAACTTAAGAACAGCAACCCCAACCAACTTTTGTAACAATTTTGACGTAATAATAGCCACTGAAACTTTCCTCTTAGAACCAATCAATGATCCTCTCTTCTACAGTATACATGCACTAGCAAAATCAAAAGAACGTGGTAGATCAGAAGGAGGTGTAACCGTCATGTATAACAACACCGTTTGTTGTTTGAGTCTTCAGTCTTTTGACTGGTTTGATGCAGCTCTCCATGCCTCCCTGTCCTGAGCTAATCGTTTCATCTCTTCATAGCTACCACACTCTACATCCGAGGCAATCTGTTTAATATATTCTAACCTTGGTCTACCCCTACAGTTCTTGTCCTCGACCCTTCCTTCCATAACTAAGCTTGCTATTCCTGGGTGTCTTAGTATGTGTCCTACCAACCTATCTCTTCTCTTCATTAGCAGTCGCCAGAAACATCTCTCCTCTCCCACTCGTCTTAATATCTCTTTGTTTGTAACCCTATCTACCCATCTGATCTTCATCATTCTCCTGTAACACCACATTTCAAATGCTTCAATTCTCCTCTTTTCTGCTGCACCAATAGTCCAAGTTTCACTTCCATAGAGCGCCACGCTCCAGACAAAGGCTTTCAAAAATGACTTCCTAATACCTAAATCTATATTCGATGTCAGCAGATTCCTTTTTTGTAGAAATGCTTTCTTTGCCTGAGCCAACCTACTTTTTATATCCTCTTTGCTTCGTGCATCACTGGTTATTCTACTTCCTAAGTACAGAAGTCTCCTACTTCCTTCAGCTTTTCACCTGTCAATTTGATCTCCATAGAGGTTTCTGATTTATTTCGGCTGCATTCCAGTATTTTTGTTTTACATTTATTAATTTTCATCATGAATTCTTTCCGTAAGACGGAGTCCATACCATTCAAAAACTCATTCAAATCCTCAGGCTTGTCGGCCAAGATGACGATGTCATCAGCAAATCTCAGAGTTGAAATTATTTCTCCTTGAATCTTCACTCCCACTTTAATTTTTTCTCTAATTTCCTTCATTGCTTGTTCAATGTAAAGATTGAAAAGTATGGGTGATAAGTTGCAGCCTTGCCTTACACCTTTCTGAATACCTGCTTCTCTCTCATGTCCTTCAACTCGAATGACTGCTGTCTGGTTTCTGTATAGATTGTATATCACCCTCCTATCCCTGTACTTTATTCCAATCGATTTCAAAATGTCAAACAATTTAGTCCAATCAACGTTATCAAAAGCCTTTTCTAAGTCTACAAAAGCCATGAACGTTCTCTTATCTTTCCTTATTCTACCTTCCAAAATCAGCCTAAGACTTAGTACAGCTTCCCTTGTTCCTACATTTCTCCTGAAACCAAACTCGTCTTCACCCAACTCCGTAGGAAAACTGAAATTAAAACACACAGAAGAAAACACAGTCATAATAAAAACGGTTAGACTCACTATCATAGGACTCTACACAAGCCCAGCTCAATCAGTTGAAGATACTGTTGAACAAATAATTAATGCAATTTCAATAACAAGGGAAGAAGAAAATGTGATCTTGGGAGGAGACCTAAACTGCAGACTGGACAAGCCTGACAAAAAAACAGCTCTGGTTTTAGAGATTTTACAGGAAGAAGGGTTCACCCTAGTCAATAAAAAGGAAGAAATGACTTACCTTGCACCCAACGGATCCAGTACAATAGACCTGATCTTCTACAGAGGAAAACACATTAAAATAAAATCAAAAGTATTGTTGGACCGATCAACAGTCGCCCCACTGAAAAAACATCTCACTTGATCTCAAGGAAGTTGAACAATGACACATTTTAAAAGGGAGAAGAACTTCTAGGAAATGTTCCTAGTCTAATAGAAGAAGGTCTGCTCCAACCTGCACTGGACTCCATGCTGTTGTGTATACATAATGCACAATTGCCAAAGAAAACACGAACAGATCAGCCATGGTTTGACGAAGAATGCTATCGTACGAGAAAAGATGCACTTCATCTCCTTCATAAGGCGAAACAAACAAATACACCCGACGATCTGAAAGCATATGCACAAAAGAGGAAAGAATACAAGAAGCTAATTACGCTCAAAAAAGCAAACTACTCGGAAGCAGATGCTCAAAGACAAGCGGAAGAAGCCCTAAGTGACCCCTTTATTGCAATCAAGAAGAGATCCAGAGCAGGAGTGACAGGAATCCCAATGGATGTTTGGGAGCAACACTTCACCCAGATTTACAACAAGAACAATCTAGAACAAGCTTTCGAAAAAGAAGAGACATCAAACTTAGAATTTGAACCAATAACCGAGGACGAAGTAAGATGCACAATCCTTGACACTAAAAAAGGAAAAGCTACAGGACCAGGCGAGGTGTTCAACGAAAACCTCCAAGACACTCTTGAAAAACTCGCCCAGCTGTGGACGAAGATGTTTAACAAATGCCTTACGTCCGGAAAAATACCAGAGGACTGGAGAAAATCGAACATCATCTTGTTATACAAAGGAAAGGGAGACATAGAGGACCTCAACGCATACAGAGGAATTGCACTCGAGAACAACATCTTTAAGATTTTCTCCAAACTCCTGACGAAAAGACTCTACTCACTCACAGACGCCTTCATACCGGAAACACAGTTTGGTTTCAGGAAGGGAAGAGGAACCCTCCATGCGGTTGGCAACCTCCTGGAAGATATTCAAAACGCTCTAAGACAAACTTCTCGGAAATTCTACGCAATTTTCGTATATTTTACAAAAGCCTTTGATCTACTGAGCAGACAGATACTCATGAAGAAACTTGAAAATATGACAGGAAAGGATAACCCAACAACAGCTGCTATCAAAACCCTGCTAACGTACAATGAAATCATAATCAAAGATGGCGTATCGACCTCAGGAAACATTATACAGACCAACGGTGTTTTACAAGGAGACCCGATTAGTCCTACCTTATTCAATATCATCATGTCTGACGTCACTGACATATTACAAAAGGATTCAGTGAAAATGTACCTCTATGCAGATGACATAGTACTAGGCTCGCATGATAGGAAGGCCCTGCAAGACACTCTAGATAGGTTTCAGGAATGGGTCGAGAATAACCAACTCCAGCTGAATACCGACAAGACAATGCAAATGATTTTCAGAAGGGGAGGAAGATCATCTGTAAAAGACAAATTATACTACAGAGCAGAAGAGCTAAAGATTGTAAATTCCTTCAGGTATCTGGGAATCACTCTACAACCATCAGGTTCATCGTACAGAATTCACATACAGGAGAGGGCAGCAGCTGCCATCAAAGCTATCTACGACATTAAGAATCCGACAAGACTAGCACTAGGCACTGCAATAACACTTTTCTACGCAAAGATAATGTCTGTCTTGACCTATGGCATTGAACTAATATGGAACAACATGACAAACAGAGATCTACTGGCCCTCGAAAGTGTTAAAGCAAGATACCTGAAGAGAATTTTAGGCATATCAATATACGGTACACTCCTTCAAGACTGGCTTATGAGCTTGCAAAAACGTGCTTCCTCATTGAAGACTTGAGGTTCCGAAAACAGCTACCAGCGACCAAACAGAGTCAGACCTACTTCGGGACAGACAAAGCAAGAGATCGGACATCTGGCTCGATTTCTATACAACAGACGCGATGCTGGATAGGAACTGGACGGGAGCAAACAAGGACCTACGAAGCGCCATAACTAGGCTCTCAGTGCACGGTTTCTATCACAAAATATGCACGAGAAACAGTTTTCACGATCCCTCACTAGTGTGTGTATGCAGCCTCTGCGGGAAGGCCTGTGAGCGCTACATTTCACTGTGTGCCAAAAGCGCACAAAATCACTGAAGGAATACAGCAAGGAATAATGATATTTACATGCACATGTAATCTAAACTGTTATACTCTATGGTCGTTCGACTGCAATAAAGTTTATTTATATATCTTGTACGCCTGTGAGTCACTCCATGCTGTGAGTGTCGAATGGGCAGTCAGTTTAAAGAAACCAGGATTGTTGCGATCCAGCCGGCAGTGCTGCAGACACAGATTACCTTACTGCAGACAATTGGTAGAACTGGAAACAACAATTGAATCTTAATTACGCGCAATTTTGAAAATTTTATAAGCACATGTAATATTGTGCAAGTTTGGTGTTGACATTTTACTCAACTGGGTACTGACTTGGTACTTCCTAATTTCGTGACTAAATGTAAGAATAGTTTTATTACTTAGTCCAGAGCAAGTTTAATTACAATTTTCCGTTGCAGAAAGAATGGCTTACAATTTGAAGGATGAATCCGAAGTTAAAGAATATCTTCATAACCTGGGTATTGAATATAGATTTGGGTGTTATCAGGAAAAGAAGCCAGAAGTTTGTCATTTGCTAGGCGATTATTTGGAGGGCATTAAGAAGGACTTTGAGAAAGCCGTGAAAGTTTATAAAGCCAATTGTGATGATAGTAATTTTGCAAAAAGCTGTTATAAATTTGCAAACTACAGTGTTCTAGGCAAAGGACTGAATAAAGCTGATACGGAAGAGGCTTATAAATACTACGATAAGGCTTGCAGTCTTGGTGATCCAGATGCATGTATGAACGGTGGATTGATGAACATCAATAGTGGTCCTCATTGTAGGAAGGTGAAAGACTACACTGCTGGAATGGCTATGCTTGACAAGTGTTGTGAGAAAAATAAAGCTTATTGCTGTTTTTATTTAAGTGGAATGTATATTGCTGGTGTGAAGCAGGTGCAGATCAAACAAGACATGGAAAAAGCATTCCAATATGCATTGAAAGGTTGTGAGCTTGGAGAGATGCATGCCTGTGCAAATGTTGCTCAGATGTATAGGAAGGGTGAAGGTATTATTAAAAATGAAGAATTGGCTGATAAATATAAGAAAAGAGCAAATGAAATTCACAATGAGCAAGTCAGGTCACAGGCTCAAATGGAATTTCAGCAAGGTGTCAAACCAGTTTGAAAGCACTCTCATGTAGGGGTGACATTAGTTGATGGTAGTGTTGCTTCTGTTGAATTGTAGGAGATGGAAGATGTCTGCAATAGGCTATAATAATGTGCCTCATAAGCACTTGGGCTGTTTGGGCTTGTCAGTGTCTGATACATATGGCATTCTTCATTTTTAAGTCAGCTGTGTAGCTCATTTTGGTTTGTTCTATTATTAAAACCTAGTGTTACTTTGTTAAATTTACCACTATAGGATGAGAAAGACATGGAATGTTTTGAAGTCAAATGTTTTCATGTTGTTTTATGAAGGGTAGTTTTAATCAATTTTAGAGTACAATGTTGAGTTGGAAAGAAACACTCGTAGCATATGATCATGCTGTTAGTCCATCTTAAGGCCTAAATCATATCAATAGACCTATGCTCAATCATTAAAATCAAGAATTTCTGTGGTTAGTAGGTCAGGCACAGTGTAGTGATATGGATTCAGCTTCTACCCCTGTACCATATTTTGAAGTTTCGTCTTGATTTGTATTCCTTGGTTCTCTACCAACCCGTCGGTTGTGAAATAGGGAGCTCTTTGGTCTAGACCTCAAGTTTCCATGTTACCAGATTTGCTATTGCGAGGGATGTGACTTGTGCACCTAGGAGTTCATTCAGCATTGTCAAATGCTACAATACTGTCATTCTGCTACCAGCTATCACACAGTAAATATCACCACAGACTGCTTTATTCTAAGAATTGGCAGTTTGATAACAGTGAATTGCTGCAATCTCCCCCATCTTTCATGTGCTCTTAATCTTGCATGTGGAGCTAGCTGGCACCAGCAACTCAGGGTCATAAAGTTGCCACACTAGCCAGTGTGTACTAGTGGTGTCTTTTATTGGGCTGTAATGTTCTGAGTGTTATGACTTGACAACTGATTGCCTTTGGTTTGTTCTGTTGGTATATTCTTTTAACATGGTCAAGGAGCCATTAATAGACACTCTTTTAGAATAGGTCTATGTGTCTTTAGTGTGCTTTTTTTTCTTGGTCTACTTTGTTCTTAAAAAAAATAAAAATAGATTTTATGTGGAGACGAGTGCTTTTGATAGCCTACCTACTGTATTTTGTACGTTTCAGTCAGTGTTGTTAGTACGCTATTACATGCTCAACATAATTGTGCTCTCGAAGTACCTTTAAATTAGGAGGTAGGTTTAATAAAAAATTAAAAAAACCAGCGGACCCGTGCAAGAACTTTTGCATAATGGGTTCTGTGCAGGCTGTACGCGACACAGTTCTGCCAGGGGCTATCGTCTTGTTTATTTGTTTAAAAGCACTTAAAAAAATATATATATATTTCTGTTGACTGTTCAAGAAATGCAAGATTTTTCCTGTAGCCTACTATTGAGATGATTTGGAAGATTTTGGTACAAACCACACCTTCTAACTCCCTCTGGTTTAGGAGCTTGAGTTTTGTGAAACATAGCCTACACCTTAGCGTATTATATAATAAGATAAGATCCATTAATTATACTAAGTTACAACATTAATTGTAAAAACTCTGCAATTCTCTTAGGTTTGTGCCGAGTCTTGTGTGGGGTTTCGCCTGGGACACCCAGCTGGCTCATCAGCGGGCTTTTGGTGTCCCCACCCAGACCCACACAGGAGTAGCGAACTTTGTGCTACCTCCCTTTATATAAAGCGCTCCTACGCCTCTTCACTGCGAGAACTAAAAGCTCAAGCAGCCATAACCTCCCTATGAAGGCTTCCAAAAATATAGTATATTGGCTTTCACGGCCAGTGAACTAAAACACAGGAATTCTTTTAGGTTTATGATGTGTCTTGTGTGGGGTTTCGCCTAGGACACCAAGCTGGCTCATCAGTGGGCTCTTGGTGTCCCTGCCCGGACCCCCACAGGAGTAGGGAACTGCGAGCTACCTCGTTTTACATAAAGTGCAACTGCGTTTACTGCGAGAACTAAAAGCTCAAGCAGCCTTAACCTCCCTATGAGGGCTTTCAAAAAGATGGTGCATTGGCTTTCATGGTCATTGAATTAAAACTCTGCAATTCTTCTAGGTCCGTGCCGTGTCTTGTGTGGGGTTTCGCCTAGGACACAAAGCTGGCTCATCAGCGGGCCGTTGGTATCTCCGCCCGGACCCCCACAAGAGTAGCGAACTGCGTGCTACCTCCAAATGCAACTGCACCAGTTTTACTGCGAGAACTAAAAGCGCAAGCAGCCATAGCCTGCCTATGAAGGCGTCCAAAAAGATGGTATATTGGCTTTCATGGCCAGTGAATCAAAACTCAGCAATTCTTTTAGGTTTGTGCCGTGTCTTGTGTGGGGTTTCGCCTAGGACACCAAGCTGGCTCATCAGCGGGCTCTTTTGGTGTCCCCGCCCGGACCCCACAGGAGTAGCGAACTTCGCGCTACCTCCCTTTATATAAAACGCTCCTGCGCCTCTTCACTGCGAGAACTAAAAGCTCAAGCAGCCATAACCTCCCTACGAAGGCTTCCAAAAAGATGATATATTGGCTTTCACGGCCAGTGAAACCCCACACAAGACGCGGCGCAAACCTAAAAGAATTGCCGAGTTTTAATTCATTGGCCGTGAAAGCCAATATACCATTAATTGTTAAGTTAACCGGAACCAAACCAGAACTTTGTAGATTGAACATTATATCATTCACATACTGTTCTGGGAGTCATTAGGAATTGAAAATACTGTCAAATATCACTATTATTGCTTAAATGAAGGTTTTTATTTGTAGCTTGTTCAACAACGGCAGAACCATGGCAAATGTTTGTGGCGGACACATTGACGTCATATTGCGTTGCCAACATGTCCGATACATAATACACTACACGACATACGTGCAATTATGTGAAAAAATAAATAATTGGCAAAATCATTGGCCTGGATAAACACCAGGGGTGTTTATATTAGCTAACACCTAACAATTATTGGTTTGGCGCACTTAACTTGATTGCGCCCTTTTGTCTTACGATAGCGTATGCGATATACCGTAGTACCGAATGAGTTCGAGTTAGGTTGGCAATACTGTACAAGTTGCTAGAAATAGTGTAATCAGCTGGAATTTCATCTATATAAGTATCTATGTAAGCAGTGAACCTATTTGGGATGGCTGGGTTGGTTACAGACAGCGGAGGAGTAAGCATCTATTAGTATATCATCTCCAGATTTTTTCCCTACCATTATTATTATTATTATCTTGATTGGTCACATTGGACCACTTGAGTCGTTCCACAATCACTTCTTCTTTGAAGGTAGTACTGCTTGGTTCTTGCGCTCTTTCCAGTACTTTTTCATTCTTTCAGATCGGGATTTTCTCAACTCATCTGAAATCTCCATAGGCTTTCTATGTGTCATTTCTGCAGAAAATTTGTGAGTTTTAAGAATGGTGTTAATTTTATTTTTCTCCTCGGCATCTGTTATCTTAAGTCCAACTGCTTTGAGATCTTGTTGGATTCCTTGGATCCATTTTCCTCCAGTTTTCTTTCCTAGATTTCTCATCACCAGTTGGCGTACAATTCTGTTTTCTGGAAGCCGTAAGATGTGAAAAAAATATGAAATTCTTTTCTTCTTCATTGTGCTGGTGATTGGATCAATCTCACGATAGACAGTTTCATTTGGGAGAATCCTCCAGACTCCCTCAACCTGATACTTTTTATTTATGCACGTTCTAATGATTCTTCTTTCTGTTTTGAGGAGCTGATCAGTTCTTTGTTCATTTTTAATTTGGAACAGTGTTTCACAAGCATAAGTGGCTTCTGGGAGAGTTACAGTTTTATAATGTTGGATCTTAGTAGCTATTGATAGGCATTTTTTATTATATGTTGACCAGGTTAGAGATTGTGCCTTTTTCATTTTATTTGTTCTATTTATCCAAGTTACTTTTTCGTTTAAGTTATGTGTTATAATTTCTCCAAGATACTTAAATTGAGGAACTAGGTTAATTTTATGATCATTTATATAGACTTCATTTATATCTAAGGGTTTCATAGGCATGATCTCAGTTTTTTCAAAGGATATCTGTAATCCTATCCCTTGAGCAATCTCTTGGAGACTAGTGATCTGAGTACAAACCTCTTCCTTGTCTAGTGCTAAAAGAGCCAAATCATCTGCAAATCCTAAGCAGTTTATTTTTATTGATGGTTTTGTTCCAATTTTGATGTTAGGAGGGTTTTCCTTTTGCCAAACCTTCATGATATAATCAAGAGCCACATTGAAAAGCAGAGGGGATAATCCATCACCTTGTCTGAGACCAGTTTTTACTGAGAAAGCTGTTGATATTTCTCCCCTAAATTTAACTTTCGAATTTGTGTTTGTTAATGTTAATTGAATGATTTTTATCAATTTAGGATGGAGACCATATGATCTGAGGATTTTTAGCAGTGTCAGTCTATGAATACTATCATAGGCTTTTTTGAAATCTATAAAAGAGATAAAGAGTTGCTTATTTCTGTTTTTGTAATATTCCATTATTAATTTCAGGCTAAGGATTTGGTCTGGACAACTTCTGTAAGGGCGAAATCCTCCTTGATATTCTCCAAGTTGTGGTTCCAGAATGTTTTTGATCCTGTTGTAAATTATGCGAGAGAAAATTTTATATGTGCAGTCCAGAAGGGTAATTCCTCTGTAGTTATCTGGGTTCGTTTTGTCTCCTTTCTTAAATAATGGATGGATTATTCCTATGGTCCAGTGTGCAGGAATTTCTTCAGTAATCCACATTTTAACTAGATGTTGATGAAGATTTATAATCGCAGGTTTACCAGCATTTTTCCAGATTTCAGCAAAGACTAAGTCTTCGCCACAAGTTTTGTAATTTTTTTGTTCTTTAATTGCGAGTTCTACTTCATTAATGTTTGGAGGATTTATTAAATCAGGTGAAGTTAAAATAGGTGTATCAGTGTTTACTTGCAGGGTTTCCAGTGGATCATCACAATTTAACAGTTTCTCGAATGCTTCTGCAAGGATCTCTGTATTTTCTTGGTTAGAATGTGCTAACTTTCCCGTTTGATTTTTCAACATTAATGTTGGAGCTTCAAATTTTTTAAGATATTTACCAAATGTTTTGTAATAATCTCGAGATTGTTTTTTCTTGAAATCGTCTTCTATCTTTTCCAGTGTATTCTTAAGATGATTACGTTTCGTTTGTCTGATGATTTTATGGGTTAATTTTCTTTGTATAGTTAGTTCTAAATTTGATTCTTCTGACTTTAGAGCTTGATGTTTTATCCATGCTTGGTGTCTTTTCTCTATTGCTTGATCACACTCTACATTCCACCATTCATGTTTTTTCCTTGGATTTATTGGTGCTAACTCCTCTGCTATTGATTTTAATTTAGTGATTAATTCGTCCAATGTTTTAGTGTTGAGAGATTCTTCTCCTGTTCTTTCACAGTACTCTATATTTTTTATTAAGGTAGATGGATCAAATTTCCTCCTATTGTTATTATTAGGTTTTTTCTTGGCCATTGGAGTTAATTTTATTTTTATCTTTACCACATAGTGGTCTGATCCTGAGTCAACTCCCCTTAGAACCTTGACATTGTGAATTTCGCGATGGTGAAATTTATCCATGCAGACATGATCCAACTGCCATTCACCCCTTCTGAAGTCAGGATGTTTCCAAGTTTTCAATTTATGGGGCTGTCTTTTAAAACATGTTGATTTAGAGATTAATTTGTGGTTTCTACAAATTTCGACTAATCTTTGACCATTTTTATTGGTTCGTTTATGTGCTGTCCATTTTCCAATGATATCTCTATATCTTCTTTCTTGTCTGAGTTGCGCATTGAAATCACCAAGGAGAATTTTGATGTTTGATGAAGGGATGTTTATTAAAGTTTGATCCAAAAGATCCCAGAATTTTTGTACTTCTTCTCTGTCCTTAATGGTGTTGTTTTTTTGATTAGTAGGAGCATGTGCATTAATAATTGTATATGTTTTATTTGCCGATTTCAAAGTTAGGGTCGTAAGTCTGGAGGATTGAGATTTAAATTCTGTTATCGAGTCAATGATTCTGAGATCTATTAAGAATCCGTTACCAAATTGTGGACAATTTTTCATAACTCGTTTCCCTGGAATTCCTTTATATAGTCTGTATCCTTGTGATTCCAGATGGCCTTGATCACTATTTCTAATTTCCTGAAGGGCCATAATTAGAATTTTATGACTTCTCATGATATCCGTGATGATCTTCAATTTTCCAGTTTGAACCAGAGAGTTAACATTATGTGTAGAAAAGAATGAGACTTGTTTAGGTTTGATTTTCCATAGTATTTGTTTGTTTGCTACTTGATGAGTTTTCAGACGCTCCGATTCGTCATTATCTTCCGCATGACAGCCCACCGTATCCGAATGCTGTCTTTTCTGTAATCTATCATTACAGACGGCGGAATTATTCTTCAAATGACTTTTCATGGTCGACTATCTAAGGTTACACCTTGAGGGGAGGATAAATCCTCGAATTACAATCCTGAATGTTATTCAGAAAGGTGAAAGAACTGAGAAAAGAATTCTCAGTCCCCCCCCCCCCCAACACTAGTCTGTTCACTGACCCAGTTTCCCGCTGGGATTGATTACCCAACCTTCCACTGGGTTGCTCAGCTTAGCAGGGGACACCACGTGCAGGTCAGTGTTGGGAGTTGGAGTGGAGAGGTTATGAGGATTCTCTTCTGCTGAATCCTTGTATTACTGATTTTGTTGGTTAGTATCATCACATCACACTCCCTTTGTCCAGGTCTACATATTTATAGACCTCCCCAGGTTGATTCCCTACCATTACTACATGTATTTTTGCTAATTTCAGTAGTTTAAGAATTTTCTACTTCGGTTCTGGTCAACCTTACTCTTACTGTTACAGGGGGGCGTGGTGGCTCAGCGGTGATGCTGTATGCCTCTCACCAAGGCGGACTGGGTTTGATTCCCGGTCAATGCATGTGAGATTTTCGAAGTGAAATGCGGCTTTCACTGCTAATTAATGGACCTGGGTGGTTTTTGTTTTACTTCAATGTGTAAATATTCCCTCTTCTACTACACCTTTTCCTATCAGATCATTTTTGGTGAAAGTTTGTTCTCTTCCAGTTTTACACTGCTGGTTTGTGAGGGCTTGGGTGTATTTGATTTTCCTGTTTTTGTATGGCTGTTCTCTTCTTAAACCCGAGGAGATTGCTCTAATGATGGACAGATCAATTGGAAAATAGGCTTTCCATTACCCATAATTAACTGTTAAAACAAATCTCTATTTAAGCAAGTATGTGGAATGAGATCTATCTGTAATCTTTTCTTTCATGCCAATAACTTGCATTGTGTTCACCCATTACTGGTATTTGGGCGGCACAGTATTTCTACTTTCTTACTATTCTAAGCCAGAACCCAAGAGCATAAGCCAGTAATCAAGTGCTCAAAGTGTTATGTGCTGTGTCGAGAGGCAAACCAATCTGTGACTGGATGGACACATTAGTTTTTTCTCTATTTTATACTACTATGGGTAAGCTAATGCAATTTATTTTATTTAGCGTATGACTTTTAGTTTAACTGTGACAAATAATGTCAACTTGGATTATCCCCCACCCACTTTGGATGAGATCAAAACCCAGATCGAATAGCTCAAGAAGAATAAAAGTCCAGGTGAAGATGGAATACAGACCGAGATGATCCATAAAGGAGGAGAGGAACTAGCAGAAAAATTGCGCAGGCTGCTACAAGCAATCTGGATCAAAGAAGAACTACCATCAGAATGGAAAACAGCTCTGATTTGTCCAATCTATAAGAAGGGTGACAAATTGAAATGTGATAACCATCGAGGAATCGCCCTGCTTAACATCTGCTACAAGATCTTGTCCAACTGCCTCATAGATTGAATTCAACCAGTGGCAGAATCAGTGCTTGGTAAATACCTGGGAGGCTTTCAGCTGGGGTGTTCCTCAGTAGATAATATCTTCATTCTCCGGCAGCTCACTGAAAAACTGGGTGAATATGGCAAAGAACTCCATGTTTTATTCGTAGATTTCATGAAGGCCTACTCGGTTGCCTAAGAGAGTTTGGCATGGCCGAGAAACTCAACAATTTGGTAGCGATCTGCCTGAGCGAAACACGCGGTAAGGAGATTGGAAATCAAATGAGGGAGGATTTTGAAATTTTGACGGGTCTCAGGCAAGGAGACGGTTTATCTCCTACACTGTTCAATTTTGCCTTGGAGTAGATCATACGTGAGACCTTATGAGAGAATTTTGAATGAATACAAGTCGAAGAACCTAGCATACCTTTCCTACGCAGTTGAGTTCAGTTTACTCTCCAGCTCTCAGGAAGAGTTGATGCAAATGACCTGAGCACTCAAGGCAGCTGCCAACAAATTTGGGCTAATCGTAAATGAAACCAACTATGACTCGCGGGCAAGTCAAGTTTTTGGGCAACTACAGTCACTGCGGGTTGGGGACCAGTCCTACAAGAGGGTCCATGAATTTAAATACCTCGGAGCA
Source organism: Meconema thalassinum (assembly GCA_946902985.2). Classification (NCBI taxonomy): domain Eukaryota; kingdom Metazoa; phylum Arthropoda; class Insecta; order Orthoptera; family Tettigoniidae; genus Meconema; species Meconema thalassinum. The sequence continues at coordinate 1,802,956,341 of OX336388.2, read as the reverse complement.
CTTTTCACGGAGAGCTCATCAAGTGAGGCAGAGATCCACGCCAGGATCCAAGCAGGAAACCGAACTCTCTACAGCCTAACATAGCTTCTTCGGTGCAGATGTCTCTCCAGACAGTTCAAAATTCGTCTGTATAAAACTCTGATCCAATCCGTTGTACCAGTGGCATTACACCGGGGGGGGGGAGCGTCGCCACCCACCCCCCCCACCCCAGTTTTAGGTGCAAGGCAAAATCTTAAGTAGCCTACCGGTACCCTTAAAAATATTAAAATAAAATAACCACAAAGTATTCCATAAACGATTTAATACTACGTTAGGCTTTAAATGGGAAAAGCCATCTTGCCTTCTTAGTCGTAATTTCTTTATTTTACCGAACAAACAGTCTATTTTTGCCCCCTCTACCGTTTCCTGCCGAGTGAGCCGAGATCCGAGACGCTTTGAGCTTTGTCCACTTACCACGACAATCCGAAAAGGTACATTTTCAAACTATTAATTCCGAGCCCTGGTTTTAAACCGAGGTAAGGTACTGGGACACACAAAATCATTACTCCTGCCCAGAAACAACAGCGCGCGCATTCATCATCATCATCATCTTGTACAGTTTCCAGCCCCAGGCTGGGTCTGTTTGGAACATAAGCCTCGCCACTTATTTCTTTCTTCCCACCATCTCTCCGCTGTCACTCTGGTCCAGTCCTCGCCTCTCTTCTTGACACATTCCTCCACTCCTTTCAGCCATCGATCTCTTGGTCTTCCCCTTGGTCGTTTCTTCTGCATCTGCATCTCATGTATCCTCTTGGGAATCTTCTTCTCATCCATTCTCTTTAAGTGTCCATACCACCTCAGTCTTGATGTCTCAATCCTAACTTGCAAGGGCTCCTCTTTAACCATTTCCCTGACCTTTTCATTCCTCACCCTGTCTCTTCTTGTTACTCCGATCCTACTTCGCAGGAACTTCATTTCACCTGCCTGTATTCTGCTTATGTCTCTTTTCTTCATTGTCCACGTTTCTGAAGCATAGGTCAGTATCGGGATATAGTAGCTTCTGTATAACACTTCCTTGCTTTTTTGTGGGACATCTTTATTCCACACTAAGCTCCTAATGCTTCTCAGAAATGCTTCTGCCTGTCTGCCACGTTCCGTAATCTCTTTGTCATTTCTCCCATTCTCCTCCACTATACTTCCCAAGTACTTGAGACTTTCCACCTTCTTCAGCTGTCCACCTCCAAGTGTTATCCCACTCATTGGTCTGTCCTTTTTCCTGGTCGTTAACAGGACCTCACATTTACTGATGTTGAACTTCCATCCGTACTCTCCCACTGTTTCTTCCCAAGCCTTCAGTTGCTCCTGGATTTCCTCCTCCTTGTTTCCCCAGACCATGAGATCATCTGCAAACACCATTGCCTTCATCTTATCTTCTCCTATCTTTCCTGCTATCCGTGTCATTACCTCGTCCATAACCACAATAAAGAGAAGGGGTGACAGTGCACTACCCTGTTTCAGGCCACTCATTTGTCTGAACCAGTCTGTTCTTTCCCCTCCAACTTTCACACAACTCACACTTCCACAATACATCTCCTTCACTCTGCCTACAGTCTCTTTTTCCACTCCCATGTTTTCCATTGCTTTCCAAACCTTCTCCCTACACACACTATCATAGGCCTTTTCGATGTCCAGGAAGGCCATCAACAGATCCTCTCCAAATTCGTAGTGGTGTTCCTGGAGCTGTCTCGCTGAAAATATGAGATCCACTGTTGATCTCCCGGGTCTGAATCCATACTGTTCCTCTCTCAATTTTCTCTCCACTTTGGCTCGTATTCTACTTTCTAATATCTTTTCATATATCTTGGCACAGTTAGGTATGAGTGTGACTCCCCTGTAATTTCTGCACTCCTTTCTGCTTCCTTTCTTAAATATTGGGACAATTAATCCTTTCTTCCAATCTTCTGGGGTCTTTTTCTCCTTCCATATCACCCTCATCACACGGTACAGCCACTGTTTCCCAACCTCCCCTGCTGCCTTCACCATTTCAACACTCACTTCATCCACACCTGGTGCCCTTCCTCCTTTCAACTTGTCTATAGCCATTTCCAGTTCTCTCCAAGTCAGGTCCTTTTCCATTCCTGTGTTGTCTTCTCCATCTTCCAATACATTGTCTTCCTCCCTATGACCATTTGGATTCAGCAAATCCTCAAAGTACTCTTTCCACACTGTCTTGAGTGTCTCTTTGTTGTGTACCTCAGTTCCGTTTTTGTCCATCATTACCACATCCTCTCGCAGACCTCTTCTCTTACTTTTGACCATCCCATAAAGTACTTTCTTATTTCCTCTGCTGTCTTCCTCCATCATCTCTGTCCACTTTACCATCCACTTCTTCCTCTCCTCTGCAACAATCTTGTTTGCTTCTTTCTTCTTTATCTTATAATCTTCCCTTGCCAGATCAGTTCTTTCCTGGAACCACACTCTGAAAGCCTTGTTCTTCCTTCCCACAGCTTCTTTTACTCTCTCATTCCACCATGGTGTCTCTTTACACCGCTTTCTGTTGCTTGTTCTTCCACATACTGCAGCTTCCACCATTGTGTTTTTGAATTGCTTCCATTCCTCTTCCTCTGTTTTAGGATTGTCTGTTGGCATTCTTTCCTTTATTATCTTCTGGAATTCTTCCTTGACTTCCTTTTCCTTGAGTTTCCATACTTTGATTCTCCTTTCCTGGTACTCTGTCCTCTTGCTATCCTTAACAACTCCCAGGCTCATTACAAGTATTCTGTGGTCGCTATCTAAGGCCTCTGATGGTATTACCTTTATATCTCTGACACTTCTCTTCATTTCCCAGTCGTACAGCATGTAATCTACCAAAGATTTCTTTGTTAAATCACTGCTGTACCACGTTACCTTGTGGCTTTCTTTCTTCCGGAACCAGGAGTTGCCTACCACTAAACCGTTTCTCTTGCAAAAATCCAGCAACTTTCTCCCTTCTTCATTCCTGCTACCCCATCCTTCTGCTCCCAATACATTTTCATATCCTTGCCTTTCACTTCCTACATGTGCATTCAAATCTCCCATGACAATGATGCTCTGACCATTCAACTGCTGTTGTAGCACCTCCTCAAAGTCTTCCTTCTCTTGAGCTGTACATCCAACTTGAGGGGCATATACCTGGGCTATCTCCAGGCTTCTTCCCTTTACAGTTACTCTGATCTTCATGATCCTGTCACGCATTATTTCTTTGAAATAAACAGGGTAAAATAACATGACTCTTCCCTCGCACATCTCACGTTCTAAGCACACCCTACGCATGCGCCCTGCGTTGCGCCAACAAGGTTCGAAAAGCAATGATGCACGTGACTTTAGAAGTTCGACATTAGGTGCAACGCTTGTGCCGTGTTTACCCAAATCGGTGGAGCTCCAGCATTTCATCAGTTTCTGTCTAGACTTTGTTAATTACTTCGTTTAAATTTGTGAATTTTGTTCTTTGTCACTGTGATGACCGTGAATCTGCTCGGCGTACCGGCTTCAAGCTGTTCTGCAGAGAGAAGTTTTTCGGTGATGAGACCACCTCTGATCTATGATGTGACAAATTAGACGGAACACGGAATCATTGCTGTCTACTAGCCACATACTCGGAAATGGTTGACAAGCTCAATGAAACTCGTCTTGCTCAAGAGTTTGTAAACAAAGATCGACGGCAGTCCCCCCCTCATGAAATTTTTTCACACATAATATTTGTTTATGAATTAAAACATTAAAAACTATTATACTTGAAATGTACTATTTACTAGCGACATAAGGCAACGTAACAAAGCGAGGCGACAGTAGCGTGATGTACGAACCAGTGTGACAATCAGTTTGCTCTGATCTCATAACATAACCTCTTATTACTCTTCAGTGCCTTCGCTGTTAAAAACCTACCAAGAACAGCAATAAGTGCCCTTGAAGCATGTGACAAAAGTTTTCTTTCCCCTAACTTGTATACCCTTATCATACTTTTGTCAATTTTGCCTTTCTCTGTAGCTACCGCCGAATAGAGTTGGAGTTTGAGTAGATTGAAAACATACAAGAAATTCTACTTCCGAAAACAGACTCATCCGTCTCTATTCTCAGAGACCTATAAATCACGTGAGCAAGATGACTGTATTAATAAAAAGTAACATGAAATTGTCTTAGTTGTATTTGACAATAATCAAACATAAATCAAACACCAAATTAGTTGAAAAAGTTGAAGCCTTAAAACTCATCATTTTGCCACAAATTATACAAACGTTTCCTGTGGAGGAACCCCAGATCCCAATTTCTTTAGGGACTATTCCATGCCACCAAACTCCTGGTTGCGCCCCCCCCCCCCCCCCCTCTCTCCCTACTAAAACTCTATATGCGCCCCCGTGGGCAGTGAGTGTTTCGGTCTTTAGCTCGACATTGACAATTGTTTTATGTTTTTCATGACCTCGGGAACTGTGGCGCTTTGCATGACCTGTTCACACATGCAGCAGCAGTACTTCTGTTACTACAGTGAGGTCCTTCTCTAGGTTCTCTAGGCCTACGGAACCTCGCAGGCACTGTGTGGCGGCCGGGCTACTGTACATTGCAGCGTGTTGAGATAGGCACTGGCGCTAGCAGCAGCGTAGCGCCCAATTAGTTTAACACCCTTACACCTTTTAACCTATTTAATAATCCTCATTACTTACATGAATATCAGAGTATGGCTGCTACGGCGGCATAGTTGGTAGCATGCTGAGTTTCTATGCCCAAGATCGCGGGTTCAAACCTGGCCGAAGTCGTCGGATTTTTTAGGAGCGTTAAAAATCCCTCAGTATGGCTTCCTCGAAGGGGAAGTAAAGCCGGCGGGCCCATGTCATACATTTATGGCATGTAAAAGACCCTTCCACTAACTACACTTGTGTGAAGCCAAATTTCTAGGTTAGATTTGTAAACGCTCTATGAGTTCCAACAATCGGCGCCTGGTGGCGGTTGTGGTGACATCTCGTAACCAAGTCCGCAGCTAGATGTCGTTGACAGTAGCAATTGCTAACAAAAGTAGGAACTACTTTGAAATTGATTGTCCGCAGTCCTTCCCTGAATTACAGATAACACCCAATAATACAGCTATCACAATTAGCACCGGTTATCAGGCAGATTCTACACTCACCCAAGGTACACAGGGTTACGTGACCGCGTTATCGCAGCCTCTAAATTTAGGAATCAACCAATTTCAGAGTTATTGCTGGAAATGCTGTCCTTTTCTAAACACATGCTGCACCAACGTAGGATGTTTTAGTACACGTTGTAATTATTCATCCTCACTCACATTTTGTATCAGTGCAGTTATTTTGTTCTCGAGAGCCTCCAGAGTACGTGGATTGTTTCTGTATACATTTTGTTTGAAGTTCTCCCACAAGTAAATATCGCACAGCGCTAAAACTTAAAACACATTTACTGTGAAGACTTCTTCTGAAGAAGAAAAGTTTTGATCTATACCTAACCATGTTCGCTATCTGATGCTCCTCATTATTTTGCATTTTATTTTACCAGGCACAATGCAAGAGTTGGACTATCCTCCCAAAACTTAGTACACAGGGCTTATGACTACAACATTCGTAGCTTGTGGGCTTATCCATACAAAAAAATCAATATTTTTATGAGACCACCACAAATTTGTCGAACTGGTTGAATTATCAACCCACCCTCTACTCATCCTACTTATGAAGTTTGGAGCTGTTCCTGCCTTTTACATAGGCCTATAATATTATTATGAAATAAATAATAATAACATTTTAATATTAATAACAGCTTTCTAATCAACTAAATATTTTATACTTTCGGTATCCAAGCGACCCAAGCACAGCATTTACTGGTATAAATGACCTTCCGTAGTACTGTCAACACTGACAAGCAGCCACAAGTTCAAACGAGTTTTTAATTCAAACTGGCTGAGTTTTGCTGCTTGCACGACTTACATTGCCTCGGTGCAATGTACCATGCCAGGCCATGTTCAAATGGGGATTATGATAACCTCATTCAGCCACATTATGAAATGAAAGCTATTACTCTTGTTGTGCAATCCCCGTTAATGTTTAACAATTGAATATAATAAAATTAGAGCCCACTCTATCAACTGCCAAATAAAATTTACTTTTATCAAGATTTTGTTTTCAGTGTCAATGATGTTTTCTGTTTAAACTGGGTGTCGCAAGACATAGCAGATAAGCTGTCGCCAATTGGGCTGACCAAGTACAGAGAACATTAGAGGAGGCACAGGCGACTCGTGGCTGAAGCGGACCACCCCCATTCCTACGTTATCGCCAAGCCAAGTCTGGCATTTCCTGTCGTGTTAACTCGCTGTGTATTCTGCAATTCGAGGCAGTGATTGACAAATTCCTGAGTGCTTGTGTTGAGTGGTGTATATTAATGTCAGTTCTGCATAGATGACACTCAGTCGTTGTACTCGATGATCTCCGTGACCAGTAAATATGCAGTATGTTGCATACGGTTGTAAAGCAAATGATGATGGAATTTCATTTAACATGTGAGCAAACAAAATTACTTTTATCTACAGTGTGTTATAATACCTTCATTTTGTGCAACGTAGATAAAAGCATTAATATCATATAGGTTTAATAACCAAACCGAACGGAAAGTCAATGCTGGTGAACTAAGTGATCAACTCGTGTGTGGGCCAGAGAAATCTCTTCAATCAGGATCATTTTCTTGAACTTGACGAAAACCATTTTAATTGGTTAATCAGAGCTGTGGCCGAGAAATATCTCGACATTAGGTAGAGGTAGACCTAGGTTAGAATATGTTAAACAGATTGCCTCCAATGTAGGGTTGGGTAGCTATGTAGAGATGAAACGATTAGCGCAGGAGGCTGCATCAAACCAGTCAAAAGATTGAAGACTCAAACACACACATTGGTCTATGGAAATTATAAAACCACTTTCTCATGGCACTATTTAACACTGTGTTGTACCATTCTTCACTTGTTGGCATTATTAGAGGCTCTAAAGATGCATGTGGCCAAGTTTTTGATGTGGACTATCCATCCATTTACCCTACATCGGAATAGGTTCCTGTCAAAGACTTCCACTGTTCTTACTTGAGCCTTCTCCAAATCCTGTTTGCCTTGCTGAATCCACGGTATATTCTTCAGGTTTTCTGCATAGGTCGTGATCTTGTGTGTAAGCCTAGTCGGTGGAAGTCTTCGAACATGTCCATAAAACTTCAATTTACATATACTGTAATGAAAAAATATGAATATAGTATCTTTGATGGTTTTTTCTATTTTAAAATAGCCCATACAGGCTTGCCCTACCCTGGGAAGCTATGCCTGCTTGGCTGTGATATTAAGGCATTTTCATTGTATTCAGTTTTTTCCTTCAGCAAATTTGCATAATTTTTATATTGGGATTGTTATGCAATGTCATGAAAGATATGTGATATGGTTTGTGGTTGTACTTGGTTAGTACTGTTTGGAAGCAAATGCAGGTCAGAAGTAGTAACTTCTTTGGCTGTGTTAGATAAATGTTTGGGAGTTGAGAGTCCCCAGTTTACTCTGTTCGAAATGTTTAGTGTTTGTAACTTAAGAAATACTTCTTACCTGTATTTTACTCCCTGTAATTGGATGAATACTGGAAGAGGTTCATGACCCTGATGATGACCTCTCATGCTTCTTCAAATAGCCTGTATTTAGATTTGTCATTGAAGACAGCTTTAGCCTACAGGTGTCAAAATTGGAAATCTGTTATTTATAAATCAAGGTCCTACAGGAATTGGAATGATGTAGTGTATAATGAGAGAGTCAGATTCCTTGGCAGAACTTTACATAAAGCGCACTGGTTGATCCATTGTGATAACTCGTTTATGATACAATATTTGTACGTCTAATGTTGGGAGACCTTAGGTTCACAGTGAGATAGATTATTATGTGTTGATTTACAGTATGTATGCATTCGATAGGCTGTGTTTTGCTGAGCAGAAAAGTGTTGCTAGGATAGCTGCCTGCCCCTTAATGTTTATTGTGAGATAATTAGTATTTCGATATACAATTTGTTGAAATTTTAATGATGTGATGCAAGATCAAAGAGATGAAATGGAATGTGTAATGGCCTTCTGGAAGGCCTGGTGCAAGTCTTTCTAGTTGATGCACGACCTGCACGTTGTGATGATAAGATGATGTCACAAATACCCACTCCCCAAGCCAGGGGAATTAACCCTAGGGGATCAAAATGCTCATGGTCTGGCCAGGAATCAAACCCAAGGCTCTTTGGAGTCAAAGCCTAGCATGATAATCACTTAGCCAGCCATCTAAGTGATAGGAGTAGACTTGACTTCAGATACAAGGCCCCACTTCAGGTATCACACAGATTCACACCAAATTCCTAAAATGTTCAAAATTAAATTAAACTAGAATTTGTCTTTTTCCCTTTATATGTGACAAGTTACATGTGAGTTAAACCCTCAATTGTTAAGTTTAAAATAAGCGGAACATCTCGCTCGTACTTTCACCTGAAATGGAGCTACGAATGTTATAATATTTCATTGTGTGCATAGTCTTAACATTTAAACAAATTTATATTCGAATAAACTCTAAACTGATATTAAGAAAATTAAAATAAAAACCTGGTTAGTTTATTATAATCTTCGAACAAATTGTAGCCTGATAGGTAAAAAGTTGTGGTTTATGACCGTGTGATTTGGTGTAGAATGACTATAGAAGTAGACATGATAACAACCATGATTTTTCTCATTTGGTCCATACTGACTTCAGTTACAATGTCAATTTATTCACAAAGAATAAAATAATATAATTTTTCTGCCTCATCAATGCACTTTTGTTTTCAAGTTAGTCAGTACATTTTGACATGAATATAAGTGAAAATGTTTCATTGAATGTGGGTAAAGGGTTAAATGAAAAACATTTCAGCTGAAATTTTTTATTTTATTTTAATTTTGTGAATAAATTGACATATCGTAACTCTATAGTGAATTAAATTCATGACACTGATGTTGAAAAATTCTGCAGATTTTGGAAACCCTAACTAGTTTCATTACTTGGATGCATTAACGCAAAGCATTTCCTTAATTCTTACCTCAGGCTGACAGAAGCAGATCCACAATTTATCACTAAAGGTGTATTTTTATATGGTGATGATGGTTGCAAGTACACTCACACTGAAGTGACTCGCCTCAGCTTAACTTCTGAGGAATTACATTTGGATTTTCAGTAAACCTGTGGTGTATATTTTCAAGTTATCTTATAGTATATGCACTAATGCTGTTTTGTAAGTTATGTGCCACAACAATTTTCAAGATTTTGATTCTTGAAAGTGTAGAAAATGAATGGTCTTTTATAAAGAAGTATTTACAGATGATTATTCGTCACGTTGACTATATGATGAGATGTATTATTTTTAAAGCAGATGTTAACTATTCAGGTGAAAATTAGAAATATATGGACACCCCTCGGAAAGAGGCATTTACAGTGACAACGACAACATTTTGTATTAATGATGGTTCATAAGAACCACGTTTATGCACATTGTGCGCAATAAAGCATTTATTGTTATTCAGCCAAACAAGCAGACTTAGGAGATAAAACTCTTGTATATTTCATTTCTGATTTGTGTGGCAAATATTTGAAAACTACCTCAGTTGTTTCTTATAAATTCTTGGATACATTTAAGGAAGATGGATTGATGTTTCTGATTACTTATCAGCATCCATTGATTTAAGTTTAATTTGCAGTCCTAAGAATTTGTCATTTCATAGCTTCATAAATTATAATATTTCTTCTTAGCTTTGTTCAAAGCTTAATATAGAGTTGAATTGTCCAGTAACTGTATATAATTTGTACCTAGTTATAATTCATTTTGTGTAGATTTTCTTTAAAATCAAATAATGTTTGCTAAATGAATTGATAATGAGAGTTTACTGGTGTGTTAATGAGATAATATAAATGTATCTGCAGAAAAGGAGGAAGTGGGACATTCTTTCAAAATTTTGATGGTGTTTATAAATTTAAATCTGAAGCATGCTTGGCCAGTCAATGTGAAAAACACTGTGTATGGTTCTGTTGGTATTACTTGTTTGAGAAACGAGTTCTGCTGATTTTGGTTGCACTAGCGATGGTTGATTGTAGCAACTGGAGACTTGCAGGACTACGAGGGGGACACTGGTGCCAGAGTACAGGGTCCACTTAAGTCCAGCACTGCTGAGCATGAGCACATTTCACCACGGAGTGAACAGCTATGACTGAGGCCATTGGGACTGAGTCACATCCTACTTTCATAACTGAACCTGTATACTTGCAAGCTGACAGCGTACCATTTGTAAACAGAAATAGTTCCCAACTTGGTTGCCGGCACTCGTATCTCAAACTCTACATTTCTCAGTTTAGTGGCTTCTCAATGCTGTATGACATGTTCAGTAACATATGAAAAATGAATTAAAGTGTGAAATGACAGCGTTTTTAACCGATTGATATACAAGTTACCACTTTATATAAGGTATTATATCATGACCATATTACATCATAACTGAAGGGATATGACATTGAGTGTGTGAGATAGAGAAAAACAAAGTCAAAATTTTCACTACTACACATCCATTTTTGTTTGTTTTGGGTGTACTTAACTTTTTATGAGATTTTGCACAAATCCAATAGTTATTTTGTTCTGGAAATGTGTATACATTGTTGATTGATACATAGCTTTAATAAAATGTTGACTGAAATATGTGCTATTAGTAACATTTTCCTGTCAATTTCCTTTCCTATTTCAAGCTGCCAAGACTATATACAGTATATCAGTTGTGTGTGAAAAATTTCTCGAGCCGGAAAAAGGTTGAATAAGTAGCATGGGTTATTTACATTGAAGGTAAAGGAGGTTGATTTAGAGAAAATGCAAATATATGGGATATGTTTTTTATACCTAAATAAATGTAACATCACAACAATGTATGTGGACTACTCTTGTAAGCAAGAGGCAGAATGAAGGAGTTTGTATGTGGCACTCTGTCAAAAGTGAATTTCTCTGCAATCTGTTTATGTAATGTCACCATGTCCATAATAAGGACTCATTTCATCTTCTATATTTCTAACTTTCGGAGAATAACATGTCTTTTTGGAACTGAAACATTTACCATAAATCTGCAGAATTAAAGGAATCTTTGGCATTGTCAGGACAAACACTGAATGTATAAGGCTAAGTCATGAGAGGTCATCATCGTAGAAAAACTTGTAAATTTTATCACCTCCTTTGATTCAATGTAAGTTTTGTTTTTCTAGTGTTATTGTCCCATCATGAGGCTCTTGAATGCACAAAAACTTGGCGAGCTCCAAAGAAATCCCAGTTGTATTCGTAACATTTGCATTCTTGCTCATGTGGACCATGGGAAGACAACTCTGGCAGACTCGTTGGTGGCAAGCAACGGTATCATCTCCTCCAAGATGGCTGGCAAACTTAGGTATGTTAAAATAATTACTCTAAATTCTCCTACTCTGTCTCTACGGAAGGTCTGACTAGTCAGAGAAGGATGCAAGTTGGTTCTCATAGATATTCTGCTTCCTGTCCAGAGAGAACTGATCTTGATTGTTGTTGGCCAGCTGCTGAGCTTGCGTTGGTGCAGTGGGCCCTGCTAGCCTACAAGCACTAGGATTAATGACAGCACAGGATTGTTTGGCTGCAAGCATATTTCCAATAACTTTCATTGCTAGTTGCAGATCATATTAATTAATATACTGGAGGTGAATATACAGGGCGCCCGAGAATGTTCTCCGCAGTGGGTACGTGCAGCTGTGAGTGGTTGAGTCATGAGTTTTAGTTGGCTGCACTGCACTGTGTCCTTCAAAGCGGGACTTCCCCGTGTGAGCTGTCGATGTGTATCGCAATAAGCGCGCCAGCCTGCATGTCTTCAGCGTTTATTACAGTCAGCGAGCGTTCAGATAGACTATTATTGGAAGAGTGCAACAGTATATAGGTGGGAGATATGTTTAACTGTTTGCCCAGCGTAAGCTTAATGTTTACTACTGAAGAGAGAGTTTTTTTGGTGGAATACGTTTTTCACGAAGGCGATCTGTTTACAAAAAATGTAAAATTAAGATTTCAGGCGTGGTTTCCTAATTCAAAGTGTCCGAACCATGATACCGTTCGGGATTTGGTAAGTAAATTTCGTGTGACTGGCTCAGTTCACGATGTACCGGGAACAGGCAGGCCTACGCTTTTAACAGACGAAGAACTTGATGAAATCTCCGATATAATGCTGCGTGGACCAAGTAAATCAACACGAAAATTAGCTCAACAAACAGGAATCTCTAAGTCGACAGCACATAGAGCTGTAAGAGACAAGCTTCAGTTGTTCCCTTATAGTGAGCGATGTATGGAAGATAGACATATGCTCTTGCGGACTTTTTTGTACAACTTCCCATGCTGAACAATTCTTACACTCATAGTATTTAGATATGTTTAATGGTTTGCCCAGCGTAAGCTTACAAAGCGCTCAACGCCAGGTATTTTATCGACTTTTCCACTAAAATTGTTACTGCTCGGCTTCCTTTGATCATAAATAAATTATTTTCTACATAAATAGAATGCTGAAAACTGCATCAAAATCTATCCAGTGGTTCTCGAGTTTACCCGTAACATTCAAGAATCGGGGACTTTGTTTTATACTAAGTAGAGATGTTGCAAGCGGCAGCCGTGCTACCAACGTAACTGCTGTAGCTAGCTCTCCCAGACGCATGTAGGCGCTGCGGAGAACATTCCCGGACTCTCTGTACAATCATTACTAAAGATTCTTGGCTGCCAAGGACATGACAATCTTTTGTTCAGAAGTCGATGGACATAAGACCCACAGGTCATATGAAGATGATCATTTACAAATTGTGAGGGTGCTGCCATATGAAATTCCGAAGATTTTGCTATTACATAATCTTACCAGAAACACCAAGTCTTTCTCCTTGAAAGTTAGTTCTTTATCACTGTTGCAAAAACTAGTGCTATACACTAAGTTTGCTGCAGTTTTACTTACATTTCTGTGGCTGCATTAGTACATAGCATCATCATCATCATCTTCCTTCCAAGTATTGGGCCAAATGTCCCGTTACGGTCTTGCACTTTCCCTCCATCTCTTCATCGGACGTCCTATCGATCTATTTCCCTGTGGCTGGTAGCGAAGGATCTCCTTTGGTAATCTTCCAGGTTCCATCCTTTGGACATGACGCTTTCAGTTCTCTTGGTAGTCGCAAATGTATGTAGTTATTGGTTTCACTTTTAGTTCCTTCAGCATATCCTCGTTTCTCTTATGATCCCATTTAGTATAGCCTGCTGTTCGGCGCATAAAGGTCATTTCGCGTGCTGTGAGTCTGGAGATGTCCTGAGATCTTATTGTCCATGCCTCGCTGCCTTTGCACAGGGTTGGTCTGGCTAATGTGTTATACAAACCCAAGCGTGTATGCCTTTGGACGTGATTGATGATTCCTGTTGTTCTGGTATAATTAGTTATTTTTGCAGTTACGTCTCGTTCTTCTTGAAAAGAACATAGCACTTGTAGTATTTGTTTGTTGATATGTCCCCCTATTACTCTTTCATGCAAAACCACATTAAGCTGAAATTTTTGCATGAAAACCACATTAAGCTGAACTTTTGCATGAACATTGTTTTGTTTTTTTTACCTTATAATACATATTATTCTGATTTCTGCTCTTATGTCACCTGGGCATAGGCAAAGTATAAAATTTGTCGCAGAAGAATTTCATTTTATGTCCGTCAGTGCAAGAAGTAATGAAAAAGCAAAAAATTAAAAGTGCTAGAAGCAACCATTCCCAAGATATTGTCAGAATTCTCACTCTTGGAATCTGTGCAGGGAATGGCCAGTCACTATAAGAAATTATTCAACCCTCAATAATACTGCAAAAGTAACTTTAAACCTCTAATATTTAGCAGAAAAATAAAGGAAAATGTTGCTCATGTGTACGGAATCTTATTTCTCGTTATTCAGAGTCAACCTAAGAAAAATGTGAAAACTTCAACTTATTTACAGCATTTAGTTCCATGAAGAACTAAATAGTCTATTTTCATATATCCCTCTGGTGTTTTCCATTAAAACTCTCCTGCCTATTATAAGGATTTTCCTTGTGATATACTATATAGCTTTTGGTTCACGACCTATGTCTTCACCAACACCATTACAATGAGAAGTTATGTGCTAAAATATATATCTTTCAATATTGGTGATTGAGACTCCTCCTGCAAAATGGCATCTTTCTGTAAACATAAAACAGGAATTATTTTTTAGCAAAGTCAAATTCATGGCTTCTATGATTTAAGTAAAGTAAGCTACAGAAATTAGTGCCATTAGATAACAATTGTTATCATGCATTAAAAAAATGTTTTAAAATTTCTTAATGATGCATTTTATTTTTTTTATATAAATTGAACATCATTTAAATATATCTACATCAAGCTCTGAATAAAGATTCACTGTGCCAAGTTTCATTGTACTCGGGTGATTAAATCACCAGAAAAGTTATTTTAAATATATGAAATACACTTGGTCGCCATGATGTTTTTGTGTTTCTCAGGATTTTGAAAGTTACATATTTGTCTAACGCCATACAGAATTGGTTAAATAATTTCAGAGATATTGAGAACCGGTGAAATATATCGCATGGACGCCATGTCATGTTGGATTGTTTTATATATATGGTATAGAATTACCAGCATATGAATATTATAACCATGGCTCATTATACCAACCTACATTCCTATCGCATGTTTAGGACACGATAAATATAAACGTGATTTTAAAAATTTTGCACAGCCGCCATTTTGAAGTCTCATAGAAATTGAATTAAATTAGATGCCAGTATATTAAGCCTTGTATGAAGATTACTATGCTAAGTTTCATTGCGTTCAGATAATTAAGTTTCGAGAAAAATCCATATAAATATTTAAATTTTGCGTCACCGCAATATTGGATTTGTGTTGCTCAGGTTATTGAAAGTTTCATAGATGAACTTGTGTTTATCGCCTCTATCAACATACAAAATTTCACTTTGAATGCTGTAATAGATTCACAAATATTGAGAACCGTCTAAATATCTTGGATGATCACCATATGTATTCCATAGAGTTATGTACCATCAGATGAAGATTATTGCAAAGATTCATTATTCAAATATTCACTTCAATCCCTTGATTAAGACACAAAAAGTAAAATCTTAATTTTAAAATTGTGCATGCCGCCATCTTGCTTTCGTGAGTACAATTCAATTTAATTTGATGCCTGTAGATTGAATCTTGTGTAGACATGTAGGGTGTTAAGTTTCACTGCACTCTGTTGACTAGATCTTGAGAAAATGCCATTTAAATAATTTAACTTTGCTTGGCCACCATGTTGGATTTGTACTTAATATGCTTTTAAAGGCACATAGGTACACTTATCTAAGTACTCTCTTAAAATATTTCAGGTGAATATCGGTAATACACTCACCGGCAAAAAAAAACAAAATGCAACACTTGTATTTTTGAATTATTCTCATAATTTATTGCACTGAAATTATTCTTATGGAAAAATTATGCACAAATAATTGTTTCTTAAACATTTGAAAACCACTTCACATACAGAAAAATGCTTCAATTAAAAAATTTGTTTATTTTTCTAGAATAAGAAAGAAAAGTGAAAATTTCTTAAATTTTGAGTAAATTACATACGGTAGTCGTTTAAAAATGTTGAGTTCCAAAATTTCTCTTTACAGAATTAATCCATTCCTTTGGGTACTGACACAAGAACTGAACACTTAAAAACTTTTCACCCCTAGCACGAATCACCTTGCGTAACCTCTCTGCCATACTTTCGATGATTTGTGAAATGCTTTCCTGTGGGATGCGTTCCCACTCCTCATGCAGCATCACCCGAAGTTGCTGGAGAGTCTCAGGAGCACGTTGCCGAACATTTCTGGCCAACATATCCCAAACATGTTCAATTGGATTGAGGTCAGGGCTCCTAGCTGGCCAGTCCAGTGCGTAGATTCCAATCACATATAGGTAGGTACTGCTGGACACATCGGGCAGTGTGTGCTCTTGCGTTGTCGTGCATCAGGCGAAATTCATCCCCGACAAATGGAGCAAATGGTACAACATGGTTTTCAAGGACTTCCATGATGTACCGGTCTGCTGTGAGAGTCCCATTCTCAAATAGGTAAAGTTCAGTCCTGGCATCCATACTGACCCCGGCCCAGGGCATGACAGAACTCCCGTCGAATGCAGTCCTGGAGGAAAATGTTACAGAGAAAACCTTTCTCCAACCCTCCTCCACACTCCTTCTCTTCTGTCAGGGGGCCGATAACCTCGATGTTAGGCCCCTTAAAACAACAATTATCATCATCTCTTCTGTCAGGCGATCTGACACCGAATCTCTTCTCGTCTGTGAAGAGAACGGCTTGCCATTGCTGTTTTTTTTTTTTAATGTTAAAAATCTCTTTTTTTTTTTTTTTTTTTTTTTTTTGCCAGTGAGTGTAGTTTCGGAGATATAGAATGCCAGTGAAATATTTCATGTGACCGGCATGTTGGATTGGTGAATTGTATTTAAATTTGAAGGGCATGGTCCGGATCAGACAAAATAGTACTTTGTCCTTACTGAGTTTCATTGAAATTGCTCTTGCCATTTAGATCTTATTAGGTGGACACACACACAGACAGATTCTCATAAGTCTAATTTATTTTTCATATGATGAAAATCGGCAAAAATTGGTTGGATTTTCACGACCAAAGTGATGACAAATGAAGGTTTTCATCTACATGGCTCAGGTCAGCATCATATTTGTATCATTACCGAGCGAGAATTAAAGTGTCGCCAATTAGCTCAATGGTCAAGAGCAACAGCATACAAAGCCAGAGGTCACAGGTTCAAATCCCGCATGGGTCGAATATATGAACTCTTCCATCCACATGGAATGCACTATTTGCGCAAATATAACTAATTTATGTTGACCAACTGGAAAACTTTCTTTAATAGAACTAGGCAATGCTGAAAAATGGCTTCTATCACTTCAATTTACACAACCTTATAGCTGAAGGCCTTCATTTACACCTAACTCGATTGTGTATATATCCTTGTATACTAAACTGTTACATTCTATAGAATGTTAATGTATTAATGTTTGAACTAGATTTTGAAAGAAGTGGTCTACGTGACCAGGATTAGAGGCAAGGAAAACTAACTTAATTACTAGCAAAGTGAATAGATGTACACTGTAATAATCCGTGACAAGTATCTTTGTCCAATACAGTAAGACATTACCCGGGCAACTTTGGTACAAAAGCTACTTGAACATAAAGTGTTGCTCTAAACTGTACTATTCTAAGACCTGTATACTTTCTTGGATTAGAATTGCCAATCTTGTCATCATCAATATAGTCAGTTTATTGCTCCAGCGAATCGGGTACAATTTGTGAACCTCTTCCACTTTTGTCTATCCAAAAAGACTTGGTCTTAGAAGATGGTCTTCACATCGTCCCTCCTCCTGGTGCCTTCTTTTATTACATCTAACCAAGGAGTTATAAGGAGACACCCTAACGGCCAGAGACTCAAGCCAGCGGGACATACTCAAAACATTGCTGACAAGTTTTAGGAATAGGACTGTTATCCGACTTTGACACACAAAGTATTGTTAGTAGATGCCTAAAACTCTTAATTCATAATGTACTACTTCTATGTGATGTTTAAGTCCTTCTAGCATAATCATCTGAAATTGATGGTTGGTTCCTTAGTTTAGGCGCTGCGATAACGCAGTCATGTAGCCCCGTGTATTATGGGTGTGTGTAGAATCTGTCTGATAACCGGTGTTAATTGTGATGGCTGTATTAGTGTGTGTTATCTGTTTTAATTCAAGTAAGGCTTGTAGACGATAATTTCAATTCGTGCCTACTTTTGCTACCAAATGCTACCATCCACGACACCTAGCTGCAAACTTGGCTACTGAATGCCATCGCAACCAATACCTGGCAATGAACGTTGGAACTTAAGAGCATTAACCAAATCTAACTTACAAATTTTGCTTCACACAATTGAAGTTAATGGAAGGTTCTTTTACATGCCATAAATGTATGACATGGGCCTGCTGGCTTTAGTTCCCCTCCGAAGGAAGGCATACTGAGGGATTTTTAACGCTGTTAAAAAATTTGACTACTTCAGCCGGGTTTGACCCCGCGATCTTGGGCATAGAAGCTCAGCATGCTACCATCTATGCCATCGAAGACTACGCACAGTTCTTTTATTTTTCTAAAAACAATTTAAGGGGTACTCTCAGTTGTAGTCTACAAAACATCACGATTTTGCAATTTTCGGAATTTGCAAAATCCGGTCATTGTTTGTGTTCGAATCATTAACTTTCAGCTTTCTCGATGCCTGGGTGGATGTTAAATAATTCGTTATTATCTTCATCTTTCAAAACTAACCACGCGCAAAAATTACAATCTACCCCGCCTCCAAACACTAGCCTGCGTGCTTATAAGAACGGAATGCCGAGTTGCCAACCAAAAGAAACTGCTTCGATAGATTGATTTATATTGAGGATTACTCGAAATCTCCTCCAGCTGTTGTGAACAGCGCGTTGACGCCAGCTGATCGTTTAACTTTCAAGTTGGATGTTATATTTTCCGGACTATATACAAATGTATCAATATTTTTCCTTAAAACAGTTTTCAATTAATGTTTAAGGGGTATGCGTACCCCTGCGCTTCCCCTGAAAAGAAGCATTGTGAAGCCACTATGGGTATTGCATGTGATTCTCTTATTCATTACTGATCATTATTTCTCAGTAGGCTACTTTATGAATGTCTATCCCTTATTAATTTTGTTTTCAATGGGATCGGGGATCTGATGTGATGAAAGCATACGTGGTGGGTGTTTTTTATGGCCGGATGCCCTTCCTGACACCAACCTCATGAGAGGAGTTAGTGATAGATTAAATGATTGAAACTGGGCAAAGAGATGGAATGAAGCAGTTGTGGCCTATTAGAAGGTACTATCCCAACATTTATCTGGAGTTGAAGATGGTAAACCACGGAAAACCATATCATGGACGGCCAACTGTGGGATTCGAACCCACGTCTACCAAGTCTGCAAGTAGCTTGGCCTCCACTGCCTACTGCTTCGCGTTAGCGAGCATAGCTCTTAGTAAGCTACTGATCCTTGTAATCCTTGTATCTAACCACCTTCTTCTTGGTCTTCATCTCGGTCTTCCAGTAGCTTCTACTTGCACCATGAAGTAGCAGGGGTATATGAATTTCGGTCAGATATTGTAAAGTACAGTAGAAAAGCAGGGATGAAATGGCTGCACAAGTTAATAGAATTAGAATGGGATTTTGGAATTGTACCCTCTGAATGGACAAGGCATATCTTGACATGCTTTGTGGTCCATGGTTTTCACCACTGGATCTGCACGAGACACATCTACCATCAACCAGATGAACTGTGTATGCAAACTTTGTGGCGACCCATGCGACAGATACCACATAAGGACATGCAATCACAGAGAAAAATATGTGACGCAATTCTGTGAAAGTGAGATTTGAACTCTGTAATTTACATATGCACATTGTGCGCAAATTAAATTACCTTACTTTCTATTTACAAGCAAGATTGTTACATCTATAGACATACAGTACGGTATATTCCAGGCAATGTTCCCAGGAAAGTTTGATAACTCACTCAGAATAAGGTAAAATTAAAATCAGTGTGATTTTAGACCTTAGTAGGAATGTTGGGAACCAATTTTCAGAATGCACTGATTAATTGGGAAATGCTGAGAAAGTAATAGACAATTATGCCGTTACTCTGTAGTGAATGAAGTGAATGACACTGAAAAATTCTGCAGATTTTGACAACCCTAATTGGTTTCATTGCAGATGTAGAGAAATCTTATAATAGAGATTGTTGGTGATTCATTTGGGGACTTAGCTACTTTGTGACCATATAGCCCCATGTACTTGAATATGTGTAGAAACTGTCCGAAAATCTATGTCATTTTCATGGCTGTACTAATATAATACATGTAAAGATGCTGACTACCCTGAGGAATTATGGTATCAAAAGAAGGTACAGTATTTACAATACAATATGTTGAAATTCCAGGCTGCAGTGAGAGTTGGCTAGATGGTAGTTTTTGTTTTAAATTATTTACAGCAGTCAGGCAAAACTGTAATCTCTCACCTTTACTGTTTTATTTATTTGATATACTGTATGGTTCATTTATACATAAAACTTGTAGGGTGAGTTTTATAAAGTTGAAAATCATGCTAGCAGCCTTGCCTACATTACCTGGTTGTAATGACAGACTTTTGAAAGTTTACAAGCTAAAATATTAGAAGAGAAGTAGCATGTGGGTTAATGAAGTGAAACAAGACTTGAATAATGCTGGGATTTTAGACTGCGATATTCTTGACCATTCCAAATTTTGTGACAGTGTTAACTCTTGGTCCCCACCACCCAATAAGATTAAGACCCGACCACCCCTCACAGGAGAGGAAGAACATGTTATTGGCTGGACTGAGGAGATATTGGAAAACAAATAAAGTATTGCAGAATCACTAGTCATAATACCTCCTTAGTGGGCTTAAATCACTAATAATAGAAGAGAAGAGTAGGAAGTATGATATGAAAATCATATCAAAAACAAAGGCTATATTGGTTGTTGGTGGGAAATAAATGTAAGAAGTAGGAGAGACCAAATTGGAGGAGTTGAACAATTTCAAGCACTTGGTCTATGTATTTGCTCTGGTAAGGATGACCATTTATTGAAAGAGATACAGAGCCAAGGTGTTGAGAAGCCAATAATAATGCCATGTGGTCTCTGGAGAGCCTGGATGATGCCCAAAGATGACCTGCACATTGTGATGAATGAGAGATGGAGATATCACAAAAACCCAGTCCCCTAGCCAGGAGTATTTACCATGCAAATTTAGAATCATTCAATTCCAGGGTCTTTGGGAACAAAGACTAGCATGGGGCTGGATAGAAAACCAATGCAGTGAGTTCTCGGCTGTGATCGACTGTATTCTACATAAAGGAAGTTATTGCCAAGGCTTAATATTCAGACAGACTTAGCTAAGTGGGTTTAAGATATCTCATCAATTACCTGGATGGAATAGGTATAATTTTTTTAAAATTTGAATTTATTATTTCTCTTATACAGGCCACTGAGGCTACAAAGCCTCTTTATGCAGTTCTTTTCATTCAGAGGGTGGTTGAATACAATAAAATAAATGAAGAAAAAGAATACTTAACCTAAACATTCAGTTGACAATTGAAGTACTTGTTATTACATCCGTTCACCTTAATCATGATAATTGTATAGCTGATAGATTACCATGAAGGGAGTGTTTTATCGCTCTGATGGGAAGTCCTGAATACTGGTTCAATTTATCCAGAGAATATTACCTGAAATACGGAATGTACCTTTGCATTTTTCGGTTCTATGATGATGTATCTGGATCATTTGTGCAGTGTGCCTATTTGCACTGATTGTATGGGAGTTAGTGTGCAGTAAATATAAGACGGAATTTTGAATTTCAGAATTTTTATCACAGTCAGAGCCATGGCATACTGTCTTTGTTCTTTTAACTTTAGCCATCCAATCTGGATGTAAAATAGAGTTATGAGACTCTCTTGGTACATTGAGAACAAACTGCAAGCAAGCATTTTGCATTCTTTGCAATGTTGTATTGAGGAGTTCTCACAGATCTTGGTAAATAATAGATCCGCTAATGATCGCTGGAGCAAACAAATGGCAGGAGGGTCTTGTAATGAAGAGAAGAAGGGAAAACAAGAGTCAGTAAAGAACATATAGCCTATTTTCTATTATGTGTATAGTTATAACACTTTGTATTTATCAAGCAGTATAATTGAATGTTCTTGTGATGAATGTTAAGAGTTGTACTCTACATAAGATACCTCGTTTACAAAGTTTTCTTGTAATTCCGCTCTTGTATCCAGAGGAATTGATTCTTTGGTAGGTTAGATCCTCAGTTTAGGGACTGCGACAACGTGGTCCTGTAGCCCTGTGTACTTTGGGTGTGTGTAGAATCTGTCTGATAACCGGTGTTAAATGTGATGGCTGTATTAGTGTGTGTTATCTGTAATTCAGGTAAGGACTGCAGATAATCAATTTAAAGTAGTTCCTACTTTTGCTACCAAATGCTACTGTCAATGACACCTAGCTGCAAACTTGGTTTTCTAGATGCCACCATAACCGGCACCTGGCGACGAACGTTGGGACTTTATAGCGTTAATCAAATCCAACCTACAAATTTTAGCTTCACACAAGTGTAGTTAGTGGAAGGTTCTTTTGCATGCCATAAATCTATTATTATATTGCCTCATGGCCATTGGCTGCAATAAATACCTTATAAATCTATGACATGGGCCCGACGGCTTTACTTACCCTCCGAAGGAAGGCATACTGAGGGATTTTTAACGCTCTTAAAAAAATCCGACAATTTTGGCCAGATTTGAACCCGCGACCTTAGGCATAGAAGCTCAGCATGCTACCAACTACGCCGCCAAAGCCGCCTAGGAATTGATTCTAAGATTTTAAAAGTATGTCCATCCATCATCTTGAACATATGGAATCGTTGATCTTGCGCCTTCTGCAGAGGCTACATACTTGCTGTGTTTCGTCATTGTAACTGTAATAAATAGTGGCTTATCGATACTAATGTCTTATATATCCAACATGGCGACTGTGTGCTATATGCAATGTTATATTGTTATAACTAAATGCTAGCGAGGTCTCTTATACGATACTCCTCTCAACAAAGGTTCCTGCTAATTGTGTAATTAGAACTTGAGTTAATGATTTTGAAGTTTTAATAGTATGATCAGCCACCAGCTTGAATATATGGTGAAGCTGTTATTTTGCCTTAAGTATATAAATTTTAGATATTGTATCTTAAAAATTTATTTAGTTATATTTTTATATTCCATAATTTCAAGATGCTGGTTGTGCGTTATATTCAGTGTGATGTTCTTATGAGTAATGCTAGCAAGGTCTTTAGGTTTATATGGTACTCCTCTCCCACCAAATTTTGCGAGAATTGTGTTATTATATCGTAAGTTAATGGTGTTTATGTTTCAAGAATAAACCCAGCCGCCATCATGAATATATAGAGTTACTGTTCTTTTAACTTGGTATAGGAGGCCAATTACTAGGTTCTACATTACTACTTATATTCATTATTACAGCTTCAAAATACTTTGAGTTATTCATTACTAGCTTCGGAGCAAGTTTACGGGCTAGTGAGCGAGACTATCACCCCAGCTTCGGCAAGCATCAAACTGTCGAGTCGTGTCGAGTTAAGACTTCAGAGAAGAGGATAATGTGTTTGGGAGTTTCGTTGTTCACCTCGGCTTTCGTGAATTACGTCTGGGACCTGCCGTCCGTGCGCCTGTTAAGCTTACGCTAGGGAAACCGTTAAAGATACCGAGTGAAGCCTGGGCGGATTTCTAGTATTATATAAACTAATTACAATGCACTGTTAAGTGACTTTCACATCTCAGAATACTAAGTTGGTTGTAATTTCTGGGGTTAGTTATCATCAATGTATTAAACATGCTTTACATTCCTAACGAAAACTCAATTCTGATGACTATTCGCATCTGCGTCATTGTAATGTTGAATTAAGTAATGGCTGTATAATTCGGTTATGATCAGCTCTTACTCATTTCATAACTTTTTAGCAGTTCTACTCAAGATTCACATACAAAATTTTGTATGTAGCAATTCGGCGATACCATCACAAGGTTTAGGGATTTTTCTATTGCCTAGAAAGAGGTAGATAACTTTATAATTACCTTTTCTCATAGAAATAAAAATGTTCTATTAATCGACTGCAAAAGTCCAGTAATGTTTGAGGTAAACTTGGTGATTTTAGGTAAAAAGTAAAGAAATAAGCAATCAGCATTTATTGATGTTAAATTTTGAATCTGCGCCCACGCTCTATTTTAGCTTTCAACCCACGTGGACCCTTCAGTAAAACATTCTGGTGACACTACTGACAATCTTGCTGGCACTTTCAGTGACTGGAAACATGATTGGTGACAGTGAATGCAAGAAAATTAATATAAACCACCCTGTTTTACTGAAGTGGACAAATTATAAGTTTTGATCCTTAGTAACTTCTTCAACCCTGATTCCACGCAATAGCGAGAAAATAACTATATTATGTTGATGATGATTATTGGTTTTTTTTTTGTTTTTTTTCAAGGGAGCGAAACAACGGGGTCATCTCCCCCTCATAACATTTTCAAAATGCAACTTCAATAATTTAATGTCTACATAAACAAGATGTTCAGTAAAGAACATATAGCCTACTTTCTCCTAAATGTATGAGTATAGTTATAACTCGTTGTTATTATCAAAGAGTATAATAGAACTATTCTTTGTTGAAGACCTTAGAAACGATTTACCTCTACCAAACGCTACAACCTAGATAAAAACTGCTACCATCATTGAAGAAAGAAAGAAAGATAAGAAGTATATCAAGAATGTTATGGATCTGGAGACATAATCGACCGGACTGGCTGCGTGGCTCAGCGGTAACGTTCTCGCTTGCTGGGCCCTAGGTTGCAGGTTCGTATCCTGGCGCAGTCAGCTGGCATTTGAGGGTGCACAAATGCGAGGGAGCCATGTCAGTACATTTACTGGCACGTTAAAGATCCCCTTCGGGCCAAAATTCCGGCACCCCGGTGTCTCTAAAAGCAGCAGTAGTTAAAAGGGATGTAAAACCAATAACATTATTATTATTATTATTATTATTATTATTACATATACGACCTGCCGTGGACAACATCCAACTTTGAGTTGAGGCATGTCTTTACACGTCTGGTTGTGCATGGCTTTCACAACCCTAATTGAATTAACAAATCTTTCCATGACCCTACCGAGACGTGTGTATACAAACTATGTGGATATTTTCGATTGCTATTTGCCTGAAATAAAAGTAGTAATTAATAACCTGAACTAACACCAACGGCTTGAATTCAGTTACTATGTGAAATCGTTTTGTTCTTTACTTCAAATAACATTTTCAAGTAACGCAAAATAGGCTGTTACAAACCCTTTAAAATAAAAAGTAAAAATGTATCGTAGTATCATCTTGTCATTCTTCAAATTCGATGCGCATAGAATGCCAATGGTATAGTAATCAATGGAGCCCCACGTAGACTAGTCGTGACATCTAGTGGTGAAATATCGAACAATATAATCCTAACAGAGCGAGTGCATTCTAGCGGCCAGAAGAAGAAACTTGTCAATAAAATCTGGAAGTTAATAAGTAGGTCGGCGTGCAGTTACCTTTTTGGCAGCTAGATGTCTCGAGTAAATCTGCTGGCGAATTATGTTTTAATTAAATATATATTTTACACCATAATATGCACAATATAACGCTTAATTTTAAAACATCTGAGTCATTACAAAACAATAAACATATAACATTTCAAGCAAAAAATCTAGCTCTGATCGGGTTTGAACCATAGGCATTTGAGCGATAGGCTAACGCTCTACCACTGAGCTAATTGTGTCAACGAATATCGTTCTATATAAAATGACTTACATAGAACTTGTTAGCAAATAATGATTTATACTAAACGATTTCATCACTGGAGTATATTATTTATATGTAAAGCATTTCATACAAAGTTTATTTATTTTGTATCAGTACGCTATATTGCATGCAATACTCAAATTAGTGAAATATAAGTCAGGCACAAGATATCCGCTGCCATCTTGTCTTATTACTGAATCGGCTCAGCTTTTTAAAATCACGTCTGCACTATAGTATTACAAAATAAACTTTTAATTTCGAACGTGCCTCTTCCTTTAGAACAGTTAAAACGATTCTCGGCTCGATAATCGGAACTGGTGGGTCCCATGATATGGATTATAAAGTTTGCATAATTCGCACGGCCGCCATCCTGAAATGGTATGGCGGACGACCATGTAGTTTGGTCACAAGACGCATCCTATACGAAGGTATGTTGTTACCAAATTTGGTAGAGATCGGATGATTTGGTTAGTCGTTATTTGATTTTACGTTTTGAACGTTTGAGTGGCCGCCATTCAGTTTTAATAAAGATGGCGGCGATATAAAACATGACACTGAGGTGTCCTTTGCTAGTGCTACCTTTGTGCCAAATTTCGTTCAATTCGCATTCACCGTGTTCGAATTGATAGTGGGGGACAGACATTCAGAGTACACACAGACACACACACACACAGACTCACACACACACATACACACACACAGACAGACACACTTTTTTCGCCCTGTGTTGATCTCATAAGTCTACTTTCATTTTTTGCAAAAATCGAAAGTAGGCTAAAAATCCTAAAAAATGAAATACCTACAAGAGGTGCCCCGGTTAAGCTGAGTAACCCAGTGGAAGGTTGGGTAGCCAATCCCAGCACAAAGCTGGGTCAGCGAGCCGATCAGTGCTGGGGGAAAACTCTACTGCTCAAAACCGTAGTTTTAACCTTGGAGTGGTCCAAAGCTACTCCCCAAAACTTTCAAGTAACCTATATGCATTTTGCAAACTTACGGGAATATTACTCCAGGTGGTTTATTTATTTATCGTATGGCTTTTAGTGCCGGGGGTGTCCGAGGACATGCTCGGCTCGCCTGAGTCTGTAGCTGCTTCCAGAATACACCCTTATTAGGGTGAGCTACAAGTTCCGTTCAATTTCAAGTAGTTCCAACTTTCGCTACCAGATATAATAATACCTAGTGGTGAACGATGGAACTTTGATAGAGCGTTCCGATGAAATCTAACCTAACAATGTTGCTTTACACAAGTTTAGTCTGTGAAAGGATCTTTTACATGCCATAAATCTATGACATGGGACCGCCGGCTTTACTTCCCCTCCGAAGGAAGGCATACTGAAGGATATTTAACGGTCTTAAAAAATCCGACGACTTCGGCCGGGTTTGAACCCGCTATCTTGGGCACAGCAGTTCAGCATGCTACCAACTACGCTAATCGGAAACGAGAATCCACCACGGCACGAAGCCGTGCAACAGGGCCTGAGGGTTCTGGAGAGCCCAAATCAACGTGCGAGAATGAGTCAGAGCATTCTACTGGGAACTCAACAGTAAAACTAAGATCGAAAAGAAGATACTTTTTTGGTACTCTCAATATTAATTCACTTCTCAATGTGGGAAAACTGAAAGAACTTACCAAAATTCTAGATGATCAGCAAATTGCATTACTAGCATTACAGGAAACTAGGTATATTGACAGTAGTGCAATAGACTCAGAAAATTACCGGATATATAAAGGAAAACCAGGAAAACGAATAATGAAGAATGTTCCGCATCTTGGAACTGCTTTCGTAGTTAACAGGAACATAGTGGAATCAGTAAAACATTTTCATTCCCCTTCTGACCGGTTATCTTTTTTGACAATAAGATATGGAAATAAAAATGACACGTTGATTAATGTTCATGCTCCCATCAACGAAGATAACAAGAGAAACCCAGATAAAGTAAAGAATTTTGGGAAATCTTAGAAAACGAAATTCATATAATTCCAAAGGATCATATCAAAGTGCTAATTGGTGATTTTAACGTGCAAATTGGAAAAGAGAAATGTTACAGAAGGATTGTTGGAGATTTCCTACCTCATAGGAGAACAAACAAGAATGGACTACGCCTAATTGAACTGTGTAAGGCCTTTAACTTGATTGATGTCTAATTACTTTAAGAAACTAAATAGAAAGCCAAAGACATGGCGGTCCCCTAATCCAAACCTAGGAGAATTCCAAATTGATCATGTGGCTATTTCTTCTAGGAACATTGAAGGAAATTCAGAATGTTAAGGTGAAGACAGTGACAGTGACCATTACCCCACGATCATCAAAATGAGATTCATTCCACTAAACATGTGCAAAGAAAGAATAACTAAGAGAATTAGATTTGATGTTGAAAAATTGAGAAATAATAAGGCGGTAAACAAAGTAAACAAAGGAAAAATTAGTAAATGATCATACAAAAAATTGGAAGGACTTAAAAACGAAAATATAGAACGTTGCACAAAAACTCTGTCCTCTAAAACGAAACAGGAAACATAGATGGTGGAATGAAGAATGTGAAGAAGCTATCACTGAAAGACTGGAATCATGGAAAAGGTGGCACTCATGTAAAACAGATAATAATTTTGAAAGGTTTAAAATAACCCGGAAGCAGGCTTCTAACACTATAAGAGCTGTCAAGAGGAAGTGCGATAAAAGCCGACTTACCCAGATTGCAGAAGATTTTGCCAAAAATAATACAAGAAATTTCTATAAAACCTTTAAAGAGGAAATAACAAAATATCAATCTCCCAATCTCGGATTTAGGGATGAGAAGGGGGAAATCGGACTCAATAATAAGGACAATTGTAATATTTTGGCAAGATATTTTGAAAAACTCTTGAATTGCAAAGAGCCTGAAGAATGATTAACATTCGTTCAAGCACAAATAAAAAGCAGAGATTCGGACCCACCTAATGAGATGGAAATGCATGCCATCATTCAACATGTAAAAAATAATAAGGCCGCAGGAGAGGATATGATTGTGGCGGAACTGTGGAAGGAATCTGGAAGTCGAGCAAGAGTAGAACTGAGAGACATACTAAGAGAAATTTGGCAATCGGAAAAAATTCCAGAAGTTGGAAAATTTCATTGATACACCCATTACATAAAAAAGGTGATAAGAAAGATGTGAACAATTACAGAGGTATCTCCCTGGTACCAGTTACATATAAGATACTTTCCAAAGCTCTTTAAAACAGGATTGAAGCTATACTTGATAAACAAATAGGAGAATACCAAGGTGGGTTTAGAAGAGGTAGGTCGTGTATGGAACAGATATTTAATTTGAAAACAATTATAAGAGATAGAATGATCAGGAACAAGAACTACGTCATAATATTTGTGGACTTCAATAGATAGGACTTCATTATTCAATGTGTTAGAGGAATTTGGAGTAGACTCGAAGTCCATCAACATCATCAAAGATACACTTACTGATACTAAATCCAAAGTGAATTTATGGGAGAGATCGCAAAGGAATTTTTAATTAATACCGATGTGAGACAGGGAGACGGATGGTCTCCAATTCTTTTCAACTGTGTTCTAGAAAAGGTAATAAGGGAATGGGAAGAAAGGCTCAAGGAAAGAGGACTCTACCATGAAACATGACTTGGATCGAAATTTAAAGGGGTAGGTATCAATTGCTTGGCCTTTGCTGATGACATTGCCATTCTTTCAGAAAATATACAAACAGCTTGTGTCCAAATAAACCTTTTGAGAATGATAGCAGAGAAAGTTGGACTTCAGGAGAAGACCAAATGTATGACTAATAATAGAAATTCTCCTACAGTTTTAATAACAGACTCCGGAAAAATTGACAAGGTAGAAAAGTTTAAGTATTTGGGAGAAATGATTTAAATTAATGGACTAGACAAAGAAACAGAGCAAGAATACGAAAATTGAAACAAGCTTTTCAACTGACGAAGGATACCTACAATAGGAAAAATCTTTCTATTGCAACTAAAATCCGACATTACAATACGGTAATTAAGCCAGAAAGTCTCTGTGCTTCAGACTTTATATTTTCCATTTAAGAAGGCGAAATAGAAGAGCTAGAGAGAAAGGAAAGAAGGATACTTAGAAAAATATTGGGACCATTAAAAACAGAAAGTGGAGAGTTCAGATACAGAAAAAATGACGACCTCTACAAAAATAAAGAAATTGAAAAAATCTATGACACGATCAGGAAAAGGAGGGTTAATTTCTTTGGACACGTAATGAGGATGAATAACACTAGACTCACAAAACAAATTTTCAGTCATGTATACAAAAGCAAGAATGGTAATCAATCTATGAGTCAAAGAGATGGTAATCAATGGTACAAAGTATAAAAAGGTATATGGAAGAGATGGAGGTAACAATAGCTATTATTCAGGACAGACCACTTTTCAGAAATATGATAAAAAAAATCAAGGGTTTCCAGGAGAAGGAAAAGAAGAAGCGGGTTGACATCAGGACGGAAGAGAGAAGGAGACAAAGTGAATTAATGAAGAACTACTGGAAGGCAAAAAAGGATAATGGAAATAAGTGACTGTGAATGCAATGGGTTATTTTAGGCGGTCCAAAGATGACCAAAATCGAGTAAAGAAGAAGAAAATTAAAAAAATACACAAAATCTAAAGAATAGAATTTTAAATAAAAAACGAACGAATTATTTTAGTCACATAATACAGTACTTATAAATTTAGATTGCTGGCCTTGACCCACTCTCTCCAAAAATATGACACGATTAACAGCCATCGCGTCTTCGGCTAACCACGATTTCTTCGTAGATCAAGAAGATCCACACACTCGGTTAAAATGTGGGCCGCCCTGAATATGGTTCCAAAGATACAAAGTGGGGTCTTCCCTTCTCATCCTCTTCAGATACAACTGGGTGGATCTTGCATGACCTACCCTACTGGAAATCTGCATAAAATGATGGACTACCCATGCCCAGAAGGAATGTCGATATGTTTTTAGAGATGGGAACAAATGGTAAGGTTCCATTCTTTCCGACTGTACGGGCCAGATTCCTCGGACAACAGTTGGGAATACCAAAGTACAGTAGTTCCTGCACACCAGTGATCACCATGCATGTTAGGGTACACGTGAACTAATTCCTAAAACAAGCTGCCACACTGACATGGCTCTAGCTCCTGGCAACTATAGGGTCTTTATATTTGCTTGGCTAGGACATTCTCGCTCATGCATTCCGCCAGTGACGGCTCAGTTGCCGGCTGCCGCGCGCGCGTATGTTCGGCAGAATACGGTGCTTAAAATCAGTATCATGCATTTTTACTCACTATGTTAACAGTAGATGCTGAAAATGTTCCCCATCCGCTGCCAAACATAATCAGCATCGTCTTATGAAGTTTCTGGTTAATCCGGTTAATTTAGCTTCAGTAAGGAAATGAGGACCTTAACGTCTATTTTTATTGTTTACTGAACCTGTACGTTTAAATCTCAAATTAGCCAGTTGTTTTATTGTCCGATTTATAGGAATGGGTCTCTCTGGAAATTTCGCTCGAAACTTTTGTCTTGTTCTAGCGCACGATTTCCTGCACTTTATGTATTTATTGTGCAGATATACACGCTCAAGTAACGAATATTTCACATAAGACATTCCAGCACTATACACAATCACAATAAAACAACTGGCTAAGAGATTCAAATGTACAGGTTCAGTAAATGACAAGAATAGACCTAAAGGTCGTTATTTCCTTACTGAAGCTAAATTAACCTGAATAACCAGAAACTTCATAAGGAGATGCTGATTATGTTTAGCAGCGGATGGGGAACATTTTCAGCATCTACTTTAAACATGGTGAGTAAAAATGCATGATACTGATTGTAAGCACCAACTCTGCCGTACATACGCGCACGCGGCAGCCGGCAATTGAGGCGTCACTGGTGGAGCGCGTGAGCGAGAAAGTCCTAGCCAAAAAAATATAAAGACCCTGTACATTTGATTGCTCTCATGTTTTCTTATGAACTCATTCCCATAAATATGCATTTCCTTCCCTGCCTTGAGGAAATGCTTTCTCAATGACCAAGCGCTATAAATAGCTTCTCAGACTACTTCACTTGAGATAAATGTAGAGGCAAGTAAACTGGGTGTGCGGTAGTATTACTTTGTGTTAATTAAAAGTACACTCCCATATAAAATCCATGATGACAAACAATGTCAAATTCCAACTGAACGGAAGCAACTGAAATACGGTATTAGGATAATATTATCTC
The DNA here is from genome assembly GCA_946902985.2 of Meconema thalassinum. Classification (NCBI taxonomy): domain Eukaryota; kingdom Metazoa; phylum Arthropoda; class Insecta; order Orthoptera; family Tettigoniidae; genus Meconema; species Meconema thalassinum. The sequence goes on along the minus strand of OX336388.2, from coordinate 1,802,924,507 downwards.
CCCTTATATACATGCTAGCAACCTGGCTTTGCCCGGGATCAATTATGTATGCATAACGTGATAAGCGCTTTTTAATCGATGTCAATGAACTACGACCTACAGTATATCCATTTTCCGTCTCGGCATGATGTGCTAAAATCACACTGGACTATTAATTATATTATGGAGATGCATGTGCTATGAATTCTTGTCAGACGTGATTTAAGAATGGCGAGGTACATGAAACTCAAATCCCCCTTCCGTCCAATCTTAACTTGACTGTTTATTTTGCGGAACGAAAAGTTCACAGGCGAAATGAAGAAAAGCCAAGTTGCACTTCCAGGGAATCTCCAAACACAACCACCCTTCTCCGAAGTCTTAACTCGACTCGACAGTTTGCTGCTGGTTGTATCTGGGGTAATAGGCTCGCCCACTAGCTAGGCTGTGACTGGGGTGATAGGCTCGCCTCTAGCTAGCTCGTAAACTGTTGCCTCAGTAATTGAATGGAAATTGTTGGAAGAAATTAAAACAAAAAAACTTATAGTGGGCGATGTATTGAAGATGGAGACATTGTGGGGTTTGAAGCCATTTTTTCAGAGTTGCCTAAGTAAACAAAAGTTTGGTGCTTTTCAGTCGGTCAACACGAATGTACCCAAAAAGAGCTGGGTTATGCCCTAATCCTGAAATAAATTACATAAGATTAATAAATACACTAGGATGACCAGTTTTGATCGTCAAGCGATCATCATCAGATCCTTTACACTTAGGCTATAACATCTATGTTTGAGAATACTGGTGAAAAATATTTACAATATGTACAATTATTTAGTTGCAGTATTGGTAATGCAACTGTCGGTGTATGCTAAATGTTGTAGGCCTTTATCTCATGTTAGGTGAAATGCTAAAATGGTGATAGAAATCCGGAGTTTGTCTGTTTGGGGTGACTATATGGTTGTAAAAAATCAAGTATGGTTATACTGTAATAATACAGGCTGCTACTTATCTGGTTGTCTTCCTGGCTGGAGCTTCAAGCAGTTTCGTGTTCACTCTAGTACCAGTTGTGGTCGGCTGAAACCGGGGTGTTAACTGGACGAAACTGTTTTTTCATTTCTCCCCCCTTTGTTCCTAAGTGCTGTCTGAGGTCAGTGCAATGTGTATTTGTGTGCCATTGCCAAAGCTAGATAAGAATGTATGTTATTGAATACAGGAAGGTCTACAACTATTAAAGACTGTGGAACTGCCTTCGCCACGCGTGGACTAAAAAGCCATTCGAACTAAGCGCTGCATTCACAACGAACAATACAACCAGTAGGCACCTGCAAAATAGTAATCTAAATAAACAAGACCTGTATTCAAAGTCAGGGGTATATTGTATTACATGCCAAGACACTGGTTGTCAAGCTAATTACATTGGACAGAGTGGAAGACGAGTAGACACACGTTATAATGAACATAGGAATGCGATAAGATATGGAACACATTCAGCCGTATGTGAACATATGTGTGACACGGGCACAGCTTTACTAACATTGAGACTGACCTAAAAATAATTCATCACGAATCGAAAGGCAGAGCTCTCTACATAAAGGAAGCAATCGAGATTCACCTAGCGAAACGAAACAATCCCATCAATCTAAATGAACACACTTTTATGGAGAGTTCACCCCTTTTCACTCTACTAAAAAACACACCCTGTCGGAAACAAGACACAACTTAGCGATACAGCCAAGCTAGATAAAAAAGGGGGGGAATAGTGATGGTTAATGGGTAAATGTTATCTGGATCAGGTGTACTATGTACTTTTTTCTGCAATAAACCTAGGCCGGTATGCGCGGCAGTATTAAAGGTGCCGGGACGTCTTCAAAAGACCGGGCAGCGCTTAGTTCGAATGGCATTTTAGTCCATGCATGGCGAAGGCAGTTCCACGGTCTTTAATAGTTGTAGACCTTCCTGTATTCAATAACATACATTTTTATCTAGATTTGGCAACGTCACACAAATACACATTGCACTGACCTCAGACAGCACATAGGAACAAAGGGGGGGAGAAAGGAAAAAACAGTTTCGTCCAGTTAACACCCCGGTTTCAGTCGACCACAACTGGTGCTAGAGTGAACACGAAACTGCTTGAAGCTCCAGCCAGGAAGACAACCAGATAAGTAGCAGCCTGTATTATTACAGTATAACAATAGTTGATTTTTTACAACCATATAGTCACACCGAACAGACAAACTCCGGATTTCTATCACCATTTTAGCATTGCACCTAACATTAGATATAGGCCTACTACATTTAGCATACACCGACAGTTGCATTACCAATACTGCAACTAAATAATTGTACATATTGTAAATATTTTTCACCTGTACTCTCAAACATAGATGTTATAGCCCAAGTGTAAAGGATCTGATGAAGATCGCTTGACGATCGAAACTGGTCATCCTAGTGTATTTATTAATCGCATATAATTTATTTCAGGATTAGGGCATAACCCAGCTTTTTTTGGGTACATTCGTGTTGACCGACTGAAAAGCATTAAACTTTTGAAGATAGAGATATGCTCTCATGGACTTTTTTGTAGAACTTTTCATGCTGAACAATTCTTACACTCATAGTTCATTGATATTTTTAATGGTTTGCCTAGTGTAAGCTTAAAATGCCCATGGACACCAGGTATTTTTTTTTCGACTTTTTCACTGTAATCGTTACTGCTTGGCTTCCTTTGATCATAAATGTATTATTTTCTACAGAAACCTTCCTTGAGAGCGTTAAAAATCCCTCAGTATGCCTTCCTTCGGAGGGGAAGTAAAGCCGGCGGTCCCATGTCATAGATTTATGGCATGTTAAAGAACCTTCCACTAATTACACCTGTGTGAAGCTCATCATCATCGGCTTTAACTCTAATCCGAGTATAAATCTTCTTCCTTCAGTCCAGTTTGTGGATGTGTTTACGGTGACTAAAGAGTCCAATCCTGGCATGGAACAAGCGACCACACAAGTCGCATAGTATTGCTGGAGGAGGACGTGGTTGGGCTGCTCGAAGTTTCCTAGCTTGACGCTTGGCCTCTTCATGTATGCGTCGATCCCTTTCAAATGTCTTTACAGTATCTGAGAAGGTACGGCGCCAAGTTGAGCGGTCTTCAGCCAGCATGTCCCAGGTTTGTGAATCAACACCTGTCAATTTCAGGGTCTGCTTAAATTGGTCTTTGTAGCACCTCTTAGGACCACCATGAGGTCTGGTGCCATAGCATAACTCACCATATAGCATTTGACGAGGTAATCTCACATCATCCATCCGATGGACATGACCAATCCATCTAAATTGGTGACCTATTATGGATGATTCTATGCTGTTGATTTGAGCCTTTTCCAGAACAGCAATATTGGTAATGCGGTCTTCCCATTTAATCCTCAGGATTGATCGAAGTAGGTGGAAACGCTCAAGCTTCCTAAGATCACGTCGGTAAAAGGTCCACGTTTCACAGCCATACGACAATGTAGAAATGACTACTGCTTTGTACACCATAAGCTTTGTACTCATGGACAGATCTTTATTCATGAAGACCCGGTGCGCTAATCGTCCATATGCTGCATGGGCTGCGCCAATTCTCTTATCCACATCCTGCTCACAGGTACAGCTCACAGAAATGGTACTGCCCAGGTACGAGAAGTGGTCAACCTGTTCTAATGGCAAATTTGAAATGGAGATATTGAACTGAGGAAGAGGTGTGCCTGGTGAAGGTTGTGCCAAGACTTTAGTCTTATTGACATTTATGGTAAGACCAAAGCGATCACATGCACTTTTGTAACAGTTAACTGACTCTTGCAGCTCTTCTGGTGTGAGAGTTGGTGACGCAGCATCATCTGCATACAACATGTTAGTAACCTTAGTAACCTGAGTTTTCCTCAAGGAGCGGAGACGAGTTAGGTTGAAAAGCCCTCCATCAAAACGATACTTGATCTCCACACCTGGGATGTTTGTGGGTGAATCATAAAGCATTGCAGCCAAGTACAGCGCAAAAAGCGTTGGAGCCAGTACACATCCTTGTTTCAGTCCATGGGTAATGGGAAATTCATCGGACATCTTATTCTGATGGCAAACCTGACCTGTCATGCCATCATGGAGAGCCTTGATTAGATCTACAAAACGCTGAGGGCAACCAAACCGCTTCAGCACTGCCCACATGGCTGGTCTTGGAACCGAATCAAATGCCTTTTCCAAGTCATAAAAGACTAAGAAGAGTAGATTCTGTTGTTCTCTACATTTTTCTTGTAGCTGTCTCACACAGAAAATCAAGTCAATTGTGCTTCTGGAAGTTCTAAATCCGCATTGTGACTCTGGGAGGATCCTCTCAGAGATAACCTTGAGGCGGTTAAGTAGAATTCTTGCAAGAATCTTCCCCACAATTGATAGCAGTGATATACCACGGTAGTTGCCACAAACACTGCGATCACCCTTTTTAAAGATAGTGACGATAGTGGCATTCTTTAGGTCTCCAGGTACCTTTCTTGATTCCCATATTCTGAGGATAAGGATGAAAATTCTTGTTTTGAGGGAATGACCTCCGGCTTGAATTAGTTCCAGAGGGATGTTATCTGGGCCAGGTGCTTTTCTGGGTTTCAATTGGGTGAGAGCTGCACTGAATTCATGATAAGTAGGAGGTACTGCCAACCACAGTTGTTCAGGTTGTTGCGGCACATCACAGAGGAAGTCTTCAGCAGCTTCTGATGGACGATTTAGGAGATTGGAGAAGTGCTCCTTCCAGCGTTCCAAGATTTCTTGACTATCAGTAAAGGTAGTAGAATTATCAGCGCTTTTCACTGTACCTGATGATGAGCGAGATGGTCCATATATTTCCTTGAGTACGGCATAGAAGTTCCTCAAGTCTCGAGCATCCGATAGTCTCTGCAGTTCCTGAGCCTTCTGTTGCCACCAAGTATTTTTAATCTGCCTTATCTGCGTCTGGCATTTACCCTTGAGTTCCAGTAGTTTATCTCTCTTTGTGTTGGAAGTTGGGTCTTGAAGATGGGCAAGATAGGCATTCCTTTTGGCATTGATGAGAGACAGAATTTCCTCATTGTTGTCATCAAACCAGTCTTGTCTTTTCCGCACTATAAAACCAATGGTTTCCTCAGCTGACTGTGTGATAATCTTCTGTAATGTGGCCCATTCTTGCTGAATATCATTTGTTACTGGGTTTTCTGATAACTGGGTGACGATCCTGTTTCCAAAATGTTTGTACATGGATTGAAACTGTAAATAATGTAAATACACATCTATTTTTGACTAATGTTGATATGTACAGCCAAACGCTAAATAAAATAATCCTGAAGTTTGGATGTATTAAACTTCTTTCTTGCAAATTTTTGATGTTCCTAGGTGGTTTAGGTCTGATAGATATCCTGAGCTTACATATAAGAAGTTTATGATCTGTCCAACAATCGTCTATATTCCTTGCTGTTCTGGTAATAAGAGTGTCCTTCTTATCACATTGCCGGGTAATGATATAATCAAGAATGTGCCAATGTTTGGAACGAGGATGCATCCACGTGGTTTTGAAGTGGTCAGGTAGCCGGAACTGCGTGTTGGTAATGAAAAGTTCATGTTCTGCACAAAGACCAAGAAGCAACAGTCCATTGGGATTACATTTTCCAAGTCCCTGTTTGCCCATCACATTATTCCATAGCCTGTGATCTTTCCCAACTCTGGCATTGAAGTCACCGAGGAGCAAGAGTTTATCTGCAGATGGTACCTTGGAGATGATTTCACTTAGCTGATTATAGAACTTAGCCTTTACTTCATCATCAGAATCTAAGGTAGGAGCATAGGCAGAGATGAGTGTCATAAAGGAACCTCCTGAGAGTGGTATGCGGAGAGTCATGAGCCTTTCGCTGATTGCAATGGGCGTAAGTTGGTGATATTTTACCAGTTTGGTCTTCACAGCGAAGCCCACACCATGAATACGACATTCACCCTCCTCCTTTCCTTTCCAGAAGATGGTATATCCTGTTCCAGATTCAGTAATCTTGCCTTCAGAAGACAGCCTAGTTTCACCGAGAGCAGCAATGTCAACGTTGAGTCTTGATAACTCATGGGTTACGAGAGCTGACCTTCTCTCAGGTCTCATGTTATTGTCCAAATCAAGCAAGGTTCTGATGTTCCATGATCCAATAATCAATTTGTGATTCTTTACTGTTTTTTAGTTTCGACCCCATGAGGGGTGACCTGCTGAGTGCGGTTGCCCAGCCTGACCAAGATTGTGACTTCCGATGTTTAGCCCACCTTTTCTAGGGCCTTCCCCATGTGGGGTGGGAAGCGGTGATCTTAAATAGGCCTGCCCAAACACAGATGCAGGACCGAATTCCTGAGTAGTCACAGAGTCTCCGGAAGACGACCGTCACACATCTGCTGCCAACGTGCAGGTCCGAACTAGGGGCTTTCAGTTACACCCATAACCTGCCCCCACCGTCCATATCCCATCGCCGTTGGACTTTGAAAAGTGACGTTCGGAAGAAGTGCCACTGGTGTGAATTTGTTTAGGGTGGATCTCAGCTTGCCAGGACGAGACCCACACACTATGATCTCTGAGCCTTATCCTGCGGCTCACAAAGAATGAGACATGCAGGACCGAACACAGAGACTGCAACGAACTGCCGCATACTCAAGTACTACTGAGGTGCGCCTTTACAGCCAGTCCGTCTGGCGTGGCCTCTTCCGCCTCTATGACCGTTGGGAGCCATGAGAGTGATTGGCTCCTCATCCGCTCATTTTGCCGTTGGGCCCATCATAACTATGGACAATAGTTTGCCCTATTAAACCTGAGCAATAGGCTGCCCCTTCCGCCAACCACACTGTGCCAGAGTTCACCTCTTTCACTGCAGGTACCGTTGAGGACTTCACCGTAACCCTGGCAAGGGACCCTAACAAGGTACTACCAGCCGGGCCAGCTTGACCAGGGTTTTTTAAAGAGGTGTTACTCCTCTATCACTCCCTACTTGATCATACTATATATATATATACTGTAACACTGTATAACACTACACTAGGTGCTATTGCACCACACTGTAACACTCCACTAGAAGCAATACCAACACTGTATAACACTACACTATGTGCTATTGCACCACACTGTGTCACTCCACTAGTAGTATTACCTACACTGTATAACACTACACTAGGTGCTATTGCACCACACTGTAACACTCCACTAGTAGTAATACCTACACTGTATAACACTACACTAGGTGCTACTGCACCACACTGCCCCACTCCACTAGTAGTAATACCTACACTGTATAACACTACACTAGGTGCTATTGCACCACACTGCCCCACTCCACTAGTAGTAATACCTACACTGTGTAACACTACACTAGGTGCTACTGCACCACACTGTGTCACTCCACTAGTAGTAATACCTACACTGTATAACACTACACTAGGTGCTACTGCACCACACTGTGTCACTCCACTAGTAGTAATACCTACACTGTATAACACTACACTAGGTGCTATTGCACCACACTGTGTCACTCCACTAGTAGCAATACCTACACTGTATAACACTACACTAGGTGCTACTGCACCACACTGTGTCACTCCACTAGTAGTAATACCTACACTGTATAACACTACACTAGGTGCTATTGAAGCTAAATTGGATAGGTTAAGAATGTAAACAACACTCTTAGGTTTCTACGTTCTTTGCCAAGAGCCGACTGTGGTGGCCTCTGGTAGCAAAGTTCTGAACTAGGCCTAGTAGTCGTTGACGGTGGCGTTTGGTGGCAAAAGTAGGAACTATTTGAAAAATTCTAAGTTGCAGTCTGTACTTAAATTAAAAAACAGATACACACACTAATACAGCCGTCACAATTAACACCGGTTATCAGACAAATTCTACACACACCCAAAGTACACGAGGCTACATGACCGCATTGTCGCAGCCCCTAAACTGAGGAACCAACCAACCTTCCTTGAGATATCCTTTACAGAATGGTGAAAACAACATCAAAATCCATCCAGTAGTTCTCGAGATTACCCGAGACATCCAAGAATCGGGGACATTGTTTTATACTAAGTAGAGATATTCCATATTTACAAGATGGCTACCACACATATTTAGTGTGTCGTTCTTATGGCTTATTTCAGCAAAGTCCCTTTTATGGTAAGCTACTTCTTTCTTACTAAGGTTTGTTATTTATTTTTAAATTATGAATGTTCAGGATGGCCACTCCACACTATATTCAGTGTGATAAATTTATCACTAAAGCTACTGAGGCCTCTTATATAAAACTCTTCTCCAAGTTTTGTCGTAATTGTGCAATTATTTGCTGAGTTACTAGTTTTTGTATTTTAATAATATGCCTAGCCACCATCTTGAAATATGGAGACACTATTCTTTTACTTTGGGCATACAAAGTGACGTGAAAGGTTCTACTTTATTACTAGATTTCATTACTATAGTTCTAATAATAATATTCACTCTCATATAGTCGTTACTTTGATAACGGAGGGTCCTTTTATTTTATTTTGGAATTTCAAGATGGCCACTGTGCGCTATTTTCACTGTGATAATCTTTTGACTACCGCAAGTGAGAACCTTTGCCAAGATATCTTAATTATGCAGGGAGCATGATGGTGCAGTTGGCAAGCTGCTCACTTCTCATCTTGGCAGACCAGGTTCGATACCCGGTCAAGGCATGTGAGATTTTTGAAGTGAAATATCACGTCTTATGATTCAAATTCTACCTAAAAATGGAGGCCCCTTGGTCCATGATCGCGAGATTAACGGTCACAAAAACGACAAGTTTCCTTCTTAATTACATAGTTGTATTCTGAGTTGTCGATTTTTGTGTTCCCAAGTTTCGCGCAGCCACCATCTGGAATTGATGTCGAGTCTGTTCTTTTGTATTGAACATACAAGGCCGCATATATGGTCCTAACTTGTCACCAATTTTCATCATTGTAGCTATTAAGTCTTGAGTGCTATTTATTTTTATAATTTTAAGATGCATAATATTCACTTTCATAATTATACTGTAGTCATCACTTTGATAATGGGTCCTTTTATAAAACTATCTGATACCAAATACTCGAAGCATTGATTCATTGGATCATAAGTTATGGACAATTCACATGGACGCCATCTTGAAATTATTTAACTGATGACCTTGTAGTTTGGGCCTCAGACGCTTCACACTTGAAGTTTTGTTTATCCAAACTTTGGTAGAGATCCAATGATTAATTAAGTCTTAATTTGATTTAAGCTTTGAACACTCTGGTGGCCACCATTTTGTTTCGTTAAGATGGCGGCGATGTTAAACGTGACACTGAGATGCCCTTTACTGGTGCTACCTTTGTTCGGTTTCGTCGTTTGGGAATTTCTAGGGGGGCGGATATACACACAGAATTTTGGCCCGTGTAGATCTCATAACTCTACTTTTAGTTTTTACAAAATTTCAAAGTATGCTAAACTTAATTTGCAATGATAAGGCTGTTCATGAGAGTTGGTGGGGTCATGTTATGCGAATGAAGGAGATGAGGATACCTTTAAGATTAATGAACCCTGCGATAGAGAGTAAGATAAGTAAAGCTAGACCTAGATGATGATGGTTATAGTCAGCATTTAAAATTTCATGGCAAGAGGTGTAGAAACAGAAGAGGCCACAGTGCTAATTGCTAGTAGGGAACATGGAGGCACCTCGTTACTTCACAGATGCTTATAGGCTAGATCAGTTGCTGAAAGGCATAACCGTCTATAATGAAAATGAATGTCCAATTTCGTGGCTATTTGGATACAGTGTTACACATTAGACCAAGGTGTCCTGGGTTCAATTCCAGTCGAGTCATGGGTGTTTTTTTTTTTCATTGTTTGGTTTATTCCCCTGGCTTGGAGACGGATGTTCATGGCACCTCCATCATTCATTTAACCCACATCATGTAGGCTAGGTCACCTTCTTCTTCTTTCCTCGGGAAGTTTCAGCCATTTATTAAAGTTTTTCTGTCGTGCGCCATTCTCTGAACATCACCCAAGGTCTTCCCTCGCTTCCTGATCAGTCCCAAGATGTACTCCTCCCATTCAATCCGTGGCCTTCCTCTTGTTCTTCTTCCTGTAGGTCTGGCTCCCCACACCTGCTTCGCTTTCCTTTCATCTTTCATTCTTTCTAGGTGACCAATCCAGCCCAATCCTCTCCTCTCATTGACATCCATTATTGGCTTCTGCTGAAGCTCATCTCTCACTGTGGAGTTTCTAATATGGTCTCTTCGAGTTTTCCCGGCAACTTTCCGCAAATATCTCATCTCAGCGGCGACCAAACGACTCTCCAGTTTTTCTTTGCACTATCCAACTCTCTGCACCATATAGGAGGGTTGGCAGGTAAACAGCATGATATACCCGCATTTTTGTGTTTCTGGTCATTTCTTTCTTCCCTATGATTGTGTTGTTTATACCATAGTAAACTTGATTAGCTTTTCTAATTCTGTTGTTTATTTCTGCCTCTAATTTTCTATCCTCTCTGATGATGGTGCCCATTGTTTGAGTCTTCAGTATTTTGACAGGTTTGATGTAGCTCTCCATGCCTCCCTGTCCTGAGCTATCCGAGGCAATCTGTTTAACATATTCTAACCTTGGTCTACCCCTACAGTTCTGGTCCTCGACCCTTCCTTCCATAACTAAGCTTGCTATTCCTGGGTGTCTTAGTATGTGTCCTACCAACCTATCTCTTCTCTTCATTAGCAGTCGCCAGAAACATCTCTCCTCTCCCACTCGCCTTAATACCTCTTCGTTTGTAACCCTATCTACCCATCTGATCTTCATCATTCTCCTGTAACACCACATTTCAAATGCCTCAATTCTCCTCTTTTCTGCTGCACCAATAGTCCAAGTTTCACTTCCATAGAGCGCCACGCTCCAGACAAAGGCTTTCAAAAATGACTTCCTAATACCTAAATCTATATTCGATGTCAACAGATTCCTTTTTTGTAGAAAGGCTTTCCTTGCCTGAGCCAACCTACTTTTTATATCCTCTTTGCTTCGTCCATCACTGGTTATTCTGCTTCCTAAGTAACAGAAGTCTCCTACTTCCTTCAGCTTTTCACCTGCCAATTTGATCTCCATAGAGGTTTCTGATTTATTTTGGCTGCATTCCAGTATTTTTGTTTTACATTGTTTAATTTTCATCATGAAGTCCTTCCGTAAGACGGAATCCATACCATTCAAAAACTCATTCAAATCCTCAGGCTTGTCGGCCAAGATGACAATGTCATCAGCAAATCTCAGAGTTGAAATTATTTCTCCTTGAATCTTCACTCCCACTTTAAATTTTTCTCCAATTTCCTTCATTGCTTGTTCAATGTAAAGATTGAAAAGTATGGGTGATAAGTTGCAGCCTTGCCTTACACCTTTCATAATACCAGCTTCTCTCTCATATCCTTCAGCTCGAATGACTGCTGTCTGGTTTCTGTATAGATTGTATATCACCCTCCTATCCCTGTACTTTATTCCAATAGATTTCAAAATGTCAAACAATTTAGTCCAATCAACGTTATCAAAAGCCTTTTCTAAGTCTACAAATGCCATGAACGTTCTCTTATCTTTCCTTATTCTACCTTCCAAAATCAGCCTAAGACTTAGTACAGCTTCCCTTGTTCCTACATTTCTCCTGAAACCAAACTGGTCTTCACCCAACTCCGTTTCTATCTGGCTTTCAATCCTCTTGTAAATTATTCTAGACAGGATCTTTGAAGCATGAGTAATCAAGCTGATTGTACGGTAATCTTCACATCTGTCAGCTCCCACTTTCTTTGGTATAGGGATGATAACATTCTTCTTGAAATCAGGGGGTACCTCACCTGTCTCATAAATCGTACACACCAAGTGAAATAACCTGATCAGACCTTCATCTCCTATGCAGCGTAGCAACTCAATCGGTATATCATCTATGCCTGGTGCTTTGTTCCTGCCTAAGTCCTCTAATGCTCTGTCAAATTCTGATCTCAATATTAAATCTCCTTTTGCATCCTCATCAATTTCCTCCTCCCTTTCCATTACATGATTCTCAATCTCCTTTCCCTTATACAAGCACTCTATGTAAGCTTTCCATCTCTCAACCTTTTCTTCCCTATCTGTTAGAGGCTTTCCATTTGTGTCTCTAATATTACAGCACTTAGTCTTCTTTTCCCCAAAAGTATTCTTAATCCTTCGATAAGCTGTGTCTACTTTTCCTAATTTCAGACACTTTTCTATACCTGCACATTTCTCTTTCAACCATTCTTCTTTCACTTTCTTGCACTTCTTGTTAACCCCATTTCTCAGACGTCTGTATTCTGCTTTCCCCTCTTCATCTCTTAGATTCTTGTGTCTCCGCCTTTCATCCATCAATTCTAGTATATCCTGAGTGATCCATGGTTTTCTACCTATTCTTTCTTTCCTACCAATGTTTTCTTCTGCAGATTTTGTTATTTCATTCTTCAAAAGTGCCCATTCGTCTGCAATTGAAGTTTGTTTAGGGGTTTTGATTAGTCCTTCCTTTATACTCTTTTTGAATCTTTCGTGTACATCCTTTACTTTCAGTCTGTCTATTGCCCACCCTTTTTGCTTTTGACTTTTCTTCAGTTTCTTCAACTTTAATCTGCATTTCATTACAACCAGATTATGGTCAGAGTTTATGTCAGCACCAGGATATGTTTTACAATCCAAAATCTGGTTTCGAAACCTCTGCTTGACCATAATGAAGTCGATTTGGTAACGCCCTGTTTCTCCTGGTCTCATCCATGTGTACATTCTTCTATTGTGGTTATTGAATAAGGTGTTAGCTATGACCAACTCATGTTCGGTGCAGAATTCCATCAGCCCGTTTCCTCAATCATTCCTTTCACCTAATCCGAAATCTCCTACTATCTTCCCTTCTCTCCCTTTTCCTACCACAGCATTCCAATCTCCCATTACTATAACATTTTCATCACCTTTGATATACCTCAGAATATCATCTATTTCTTCGTAGACCTTTTCATCATCCTCATCATCAGCTTGACTGGTAGGCATATAGACTTGTACCACTGTGGTGCACGTAGGTTTAGTATTGATTTTTGCTACAATAATCCGTTCACTGTATTGCTCATAATATTCCACCCGCTGTCCAAGTTTCCTACTCAATATGAGACCAACTCCTGCTTGGCCATTGTTTGATTTAGTGCTAATGACCCTATAGTCTCCTGACCAAAAGTCCTGTTCTTCCTGCCAGCGCATTTCACTAATCCCAACCAAATCCAACCTCAACCTATCCATTTCCCTTTCTAAGTTTTCTAACTTTCCACTTCCTAGCAGACTTCTAACATTCCACGCTCCGATCCGTAGAATGTCAGATTTCTTCTTTGTCACTTCTGTGATGTTAACCCCCTCTCGAGTAGTCCCCACCCGGAGATCCGAACGGGGGACTGGTTTACCTCCGGATTGAAATTTTACAAGGGAGGAGGCCATCATCACATGTAGTTATGCATAGAGAGGTGCATATCCTCGGGAATAGCATTACGGCTGTAGTTTCCCGTTGCTTTCTGCCGTGCAGCAGAACGCAGTGTAGCCATTAGCCATTAGTTGGCTTATATTATCAATATCTTAACCCTCTATTAGACTAGTAAAGAATTGATTTATTCTGAAAGGCTGCTACTCCCTTTCAGAATAAGTAAAGAGCAATTCTACTACAAAATACTAACCTTCTACTAACAATTAAATACCAAAATTCTACTAACGAAAAAAAAATACTCAAGTTTCACCAACAACAAATACTACCACTAAAACAATCTGTCACCAAGCCCACTCACATGCACCCTCACCAGACACACTCACACACCACAGTCTAATAGAACAATGACATATATCTAATAAACAAATTAACTTCATACTTACAACTAAAACTAACTACATACTTACTGTACTGTAATTTGAATTGACAATATTTACAAAATTTAAAATGATAATCTGGCAGCAAAAATATCTACCCCGTCCAGGATTCGAACCCGAGATCTCTAGGTAGGTCGGTGCCCAGGTATTCAATTTGTTCTACTTGCCCAATATCCTCGTGAATGCATCAGGGAGAGACTTGGCACTGCACCCATTCCCGAAAAATGCGCGAGAGTCGTTTAAGATGGTTTGGACATGTGCTGAGGACAGGGACTGGCACTATAGCAAAGACGGGTTACATGTAGGAAGTCGCTGGTAATAGACCAAAAGGACGACCAAAACAGCAATAAGCCGATACCCTTCACAAAGATCTGAAGAGCGTTAATCTCTACCCTGACATGGCCCAGGACAGAACTAAGGGGAGACATCGAATCCATGTAGCGGACCCTGCCACCAGGCGGGACAAACGCTGAAGAAAAAGAAGGAAAAAAAAAGCAGCTTAATATCCTCGTTGTTCCACTTGATCTGAAGCTGTACTTTATCTCCTGTACCTGCATTACCTTGGTTTTGCACACGTTCACTGCTATCCCACGGTCCTGGAAGGCATGAGAAGAAAGGTGGAAGGAGAGTTGCAAGAGGAACAGTATGGCTTCAGGAGTGGAAGATCCACAGTGGACCCAATCTTTAGCTTGAAGCAGGTGATGGAAAAGAACTGGGAATATGGAGAGGATTTGATCATGACTTTCATAGATCTGGAAAAGGCATATGATAGTGTCCCCAGAGAGAAGGTATGGGAAACCATGGTTAAGAAGAGACTGGGAAGAGAAATGTTGGAAATGGTGCAAGCAATGTACAACAACTGTGTTAGCAGGGTACTGACCCCAGTTGGAAAGACAGATTGGTTTAGGAACAAGACTGGACTAAGACAGGGGAGTGTGCTGTCACCTCTTTTATTCATAATGGTAATGGATGAAATTGTAAAGGAAACAAAGGAAGCATATGGACATAAAGAAATGAAGTTACTGTTATTTGCAGATGATATTGTGGTCTGGGGAAGGAACACCGAAGAAGTGCAAAAACAACTAGATGCACTGAATGAAAATATTCAGAAGTATGGCCTGAAAATCAGTATAGAGAAAAGCAAGACCATGGTGATGACAAGAGGGGAAAGACAAGGAAAGGGCACTGTGAAAATTGGAAGTCAGAGTTTGGAAATTGTGGACACTTTCAAATACCTAGGAAGTGAATTGATGCAAACTGGTAGGTTGGACATGGAGATTGGCAGGAGGGTACAGCAGAGCAATGCATTCTATCAAAGTGTAAGAAAACTTGTTTGGGATAAGGAAGTACCAAGGAAAAGCAAGGAGGTAATGTATAAAATGTACTATGTTCCCGTATTAACTTATGCAGCTGAGACTTGGACCCTGACGAGCAGGCAAGAGAGTAGAATCCAAGCCAGTGAAATGAAATTCCTAAGAAGTATGATAGGTAAGACAAGGAAAGACAGAGTGAGGAATGAAGATGTTAGAAAGGAAGTTGGGATGGGAAAACTAAATGAGAGAATTGAGAAGAATAAACTAAGGTGGTTTGGACATGTAAAGAGGATGGAGGAAAATAGAATACCAAGACAGATGCTGGAGGCCAAGTGCAAGGGTAAGAGAGCAAGGGGAAGACCTAGAACAAGGTGGATCGATTCAGTGAAGAACAGCGTGAGAAAAAGAAGTCTGGACTGGGACAAGATCGTGGAAGAAGAATTGTGGAAGGAAAGAGGAAAGTGGAGAAGTGCCATAAATACCCCGACCCGGCAGGAGCTGGATAAGGGGAAATGATGATGATGATGCTGATACAAATATAATTATTAAAAGGATGAAATCAGCAATGCTTGCTCATCATGACAGGAGGTAATCCATCCTCATAAACAAACTCCACTCCACAGCACATTCTGTCTTTGTAGTGGGCCATTGTAAAATGCTGTCATTAAAGTGTTCATATCCCATCAGGTAAGGTTTTAGGGCATTTAGGTCTCGTATCTTCTTGATATTGATGGGCACCGATAACAATCAATAACAAAGAATAACGTGGGGCTCAGACCAACAGTGTACAGAAATATTCAGGTTACAATATAATATTTTAGAATTTTCATACGCTTTTGAATCAAAGAATATTGTTACATGTAACTCTTAACTAATAATTTGGTAAGTATGCCTAATAAATCATATTTATAAACTTACTTTCCTGAAGGGTAGGCCATCTGGGTGGGTAAGTCAGGAGCAAGATCTCTTTTCAGTAGAGATTCTGGATTCAGAGCAGCAGCGCCAACCGGCAAGGTGCGGCGCATCACAAAATGTACCAGCAGTGTCATTTAACTGGTTTTTGAAATACGAAATTCAACGTAATGCCTGACCATTATAGGACGTTTCTTGCCTGGTTTCAGCACTAAAATGTGCGTATACCCTCCTAGTAACATATTCTGCCATTAACTAATTTTTTCATTTATTGGCACTTGACTGCTATCTGAAATAATCGATTCAATTTGAATGAAGTGCACCAAGCCGTTTGGAGGCCTCACACCATTATGATTAGGTCTATAATGATGATGATGATTGAGTCAGATTATAGCGACCATTTCTTGACACATGCTGGACTATGGAACTGTGATACAGCTGTCTCAGCAAATTTGTTACTCCAATTGCAAAGCATGTAAAAGTGGTGACTGTCTGGCTGCGTGGCTCAGGGGTAACGTTCTCGCTTGCTGAGCCCAAGGTTGCAGGTTCGAAACCTGGCGCAGTCAGCTGGCATTTGAGGGTGCGCAAATGCGAGGGAGCCGTGTCAGTATATTTACTGGCACGTTAAAGATCCCCTTCGGGGCAAAATTCCGGCACCCCGGCGTCTCTAAAAGCCAGTGTAGTTAAAAGGGACGTAAAACCAATAACATTATTATTATTATAAAAGTGGTGACTGACTGCAAAGTTTGTGACCAAGTAGAGACAGCTGGGACCAATATTTGTACATAGAATGTCTAACCCAGTTCTACAATCAGTTAACACTTACTGTGCAATTTACAATAATTCCTACGTAACAATTAAAAGTACATGTAGTGAAAATAAACCGTGGTTTTCAAAGGAACTTTCTGTCAAAGGCAGTAATAATTAGCAATATAGGAAAGAATTCAGTTAAGTAGTGGGTTCGATCTCTGATTCTGCCAAGAAATGATAATAATAATAATAATCTCACCTTTAATTGCAAGTGAAGAACTAAATGACTTATTTTCATATATCCTACTGGTCTTTTTCATTAAAAACTCTCCCTTCTATTAAACAGATTTTCCATGTGATATACTAAATAGCTTTTGGTGCATGATCTATGTCTCCACCAAGACCATTACATTGAGAAATTATGTACTAGAATATATAACTTATGACTCCTACCGTGAGATGGCATCTTTCTGTAACAAGTCACGGACGTTTATTTTAGGATAAGTCATATGCAAAGCTTCTATTATTTACAAAAAGTAATCTGCAGAATTTATTGCCATTGGATAATGATTATTACAATAGCCCATCATAAGAATCTTCTCTTCAATCGCTAAGTTGTAGCCATTCTTTGATGTAGCATCAGATTGCGAAGGTCAAAATTTATACAAACTCAGAATAAGTCACATTCTGCTGGTGTGTATACTCTGGTATTTAAAAAATTCCTCTCGGCATGCCGGAAGGCGAAAGTAAATTTCACCGGGCAAACTTGGGGATAGGCGAAAATAGGCAGAATATGCAGGTTTTCGTAGAAGGATCAGACCTCATTTATTGCGAGAAAGTATTTGATAATTGGAGCTTATTTAACTTTGTTTTTCGTCTTTTTATGCATATTTTAAACTTTTTATTGTCTTATGGGGACGGTAACCTTCTCGTCATTTGGGGTCCATTTTTATACTTGTGGTCACACTGTCCTTATGCAAGGTTTCGACACTGATGTGTAACTATCTAACAGTCTGTTACTTCTTCACGCAAAATTTTATCTCCCGCAGAGATTTTGGTTGGTTCCTCAGTTTAGGGGCTGCGACAATGCGGTCATGTAGCCCTGTGTACTTTGGTTGAGTGTAGAATCTATCTGATAAACGGTGTTAATTGTGATGGCTGTATTAGTTTGTAATTCTGGTAAGGACTGCAGACGGTCAATTTCAAGTTGTAGTTCCTAATTTTGCTACCAAATACTACCGTCAACGACATCTAGCTGTGAACTTGGCTACTAGATGCCACCACAACCAGCTTCTCGCAACGAACGTTGGAACTTCCCCTCCGAAGGAAAGCATACTGAGGGATTCTTAGCGCTCTTAGAAAATCCGACTATTTCGGCCGGCTTTGAACCCGCGACCTCGGGCATAGGAGTTCAGCATGCTACCAGTTACGTCACCGAAGCCGCTTCCCACAGAGTCCGATGGAAAACTGAATGTGATCTCGTGCAATGGCGTTGTCATGGCAACGTCTGATGGCTCATCCCTCATCAATTTTGTAGTGTTGTCATTGGAAATGGCTCTTGGCATTTTCTTCTAATTCCCAAATCATTTTGCTCATCCCTTGGCATAATGGTGGGTCATATCAAAAATTATTTCAGACAAAAGCTTTAGGTAATTATTAGGGGAATATTGTCAATTCTGTACGGTTTTGATATTGTGCCTATTAAGAGAGATATGATTAATGTTTCCCGAAAACCCGACTTTTTCCCACCCCTTTGGTCAATGGTTGGTGCTATCAAAAAACTTTCAAACATAAACTTTTGGGCGTTATCCGACACATAGTATGAACTTTGAATAGATTCGATATTTCACATATTAAGAGAGTAATAACAATTTTTCACTTTTTCGAAAAAAGCCCCCCATTTTCACCCTCTTCGACCGATTGTGCCCATTAAGGAACTCGACTGAGGTTCTATAGGGATACATATTATGTAAAAAATTCAAAGTGATTGGTGCAAAATTGTGGTAGTTATCGTGTCCACAAGAAAGTGATATATACATACACTGAAGAAAATGGAAATTGCAACACCCAGAAGGAGTGGTGCTACATTGCTGCAATTGAACATGCAGGACGAGTGTTCAGTTGTGATTCGATGATTACACTTTCAGGTCCCCTCACCGCAAGTTTGGACAACAATCAATACAGGATGTGCCCACCACGAGCTGCAATACATTGATGAATTCCTCGAGGCATGGAGTCAATAAAGCCCTGGATCGCTTCCTGAGGAGTTGTGGCCCATGCTTGCTGCACTGCATGCATCAGTTATTCCAGAGTTGTGGGTGGCTGAGGACGGTTGGCCAGTTGTCGACCCATCATGTCCCACACATGCTCAATAGGACTGAGGTCCGGGGATTTTGCGGGCCGTTCTAAGGTTGTGATGTCGTGGAGAGCTTCTCTGGAGATGTGTGCAGTGTGAACCCAGGCATTGTCCTACTGAAACATCCCATTAGCAATGTTCGCCATCATAGGGACAACCACTGGATTGAGTACCCTATCAACGTACTGTCGAGCAGTCATAGTGCCCTCAACAAGCACTAATTGTGATTTCACATTACTTTTCTTCGGCTTTTCCCAATTCATTGGGGTCGCCGGAGCCAACCAGGCTCATTTTGGTTTTGGCCGGGGATTTAAGGCCGGGTGCCCTTCCTGACGCCACGTGATTTTTCAGGTGAAAATTCCACCCCACTGTCACCGGGATTCGAACCCCGGCCGTCCGGGTGAAAGACGAGCAGCTAAGCCACTGCACCACCACGCTCCCCAATTGTGATTTCACATTAAATTGGGAAAAGCCAAGAGCTCCCTAGACCATAATGCTTGGTGTTGGCCCTGTGTGCCTCTCGACAATAAGGTCTGGGCGGCCCCTCTCCCCGGTACATCGGCGCCTACGATTCCGGCAATCACTGCGGGCAAGACAGAAGCGCGATTCATCACTAAAGACTACCCTATGCCATTCGTCGACCCACGTCGATCGTTCTCGACACCAGGCCAGCCTTACACGTCGCTGTTGTGGGGTTAATGGAACACCTTCTGCAGGGACACGGGATCGTAAGCCAGCTGCACGCAGGCGATTACCAACTGTTTGTTGTTTAACGTGGGGTGCCACAGCTGCTCGAATTTGCGCTGCTGTTGCATGGGGTTCCATCCGGGCCATCCGAATGATGCGGCGATCCTCTCTCACAGTTGTCTGTCGCGCTGCGCCTGTGCCAGGTGTACGAGTGTGGGTACCTTCATTTGACCACTGCTGCCATACACGTTGTACCGTAGATGCCTGTCGGCCAACACGTGCAGCGACAGTCCTTAGCGATAATCCAGCCTCACACAGCCCAATTATCCGAGCCCTCTCAAACGGCGACAGTTGTTGATAGCGTGCTCTTCTCTGTCGTCGAGGCGTGTTTGACGGGGAACACTTCACTGCACAGCTGCAAGTCAACTACGCTACACCAGAGTCCGTATACTAGAGTTGATTCCTCCGCGACCAATCACGTGGGGAGACCTGTAGCAACAATCCAATGGGTCTGAAACTTTGATCGTTTACATACCTACATGGCATCGTTCCATATCTTGAAAATCAACACAAACGACCAATGCCTTCATGGTGTTGCAATTTCCATTTTCTTCAGTGTATGGGTATACATATATACATATACAAAAATTATATATAACCTTTTGAACTGATGGTGGTTTAGGTCTAGGGGATGTGAAACGCGAAGATATGTCGAAATGAAATCTACCTAAAACTTGAAACTTATGGCTTTTGTTTGTGAGTACCAATTTTACATTTTTGAATGTCTATCTATTGTAATCTGCCACTATTTATTTCACTAACTTAGCTATCCATGTAGGTTATTCTATTCCTTAGTGTAGATTGTACATGCCTTATTCTTTATTTAAAAGCACTTTGAAAAATCAATGCTACAATATGCATATCTTTTGGATAACTTTTGTCTTCAAAATAATAGAAATCCATGGATGATGATTTATTAATCTTCTATGTACTGCTTGAAATGAAAGTAAATAATAGAAATCCATGGTTGATGATTTATTAATCTTCTATGTACTGCTTGAAATGAAAGTAAATAATTTTTATTTTGAAATGCCATCAATATGGGAGTTTATAACTTCTCTCTTCTATGAAACAGTCTGCGACCACATGTTGAAGGCCCCTGTTTTAGTGTGTTGGCCTAGAGCTAGTCTGAACCAGATTAAGCTTAAGAGCTGAAAATGGGACTGTATTGAGAAACTTGTAATTATGCAGTTGTTGTTTGGTTTTGTAATTTTAATATAACTAGCCACCTCAGGGTATAGGGGCTATAAAACTAGCTTTCAATAAAATCCACAAATACTACTGTCGACCAAAATATTATGTGTACTCGAGTTTGAAGGTTGTTTGTGAAGTAACCAATAGACCTACATAAAATCCAATACCATCATCATTTTCGTTGTTCTATTTTACGTTAGTTCGTGTAGGTTTGGAATTTTTAATTTATATTTTTTATCGCTGTTGGAACACAAAAAGTGCCTCTTTTTAAGCGTGTTTCAACCATGCGTCACATTTAAGAATTATTATCTCACAAGCCCGTCATCAGATCGAATCCAAATTTTAACACAATATACATTGGAATGTTGTGTAACTGGTTTATTAATTTTAAAATTTTGTGTGTCCAAGAAACAAAGTTGTAATCATTTTTGTAAGGTAACATTGTTGCAGGTACGCTTTGGCTGGGATGACAAGTGAAACGGTATTTACTTTGCTCCACGTTGAGCGTACAAATGTAGCAGAATTACTAGCCCCCCCTTTGCCTAAGCTATGTTGTTTTAATGGGCGCCAAGACCTCAATGCAATGTTGAAATCTAAATTTGTATTTAACAACGTCTAGCTCTGGCAGAACACCTTCAAGACTCGATTCACTCAGATCGTGGTATGATTTGATCATTAACCCAACAAACAATTGTATCAGGAGAAGGAATTGGTCTATATCTAATGCTACCTACTGAAAGCAAAGATTGCATTGTAAAAGAAATGAATTTATTATATAAAACAAGAATAGCAAAATTAATAATAATAATAAGTTTAAAATTTAAATAGGAGCGTTGTGATTTTAATATTACCGATAGAAAATTACGTGAAAACGGAGTCTGATAAATTATTGATTTTACTCTTATTCCCAAGCTATGCAGTTACTGAAATATGAAATATAAAACCAAGAGAAATGAGAGATTGCGTATTTCTGCGTCACTCGCGCTTACCACTGGAAATTGCCGAAACATTTCCCTCGTACTGGATGATGCTGTGAGCTTCCCACAGTCTCCTGGACGTCGACATCTTCGTCGATATTTGATGAGATTCTGGTAGATTAGATAATTCTATGGTCCGTACCTCGGACCCAAACACTCGTACAACCGCACTGGTTAAGTTTTACAAAAGTTAGTCCTCCAATCCACGGAACATCGGAGTGATTCCCGCGTACAACCGTACTCGTTAAATTCTATACAGATAGTCGCTAACTCCACCGAACATCGGAGCCACTCGCACGCTCACCCATACTCGTCAAGTATTTCACAGATTGTCCTCGTTCCACGGCGCGTCGAACGATATATGCACCCGCCGTTTCCCCACTCTTCATCCGACTTGTAGCTTGCGTGGTCCTCACTGATTGGCTGACCCACCACGCGATCTTCCCCTCCTCCGGGTCATTACACACGGCGCGGCGATGATGAAGTCGATTTCCGTTCCAACTATTCGCCTTTCCTGGACGCTGCGACCCAGGATTGCGTCATGCTTTCCGACAAGATTAAGCGTGTACTTGAATTCCCAGTGAGTCACGTCTCTCGATATACCCTAACTGACGAAAACTCCGTAAAATTCCGCAATCACATAATTTTCTATGATATTGTCGTTCGTAATAATTTGCTTGATAGCGTTTTCTAAGACATAGAAAACCTATCTGAATGCTAATAATTTTTATAAAATGCTCCGAAAATACCTTAATAATAATTATAATAAATTAATAATAATAATAAATTAACATGAAAAATTCTCTTGGCTGAACAATTTTCCGCGTAAATAAATATAGAATGGCTTCCTACTGACTTATGCCAGTTGCATAAAAAACCCTCGAAAAACACGTTACAACATTTTCTCGGATCGGGGTGGTTTGAAAATGTAGTTCTTGGTCGCGTTGTAATCCTTATACATCAAAAAGGTATGCTGTATGATTGTGAAATACGTAAATTAACTTATTTTATATCGGTTTGTATTTGTACGGGGAATTAAGACATGTTTCACCAGTTAACCGCTCCGGTGAAAGCTTTACAGCGTTGCCAAGATGGGCTCCATCACGCGTCATGGTGCACCTCGCTCGGAAGTGATGGGCTCCATATCAGCAACGCTGTACAGCATTTCCCGGAGCGGCTAGCTGGTGAACCATGTCTTAATTCCCCGTACAAATACAAACCGATATAAAATAAGTGAATTAATTTAAGTATTTCAGAGTCATACAGCATAACTTTTTGATGTATAAGGATTACAACGCAACCAAGAACTACATTTTCCAAGGACCCCGAGCCGAGAAAAAGTTACTTGACAAAAATGATAACAACTTTCATTCTTTAACACACAAAATTTTGAAATGAATAAACCAGTTATACAACATTCCAATGTATATTGTGTTAAAATTTGGATTCGATCTGATGACGGGTTTGTGAGATAATAATTCTTAAATGTGACGCATGGTTGAAACATGCATAAAAACGGGCACTTTTTGTGTTTCAACTGCGATAAAAAATATTAAAATTTAAATTAAAAATTCCAAACCTACATGAACTAACGTAAAATAGAACGACGAAAATGTTGATGATATTGGATTTTATGTAGGTCTATTGGTTACTTCACAAACAACCTTCAAACTCGAGTGCACATAATATTTTGGTCGACAGTAGGACACCAACTTACAAAATTCACAATTTATTTATAAAGGGGAAGCTTTCTTTACCTGCATTTCAGGCACATCAAACTAATAATTCCTCAACTGGCTCTCCATTCAGCATCAATTATCTTCTATTTACAATATTACATTATATAAAATAATTTGCCTCCATCTTGCCTGAAACCTACTTCACAACCACTCATTCCCATGGCAACCATCATGACCTCACTCCTAGATCAAGGAACCTTTGACCTCATCTGCCAAGGCCACCTGGTCATCTCAAAGCCACCTACCAGCAATAGCCAGACCACCACCGAGAATCTCTATGACCCAAAACACATAAGACACTCGGCGGTGGTCCACCATTGTGGTCATGGCTGGCAACCCGACAAAAACAAATCAACCAAATAAACTAATTGAAAGAAACAAGGAGGAGCCTCTGTAACCCACAAATGTTAGGTTACAGACACCCCCTTGAGAGAGAATTTCTAACTGAAGGTTAGAAATTCACTCTCAACCCTCAAAACAAGAACATAAATGAAATACATGAAGCAAACGCCAACAAAAACAAAAATCACAAACAGAAACAAATTATACATCATAGTCAGAGAAACCATTGGCACTATCATCGCAGAAACAACCATTCTAGGTTCTACAGAATCACTAGCATAAATATTTTCTTCAGAAAGAACGGCAGAATCGCCATCAGACCTATCTGTGCCGTCATCATAAACATCTTCGTCTTCATCATGAACATCATCATCATCATCAAGTCTTTCCCTTTCTTCTACTTCTCCTTCTTCTTCTTCTGGTGTGTCTCCTTCTGCAGGTGCTTCTT
Organism: Meconema thalassinum; assembly: GCA_946902985.2. NCBI lineage: Eukaryota > Metazoa > Arthropoda > Insecta > Orthoptera > Tettigoniidae > Meconema > Meconema thalassinum. Next base: position 1,802,899,852 of record OX336388.2, on the reverse strand, counting down.
CTTCTTCTTCTTCTACATCATTCTTGGCTGTCTCTTTCTTCTGTTCCAGTTTCTTCTGCTTCTTCCTTTCCTTCTTATGTTCCATGCTGCCCTCTTTCGGCAGGGGGACCTGGTCTACAATCTCCACCTCCACCTTCTGTTCTTCTTGGTTGGCAGTAGCTTGTTGCTTGGTTTTGTTGAGCCGTATCCTGTGCCGGGTCGAGAAAGCTTGCGGTCGCCCGTCACAGGCACCTCCATGCCTTGGGCCATGCGAGCCTGAGCACGCGCACGGTCTGTCTTCTGCATGTGCGTCAGCCACTTGCCTTCAGCCTTCAGTCTCTCCTTTCCCTTCTTTTTCTTCATCTGCCTTATCTTGCGTAGCAATTCTTTTCTTCTCATCTTTTCTTTACTCTTTGCCTTTACCCTTTTATCTTCTCCTTTTTCTTCTTCTGATCCTTCACTCCCTTATCTCAATCTGCCTGACATCTCTTCCTCTTCTTACTCCTTCTCTTTGCCTTCCATCTGGTCCATTTCTTCCTCCAACTTGTTCTCCTGCCTATCCTCATCTTTCTCCTCCTACGCTTCTTCATGTTATTTTCTATCTCATCTTCCTCCTTGTCTTCTGTTTTATTCTCCTCCTCCATTTGACGTCCTCTTCTGTTACGTCGGCGGCGACCTCTGTGTCTACCCCCACAACTGCTCTCTCTTCTTTGCCTGCTATGGTTTCTCCGATATATACCTCTACAACCTCGTCTTATCTTTTCCACTTCTTGATTATTTTTCCTATGCCCCCTATCATCAAGTACTTCATAGATCTTCTCCTCTTCCTCTACAGACACACTCACAGATTCTACTCTTTCAACTTTCTCTTCCACAATGCATATGATCTCCACTCTCTGTTCTTCCAACTTAACTTTTTCTTCCTCCTGCTCCTTCTTCTCATTCTTCTCCTCCACAACCACACTCACAGGTTCTACTATCTCAACTTTCTTTTCTACGATGCATATGCTAGCCACCTGCTCTTTGACCTCGTCAAGCTTCTCAGACATTCTCGCCTCCATACCATCCATCCGGCTGCACATCCTCTCTTCCATGCTACTCATCTGACTTGCCATACCATTCATCTGGCTGCTTATCCTCTCTTTCATGCTACTCATCTGGCTTGTAATCCTCTCCTCCATCTTATTTCTCCTCTCGTATCGGACCAGAAGCGTCTCCAACATGGCCATCATTGACACTTCCATGTTTCTACCTCCTTCGGCCATCCCCACTCCTGTCTTTGTGTGATTCATTTTCTTCGTGCTTCTACGTTGGGCGCCATTTGTAATTTTAATATAACTTGCCACCTTAGGGTATAGGGGCTATAAAACTAGCTCTAAATAAAATCCACACAGACCAGGACACCAACTTATAAAATTTATTTACCTGCATTTCAGGCACATCAAACTAATAATTCCTCAACTGGCTCTCCTTTCAGCATCAATTATCTTCTATTTACAACAATATTACATTACATAAAATAATTTGCCTCCATCTTGCCTGAAACCTACTTCACAACCACTCATTCCCATGGCAACCATCATGACCTCACTCCTAGATCAAGGAACCTCATCTGCCAAGGCCACCTGGTCATCTCAAAGCCACCTACCAGCAATAGCCAGACCACCACCGAGAATCTCTATGACCCTAAACACATAAGACACTCGGCGGTGGTCCACCATTGTGGCCACGGCTGGTAACCCGACAAAAACAAAACTACCAAATAAACTAATTGAAAGAAACAAGGAGGAGCCTCTGTAACCCACAAATGTTAGGTTACAAAGGCCCCTGTTTTAGCGTGTTGGCCTAGGGCTAGTCTGAACCAGATTAAGCTTAAGAGCTGAAAATGGGACCATATTGAGAAACATGTAATTATGCAGCTGTTGTTAAGTTCAAAATTATTCTTTCAGAAATCACTTGAACAAAAGTAGGTTTTGTAAATATATCATTTAGTGCCATAAATAATGTCATCTTATTTCACTTTCTTGTGGGAAAGGAATATTTTAGTTCAGCAGCTAGCCAGGCCAGAAAATGTTGTATAATGTTATACATGCCTGCTCTAGACCAAAGCAGAGACCCATCAGATTAGACGAAAGTAGCAAGATGTAATGTAATTACATTTTCCTTCCAGATACCTGGATAGCCGCAAGGATGAGCAAGAGCGAGGTATTACCATGAAGAGCAGTTCCATCGCTTTGCTATATATTCGAGGTACTTCACTTTCATGAACGTATTTGGTCTAATTGTATATTCTTATTAAGCCATTACTTAATGATCTCCTATCTAATGTTGTGTAGGACTACCACTTGGCATGAGGTGGTTGAAGGTATCTGAGGGTATCTGATACCACAGACACACCAGTAGTTCTTTCAGTTGCCATACACTGTGGGGCGGTGGTAATGTAGCATGAACTTTCAACTACACATATTTGATTGTGTTCATATCTGGGCTATTGGGGGTCATGGCAGTAAAGCAAATTTACAATCGTGTTCCGTGAACCAGTCTTAAACAATCCTAACAGTGTGGCATGACACAGTGTCCTTTTGGAATTGGCCTTCGCTAGCAGGGAATACTGTTGACATGAATGGATGAACTTGGTTCCCCATAACATCCAGATACCGGACAGTTGTCAGGGGATGGTGTGCTGGAAATGGATTCCAGTGTCATGTGCTGGAAGCGTTTCATGCATAACCCTCCATGCTCCTGGCAATAAATGGTTTTAGGGTGGGGTGGTCACAATGTAATGGCTCATCAGTGTATTTGTGACATAATAATTTTATTAATGCAGGCAATGGCCATTTATTGTATTTTCGGAATGGGTCAGGGAAGGGGTTTTGGAAGGAAATCGACTGTGGGCCTATTGAACGGTACCGTCCCGGCATTTGCATGGTGGAAACCACGAAAACCATTTTCAGGACAGCCGAGGTGGGATTCAAACCCACGCTCTCCCAATGATGCCAGCAAGGCACAAGTTAGCATGATATAAATGGTCCCAATTCTGGCATAGTACAAGATGAAACTTAAAATTGTTGAGCAAGACTATGAACAATATGTTGTTCTCCTCTTCCTCCTTCTCGTCCCCAATACAAGCAAATACTCAAAACAGGGAGAAATTGTTTTCATTTTGACCTACAGTAGAAGAGTTTCTTCCCTTTCATATCAGTCACATTCAACTCTACAGTATAATCTGGTGATAAATTCAGTATGAAATGCAGTGTTCTTCAAGAATATAATTGTGTAATGAAGACATTTTAAAATATGGGTATATTCAGTTTCCATCTTGTAACATTGAACTTAGTTTGACTCTGCTTTATTAGATGAGTATTATTTCAATTTTTCAGAAGAGACGGAGTATCTTGTTAACCTCATAGACTCTCCAGGCCATGTAGACTTTTCTTCTGAAGTATCAACTGCTGTGCGGTTATGTGATGGAGCAATTGTAGTTGTTGATGTTGTGGAAGGGGTGTGTCCTCAGACTAAGGTATGTTTTCTACCTGAAAATTGTATGAATTTGGATAACATGAACATCAGTAATAGTATCTTATTTCTTGCAGGTGGCTCTCAAACAAGCATGGCTAGAAAATATTTGTCCTGTCCTGGTTCTTAACAAGCTTGACCGTTTAATCTTGGAGATGAAGTTGTCACCTCTTGATGCTTATGTTCATCTTACACAGCTTTTAGAGCAGGTAAATGATGGTTTATTACAGTATTTTTACAATTCCATTCATGCAGCATTGTCATTTTTCTTCTTTATTTCCCGGTTCTATTGATCTGGGTCAAGCGTGAATCAAGGATCTCCATCCGAGGCCTCAACTTACACACTATCATATTTAGGCTATTTGTTTAACCATCCCGTGTTTCTACTTCATTTGTCCTGTCATCATCTTTTCTACTTTCCCAATCTTTTCCTGTGTTGGTCCAATTTTCACTCCATCCTACACAGTCCACTTCAAGACAAAATATGTAAATGAAGAATGCCCCATGGCATTTTGAGCAACAGAAGAACTGCCTGCCGTCATCCCTCCTGATGAGCCTGGGAGGTTGAAACACACTTGTGGGAGCTATAGAATTAAAGAACTATCAATTGTACCTCTAAAGGCGGCAGTGTATCCGACTATGGAGATTGTCCTCGTCTTTTTCATGTGTTCGTCTTTGTTTTTCCCCTTTATCTCTCCGTGCACCCACACCTACCTGTTTTTGTGATTTTCCTTTGCATGTATGTATGTATGTTTATCCTTCTTTTCTTGTAATTGATTGAATATTAGCAGGAAGAACAAACATGTGAGGAGCCATTATCCTTCTTCATCCACAATTTATCTGATTCCTGGCTGGCTGCGTGGCTCGGCGGTAACGTTCTCGCTTGCTGTTCCCAAAGTTGCAGTATTGAATCCTGGCACAGTAGCTGGCATTTTAGGGTGCGGAAATGCGAGGGAGCCGTGTCAGTAGATTTACTAGCATGTTAAAGATCCCCTTCAGGGCAAATTCCGGCACCCCGGCGTCTCCAAAAGCCACAGTAGTTAAAAGGGATGTAAAACAAATAACATTATTGTTTTATATCATCTGATTCAGGAACAACAGTTATGGATGGACAGGACAAATTGGAGACGGCTCATATATAACCGCACCCGGCTTGCTGGCGCGATGAAACGATGATGATGATCTGATTCATGTGAATTAATCAGATACACGAGAATAACATATGCATTTTATGTTTTTTTGCACTTGGCCTATTCACCTAATACATCCCTTTAATTTTTGCTAATAGCTAATATGTTCTCCTCTCTGTTTTATAAGTTGCCTTACTTAATTTCACATAGATTCCACAAGCTTTGGGCACATATTTTTAAGTTCATCTTCATGAAACCACACTGTTGGACTATGGAACTGTGATACAACTGTCTCAGCAAATTTCTTATTCCAATTGCAAAATATATAAAAGTGGTGACTGACTGCAAAGTTTGTGACCAAGTAGGGACAGCTGGGACCAATATTTGTACATAGAATGTATAACCCTGTAACCGTATATGCTACCAAAGACTAACGTAGACTCACAAGCAGTGCTAGTGTGCTGGTCGAGAGTTGAGCGCTCGCGTTAATACCCATGGAAGGAGCAGTGAGTGGGATCAAGCTACAAGTAGCTACATGCTGTCCATATCAAAAGATTAGGTACAGGCGTTTTTTATCAGATCTGGTGAAGGATTGATTATAAAAAAATCAACTATGTGTTAATTTAAAGAATAGTGCTACCTCAATAGTGTCTGTTTAGCCATTTAAATTAGTAATAAATACTTTTACAATAAATCATGTTATATTCATGTGCTGCATTGTATTTTCTCGAGTACTTTGCACCTTTTTACACGCTGTATCATGCTACACTGTATGTTATACTGATGATGATTAGAACTCTATTATTACCCAAGCAGGACAACTGGGCATCCTGTATCCAAGAGGGCTCTACAAATGGCAGCAGAGGCAAATCTTATCACTAATGATTGTGATATTCAAACTGCCATATCTTGCATAATTACTAACGAAATGTGGTGAATTTTTCTCTATAAAGAACCACATATTGTTATGCTACAGTCGATATTGCCTAAAATTACCACAGTACCATATCAATTAATAAAGCAGACATATATTACCCGTCAAGTAATTCTATTTTCCACATCCTAAGATCCGCTAGTAAACAGTTACCTTGTATTTGAATATGTAAGCAATTGAGAGTGCAAGGTGCTGGAAGATGAGTGTGAGTCAATTAACACGGGTTAAAATGTAATTCATATTAAATATTCATGTAGGATGTACTTTTACACCCACTCTCAAAAGTGGATGTTTAGGAAAGGTGCACGGGGTACTGGAGGATATATTTGATGTCTTGTGAAGCATAATGTGTAATTTGCATTATTTTTAGGTTAATGCCATCACTGGCGAGTTGTTTGCCACTGAAGTATTAGGTCGCAGTGGTCCCGAGAAGCCCTCGGCTGCTGGTGAAGGCAATCTGTATGACTGGAGCGGTGGCCTGGAAGATGTGGATGACTCTCACCTCTACTTCTCACCTGAGCTGGGGAATGTTATCTTTGCCAGTGCTGTTGATGGTTGGGGATTTGGGTATGAAATCCTGATATTTATTTTCATTTTGACAAGGCATAGGTTTGTTACTTTATCAATTTATCCCAAGAGTATTTTAGGAAATACAGTAGAAGCCCGATACACCGCAGTCCGCGGATTCGGATATAATGCGGATGAACTATGTCTCCCAAAATAAAAAAATGAATGATTTTTGCGCTCTCAGTGTTATTTTATAAGCTTAAAAAAAACTTAATACTGTCTGCATGTAGCGTTTCTGCAGTATAATTTACTACTGCAAACTTCAAGCTCTCTATACAATAACCGAAAGAGATGGATTTAATTTAACTCAACCTTTGGTTTGTCTTATCAACATACATACTGTATCAAGATTGTTGCTAGACAGAGGCTTTGAATACACATCTCACGGTTAACATTGTGACACAGTCAACAAAGTGACTATGCAACAGTGCTTGGCAATAATCAAAATGAGCACAACCATCATGTGGATCATAAATTATTCATTCATTGTCTAGATACATCCCTCGGGGAACCTGAAACCTCTAGATGTCGCGTTCCCAGGTGGCGAATAGGGGAGCCCTAAATGTATTGATAGGGTTGGTTCTAATACCCTCCAATAAAACCCGCAGACCAACAGGTAGCCTAATTCCTTGGGGCTTTACAATGCTGGGACACCCTCTCTCCAGGGGTTATAAATATGGAGGGCCCAGCTCAGGTATGAGTGAAGACTTCAACGGCACCTGCGGTGGTGAAGGAGTCCTTCAGTACCGCTAAGTTGGCGGAAGAGGCAACCCAGTGCTCGGGGTTAATAGAGTAAAAGAGGTTTGTCCATATTATGGAATTTCATAGCGTCTGTACTCCAGAGGAGCGGCTACAAAAGGCGTCTGTTCTCCATATTAGGAGCGCCCTAGTTCATACTTGGCATTAGGTGATAAAATGCATTTGGGAGTGGCGACCCAATCTTAATAATAGCCTAAAATGATAGCAAATATGGTTCTGCCTCGGAAAATGCTAGGGCGTCCCCTGCAGGTGATGTGCAGTTCTTCATATGCTGGGGGAGCTGTGAGAAATGGGCGACCAGCATCACAATACATCCGAATAGGGACAGCCGACATCTTAACCCTGACGGACAAGACTGAGGAGCTAGTGGACTTCATGATGAAGAAAGATATAGCCATCCTCGGTCTCAGTGAAACGAAATGGAAAGGAAAAGGGGAAAGAAAACTGAAGGAAGGATACAGGCTGTTTTACAGTAGAGGACAGGAGGCAAGAAATAGAGTAGGAATGATTATAAGAAAGGATGTCCTAGAGTATGTGGAGGAGGTGAAGAGGATATGTGACAGGATCATCATAGGAAGGATGCAGTTCCAGAACGGGACAAAAGACCTGTTCCAAGTATATGCTCCACAAACGGGGAATAAAGAAGAGAATTTAGAAAAATTCCTAGAAATGTGGAAAAATATATAGAGGATAAGGCAATAATGGTAATGGGAGATCTGAATGCACAAGTGGGAAGAGACAGACAAGGAAGAGAGGAGATTTTGGGACCGTATGGTTATGGCATCATTGTCATGGGAGATTTGAATGCACATGTAGGAAGTGAAAGGCAAGGATATGAAAATGTATTGGGAGCAGAAGGATGGGGTAGCAGGAATGAAGAAGGGAGAAAGTTGCTGGATTTTTGTTAGAGAAACGGTTTAGTGGTAGACAACTCCTGGTTCCGGAAGAAAGAAAGCCACAAGGTAACGTGGTACAGCAGTGATTTAACAAAGAAATCTTTGGTAGATTACATGCTGTACGACTGGGAAATGAAGAGAAGTGTCAGAGATATAAAGGTAATACCATCAGAGGCCTTAGATAGCGACCACAGAATACTTGTAATGAACCTGGGAGTTGTTAAGGATAGCAAGAGGACAGAGTACCAGGAAAGGAGAATCAAAGTATGGAAACTCAAGGAAAAGGAAGTCAAGGAAGAATTCCAGAAGATAATAAGGGAAAGGATGCCAACAGACAATCCTAAAACAGGGGAAGAGGAATGGAAGCAATTCAAAAACACAATGGTAGAAGCTGCAGTGGCAGTATGTGGAAGAACTAGCAACAGAAAGCGGTGTAAAGAAACACCATGGTGGAATGAGAGAGTAAAAGAAGCTGTGGGAAGGAAGAACAAGGCTTTCAGAGTGTGGTTCCAGGAAAGAACTGATCTGGCAAGGGAAGATTATAAGATAAAGAAGAAAGAAGCAAACAAGATTGTCGCAGAGGAGAGGAAGAAGTGGATGGTAAAGTGGACGGAGATGATGGAGGAAGACAGCAGAGGAAATAAGAAAGTTCTTTATGGGATGGTCAAAAGTAAGAGAAGAGGTCTGCGAGAGGATGTGGTAATGATGGACAAAAACAGAAATGAGGTACACAACAAAGAGACACTCAAGACAGTGTGGAAAGAGTACTTTGAGGATTTGCTGAATCCAAATGGTCATAGGGAGGAAGACAATGTATTGGAAGATGGAGAAGACAACACAGGAATGGAAAAGGACCTGACTTGGAGAGAACTGGAAATGGCTATAGACAAGATGAAAGGAGGAAGGGCACCAGGTGTGGATGAAGTGAGTGTTGAAATGGTGAAAGCAGCAGGGGAGGTTGGGAAACAGTGGCTGTACCGTGTGATGAGGGTGATATGGAAGGAGAAAAAGACCCCAGAAGATTGGAAGAAAGGATTAATCGTCCCAATATTTAAGAAAGGAAGCAGAAAGGAGTGCAGAAATTACAGGGGTGTCACACTCATACCTCACTGTGCCAAGATATATGAAAAGATATTAGAAAGTAAAATACGAGCCAAAGTGGAGAGAAAATTGAGAGAGGAACAGTATGGATTCAGACCTGGGAGATCAACAGTGGTACTCATATTTTCAGTGAGACAGCTCCAGGAACACTACTACGAATTTGGAGAGGATCTGTTGATGGCCTTCCTGGACATCGAAAAGGCCTATGATTGTGTGTGTAGGGAGAAGGTTTGGAAAGCAATGGAAAACACGGGAGTGGAAAAAGAGACTGTAGGCAGAGTGAAGGAGATGTATTGTGGAAGTGTGAGTTGTGTGAAAGTTGGAGGGGAAAGAACAGACTGGTTCAGACAAATGAGTGGCCTGAAACAGGGTAGTGCGCTGTCACCCCTTCTCTTTATTGTAGTTATGGACGAGGTCATGACACGGATAGCAGGAAAGATAGGAGAAGATAAGATGAACGCAATGGTGTTTGCAGATGATCTCATGGTCTGGGGAAACAAGGAGGAGGAAATTCAGGAGCAACTGAAGGCTTGGGAAGAAACAGTGGGAGAGTACGGATGGAAGTTCAACATCAGTAAATGTGAGATCCTGTTAACGACCAGGAAAAAGGACAGACCAATGAGTGGGATAACACTTGGAGGTGGACAGCTGAAGAAGGTGGAAAGTCTCAAGTACTTGGGAAGTATAGTGGAGGAAAATGGGAGAAATGACAAAGAGATTACGGAACGTGGCAGACAGGCAGAAGCATTTCTGAGAAGCATTAGGAGCTTAGTGTGGAATAAAGATGTCCCACAAAAAAGCAAGGAAGTGTTATACAGAAGCTACTATATCCCGATACTGACCTATGCTTCAGAAACGTGGACAATGAAGAAAAGGGATATAAGCAGAATACAGGCAGGTGAAATGAAGTTCCTGCGAAGTAGGATCGGAATAACAAGAAGAGACAGGGTGAGGAATGAAAAGGTCAGGGAAATGGTGAAAGAGGAGCCCTTGCAAGGTAGGATTGAGACATCAAGACTGAGGTGGTATGGACACATAAAGAGAATGGATGAGAAGAAGATTCCCAAGAGGATACATGAGATGCAGATGCAGAAGAAACGACCAAGGGGAAGACCAAGAGATAGATGGCTGAAAGGAGTGGAGGAATGTGTCAAGAAGAGAGGCGAGGACTGGACCAGAGTGACAGCGGAGAGGTGGTGGGAAGAAAGAACTAAGTGGCGAGGCTTATGTTCCAAACAGACCCAGCCTGGGGCTGGAAACTGTACAAGATGAGATGAGATGATGGTTATGGCAGTATGAATCCAGAAGGGGAACCAGTTAATTATAGGAAATTCGTGGTTCAGAAAGAAAAATAGTCAGAAGATAACGAGATATGGATGGGGAGATAGAACAACGAAAACTCTGATCGACTATGTATTAGTCGGAAAGGACATCGGAAAGAACTAATGGATGTCACAGCCATGCCAGGCGAAGCCTTTGGAGGAAACCATAGGGCAGTAGTAGCAAAAATAAAATTATGAAAGGTCATGAGATTACCAGGAAAAAGGGAAAGAAAGATTAAGGTCTGGAGATTAAAGGAAAAGGAGGTTGCAGAAGAGTTTACAGGGTTGATATGCGACCGGGCAAACCGGGAATACCGGGAAAAGTCAGGGATTTTTGTTGCGGTCAGGGAAAACTGGGAAAAGTCAGGGAATTTTGTAAAAAAAAAAGAGAGAGAGAGAGAGAAAGAAGAAAAGAAAGAAAAAAGAAGAAAACAAAATTATTAAGGTTTGACAGTAATTTTTGGTTGTATACCAGGGTGTCTACTGGTAACGAAAAGTAACGAAAAAGTAGCTAATTTTACAAACTGGTAACGAAAGTAACGAAAATTCGCTGAGGTCGGTTTAAATCATTTAAACCCGCGCCGCTAGGCTCACGGATTGTGATGAAGCGACTTTCACGCAAGCGGCGCCGATTGCGTAGGCTTCACCGTGTACGACCTCAAGGAAATGCATACTGAGGATACCTTCAGTGCAGGCGCGGCTGGTGATTAAAGGCTTTTAGGCGGAGCCTCTCTTGAAAGATTCCATAAATATACATATTTAATTGAGGAATTTTAATTTATATTGATTGGAAACATTTATAAATTTCACTCAATCCATTCAGTCACGAGTCAATGTATTTGGAACTGTTGATAAAGAATGTTTTTCAGATGGATAGTAGCGCTGTTAGGCTGCGCCTTAGATGTCCTATTCCTACCTATGTAACAAGGGTTGGGGGGCGTGGTTATGAAAGCTCCATTCGTTTCAATTGTATCGCTGAAGGCTCAAGCGACTACAGCCTAAGCCAGGCTTGCCAACGACGACAGGATGTTCTTATTCCGTGGAATGCATTCCAAGTTGTTCAAGGAGTCTCAAACCACTCTCATGAAAGTTTATACTTTCCCTCTTTCACTCTCCGAAGGATTAATAATAATTGACAAGTTACCAGTAACAGTTAGATGACTAATAAGTGATATTCATTATTGAGAACTCAAATGGTATCCCTTAAAGTATAATAACTAAAATATTTCCGCCAGATAGCACCATGAGGTGGCAAGGGGTAGCAGAACCATCTACCGAGACTTACGGGAAGTATTCTGTTTAAAATCTCGCCGTTCATGCTGTGTATTTGTAAACTAGTGTTCGCACGTTAAAATCGTTGGTGTAACTTAATTAGTTCATTAATTATGTTGTTTGTCAGTGACAAATCTTAATTTGCGTCTTATGGGCTATAGTTAGGGTTCCAGATTTCAAGAATGGAAAAACGGAAAACACGTCCCAAAACATCGCATTTTCTTAATCAAGGTCGTCAAACGTTGTAATAAATAATACACATACCGTATGTATTAAATAAGCATTACATAATCAAATACACAATATTACAACTAGATATTTCTGACATATCAAATAGGCCTATGACACCAGCAACTTATAAATGCTTTTCATTTGAAGCACACTTTGCAAGGATTTTTCATTAGTACCTTTCTGATAAAATTCAGTACAATTTTCGTCATAATTGTAATATGTGAACAATTCTTGTTTTATCAAACTAATGGAGCTTCTGTTTGTATAAACTCTCAATTTGATATTCATGACAGAAAAGACTCTCTCCGTAAAAGCGCTGGAGGGGAAAATGCTGAGTATTAACTTCACAAAGACTAGGATACTCCTTAATTTTGTTGCCCCTAATAAATCTATAACATGTATCCATCTATCTAACACAGACATAGAAATCATTTTCTCTTTCAACCTTGCACCTGTATCACCAGAAACCAAGCTAGATATTACAATCAATTCTGAAGCGGGACATTTGAAAATTGGTGCAAAATTGAATGGGGAGTAGGTTAAATTAGAAAAGGAATGTATTGCCACTTCCTGAATTTTGAAACTAGGTAAGTAAATTCATTTTATTAAAAAAAAAAAAGCTTCATAAAATAACATAATGGTGCCAATATGTTTGTCAACAAGAAGTCTGTTCCGAGCTCCCCTACCTTTCACAGTGAAATTAAAAATCCTTCAGCCGTGTATGTGGGTGTCGTATATTGCATTATACCAGCATTTTGCCACTAAGTGCTGAGCCTTCCCCAGCTCCAACACCACCAGCCTCGGCTGCTTCAGTGGTACTGTCTACATCAGTTCAATGTATATTTTCGACATCAAGAAGAGAGTTTAATTTTGTGTGAAATGTTTTTCTGTATTATTCGAAAACCTGACTTTTTGCGAGACCTTTATTCGTGATAACATCCGAAACTCAACAGAAACCTCTCATTTCTGATATTGACCTATAAATTTGGATATCTCAAATTGAAGTACAGAAATAATGCGATATAATTTATTGTTGCGATCTTGCGAAATGATACAGTTTCGAAAGAAAATCGCAAAAATGCTCCGAAATACATAGACGACGGTATATTTTAAAAATCTATCCGTCTCGTAAGTTTGCGACATCCAGTTTGGTTAATATGAAACTCCGTTATATGTCTATTTTTCTTTCGAACTTTGGTTCCATTGGATATATAATCTAACCGGTTATCTCGAAAACTTGTATAATTTGAATTCAAAAGAAAATGTGTCTCTCGTCGTATTATTTGTGCTATCCTCTCAGAATAATTCGTAATACCCGATACCTACTTCGAACGTTCATCCTCCAAAATCACATCCTCAAAACGGCCGGCTGACCGCACGACTTGCCTGCGGGAATCTCGTCAAACAGACCGAGATCGATGCCAGTTGCGTAAGTCATAAAACCCGTGCCCGGTCGCGATCTTGTGTCTACGAGGACTGCGGGAATCCTGTCAAAGGTGGTTGGGCACCCATCACGAAACATACCGAACCCTACTAGCCACTTTCCCCATTACCATATACTTAAAAGTGTACGGGGAGCGAGAAGTGCATCGACCCACTTAGGAATAACAGACTACGTAGCATCGTGATACCCATTTCTTCTCGTGATCCACCGTGAACTTCCAACCACAGTATAGGGACAGTGGGAATCACGGCGCCGACCATGTCCATAACTGCTCGAGAATTTTAACCATGCCCAACCTCGAGGTTGCCTCCGCCATTCTACCAGGACAGATAGTCAGGCAGACAATCGTTGAACGGCCGATTGCATACTATCGCGTTCTCAGTGTCCAACCGCGAGGACAACGTGAATCTCGTAAAACGACCGAGAGCGGCAGCGATTGCGGTACATCGCGATATTTCTCCGCTTTCGATGACGAGTACAACTGGATCCTTGTCAAACAGACAACAAACGGTGCCGATTGCATAATAATACTATATTTTTCCGTGCCCGACCTCAAGGACAATAGAAATCTCGTCGAACGACTAAAAGTGACACCGATTATGTAAATCGCGATTTTTCTCCGTGTTCGATCGTAAAAATTACAAATTGCGTCAAACGGCTGAGACCAGCGCCGATCGTGTAACATGTCGATATTTCTCCGTACTTGACTGCGAAGACATGATTCGGTGACAATCACGTACCGTCGCATATTATTTAGTGATCTTCCGCGGGGACAAAGGAAATCTCCCCAAACGGTCAAGATCAGAGCAACTTCTTGGTAATCATAACTTCTTGTACATAAGACGGCATATTACCTGAAACAACTCATTTGATATTAAATATCTAATGTTAGAATAAAATGTATCAGTTGACAGTTTCTAGATACTTTTATTGTGATTGACCAGAAAGTAAGAATTGGTGATTGATTCCTTTCTTCACAGTTATTTTTTTTAAATTGATGTTAGCAAATTAACATTTATTGTAAAAATGTGTTCCGGTACTTATCGTAATAAACGTTATTTATTACAGCAAAGAACTGTTTTTTAAAATTTATTTTTTGTTATTTGTTTTTATACTTTTAAAGAAACGCGTTAATTTATACAGAGAGCTACATATAAGTCCGGTTTATATAATGAAACATTGTAACGTGTTTTTCGAGGGGTTTTATGCAACTGGCATAAGTCAGTAGGAAGCCATTCTATATTTATTTACGCGGCAAATTGTTCAGCCAAGAGAATTTTTCATGTTAATTTATTATTATTATTAATTTATTATAATTATTATTTAGATATTTTCGGAGCATTTTATAAAAATTATTAGCATTCAGATAGGTTTTCTATGTATTAGAAAACGCTATCAAGCAAATTATTACGAACGACGATATCATAGAAAATTATCTGATTACGGAATTTTACGGAGTTTTGTCAGTTAGGGTATATCGAGAGACGTGACTCACTGGGATTTCAAATACAAGCTGATTCCTGTCGAGAAGCATTACGCAATCTTGGGTCGCAAGGTCTAGAAAAGGCGAATTGTCGAAACGGAACTCTCGCGCGCCGAGTGTAATGAGGCAGAGGAGGGGAACTAGCGGCGTGCTCAACCAATCAGTGAGGACCACGCAAGCTGAAGCCGGCTGAAGAGTGGGGGAGCCGACAGGTGAATATATCGTTCGACGCGCCGTGAGACGAGGACTATCTGTGAAATACTTGCGGAGTATGGTTATACGCGGGGGACGCTCCGATGTTCCGTGGAACGGACAATCTGTGTAGAACTTGCAGTGTACGGTCGCGAGTGCGTGTCGCTCCGATGTTCAGTGGAGTTAGCGACGATCTTTTGTAAAACGTAACCAGTGCGGTTTTACGAGAGTTTGGGTCCGATGTACGGACCATAGAGTTATCTAATCTACCAGAATATCAACATATAACGAAGAAGATGGCGACGTCCAGGAGACTGTGGGAAGCATACAGCATCATCAAGAACGAGGGAAATGCTTTGGCAATTTCCAGGGGTAAGCGCTAATGACGCAGAAATACGCAATCTCTCATTTTTCTTTGTTTTATATTTCATAATTCAGTAACTTCATAGCTTGGAAATAAGAGTAAAATCAATTTATCAGACTCCGTTTTCACGTAATTTTCTATCGGTAATATTCAAATCACAACGCTCCAATTTAAATGTTAAACTTATTATTATTAATTTTGCTATACTTGTTTTATATAATAAATTCATTTCTTTTACAATGCAATCTTTGCTTTCAGTAGGTAGCATTAGATATAGACCAATTCCTTCTCCTGATACAATTGTTTGTTGGGTTAATGATCAAATCATACCACGATCTGAGTGAATAGAGTCTTGAATGTGTTCTGCCAGAGCTAGACGTTGTTAAATACAAATTTAGATTTCAACATTGCATTGAGGTCTTGGCGCCCATTAAAACAACATAGCTTAGGCAAAGGTAAACAGTTACATTTCTCACCCAACAGTGTGGGCTAGCTAAACCATTACATTTGTCGCTACCAACATGGGGCACTAACAAATAACCATTACATTTGTCGCCGACAACTTGGGGCTGAAAACCTAATAACATTTGTGGAAGGAGAAGGGTATATATTTCTGTGCCTGTATTTTGGGGGTTATTTGTCTGTATCAGTGTATATCATTATGGGGGATGAGAAAGAAAGACAGATGAGGTTACGTAGTGGTCATCAACGGGAGAATGATGATACGAGCAGTATGTCGAGTGATGGTAGTACCGGGGTAGCGGAGGTAAATCCCGATACTGAAACAGGGAGTGTAGGGGGTCAACCAGGATTAAAAACTTTACTTCTCGAGTTCATGTATCAGAACAAAGTTAGTAGTGATGCCTTAAATGCAAAATTAGAACAAAACAGTAGGGAAAATAAAGAAAGTACAGATGCCTTAAATGCTAAATTAGAACAAAACAACGCAAAACTGGAACAAAACAACGCTAAATTAGAACAAAACAGTAAGGAAAATAGAGAGAGTACTGAAACTTTAAATGCTAAATTAGAACAAAACAGTAGGGAAATGAGTGACAAATTCGAACTGATTAGAGGCGAGATCAGGGGGGTGATGGAAGAAAAGGCTAAAGAGATTATTGCAGATGTTGACAGAAAATTAGGAAAAGTACAGGAGGAGTTGGAAATTAGAATCAGTACACAGGCTGAAAATTTAAAAGAACTAGTGCAACTGGAAACACAGCAGGTCAAAAAGCAATTGGGGGGAGAAATTGACAAAATTCAGGTAGCTACTAAAGAGGTTAAGGAACAGCTGGGGGGTAGAATTGAGAAAGTCCACTCGCAAATAGTTGCAGAAGTAAATGATTTAAGAGAGAGTAATAGAGAGAGCATTAGCAAGATTGAGGAGAAACAAGCAAAGCTATATGATAAAGTAGAAGAATCAGAAGGAAACATTAAATTAACAGTAAACAGTATTGAGAGGAAGGCTGAGGAGAAAATCGCAGAATTAGAATTAAAATTAAAAGCTAGGATCAGGCAAGAAAATAGTCAGAATAGGCCAGTTTTTGTGAATAGCACACACAGGGAGGTAGAACTGGGTAAGTTCAGCAATCGACAGGGGTGCCCAATGGAGTTCATGAACACTATAGAAAATAAATTCGGGGAGAGGTTGGAAAATGGTAGTATTGAGTGGTGCCAGGTAGTTGAAATTTTAGAACAAGTGTTTGTGGGGGAAACGAGGAATTGGTTTGCTGTCTACAGAGACAAGTTTACTGATATCAATGATTTTAAAATGAAATTCTGTGAAAAGTTCTGGAATGAGGTTATTCAGTCGCAGCATCGTGAGGGAGTAGTGTGTGGTAAATATAACCCTAAAGGAAGCTCCACCATGACCGAATACTTTTTAGGGCAGGTATTAGTGTGTAAAAATCTGGATGGCTTGAAGGAGGAAAGTGATGTGGTAAGGTTGCTACTTAGGCACTTTCCCTATAGGATCAAGGAGGCTGCTTGTATCCAGAATGTAAAGACTATATCACAAGTAGAAAATTTGTTAAGCACATTTGATGCACTAGGGAGAGGGGGTTATGAGGACAATTTCAACCGGAACCAGGGTAATAATAATAATAGACCTAATGAAGCCAGGCATCAAGAAGTTCAAGGGAACGGTGGCGAAGGGGCCAACGCTCAAAATAGAAATAATAATAATCAGCTATATCAGAACAGAGGAAATGGCTATGGTAATCAGTATCAAGGGAGGAACAATGATTACAGGGGAAATCAAGGGAGAAACAATGATTTCAGGGGAAATCAAGGGAGAAATTATAATGACAATAATTACAACCAGAATAGGGGTCAAGGAAGAGGACAGCCTAGTGGTAGTAATATACAGCCAAACAATGACAACACAGCCCAGAACAACCAGACCAGTTTAGTAGTTAGTAGTACTACGGCCAGCTGTAGCGGTTCTTTAAACGCGAACCAGGCTGCGAAGTAAGGTCAGAATCTCAGTCTGTAGCATGCCCTGTCCATACAATTATACAGGAACCCTATGACCTAAATGTAAGAAATGAATTATTACATGAACTAAATGATGAAGGTATTATTCAGGAAGTGGTTAGTAAGAGCCCCATAGTTAAATTTAACGTGTCCGAGGCGTACACAGATGTTTTAATTGATAGTGGTTGTATGAAGAGTTGCATAAGTAGTGCATTTTATGATAAAATGAAAGGAACTGGAGTAAATTTTGAGGAGATGCCAATTAAAAGCACTTTTGTTATCACAGCTGTTGGGAAGAGGTCTAAAGTAATTTCTAAGCAAGTTTTAGTAGACATTAAAATTAATAATCATGTAGAGAAGCAGATTTGCCTTGTAATTCCAAATTTAGTATTCAGTGTTATCTTGGGTTCAGAGTGGCTAAGTAGAGTGTCGGGTAACTTGTGTTATGATGTAGGGAGTTTGAAATTTAAATGGGGAGATTCTGAAGTAGAAGTAGCGTTCAATGACCAAATTCAGAGAAGTAGTGTTGTAGGTGTGATTTGTACTTTAAATGAGATATCGCCAGCCGTAGAGCGGGGTTCTCCATGTTTTGTGGGCAGTGTGATTACGAACGGAAGTCTAGAGGACTCGTTACGTGAAGCTGCATTTCAGGGAAATATAGAGGATGAACAGTGTGTTCGGCTCTATGATGTGTTATGGTGTAATAGGAGAGTTTTTGAGGATCGCATTGGTATGGCCAATCGCTATACACATTCATTGAACGTTATTGATAGGTCAGTATTCACAGGACATAGATATCCTGTACCTTTCGCTTATCAGAGTGCAGTTGAGGCACAAATTAATCAGATGCTTGAAGATGGGATTATTGAGCACTCTAACAGTCCGTATGTTAATTCTTTGATAACGGTACCCAAGACCGACGGCACTGTTCGTATTTGTTTAGACGCTCGTTTGGTTAACAGTAGAATTAGTTCAGATCAGCTGAAATCTATGTCAATAGAGGAATTAATGCAAACATTTGAGGGGAAGAAGTCTTTCACTTGTGTAGATTTGAGTTCCAGTTTTTGGCAAGTGCCACTTATGTACGAAGATAGACCATTTACAGCTTTTAGTCATAAATATAACCTTTATCAATTTTGTAGAACACCTTATGGGTTAAAGAGTAGTTCAGCAGCTTTAATTAGGGCTTTAAACATCGCATTAGGGGATGACACAGGAGAGTTTGTAACCATTTACATAGATGATATGGTAATTAGTTCACGCAGTTTTGAGGAGCATCTACTTCATTTAGATATAGTTTTTCAGAAGTTAGATCAGGCAGGGTTCACTTTGAAGCTGTCTAAGTCGTCATTCTGTCAGTCAGAAGTGACATTTTTAGGTCATAGAGTGTCAAGTAGAGGTGTAACACCAGAAGAAAGTAGGGTTAATAAGATACTTAACGCAGAGGTGCCACAGAATGTTAAACAATTAAAAACTTACCTGGGAATTTGCAACTTTTTCAGGAGGTTCGTTCTTAAATACTCAGGGTTGGTAGAACCATTCAGGGAATTGCTTAAAAGTGGGACTCGGTGGAGATGGGAGTCCAAGCATGATCAGGCTTTTAGAGCGCTGAAGGAAGGTTTTGAGAAAGCTGTAGTGCTGAAATATCCGTTAAAAGATAAGGAATATGTGGTTATGACAGATGCTTCACATATAGGCATTGCTGGAGTATTATGTCAGAAAGATGATGAGGGTAATCTGTGCATTGTATCTTTAGCCTCGCGAGGACTGACTGCAGCAGAGAAAAGATACACGATTACTGAGTTAGAGCTTTTAGGTATTGTTTTCAGTTTAGGAAAATTTAGAATGTATTTAGTAGGGGGGAAATTTGAGATCCACACAGATCACCATGCATTACTGTATATGAGGACTTGTAAACTCAGTTCTAACAGAGTTAGTAGGTGGATTCTTGCTCTGCAGGAATACGAATTCACAGTAAAATATATTAAAGGTAAAGATAACATTCTTGCAGACATGCTATCGAGGGACACTAATTTATGTAGGGATTATCCTGTGGTTAAAGCAGAGGACGGTATTTTAATATGTGCATGTGTGGACAGTAGCAACAGGGCATCGTTACAGACACTGAGAAATATGCTAGTGGAGCAACGTGATGACGTTAAGTTAAAGGAGCCACTGGCTAGGTTGGAAATAGGTGAAGAAGAGTATGTGAAAGTAGGACGGTTCACGTACAAGATGCAGGATGGGCTTCTTGCAAGGAAATGTAGGAATAATCGGTGGGCAATATGTGTTCCTGCCACTTTGCGGGAGGAGCTAATTTGGTTCATTCATAGGGAATTAGGACACTTTGGTGCTGCCAAGGTCTTCTATGAAATTGGTCGTGACTTCATTTGGAGTAAAATGGGAAGGGACGTTAGGAGGATTTTAGCTAAGTGTGACACCTGTCAAAGGAGTAAATATCCAGTTAAATATTTAGTGGGGGAGAGATCTGCAGTTCTCACCAGTAGTCCCGGCGAACTACTGTGTGTGGATTTATTTGGCCCGATCGTTAAAGGACAGTACGGCTACGAGTACATTTTTATAGTTATTGACGCTTTTAGTAAGTATGTCAAGCTATATCCGCTAAGGAAAGCCACGGGACTAGCGTGTAGCCGTCTGATCATTAATAAGTATATACCTGAGTTTGGCATTCCTCTCAGGATACTATCTGACAGTGGACCACAGTTTACTGCAAAGAAATGGAGAACCAGTATGCAGGAAGCTGGTATAACACACGTTCATTCCTCTGTAAGGTACCCTCAGGGTAATTCTGCAGAGCGTCCATTAAGGGAAGTGGCTCGTCTTTTTCGGACTCTAGTGCATGACAAGCATGCGGCCTGGTTTGGACATCTTCCCAAGGTCGAGACTTGGCTGAATTCTGTCCAGCATGAGAGCACGAAATTGACGCCATACGAAGTTCACTTCGGAAAAAGACCACAAAATGAACTAGCGAGGGTGTTGGGATTAAATGAGGGTAAGCAACCGGGGATGGATTACATTGTCCAGTTGGCGAAACAGAATTTATCTAAGTCAGCACAAAAGAGAATTCGCCAACAAAAAGAAACTAAATTTGACCTATTCGAGCCGGGAGACAGAGTCTTACTTAGAGTGCCGAAACAGTCAAATAAGCTAGAGAAAGTCATGTCCAAGTTCTTTTATCTCTACGAGGGCCCATTTATAGTTTCCAAACGTATTGGCAAAACAGCATATGTGCTGGAGAATAGTGAGGGAAACAGATTATACGGAACGTATAATATACATAGTCTACGAAAATATGTGTCATAAAGTGAGTGTGTTTAGCTGGCGAGCCAGCCTATCAAATGAGTAAGTGTGGTGTCTGGTGCGTGGAAGATCTGGTCTTAAGGCAGGCGTATCAGAAGTCACACAGGGGGGTAGTATGTAAGTAAATGAGAGTTTTTAAGGTACAGGGAAATATGACGGGATTGTCGGATGCTCTTGAGCACTAAAATGTCTCGATACACCAAGGCCAGAATTTGGTAGCGCTGGTGAATTCCCATTTGCCTCCAAGAGATGGGTGAGCGCTTGAACAGGGTATTTTTGCTTAAGGCGTCCACGAGGCAAAAGATGGGCCATCAGAATGCGAGACAGTCCTTCATGAAACTCATACATATCAGCACACGTGATTTCTGTTTACGGCCTCGCCATGTAAGATTTGTAAGTGTGTAATTTAAGATAATTTGTACAATGGTATTATTTGTGTGAGGAGAAATGGTCTGTGTTGAGAACTAGTATTAAGTAGAATATGGTGTACGGGAACTTAACAAGACAGGGCGATTACGGCACAGAAATATTTGGTGTTATATGTAATGCGCATTTACTGTATTTTTTTTTCAGAAGTCAATATTAATTTAATCTACTTTAAAGAGAGATTAAGTATTATGGTCACGAGGCGCTGCCACAATAGTGTGATCGTGTGCTCAGTGATATGTGGAATTAAATGTCACCATAAGGAGGGGACCTCCAGTGAAATTAGGAAGTTCTATGGTGATATAAATATATCAGAACACCTTCAATGCGTGTGATATGACATCATAAATACATAGTGCTCACACATTAATTATGTCAATTTCTCCAACATAGAGAAATCTGAGAGGCGGAAATATCCGTGGAACACTTCTATATGTAAAACATTCGACTGGTTGCAAAGTGCAATCCATAGTGACAACGAACTTTGACGCAAAGTGCGTGAAGAAAAATTATGAGTGTATATATCTGTAATTTAGGGTGATTTCATTTATGTAATTTGTATTTTGGATGGGGTTTATTAACGTGTCTGGGATAATCGGATAATGGACCGTCGTCACGGTAAATGATCCGATGATCCGAGGCGAATATGTAACGTGTTTTTCGAGGGGTTTTATGCAACTGGCATAAGGCAGTAGGAAGCCATTCTATATTTATTTACGCGGCAAATTGTTCAGCCAAGAGAATTTTTCATGTTAATTTATTATTATTATTAATTTATTATAATTATTATTTAGATATTTTCGGAGCATTTTATAAAAATTATTAGCATTCAGATAGGTTTTCTATGTATTAGAAAACGCTATCAAGCAAATTATTACGAACGACGATATCATAGAAAATTATCTGATTACGGAATTTTACGGAGTTTTGTCAGTTAGGGTATATCGAGAGACGTGACTCACTGGGATTTCAAATACAAGCTGATTCCTGTCGAGAAGCATTACGCAATCTTGGGTCGCAAGGTCTAGAAAAGGCGAATTGTCGAAACGGAACTCTCGCGCGCCGAGTGTAATGAGGCAGAGGAGGGGAACTAGCGGCGTGCTCAACCAATCAGTGAGGACCACGCAAGCTGAAGCCGGCTGAAGAGTGGGGGAGCCGACAGGTGAATATATCGTTCGACGCGCCGTGAGACGAGGACTATCTGTGAAATACTTGCGGAGTATGGTTATACGCGGGGGACGCTCCGATGTTCCGTGGAACGGACAATCTGTGTAGAACTTGCAGTGTACGGTCGCAAGTGCGTGTCGCTCCGATGTTCAGTGGAGTTAGCGACGATCTTTTGTAAAACGTAACCAGTGCGGTTTTACGAGAGTTTGGGTCCGATGTACGGACCATAGAGTTATCTAATCTACCAGAATATCAACATATAACGAAGAAGATGGCGACGTCCAGGAGACTGTGGGAAGCATACAGCATCATCAAGAACGAGGGAAATGCTTTGGCAATTTCCAGGGGTAAGCGCTAATGACGCAGAAATACGCAATCTCTCATTTTTCTTTGTTTTATATTTCATAATTCAGTAACTTCATAGCTTGGAAATAAGAGTAAAATCAATTTATCAGACTCCGTTTTCACGTAATTTTCTATCGGTAATATTCAAATCACAACGCTCCAATTTAAATGTTAAACTTATTATTATTAATTTTGCTATACTTGTTTTATATAATAAATTCATTTCTTTTACAATGCAATCTTTGCTTTCAGTAGGTAGCATTAGATATAGACCAATTCCTTCTCCTGATACAATTGTTTGTTGGGTTAATGATCAAATCATACCACGATCTGAGTGAATAGAGTCTTGAATGTGTTCTGCCAGAGCTAGACGTTGTTAAATACAAATTTAGATTTCAACATTGCATTGAGGTCTTGGCGCCCATTAAAGCAACATAGCTTAGGCAAAGGTAAACAGTTACATTTCTCACCCAACAGTGTGGGCTAGCTAAACCATTACAACATTGCTCGGATATTTTTTAACACTATTATTTTCATCTACTACAACACTTCTCCTCGCGTCTAGGAATAGCCTTGCACAAATAATTAGTCTAAAATCAGTTTTTCTAACTTAATCTTAATCTATCATACAGAAGAACGTTTCCTAAAGGTAAATGCACTTTTGTTAGGTTTAGAAAACCTAAGGAACAGCGAGGTAAATGTCGTCCCTGTGGTTAATGAATTTTCTATACTTTGCTCTGGAAAATCGGGAAAAGTTAGGGAAATAAACGACTCTGCGGTCAGGGAATTTCTTAAAATTTGGTCTGGAAAACCGGGAAAAGTCAGGGAAATTTGAAATCCTGAAAGCGTATCAACCCTGGTTTAAGAAATAATTGCAAGAACAGATACCAAAGACAGATATTATGCATGTGGAGCGAGAATGGGAAAATTTTAAGAGGGCATTTGTAAACAGTGCTGAGAAAACATGTGGTAGAACATCAGGAAAGGTACGGGAAAAGGCAACAAAATGGTGGAATGATAGATAGAGGGAAAGAAGAGGTAAAAGAGAAGAATTCGCCCAGGAAATAAGGGAGGATTTAAATTGTGGAAAGAAATTGCTATTTGGAATTATAAAAAGTAGAAGGAATGAAAAGGTGAACACTGGGTTCGTGAAAAACAAAGAAGGAGAAATATTAACAAAACCAGAAGAGATAATGGACAGATGGAAAGAATATTTCAGCGAGCTGTTGAAGGTGAAACGTCAGGCATGCGGAGAAGTTATGCAAACCGCCAAAACTGTGGAGGAAGAAGAAGAAACAGACTTTACTATGGCAGAAGTGGAATGGGCAGTTAGAAAGATGAAGATGGGGAAAGCTGTGGGAATAGACGAAGTGGCAATAGAAATGATTAAGGTGGCAGGACCAGTGGGACTGCAGTGGACATACAGACTTCTCAGGAGTGTGTGGAGAGAGAAGAAAGTTCCTGAAGACTGGAAAAAGGGAATAATATTGCCAATATTCAAGAAAGGAGACGGGAAGGTGTGTGGCAACTACCGAGGAATCACCATTATCTCGCATGTTGCGTAAGTGAAAGAATCCTAGAAAAAAGAATTAGAGCAAAGGTAGAAAGCCAACTAGAGGAGGAAGAGTTTGGATTTAGAGGGGGCAGGTCAACTGTGGAACTCATTTTCATTCTTAGACAGAACATTGAAAAGAGTTGGGAACATGGGAAGAATATGGTAATGACTTTTATTAATGTAGAAAAGGCCTATAATAGCATCCCTAGAACAAAAGTTTGGGAAAGCCTAACAAATAGGGGGATAGACAAGGAACTGAGAGACATGATAAATGCAATGTGCATGTACAGTAGTGTGAAGACTAGAGTCGGGACATCGGAATGGTTTAAAATTGACACTGGACTAAAGCAAGGAAGTGTGCTGTCACCCTTATTGTTCTTAATGGTGATGGATGACATCATGAAGGCAGCAATGAAAGACTACAGTAGGGCAAAGATAAAGGTAATGTTGTTTGCAGACGATCTAGGGCAAGGATGAGATGGAGGTACAAGACCAGTTAGACGTAATAAATGAAAAGGTTGAGCAATGGGGATTGAAGATAAATGTGGAGAAGAGTAAAGCAGCGGTGATGAGCAGAGGTGAGAAAGAAGGAAAAGGAATCATCAAAGTCGGACATAAGGAATTGGAAGTGGTGAAACACTTCAAATACTTGGGAAGTGAACTGACTGAAGATGGAAGTCTAGATTTGGAAATTAGCAGAAGAATACAACTCGGGAGTGCTTTCAACCAACAGGTACGGGGACTAGTATGGAACAAGGATATACCAAAGGCTAAAGAAGTTATGTACAAAGCATATTATGTTCCTATAATGACAGATGCAGCGGAAACTTGGACAATGTCTAAGAGGGATGAGAGCAGAGTACAGACAGCTGAGATGAGATTCCTGAGAAGTATGGTGCAGAAAACGAGGAGAGACAGAGTGAGAAATGAAGATATACGGAAAGAACTGGGAGTACAGAAACTAAATGACAAACTGGAGCAAAACAGATTGAGATGGTTTGGACATGTCAAATGGATGAATGAAGTAAGGCTACCAAGACGACCACTGGAACGATGGATGACAGGGAAGAGAGGACGAGGAAGGCCAAGAATCCGTTGGATGGACTCTGTGAAGAATAGCATTAGAAAACGGAACCTGGATTGGAACACCTTGTCGGAAGAGGAATGGTGGAACGACAGAACAAAGTGGAGAGGAACCATATTTGCCCCCATCCGGTGTCAGCTGGAAAAGGGAAATGATGATGATGATGATGTCTAGATATCTGTGTGCTTGTTGCGATGTCACAGAAACAGAAAGCGTAGGCCTATTCTGTGAGTGATAACCTAAAGAATATTGATCGTGTGAAGAATGGCGAAACGAAAGCAAGTTTATCACACCAGGTTATTGTTTGGTAGGTGTTTGAGTTAACTTTGTCTAATTGCTGTACCCTATTTGGTAAGTTTCTGAAATGTTTTACAGTGTGTACTTCTAATGTTCTTTAAATTTAAATACTGTGCAGTATGTATAATTAATATTCCATTATGTGTTCTTCCTAACTTTCCATACGTAGTTTGCCATTACACAGCTCACTCTCAATATACCGCGGGTACGCTATACCGCGGGGGTAAAGCATTATATCGGGCTTCTACTGTACTTCTTTTGTTCCAGTGAATTAATTTACACATTATTTTGTGTATATACCTTTCATGAACTTTTATGTCTAAAGGTGATGATTTTATAGAACCTAACAGCCATTTATGGGGGTTTTGTTTAGCTAAACTAAAAATGTACAGGCACTCAAACAAGAAATGAGCACACTTAGATTTTTTGTTATTACTGTCCTTCTTTCTTTCTTGTTTAGTTCTTGAATCCAGAGGAATGAGAAGAATAAACTCTTAACATACACATATTCCCTGATACAACTGGTTTTTTGTTTCCCAGTCATTGCTTGTGAGATTTTCGAAGTGAAATGCCATGTCCTGTGGTTCGGATTCCATGTAAATAGGAGGTCCTGTGGCTCATGATCGCTTGATTAATGGTCATGTAAAACTAAAAGCTTCCTTTCTTCCTTTTTTTTTTTTTTTTGAATGATTGTATCCATTTCTACACAATAATATAAACATCAGAAAAGACAGATGGTAAGCTGTGACACCAGGTAGAACACCGTATTAAGAGGAAAGAGAAAGAAGATTGATATCATATATTGTCCAAAATTTTTGGATGATTTTTTGGTGGTGAGAGAGAAAGAGGTGTATGGAAGGGGATGAAGGAAAGATGAGTGGAAAAGGAGGGAGTGGTGGAGGGGAACAAGAGAGTTATGTCTAGGCCTTCGTAGCACCTTTAACTCCAACCCTACCCATCCACATTCACAACCAAAAAAACACTTTTGATAATTCTCCATCAAATTTTGTCACCCACCTCTTCTCACTCTCTTGTCCTGAGGGACTCCGAGGTACGTCATCAATTGGTACTCAAGTCCAGGGAGGCTCCTCGCCTTCCAGAGTAGTAGCAGTAAATGCACATGGAGATAAATAACTTCCTGTACAGTATTAAAGTAAGCCATTAAAAAATATGTCTTGTCATGTTGAATTTCTGGAATAGATGTTCTTGAAATAAGAAATCCATATTTTGGTGTGTTGCAGTGTCCAGGATTTTGCTCGGATGTTTGCCAAGAAGCTAGGTGTTCAAGAGAAGGTGCTGCAGAAATGTTTGTGGGGTGATTACTACCTGCAGAGCAAGACAATGCGTGTTATGCCAGGGGCTCAAGAGAAAGCTAAAAAACCTCTTTTTGTCCAATTTGTGTTAGAAAACCTATGGGCAGTCTATGAAACAATTGTAATTAGAAAGGTGAGATTTTATCAGTTGTAACAAACTTGGCAATGCTGCAGGTATTTTTTTCCTTAGGATATATTTATATTTTCTATACCTGAATTGAAAATTGTCGACTCCATTTGCGAAAATATTCACCATGTGACAAATCATTGATCAGATGACCTCGTAGTTCCGCCCCTTAAAACAACAATAACTAAGTCTTGGTAACTTCGAGATCTCTATGTCTTACAGCAAGAGCCCAGTCATCAGCATATCCAAACATTTGTGAGGTTGTTTCAGACATATCTGATATGCATAAGCAGGGTCGGTCTTAGGGGTTTCAGCGCCCTGTGCGAAATTCGATTTTGCGCCCCTCTGTGCGAGACGGGTTGCCTTACTCTGGCAAAAAATATGCGGTATCATAAAGAGGAATCATGAAAATATAAAATAGAAATTGTAGGCAAAGGCAAGGCACCGAATTATCGGATGAAATTAAATAAAATGAACCTAAAGTACATTTACCCATTTACTATATTACTTGAACATGCTTTACTTGCGTTGTAGTAATGGGATAGTCAAGGTAACATACAAAATATCGGCTGTACGCTCGCATGATGTAAAAAGACTGGACTTCATTATCTAATAGGTGATGCGTAACATATTACAATAACTATTTCTTCAGTTGTGATGCAAAATATCGACATAACAAAATCACTGGAAAAATACATTCACAGGAATCAAACTTTATTAATTCAAACAACTACGACACACAGGGAAAAACACACTAAAACCCAAAACCTTATGCGTAGGGAGCTTTCCGTGCTTTGACTGAAGCAAACTGTTTTACTAACTGGGCTAAATCGAGTGAACGCGCAACATCGTTCCATATTGAAATTAAAGCAAGTTTTGACAGTCTCTCTTGGCCCATTGTAGGACGCAGGTAGGTTTTAATCAACTTCAATTTTGAAAAGCTACGTTCACCCGAAGCGACAGTTACCGGCAAGGTTAAGAGAATTCGCAAAGATACATCAACGTTTGGAAAAACATCAATCATATTCGTGCTGTAAACGAACTGCAACGCAGCGCGAGGGATTTTTGCGTTTGGTGGTAGGCATGGTCTGAAATGTTGCAGCTCTGAACATAGATCCATCCCACTTATGTCAGACTCATTATTTCCACTGGAAAGCTATTTTTGCAAGTTCAAGCAACGATCCATGAGTGGACTACTATCATTAATAGACCCAGGCAGTGCCTTTAGATCGTACAGAAATCCCCATGTATCGGATCGGAATGCTCTTTAAATCAAAAGAATCTCTTCCTTACAGACTTTAAAACTACTGTTAGGAGTTTGTCAACGAAACTTTTTTTAAAGCGTCGTTGTAGCTTCACTTGTTTGCACTTAACCTTAGCCTGAGTTTCAGCCTCTGTCAGCTTCGGCTCCGACTCTGACTCAGAACTGTCACTCTCAGTGCCTCACTCGATGACTCGGTCCGAGTCATCTTCCTCAATCAACCGTTTAGGGGGTCTAGTCTTCCTTTTCCGTCTACCTTCTTCGACCTCCAGAGACACAGACGCAATGATTTCTTTAGCCGAAGTTACAGCGCTTTCATAGCCTTCTTGGGAATACTTTTCAAGGTACGCGATACAACCTTCCGCGAAAGAAGACGCCTTTTGTATATCAATTGCTTCTGCTTGCATGGCTTTGCTAATTATGTTTAATTGAAACAAAATGTCGAGCCATACTAGAATAGCAACGACAAAGTCGAATGTCACAATTTTTTTCGCCAAGTATTCAGCTTCATAGAGTAGCCATGAATCAAAAGTAGGGATCCCCTTAATGGCCTTTAAGGCTGCCACTACCCTATTCATATCGTATCTAAAAGGCCTCACTACACCTATGCGACACTCCCAGCGTGTGTTGCTCAAATCTTTTAGAGTCAAATTACAAAATAATGTGAGCTAACAAAATAGACCACCGACCAGGAGACGACGAAAATAAAACATATATGCGTTGAATAATGCCAAATAGAGTAACGCAGTAAGGACAGCATTCCGCTGAGTCAGATAAAACTAGGTTTAAGGAATGGCTACCACATGGAACATATTTTGCGCGAGGGAACTGTTTTACAATGCGAGCTTGAACTCCTTTACATTTACCTTTCATATTCGCACCGTTGTCAAAGCCTTGACCTGTAAGGTCTTCTAACTTTAACCTCATTTCTGTCAAAGTATTAATGATCAGATCGGCAAGCGCCTCACCATCAGTTTTTTCGGCTATCACAAAACCATCGAAGTGTTCGGTCGGATTTACACCGTCGTCAGATTTTTGAACGAACCTTAAAGTGGTCGACATTTGTTCTTTTTTTTAGAAAGGTCTGGTGTGCAATCGGGAATAACGGAGAAATATTTAGCTTTAGACACTTGAGCTAAAATATCCTACAAAATCGCATCACCTAGCAAATTTATGAGCTCGTTCTGTATTCTTTTACTGCAGTAGTGATCACTTGCATAGAAACCATCACCCTTCGTAAGTGCTTCTTCATAACCGGATCGTATTTGCCCAAAAGTTCAACAAGTTGAAGGAAATTACCATTGTTTTTCTCGAAAAATTTGTCAGATGAACCACTGAACAACAAATTGTTTTTACTTAGAAACATGGTTATCGATAACAATCGTTCGAGTACGGACCTCCACTGTTCTACCTCAGCACACATAATTGTGTTGTTATGATTTCTTTTTCTTTGCCTCTGTCTCCAGCTCGTGCCACACCCGCACCCCTTTCTCCAACCTCACTCCCCTCTCTCCCCGCCTACCTCACTTTCTTTCCCTCTCCTTCACCTTGCTACAGCACTGCTACAACAGCGAACCGAACCGAAATATCACGGAAATGCCTGAGCGCTGCCGAAGATTGATTTGGTTGGTCCCGGGCCCGGGAGTCGAGCCGGGTTGCGTTTCTGCGATAGTGAAAAGGCAAGGGAGAAAGAGATATAGAGTTTGCTAATCACTATTTCACTGAGTTTAACTTCGGTCCGTCACGCTCTAAGGTGCGCGTAGGGGTTTCAGTCGTGAAAGATAACACCGGTTGAACTTTTTTATAAAACTGATTCTCTTATTTGTTTGACGAACTCGCATTTACCTATCTTGCCATTTGTTCAATAGGAAATAAATCAAAATTTGCATATCTTTCGGGTACGTCTTTGGCGCCCCCCAAACCGTTGGCGCCCTGTGCGACCGCACATGTCGCACACCCCTAAGACCGGCCCTGTGCATAAGCCATTGCTCATACCTGCAGGTTTAACCTACTACTTACCGTGCATGTGTGTCCTGGGTGGTGCTAAACGAGCAGCAACATACTGGCAATCAGACAATCCTTGAGTTTTCCTGGTGAAAATCTCATCATATATCTTAACTGAAATGTATCAATGTTTTTGTTGGTGTATGCAGGGCAAAACTGTTTAGGTTTGCTTTTTGGCTTTCCGAAAAATCAGGACATATACAAAAGAATAATGAAGTGTAAATGTAAGGTCTGGTTATATAAACCCAAACCGAGAGTGAAATATTATTATTATTATTAATCTTGATTGGTCACATTGGACCACTTGAGTCGTTCCACAATCACTTCTTCTTTGAAGGTAGTACTGCTTGGTTCTTGCGCTCTTTCCAGTACTTTTTCATTCTTTCAGATCGGGATTTTCTCAACTCATCTGAAATCTCCATAGGCTTTCTGTGTGTCATTTCTGCAGAAAATTTGTGAGTTTTAAGTATGGTGTTAATTTTATTTTTCTCCTCGGCATCTGTTATCTTGAGTCCAACTGCTTTGAGATCTTGTTGGATTTCTTGGATCCATTTACCTCCAGTTTTCTTTCCTAGATTTCTCATCACCAGTTGGCGTACAATTCTGTTTTCTGGAAGCCGTAAGATGTGAAAAAAATATGAAATTCTTTTCTTCTTCATTGTGCTGGTGATTGGATCAATCTCACGATAGACAGTTTCATTTGGGAGAATCCTCCAGACTCCCTCAACCTGATACTTTTTATTTATGCACGTTCTAATGATTCTTCTTTCCGTTTTGAGGAGCTGATCAGTTCTTTGTTCATTTTTAATTTGGAACAGTGTTTCACAAGCATAAGTGGCTTCAGGGAGAGTTACAGTTTTATAATGTTGGATCTTAGTAGCTATTGATAGGCATTTTTTATTATATGTTGACCAGGTTAGAGATTGTGCCTTTTTCATTTTATTTGTTCTATTTATCCAAGTTACTTTTTCGTTTAAGTTATGTGTTATAATTTCTCCAAGATACTTAAATTGAGGAACTAGGTTAATTTTATGATCATTTATATAGACTTCATTTATATCTAAGGGTTTCATAGGCATGATCTCAGTTTTTTCAAAGGATATCTGTAATCCTATCCCTTGAGCAATTTCTTGGAGACTAGTGATCTGAGTACAAACCTCTTCCTTGTCTAGTGCTAAAAGAGCCAAGTCATCTGCAAATCCTAAGCAGTTTATTTTTATTGATGGTTTTGTTCCAATTTTGATCTTAGGAGGGTTTTCCTTTTGCCAAACCTTCATGATATAATCAAGAGCCACATTGAAAAGCAGAGGGGATAATCCATCACCTTGTCTGAGACCAGTTTTTACTGTGAAAGCTGTTGATATTTCTCCCCTAAATTTAACTTTCGAATTTGTGTTTGATAATGTTAATTGAATGATTTTTATCAATTTAGGATGGAGACCGTATGATCTGAGGATTTTTAGCAGTGTCAGTCTATGAATACTATCATAGGCTTTCTTGAAATCTATAAAAGTGATAAAGAGTTGCTTATTTCTGTTTTTGTAATATTCCATTATTAATTTCAGGCTAAGGATTTGGTCTGGACAACTTCTGTAAGGGCGAAATCCTCTTTGATATTCTCCAAGTTGTGGTTCCAGAATGTTTTTGATCCTGTTGTAAATTATACGAGAGAAAATTTTATATGTGCAGTCCAGAAGGGTAATTCCTCTGTAGTTATCTGGGTTTGTTTTGTCTCCTTTCTTAAATAATGGATGGATTATTCCTGTGGTCCAGTGTGCAGGAATTTCTTCAGTAATCCACATTTTAACTAGATGTTGATGAAGATTTATAATCGCAGGTTTACCAGCATTTTTCCAGATTTCAGCAAAGACTAAGTCTTCGCCACAAGTTTTGTAATTTTTTTGTTCTTTAATTGCGAGTTCTACTTCATTAATGTTTGGAGGATTTATTAAATCAGGTGAAGTTAAAATAGGTGTATCAGTGTTTACTTGCAGGGTTTCCAGTGGATCATCACAATTTAACAGTTTCTCGAATGCTTCTGCAAGGATCTCTGTATTTTCTTGGTTAGAATGTGCTAACTTTCCTGTTTGATTTTTCAACATTAATGTTGGAGCTTCAAATTTTTTTAGATATTTACCAAATGTTTTGTAATAATCTCGAGATTGCTTTTTCTTGAAATCGTCTTCTATCTTTTCCAGTGTATTTTTAAGATGATTACGTTTCGTTTGTCTGATGATTTTATGGGTTAATTTTCTTTGTATAGTTAGTTCTAAATTTGATTCTTCTGACTTTAGAGCTTGATGTTTTATCCATGCTTGGTGAAATATATTGCATTGAGTTCTATATTTTGTATGCTGCTTGCCTTCTAAATTTAAAAAATCGGCTTCAAATAAAATGTTGTGATTTTTATTTGTTTGTTCTCCTTAATGTATTGGGATAGGCACTTGAAAGTTTACTGTTATTACTTCATAATTTCTTTGTATTGCTTTAGTGT
Organism: Meconema thalassinum; assembly: GCA_946902985.2. Classification (NCBI taxonomy): domain Eukaryota; kingdom Metazoa; phylum Arthropoda; class Insecta; order Orthoptera; family Tettigoniidae; genus Meconema; species Meconema thalassinum. The sequence continues at coordinate 1,802,866,793 of OX336388.2, read as the reverse complement.
TCAATTTGGATGATGCAGTATAAAGCTTTGGAAATTCTGTGTTTCACTTTAACTGCTGCCTTACACCTACCATTGCAGTCTTCTATACATTCTATATTTTGAATGTTACAGCATTTATTCCTCAGGCTTGATGTATGTTTATCAAGTATTATCTGAGTTTGTTCCCTAGTATGTTTTAATTAACTGATAAATTTCTTAATTGCAGGACAAAGAGAAGCTTCAAAAGATATTAACAAGTTTGAATATTCAGTTGACAACTCGGGACATGCGCCACACAGATAGTAAAGTTCAGCTTCAAGCAGCTTGTTCCCAGTGGTTACCTCTGGCTACTGCTGTTTTAGGTAGGAGCAACTAGCCCATACAAAAAATTTGGAAAATGCATGTATAATTTCAGGGTAATACAGTGCTCTGTTCCTGTATCTTTTCAGATATGGTTTGCTGTAAACTTCCTTGTCCTAACGAGATATCTGAAGAGAAGGCAGAGAAGCTCATGTGCTCTCAAACACAAAGGTTTGATAGCTTACCCAGTGAAACTCAAGCTTTGAAGTCTGCATTTGTTGCATGTTCCAGTGCAGAAACTGCCCCTCTTATTGTCTTCATCTCTAAAATGTTTCCTGTAAGTCTATATTAATTTGCTTTTCCATCCATCCTTATTTTATATTCTAGATCTACTATAATATAGAAATCATGATTTATGACACCTACAAATCCGAATTTCAGCATTAGAATCCTACGTTTAGTGTTTTGGAGCATTTGAGCCTTTTATATTCAGTATTTTATTGGAAATTGATCAAGAAAAGGAGTAAGGATATTATTAAACCGGGTCAAAAAGTAATACACAACAATTTTATGATGCCGAATAGCTGTAGCTGGAACATTGAAAATTCTCAGATGAACGGTCTGAAGGTTGCACCATAGATTATGCTTGTTTGATCAAGTATTTCTCTCATGGTAGAAATGATAGCATGTCTGTTAGTGTCATCCATATGTGAAGAGCAAAGAGATATAGCCTATTCTTTGCAGGCGAACGGATCAAGTCCAAGGATATTTACAGAAAAATATTGGGGAGTATTGGGTAGACTGTATGAATCGTAGCAACTTCTCCAGGAGGTGTTAATTTTCAAAGGAGATTGTGTGAATCTTGTTAATAGGGCATGATGTGAATGACCCGAAACTGCTGTACAGTGATAGTGATGGTGTTCTGGAATACACATGGTGTTTAGCTGAAGGAAGTTCATCGAAGTGGGACCACTGTGGATGCAGATAGCTATGGAAGAACATTGCTAAAGTTGCATCGTGCCCTTCCTGACAAATTTCCTTTCAGAGACACTGTAAATATCAGACTGCTCCATGACAATTCTCATCCTCATGTTGCAACTTCTATGTGTGCAAATCTTGAACAAAGTAAATGAGAGGTGTTCCAGCACTCACAATTTTGTCCAGATGGCTCGACGTTCATCTGTTTGAACTAATGAAAGAGTTTCTGGGTGACCAACACTACCGTTGGGAATAAGAAGTTGCATTGTCCATGCCTACTCCCAGGAACAGGACAAGTTGTGTTGAAACTGGAAACATCATGTGAGAAATGTCTCGAGAGACTAAAAGATGTAGTTCCATATTGTATAATTTATATCGTCCGTACATATTAAACTGGTTTTTCAAAGTAATTGTTGTGCATTGCATTTTGATCTGCCCTTGTACATATAACAATTACAATTAAATAATATTTAATGACAATATTGCTCGTGTAATTAATCTCCTGTTTGTTTGATCAGGTGGAACGTAGAATGCTGCCTGAAAATCGTCAAAAGCCATTGAGTGCAGAGGAGATTGCCCAGCGTCGTGAGCAGGCACTCCTGCGTCACACAGAACGACTTATGCAGTCTGTGTCTCTTGAACGTAAGTGTCTTGATGCTTAATCCATGCAGGACGATGATCATGTTCAACATCAGCATATTAGATCTCATTGTGTGCTACGTTTATTGCAGATACTGGTAATGCCGAGGCAGATGCTTCAGGAACAGTAATACAAAAAGATCCTGCAAAGGAGCTGGATCCAAATGAAGATGTCTTTGTTGCATTTGCTCGTGTGTTCAGTGGTACAATTAGAACTGGTCAGGAAGTGTATGTTCTGGGTCCAAAGCATGTTCCTGATAAAGCTTTAGATAAGGTTTGTCTTGAAAGTTTTGCTATTGCTTCTCTATTGAACTCTCTTTTTTCAATGAAAATGTCACTCTTGAGGCTTGCATTGTCAGTAAACTGAGCCTTAGAATAGATTTCTTTGCTTGTGAGTAACCTTTTAAATTCTTATGCTATGAACCACAGATTTTCCTCTTCAACCTTGGCTTTTAGAAAATAATCATCAGTGGAATAAGTTCAATACTTTAACCGCTTCACTGCTGCGGTCGAGTATACTCGATCTGCCTCAAGCGGTCCGTCAGTGCTGCGATCGAGTATACTCGATCAGAACTTTGTGCCATCAGTGCTGCGATCGAGTATACTCGATATGCTTTGTAAATGTCGTGTATTCTTACGCCATCTGTTAGCTACATTTACAACCACTTAGTTCCTTAAATACACACTTGTAACGTTGCGGGAAAAATGTTTTTCTTTCGTTACACAGTTATAAACATCGTGTATGAGTAATGGCTGCATCTAGCGCGCGCATTATGCGTCCGGAGCAAATTCTTACGCTTTTAGAAGAGATTGAGTCTGATGTGGATTTAGATAGTGTCGGAAGTGACGATGGGGATATTAGGGAACTGTTTGGAAGTGATAGTGATAATGTTGAAGATATTCCGATAGAGAGGGGAAGAAATGAACCTGACCTAGGCCTACCCACGTGGTCCGAGGACGAGTTCGCGCCAAACGTGCATGCATTCCAAGTGCCAAACCCAGGTATGTCAAATACTAATTTGACCCCTGAATCCCACGAAATAGATTATTTCGAGTTATTTGTCAATGAAGAGGTGTTGACAAAGGTAGCGGACGAAACAAACAAGTTTCATAAACAGACTGTTGACGCTAAGCCACCCAGTCAATATTCCAGGCTCAGGAAATGGCTTGATACCAATTATTAGAATGTTTAGAAGCGTAAACTTTATCTTTGCACATATTTAGTGTTCAATTATTAGTATAGATAAATTGTATAGCCTATTTAGTTGAAGGCAGGCTTTTTTTTTTCGCGAAAGTTTAGGTATAGGATAATGTATGTGTTAGAATTATTTTAGATATTTCTGTTTGAGGTAATATTGGATTCGGGTGTTTATTTAGTGATATCGTGTGTTAATTTAATGTTTCTGTTGGGAAGTGTGTGTGTATGGGATGTATATAGTGCGTGCATTTAGTGAGCATAGTCTACGGTGTAAATTACAATTTTTTTTTCTACTGGACAAAATTTCACCAACTCATGTGGAATCGAACCCTGGATCCCAAACATCAACCGTGGCCAATACTTTATGAACACACTGGTGAGTAAATTACTTTAAATTATTTTCAGTTACCACTTGTATTTTATGTTCAAATTGGTGAATTTCTGTGTGAAAGTGGTTGCCTAAAAGAATCCAGCACAGAGGGTGCGTTAACACTGTAACAATTCAGCAGCGAAAAGGTTAAAATGGCTCTACCCATATGTGACCTGTGCTGCTATTGGAAATGGAGTTGTAGGTAGACTGTGCTTCTTTTCTAGCATTAGTGATAAATGCAAAATCTGTCTTAAGACTCATCAGTTGATGAATCTTTATGTTTTGTAACTTGTATGTATGGAATTTGGTGGTTTTTAATATGCAATAATGCAAAATTATTAGTTTTTTGCTAAATAGACGGAACACAGTATTTTGATTTCCTGCTTCCTTTCACATTCTTGCCCAGTTTCATTCATCTTCATTAATTTCATCTCTCATTAACTCCTCTCATGAGGTTGGTGTCAGGAAAGGCATCCGGCCGTGAAAGCCACCGCCACATAGATTTTCATCGCATCTCATCCTCGACCCCATTGAAAATGGGAATAATCAGAGGTAGAAATACATGATAAGCAATAACAAGGGATCAAACTATCTTCATTTAATTCCAATTGTCCTATGTAATATTGTATATCCGCATTTTCAATTGATTTACTACACAATACTAAATCTGTAAAATTTTCTACAAAGCCCTTAATTCACCATTCAAATAGCAGAATTTGGGAGTTCTTATACTATAGGAAATTGACTAACTTCAGTTATTGGGTTGAAATAAGTGAGGTTTTTGAAGGAGTTCACTTTATATGACATTGCAATCTTTGCCTGCATATACCTAACACTTGAGTGCAGTTTTTGTTGGGTCCTATTTATCCATTCGTTCTTCCACCTGCCTACTGTCCGATAATTTCATATACTGTACCATACAGAGAGTTACCGGAACCTTTATATTAATTGATGTAGGATTGCATTGATCTAATTATACTTTTTCCTTATAGAGCAATGAAGTTATCACGGTTTAAAGGTTGTTAATGAATATTATTTCTGTCTTGTAGTTGAAGAATGGTGAAGAAATTGATCCTAATGTGAAGCTGAAAGATTTAAAGCCAGGCCAGCATGTGACAAGAGTTAAGATTGAGCAATTATACCTCATGATGGGGCGAGAACTTGAAGATGTAGATGAGGTTCCAGCTGGAAACGTGTTGGGTGGGTTCAAGTCTCGTTATTGATTCTGTTTTGTTTTAGCTTTTGAGCACTGCATTGTTAGTATTTATATTGCTGTGATATACTATATTAATCCAAATACATTGAGGAGGAACTATCCAACCCAATTTGCATCTTCTTGCTTCCATTTACTTGTGCCAGGCTCCTATCTGTCATCTTTCCTGTCAACCTTCCTTGGTCAACTCTTGTTCTCTTCTGACCCCGACGGTATTAGGGTATCCGAGGCCTAGGGAGTCTCTCAGTTTCGCGCTTTAACTGGTCCTTGTCTCATCTTTCCTGATACCCTTATTTTTCGAGGGATCAGACCTCTTCCTTTTCCTGGTATCTCCTGACTTCGAAGGCTCTAAAGGAGGCAGGGTGAATGTATCCCACCACTTATGGTACACTTTGGATAGTTCGTGAGTCGGCAACCGCGAGGGCTTCCTGAGCTGGGTCTGTTTTTCCTTTCTTCCATTGACTTTGGGGTGGACCCTCTCCTCTTTCCCTTCGCTATTTGCTTTTCATGGCTCTATTTCCTTCTAAGTCCCTCAGTCCTAATTCTTCGAGGCTTGGGGGTATTACTTTTCCCTGTCTGTTATTTCCCTTATTCTTTTGTTTTCCATTTCTTCTTCTAGTGTATAAGTCAGTAGTTAGTTTTAGTTCTAAGTTTGTAGTTGCTTTAATTTCATTTTCATTTTCCTATCATGCAAACCATTACGGCCCGATAACCTAGATGTTAGGCCTCTTGCACATGCTACGTGTGTGTGCTTGCTGTATGACAGCCTGGCTCAGCACGTACACGGTAACTTTTCCTTTTCTGCCCGAGACATGGAAGGAGAATGTAGCACAGAGACGTAAACTTGAATGTTGGCTCAGAAAATTATCATGGGAGATAAGAAGTGAAAGCATAGTGATGAGTTCAGCTGATACTTATTCAGGCTGCATTTCTGCAATTTACATTCCTCGAGCCTATTCTGAGCATCTTTGTAGTTGTTGGTTCATTTTAGAGCTTGGGACATCTTGGTCATCAGTCCCTCTTAATACTATTGTCAGTACAGCACACTGTACTTTGTTCTTATACCAACTGAAGTTATTGTCAAATTTGAAAGCATATTTTAAAAGCTTGCAACTTTTTTGATTGAATTTTAGTGCCAAGCCAAAAAACATGCAATCTGAACATACAGTACATCTTGTGCAGGACTGAAGACGGAGATGATCCTTGCCATTTCTCAGTTGTATAATTTCTCTGCATACATGTACATGATGTACAAGATGTACTATACCCCTATATTAACATATACATCAGAGAGCTGGACGTTGACCTAAAGAGAAGAAAGTAAAATTCAGGCTAGTGAGATGAAGTTCCTGAGGAGTATGGTGGGGAAGACAAGGGAGACAGGGATATGATGAGGTCAGAAAATAAATAGGGGTAGAAAAATTGAATGATATGATGGAGAAGAATAAATTAATGTTATGAGGATGGAGGAGGGAAGAATACCAAAAGAAGTGTTGGAGGCTAAGATTGAGGGAAAGAGGACAAGGGAAAGGCCCAGAGCAAGGTGGTTAGACTCTGTCAAGAACTGTATAAGGAATAGAAGACTGGACTGCAATACAATTACTGAAAAGGAATGGTGGATGGAGAGGCACTGGTGGAGAAGTACCATTAACACCCCGATCTGGCAGGTGCTGGACTAGGGGAATTGATGATGATGATGATGATCATGATGACATTGTTCCAAAGTTTGTATTAATAATAATATTTATTCTTCAGAAGGATGATTACGATTATATGTTGTTTGTAAACAGATAATCCTTTCATGGTTTTATGATTAGTGGTCCTATGTGTTTTGATACTTATGAGTTTTCATATTTTTAATGTTTTATATTTTTATTAGTAAATGGCTTACATGGTTACTTGGAGTGATATTGGTATTAATTCTGTGTATTGCTGATAAAGGGAGAGACCAGGGGCCTGTTCCACGAATAAACTTTGCAACTTTTCACTTTGCACTTTTCAATTCTTGCAAAGTGCAAAGTCTTTCTGTTCCACCATGATCTATGTATTACTTTTCAATTTCTTTGCAAAGTGAAAAGTCTTTGCATAGGAATGATCGATCATGTTTATTCCATGAACAAACTGTATATTTATTCCATGATTTAATGCTTTATTTTTCATGGTGAAACATGTCCCACTAATGACCACACAGTGATCTTAATTAATAAAAGTATTGATCAGGTGGAACTTTTAACCTGTCTATACTAAAGTGAGGTTATGAAAATTCATCCTGTCTTTGTACGTCTTCTTGTTGGATTCTTCATCACTATCCTCACTTGATGATAACAAAAGCTCCTGCGTAACATATTTATAACACTAAACCAAATTCTGCGCCGAGAAACTAGTGTAGAGACTTGTTCATTAACAGCTGAAAAGGGAATCATCTCTTTGCAAAGATTTCTGAAAACTTTTCAATCATTCCTTTGCACTTTGCATTTCTGCACCAATGGAGGAACATAACAGTCTTCTAAAGTGAGAAGATTCCTAACTTTTCACTTTTCACTTTGCAAGACAAATCTGAAAAGTGATGGTGGAACAAAATCTGAACTGAAAAGTGCAAAGTGCAAAGTGAAAAGTTGCAAAGTTCATTCGTGGAACAGGCCCCAGGTTGTATACAGCTATGCTGATGTCCTCCCTTCACACTGTATGACATAGCAGGACTGATGCTCGCTGTAGCAGCATGTTGCTCATGCCTACCAAAATGTGCTGTTCTGCTTGACATGGCTTGCTTGGATGAAATGCTGGTTCCTCTGTTTTCATTGGGTTTGGTCAGAGACACCAATTTCTGAAGATTTAAGATTCTGCATCAGGATCATTTCTGCTTCATTAAAGTTAGTTCTTTGAGCTGTTAAATTGATGACCAATGTAAATAAGAAACCAGTACCATTTGTGACTTCTATAGGGTGTTCATAAAGAAACCGGACTCAATATTTCGGATGTTATTTCTGACATTGTATTACACAAACAAATCTAGTGATTACACACCATAGTTCCACATACCTTCAAGTGAAAAACAATATATTTTAACTCCGGTGGAAGTAGTCTGGAAGTGCTGAGAGTAATAAATGTTCAGACATAACACTAAGTCGTTTTCCGCACATTGGGTTCCCACAATTCCAGTTCACAAGAGATGTTGAAAGTGACCACCATTTTCTTGCAGGCACAAATGTATACGCTTACACATGTTTTGCGACACTATTTTCTAAGTTGCTGGTGTTATTTCTCCAATAGATTTAGAAAGTGCTTCTTTGAGTTTTTGCATGGAATGCGGATTATCTCTGTATACTATTCCTTTTAAATTCCCACACAAAAAATAAATAAATTGGAGAGGTAAAATCTGGTGAATGATGAAGCCACAAATTTCCCGAGATTAGAATACTTGATTTTGGAAAATAAAATTCGCAACATAGCCATGGTCGCGTTGGCAGTATGACAAGTGGCACCATTTTGCTGGAACCTGCAATAGCGCTCATCCACTTCCAATAAAGTTACAAATTGTTGCACAATGTCCCACTTTCAGTGCTTTATGTGTGCTTCAAGTTCTTTTGACAAACGTCTCACAGATTTCCATGGAGATCTCTTAATGCTTTAGGGGCAGATAACCTCTTAGTTCCACCCCTTAAAACAACAATAACTAACTCTTAATGCGCTGCCGAACATTGCGAAGGAAAGCGTCAGTAATTAATTTAGGTCTTCCATGAAGTTTGTGTCATGAAACCTGCATACAAAATACAAAGATGATTTACCTAGTTAGGGTTCATCAGGAAATCAATGTCTCCAATTTTCAACACATCTCTCATAACCTTTGCAGTCAAAATAAGCCTTCAATACAGCGACCCGTTGTGGTGCGTAAAATGCATTGTCGCCCGCTTGACCTTGTAAGACTCACTCTGCACAAGGCAAAAGCCGCAATATTGTGACACGACAACAACTGATTCTACCATGTCTGTTAACATCTCACAGCCAAGCTTGCCAACTTATTCCGTCAGATACGTGAGCTATGATTTTTTCAAAGTTAGAGTCCGGTGACTTTACGAACATCCTGTATTACATAGGGTTTAATTTCATACATTTTTCACTGAATTTTTATGGGAATTTTTTAGGACTTCAAGTATGAATGTTAATCACTAAATGAAATATTAATTGGGAAGAGTAACATCGAAAATACTGGACCAGTAATTATTAGATGGCCAATTTGAGGGAATTGACATTGTTATCAATGTGTGCTCCAAAACTGAGTTGTTTATAAAGGGTCTTATGATAGTTAATAAAATAAAAATAAATAAAATACCATTAACATTGCACAATGGAATTGATAACTGCCTCAGTACATATAAGAAGCTAAGAATAGGACACTATACTTCCATAATGCATTCCTGCAACTTTGTTGGCATGCTCATAAATACAGAAAAATGTTTATTATCTTGATGAAAGGTAAGATTTTGTAATGGTGCTCGGTGGCGTGGCGTGGAATTTTTTCGAGGGTAAGCTGTGAAGAAGACTCAAAATATAGGCTTACACCATAAAGCAACTTCAGCACCCGGTTCCAGCTATGCCCTTGTCAATGTTGAGGTTGATATCTCAAGTAGCAACAATTACTCTACACACATAATTATTAGTCTTTCACATTTAAAAAATAAAAATAGAAAGAATTGTAATACAGCACAGCTCATTTTTCCCTTTTCAACTTTAGGCATGCCAATCCATGTACAATAAGTGCGGAGAAAATTATTCAACAATAGAGTTGGCGAGCTTTTCTTATCGTGTATCATTTGACGATTGAACAGTGTGGCAATTTGTGTTTTTGTTGTTCGCATTTCTTGGCCTAAGGAGCTAAACTTTTAGGTTATTACCCGTAAATTTTCTATTGTGCGTGGCTCAGCGGTAATGTTCTAGCTTGCTGAGCTTAAGATAGCGGGATCGAATGCCGTCGCAGCCAGTCGGCATTTGAGGGTGCGCAAACGCACGGGAGCCATGTCAGTATATTTACTGGCACGTTAAAGATTCCCTTCGGGTCAAAATTCCAGCACCCAGGCGTCTCTAAAAGCCTCAGTAGTTAACTGGGACGTAAAACCAATAACATTATTATTTTTTTCTATTATGAGACCTAAGTGAACATTAAAATAATAAACATGCTATTAGTAGACTAATAGATATTCTTATGTCATTGTATTGCATGTTCAGTTAATATTTATTTGCAAATATCACTCAAATTGTACTGATGTAAGTTTTCACGGCTTCATTAGTTTGAATGACTTAATTGGGGCGTAGGCCTATAACCTATGCAAACTAGTACTAAGGGGGGCGTGGTGGCGCAGCGGTCAAGCAGTTGGCCTCTCACCAAGGTGGACCGGGTTCGATTCCCAGTCAATGCATGTGAGATTTCGAAGTGAAATTCCATGTCCTGTGGTTCGGATTCCATGTAAAAAGGAGGTCCCGTGGCTCATGATCGCATGATTAATGGTCACGTAAAACTAAAAGCTTCCTTCTTTTTTAAACTAGTACTGACAATTCCGGCGTCTAGTGCATCAGTGGAAAGAATGTTTTCTGCCATGAAACGTATAAAAACCTTCACCCGAAACTCAATGCATCAAGAAGGACTTTCACATCTCGCGCTTCTTTCCATTGAAAAGGTGTTATTGTGCAGCCTTCAGGGGAACACTGATTTTCACGACCATGTAATTGATGAATTCGCTAAGAGGGAGAGAAGAATTGAACTTCGCTACAAATGATCTGCCAAGGTACAGTAAATAGTGACATTAATTAATTTTGTACAAATGAGAATTTGATAGACCCTACCTACCGTAATTACCAAATATTTTTTAAAATAATGTGATAGGTCTTTAAAATATTATTCAAATTATACGGATGTACATACATTTAAAATTATGTATCCTTTACACCTACTCTTTGAATATAATTTGAATGATAATCAGAGGAACTTTTCGGGTTGATGGGTCACTCTGAAGATTCCAACGCACTGTTCACTCCCAACACAATAATATCAACAGTAGTTACGGTATACTAAATTTTGCTAATTGCACTCAAAAACATAGAGTTGTGAGTTAACCGGACGAAGAAGAATTTTAACTACCGCGCCCAGCAAAGGTCGGGTCTGATGGTCAGATGGAGGGTGGGGACTGGAGAGGCGCGCCAAATAATTTTAAGCAGTGCTGGTGTCCAGGCTCGCTAGGGTAAGCCGCCCGAACCGAAGCAGACCTTGCTACCCGCTTTGACTTGTCTCGACGACAGCCCTGTGGCTATGGAACGCCACACCCCCTGTCTTAGCCAATCAAGGACGACCTGGCGTTCTTGGTGTACCACTCCATCGGCCATAGCAGTGTTCCGGGCCAGAAGGCTCCTGGAGGTAAACAAGCCGTTGTCATAGCGACCAGCCGCACTCTTTCTTCTTTCTCTCCAAAGTAGTACTGGCTGATCGTGGAGAACTGCGGTAGAGAACGAGGAACGTAATTCAAAGCGGTGTTTTTGCAGTTGCTTGCGCGTTAGAAAGTGATATTATATACTTCATTCTTATGAGAATATGCTAGGTAAGCGGTGCTTACCCCGTGGTATTGGAGAAAACGCCACTGATGGTGCTGAATTATTTGTTATAATTACCATAAATATTTTCCAGGTTAGAATATTCATATTTGGCATAAGGAATAAGTGTGCCTCTAACCAAAAGATTATGTTTTATAATTTGTCTTTCTCCCAGGTATTGGTGGTCTTGAAGAACATGTACTTAAGACAGCAACACTCTCCTCCACGGTTGCATGTCCTGCGTTCACAGAATTGGAGCTAATGGCTGTGCCTATACTTCGAGTAGCCGTGGAACCTGCACAGCCTCAGGACCTGCCGGCGCTTGTCCGTGGCTTGAAGCTGCTTAACCAAGCTGATGCCTGTGTGCAGGTACTAGTGCAGGAAACTGGCGAGCACGTGCTGGTCACGGCAGGGGAAGTCCATTTAGAGCGTTGTCTAAGTGATCTCAAGGAGAGGTGAGTTGTGCTTTATGCATGATCTGACATCCATATTGGTAGAGGTGTAGGAAACTTTTGTTCCAGTACAGTTTCCATTTCATGTAATGATATGAGAGTTTCCATCACTACTTACTGTGTGGCGCAGCAGTACAATCTTGCCTGGTGTACACAAGGTTGCAGGATCGAATCCTGGCACAGTCAGTTGGCATTTGAGGGTGCGCAAATGCGATGGGGCCATGTCAGTAGATTTACTGGCACATTAAAGATCCCCTTTGGGACAAAATTCTGGCACCACGGTGTCTCAAAAAGCTGCAGTAGTTTAAAGGGATGTAAAACCATTGATAACATTATTATTATTATTATTATTATTATTATTATTATTATTATTATTATTATTATTATTATTATTATTATTATGTAATTTATACTTAAGAGAAAAACATCTACATAATGACAGTAAACAATATTCTAATACTGTAAATGAAATGTAACTTAACTTTTTCTCTCCAACAGAAGATTATTCTGAAATTGTAAAGATACTTTATTACAAATACTACTAATAGCAGAAGAGGAGAAGAGGAAATGGATGGAAGAGTGGACAAAATTGATGGAAAGAGACAGTCAGGCGAGTAGGAAAGTTCTGTATACAATGGTCAAGGCAAAGAAGAGAGGCACAACAGAAAATGCTAGGATGATAAATAAAGAAGGAAAAGAAATTGAGGACATACAAGAACTGAAGGAGTATTTTGAGGAGTTACTGAATCCAAATGGGAATATGGAGAAGAAGAATAAGGAATTATGTAATGTAGAGGAAGATGAAAAGGACCTGACATGGAAGGAAGTGGAAGAAGCAATAAGGGCCATGAAAGGAGGAAAAGCACCTGGAGTGGATGAAGTAAATGTCGAGATGGTGAGAGCAGCTGGTGACGTAAGAGTGCAGTGGCTTTATCGGGTCATGAGAGTTATATGGAAGGAAAGGAGAACACCTGAAGACTGGAAGAAAGGGATAATTGCACCAATTTTTAAGAAAGATGACAGGAAAATAGTACAGAACTGTAGGGGAATCACGTTGATGTGCCATGCTGCGAAGATATTTGAGAAGATCCTGGAAAGGTGAGTGCGGAGAGTAGTAGAAGAAGGGTTGAGGGAGGAAAGCATGGATATAGGCCAGTAAGATCAGCAGTGGACCTGATTTTCAGTGTAAGACAGCTCCAAGAAAACACTATGAATATGGAAAGGATTTGGTAATGGTGTTTCTGGACATAGAGAAGGCATACATCAGCTGGATAGAGGAAAGGTGTGGGAAGCTCTACAGAAAAACGGAGTTAAGAATCAATCTGTGGCGAGAATAAAGGAGATGTACCAAGGAAGTGTGAGCTGTGTGAAAGTTGGAGGAGAGAGGTCAGACTGGTTCAAGCAGAAGAGTGGGTTGAAGCAAGGGAGTGCACTATCTCCACTGCTTTTCATCTCTGTGATGGATGAGGTAATGGTAAAAGTGGCAGCACAAATAGGAGAAGAACAAAAGTTTGGTACTTTTCAGTTGGTCAACACGAATGTACCCAAAAAGAGCTGGGTTATGCCCTAATCCTGAAATAAATTACATGAGATTAATAAATACAATAGGATTACCAGTTTCGATCATCAAGCGATCATCATCAGATCCATTACACTTAGGCTATAACGTTTATGTTTGAGAATACAGGTGAAAAATATTTACAATATGTACAATGTACATTGTATTGGTAATGCAACTGTCGGTGTGTGCTAAATGTAGTATATCTAATGTTAGGTGAAATGCTAAAATGGTGATAGAAATCCGGAGTTTGTCTGTTTGGGGTGATTATATGGTTGTAAAAAATCAACTATAGTTATACTGTAATAATACAGGCTGATACTTATCCGGCTGTCTTCCTGGCTGGGACTTCGAGCAGTTTCATGTTCACTCTAGCACCAGTTGTGGTGACCACGAAACTGCTCGAAGTCCCAGCCAGGAAGACAACCAGATAAGTATCAGCCTGTATTATTACAGTATAACTATAGTTGATTTTTTACAACCATATAATCACCCCAAACAGACAAACTCCAGATTTCTATCACCATTTTAGCATTTCACCTAACATTAGATATACTACATTTAGCACACACCGACAGTTGCATTACCAATACTGGAACTAAATAATTGTACATATTGTAAATATTTTTCACCTGTATTCTCAAACATAGATGTTATAGCCTAAGTGTAATGGATCTGATGATGATCGCTTGACGATCGAAACTGGTCATCCTAGTGTATTTATTAATCTCATGTAATTTATTTCAGGATTAGGGCATAACCCAGCTCCTTTTGGGTACATTCGTGTTGACCGACTGAAAAGCACCAAACTTTTGTTTACTTAGGCAACACTGAAACATGGCTTAAAACCCCACAATAGGAGAAGAACATATGAGAGCAATGATGTTTGCAGACGATCTAATGATATGGGGCAACGGAGAGGCAGAGGTACAAGAAAGGATGAATGTATGGGTTGAGACAATAAAACAGTATGGTTTGAAATTTAATGCAAAGAAGTGTGAAATGATGGTGACAACGAGAAATAGGGGAAGAGTAACAACCGATATAATGATAGGAGGAGAAGTACTAAAGAATGTGGATAGTTTCAAGTATTTAGGGTGTGTAATAGAAGTAAGTAGCAGAAATGACCAGGAGATCAGCGAGAGAGGAAGGCAAGCCCATGAATTCCTGCAGAGCGTGAGAGGTCTGGTATGGAGCAGGGACGTACCCCAGAAGAGCAAACGGATGTTGTATCGAACATATTATGTTTCAATACTCATCTACACATCAGAAACGTGGGTTATGAAGAACAGACAGGTGAGCAGGGTCCAGGCTTGCGAAATGAAATTTCAAAGAAGCTGATTAGGAATAACAAGAAGGGATGGAGTAAGAGATGAGAGAGTGAAAGGGATTGTGGAAGAGAATCCCTTACAAGGGATCATAGAGAAGTCAAGAATGAGTTGGTACGGACATGTTAGGAGAATGTAGGATGGCAGGATACCGAGGAGGACGCATGAGATGGAAATGGAGGGGAGAGACCAAGAGGAAGGCCAAGAGGTAGGTGGATTGTGGGTGTGAAGGAAGGAGTGCAGAAAAGAGGAGTGGAGTGGGACAGAGTGAAGAGTGAAAGGTGCTGGGAGGATAGAAAATGATGGAGAGGCTTATGTTCCAAGCAGACTCAGCCAGGGACTGGAAACTGTAGAAGATGATGATGATGACTAATACTGCCTGGCTTTGTGGTTAAGTAGATGGGACACTTGCCTTTGGTTTGATTCTGAGCTGGGTCATAGGATTTTGTTCTTATGGTTATTTCTCCAGGCTAATTGTATGTTTGCCCCCCTGTGGGTGGGGGGTTTAGAATACACCCACGGTATCCCCTGCCTGTCGTACGAGGCGACTAAAAGGGGCGACCTTGGCTATCCTTTTAGGTTCCCGGCTTGTCTTGCGAATTGGACCTCCCGTGGGTGGGAGGGATGGAATACACTCACAGGTATACCCTGCCAGTCGTAGAAGGCGACGTAAAGGGTTTCTTGGCCCAGGTCCCCTTTACGGGTTTGACAGCCAGCTCTAAACGCCCCACTTCGTGCGATATAACTCTCATTAGGTTATATCGCACGCCTTTTTCCGTTCATGTTTTTGAGGTCTGGCACTCAAAATTACATGTGCGTGCTGTCAGGGGAAGGGCCACCTAAGTGTGCGACTACGCTCGAGAGCCTATTCGGTCTGGCCACACCGACAGGTGGGTGCGCCATGTACTCTGCAGTAGTATCCGCCTGACAACGCAGGTCCCCGCACAGCTGCATGCCTGTGCTGGAAAACTCTCTAGTATATGCCAAGGGGTACATGCCTGAATGGCATGTCAAACATCAGACCCCCGGGCAATGCCTTCCAAGCTAGGCGGGCCTTGCCTTGGCTGGGTAGCGCCTACAGAGACAGCCCGTGATTGGAGTCGGTGGCATTCAGGGAGGATGAAACGGCCATGGGACAGAAAAGGAATATCTCCCACCAGGGTGGTCCGCCACCCAAGTCTTTAACTTTTGATTCCCTACGGGGATCCACCCCCTGGGAACAGTCTGTTCGTGAGAATCTGGGTGCTAACACTCCCAAGTTTCTGGTCGCAACCAGAACGGATGGGGGTGATTTCAAGATGGTAAAGTCTATTTTGTTTTCTCGGCACATAGAAGGGGTCTATGGCGAGCTTGAGAAGGTACAAAAGATGAGAAACGGTAGCTTGTTGCTTAAGACTAGGACTGGTGAGCAGGTTGAACACCTTCTGATATGTGACCACTTTGGCGATATCCCTGTCAAAGTGGAGAAGCACACGTCTTTGAATCTGGTCCGGGCAGTCATTTTCCACCGGGGCCTGATTCTGAACACTGACGAGGAGCCCAAAGAGGATATGCAGCACCGTCACGTGACTGATGTCCGGCGCATTACGCGCAAGGTCAATGGTCAAATCGTGGATACTGGTGCTTTCATTATTTCCTTTGAGCTTTCGGTGCTCCCGGAGAAAGTCAAGGTAACGAGTTACCGTTGCGACGTTCGGCCTTATATCCCTCCACCAATGAGGTGTTATAAGTGCCAGAAATTCGGGCACATGTTATCCCGATGCTCGAGCCCTGACGTCTGTGGAACATGCGGTAAGATACCCCATGAAGCGGAAGAGTGCACAACACCATATCAGTGCACTAATTGCCCTGGATTTCATTCTCCTCGGGACAGGAACTGCCCTGTCTTCCTGCGTGAGAAGAAAATCCAGGAGATTAAAACCCTGGATGGTCTCACCTACCAGGAGGCCCGCAAGAAGTACCATACCACGATTTCGCCTTCTCCAACGATTGATTATAGAGCCATAATACCAAATTTGGTCCCGGCTACATCATCTTTTGTCTCAACTGTGAAACCTTCTAATTTACCACTGCCATCAACATCTCTAGCTGCTCCCCAGAATCAGAGAGAGAGCCCGAAGGTGACTTCAACCCCACCTTCGGCCCCAAAGGAGGCTGTGCGAGCGAAGGCTGCTCCGTCCGCACAGCAGGGGAGGAAGTTGAAGACTTACTCCCCACTCGGGAGGAAGTCGAAGACTTTCTCCCCACCCAAACGGTCGGCGAAAGCCGCGCCGAAGCCGGCGGAGGCGGCATCGTCGACCAGGGTCAGGAATTCGGCTCCTGACCCGTCTATATATCTTAAAGAGGCGGGTAAGGGTAAGAAGGGACCCCGCACTACGCATTCCCTTTCTCCCAAAAAGGGGAAGCCATCCGCGCCAACACCTGCGGATGCTTCTGCGCCTGGGGACGTTTCGGTCCCCAGATCTGCGCGCTCCCCACGGAGATCCCCCCGCCGCCGAACTGCGTCTATGAAATCTTCCACCGAGTCGATTCACTCCATGACCTCGCCTGAGGACATGGAGATTATAGTCGACGTAGTGACTGTAGATCCTCCAGAGTCAAAGTTGGAGTAGCTTGCTGCTCCAAGTTATTCCCTAAGTTCACACAATGGCACTGTTACAGTGGAATTGTAACAGTTATGACAGGCATTTGACAGAACTCCGTCAGCTTATTGCCCAATACGCAGCGAGTATAGTCTGCCTACAGGAAACGAACCTCAGACCTGATCACGAGACTGTTCTGAGAGGTTTCCGACTATACTCTAAAGAGCGACAAGACGCCGCCCGGGCTTCCGGGGGCGTTTGTACCTTCGTTCGCTCTGACTGCTATAGTGAGGAGTTTCCACTCGACACTCCTCTGGAAGCTATTGCAGTTCGCGTGTCCTTGCCTGCAATGACAACTGTATGTAACGTGTACCTTCCACCGAACCAGCCCCTTGATATTAATGACGTCTTTGATCTTGTTGATCAACTTCCAGTCCCTTTCCTACTCGTGGGTGATTTCAACTCTCATCACCCCCAATGGGGATCACCATCTTCCTGCCCCAGAGGAAGGGACGTGGAGGGCTTAATTCAAGGGTTGGATTTATCTCTATTAAATACAGGGGAAGCTACACATTTTAGCTTCGCGCACGGCACGTACTCACACATTGACTTGAGTGTGTGTAGCCGTGCGCTGGTCCCCCTATTTGGTTGGTATGTACATGACGACCTCTGTGACAGTGACCATTTCCCGATCGTTCTTACCCTTCTGAACCAGACGCCCGTGGAGTTCCCCAGTCGTTGGGTTCTTAAGCGGGCAAATTGGCCCTCGTTTCAAGAACGAGCTGTGTTCGTTGATCTTGGTTGCCGGAGCGTCGATGACGAGGTACAGCACATCACCGATGTGCTTCTTGCTGCCGCCGAAGAGTCCATTTCCTCCTTTTCTGGGACTCCTCGTCGCAAACTCGTCCCTTGGTGGACAGAGGATATTGCAGCGGCAATAAGAGACCGTCGCCGAGCTCACAAGCACTACCGTTGGCGTCCAACCATGGCCAATTTGGTGGCGTTTAAGAAATTTCGTGCCAAGGCACGGATTCTTATTCGCCAGAGTAAGAAACAATCCTGGGAACGGTATGTGTCTTCTATTACGGCACATACCCCCTCCTCTCAAGTGTGGACTAAACTACGACGCATTTCGGGAATTCAGACATCTTCTACTGTACCGGGAATTTCCATTGCTAATGAACTGGTTACAGATCCTTATCGCGTTGCAAACCATCTCGCCTCGTATTTTGCGGATATATCCGGTTCCGATAACTATGACCCTGCCTTCGTGGCCCTGAAGCGCGAAGCGGAACGTTTCCAGCTTAGTTTTGCTTCCCGTGCTTCGGAGGAGTACAACGTGCCCTTTACGGAGTGGGAACTCCGCGGAGCGCTGGCGCTCTGCAGGGACACGTCTCCTGGCCCGGATAATATTCACAACCAGATGCTTAAACACCTTAACGATGAGAGCATTCGTTATTTGCTCAGGGTGTTTAATCGTATCTGGTTGGAAGGTGTGTTTCCAGCGCAATGGCAGGAAGGTATCATTATAACTATCCTGAAGCCCGATAAGGATCCCAAATTGACAGGGAGTTACAGACCTATTTGTCTCACTAACGGTCTGTGCAAGCTCTTTGAGAGGATGGTCAATCGGCGCCTGGTGTGGGTCCTGGAGAAACGGGGACTCCTGTCCGAATACCAGTGTGGTTTCAGGGCGTCTCGGTGTACCAACGACCATCTGGTACGCCTGGAGACCGCCATACAGGACGCTTTTCTCCGGAGACAGCACCTAGTCGCTGTTTTCTTTGACCTCGAGAAGGCCTATGACACCACTTGGCGTTACGGCATCCTCTCTACCCTGCATCAATGGAAATTCCGAGGTAACATGCCGGTTTTTATTGCGAATTTTCTGTCTCTTCGCCTGTTCCGTGTCCGAATAGGGGGGACATATTCGCCAGAGTAAGAAACAATCCTGGGAACGGTATGTGTCTTCTATTACGGCACATACCCCCTCCTCTCAAGTGTGGACTAAGCACAGGGATCGGTGCTTAGCGTAACATTATTTGCGATTGCCATAAACAGTATAGTCGCTGCTGCTGGTCCAGCAGTGGTACCGTCGCTATATGTAGACGACTTCGCTCTACATTATAGTGCGCAAAATATGGCGGTCGCTGAACGACAGCTACAACAAGCTATTCGGAGAGTGGAACGCTGGACACTGGAGCATGGCTTTCGATTCTCAACCGCTAAGTCCTCGGTTGTCCATTTCTGCCGAAAGCGCACCCTCCATCCAGATCCTGAGCTTTATCTGGGCAATGTAGCTTTGCCTGTTGTTGCTGCGCACCGGTTCCTTGGGCTCCTTTTCGATCAGAAATTGACATGGGAACCACACGTGCGGTGTTTGAAAACTGCCTGTGCTAAGAAACTCAACATGTTGCGGTTTCTTAGCGGCACATCATGGGGGGCAGACCGCGCGGTACTCTTACGTTTTTATAAGGCACTGATTTTATCGAGATTAGATTATGGCAGTGTAGCATATGGTTCGGCCCGTAAGTCAGTGCTTGCTAACCTGGACAGTGTCCACCACGGCGGTGTGAGGCTGGCGACGGGTGCCTTTCGGACAAGCCCAGTCGTCAGCTTGCTCGCCGAGGCTGGCGTACCTCCTTTACACCTGAGGCGCCAACAAGTACTGCTGACCTATGCTGCAACTATTCGACAGATGCCACTTCATCCAAGCTATCCATGTTTGTTTTCCAATCCGAATCGCCGGCTGTATGATGCGCTCGCCCGAGCCACTCGGCCGGCGGGGATTCGCTTGGATGACTTATACCGTCAGTTCCGATTTCCTTCTGTCTCCTGTATCGTCCGAGTACCTAGCAAGGCCCCTCCGTGGATGGTCTCTCGCCCTGATATCATCCTGGATCTGCACACCGGCCCCAAGTCGGACACGGACTCCTCCGTCCATCGGAGGCTGTTCCAGTCCGTGGTGAGCCGG
Source organism: Meconema thalassinum (assembly GCA_946902985.2). NCBI lineage: Eukaryota > Metazoa > Arthropoda > Insecta > Orthoptera > Tettigoniidae > Meconema > Meconema thalassinum. The sequence goes on along the minus strand of OX336388.2, from coordinate 1,802,846,643 downwards.
TATCCGGGATCAGGGCTTGTATTCACGGACGGTTCGAGGGTAAACGAGAAAGTAGGCTGTGCATTTGTGGTTGAGGGTCGTCGGTTTCTCTTTTCACTTCCCGAGGCCTGTGGCGTGTACACTGCGGAGCTCTATGCCATCTTAGAGGCTCTGCGGTACACGTTATCAGACGATCACCAGCACTTTCTTGTGTGTACTGACTCTCTGAGTGCGCTGCAGGTGATCGATGTGTTTCCCGAAGCACCCGTTGGTCCAGCGTGTGCACGACCAGCTCGTCAGTTCGCGTAACGCTGGAACCGGGGTGACCTTTGTGTGGCTTCCTAGCCACATGGGTATTGCGGGAAACGAGCTTGCTGATCAGGCGGCGAGAGAGGCGGTCACACTGCCCTCGCTGCCGTATAAGGTGCCTGCTAGTGATGTGCGCTCTCAGTTGCGGCATTCGATCCTGTCGCATTGGGAGGAGGCATGGCGTGCCACGCCTCCACCCAACAAACTGAGAGGCATCAAGGAGACAACGAAGGTGTGGAAATCTTCCTTCCGATCTCTCCGGAAGGAGGCTGTGGTACTCTGTCGACTCCGGATCGGCCATGGGATTGCTACGCACTCCCACTTGCTAAAGAGAGAAGATCCTCCTGTGTGTACTTGCGGCGCCCACCTAACCGTGGCACACCTTCTCTTGGAGTGTGTGGATCTGGCCGATCTGCGAGGGACTCTTAAACTGCCTAATACCCTCTCCCTTATTCTCCGTGATCACAGGCCGTCCGCTGACCTCGTCATCCGGTTCATGAGGGAGAGTGGTTACTTTTTTAAGTTTTAATGTGTAGTTACGACTTTTAATTCTGGTTAAATCTGTTTTATGTTTTTTATTGTGTTATGTATTGTATTGTTCACTATGCCTTATTTGTTTTATCCTTTTTTACCATCCGCCTTTTATTCTTTTTATTCAAATAAGGCATAATTTTTGGGGCTCACTGTCTGTTTTATAAACACCATTTTCGCTTCATCCATGGTAGTGAGTTGTTTTTATCTACATCCTTTCATTTCACGGCATTTCATTTCATTAGGGGCCGATAACCTCGATGTTAGGCCCCTTAAAACAACAATTATCATCATATCATCATCTAATTGTATGTTTGGGTGTTTTCGTTATTTGTTTTATCCTATTCACGAACCACAAGTCGCCTAAGGGCATAAACTCGAAAGATTTGCACTAGGCCTCTCCAGAGGCCACACATCATACAATGTAACTACTAATACTTCTTCCCTTCTCTAAGCTTAGATTTTTCCTTGACATGTATTACAATTTAAACACATGAAATTATTCATAAACATGACAATTAAGATATATCACATGTGTTAGTATGATCATCATGCATCATTTTTGGACACTATCTTTTTCTGGTACCTTTTGTTATTGTGTTGGACATGCACTTTATTTCTGCACGAATAAGTCAGAATGTTATCATAGGACAAGAGATTAATTAATGATTACAAATGTTTAAATGAAATGTATGCAAGCCTATAGCATAAAAATTTTGATTGTTACAAAAATCTGACATTTGCCTTGGTGATTAATTGAATTCATAATATGTCTATCAGCTGGAAATCGGATATGAGAATAGGCACGTAGAATGTACATAGTATGTATAAGTCTAGACATTATACTTCTGGCGAGGACATTCAAGACATGGGAAAGTATACAATTTTCAATTGTGGTAAGGTAAATGGTTCACATGAATTTGGTATTGCTTTCTGTGCGCTAAATACAATGCTCTCCTTGATTATCTCCTTTAAGCCAGTTAATGACAATTTGCATTATCTAAGACTGTGGTCCAAATGTTATACTTAAAAACTGTAAGAAAAAGTGGTTTGATTCAGACTGTCAGGTGGCAGTGAATAAAGTGATGCTGCTGCAAAGGAGATGGTTGCAGTCCAACAAAGATTCTGTATCGAAGGAGCTGAAATTGGTTCTGACCACAATCTAGTCATAACATTGAGATTCAAAATAGATTGTCATACATCCACTAATGAGATGGAATATGAAATCAAAGATGCCTTTAATGATGACCTGACAGAAATATAGAATAAGATCACAAGCCATGACGTAAAAATAGCACTGGGTGATTTTAATGCAAAAGTAGGGAAGGAGAATATGTTTAAACGTATAATAAAGTTTGTATGATTAAGACATTGACAATGCTGTATGAATGATAATTTTTGTTTCGTCCACTAATATGGTTGTCAGTAGTACTACTTTTCCGCACAAAAGGATACATAACGAAACGTGGTATTCTGATGTCTGATCCTTCAGCGGAGCTGAAATTGGTTCTGACCACAATCTAGTCATAACATTCATCATCATCATCATCTTGTACAGTTTCCAGCCCCAGGCTGGGTCTGTTTAGTCATAACATTGAGATTCAAAATAGATTTGAAATTCTAAACAACACTTCACATCAAGAATGCAATGAGGAAATAGGAGCAAATTGTAATGCAGACTGAAATATTATAACACAAGTTATTCTTTCTTCAGCAGAGAATGTTATACTTAAAAACTGTAAGAAAAAGTGGTTTGATTCAGACTGTCAGGTGGCAGTGAATAAAGTGATGCTGCTGCAAAGGAGATGGTTGCAGTTCAACAAAGATTCTGTATCGAAGGAAGCCTACATGGAGAAATAAACATTTAACAGTTAATTAATGCGGAAGATAAAGAAGTAGTATCTGTCTCAACAAGTGGAATCGATTCGGGATGACCATCCAAACAAAAATATTCGTAAAGTATATGACACAACAAACAACATTAAGAAAGGGTTTAAACCAAGGACCAAAGTAATGAAAGACTACAGTGGAATTTAATTGTTGAACAGAATAATCCATACGGTGAGATAGTATTTTGGCACATCACTGAATTGCCCTGGTCCAGAATTGCCACTTGAAATTTGGAGAAGTTTTAAAAGGTTTAAAAATTGGGCAAAAAAAAAAAAAAGAAGAAATAGAAGAAGGGAGACAAGAAATCTTTGAAATGCTCTGGAGATATTTCTGGTTAATGCCGCCTACCATGCTCTTTACTTCCTCGACCGAGATCCTGTTCCCGTCCTCTGATGGTCTTTACCCTCTCTACTCCAAAAATAAATTTCAAGTCTCTAGGACAAAAACTGTGCAGTAGGGGGGCAAAGTTTTTGGGGTAAAACCGTGATTTTAGACTTTTTGTTATATCTCGCAAACTAATAACGCTAGAGACGTGTACGAGGGGTCGTAGGACTCGGAGTGACACCCTCTTATTCTCCTCTTGCATAATCTCAAACTCTTGCCACATTACCAGATAAGTCTCTATTTACATTTAGCTAGTTTTCGAAGTATTATTGCCATCTTCCCAGTACTTCCTTGGCATCTACCATGAGGTTCCCTAAATTACCCAAAAACGCTTTCTTGCATTAATAAGGAATTTCGGGGTTTTGAGGGGCTTTTTTGATGAATCAGACCACAAACTGATTTGCTGTGAATTAAGTATAGTTGGACCTAAAATGCAGAGAGTGAGGTCCATTTTCAGTTCGACAAAGGTTGAATATCTCCAGGGTTAAGAATTTAGGCAGAAATACATAGTAATGATTGATGAGAAATTCCAAAGAGTAGATGGTAAAGAATTGTAGGACATTGAAACAGAGTGGACAGGATACAGGGAAGGTGGGCTTGGTGGCGCAGCGGTCAAGCTGTTGGTCTCTCACCAAGGTGGACCAGGTTCGATTCCCGGTCAATGCATGTTAGATTTTTTAAGTGAAATGCCATGTCCTGTGGTTCGGATTCCACGGAAAAAGGAGGTCCCGTGGCTCATGATTGCATGATTAACGGTCATGTAAAATTAAAAGCTTCCTTCCATCCTTTTTTTTTTTTTTTAGGATACAGGGATGCAGTACTAGAAGTAGCAAATGCATATCTTGGGACAACAGTGTAGAATGACATAGTGAAGTTGACTTGTAAAAGTAAGGATTACAAAAAATTGACTCAAAACAAGGAATCTGGCAGACAGAGAGCTGTATGTAGTGGAAAGGAACAGGACCAAACAAATAAAATGTTCTATCCTTGTTGAATTCAGTAATCTGAAATGATGATTTTCTTAAAAATAATGCTTGGTGGATACAGTGTACTATTAGAGTTTTGATCAGTTTTAACATGGTTTTCTTGCAGGTATGCCAAGGTAGCCATCAATGCATCAGAACCTATTGTTCCATTCCGTGAGACTGTTGTCCCTCCTCCAGTTGTTGACATGGTCAATGAAGTGATACAGGAACAAACAAATGCTCCCAAGAAGGTACTGTATGTGTATTATTAGGTGGAAACTGGCTTTGAAGTCTTATGTTAAATAGTTTAACCGCTTTCGGCAGGATAATCTTGCTTTTATAGTGAGTACTAGGAGACACCAACATTTTCCTCCCTTCTTTACAGTTGTTATTTCTGTCTTTGCTGAATCTTCCTCCATTGAAGAATGGTGTTGAGTGTGGACTATGTGAGAAATGGTTTCACTTCGGCTGTATTAAGGTCAAGAAGGAGGATTGTGATGTCAGAAATTGGTTTTGTAAAGTATGTGATACGCCGAACTGTTTGAGGGTGCAAATCAAAGCAAGGGATCAAATAATACAGGAACTTAGAGCAAAGCTTCGTGAATCAGAAGAAACGGTGAAGGATGTGACTGAACGGCTTTCTACTGGTATCAGTGTGGAAGAGGGCGTGCAGGAGCAAACTGAGGATGACGTTATCATAATCTATTATATAAAACTAAGTGTCCTGACTGACTGACTGACTCATCATCGCCCAGCCAAAACTATTAAAGCTAGAAACATGAAATTTTGGGAATATGTTCGTTGTAAGTCGAAAACGCCCACTAAGGAAGGGTTTTTGGATATTCAGTTTCTAAAGGGGTGTTAAGGGGGTACACTTGCATTTCATTGAATAACAATATCTCCAGATTGCTTTCATTGGGGGATTTGATACTCGGCATATAAACTCATCATTAAAAATAAGAAGATACGTGTCTGAGGGTTTTTCGATGTGGTGTATATTTTGAGGTGAAAGGGGTGAAAAGTGGGGGTTGAAGGTTTCCTAACCGAGCGTGTATCTCTTAAACGACATAGGCGAGGAGTTTGGACCTCAGCGGAAAAAAATCAGCATAAAAAATAACAAAACAGGTGTTTGACCGTTTTTTCATAAATCCAATATAAGGGGCCCATGGGGAGGGGTGAAAATATGGGGAGGGGAGGAAACGTAATATGTCTGAGTGTAAAGCTATACATGGCCTATGTTGTAGACAGTAACACATTACATCTTTTTTGTCTCTTGCTATTTCATCATACGACGAATACTTAGGGAGTTATTAATGATTTTGTACTTTTTGGCCGGAATTTTCTAAGTCCCAGGAATGGCATAAAAATTGATTCGAATGAAATTTCGAAAAATAGTTTTTTTTAATACTTTTATTATATTTTTCACGTCTTTCAGGGTCCGGAACCAATATGATATTTTGATGTTTTTTTCGTCCCATGCATTTTTGGTTTCAGGTGATAGAATTATTTTCCACTAGGACCGATGCTTATCTATTATATAAAACTAAGTGTCCTGACTGACTGACTGACTCATCATCGCCCAGCCAGAACTATTAAAGCTAGAAACATGAAATTTTGGGAATATGTTCGTTGTAAGTCGAAAACGTCCACTAAGGAAGGGTTTTTGGATATTCAGTTTCTAAAGGGGTGTTAAGGGGGTACACCTGCATTTCATTGAATAACAATATGACACGACTATGACGCGAGCGAAGCCGCGGGTACCTGCTAGTGTATTATATTTTCAAAAGAAAAATATGTATTGTCCGTTGAGCCATTATATATTTAAACACAAATTGTGCTAAATGTTCCGGCATAACTCAACAAAATGACAGTGTTTCGCCCCGGTGTGCGATTGGGCTCTTCAGTTGGTTAAAGCACACCTCACCGGAACATTTAGCACAATTTGTGTTTAAATATATAATGGCTCAACGGACAATACATATTTTTCTTTTGAAAATATAATATATTCAATGCCAAGGTAAGGTTATAATTGCTTTGGAGTGGAGTTTCGACTCCCATAGTGCACTGGCTTTGCTCGTGACGTGGATACACATGTATCAAATACGTCTTGCAATGGCCTTCCCAGTTTGTACTAGACAGTGTCTTGGTGAGGTGTGCTTTAACCAACTGAAGAGCCCAATCGCACACCGGGGCGAAACACTGTCATTTTGTTGAGTTATGCCGGAACATTTAGCACAATTTGTTATCATAATGGGTGATTCAATGATACGATGGAGTGCGAATATCTCGAGGAAATCAGGTGCGAAAGTGCGGTGTTATCCGGGGATTAAAATTGACCAGCTTGCCCAACAAGTGGAAGAATCAAATGTAGAGGACTGTGACAAAGTTAAAGTGTTGTTGCTACATGTTGGGACGAACGATTTGAAGAAGAGGGCTACAGCTGATTACATAATGGGGGAGCTCTACGAACTAGGCAGAAAAGCTAAAAGCAAGTTTAGAAATGCAAAAATTATAATGAGTGGCATTGTTCGGCGGGGAGATGTTCCGTTAAGGCGAGTTAAGACTGTAAATGACCGCATGGACTGGGTATGTGCACATCTGGGATTAGTGTACGTAGAAGCTGACTGCTGGATTGGTGGCCGTGACTTCGCCCAAGACGGGCTGCATCTAAATCGACGGGGCGCTTTTAACCTAGGGAGCCTACATGACAGGGTCATCGGTTCGTGCCGGCTTTTGTGAGGAGGAGCAGGTCCAGAGGTTGCCAGCCGATGGGAACAGAAGGAGCTATTTCGAGATATTTGCTGCGGAGGTAAGACTCTAAGATTACTGCAGGTTAATTGTCAGAGTTTAGGAAATAAATTAATTGAATTTTGGAATCTTGTAGAGACGTATTCTCTGGACATTGTCATTGCAACTGAATCTTGGTTATATGAGGACATAAATAGTAGCGAAATAATTCAAGGGACCTACGAAATGTACAGAAGGGATCGGGGGAAGCGAGGTGGTGGGCTATTTATTTGTGTGCTCAAAAATATAGCTAGTTTCTTAAAGTGGGCTGATATGGATCATGAAATGTTGTGTGTACAAATTTTGGATAATGGAAATAAATTCCCTCTTCAGGTGATAAGGGCGTTTAGAGCACCGAAAGATAACTTTTCTCTCCTCGAAACACTGTATGATAAATCTTGTACGGGTAATGCTATGAAAAAGAGCATAATAATTGCTGGAGATTTAAACCTCCCCAAAGTAGACTGGTCTGGTGAGTCAAGTAGCTGTGGTCAAGCTCCGAGCGCTGCAAATAAATTCTTAAGGGAGGGGGGATTTTCCCAAGTAGTTGACTTCCCAACTAGAGACAATAATACCTTAGATGTTTATCTCGTAAGGCCTGTAGAGCTGTATATTAACTGTCTGAAAGTACCAGGAATTAGTGACCATTCTGGGGTTGAATTAAATATTAGATATGGTGAGATTACAAAATTAGACTCTGATGTAGCAAAAAAGATCATATTCCAGTATCGCAGGGCGGAACAGGGCAAGTTTCAGGGGTATTTGAATGAGCTCTTTGTAGGATGGGCATCGGAAGGAAATCACATTAATATCCTGTGGACTAACTTTTTGAAAATTTTAAATAGCGCTGTTGATAAATTTGTCCCATTTAAATTGCTGAAACAAAACCCTGATCCTGAGTATTACACATGAGAAATTAGGAGTCTAAAGCGGAAAATTAGGAAATTATACAATAAAAGACATGATAGTGACAAGTATATGTTGAAATTTAAGTCCTTATCAAGAGAGCTCATCTTAAAAAAGAGGGCTGCTCATGACAGTTATATGCAAGGTTTACTTGGTTCGGGAGGTGATGGGTGGAAAAAAATTTACAGTTATGTTAGGAGAAGAAAGGGAAATTCAAATAATTTGTCGATGATAATGTCCGGTGACGGTAAATTAATTACTGAGAAACAGGCCATTGCTAATGAATTAAATGTCTTTTACGGTAGTGTGTTCAATAAATCCAATAGCTGTGTGTTGGACCGTAACGACGAATCAGGGGCTCCCCTATTCCAAATAAACCAGTCAGCAATTGTAAAGCTAATACAAAAACTACGTTTCAATGTATCAAAGGGTCCTGATAATATTGTTAGTGAAGTACTTAAACTAGGAGGTAGGGCCGTGGCACGATACTTGGAGGTGATGTTTAATGTGTCCATAAATAATGCGCAAAACCCAAATGACTGGAAAAGAGCTACTATAGTCCCAATATTTAAGGGAGGGAGCAGACTTGAATTGGGCAACTACAGGCCGGTTAGCTTTACGTCCATCATTTGTAAACGGATGGAGCATCTCATTTGTGACTACTTGAGGGAACATTGGGAAACATTATCATGGTTTAATGATAGGTAACATGGATTTCGGAAAGGTTACTCATGCGAGAGTCAGATGCTATCACTTTTTCAAGACATTAGCGAATCGTTAGACCATGGAGTTTCAGTCGATGCCGTGGTTATAGATTTTGCGAAGGCATTTGATGTTGTGTCGCATGACATGCTACTCCATAAATTAGCTTCGACGAAGATTGATAGAAGAGTAATTTTATAGATACAAGAATTTTTGACGGGTCGTTCCCAGAAAGTGAAAGTCGAAGGCATATTCTCGGATGAAATTACCGTAACGTCGGGTATCCCTCAGGGCAGCGTAATCGGAACTTTGTTATTTTTGGCATTTATAAATGACTTACCAAATGGGATTCACAGTGACTGTCGATTGTTTGCGGATGATTGTGTAATATATCGAAAGATACATGACTCACAAGACAATGCAGTGCTTCAAGAGGACCTGAACCTGGTCTATAAGTGGGCGATTGTAAATAAAATGAAAATAAACACAAGAAAATGTAGTGTCTTAAAAATAGGGAAAGTGCGAAGGCAGGATTTTCAATATAACATTGGCTCGGAAATACTTGTAGAAGAAGATTCTTGCAAATATTTGGGCGTTCACGTAAGCTCAAGAGAAGGAAGACTTTGAGGAGGAGCTACAACAGCAGTTGAATGGTCAGAGCATCATTGTCATGGGAGATTTGAATGCACTTGTAGGAAGTGAAAGGCAAGGATATGAAAATGTAATGGGAGCAGAAGGATGGGGCAGCAGGAATGAAGAAGGGAGAAAGTTGCTGGATTTTTGCAAGAGAAACGGTTTAGTGGTAGGCAACTCCTGGTTCCGGAAGAAAGAAAGCCACAAGGTAACGTGGTACAGCAGTGATTTAACAAAGAAATCTTTGGTAGATTACATGCTGTACGACTGGGAAATGAAGAGAAGTGTCAGAGATATAAAGGTAATACCATCAGAGGCCTTAGATAGCGACCACAGAATACTTGTAATGAACCTGGGAGTTGTTAAGGATAGCAAGAGGACAGAGTACCAGGAAAGGAGAATCAAAGTATGGAAACTCAAGGAAAAGGAAGTCAAGGAAGAATTCCAGAAGATAATAAGGGAAAGGATGCCAACAGACAATCCTAAAACAGGGGAAGAGGAATGGAAGCATTTCAAAAACACAATGGTGGAAGCTGCAGTGGCAGTATGTGGAAGAACAAGCAACAGAAAGCGGTGTAAAGAGACACCATGGTGGAATGAGGGAGTTAAAGAAGCTGTGGGAAGGAAGAACAAGGCTTTCAGAGTGTGGTTCCAGGAAAGAACTGATCTGGCAAGGGAAGATTATAAGATAAAGAAGAAAGAAGCAAACAAGATTGTCGCAGAGGAGAGGAAGAAGTGGATGGTAAAGTGGACAGAGATGATGGAGGAAGACAGCAGAGGAAATAAGAAAGTACTTTATGGGATGGTCAAAAGTAAGAGAAGCGGTGTGCGAGAGGATGTGGTAATGATGGACAAAAACGGAAATGAGGTACACAACAAAGAGGCCCTCAAGACTGTGTGGAAAGAGTACTTTGAGGATTTGCTGAATCTAAATGGTCATAGGGAGGAAGACAATATATTGGAAGATGGAGAAGACAACACAGGAATGGAAAAGGACCTGACTTGGAGAGAACTGGAGATGGCTATAGATAGAGCCCTGCGCGGATAGACAAAATGTTATCCGCATCTGCCCCGCATCCGCACGGCTGTTATCCGCATCCGCCCCGCATCCGCACGGCTGTTATCCGCATCCGCACAACTTTTATCCGCATCCGCCCGCATCCACGCGACTTTTACCCACACGTTTGTTATCCGAATCTACTGGCATTACAATAATATTTTCAATGTGTTGCTTTATACTTTATCTTTTAGACATTTGATCAGCAAGTCGAACCCTTGGGCTATGTACTGTACAGTATGCCATGTGCTATGTCTAAAATGAATGTTACACAGCCAGAATTGCAACCCTTTTCAGTTCGGAGTGTTGAGTATGCTTAATGACATAATTTGAATGGGATCAGCTTAAATCATCATGTTACATTTGTCATGAAAAACCATAACGGAAAAATATGAGATGTCATAAATATCCGGGCCCTAGTAAGGGAGAGTGGGGGAATTGTGCGCACTTAAGCAAGAATTGGTCTTGTGATGATGAAATAATAGATAACACAGCTGCAGTTACGAATATGGGAGCCTTAGTAACTCTCTATTCGATGTGCAGAAACAAATTTAATTCAAAAATAAATTTGGTGGACTATAATTCGAAATCTCGCAAATATGCATTTGCGCACGATTACCCACCCTGCAGGGTAATCATGCGCATGGGTTGGGAAATTGTGCGCATGGGATGAGTGTTGGAAAGCCATACTAATACAATGTGAATTGGCTGAAACTTGCACCGTGCATTAACATTAGAATATTGCAGTGTTTTTTACAAAAGCATAACAATGCAATGAATTAAAATTCTGCAGTTTTGGATATTAGAATAAAATACCTTCGATTCGTCAGCAGGAGGCAATCGAATTTAGGCTTGTTCTTTCAGGTTGTCTCAACGTTAATGCAGGATATCTCTTCAAGAACTCATACAGCCAATATTTGCCTGCTAGACTTTTAACTTTATGGAAATTATGGGGAATCTTATTCTCCTCTGCAAACTTCAACTCGAACCGTCTGACAAGCTTTGTGGGCGTTAAGCCATAAAATAATTTTGCCAATGTCAAAAGTTATTCGGATAATTATGACTTCACTTTGTTGTTAAAACAGCTTTACGGACTAGACGAGGTGGAGCAAGAAAATTTTGCAGCAACTGGTTTGGTAGGATTGACTGGGGAATGTTGAAACTTCTCCCCACTTCCCTTATTTACTTCCCATCATCCCTAATTGCACGTCGAGATTTCTGCACATTTTCTGCTGGGTAGGAGTTTTTCTCAGTTTTCCGCATATAATTTCTTGGCATCTGGAGAACAAACACGAAATATTTTGCCATTAATGTCGCGTTGTATTTGTATTTGTAGTACTTGTATCATACGATCTGCGCACCATACCCCACTCTGCTTTTAAAACATAACTCACTGAATCCCGGTAAACTAATCTATTATATTGAAAAATAAATACTTGCTAAACCACTGTACACACTGGCTTTTAAAACTAAATTTAATTTTAAATAATTGAATCACAACTGTACTGCTCGAGTCTAAGCTGCGTGAACCTGAGAGGAATGTGCATCGCGGACTATTAGTAGTGGTATTGACAAGTGATGATGTTTTTCGGTCCGTGCATAGTACAGAACCAAATACATTGGTCGGTGACTCACTCAGTCATTCCTAACACCACAGTGGTTTGAGCAACGGCCGAATGTTAGCAGTATTGGAATAGAAAGGAATACCATATATCACGGTGGGCTGTTGACAGATCCTTCTCTTCACGCCCGACCCTTCCCTGCTCTTTCTCCTCACCCCGCAAGTCCATCGAGCTTGGACTCGAGCAGTAGGCTTACCTTCTTATATCTGGCTACAGAAAATAACATGCAACGTGTTAAGTTTCTTCATCCAAGCCTCCAGTTATCACATAGCAACGGGCATCATGCTGACTGTCCGTATCTGATAGGTACGATGACAGCTTTAGGGTAGCAGTGAACTGAGTTGCTAGTTGTACTACCAACTCGAAAAACATAAGTGAGCACGATTACCCGCTGCGCACAATTACCCAACTTTCCCCATGATATTCAACCAAGTTCGGATTGTATTCTAAAAACTATCCGCAAATTTACTCCAAACATTATCCGCAGTTTATCCGCTATCCGCAAAGACATGCAAAGTATATCCGCATCCGCGCAGGGCTTTAGCTATAGACAAGATGAAAGGAGGAAGGGCACCGGGTGTGGATGAAGTGAGTGTTGAAATGGTGAAGGCAGCTGGGGAGGTTGGGAAACAGTGGCTGTACTGTGTGATGAGGGTGATATGGAAGGAGAAAAAGTCCCCAGAAGATTGGAAGAAAGGATTAATTGTCCCAATATTTAAGAAAGGAAGCAGAAAGGAGTGCAGAAATTACAGGGGAGTCACACTCATACCTCACTGTGCCAAGATATATGAAAAGATATTAGAAAGTAGAATATGAGCCAAAGTGGAGAGAAAATTGAGAGAGGAGCAGTATGGATTCAGACCTGGGAGATCAACAGTGGACCTCATATTTTCAGTGAGACAGCTCCAGGAACACCACTACGAATTTGGAGAGGATCTGTTGATGGCCTTTCTGGACATCGAAAAGGCATATGATAGTGTGTGTAGGGAGAAGGTTTGGAAAGCAATGGAAAACATGGGAGTGGAAAAAGGGACTGTAGGCAGAGTGAAGGAGATGTATTGTGGAAGTGTGAGTTGTATGAAAGTTGGAGGGGAAAGAACAGACTGGTTCAGACAAATGAGTGGCCTGAAACAGGGTAGTGCGCTGTCACCCCTTCTCTTTATTGTAGTTATGGACGAGGTCATGACACGGATAGCAGGAAAGATAGGAGAAGATAAGATGAAAGCAATGGTGTTTGCAGATGATCTCATGGTCTGGGGAAACAAGGAGGAGGAAATTCAGGAGCAACTGAAGGCTTGGGAAGAAACAGTGGGAGAGTACGGATGGAAGTTCAACATCAGTAAATGTGAGATCCTGTTAACGACCAGGAAAAAGGACAGACCAATGAGTGGGATAACACTTGGAGGTGGACAGCTGAAGAAGGTGGAAAGTCTCAAGTACTTGGGAAGTATAGTGGAGGAAAATGGGAGAAATGACAAAGAGATTACGGAACGTGGCAGACAGAAGCATTTCTGAGAAGCATTAGGAGCTTAGTGTGGAATAAAGATGTCCCACAAAAAGGCAAGGAAGTGTTATACAGAAGCTACTATATCCCGATACTGACCTATGCTTCTGAAACGTGGACAATGAAGAAAAGAGACATAAGCAGAATACAGGCAGGTGAAATGAAGTTCCTGCGAAGTAGGATCGGAGTAACAAGAAGAGACAGGGTGAGGAATGAAAAGGTCAGGGAAATGGTGAAAGAGGAGCCCTTGCAAGGTAGGATTGAGACATCAAGACTGAGGTGGTATGGACACTTAAAGAGAATGGATGAGAAGAAGATTCCCAAGAGGATACATGAGATGCAGATGCAGACGGAACGACCAAGGGGAAGACCAAGAGATAGATGGCTGAAAGGCGTGGAGGAATGTGTCAAGAAGAGGGGCGAGGACTGGACCAGAGTGACAGCGGAGAGGTGGTGGGAAGAAGGGACTAAGTGGCGAGGCTTATGTTCCAAACAGACCCAGCCTGGGGCTGGAAACTGTACAAGATGATGATGATGTAAGGAATGATATGAAATGGAGTAGTCATGTAGGATGTGTAGTTTCAAAAGCTTACAAATCCCTGCACTTTGTAATGAGGGTATTAAAAGGAAGTAGTACCTCTGCTAAAGAATTAGGCTATTTGTCACTTGTAAGACCGATTCTGGAATATGCCTCGGCGGTTTGGGATCCATATCAAGTAGGGCTCATCAATGAGTTGGAAATGGTACAAAGAAAGGCCGCTAGATTTGTGCTCAGTGACTTTAATCCCAGGAGCAGTGTGAGCCGTATGTTAAAGAAACTTGGGTGGGAATCACTGGAGGCTAGGAGGATGAAATCTAGACTCTGCGCTATGTACAACACGCATACAAATCAACCAGCATGGGGTGAGCTTAGCTAACGATTGGGAAAGCCCACTTACATGGGTAGGAGCGATCATCCTTTCAAAGTTAAGGGCCGACCACAGCGAACAAATTATGGTAAATATTCTTTGGTAAACCGTGCCATTGATAACTGGAACTCTCTACCTGCCGCAGTCTTAGAGCCTTTTCCCAAACATATAGGTGTGTTTAAGAAAAGACTGACTATTTGTGTAAATACTCCAGTTTAATTGTTGTATAATTGTTATTGAATTGTTATGTATAATTATTTATTTGTTATGTATATCCAATTTGCCACCGGGACACACACCCCCCATTGCAAATAAATAAATGAATGAATGATTGAATGAATGAATAATAATGAATGCATATCCTTCACCAGCAAGGAAGTGAAGAATACTGGTATGGAAGATGGGTGAAATGAAATTGAAGATAGTAAAATTTCATATTGGTCCATTCCTAGATTTTATTGATGTTTCATTTATGGGCTTAGAGCACATGGCCACCAACCCCATGCACTTGGGCATTGTCTAATGACTTGAGTGTCTGTATCAGTGTGTTATAGTTCTTGTTAGGGCTAGAATGACAACAAAGTGATTGTAGCCTTGGATAACATCCCAGCTTTGCCTGAAGTAGAAGTGGATCCCCAGAAAACTACTTCTAGAACAGCTGAGGCAGGAATTGAACCCATCTCTTCTCAGTTGTGCTTGCAAGGCTGAATGGACCTTGTTCCAGCCCTCAGACATGAATTAAATTTGTTAGCCGAGCTGGGAGAATTTTAAATTAGATAGACCATGTCGCTATTGATCTACAAACCAAGAGATGGGTGTCCGATGTTAAGACGGCACGGGGTGCAGAGTGTGGAAGTGACCACTTTCTGGTCAGAGGCCACTTTTAAGTTCAATGTAAAGGAGGGATCAGGGCTAAGCTAAAGAAGGTTGAGAGATACCGTGTTGAAAAACTAAAAGATGAAGCCATAAAGACAGAATATCAGCTGCAACTTAACAACCGCTTTGAAGCACTCAGTGAACTGGACGTGAGCGAAGACCCTGAACAAATTTGGGAAAAGATTCAAAGCTCACTGACTGCTACAGCAAAGGAGACGATCAAGGGAGACACAGTAGGCAAGAAGATCTGGTTTGGAAAGGAATGTGCAGATGCTATGGAACAGAGAAAGGAAGCCAGGAATAAGTGGCTGCAGGAAACAGATCTGGTGCAGGGTAAAGAACGATTTGAGGAGGTTTGAAGGGCTACCCAAGCAACTCTGAGAAGGGCAAAGAGGAAATATGTCAAGGACATCATCGTTGCGGCAGAAGCAGACTTCAGAGGAAACAATACCAGGGAAATGTTTCAGAAGGTGAAGTATTTTAGCAAAGGTTACCAGTCGAGACAAAAATTTGTCAAAGATTCTAGTGACAAAATTCTGACCAACGATTATGATATCGCCAAGAGATGGAAGGAGTACTTCGACCAGCTTCTCAATTGTGAAGACCCTGAAATAGTATTTGAATTCCAGTCTCCAACCACAGTTGACTTGGATTATCCGCCACCCACTTTGGATGAGATCAAAACCCAGATCAAACGGCTCAAGAAGAATAAAAGTCCGGGTGAAGATGGAATACAGACCGAGATGATCCAGGAAGGAGGAGAGAAACTAGCAGATAAACTGCACAGGCTGATACAGGCAATCTGGATCAAAGAAGAACTACCGTCAGAATGGAAAACAGCTCTGATTTGTCAAATCTATAAGAAGGGTGACAAATTGAAATGCGATAACTATCGAGGAATCGCCCTGCTTAATGTCTGCTACAAGATCCTGTCCAACTGCCTCATAGATAGAATTCAACCAGTGGCAGAATCAGTGCTTGGTGAATACCAGGCAGGCTTTCGGCTGGGGCGTTCCACAGTAGATAATATCTTCGTTCTCCGACAGCTCACTGAAAAACTGGGTGAATATGGCAAAGAACTCCACGTGTTATTTGTAGATTTCAAGAAGGCCTATGATTGCATACAACGAAAGAGCCTAATCAGTGCCTAAGAGAGTTTGGCATGGCCGAGAAACTCATCAACTTGGTAGCGATCTGCCTGAGCGAAACGCGCATTAAGATAAAAATGGGAAATCGAGTTACAGAGGATTTCGAAATTTTGACGGGTCTCAGGCAAGGAGACGGTTTATCTCCTACACTGTTCAATTTTGCCTTGGAGAAGATCATACGTGAGACCTTTCGAGAGAATTTTGAAGGAATCCAAGTCGAAGGTAAGAACCTAGCATACTTTGCCTACGCAGATGATATCAGTTTACTCTCCAGCTCTCAGGAAGAGTTGAGGCAAATGACCAGAGCACTCAAGGCAGCTGCCAACAAATTTGGGCTAATCGTGAATGAAACCAAGACGGAGTATCTCAATATGACTCGCAGGCAAGGCTACGTTTTTGGGCAACTACAGTCACTCCAGGTAGGGGACCAGTCCTACAAGAGGGTCCATGAATATAAGTATCTAGGATCGCTTTTTACGGAGAACTCATCATGTGAGGCAGAAATCAACGCTAGGATCCAAGCAGGAAACTGAACTCTCTACAGCTTAACACAGCTTCTTCGGTCCAGATGTCTTTCCAGACAGTTCAAAATTCGTCTGTATAAAACTCTGATCCAACCCGCTGTACTATATGGATGTGAGACATGGAGTATCCGAAAACAGGACTTTCATAAACTACTCATTTTTGAGAGAAAAGTTCTTCAGAAGATCTTCGGACCGGTGAGAGATGTACACACGTGTAAATGGAGGATTAGACACAATCATGAAGTAGAAGACCTGCACCATGATGCCAATATAGCTGGAACCATCAAAACCAGAAGACTGCAGTGGGCTGAACATGTAGCCCGGATGGAAGACCACCAATGGCCACGGAAGCTACTGGATTTCATCCCCACAGGAAAAAGACCACCAGGGAGACCAAGGAAGCGGTGGAGTGATGGACTCCATGAAGATCTGCATCAGGCAGCGATACGTGTGGACAGTTGGCGGATGGCAGCTATGGATAGGAGACGATGGAGAAGGAAACTTGTAGTAGCGCGTGGTCCACTGGGCCCGATCGCGTAGAAGAAGAAGAAGCAGAGCTGGGAATCGAACCTTGGATTTGTGGAACACGAGTCTAGACTACAATAGATATTACTGTAAAAAATACTAGTCATTGTGAAACCTGAAATATTGAACATTGCTTTCTCTTTCTAAAACCTTATCTTGTTTGTAACATGCTTACTGTTTTATATACCACTAGCTGCTTACTCGTCCGTTTTGCTTGTGTGTATCCTACACTCTGAACACTTGGATTATTCTAAACTGTGTGAAACTCTGAATAGAAAGCAAAAATAAGCAGCGAGATACATGTGGAAGAGTAAATATATTATGCAATCTGCCATTGATACTAGTTTGCAGTACCTGGTACCGAAATAAAATGTAACTTTTGTCACCATAATAATAATAATAGGCTATCACTCCTTCTCGAGTAAGATTGTCTTCTAAAGGTGAGTTCTTAGATGACTATATAGCCCAATCTTGGAAACACAAACTCGCCCACAGTAGCGCCACACGTTGTTCGGAGCAACCACTGGCTCTTGTGAGTTGATCCTCCTATAAACCTCACGCTCTTTCCTCGCATTGTACTTCTCAGTCTCACGGCTTCGTCGATGTTGTTTGAAACATAGTGGACCTTGGTGGACGAAGCGACGCCATACCTGACGATTTGATGCTGTAGTCTCCCATTTATCCGTGTTGATTTGACATTTGTTTAAATTGTATTTTAGGACGTCTTTGAAGCGTTTCCGTTGCCCTCCTTGCTTTCTCTGTCCAATCCGCAACTGGCAGTACATGATTTGTTTTGGAAGACTTCGTTCAGGCATGCGAACAACATGTCCTGTCCATCGAAGCTGATGCTTTAATAACATAGCCTCAATGCTGGTAGTATTCGCTTCCTCCAGGACACTGATGTTGGTGCGTCGGTCCTGCCTTTTAACTCCAAGAATTCTCCTGATGCAACGCTGATGGTACTTTTCCAAACACTTTAAGTGCCTTCTGTAGGTAGTCCAGGTTTCGCAACCATAGAGCAGAGAAGGTATTACAACAGCTTGGTACACATGCAATTTGGTTGGAGTACTGATGTCATGGTTGTCAAACACCCTTTTTCGTAGACGCCCAAACGCTGCACTGGCACATTTAAGGCGATATTGGATTTCAGCATCAATGTTAGTATTTGCTGAGAGATGACTGCCCAGGTAAGGGAAGTGTTCAATGTATTTTAAGTTGTCCCCGTTGATCATAATGGGAAAACCAGCAGCATTACAGTTGGACGTAGCAGGTTGATGGATAACTTGCGTTTTACTGGTGTTTATTTCCAGACCTATGCACTTATACGCGTCATTAAAAGCATTCAGAGCAGCCTCAAGATCGTAGTTTATGTAACTTTGACTTAACATTATCATCTTTAAGAAGTTCGGTATTGACCTTACGTCTTACGAGCTTTCCCTGCTTTCTACATTTCTGGGGAATTTGCAGAGCCATAACAGATCGGATCAGTCTGTGATCAGTCCAACAGTCATCAGCACTTGTCAGAGCTCTTGTGATGAGTACATCACGCTGATCTCGGGCATGCACTATCACATAATCAATTAGGTGCCAGTGTTTTGATCTTGGATGTTGCCATGATGTCTTAAATTTGTCCTTCTGTCGGAAGAGTGTATTTGTAATGACAAGGTTATATTCAGAACATTTAGTTAGGTGAAGAGTCCCATTATGATTGCTGTTACCAACACCTTCCTTCCCAATTACACCTGTCCACAGTGTTGAGTCCCTACCAACACGGGCATTGAAATCCCCGAGGAGAATGATCTTATCAGACTGTGGTATATTTTTCAGAAGCTCATCGAGTTGGGAGTAGAATTCTTCCTTTTGGTCCTCTTCAGAGGTGAGAGTTGGAGCATATGCGCTTATTATAGTTGCTCTTTGATAATTACTGAGCTTGAGGCGTAGGGTCATAAGCCTTTCATTTACACCAAATGGGAGCTCATCAAGATGATCAATGAGTTCATTCTTAATGGCAAAACCAACTCCATGAATACGTGGTTCATTAGCCTCTTTCCCCTTCCAAAAGAAGGTGTAGCCTCCTCCATGTTCCTTCAATTGTCCTTCATTTGCGAGTCTCGTTTCACTGAGTGCAGCAATATCAATGCTAAACCTCCTCAGTTCACGAGCAACAATTGCTGTTCGTCTTTGTGGTCGGTTTTCTGTGTTAGTGTCCATTAGAGTGCGGATGTTCCAGGTGGCAAAATTCATATTTATTTTGTTTCGACCGCATATGGTGTACCCTCTGGACTGAAATGGTGAAACATTACGAAACGGCAATAATCCTATGTTTTTCCTTGGTATATAAAATATGTTTGTTGACACCTTGGTGTTAGGGTAGCAGGTTTACCTCTCACACAGAGGCCCCAGGTTCGATTCCCGGCTACATATAGGATTTTAGAAACCGCCATGAGGACTGGAACAGGATGCACTCGACCTCATGAGGACAATGGAGTAGCTGTCTGACAGTAAAACTAAAATTAATGGCTGAGGGGACCCAACGTCTCGACACATGTCACCTCGCAATCTGCAAGCTATTTGGGTGGGCAGTGGTCGTTTGGTAGACCAGTGCCCTTCATGGGCTGTCGTGCCACAGGGTTTGTTTTGTTTTTTGATAAACTATGTTCATGCAAAATTTCAGCTAAATCGGTTGATTAGTTTTTGCATGAAAGAGTAACAGACAGACAGACACCACCAGACTTTTATGTATTAGTTTAGTTCAGTGCAGGCAGTGGTGAGAGGATTTGCACGGGACCAGACCACACATCGCTCAATCAGATGAGTTCACAATCCACTCCAACCTGACCGTTTAACATCAATCACAGATATCGCTTTAAGCAAGCAAACTTGAAGTTCAATCACCACTATCAATATCTTTTTTTATTTTTTTTTTATTTTTTTTTTTTATTTTTTATTTTTTTTTAGCGTATGGCTTTTAGTGCCGGGAGTGTCCGAGGACATGTTCGGCTCGCCAGTTTTGTAGCTGCTTCGAGACGGACACCCAATGGGTGAGCTACAAGTACCGTTGGGGAGGGAAGGAGCGAAGTTGGAATGTAAGGACGAGGAGTTGGAAGGTAGCGGCTGTGGCCTATAGTTAGGGACCAACCCCGGCATTTGCCTGGAAGGAAGATGGGAAACCACAGAAGACCATCTTCAAGGTTGCCGGCGGGGGGATTCGAACCTCCTCGCCTCCCGGATGTGAGCGACTGCCATCAGTCATGCCGTAACCACCACGGCTAACTCACCCGGTAATATCTTAATAAAAAGATCACATATAACAAACAAATCTTGACTAGTTGTGCTAGTTTAATAACCACTGCAACTAAAAAAGTGTATATAGGTATTATTGTAAATACCATCACCCATACTTGTAGACATAGATTTAATAGCTTAAATGTAAAGGATCTGATGAGTGTCGCTTGACGATCGGAACTGGTCATCCAAGTGTATTCCTTAATCTCATGTAAAAAGAAAAATCTGGACCCATAACAATTGGGTACAATTTGTGTAGACTGACTGAAACACATTACATTTTGTATTAGTATAGATAAAATTGTAAGAATGTGATGTCAAGCATTATGCTATATAAGTTTTATGTTTGATTGTGCAGGATGGAGACGGGGACAACAGCAGTGGCTTGATCACCATCAGCACATCCAACAAGCAGTCGACACTCAAGATTCGTGCTGTTCCGTTGCCAGAGGCAGTAACATCCCTCTTGGAGAACAATGCAGAGCTACTGAAAGCATTGGACAGACATCTTTCTGCCCAGCAGATCGCCAAGGAACAGTGTGCTGAAGTCAAGACAGAAATAATGACGGAGAGGTCTCTCAAAGCCATTAGGAGTCTGCACAAGCAGCTGAAAGATGCATTTGAAGCTTCTGGCAAGGAGTGGGAGGATGCAGTGGACCTTATTTGGAGCGTGGGTCCTCGACGTTGTGGCCCCAATGTCCTGCTAAACAGAACTAAAGACTATGTCCGATCTCCCATATGGGAGACGGGAGCTAGTGCTAAAAGTGATCCTCGCTCGGAGTATGACAACAGCTTTATTAGTGGGTTCCAGTTAGCAACACTGGCAGGCCCACTTTGTGAAGAACCCATGATGGGTGTGTGTTTCGTGGTGGAAGAATGGAATGTAACCAGCCAGCCTGATTCAAGGTACATACTGTTTGATTAGTGATGAACAGTCAGTTATCTACAGGAGCCCTCTTTTTTAGTTTTAACTCTAAATGCAAATTTTTAAATATTTATGAATTATCAAGATAATATGACACATAGTTGTTTCATGTCGGGACTTTGCAACATCGATAACCTATGTCATTGTGCTGGCTTTACAAGTGTATTTGTAATTGGGGCTAGGAGGTGGTTGTAACCTTAATTTAGGTACCATCCCAGCATTCACTTGGAGTAGAATCAAGAAACCATGGAAAACCAATTCCAGAATGTCTGAGGTAGGAATCAAACGTCCTTTTTTTTAGAGATAGCTAGTTTTCCAAGTCTCAACGTGCAAATATAAGTGAGTATTGGAAGAACACTTAGTTTTCTGAGTATTTTTAATTCCAATTTGTGGACTTATTTCCATTTCTACATTTCTATCAGCTGCCATCAAATAAAAGCCGGACCCTTATTTTTTAACCAAAAAATTTGCATTAATTTTTGTCCCTTTGTAAGATCTGCATACAAAATTTTCAGGCTTTCTATTATAGTGATCCAACAATATTTGTAATTTTTCTCACTAGGAATTAAAACAGTTGTGAATTATACATGAATTGCAGCCAATGGCTATAGCTGGGTATTTTTAATTGAACACCCAAGGGCTCCCAACCAGTTCAATTTCAAGTAGTTCCAACTTTGGCTACCAGATGCTACTGTCATTAACACCTAGCGGTGAACGTTGGACTTAATAGAGCGTTTCTAACTAGCCAAATATAACCTACAAATTTTGCTACACACTACCATTTGGACTGGTAGGTTCTTTACGTGCGATAAATCTATAACATGGGCCCACCGGCTTTTTTCCTCTCCAAAGGAAGGCATACTGAAGGAATTAAAGTACAGGGTTATTATGCGTGTGCGCGCCATTAAACACGGCAAGCTAAGCCGGCTGTGACTAGCGCAGATCGCGGCCGCGCGTACCCGGTTCAGCCGGTGCAATAACCCGCTCCGCTGACTCATGCCGTTAGTTCACGCGTGTTTTGACATTCATATGGGCATGTATTTGCAAAGCTTAGACGTTAGTGTTGCATGATTAGTGAGTATAATATAATATAAAAAGACTTGAATGTTTGAGGTCTGTTGCTTGAAAAAGGTCATGGGCATTAGCTAGGGAACGAAAAGAATAAAATGTCGAGAGTAGATGTGAGTATGTATGTGGAGAAATATTGGTTAGCACTTTGCTATTGTTGTTTCATTGAGGGACTAAGGACATCTTTGGTCATCAGCCCAATGTAGTTTGGGTGTGCGTGTGTAATACTAGTCTGATAAATCATTTGTCAAGGTTTCTTTTTTAGTTGGTCAACAACATGTTAACAGAAATCCAGTTATCTTGGGCAATTAATGTTAATATTGAATAAATACAAATAAAATACCAGAAATTCATAAAATAAAGACACAATTTATTTGTTAAGAAAAATTACTTTCAAATATTCACAGGACTAAAACAACAAAGCAATGTAAGAGGGCACTGTATCAACACACAATGTTAGCACTGAATAGAGAGGATGGAGATGGTCATTTGTATGTTGAAAACTTTAAGATTGAACATAGAATACTGTATTCAGATGATCTTTTAAAAGAAAATTGAGTATTGCTATGTGTGTTTTTGTTCAGTGAGGAGACTGGCAGCAGTCAGCCATTTGGACCTTTCTCTGGGCAGATCATGTCGACTGTGAAGGATGGTTGTCGGAGAGCATTTCAGGCTCAGCCACAGAGACTCATGGCTGCCATGTATAGCTGCAGCATCCAGGTCAACGCCGAGATGCTGGGTGAGTACATTTCTTTCTTTGGCTTTTTCTAGTGGTTTGTATCACACTACGGTATGATAGATTTTGGAAGAAAAATTCCTGAATATTATTGAATAGCTGTTCACAGTATCTACTTTAAAGATTTACTGCAAAGCTGAATATCTCACCAAAATGAATAATAGTTAATTTGTGAATATTATTGGTGTAGTCAATCCACATTGGAATGGCAAGTAGGACTCGTAGCTAAAAATACAAAGGGTTGTTAATGCTCGTGGTATTTCCCTACCTAGGTTTATAACTGAAAATATTGACTTGTAGTCAGAGCTTTCTCCAGTGCATTTTACCTTAGTTCCTCTTCATTCTAAAGGTACGATTTGGATCCTCGCCGCCAAGGCAGCGCGCTGCCATGGCGGCGGAAGCTCACTACCGCTCCACGTGTATTTAGACGGGATACATTTTGAACTCCGCACCCGGACCGGTCTGGCGGCTCTGCGGCGCCGCACCGTTGGCAACGAAATTATACAAAGCCCGGAAATGGAGCATAAAACAGCTATCCAAAATGACGTTTCATAGAAGGCCGCGAGATGTCACGACTTTACACCTATTTGCCCGTACCAATTATTAGAAAATAATTGTATCTTTTGCCTTTTTAAGGCCGAAAAAGTAAATTAATCAAATAATACGGCATCTAAAGAACATTTAAATTACATTTTATTTAAATTTAGACCAATTTTATGTAACGGAAATATGTCCTTGGGCTAAATTAAGTGTGGATTGGAGTGACCCGGTTTGGCCTAAATTAAAATAAAAACTTTAAAATGTTTGGGAGCCAATATTTTCATACTTGACCGCCATACCACTAGGTGTGCTGCAGTAGATTGTTGTTGTCATGCTTTATCTTGCATCTATTAACTTACTTCTATTATGTCCTGTGGCGTACATTTCCCAGCCGCGTGCCTTTGTATCAACAATGTCGTCTTTAGCGGCAGATGACGAAAAACTCGTGGAGTTCTTATTCAAATAGCCAGTTTTGTATGATGCAATATTTTGATCAATATTTTAAAGCACCCCTCGCTCTCTCAGGTTTTGTAGATCTCCTTCGTGGCTTTCCTTTTTCTTTTTCGCACCAATAGGGCTAGACTTAAGTTGTCATCGTCTTCCTCTTCCTCCAATAATCTTCTAATTCCCGTTTTGGTAGCGGCACTACACATGATGATCGTACCTCTATTAAATTTCCTCAATGTAAACAGCCTACTGAACCTCTACCGCGCTGCCCACGCAGCGAGGAACGAAAACATCACAACTGCCCAGGCAGCGCCGCCATGGCAGCGCGCCGCCATAGCGGCGAGGATCCAAATCGTACCTTTACTGTTATTCTTTAAGTCCAATATGATAGTCGGT
Source organism: Meconema thalassinum (assembly GCA_946902985.2). NCBI lineage: Eukaryota > Metazoa > Arthropoda > Insecta > Orthoptera > Tettigoniidae > Meconema > Meconema thalassinum. The sequence goes on along the minus strand of OX336388.2, from coordinate 1,802,821,996 downwards.
CTGTCAGCCCTTTAATTTACATTAACCCTCTTAGCCATGTTCTGATCTGGTAAGGGGTAGATGCATTTACTCTCAGGACTTACTAATGTGTTTACAAATCGATGGTAAGTTGCAATTGTTCCACATCCATTATTCTTTTCTGTAGCCTTGTGTTTATGTTCTCACTTGGAACTAGAGCAGTTAGAAATGTGGCTATGGTAGGAAATCGGAATAAATTGAGTGTGAAAAGCTGCCAAAAGGAGGACAATATCAAGTAAGCTGGAGCATAATAGATAATATGTAACGTACATAGTCGTAGAACAATTACTTGTCAATTTTATTTATTTACACTGCTTACGCCCACATTGGAGCACCAAAATCAAACCTTATATACATAGTCTTCAAATACTAAGTTCAATTCTTAATTCTTGATAATTTTTTCCATTCCCAGTACTTCTTCATTCTGGAAGATCTTGCAGCTCGTTCTTCTGCTGATATAACATATTGCTTACGCTGTGAAATTTTGAATGTTAGTCGAGTGTATTTGTTATTCAGAAGCCGTTTCTCCTCCCTATGTTCAATATGATGCTTAGTAATTTTCAATTCGTCTAAATCCATTTGAATTTCTTTAAACCATGTGATTTTTGTTTTACTGTTCCAAAAGAAGTCAAAAAGTTGTTTCAGGAGTCTAGTATTTGGCAAGCAGGATATGTGTCCAAAAAACGCAATCCTTCGTTTTCACATCGTGTCAATGATAGATTCATTTTCCTTGTAAAATATTGAATTGGGCAAAAGTCTCCACTGGCCCTCGACCTGGTGTTTTTTATTGATTATTGTCCGAAGAATCCTTCTATCAACCTTCTGTAGTTTGTCAGTTGTTGATCGGGTGTTTAGTTTAAATAAAGTTTCACTTGCATATGTTGCTTCTGGCTTAACAATGGAGAAATAATGTCGAAGTTTAGCATTAATCGAAAGAGACTGTTTCTTATATGTTGGTCAGGTAATCCGTTGTGCTCGTCGCAATTTTAGTGTTCTACTATCTATTGATGCTCTTTCATTGGCATTCCAAGTGATGATCTCACCAAGATATTTACATTTTTTCACAATCCTTATTTTCTGGGCATTATGCAGTACAATATGTGATGTGGCAACTTGAAAAGATGGCATCATTTCTGTTTTCTCAAAAGAAATTTTCAACCCAACCTTTGCTGCTAATCGTTCCAATTCCTCTACCTGAAATTTAGCTTCTTTGATACTAGTTGCTAATAATGCTAGATCATCTGCAAAGGCGAGACAATTTAGTCGAATATTTTTTCCAATCTTAACATTCGGTGGACAAACCTTATCCCATTGACGCATAACTTTTTCCAGCACACAATTAAACAACAATGGAGATAATCCAACTCCCTGCCGAAGACCAGTATCGATTTCAAATGACTCAGAGGTTTCACTTCTAAACCTAACTCTAGATTTAGTATTCTTAAGAGTAACTGCAATAAGGTTAACAAGTTTTCGATGTAAACCAAATTCAGTAAGGACATTTAATAGAGATTCGCGATGGACACTATCATAAGCTTTTTGAAAATCAACGAATGTGATCACTAAATCTTTTCTCCTAATCCTGTGATGTTTTATAATCCATTTGAGACTGATAATTTGATCTGGACAGCTTCGTCCTGGACGGAAACCACCCTGATATTCACCAAGTTCATTATCAAGTTGTTCGTGAATTCTTTGAAAAAATCTTATACGTGACATCCAGCAATGATATTCCTCGATAATTGCTAGGATCTGATCTATCGCCCTTTTTGTGTATGGGGTATGGGGTGTATAATTGCAATATTCCACTCTTCAGGCAATTTTTCTGTATTCCTAATGTCAATAAGATGTTTATGTAGGTTATGAATAGTCTGTACATTAGCATTCTTCCAAAGTTCTGCTACTACTTTATTCTCTCCTGCCGCTTTAAAATTCTTAAGTGAATCAATCGCTGTACGCTTTTCATCGTAAACCGGCGGTATGATCTTTTCCAGGGGTGTTTTATTTCTAGGATAGGGATCGAATTCAAAAGAATCTTGAGGTTCATCACTATTAATTAATTTTATGAAGTAATCAGCCAAAATTATTGCATTGTCATAATCATTATGGGCCACCTGCCCGTTCGTATCCTTCATCAAAAGAGTAGTGGGAGTAAATTTTGATTGGTATTGTTTAAATGTCCTATAATAGTCTCTTGTTTTATAGTGATTGAAAGCGTCATCAATAGATTTTAATGTTTCCTTCTGATATTCTCTTTTAACCCTCCTGATTTCTTTGGCAGTTAACCGTCTAGCATTGATTAATTCTTCCCTAGAACTTTCCGTTTTTTGTTGTTGGTCCTTCAACCTAGCTGTATGCCGGCGTAGAATTGCTATATCACAATTCTCATTCCACCATGCATGATTCTTTTTTATTTTAATGGGAGCAACGTCTTCTGTTACGGCTTTTAATTTGTTAACAGTGATCCCCAAGTTGTCACTTAAAAGCGTGATGGATTGCTCAAAATATACTGGATTATTGATAACTGAACTAGGATCATGTTGCTTGGCAGACGCGTGTGAGCTCTGCTCCTCAGTGAAAGTGAATTAGAAGGTGTTATTGTGTAGGCACATTTAAAATAAGTGGTACACGTGTGAGTAATACAGTAAGTGTAAAATGTGTTAAGTTATTTAGTGTGATAACTCCGTAGTTATAAAGTAAATATATAACTTAATCAAGATGATCAGAAGCAAGGACAAGCGCGCCTCCTGTGACGCCAGCGGTAGTGCCAACTTAGTTGAGGAGACCATAAATAAGGTGCTCAACGAGACCCTCAGTTCGGGTAAGTTCCTCGATACAATACGTCTCGTGTTGTTTGGCAACAAGTTCAGTCACTCCAGTTCAATATGGACTTAGTGTCAGATCTCACCAAAAAGCTTGAGAGTCGCGAGAGTGAAATACAAGACCTTAGAAATGAGCTCGAAGAAAAGTACGACTCCTTAGAACAATATAGCAGGAGATCCAACATTAGGATTTTTAGCGTGCACGAAAGTGCAGAAGAAACTGATGAGCTAGCTCTAAACATCTTTAGTGATATCGGCGCAAGTGTTAACCTGCATGATATTGACAGGTGCCATCGAGTTGGACCTAAATTCCCGGGAAAAACGCGGCCTGTTATTGTGATATTTGTGTCATTCCGTACCAGGCAGGAGGTGTTTCTTAAAAAAAGGATGCTTAAAGGTAGCAAGGTGACAATTCGCAAAGATCTCACCTCCACCAGGCTGGCCATTTTGAAGACTGCAATTTCTCTGTCAGAAATTGTTGGAGTTCGCAGGGCGATATACTCATCGAGCAACCCGATGGTAGCAAGATTAACCGCATGAGTGACCTACCAAACTAGTTAGAAACTGTAGTCAAAGAACATTCACCTAGCTGACTGCGGCCACTGTATGTTACTTTATTTCTAATTAATATTAGTTCACCTGTGTAGTGTAATCTTAGTCTTAGTTTAGTATAGTACAATTTGGTTAGTTTAGTTTTCATTTCCCTGGTTGGCAAACCTAGTATGCGGGTCTACGACCTCTGGCTGCAGCTCGGTAGAACATACCCCCTGCAATGAAAGGAATTTTACCCATCCCACCCCTCACTCACTGTGGCATTGTGAAGATGACAGAGGGACAGAAGTAACTCCTGGAAACAATGACTCCACCCCTACCCGTGATTACCTGTTCGAAAAGCTGTTACTTCATCCGACAGGTCTTCACATAACGCACCTAAATGTACAGTCCTTATCGGCACATTTCCATGAACTAGAACTTATTATACCTGATATATTCCATATTTGCTTGATGAGTGAGACATGGCTATCGCCACTCCATCTATCAAAATCATTTAACTTGCCCTGCTACACACTATTACGCAACGAACGAGTAGGAAAGAAAGGAGGTGGGGTAGGAGCTTTTGTTAAGACAAACTTAAATCCTAAAATCTTAGCATGCTCACATAGACAGTACAATAAGAGACCCGAATTTATGTTATTCGAAATAGAGACCGCCCATCAAAAGTGTGCTGTTTGCGTTGTTTACAAGGCACCTTCGCTGGGTCATTTAGAGGACGAAGAGAACGCGTTATTTTACGTATCCTGCCACTTTACCAGCATGTAATAGTCATACCAATATAGGCGATAATACCAAGGCTGAAACTCGACAACTCTTGAATATGCTCGCGTCACATGACATGAAAATATTAGACCTACTACCAACACATCACACCCGCACATCACACACGACAATTGACCTGATATCAGTAAAGAACACAGACAAATTGCTTCAGTACGGGCAGACATCTGTACCAGGAATTTCTGCCCACGACTTAATCTACTTAAAATATAAGAAGACCAAACCAAGGACCATCACATACAGAGACCTCTCTAAAATTGACACACTATCCTTGATAGAAGACGCTCTCAATGTACCATGCCATGATTTACTGAATATTCACAACATAAAGTACACAAAATGAACGACTACTTGACAGGACTATATGATAAACATGCTCCACTGAAAACTGTTCGAGCGACCTCCAGCACCTTGGCTCAGCACAGAACTGAAAGATAATAATAATGTTATTGGTTGTACGTCCCTTTTAACTACTCTGGCTTTTAGAGACGCAGAACTGAAAGAACTAATGGCTAAGCGAGATTCTGCACGCAGAAAGTTTAAGAAATTACCCACGCAACAGAATTATGAAGCTCCGAAACAGAACATCCCAAGCAGTACGTAACGCTCGAACCAGGCATGCTCACAACTTGCTCGGGCGTAATATCAAACCCTCTGTGGCGTGGAATGAACTAAGAAACATGAGAACAGGCAAAGAAATGACAACCCCATTAATCTAGCTCTTGACACACTCAATGACTAGTACCGGACATTCTGTCAACCCAGACATAAAACACAGAACTCTCATCAATAACTACAACACCCCCACCCCCAACAGAGAAGAATTCTACTTCTCACATGTTAACCCCTCACAAGTCAGATATGCCATTCTTAGAATCAAATCAAAATCGAAAGGGATTGACAATATAGAAATAGAATTATTCAAACGAATCATTGACATTATACTTCCCACAATAACACACATATTCAACTACTCGTTAATGACCGGTACGTACCCTTCGCTATGGAAAGCGGCTATCGTCATTCCAATCCCTAAAAACACACAAGCAAAACGTGAGTGACTATCGCCCAGTTAGCATATTATCTGCCATCTCCAAATCTCTCGAATTTATCGTGTACGAACAACTCTCCTCCTATTGGCAAGCGCACAACATCCTTGATGAGCACCAATCTGGCTTCCAGAAAAATCACAGCACTACTACGGCACTACTTAAGGTCATGGATGATATAAGAAAGACTATGGACAGTGGGCAAGCCACAATCTTAGCACTGCTTGATTTCAGTAAAGCATTTGATTCTGTTGATCGTGACATATTACTCTCTAGCCTATTCAAAATTCATCTCTCTATGAACAGTATCCAATGGGTGGACTCATATCTACACGGGCGCCAACAGCGCGTTAAAAGTAACTCAAATCAAATGTCTTCTTGGCACTCCGTGGAGACAGGAGTCCCTCAGGGATCAGTTCTAGGACCTCTTCTCTTCTCGATCTACCGGTACATAAATGATATCACTTCATCGATAACTAAATGCAAATATCACTTATACGCTGACAATGTACAACTCTATCTGCATGCTGCACCAGAAAGACTATCGCAAGCAATCAAAATTTGTAATTGGTCCAGTTCACATGGATTAAAACTCAATGAGACAAAAACTCAAGCTATCATAATCTCTCACCCAAAAATTCTCCGTAAAATAAAAAATAATCCCACTCTACCAAACTTAGGCTTGCGTGACTCCCCAATCGAATTCCAAGAATCAGTCAAAGATCTGGGTGTGATTATAGACGAACATCTCTTTTGGACGCAGCAAGTCCGCAGCGTCTCTAGAAAAGTATTTTCCGCACTGAATTCATTGAGCAGATTTTGGAATATTTTCTCTCGCATGTTAAAAGAACGACTCGTTACCTCCCTAGTACGGCCTCATTTTGATTATTGCGATGTGGTATACAGTGACCTGTCTGCTACTCTTAAAAACAAACTCCAACTACCACAAAATCAAATCCCTGTTTACACTACATATGCAATTTATGGTATTACAATCACGTCACCCCTGCGTACGAACAACTTAGCTGGTTACGACTAAATCAACGCCGCGATCTTCATTCTTTATGTCTTTTCCAACAAATACTCTTAAATTCCTCTCCAGCTTACCTGCATTCTCAGTTTCACTGCCTCTCACACGAACATAGTCTTGGTACACGGTCAAAAAATGATTCACTCATGCTCATACCTATACACCGCACTGTACGCTACACTAACTCCTTCGTAGTTTCTACTGCACGACTGTGGAACAACTTGCCGCGCTCTGTCAGAGGAGTAACCCTGTCGAACTTCAGGCAGCAATGCCAGCTGTACATATCACAAAAGATGATGATGATAATTGTTGTTTTAAGGGGCCTAACATCTAGGTTAGGGGCAGATGACCTCGTAGTTCCGCCCCTTAAAACAACAATAACTAACTAACATCTAGGTTATTGGCCCATCACAAAAGAAATGAATGCTGAATTCAACACGTCAAATATTTGAATTCTTATGCTGAGTTATATTCGTGTTTCTAATTTACATTTTATTTATTTTCTGTTTAGATACCTAAATGTTTTCTTACATCCTTTTAAATGCGCATTGCAAAATAAGTATTATAGTAATAACTCAGCCATGATGCTTATCATCATCATCAACATCATCACATCGTCATTATTTTCTGTTTTATTAGTGTTTGTTTTTCCCTATTAATTTCTTACTTTAGCAATAATTAATTAATTAACATAGTTTTTCCTACGCAATGCTTACCTGCCATTATATGTATTGTGATTGGATCTGAAATGTATTCCTATTAGATTTAAGTACCATTGTTAAGTTCTGCTAATATTGTAATAATGTATTAATTGTAAAATCTGGTTAGATGGAAGAGAGGGCCCAATGGCCCTAATCTTGCCAGACAAAATAAAGCTATCTATCTATCTTTCATACAATCTTTTGCTATTGAATTTTTGTGGTTAAATAAACTTGCTATTTTAATTACTAAAAGGAGGACAATATCAGTGTTTCTGCAATTTATCCATCAAGATGTTTTAATGCTTTTATACATTTTGTCTGATAAAGAAGAAGTTGATCCCCGAAACAAGTAATACCTCAGTATTTTATAATATTTTCATATTTATATTGACAGCACTATAAAGCAAGAGATCCTTAACAGGACCCAAAGAGCTTCTCTTTCTTATTTTCACGTGAGAAATCTACTATGGGTTGGCAAAATACCCCCAGAAAGCAAAATTAAGCATGTTTCACACCTACTTCATTCCATTTCTCACCTATGGACTTGAAACATTTACCCTACCCAGACAACAGAAATGAAATTCATCAGAACAATGAACCAAAGGATCAGGAAAGATAAGATTAGGAACGAAATTAAAAGACAGGAAGTTGGTATCAAAATGCCTGCCACTGAACTCCTAGGAAGACGCAGATTACAGTGGTTTGGACACGTCTTGGGAATGAACAGAAATAGAACACCAAGAAATAATTTCGACAGAGAAGTGAGAGGGAGGAGACCGGTAGGAAGACCAAGAAATCGATGGATAGACACAGTGAAGTCTGAGGTCAATCGGAATGTGAAATGGTAGGACGTAGAAGAACAGATCTCTACTCTGACAGAAAGAAATGGCGAGCGCTTGTATACCACACCCGGGAAACTGGAGCTGGAAACTGATGATGATGATTGACAAGAATGGCATTCAGTTTTTTCTTATATTGAAATATAAAGTTTATTTGGACGGCGTTATGCATTAAGCGGCTAAGCGCCAATTTTTGGAAATTGAGTTATTAGCACCATGTAGTGTGTATGGTCTGGAACTACATTCTTTTTACATAAGTATGCCATTTTTCTTAATATTAACCGTTAATTTTGTAGAAAAGTCTAAGCGCCATTCCCTTTATCTTAGGTTAAGAGTTTTGCATTAATCGGCTATGAGGTGAAACTATGAAGCTATCCTTAGAAACGCTATATTGAGTTCTGCAAGAAACAGCCAAGCGACATTTCATTGTCTCTCACACTTTGTCTGGGTTGTCTGGTAGAAGAGCTTTGACGAGAAGTTACACTCTGGCAGGAGTATCAGTCTGTAAAATGTGCTTTGTCCAGACCCTAAGAATATCAGGGGATCGCATTAACAACTATCTTAAGAAAGCCAACGAACTACAAGGAATTATTATGGATAACAGAGGTAAATCAGGAGGTTATAACAAAATAACTGATAGTAAGATGGCTGAAATTATCGAGCACATTAATAAATTTCCTAAGTACAAATCACATTATTGCAGATCAGAAACAAGCACTCTCTTTCTCCCGACACATGTCACACTTCCAGTTATGTATGACTTATACATAAAGGAATATTCTCAGCCAGTTTCCCTCTCACGCTATAAGAAAGTATTTTACTCCAGATTCAACCTACGACGAAAACCGCTTAAGAAAGACACATGCAACTTTTGTGACTCTACAAATGCTCAAATAAACAATAAAAATGGTGACACTGATGTGCTAAAGATAAAGTTGCTTGCTCATCAGGAGGACGCAGAAAATGCTCGAAGTACGATGAAGAGTGGCTTTCAAAAAGCAACCGAAATTAATGGACTGTCAGTGCTTAGCTTTGATATGCAGAGGACACTGCCCCTGCCGAGAATTCCAACAAACATAATATTCTACAAACGTCAGTTATGGCTGTATAACTGTGGAATTCATGACGCTTCATCGAACAAAGGCTTCTGCTACCTGTGGCTCGAGGGCCAAGCTGGGCGTGGAGCCCAAGAAGTGGGCTCTTGTCTAAGAAATTACATCACTGAACATTTAGAAAAAGGCACGGAACAACTTGTGCTTTGGTCCGATTCCTGCGGAGGGCAGAATCGAAACATAAAAATGGTCCTAATATTGAAGTCTGTCATGGAGTCACATCCAACACTAAAGACCATAAAAATGCGATTTCTGGTTTCCGGGCACAGCTATTTGCCCAATGATGATGATTTCGGAGATATTGAATACACCAGAAGATTACAAGGAAGTAATGAGAACTTGCCGAAGGAAGAACAAGCTGGTCGTGAAAGAAATGAAAAGAGAAGATTTTGTGGGCACGGCATCCGTAGAGAAACAAATAATAAATAGGAAGAAAGATACCAATGGCAATGGAGTAAGCTGGCTAACAACACGGGAAATTGAAATAAGTAAGGAAAGCCCATGGCTGTTGACTTTAAAACGTACTTTCAATGACAAAGACGGCCAAGTAATCAATTTGAAGAGGAGAAATAGCGCACGCCAATGTGACCAGAATAACCTCAGTTTATGCCTTAATGCTCTATGGGCAAACGGAAACGCTAAAATTACAGGATCTGAAAAGTGTCATGCATTTGGTACCATCCGATGCCAAGGAGTTCTACGAAGGCCTTCATTCAGATGGAAACAGTTTTGACGACATCGACGGTTTTGGTAGTGAACTCGATATCTCGATACAAGATGAAACCTAAGACTGTGTCAATTTCCTATTGTGTGAAAAACATTTACATCATGAAGTAGAATGTAACACCAATGTTTATAGCATTAGTTCATTTAGTATAATTATTGCTTTAAGTTTGATTCTGGTATTCAAATGTATCTGTGTTTCTACTAGACTATTGAGAATAAAATTGCAATTAAGAACACATGAGCACTCATTGTACAATAGGCCAATCCAGTGTTTTGTATATGCGGATGATGTTGCTTTGCTGGGAAGGACATCAGGAGATGTGAAGAGGGCATTTGTTGAATTAGACCAGATGGCTTCAGGAGCTGGGCTGAGGGTGAATAGCACGAAGACAAAGTATATGACCACTGTGAGGCAGGGTGAGGTACCCCAGGAGCTTGTTATTGATAATAATAAGACTTTCTCTAAGACCAGCACTTTCAAATACCTTGGGTCGACTATTACCGAGGGATCTGACTGTCTCGAGGAAATCAATGAGGAACTGCACTCCGGGAACCGAAGCTACTTCAGTCTCTCCCATCTGCTGCGATCAAGAATGTTATCACGCAGTTGTAAGAAAACTATCTATAAGACAGTCATCCGGCCTGTTGTCACCTATGGATGTTGACTAGGAGGAATGAGGATTTTTTGAACAGGTGGGAGAGGAAAGTACTCCGTAAGATCTAAGGGCCTGTGTGTGATCGTGGAGTGTGGCGCATCCGCACCAACGAGGAGATCTCTGATCTGTATGGGGACCCTACTATCGTCGCAGAGGTCAAGAGTTCCCGGATTCGGTGGCTTGGACATGTCGAGCGAATGTCAAGGATGGTGTATCAGGTCTTCCATGGGCGGCCAACTGAAAAGCGAGGACGGGGGCGACCGAAAAAGCGCTGGCTGGACGATGTCGAGGAGGATCTCAGGATGTTACGTGACAGAGCTTGGAGGAGGCGTGCATGGGATAGGAAAAGCTGGAAGACTGTTTTGGAGCAGGCCAAGGTCCTTCATGGACTGTAGTGCCACGGGGTAAGGTAAGGAGTACTCATTGTACGCGTCAAAGTCTCCAGAAACTGGCATTAAAATAAAAATGTATAAAGGGCTAAAAGACTAAAAATGGTGCTTAGATGGTTTACGCATAACTATCATGTTCGATAGAATAACGTAACAACAAGCTATTCACCAAAAATGGCGCTTAGCAGTTTTATGCGTAACTAAACCCACAGATAACATAAAGCAGCTAAGTGTCAATTGCTAATAATTCAATTGTTAGCTGTATTTTTGTAATTTAAACACGATAACTATCAACAATGCATATAGGTAAGAGTTTGTTTGCTTTTAAAACTCCAACTTGGCTAACAGGAGAGAATTTGTGATAGTTTATATGTCAAAACTTTCAATCACGTTTTTCTCGATATCAGCTTTTGGTGGATAGCTGTTTAATGCATAACGCCGTCCATTTAAAAATTTCATTTGTCAATACGGACCACAACAGCATGGCTAATACCATGAGGATCAGTATTTGTCAAGATATTTCAGTTTTAGTAAACGGTGGAATATGGCTTGGTGCAATGATATATTCATAATTATTTTAATACACAGATGATAATCGTGTAAGTTAGGACTCATTGGATATTGTGTAACGTGCATAGCGTCTCTGCCAAATAACGTCATTGTAGCACAATTACTTGTGAAGATATTTCAGTTTTAGTAAAGGGTGAAAATTCTTTCCAATTATTTGAATTAAAAAAATAATATATAATATTTTCAACTGCTGAATTTAAAACAAGTTAATGGCTTGTCCTTATGTTAATACTGAATTTAACTAGGCACTAGATTTTGAAAGCTCTCACAAATAAATTAAGCATAACTGTGACTTGAAATCTTATGATAATAATCATCACAAGTAGGCCTACATAAAATTAGCCATACTCGTTAAATCGTGCACCATGGCAGCGCGAGCAGCTGCAGCAAGTCCGGAAATTGTAGATTTGAATCCTGAGTGTGCTTTTTTCCCGTTTTTTCCCGCACTCCCTTCAAGAAAATTGCTGGGGTAGTACCTTTCTTCAAGTCCTGGGGCATCTACCTCATCCCTGTCACTAATACAGTTACACACACTATTACAGTCAACGCAGGAATACAGGTTATCAAACAAGTTCAACACACATCCAACTACACGAGGCTGATGACCAAGGTGTCACAAGCCCCTCAAATGAATTAACAACAACATAAAATTAGGACACATCTGCAGAAATGCTATTTAAAAAGCTTTAAGCAATGTTTTAAGATGTAATCATCAATATCTGGCTCAACGAGTGTTTTGGCAGATTTATCATTGCTGATGTGAGAATAATAATAATCACTATCATCATCATTATCTTGTACAGTACTTAACGACCTCCAACTTTGATCATACCGACTACAAGGCAAATGAATAGAAGTCTCACACTTCCAACTAAAAGGATACATTTTTATTATTGTTCAATTTATGGCCCATAGCCTCCTTTCCATGGGCAACGTTTCTCCTGGAGACTAATTTACACATCTTACACCAAGATATTCAGTTTTATAAATAATGGTTTTCGTTGGCTGTAAAGCCAAAGCTACCATGATCAGTCATTGTTGAGATTTAGTTGAATTTCATTTTTGGATGATACCAAAGGACAGATTTGTTTATAAGGGAAATGGGTATGAATGTGTTAAGGTTCTCATGCAATTGAAACACTTGAACTTGACTGGATGCCTACTAATTAAAGTCACTTAATGGCATGAGAACCTCCAGTTCTGTATAACTGTGGCAAATTTGGATGTAGGTATGGATTTCTAGTTACATAAAATATATTTAACCACAATTTATTTACAAAAGCTGTTATAAACTCCATACAAACAACAGATAAAACAGACAGAATTAAATTAAACACCAATATTATTTTGTAACAGCAGTCCTTGGATTTCCCGGCTGCTCTTATTGGCAACATAGAAACACACTGTTCACTAGTTTTGTTCATTTCAATTTCTTTCTCCCCCGACCCTGCTTTCACTTGCCATAGCAACCCACCTCCACCATATTTCACCCTGGAGCACCAAACTCTAGGAAGCTGTTGCTCATATTGTTAGAGTAGCATGACTGTGCTTATATCCACATCTTCTTTTCACATTACACTAACACATGAACACTTCATGAATTGTCAGTATTGCTGAAGTTTTTCACTACGAGGAGGGGGTGTACTTGATGTCTTCATTCTGAAATATTCAGCTCTTCCCTATCATAATATACAGTAACTAAATAACACTTTGGTAAAAGAGGGTTCGAATGAACTACTGATAAAGAATGTGGGGCATCAATTCTTGTAACCAATGTCCACTAGATTTTGTGAGTGTGCATCTGTGTACAGAATTCACAGGTATCTGTTGCATGATTTAGCATATCAAAACTTAAAGCAGGGTTAACCAATGTGTGGAAGTTTATCCCTTGCGTCTTACTGAAACTCTTCTTTCATTATATAATTACACTGGAATTTGGTTTAAATAATGTACATTTGCATGACAAAATAAAATCAGCAGGCTATTGGATAGCAACAGCCATGCAGAAACAAAACCTAGAAATTCCCCATGTTGAATGTCAAAGCAGAAGGTTGTTTGTTATGCTACATTATGAAGATCAGACCACACTCTCATGGTGAACAAATAACAGCTTCTGTATAGTCTGTTGATTGTAATTGGCTGTATTTGTTAGTTGTTAGGCGTATCTACTTGTTTTAATACAAACTAGGTTGTTTTAATTCATTAAGAGCAGCATATAGCTGCATTTAGCTGTTGTTCCTTCGTCATGCTGGTCCAACAATTGCACTTGTGAAGACACTAACTGTGGCCTACAGGTGCTGTCCAAGCCTCCGCTAGAGTATGCTGCCCGTCATGTCGGGGGTTTCTCGTGATCTTCATTCTTCATCCCAGTCAATAGCTTCCACCATCTCTTGTACCTTGGCCCAAGGGAAAGGTGGGCGTGGGTCTGAAATTTTAAACATAATTAAAATGTCATTCTCAGTCAATTGTTCAGAATAATATAAATAATAATGTAGCCTTTTTTATTTATTTATGAAAAATAGGTTTTTTTCCATATGTGTGTATTATCAACCATGTTTTTTAAATAAAATTTGGAGGTCACCAATCCAATATAGTAGTGATACAAATTATTTTACCATTATTCAATATCTCAGAACTATTACAGAAATCAACCTGAATTTTGCATGGTAATAGAGGACTAAGAGCTAAGCTCAACCATGTGAAAATGAAAATCCACAGCCTGCTTCCAGCCTCCGACCGGGTCAGGAACGGAATGAATTGAAGCCCCCATCTAGTGGCGAGGATATGAACTGTGCCGGCTGCCGAGGCCTGACGCACTCCTCTGGGGCAATGATTAAATGAATGACAGATGAAATGATAGTGGAGAGTGTTGCTGGAATGAAATGTTGACAGGGAAAACTGGAGTACCCGGAGAAAAACCTGTCTGCCTCCGTTTTGTCCAGCACAGATCTCACATGGAGTGACCGGGATTTGAACCACGGACCCAGCGGTGAGAGGCCAGCGTGCTGCATTTAGCTGTTGTTCCTTCGTCATGTTTATACGAACAGCGCGAACATGTGTGACGGCTAAGGCTTGCCGGAATCCCGCCAAATTGGCTGATAGTGGCATTGATTGTGCTGTAAAATCCGTTTTCGGCACGAACTCCATACCGCAAGAACAGCGAAAATCTCGCCGAACGGCCCGCGGAAAGGTGCTATCGCGCACTTCGCCTCTAAGCGGGCGGGCGCAGATACTACCCGCAGCTCATTGCTGCCCTCGGCAGGCAAGACGTTTCTCGCCGCTAAACGACCGCTTGCGTATTGTCCCGCAGTACATTATTTCTTACGACGAGTAATGTACTTTTCGCCATAAAGTTTGAAGTGTTCACGGCGAGCACTGTGTCTCATCTCACGCATTCTATACGTAGATACCCATGGGATAAACAAATAAGCAAAACAAAATCTTAAAAATCCGCAAATTTGTAAACTGAATCCATGAATCCGTTTCAACATCCCAAAAATCCACAAAAGAATAAAAAAAAAGGATAAACCTCATAAATGGCAGTCCTACGTTAACGTGCTAACGTGTTTATAATTGAATGAATGTCAGATGTTTTATGTAGCAGGGTGAATGAGGCCCTATTGAGTTCAACACTGGTGTGGGTTAGTATTCATTTCCTTCTTATTGCTTTTCTCACTGGATTAGAGACATTTGTGGTATTCGGTTGTATGGAAATATGTTCAAATGGCCCTTATGGTTCATGTCAGTAAAACAAGCAAACAAACACATGAAGACTGCTACCATTACAGACTTGCCAATGAGTAGTAGGTGGAAGATGACAACGACAACACCCCGGGAAATCTTGTTTGAGAGACGCAGGAGGACTATTAAGGAAATGTTCGTATTGTGTCTGAATGTGATTTTTAGCCTATTTTCATTTTCTGAAAATAAAGAAAAAGGCTTATGAGATCACCTTTTGTCCGTGTGTGTGTGGGTGTGTGTGTGTGTGTCCCTAATAACTTCTAAACGACTGGAGCGATTTCAATGAATTCGGCAAGGTCATAGTACTATTTTGGCCGACCCCGACCGTGCCCTTCAAATTGCATTACGTCTCACCAATCCAACATGGCGGATGTGCGAAATATTTCACCGGCATTCCATATCTCCGAAACACTTACTGATATCACCCTGAAATTGTTTTCTGTGATAAAGGGTACTACTAGAAGTTCACCTATGTGACTTTACAAAAACCTGTTAACTACAAACGAACATGGCGGCCAATCAAAGTTGAAACTTTTAAATAGACTTTCCTCTCGATTTAACTATCCAAACGCAATGAAACTTGGTACAGGAAATGTTTAAATACGTTGTAATGTACTGGCATCTAATTTAGTTAATTGTCTACATAACCTCAAGATGGCGGCTGTGCGAAATATTTCGCCGGCATTCTATATCTCCGAAACTATTACTGATATCACCTGACATTTTGTACGGTGATATGAGACTTTCAAAAACCTGTAAAATACAAAACGAACATGGCGGCCAAGCGAAGATGAAATATTTTAATAGACTTTTCTTGCCATTTAACCATCTGAGCGCATTGAAATATGGTACAGTAAATGTTTATACACATTGTAATGCACTGGAATCTAATTTAGTTCAATTGTTCACATAATCTCAAGATGGCGGCTGTGCGAAATTTTAAAATTAAGTTTTTATTCTCTTGTATTAATCATGCGATCGAAGTGAACGTTTGAATAATGAACCTACACAAAAATAGTCATCTATTATTACACAACTCCTTGGTCTACATCTATAAAAATCTAAAATGGCGACCAACCGAAATATTTAGACGGTTCTCAATATCTATTAATCTATGATAACAATCAAACTGAAATTTTGTATGTTGATTGAGGCTATGAACATACGTTCACCTAGAGGTCAAATCCAACGTGGCGCCGACGCGAAATATAAATATTTAAATGGACGTTTCTCGCGATTTAACCATCCGAGCGATGTGAAACTTGGTATGGTAAATGCTTATACAAATTTTAATCCACTGGCATCTACGTTATTTCGATTATTTTCATAACAACAAAATGGCAGCTGTGCGAAATTGTAAAATCTGATTTTCATTTCTTGTGTCCCAATCATGCGAATGATGTTTGAATACTACACCCACACAATAATCTTCATGTGATAGTACATAACTCTAAGACCTACATGCATAAAAATCCAACATGGCGACCATCCGAAATATTTAGATGTTTCTCAATATCTACGAATGTATTACAGCAATCAAACTGAAATTTTGTATGTTGATAGAGGCAATTATCATAAGTAGGATATATGAAAATAGGCTGTATAGTTCTTCACGGAACTACTTGTTTAGCCTATTTTCATTTTATGAAAAAAAAAGTCTTATGAGATCACCTTTTCTCCGTGTGTGCGTATGTGTGTGGGTGCGTATGTGTCCCCCTAATAACTTCTAAACGGCTGGAGCAATTTCAACATAACTCGGTAAGGTCATAGTACTATTTCGGCTGACCCCAACCGTGCCCTTCAAATTTTATATCGTCTCACCAATCCAACATGGCGGCTGTGCGAAATATTTCACCGGCATTCCATATCTCCGAAACTGTTACTGATATCACCCTGTAATTGTTTTCGGTGATAAAGGGCACTACTAGAAGTTCACCTATGTGACTTTCAAAAACCTGTTAACTACGAAACTAACATGGCGGCCAAGCGAAGTAGAAACTTTTAAATAGACCTTTCTCGCGATTTAACCATCCAAACGCAATGAAACTTGGTACAGCAAATGTTTAAGCACATTGTAATGCACTGTCATCTAATTTATTACAATTGTCTACATAACCTCAAGATGGTGGCTGTGCGAAATATTTCACCGGCATTCTATATCTCCGAAACTAATACTGATATCACCCTGAAAGTTTGTACGGTGATATGAGACTTTCAAAAACCTGTAAGATACAAAACGAACAAGGCGGCCAAGCGAAGGTGAAACATTTTAATAGAGTTTTCTCGCGATTTAACCAACTGAGCGCATTGAAATATGGTACAGTAAATGTTTATACACATTGTAATGCACTGGAATCTAATTTAGTTCAATTGTTCACATAACTTCAAGATGGCGGCTGTGCTTAGTGTTAAAATTAAGATTTTTATTTCTCGTGTATTTATCATGCGATCGAAGTGAACGTTTGGATAATGAACCTATGCAAAAATCGTCATCTAATAGTACATAACTCTATGGCCTACATATATAAAAATTCTAAATATTTAGACGGTTCTCAATATCTATTAATCTATGATAGCAATCAAACTGAAATTTTGTTTGTTAATAGAGGCTATGAACATAAGTTCACCTATAGGATTCTCAATAACCTGGTGATCTCAATTCTAACATGGCGGTGACGCGAAATATAATTATTTAAATGTTTTTTTTTTCTCGCGATTTAACCATCCGAACGCAGTAAAACTTGGTATGGTAAATGTTTATACAAATTTTAATCCACTGGCATCTAATTTATTTCAATTGTTTTCATAACGACAAGATGGCAGGCGTGCGCGTTAAATCGTTCACCATGGCCACAATGGGGAACTGCAGTAAGTCCGGAGATCGAAATGTTGAATCCTGGCGCTGACATCAGCTATCCTGAGTGCGATTTTCCCCCGTTTTTCTTTTTCGCACTCCCTTGAGGCAAATGCCGGGATAGTACCTTATATCAAGTCCCGGGGCACCTACCCAACCGTAATAATTACAGTTACACACACTACTACCATAAAAACACAGGTTATCAGACAATGGAACACGCACCCAAGTACACGGGATTGATGACCAAAGATATCCCAACTCCTAATTCGAATTAACAACAACGGATATGCTTGGTAGGACCTGTAAATAAACAATGATCCACCGAACCAAATCCTTAGTATTCACTCCTCGCCTGCCTGAGCTGCGAGTTAAGTTTAGTGTAAGTGACAGATGTAACACTCAAATAATGGTGAGATCGCGTGCTTAGTAGGTGCTGAGTAGTCCTTCCCGAAAAGAAAGAATAAACCGTGTGAAACAAAAGTAAAAGACACCCACGCGACTGGGCAGTTTAATGACCCCTAGGAGCATAAGTGTAAATTAGGTTCTTCCATTATAACCTCATCTAAGTGATCTTACCTCTAAGGTTTTGAGACAGCGAGTGTTTTGGCCTCCTGTAATGAAGTTGTGCTGCATGTTGACTGGGTTGGTGATAGGAGTTCAGGGCTGCATATCCCAGTCAGTAATTTATAGTCTACTGTAGACCAGTGATTCCAAATCTTTTGAAGGTCGCGGTGCCCTTTAGGCTATCCAGAGCTCAGATCTTCACGGCACCCATAACAATATTACAGTATTATCGCACGTTATTATTTTGGTAAAAGTTTGCCTATATTTATTTTAAGATTTTTCGATTACTTTTTTAAAATTATTTTTAAACAGTTTATAAAATGCATGTATTGTTATTGAGGAAAATGGGCTATAAACATGTCATGCCTGGATCCGGGAACCAAGATCCTTCGAACAATATCTGAACTACGGTACCATAAGAACAATTAAAGTACCACTTTGTGTTATCAACTGTTTTCATACATTTTTCTTTGAGCAGATCGACAGCAAAAAATAAAAATGGTGATATATTTTACTTCAAATGAAATATGCATTACATCTCCATTTAAAATGTCCAACAATAGTTCAACATTTCTTTCTTACGCAAATTTTCTGACATCCCTAGCAATCTTTGCGCCACCCTATTGTGACGCGACGCACCGAACCGGGGAATACCCTATTCATTTATATGTCCATAATACCCTGTATCGTGGACACCACTGAAGTTTCAATCCCGGCTCTGAGAGCAACCATCAACTGAAGTCTGTGTTATTTCACATACCACGTGCCTTCACTCGTAAGAGGTTATCTCCCGGTACTGACGTAATGAGATAAAATTGTCGTGTTTGCCCGCCTGAAGTAGTCAAGTGGTTAGCTTATTGACTGTAAAAAGGGTTCAAATCCCGGCAGCGTCGATGTCAGCTTATTGGAATGGAATCGATGTTGTGTCATTTTAGAGGTTGGAGAGATTGCGATCATTATTCCCTGTACTTACTGTGTACTTGTATGGCAGTAGATAACCTTTTTTTGTATGTGCATTTGTAAATATTTGGGACTGTTATTGAGAAAAATGCCCAGAACTTGGAAATAAGCTCCCACCCCACCGTTTGTCTGGAGTATGCGTGGAAGAAATCTGCAAAAGAAGCTGCTTTCAAAATAGCCCTAGGGATTCAACGTGTCCCTGATTCGTATCCCTGTACTTGGCTTTCGAATACTCTCATGCTACATACGCTTAACATCTATACGATCTTCTCTTATATAAAAGAAAGTGTCCTGACTGACTGACTGACTCCCTCACTCATCATCGCCCAGCCAAAACTAATGGAGTTAGAAACATGAAATTTTGGAGATATATTCGTTGTATGTTGAAATCGTCCACTAAGGAAGAATTTTTGGGATTCAGGTTCTAAAGGGGTGTTAAGGGGTTAAACCTGCATTTCATTGAATAACAACATCTAACGAGTAGTTTCATTTGGGGATGTGATATTCGGTATATAAACTAAACTATAAAAATAAGCAGACAAGTGTCTAAGGTTTTTCCGATGTGGTGTAGGCTATATTGTGAGGTGAAAGGGGTGAAAAGTGGGAGTTGAAGTATTCCTAACGGAGCGTGTATATCTTAAGTGACACAGGCGAGAAGTTTGAAACTCAAAGAAAAAAAATCAGCTTAAAAATAAGTAATAGGTGTTCGACCCTTTTTTTCATAAATCCAATTCAAGTGGCACATGGGGAGGGGTGACATTCTGAAGAAAGAAAAAAAGAAAAGAATGAAAGTGTCCTGACGGACTGACTGACTCACTCATCATCGCCCAGCCCAAATTAATTGAAGTTAGAAACATGAAATTTTGGGGATATATTCGTTGTATGTCAAAAACATCCACTAAGGAAGGATTTTTTGATATTCAGGTTCTAAAGGGGTCGTTAAGGGGGTTAAATCTGCCTTTCATTGAATAACAATATCTCACGAGTAGTTTCGTTTGGGGATGTGATACTCGGCATATAATCTAATCATTATAAATAAGCAGGCATGTGTCTAAGGTTTTTTCGATGTGGTGAAAGGGATGAAACGTGGAGGTTGAAGGATTCCTAACGGAGCGTGTATCTCTTAAACGACATAGACGAGAAGTTAGAAATTCAGGGGGGAAAATCAGCTTAAAAATTAAGTGAATAGATGTTCGATCCTTTCTTCATAAATCTAATTTAAGGAGCCCATGGGGAGGGGTGAAATTCTGGAAAGGAACGAAAAGAAGTGTCCTGACTGACAGACTGACTCACTCAAAATCGCCCAGCCAAAACTATTGCAGTTAGAAACATGAAATGTTGGGGAATACGTTCGTTGTATGTCGAAAAAGTCCACTAAGGAAGGATTTTTGGATATTCAGGTTCTAAAGGGGGTTAAACCTGCATTTTATTGAATAACAATATCTCACGAGTGGTTTCATTGCAATTTACTTGCGATTTACTTTAAAGAAGAACCTTTTACAGGCATTCAAAACAAAGTGGCATTGTACAGGTGATCGCAGTACATCTGAAATACATTTCTCCAATCATTAGGTTTGTCCACTGTTCCAAAGTCAGGGAAAATCTCTGTATAATCATTTGGACTTACGATTACATCTAGCCTTTCAAATTCTTTTCTATTCGGTGAGAAATTCTATGGAAAACACATACGGTATTCTACATGTTCAATGGTTGGAGGTGCAGTTCTTGTATTACGCGCCGAATCCATCGGACGCCAGTCTAATAACTGGCACATTTTCAGGAATGGTAATATTTGATGACCAATGATACTTAACAGAGAACAGAGCAATCAAAACTTTCTTTGATATATTTGAAAACCAAATTACTATTTGTTATTCAAAATTAATTGATAAATAAGTCATAGCATCCATGATTGAGACGTTGCTAAGTGTACTATTTACAACTACAATATTCACGGGCGAAGCCGCGACGGGTAATGCTAGTAATAATAATAATAATAATTTGTAGAATCCGTCAAGATCCGTTACTTACGTGAGGCAGAACGGGTGATCCGCAGCGGTCGGCCCCGGCGGTTGTTGTTGGCGTACGTTACAGAACTCTGGACGCATGTCATGCCGAACACACGGATCCCTGGTACGCTGGCATATGTCGGCTGATCATGCGGCGTAGGGCCCTCTGAAACAAAAAATCACACATTTGGCATACACGTAAAGTGGCGTTCAGTACAACCTAGGCAGACTGCCCTGCCGACCATCGGCCCTCAGCATTCTTCAGTGGGTGATTATTACGAACCTCCCATGCTTAGTAAGTTAAGAACCCATCATTTAAACCTGCATGAGCAATTAAAAATACGTGTTAAATAAGCATGAACCACGGTGGTATTCCCTCGGATGCCCACAAGTAAATAAATACTATGATCGCAAGGGATTTGGGGCTGATAACCTGCATGTTAGATCTCTCAAAATAATTATCATCACAAGGGAATTGAATGAAGTTGCTGAAAATCGCCAAAATAGTTGTGTTCATTCTATTATTTTGTAAATGTAATGGTCTACGAGTGGATCTGCCGAACTGGGATACAAATTAAATATTATTATTATTAATTGTATGATAATATTATTGTTAAAGCCCATGCCTTAGATTTATGGCATGTAAAAGTACCTACCACCGCAATTGGTGGTGTGTAGCAAAATTTGTAGGTTATATTTGACTGGTTAGGAAACGCTCTATCAAAGTTCCAACGTTCGCCACTAGGTGTTAATAACAGTGGCGTCTGGTAGCCAAAGTTGGAACTACTTGAAATTGAACTTTCATTCATCTTCATTCATTTCATCTCTACCGGATGAATTAGCCGTGGTCGTTACCGCGTGGCTGCAGGCAGTCGCTCACATCCGGGAGGCGAGGAGGTTCGAATCCCCCCCCGCCGGCAACCTTGAATATGGTCTTCTGTGGTTTCCCATCTTCCTTCCAGGCAAATGCCGGGGTTGGTCCCTAACTATAGGCCACAGCCGCTTCCTTCCAATTCCTCGTCCTTACAATCACACTTTCCTCCCCAGACAACACTCCACACTTGACGGTACTTGTAGCTCACCCCCATGGGTGTCCGCATAGAGGCAGCTACAGCCTCTGGCGAGCCGAACATGTCCTCAGACACTCCTGGCACACAAAACAAGCCATACGCTAAAAATAATAAGAATAAAAAAATAATCTCTCATTAACTCCTCTCGTGAGGTTGCGTCAGGAAGGGCATCCTCTAAGGAAGGATTTTTGGAATTCAGCCACGTAGTTCATCGCATCTCATCCCTGACCCCGCTGGAAACGGAATTAATAAGGGGTAGACATAGAATAAAATATTAGGCTATATTATTATTATATTATAGTATTATTGTCATTATTTTGTAAAATGAAACAAAATGGTCTAGTGGTCTAATGAATGTTCTTTTAAACCTTAACTGCGCATTGAGCTTATGTTTCTAAATATAAACTTGCTGAAAATTATTGATTTCGCTAGCTATGTGATTTACTGAAAACAACATTGTTCATTTAAAAGACCTGATAAAATATTTTACCCACAGAAAAGCAAGAAAATTGTACTGCACATATCCTATTTTTTCTGTTTATTCTTTTTAGGGTAATACAATTACGTGTACCACAATTCTACTTATATTATACAGTACATTGTTGTTGGAACTATTGCTATTGACTTTATTTTAAGACATCAATTCATTAAGCAGGTAGGATATAATATATGTTTAGGTCACGCGACGCTGATTGTTATGTTTACTAGTAACGTATTCACACAGATTTTTAAACTGTTACACAAATACTTGTTGGACATTTATGTCTGCTCCAAAACAGATTTCAGTGTAGGCGTCAAAACGGTTGAAACAGTTTTATCCGTCTCTCTGTTTGGCAGCAATATCAACAGTAATAATTCATGAGGGTAATGTTCCGTTTACCGAGCTAAGCGATAACGTCTAGTGTTGTAATGAAGTACGCGTTAATGGCAGTAAGTTTATGTTCTCTAAACTAGGACAAGCTGTTTCTTTGCTCCGTGATGAATAAGTTAGACTACTTGTTTATCTCATAAGCTCGGCTGGATGCGTTGCTGGAACAGGCGGGGGTTTGATTGCTCCAAAATGTAGGCCTATTACCGTACTAGGATATTACTGTATGATAGCTCTAGATATGCATTGGGCTCATCAATGATTTTTTGCAGACAGTGGTACTGATACCTGACAAACGATGGATGACTTGATAGTGTGACCTTACCGACACGGCATATTGTTCTGATATTCAGTACTTCGCTTGCCCAGTCTACAGACTTGGCTATTATATCGCAATGAAGACAAATTAAGTCTTTCAGCTATTAGGTACTGTAGTGCAGATGCAGGCCAGGTAACTGATAGCCTTTGTCTTCATTGCGGTCGTGAAAATACCATTTTTATGAAGTTAGTTGCAGGTTTTTGTTTGTCGAATCTCACACTGGATACTACGTATGAGAACGAAGTAATATAAACACACAACCTTTTACTCGAGGACCAAGGCCTATATAAGCAAGAGAGCTTCGCCAAGAAAACACGGTATGTTTTCTGTCTACAAGAAAAAGAAAGTATCGGCAACTGTAGTCGCAATCCAGTGAATACATTTAAAAATACAAACTTTATTTTCTTTTGATATTTTTTTTCACATGCTATAACTAAATTATCTGAAAGTATTTTTTAAAGGATATCCTTAGATTTGCATAAATATTCAACAATTTAAGATAATTAGTCTGTAAGGCCTTCTTATTTTATTTTCATAGGAATGTTAACTCATGATTAACAATTTCTAAGCATTATCAGCTTTGTAATAATAGTGCATTTCCTTACATTTAAGCTATCGATGGTGGTCCGTAAACCTGTTACAAAACATTAAACGTTGAAGTATTAACAGGCATCGTACTATAAGTTTAAACATAACAGTACGTATGAGACACATTTTACTTTATTTTTCAGCTAAATATTAGGATGCATACAGTTTTATTGAGGCTTGAATAAAATGATTTCTTAAATTTGTATCTCATTTTCACCCCTGACTTGATTTAACTAACATCATCCAAGCGCTGATTAAGAAAGTAAAAATAAAGAATGTTTTTGAATTTTTATTTTCGTAAATGTTGTTTTTGGTTGACATGTATACCGTATATGGCTGATGAATATTTTGTTTGTATGGTAATTTAGGTAATAAATGGAGTATGTTACAGCTCTGAATGGCACCACTGGAACTGGCGTTGCACTGATTACGGATTCCTTGATCAGTTTCCAAGAGTGGGGATTGCTTTACAAATATCTTGTAAATAGTTCGACCTAGGGTCTTAAATTTTGGTTTTCGGGATACCTTTGGGATCTGTCAAGTATTCTTTTCGGACTGAGGGGCGCATTTATTCGCGCTTTATGACTGCATGGAGGAGCTGAAAGTCCGAAAATCGAAAGTTCGAATCTCATCACTGACAGCGGCCATTCTGAGTGTGATTCCCCCCTTTTTTTCCACACTCCTTGCAGGCGAAAGCCGAGATAATACCTTATTTCAAGTCCCGGGACATCTGCCCCAATTCTAGACCCTAAATAATGCAGCTACTCACACTACTATGGTCACAAGAGAAAGACAGGTTACAGACAAGTTCAACACACACCTAAGTTAATGAGGCTAATGATCAAGATGACCCAAGCCTCAAAAATCTAAACAACAGCTGCTGTTATCGATGTCTTTAAAATACATTACTCATGTGAACAAATATTTAGGCTGCAATGGAAAAGACTTCCGTTTTATTTTAGTTTCATTACATGAGAACTCTTAGCTATAAATATCCCTCTTCAGTGTACTTACCCAGGATGCTGGTTCCTGGACAGCGACAGATGACTAGATAGTGTGACTTCCCGGTCCGTATGTTCTGCAGTGCGAGGAGTGACCAGTCTCTTGGTGCGCGACATATCCTCATATCAGCCACTGGCTCGCATGTCTTCACTAGCGTCAGTGCCTAGACAGAAGAAATAGTGATCACGAGAAGAACGATGTTATGTATGGCAATTTCTTTGTAAAAAAAATCAGTATTTTAAAAAACGGTGGATAAAACATGAGGTATTTGTCGTGACATTGTTCGTACTCGTGTTATTAAAACACAAGAGTATAGACCTATTTGATATATACTAGATATATATTTATGCTCATTGATCAAATAACTGTTTTACGATAGAACATATTTCCTTGCCGATTTTGCTCCACATATACTTACTTGACTCCATCAGTTTCTGTCCAAAATCGTCAGTAATAGCTATGTGATAAATATACATTTTATCAACTTCGAAGGTCTCAAATTTGTCACATCAATCTTTCAAGCGGTATGTTAACATTGTTCGTGGAATCAGGATTGTGCCCCTGTCGGAAAAAGAATCGAAATACGTACATTTGACGCATTTCTAATTGCCTGAATTGCCATTTGATATTGTTATGTGAATCGCCTGAGATAACATTTAAAATGCCTGCACGTAACACAGAAATCCTTTAATAAGAATGAGTATTGTTCGCCGTGACATTCCCAAGATGGTGCAAGTAAAATAAGTTGGCATTTGAGTGTACGCAAATATAAGGATGCCGTGTCAGTTGAATACTGGCACGTTCAAGGTCCTCTACGGCAGGGGTTCTCAGACTTTTTCTGTCGCGCCCCCCTTCTGAAACATGAAATATCTAGCGCACCCCTCCCTCCTATTCTCATTTCCTTTCTTAGCACTTCTCATAGACTACTTCCCGCAAAAAAAAACAACAAAAAACACACAAGATCTACTGCGTATACTACTGTCTAATTAGGATTTCAACTACCAGTTACATTAATAATAATAATAATAACAACACACAATTCATTATTCTTGGAGCACATCAAAGTACAACGTTTTGTAAAAATAAAATGTCATGCATATGTATTACTTTTGCTTATAAAAATAAAAACAACTGCTGCACGTGCAGTTATTGGAATTGAGCAAATTCTGTTTGTTTCACTAATTAGCTCTTTAGCAGTGACACCTGTGTTCAGTAATGCTTTTCATATTTGAAAGCTCGTGACTTATAAATGACAATAGAAATAATATATAAAATCTTCTACATTTCACTGTGAATTTGAAAAATGTTAACTCTACACCCATGAAAAAGTAAAACAGGGGAATAAAAGTGTACATGGATTAGAATTCTGTAATTATCAGACACTTACGGTGTTAGTGTGATGTGTGAGCTTGAATTTGAGATGAAAGTAAATCCAGTCTTGGTTGGATGTTTGAAACAGCAACCCGCAGATCCCCTTCCAGCTGCAGCCGAGATGGATGCCATTGCGGAAAATGTTGACTCACACAAGTAGGTTGAAGCGAAGGGTAATAACAGGTCCACTGCTCTTCTTGATAAAATGGAATATTCATTCCGAATCTGCACCCAAATATTTTCAAGGGACTTCGACTTAAATTCATTTCGAAGTATTCTGTCACTTAAGAGTTCTATTAGTTCCTTCTGTTCTGCCGTTGACAGGTGGGATGTTACGTTCGTTTCAAACGGACTGCGAATCCAGTCATTCTCAGTTGAAGGTTGTGGAAATCTACCCTCGAATTTTTCACGAAGGTTTTGAAGGTGTTCTACGACAATTCCACTAATTTGACAAATATCTCACTCATTTCCTTCCAGGAATTCATTCAGACAATGAAACATCTCGCAGTTACCTTTGTCCATCTGGGTTTTCCAAAGTTAAAGTTTTCTCTTAAAAGCAGGCACTTGGTCGCTTAGAATGAAAATATTGCTATTTCGTCCTTGAAGTGACAAGTTAAGTTCATTCAGTTTTTCAAATACGTCAGCCAAGTAGCATAGTATTAGAAGCCATTTCTCATCCAGCAGCAGGGTTGCGAGTGTAGGACTGCTGTCCAATAGGAAAATACGAAGTTCATTCTTCAACTACACAACGCGACGAAGGACTCGACCGCGAGACACCCAACGTACCTCCGTGTGCAATAGAAGCGAATCATGTGTAGATCCCATCTCCTCGCAAAGAATGGAAAATAGCCGACTGTTTAAAGGTCTTGCTTTCACAAAATCTACAACTCTAATTATATCGTTCAGCACTTTATTGACTTCCGGTTGTAGTACTTTTGAAGCCAATGCCTTCCTGTGTATCATGCAATGTGTGAATTTTACAGAATTAGTAACAGCACTCACTCTTGTTCTGAAACCCTTTTTAGTTCCAGTAAATGCCGACGCCCCATCAGTACATATACCAACACAATTTGTCCATGAGAGATTGTTGACAGTAAAAAAGAAATTCACAAGAGAAAAAAAATATCTTCGCCTGTAGTCCGCCTTCCAGAGCTTTACAAAATAGAAAAATCCTCGTGCATTTCATTTTCATGACAGTAGCGTACAAAAACAAGAAGCTGAGCACTGTTTACGATATCAGTACTGTCATCAAGTTGCAGGGCAAATGTTGGGCTATCATGAACACGTGGTAGCAATTGATCTTTTATGTCAGAGGCTATTGCATCAATACGACGTGTTACTGTATCATTTGAGAGCGGTATCGACTTCAAACACTCGCCGAACTTTTCTCCATGCATGATCGCGCACATTTTCACGGCTGCAGGAAGAAGTAATTTCTCACCAATAATATGTGGTGATTTGGATTTTGCAATTAAATAAGCTCCAAGGATGCTCTTAGCGCTTTCTTAGGAACTGTTGCGTGCTTTTCTAGGAATCAAACATTTCCTTTTAGTTGTTGCTCGTGGTGCTTAAAAATACTAAAGGTTTACGTACACAGTCTGGATGTTTAGTCTGCAAGTGTCTGTTAAGTTTCGTGGGCTTCAAACTGTCGTTTGCTAAAATCTCCAAGCAAAGAAAGCATTGAGGTTGTTCCTGATTATTATTCGAAAGAATGCTGGCAAAGCCTAATGTCAGATAATCGTCTTGCTATTTACGCACTTTCACTTTGTGTGTAGAATTAATAATCCTGATGGGAGCAGAAGTAGACGCGGAAGAACAATGGACTTTGCTTAAATTAGAACCTTGTTCTTTTTCCGAAGGAGGGCAAGCACTATCACTTTCATGGGGTCTCTTTTTACCACTTCTAATAAGCCACGTATCCATGGGTAATGGCGTCACTCGTATCAGTTCATTGTTAAATTGGCTAACCACCTTAGATCATAAATCCAATAGATGGCTGATGACGTCACATTGTTGAAACCAACATCTCGATCAGCTGACTAAAGGGAACTGCGGGTAGTTTGGAGCACTGAAATACTACACGTGATGATAGAATTGGGCAATTTAAAGTGAGTTCTATACATTACTAAGCCAGAATGGTGTATTACTGTGTCGCGTATGGATGTAAGGAGACGTTTAAAAAGGATCGGGCATTTCTTTCCATGCGTAAGTTAATTCATTGCAAATTAACCCTAAAATTCTTGACTTAATTACTGTACTTGCATTTCTTTAGCCTACGTTTCCTCTTAACTCCAAAACATGAAAGAAAAATAATTAAACAATTGTAAATTATTATAATTTACCCTATCCCTTACTCCACTGAATAGGCCTGTATTTATGCTCGAATGTATCAAGTATTTACATGTCCATAGACGTTTTTTCTTGGCGTTTTGTTGAGACTGCTAGTAAATGCATATCTGAAATAAAATGCTTTATGTCCCTATGCTGGATTAAATGTAGTGTGGACTACACAATCCAGTCCTCAATCATGTTTAGTGTCAACTTGTAGGTTATGCTACAGACGTGACGATGTAGTCTTCGATAATAAATACGCTGAGGTAATATTTGTCATCTTATTAAACGTATGGACAGTGCGTTTGGTTGAGGAAATTTTGAGATTCTTCTAGGATACATTGCATCCCTAATTTAGTCAATTCTTCGTAGAATTTCAAAGTTCTGGGTTATTTTTTCGAAAGTTTCTATGATTCATGGAAAATTGAATTTAAAAGGAAACAGTTCATTGATTAAAATGTTTTCCTATGTAGCAAATGTAATGCATAATTGTTAAAAAGCAACGCTTACTAATCTTTAGACTTCCTTATTTCCATATGCCCATGTTGTTTTGTTCACTTTCATAAAATACTGAATTGGAAGGTAACGCTGAATGAGAGCTCATCGTACGATAAACTTTTCTTAAGTACCGGTACCGAAATTAGCTAAAATACATTTTCTAATACCGGTAATGAAAAATAAATTAGGAAATGATGTACCGGTACTAATAGATTGAACTTGTTGGGAGCCCTCGGACGTACAATCAAAAATTACCAGCTACACAAACACAATTCTGTTCAAAAATCAGTAGGCCCAATTCAGAGTTGGATTTGTTATTAATTATTTACAAGAGGGGATACTGGATATGTGAGTATTATGGAACACGACAGCCACTTTTTCCACCAACACAATTTTGTTCAAAAATCAGTAGGCCTAATTCTGAGTTGGATTTGTTGTTAATTATTTACAAGAGGGGATCCTGGATGTATGAATATTACGGAACACGGCAGCCACTTTTTACACAAACACAATTCTGTTCAAAAATCATTAGGCCTAATTCAGAGTTGGATTTGTTATTAATTATTTACAAGAGGGGATCCTGGATGTATGAATATTACGGAACACGGTTCCACTTTTTACACAAACACAATTCTGTTAAAAAATCAGTAGGCCTAATTCAGAATTGGATTTGTTATTAATTAATACAAGAGGGGATCCTGGATGTATGAGTATTACGGAACACGACAGCCACTTTTAACACCAAATATGTCACATTCTTAACCTTTGCTACCTTCCTGTACGTAAAGAAACCTGCAATGCGTTTCCCAATGTCGCATAAATTACTAAAATGTGTGTTTAAACTCTCATTGAAAATCATTTCCCCACATACTCCTACCACCTTCCATTACGAGTTCCTATGTTTACCCTTTAGTCAGCTGATCGAGATGTTGGTTTCACGTCACAGTACAGGCGCAGTGTGGCAATGCGCACTCTATTGTATTTATGCTCGAAGCTAACCACGCACTATAAGTCACCTGTTCACTCACTGTCTTTGAACTGACTGGAAAGGCCTAGCTGAATTCGAATCGGCAACGGCAGAAATAGAAGAATCCATTCTTGGAATCCATTCTTGAAAGTAAGTGGCGGTCACATTGTCAAGCGGCTTATTGTCATTAAGTATTTGGTAAGGAGATGTCACTGCGGGTGGCGAGTGAAAGGGAGCTGTGTGGGAAATGTTACTCGCCACCTTTTCTCAGAATTCCTGCTGGCAGGATCTACTGGCCAGTTCTTGTGAAATAAGACAGCAAAGGTACGAGTTTATTATTCTTGAATGGTCTTGGGAGCTACCTGCCTATGATAGGTTCATTAATATGAGGATAGTAATGTTTGTTACAGAATATGAAATATAAATATTTCAATCAAAGCCGGCGCCCCCTTCAGCACTCTCTTCGCAGCCCTGGGGGCGGGGGAACTTTCAGAACCCCTGCTCTATGGGGGAAAATTCCGGCACTTCGGCGTCTCTAAAAGCCTCAGTAGTTAAAAGGGATGTAAAACCGATAACATTATCTCAATCATCATGACTTCTATTTATGTGTTTTTATCGTAAAAGAAAATTCAAATTCGAGTATTGGATTTCAGTTCATATTAATACATTTTGAGGAATATATTGTTCTGACCTGAAATGGTGGTAAACAAGGGTGTAAATGGTGGAATTTTGAGTGTGTTGTCCAAATGGGGCGAGTTTTCACGAAGGTGCGGAAACTCCGAGTAAGAGTGTGTGAAAGAGTGTTGGGGGAGTGTTGGAGAGCTCTGTTAAATAGGAGAGCGTTATCTAAGGGGTGCACGATCGAGAAAGGGCTATTAACTTACAGGGTAAACACTGTATGCGAGCTATTCACTAATCGCTGAGCGCGCACGTTACGCTTTGCTGTCTGAGCACTTCAAGGTTACTACAATGCGAATTGCATGCACAGCAGTTCTATAACTAATGATGGACACTGGCAATTCAAGGTGTCAAGAGGGGAAGCAAGAGGTAAAACAATGTGTAATAATAACTGTATGCAATTGTCTGTGATAAATGTATCTGCTGGTTTATTGATACCAGAAGTGTTAGCCTGTGTTCCTCTTATTAGGAACGTGTAAGAACAATGTAAGAAGTACAACCAATGTTTAGGTGTCAAATTGGGAAGGAAGTTATAACTTTGTGAGTGTAGGATTCTGAGATCACACTTACCCCTGGCAGGACGTCACGGTGCAGATGTGCAAGGCCTTCGGCAAACAACTGACAATTGGTCCCGTGAGGATGTCCTTCTTATCCTTTTGGAAGTGCTGAGTCGGTGTTTCTTTACTTGTGTTGATGTCCCAGTTAGTTTCAATGTAGCTGTGTGTAAATGACGCAAGCCTTAGGCAAGAGCTGAGGTTTCCACTCTGCCGGCTATGTGTTACTGAAGTGTGTGCCGGTTGTTGTTGTTGGCTCCGGCTTGTGGGTAGATTTGGGGTAGAAGAGGGTGTGAGATGATGGGATTGAAGCGTAGTCGTGTAAATTGGATTTGTAGTTGGATGCGTAGTTGTGTAGCCGATGCAGGTTCAGGGGCGTGTGGCCATATCTCTCTTATGGTGTGTAAGGTCCTAAGGGTGCAGGCTCCCTTGGGCCTTAACAATATTAATATGATTTGTTGGCTAACTGTTTTTTCTCCGTAATTCCCTAATTAAATAGCTTTTAATTACAACAGTAACACACTACACTACAAATACAGTAGACTCTCGAAAATCCGGACCAATGTGGCGGACGGCCGATCCGGATTCCGAAAAATCCGGATTTCCCGGAGACAGAGTGACGTCGGTCGCGGCAGTGGTTTGCGTGCCGCGATCGCCGCCACTCCGTGCCGATATGTGTACTTTATTGTTACTCGCATAAAACAGTTCTGAACTGCAATTAACTGAACACAGGGGTAGAAAAAATAGATGGTTAATAGTATTGAACAACTTTAATAAGACTTAAGAATTTACATTACAGTACTACAGTATGCAAAATAAATGAAAATAAATCATCAGAAACAGTGTGTAAAAACAAACTTACACATGCTTGAAAAAGTCTTGAATATTTTTCTGCTTCACAGTTTCAGCACGTTTTCTTGCCGCAATGTCTCTTAACTTCATTAAACAAATGATGTCAGCTGAAGATATTCCATCCTGCTGAGTAATGTACTCTAGGGCTCGGTCCAACATTTTAAATCCTTCTGAATGTGGAATCAGGTTTATGTTGCTCTCAGGTAGTTCCTCTTCTTCCAAACAATCTTCATTTGTCACCATTCTGACACAACACGAGGTAGCCACCGAAAATAACGTCTGCACAGAGAGAGTGAGCGCGGTCAACTAAGTACTGTATGAGTAAACAAAGAGCTGTTGGGGAGGGGGCGAGTCAATGACCTCCCGCCGTGCCGCACAGCCAGTAGAATAGAAAAGACGTCATTCTTGTAATGCGGAATGGTCGCGGAGAAATTGAAGGCGCTTAAGCATCACGTTACCTACATTTTACTGATTTTGTATTACAAAAAATATTTTTTGAGCGGTCCGGATTTGCCGGAGTCCGGATTTTTGAGGTCCGGATTTGTGAGAGGCTACTGTAATAGCTTAAGTTAGATATGCTTTCATATAAAATACGTACAGAGATTTTCAACGTTAGACTATTTCTACAAAACTGAAGCGGAAGGAGCATATTTTGTCGCAAAAATGAGAAATTTTAAAAAATGCAATTTTGTGAAGACATTTAGGCAGGTTGGCTCTGCACTGCCATTTAAGACTTTAAAATGAATCGTAGAAGGCCGTGATACCGTAATCGGTTAACGCACTTGCTCGGAATGTAAGGAAATGGGGTTCGGTACCTATCACGGTCTTATTTTTTAATCTTATTCTACAAATCTGTTCGACGTAAGTGTGAGCATTGATCGCTGAACTTTAAAAAAATGGTGGCATATGGAACGGAACATCACTAAGTTACCCGCTGGAGTTACTGATGTATTTCTAATGAACAATATAAAATTCTATTTCTTTTACAATGTCCGGCAAAAACTGTCCACTGTCCTTTCAATAATCGCTTTCGGACACAATTTCAGCACCCCGGCGTCTCTGAACCCCCTCTAGTTAGAAAGGGATATTAAGCTTTTATTACTATTACAGTATTAACATAGTTTGTACTAGGAATGGAGCGCAAGGCTTATGAATTTTCTTTTACGTTTCCTTATCAACATAATGTGCGTATAGTTATTGTCTCTTTCTTACGGACTGAGATTACAAACATATTGTTGAAAGTGACAAAGGTAACAATATAATGGAGCTTACCTTGCCGCGGGGGTCAGTGATGAGTTCTGTTGTGTGCAGGTCGTCCGAGTTGAGGCTGGCAGAGCAGGGGTCCCGATACCGCGATGGACACGCACATAGTGGCTGCGTGAAGTTGAGTCGCACGTACACCGCATTGCATACCTGGAAGTGCATACAACTCTGAGTACTCGAAGTAACTTGCTATTTCAACCGAACCAAGCGTTTAGAAGTTCAAGAATTGGAATTTTACTACCCACTATTGGCCAAACGAGGTTTTAACTAACCTATGAGGCCGTGTTGTGTTCAGTAAGCATACGTGCATTCAGGTTATCGGCCCTTAATGTTTTGTGTGATGGTGAAAATGAGTAAATGGAACAACTAAAACTAAACACTAGCCGCTAATGTATGGACTAGAATAAGACAAAAAAAAAAGGAAGGAATAAAGGAAATAATCGACAGGGAAAGAAAATGACCTCAGTCCTTGAAGAATGAGGACTGAGGGGCTTGGAAAGAAGTAGAGCCATGAATGGCAGATAGGAAAGGGGAATGGGTCCTACCCAAACACAATGGAAAAAGGGAATTCACGCACCCAGCCCAGAAATCCCTCGGGGCCGTCAACTCCAGGGCTCACGGCTGGTGAGTGCCTTCTGCAGGGCACTATTTTTTCCAGTAAAATTAAAGCTCCATTAATTTTCGTCATTGCTGCTATAGATGATAGGAACAGTGACGTATTCTATCTTCTGTTGGACTGAAGTATTTCAAATACAAGCTGAGTATCAACAACTGACATACCTGTTGCACAGCGCACTCTGGCAGTAGATAGATGTGTTGGTTGTGAGGGTAGTAGTGGTATTTGGTGGGCTTCGTAAGGCCTGTTGCCGCTGGCAGCTTCACCCCATCCTGGAAAGAAAGATAGTGATTGGTAACCAAGTACGCTTGAATCATAACATACGTGTTGTCAAGATATGAGTTTTTTTTAAATAAGTTGTTTGTGGAAACTGTGACGTGTGGTCTTCTACATTTGATGATCTGCCATCATCTGCGAAAATGATGTCCCATACAAAGACCTTATTCTGTGTTGGGCGTTGTCAATAACAAGTTGTTGTTCTTATTCATATGAGGGGTTTAGGATATCTTGGTCATCAGCCCCGTGTAGTTGGATGTGTTGAACTTGTCTGATAACCTGTATTTATGAGTTGGCTGTAGGAGTGTGTGTGATTATATTAGGGATAGGGATGGGCAGGGCTGGATTTATCAATAGGCCCCATAGGCCCCGGCCTAGGGGTGCACCATGCTGAGGGGCGCAAAATTAATCTGCACTTTTTATGATTAAAATTAAACTTTCCGAAATTTTGACACTTTTCCAATTTATATTGTGGCCATCATTTTCCATCAAAATGTTTTGCAACAAATGATTTTTCGACTTCAGCTTTAGAACAGGAATGTTTTATGATTTATTAGGAGAAAATTTAAGTCTTGAATATTTATATCAGTTTAAATTCAATAATTAATTATGCATAGGTAGTTTGTATGATGTAGTGTATATGTATATCTGAATATCTGTAAGTGTATAATGAGTCTTAAATGGTTTAAACTTATTTAAATATCTCGTTGGCCTATTTATTTATAGTTTATATATACAAATTTAGAAACAGTTGATTCTCTCATTATTGCAATTTATTTAATTGATTTTACTTCACGATACATTAGAATAAAATAAAAAAACTTTCACAAAGACCTTCTGAAGTCTAAATTCTCCCTCCTTCACGATGGTATGGAGAGGGAGCGTCAAAAACCCACAGGCCTAGGAGCGCATAAATCTAAATCCGGCCCTGGGGGTGGGGTAGGAGCCCCGGGACTTGAAGTAAGGTACTATCCCGGCATTTGTCTTGAGGGTGTGTGGAAAGACCCGTGGGAAAACCACACTCAAGATAGCCGTTCTTAGCGCCGGGATTGGAGGAACCTGCGATCTCCAGACTTACTCCAGCTGCCCTCGCGGCCATATTGCACGATTTAACAAGCAAGGCTACGCCGCGGAGTAAATAACAACTAGTGGTGAATCCTGACGAAGGCGCGAACCTTAACTTTTTAAAGCTTTTTATGACATTTTTCCGGAATAAACTCAGTAATATTATAGACGAATTTTGAAATAGACTTTGGGCTAAGGGGGCTTAAGTTTGCTATATCTTTCCAAGTATACGTAAGAAACATTGTGGGTGAATTTATTAGTATACTACTAGCGGGCCCGTGCGAGAACTCTCGCATATTCTAATGGGTTGTATGGGCCCCATGTGTACAGACTACCCGCCCGGCACTAGTGCTATGCGGCCTATACGCGCGACAGTTCTGCCAGGGGCTATCGTCTTGTTTATTTGTTCAATAGCACTTTATAAACAAATAAATATATTTCCGTTGACATTTCAAGGAATGCAAGGTTTTTTCCTGTACTATTGAGACTATTTGGAAGATTTTGGTCCAAACCACATCTTCTAACTCCCTCTGGTTTAGGAGCTTGAGTTTTGTGAAACATACACCTTAGCGTATTATACAAGGGGTGTTCAAATGAAAAGGTACGAAACGATACTATGGGTACAATTTATTCGTTATTCAAAAGTAATCACCACAGGTCTGTGCACAGGTGTCCCATTGCCTCACTAGCCGCAGGATTCCCAGTTCCCAGAAGTCTTGTGGTTGTGACAGGAGCCAATCCTGTAAGGTGTCCTTTAGTTCGTCGTCCGATTGGAAACTATTTCTCTTGAGATTTTTTTTTAACGGACCAATCAGATGGAAGTTGCAGGGTGAGAAGTCCGGGTTGTAGGGAGGATACTCAAGTTGCTTCCACTTGAACGTGGCCAATACACCTTGTGTGACGTTAGAGACGTGTGGGCGAGCGTTATCATGGAGCAGAATCACTCCCTTCGTGAGCAGTCCAGGCCGTTTGTTCTTGATGGACTTGCGTACGCTATGGAGTGTCGCACAATGCACGTCACTGTTAATGGTTCGTCCGTGGCTTCCAATCGGACGACGAACTAAAGGACACCTTGCAGGATTGGCTCCTGTCACAACCACAAGACTTCTGGGATCAGTGAATCCTGCGGCTAGTGAAGCAATGGGGCCCCTGTGCACAGGCCTGTGGTGATTACTTTTAAATAACGAATAAATTGTACCCACAGTATCGTTTCGTACCTTTTCATTTGAACACCCCTCATAGTACAATAAGGTTGTTTGTGTGTTTGGGGGGGATTTAGTTTGATTATGCCCCCCGCCCCTTAATTACGCCACCGGTTAGTGTATGTTCCATTGACGATATACACGATTTTTTTTTTTGAAACGAATGCATTGGAAACATGACCCTCTCTGAGACCGTCACACTATTGTGAAATTTTAAGTTTGTTCCTGTAATAAAATGTCACGAAGTCGAGAAAATTTAATGAAGTCACCTCAAAACGGCAAAATTAACATAAAAAATGTTCGAGTTTATTTGAGACGAATTTGTATATGGAACGAAAAGTGCCATAGTGAATGCTTTGACTCCATTTACGACATCGCAGAATTATTGGTAGCTCGCAAAAAAAAAAAAAAAAACCAATCACAACAACTCACAATTAGAACACTATTAAAGAAAGCTTTCCAGTCAGTCAACACAAATTGACCCCAATTAAATTAGGCGGGAAACAAGTACTTACATGCCCTAACCTGAAAGAAGTAAGATATTTATTACAAAATAACACGCTTGTAAGTACAAAAGATACTTGGTTTTCCCGCCTGATGTAATGGCCACAATTTGTGTTGACCGACTGGGAAGCTTTCATTAATAGAACAATGCAACACTGAAAAATAGCTTCTATCACTTCAATTAGAGCACGTGTAAATCATTTCGTACCAAATAAAGCATTTAAGGGGAAACAGCACAGTTGCTAACTAACATCATTCTATGCATCCTGGAGAAAAATACAGTAGCCTACTTTGCTAGGGGTTGTTTTATATAGTGGTAGAAATGTAATTCTGGTCTGAGGGCAGAAACGGGTTACACTCAGCCTCGTGAGGGAGAACTGAGAAGAAGTGGGTTCGATTCCCACCTCGCCCTGTCAACCAAGCAGGCTGGCAGTGTGACCCAAGTAAACAAAGAATAGTTTCCATTTCGACCGCCGGCAATCAAATCTTGAAAGGCTAATTCACAGGCTGCATACTACAGTCGGATAAATCCACAACAAGCGAAGTAGTAAACATCCGAGTTGCGCAGATACGGTTACCCGTAAACATTTCAGTTGCGTACACTTGGTGGGTCAAAACTTACAGGGATGTGGGCACTCAACAAGAATGTTTAGTGTAAAAGGCGTATGTAAAAATGAATAGTGTCAATTCCAGAAATAGCAGACGGTACAAAAACGCATTGGACAAGGAGAAAAAATAAAATAAAAGTTATCCCCAATTTCGCAAGCGCGAAATAGGCAGACTACAATACATTAAAGCAGTGGTATATAAATTTATGCGTTAAATTCTAAATATTAAATCGTAATTCAGTGTCATATTTTGAAGCCGTACTGAATTACTGCAGTTAGCCAGTCTAAGTGGGAAGGAAAATATGTGTGACGCAACTCGCATATCTCGGGATACGCAACTTGTGCATCTGGTAAATAAGGGTACTCAACGAGGACATATTCCCGTGTTTGGTACGCAACTAGAAAGCACAGAATACACAGACGGCCAAGAAGAAGATATTTCATTTGACGGAAATCTGGCCAAATGTGTGTCGACATGGAGGAAGGGGAGGAGAGAGTAACAGTCACGATAACATTGCCGTGAGGGGGAATACATAATATTTGAGCTTGCGGTGTATCGTGTGAAGTGACACGGAACCTGCTAATTGATGATACGATATTGCAGTACCGTAGAGCTGTCGGCACGCCACGTGCCTAACGCACGTTGGGTGCGAGCCAAGTGGCACGCTTCTCGCACCTCAGCGAGTCACGCGCCCGATACTTATCACTTTAATGACCTATAATTTGCTAATAAATGCATTTGTAACCCAAAATAGATAGAAAATGACTCAGATAAAAATTAAAACGTATCTTTGTTACTAAATAGGTAATTTTTATCTGTTGAGGAAGATGGTATATTGGCTTTCACGGCCAGTGAAAATGCAGTCGGGATTCGAACCCAATTCTCCTGCTGGCTGGGCACGAGCACTAAGCTCCGTACACACGCGTCAACGGCGGTACATTTCCAAGTCTAAGATGTGGAGGCGCTGTTGCGGTGGCTTCAGGAATGATTGGTGATTCCCGAGACGTCTCGACTTTAATACATCTATTGGTGGTTTAATAAATAATAATGTTATTCGTCTTACGTCCCTTTTAACTACTGCGTCTTCTAGAGACGCATGGGTACCGGAATTTTGCTCCAAAGGGGATCTTAAACGTGCCAGCAGATCTACTGACACGGCCACCGCTCCCTCACATTCGCGCACCCTCAAATACTGACTGCGCCGGAACGTTCCTGCTATCTTGGGACCAGCAGACCGACAGTGGTAGCTACGCTCGCTACGTCAGGCCATGGGACCAAGCTCACTGCGGACTCGGTAGACGTGGGTTCGAGTCCCACCGCCGGCGGTCCTTGAAATGGTTTTCCGTGGTTTCCCCATTTTCAACTCTAGGCAAATGCTGGGACGGTACCTTCCGACAGGTCACGGTCGCTACCTTCCGCATCCTTGCTCTGTTTGAGTCATCTTCCTTCATTTCATCTCTCATTAACTCCTTTCATGAGGTTGGCGTCAGGAAGGATATCCGGCCGTAAAAAAAAACATCCGACGCATAGACTTTCATCGCATTTCATCTCCGACCCCTTTGGAAACGGGAAAAATAAGGGGTAGACATAGATCTTGGGATCAGCAGGTGGGAATGTTACCACTGAGCCTCGCAGCCGGTCCTATTGGTGGTTAGTGTATAGAATAGGTCTGCTTGCGGCTATCAGGTTGTCTTCCTTGGAAAATAATACACTTTCCTACTAGAACGTTATACATTTTTAACACCTTAAAACTCATTTCCAGCTCATTCTTACGGAGAAACATCTGTCTAAGGGGGACTTTTGACTTCCTGAATTGTATGTAACATTATAAAAAGTGTATACATTCTGACATTGGCTGATAGTGCAGGAATATTAGACAGAATATGGTCAAAGTGAGGAAAATTAGTTTATCAAGCTAAAAATTGGTGGAGAGGTTCCTTGAATAGCCTGGATCAAAATACTCAAAGTCCCAAAAAATCCATCTTGGGGAACATGCCGCCATCTTGGAATAATGGCCGGCATCTTGGATTTCGTATCCAGCATCGTATTGAACGTCATAACTCGGTACCTAAGGGCGATAGGGACATGTGGTTTGGTCACGATAACTTACCAGAATGCAGGCTATCATTTTGACACTACCTAACCTAGATAACAATCGAAATAGTTATTATAAATCACTTAAACAAACTCTCATAGGGTAGCGTTAAAAGCCATCTTGATGTTCAATGTTGATTTTTCACCTTTTACAGTCATGGGATTGAAAAAATACTGAAATAAATGTTGTTAAGCACATCAAAATGCACAAAAATATGTAATCAGCACTTTCGTAAACCAAAAATTACGGGTGTGAGAAGTTGTCAAACATGCGCATGCAACTCGAGGAGCGGCGCGGCGAGGAGGGGGGATTCTCAAAGCCGGTGCAACTGGTGAAGTAAACATATTCTGCAGGCGCAACTAAGCCCCTTTTTAATGATAAGTAAAAATTTGACACTTTTATATAGAAGGATAGCATCTTATAACCTAATGAATAATAATAAAAAAAAACAATAATTAATTTGTTAACCCATAGACGCCTAGCGTTACCATATGGTAACGCAGTCCTGGTCATTGCATTTATTGCTCTACAGGACCTTTGCCAGTAAAAGATATTCGAACTTTGCGCTTGTATGATCGAGGAAGGTCTATTGATTCATTTACCGCGCACTAGTCGCTAGGGAATGTCTTGGGTGATGTCCCAACAAATGGGTGCATTTCGTGGTTGGTTTCTCACGTCGTGATGGCATGCCGCAAAAGGTATGGCATGCTAAATTATTGCGTAAAATGCAGATAGTTTACTTTGTCTTGAGAATTATGGTAGTAAACACACCTAATTTATAATTCAGTAACTTATCTTACGTGTTTCTTTACATCTGCTCATGCCCGGGTGGATGCAGGGTCAATGGTAAGGCAAAATATTTTCTGTAGCACATTCATAAGAAATGAGTTAGAATACATTTCATGCATGTATAAACAAAACGTTTCTCCTTATACAGCTTTTTTTAACAGTGCATGCCTTCATATAATATGTTTTATGTCACCATACCATATTTTTTATGCCAGTACCGTATTCAAGACCATACCTTTGCCAAGATATCTGGCTGCAGGCAGTGTTTCAGAAAATACAATACGAGAATTATTTCGACATTTCAGAGGTCTAGACTGGCTGCGTGGCTCAGCTGCAACATTCTCGCTTGCTGTACCCAAGCTCACGGGATCGAATCCTGGTGCAGTCAGCTGGCATTTGAGGGTGCGCAAATGCGAGGAAGTCGTGTCAGTACATTTACTGGCACGTTAAAGATCCCCTTCGGGTCAAAATTCCGGCAACCCGGCGTCTCTAAAAGCCAGAGCAGTTAAAAGGGACGTAAATGATTATTATTTAGAAGTCTGACCTTGGCAGAAATATTGGAGGAAGTGGAAAAGGAGTAATGACGACATGATTATAGCTCGCTGGCATGAAAACAGCACAGTAACTGTTGCCTCCGGTTCTCTCGGGCTGAAAAGAAAAATAGTTACAATCCCGCGTCCTCTCCAGATCGGCACCTATAACAAATTCATGGGAGGAACGAAACTTATGGATGAAAATGTGAACTGATTTCATGTGTCAATAAGAAACAAAAAGTGGTGGTGGGTGATATTTTCTTGGCTTCTTGACGAGAGTCTCCAAAACGCATGGTATCTCGTTACGATATCATGGTCTAGGAAAACTCAACTGGAGTTCAAGAGGGAAGTGGCACAATTCTACGTAAAATCGTACGGTGTAGAACTACGTGGAGCCAGGTGGCTGTCAACAGCACGTGTAGGATAGGGCCGTGACATTGAAGACTTGTGATATGATGGACGCGATCATCTGGTCATCAACGTCCCAGGAAATAAGCGGAGGCGGTGTGCCGGTGAATCGTGTGCAAGCAGTGTCCGCACTGCATGTTGTAAATGCGATGTGGGACTGTGCATATCATGCTTCTTGCCGTTCCACACCAAGTAACTAGTCACATGACTATATGATCGAAGGTATCAAAATACTTGCTCAGTGCTTTTTTTAAGTGTAATATTATCACGATAAGTATTTAGCAACAAATATGAAGCTGGTACATTATTGTATTTATAAATCACCATTCAGAATATGCAGTAAGGGTTTTGACAACACAAGCGCCTAGCGTTACATATATGTAACGCCCTGTATTTCGGGAACTTAAGATGCCACCTTCGTAAAATATGGTATGAGCAGCTTAATAACTCCCTATGGTATGACTTATTAATCAAAAAAGCAAAATTTTCAAAAAGTAATAATTCGGGCGTTCATGGGTTAATACAATAACTTTTCGTTCTAAAACTCTCTTTCTTAGCTACTTATATTGTATGTATCAAGAAAAAGGAATATTTAATTTTAATAATTAAGTATTTTTTGCGCTACGCTCGTATGTAATTAAACTAAGAATGGACTGTCCGTCCACGCGTTGCCGAGCGACATCCCTGCCGCTGCGCAGC
This sequence comes from Meconema thalassinum, assembly GCA_946902985.2. Classification (NCBI taxonomy): domain Eukaryota; kingdom Metazoa; phylum Arthropoda; class Insecta; order Orthoptera; family Tettigoniidae; genus Meconema; species Meconema thalassinum. The sequence goes on along the minus strand of OX336388.2, from coordinate 1,802,779,461 downwards.
AGAGCGCTCTCGTTCCCCCCACTCCCCTTCCCTGTGCTGCTTAGCAGAGGCCGGCCGAAATGAACGTCTTTACGGTAACGTTTATCATAAAAAAAATATCTTAAACGGTACGCCACAGAAAATAATCATAAAAGCGAAAAATGTGTGTTTCAGTTTGAACTGTCCATTTATGCTTATTTTGCCAATGTTTACCATCCGGTTTAAAAGTTAATGCCGTTTCCTGTACTTTATAAATGTCCTACATCAAAAACGATTTCACCATTAAATTCTATGCAACACGTTGAACTTGGGCAAGCTTGCCAAAGGCGAGAGTTCAAGCATCTCGAAAAATTCACAGAATGGCTACGTATACATTCTCCTTTCGACAAACCTCAAGATATTTTGGTGTCCTAATCAACCAGTGTTATAGGTGACGAAACGCTGACCTGCGACTCATCTTGGGAGATAGGAACCGCGACTTTGAAGAAACTGGAAGGGAAATTGTTCGCCGAAGTTAAACTCCAACGAAAGGACAAAGTTGTCACTCTTGCAGCTCTTGTTGTCCGAGGTGAGACCGTGCCTGTAAATCCGAACTAGCTGTTTCATCGATCTGCGTGTGTCGCTCGCAATGAAGAGGACCTTGAATCTTGCTTTGAATACGAGTTGGCTTTATTGCCGCCAGCGCTGTTCGATGCTTCAACTATCAGAAAAGGTACAAAATCAACTTTACGGACAGTGATAGAGAAGTTGTGTGCACCAATGACCTGTCTTCCCGAAGACCTTACCTACGTGTTTGACGGTGGAGATCTCCTGCACTGGGTGGTATTGCCGAAATCGGGAACCTTCGATGATGTTTGTAAGAACTACATTTCGTACATCAAGGCGAACTATCAAGGGAAAGCTATTGTAACTTAGTGTTCGACGAAAGACGTGGAGCATATGAGACGGCGTGCCAAGACGTCATCTTCTGATGTTTTGGTGGATTTGGAAGTGCAAGTGGTCTCGTCGCAGAATCAGTTCCTAGCCAATACTTCAATCAAATCAAGATTCGTCGCCATTTTAGGTCGTTGTTTCGAAGAGAAGGGGATTCCAGCTATTCATGCCAAGTCTGATGCTGATCATCTCATCGTGACAACAGCGATCAAGGAAGCAGAGAAGGGAGGTCAAGTGGCAATTGTTGGAGAGGATACTGATTTGTTGGTATTTCTTTCGAGCCTTGCAGAACGCGATAGAAACGTCTATATGCTGGTGCCACCATCAAAAGTCCATCCGAAGAAACTCTTTGGCTCTACGGAATTGTAGAAGGCTCTTGGGGACATGACCGACAATCTTCTCTTCCTCCATGCCATGTCCGGTTGCGACACAACTTCGGCTCCCTACAGGAAGGGGGTACACGCGTTCAAGACTTTAAACAATAACCCAGGTCTTCGCCAAAGAATTGCTGTTTTTAACAGCGCAGACGCTGCAGTGGAAGAGATCGTGAAGGCAGGGGAAGAATTCTTCGTAGCGTTATACGGAGGTAGAACTACAGATAGCCTAAACAAGACAAGGTATAGTCAGTACCTTAAGACCATTGCCAAACAACGTCTCCATGCAGACTTCGACCTCTCAAGTTTTCCACCAACATCAGCAGCATCTCGACAGCATAACCTAAGAGTTTACCACCAAGTGCAGGAATGGCGCGGAATCTCTCTTCCACCTACAGAGTGGGGATGGAAGAAGAACAGAATCTCCTTCCTCACCAGACTCCTCCTAAACCTCATCAGCTGAGAGTGCAAGACAGGATGCGACAGCAGATCTTGCGGTTGCCGAAGACAAGGTCTCTCCTGTTCAGCAATGTGCAGCAATCGCACTGGTGATGGTTGTTCTAACATGCCAGAGCCAGATACTCGTGACCATATGGTGAGTGAGGAACAGGAGGACAATCCCGAAGAATTGCCATGCAGATGCTCGCCACCTCTTCGCCGCAGAGTAGACTCTTCTGAAAGTTCAACCTTACCAAAGAAAAAGCGTCAAGATTAAGGCAAGTGTCACGTTTTTTTTTACCAACACTTGACCAATATTAAACGCGTACGATATAATTAATAGTTGGCTTTATTCCTTTACAGGCACACCGCACTACAGCGTCCCGTGGCAGCAGAATATCCTCTTTTCCGTGTTTTTCGTGTTTGTACAAAAGAAATTGTAATGTGCTTAAACGTTAGTGTGTTGAAGGTGTGGTATAAGATAGCAAATACCTGCTTAATTTATTTTCTAATAGTAACATTTATCATTCCTTTTCTATATAAATATAATATACGTAGCTAAGAAAGAGAGTTTTAAAGCGCTAATTTACTGTATTAACAAATTAATTATTGTGTTCTTAAATTATTTATTAGGTTAAAAGATGCTATCCTATATGAAAATGAAAATCCACAGCCTGCTTCCAGTCTCCGACCGGGTCAGGAATGGAATGAATGAAGCCCCCATCTAGCGGCGAGGATATGAACTGTGCCGGCTGCCGAGGCCTGACGCACTCCTCTGGGGCAATGATTAAATGAATGACAGATGAAATGAAATGATAGTGCAGAGTGTTGCTGGAATGAAATTTTGACAGGGAAAACCGGAGTACCCGGAGAAAAACCTGTCTGCCTCCGTTTTGTCCAGCACAGATCTCACATGGAGTGACCGGGATTTGAACCACGGACCCAGCAGTGAGAGGCCGGTGTGCTGCCGCCTAAGCCACGGAGGCTTACTATCCTTCTATATAAAAGTGTCAAATTTGTACTTATCATTAAAGAAGAGGCATAGTTGCGCCTACAGAATATGTTTACGTCACCAGTTGCACCGGCTTTGAGAAGCCCCCCTCCCCGGCGCGCCGCTCCTCGAGTTGCATGAGCATGTTTGACAACTTCTCACACCCGTAATTTTTGGTTTACGAAAGTTCTAATCACATATTTTTGTGCGTTTTGATGTGCTTAACAACATTTATTTCAGTACTTTTTTCAATCCTATGAGAGTAAAAGGTGCAAAATCGACATTGAACATCAAGACGGATTTTAACGCTACCCTATGAGAGTTTGTTTAAGTGATTTATAATAACTATTTTGATTGTTATCTAGGTTAAGTAGTGTCAAAATGATAGCCTGCATTCTGGTAAGTTATCCTGACCAAACGACATGTCCATATCACCCTTAGGTACCGAGTTATGACTTCAATGCGATGCTGGATACGAAATCCAAGATGCCGGCCATTTTCCAAGATGGCGGCATGTTCCCCAAGAGGGATTTTTTGGGACTTTTAGTATTTTGATCCAGGCTATTCAAGGAACCTCTCCACCAATTTTTAGCTTGATAAACTAATTTTCCTCACTTTACCCTATTCTTCTTACACTATCAAAGAGTCATATAGAGATAACAGCCATTTTCATATTGCATATCGCTCAGACAAATCCAGTGACTTGGAAATCGTGAATTGTGAATATTTTACTAAGTCTACCCACGTAAACTTTTCACCGAAGTACATCACTTCTTAAACCAAAATACCTTTTATTTTGCGACCTAATTCCCTTAAAAAGGGGCGATTGTTGGGCAAGTAGAAGCTCGAAACGTGTGTAAGGAGTTGAATAATTCTCGATCGGGGATGGATACGTACTTCCTTTTTATTTGAGATTATTTTGCCTTTCAGCTTCCAGTCTACGTAGTCTGCAAGCCTCTGTTTGCGAACAAGTTGCCTCCATAATGCCCTATTAGCAGTTAGCACTACGGCCTCCTCTGCTTCTACACCTCTCACTTCGAAATTGTTATTTTGAATCTATCACCTCCTAGATCTACCTCTGCTTCTCTTACTCCTCTACAGTCGAAATCATTAACCTTTTACGTAATCTCTCCTCCCCCATTCTCTTCACATTACCCCACCATCTGAGTCGGCTCCTACGACAGCTTCATGTAGCGTGTTCATTTCTAACTTAGCATTTACTTTTTCATTACACGTACCTTCATGACATTGTTCCCATGTATTTGTCCCAGCAATTCGTGCTACTCTCATATGTCAGTTACCTCTAGCTTATGTATCAGATATCTTGAATGTATCCAGCTCTCACTTCCATAAGGCAAGGTTGGTCTAAGTACTGAGTGATGTAGGGCGAGTTTCGTCACTACACTAACTTCTTTCTTGCAGAATACTGTAGATCGCAACTGAGAACTCGCTGCATTGACTTTTCTGCACCTCGACTCTATTGGTTTCCTCACACTACCTTCCTGAAAGAATACACAACCTAAAATGTTCCACCTGCTCCAATTTATAATAGATCCTCCTACCTGGTGATCTATTTTCTTGTGTTTCTTCCCTACCGCCCTAACCTTCGTTTTTGAAATGTTGATTTTCATACCATATTCCCTACATTTTTGTTAAAGTTCTTATTGTCTTGTAAGCTTTCGACGGAGGCTGTCATTACAACCAAGTCATCAGCATAGGCGAGACTACTTACCTGGGAAATTGGAGAAAATAAGAATGTTCGTTTACTTTGTGTTACCTGCGCAATGAAAACATTCATTCGCTGTATCAGAGGCTAAATATGAAGGAAGCTGAGGAATTAGAGTAACGGTGTGCAGAATCGTGTTCGAACTCCGACCTAGTGGGTGTAACAAGTGAACTAATTACACAGCTGGGAGCAGCAGGAAGCCGTGCCATCACCATCACCTGGTGTGCGGGGGCGTGCGTGTTCGAGTTTCGTGACTGGATAACAAGTGATGCGAACTCACCGTTCGTTCCCGCTGACTGACTTTAATTAGCTCTATGGTAATTTGAACCGTCGGAAGGAATTTCTCATGGCACATAACTTCTTTATCTTCGATGTTTTCCCCCAGGGGCTCACATCTAGTGGGACGTGGGTTGGCGACCACGGGACCCCAGCTGAGTCCGGCATTGCTTCCACTTACTTGTTCCGGGCTCCTCTCTGTCTTCTTTCCTGTCGACCTCCCTTGGTCAACTCTTGTTCTTTTCAGACCCCGGCGGTATTAGGGTATTCGAGGCCTAGGGAGTCTTTCACTTTCCCGCCGTAATTGGCCCTTGTGTCATCTTTCCTGATCCCTCCTTCTTCGAGGGGTCAGACCTCTTGTTTTCTTTTCATTATATTTCCTTTTCTCTTTAAGATTCCCGCACTGTTTTTGTTAATTGGCTCCCCGTGTATCTAAATTCCCTTAAGTTTTTTTTTTGTTCATCTACACTACATTTTGTAGTTTTTTTTTATCTACGTTGCATTTTGTAAGTTTTTTCTATCTAAATTGCATTTCGCGAGTGTTTTCAACCTCAATTACATTTTTTTTAAGATTGTCAATCTAAATTGCTTTTTAGTAAGTCTTTCAATGTAGGAGCAGGGCATTTTAGTGAGCATTTTGAATTTCAATTGCATTTTGTACGTATTTTTAACCTAAACCGCATTTCGCAAAAATTTTAAATCTAAATTGCATTTTGTATGGTGGGCATTTTGCAAGTATTTTGATTCTCAATTGCATTTTGTGGGTTTTCTGAATCTAAATTACATTTTGTAAGTATGTTCAATCTAAATTGCATTTTGTAAGTATTGTCAATCCGAATGAGTAGTTTGAATCTACCATACATTTTGTAAGCATTTTCAATTTCAATTGCATTTTGTAAGTATTTTGAATTTCAATTGCACTTTGTGAGTATTTTGAATTTCAATTGCACTTTGTGAGTATTTAGAATCTGAAATGGGTGGTTTTCAATCTAAATTACATTGTGTCTTTTCAATTTCAATTGCATTTTGTAAGTATTTTGAATTTCAATTGCACTTTGTGAGTATTTAGAATCTGAAATGGGTGGTTTTCAATCTAAATTACATTGTGTCTTTTCAATTTCAATTGCATTTTGTAAGTATTTTGAACCTCAATTGCATTCTGTACGTATTTTCGATCTCATTTGCATTTTGTAAGTATTTTGAATTTCAATTGCATTTTGTAAGTATTGCGACTGTACATTGCATTTTGTACGTATTTTGAACCTAGCCTACATTTTGTGCGTATTTTTCAATCTATTTCTTTTGTGAGTATTTTCGTTCTAAATTCCCTTTTGTAAGTATTACCGCTCTCCATTTTGTAAGTAGTTTCAATCTGAGTTCCATTTTGTAAGTCTTTTCAGTCTCACTTAATTTTCGTTCTGATTTCCATTTCATTGTCATTTTCGCTATCACCCAGACCATTAGGGGCCGATAACCTAGATGTTAGGCCCCTTAAAACAACAATTATCATCATCATCTATCTTCGATGTTTGTTCTCTTTCCGACAAATAACCCTTTACTGTACATACCTGCCAACTCTTCCGATTTATTCGCAAACTTTTCGAAAAACACATTTTCTACTGTAAGATTTGTTGAACAAGTTTTCTAGGCTTGTTTTTCGCGTCCAGTAAGGTTTGAATATCCTAACGTTTCTCCGGATACTGCGCCCGGAATATTCGGGAGTTCTTTGTCTCTTGACAGTCGGTAGTTGACCTATGAACCCCGAAACTTGTTCAATAATTCTGATGGCGGCCGCAAAGACCTGAGCAGGTACATTTCTTCCGAATGTGAATGCCATGTCCATAAGGGACGTAGGCGATCCTATTGGAGCCCTGAACTGTACATAGGCCTAAGCATTTTCCATTGCTGTACAGTATTATTGAAATATGTTTACATAATTGAATTGACCCCGAGGCGTAACTACGCGGTAATCCTCGCACCACGACTGTGATGTGGACCTACAGCAAGTTCGGAGACCGCTGGTGCTGTTAGTGGCCATCCTGACCGTGGTCCGCCCCCCCTCCCCGGATTTTTCCACATTCTCTCCTGGCAAATACTGGAATAGCACCTTATTTCAAATATCAGAGCGCCTACCTCAGTCCTGACCGTAATAATTAGTCCCGTGGCGTAGCCGTTCTCGTTAAAGCGTGCACCGTGGCCACGAGAGCAGCTGCAGCAAGTCTGGAGATCATAGGTTCGAATCCCAACGCTGACAGCGGCTATTCTGAGTGTGGTTTATCCCCGGGACTCCCTCCAGGCAAATGCCGGGATAGTACCTTAGTTTTAGTCCTGTGACATTTACCTGTTCCCTGTCCCTAATACAGTTACACTACTACAGTCATCACATAAATACAGGTTATCAGACTCGTTCAACATACATGGGGCTGATGACCAAGATGTCCCAATCCCCTAAAATAAATTAACAACAACAACAGCATAATAATAAATACACACACTTCTACAGTCATCCCAGGAACTCGAGCAGTCAGACAAATCCCAAGTACGGTACCTATGGGGCTTATGTATCAAACCCCTAAAATGAATTAACAATGAAACTAAATAATAATGTTATTGGTTTTACGTCCCTTTTAACAACTCAGGCTTTTAGAGACAACAATGAAACTGAGTGGGATTGTACCAACATTGTATGTCTTCGAAGCGTGGTACAGGATCACCACCACAGAAAAGGGATAGCCTGGCGCTGTTTCACTTGTTCCCGCGACCACAGATTAGACATGAGCTGGCAGGAACTTACCTCTTTTATCCCTACTGAACTACGCAACTTGTACCGTCTTGTCTACGGATGTTCTGATTGTGGTGTAGTGGTCAGCATGGTTGGGTGTTACCCCCCAGAGTTCTGGGCTTGATTCCCGGCTCTGCCAAGAAATTTAATTCTGGCTTGAATATCTGGAACGGTATTGTTCGATTTCCGGTTGGAAAATGGGATCGTAACTTCGTTCTGTTAATTCTTCTGGCTGAGAGACTGGTTGCTTATGACGCCTTATAATTCAAATCATCCTCATTACGACGCGCCCACAGGCGACCTTAATGTGCCAGAAACGCTCATGACGAGATGGCTGCTGATCGCGTCATCCGTTTTATGGGAGAAAGTAGAATAAACTAACTAACTTCTTTATATATATGCAACAAAAAGGTAGTTTTAAAGTATTTATACATATTTTGAATTTTAATATATTACCGGCCACGGTGGCCGAGAGCGAACTCGTGCTTCGCAGGCATTGAGAGAGAGAGTAGCTTCAAATTTCAACCTCGGCCGTCCTGAAAATAGTTTTCATAGTTTCCTATTTTCACCCCCAGGCAATTGCCTGGGCTGTTTCTTTCAATAGGTCCACGGCCGATTTCCTTCCAAAATCCCTTCCCCGTCCCGTCCTGAAAATAATAAATGGCCATTGGCAACATCAATAAAATGATTATATATATATATATATATATATATATATATATATGTTTTAAATATATTAATTCATTTACTTTAAAATTCTTTTATATAGACTATATATATATAAAATATATAATCCTTTTATATATTGTGATTTGGTTTTCAGTGATACTGTAATATGTACTGTACGTTACAAGGGGAAGTTAACATGGATGTTCTGCTCCTTAAAACATATATCACCACGTCCTATACATACTACATATGGCATGGGTTCTGGAAGTGGTGGTTTTGTTTTTCGTAAAATACGTACCGAGCTGGCCCATTGGGGACGGTAGCGCACCTGCCTCTCACCCGGAGGCCACGGGTTCAATATGCGGCTCCGTCGGGGATTTTAGAAACTGGTATGAGGGATGAAACGGGGTGCACTCAGCCTCGTGAGGACAATTGGAGGCCTCGGGTTCAATATACGGCTCCGTCGGGGATTTTAGAAACTGGTATGAAGGAGAAACGGGGTGCACTCAGCCTCGTGAGGACAATTGAATAGCTGTATGATAAGAGAAGCAGCGCCCCGGTCAAGAAAGCAAAGATCAACGGCCGAAGGGACTTGTCGCACTGATCACGTGTCACGCCGCAATCTGTAGGCCAAATGGCTGAGCAGCTGTCACTTGGTAGACCAAGACTCTTATTAATTGATTGGAATTCTACTGATACTGCCTGGCTGTGAACATAAAATCAACGTATGAGCCGCGCCAAGGCTAAGCATAGGATAAGGGATTAAGGGAACATGTCGATGGCCACTGAAGCGTGATGAATGTCTCATCAGTGTGGGAGGAGCAGCTGTTGAGTTAAGTGGCCAACGAACTCGTCAGCCGCTGCGCTGTTGTTTTAACACAGGCTGTGAACCGAACGGTAACGAGCTATGTCCTTCATCTGGCACAAGGTCGTGACGAGGAAATTGTCAGTGTGCAGATTAGAAACACTTGCTTGATGTGACGCTTTATTTCTTCTTTTTTTTAAGGATGGGGGAAGGGTAGAGGCACCCCTCAGCAAGCGGTGGTTGGTGGGTATCCACACAGGGGAAGCCGAGGGCATTTATTTATAATTATGTATTTACGTTTAATTTATTTATTCAGAGAATAGGACTCCAATCACAGTATATTACAGCATACAAGCAACTGAAACCCACAATGAAAATTGTGGTGGTGATTGTTGTTTTAAGGGGGAAAACATCTAGGTCATTTACCCCCTAAATGAAAAATGTGACATCTACAACCTTATACCGATCGTCGAACATCACTCTGATCGATCTCATGTAATCGGGTCGAGATGGGCCATCGTTCAACATTTTGCACATATCTGCAGGCAGTTTGGTCTAGACACAAGATCAATTAAATTCTACGCATATCCAAGCACACGGGGCTGAATTAACAGAAGTAATTATGGAGTTCGCAATCTTACCTCTGAACGTTTGTACCCTCAATTGTTACACTCCAGCGGTAATCGCAATACAGTCTTTTCTGTTAAAATAACCAGGTCACTTCACAAGTCAAAATAATATTCTATTGTATTTTTACCCCCTCTTTCAGAAACCTTGTACTTTTTACATCTTCCATTCGTGAACTGAGGTTTATTATTGCAAGTTATAAATGATTAAGGATGCCTATTTTGACTGTGAAGACAAATTATTCTAATATTAGGATTTATACTGGCTACTACATACATTTGGGCTTTTAATATTTACCATTAATTTTTTATAGTATTGCGATACTGTAATTTTTCTGGAATATATAATGGAATATTAATCCTTCAAGTTAGTCGACATCCCATTACAGTCGGTTCCAAATTCAATGTATTGCATAATATTGTTCATTTACATATTTTAAATACAAATTCAAAATTTTTGCGAAACGCTTTATGCCCTTTATGCCCTTCATGCCCACTTTCGAGGTCAAGAGCTCTCACTTTGCGTACGTTTATTGTGACTGAAAGAACGAGCCGTGACAGTGAGAATCTCCGACAATCGAACGTAAGATCTGACTCCAGTCTGAAGTCTCAAATTGAGTACGCGCTTGTGAGTGACAAGAGCACTGTGCTGTGAGAAACAGAAGTGACCAAGAGCAATTATAAACACTTATGAGTTCAACATAACAGGATCTCTTTCACACACCGTCGACCACAGAATGCAGAACGAAATGCAAATCATTATGCCTTATATACGTAGGTTTTACATTCCATGTACCTCACCACCAGATTTGAATTGAACTACAGCGTATAGTCAAGAAGGATGTTTCTTCAGGTTTTCGCAACGTGCCAAAGGTGGAAGCAGATGGAAGGAAGAAAAGAAGGAGGGAAGGAAGGGTGGGAGGGAGGAAGGAAGGAAGCTTATAGTTTAACATGACCGTTAATCTCGAGATTATAAAATGGACCTCCTTTTTAGTTGGAATACGAATCATCGGACGTGACATTTCACCTCGGAAATACTACATGCATTAACCGGGAATCGAATCCAGTCCGCGTGTTAGGAGGCAAGTGGCTTGACCGCCACGCTTCCTCATTTCAACCCTATGTCTGAAAGAGCCAGTCCGCTCGACCTGCTAGCCATCAGGCCAATTTGGATTGGTCCAGCTTTCGTGTGCGACAACGACGTTCATTGGTTCAGCTTTCTCGCCGTACACGTTGTTCTCGTGCAAGAGTCTTTGTCCAAAGTGATCTGTACCTTAATTAATATATTTTATTCACTATTAATATATTTAGGCCTATTACGTGTTTAATTAGTACTGTGTATTCATGTAGGGGAAGCTGTTCCATATGGAGTATTGGCAGGGAAGATGATTCTTCCTAGTCGATTAGAAATGGAAAAGCAAATAAAACTAAAATCATTATATGTGTATCCTATACCTTATTTTTGTTTGTGTCTTGAAAATATATCACACAATTATCAAGTAATACTTTTTTGATATCCATGCAGAGTTTGATGATGGTGCAAGAATGGATGTGCGATTTTAATGAGAAATTAACCGAGGAATAGAAGTCACTGCGTTATATGAACGTAGATCGACCTTGGATGTACTCCTTCTCAATTCGTCACCTCATTCTGTTTATTTTCAGCAGCAATGTGCTGTCAGCACTCTGCTAGTGCGTGGACCAATCAGAGTTGATAAAAGAAAGATGAGATGTAGGAGGACTGATCGAGCCGGTGGGTTCAACTCGGGAAGGGTTCCTAAATACGCGGCCGGGATAGTACTTTATTTCAAGTTCCTCATCCCTGTCCCTAATACAGGTTATAAATGGTTTTCGTGGTTTCCCATTTCACCAGTTTACTTGATGAGGGCTAACATTAACGGCCCATGGTAATAGAGCTTCCATATTTCGTGTTGACCGACTAAAGAGCATTTTACTTAGATTCTAAAAAAAGAACACTGAAGAAATGGCTTGGAATTTTTTCCTGTTGTGAGTGATTAGAACAAACTTAAGTCATAATGCAAAAACAACTATGAGTCTAATTTAATGAACAGTGAGGCAAACTTCTGTCTCAGGGGAAGATGACCTCGCTGTTACGTCCCTTAAAACATTAACTATAAAATAAACGTAATGTCTCATTGAACTGTGAAATACATACAGTTGGTGTCTATAAATAAGAGTACAGTCCTTAATGCTCGTTGTGGATATATGTACAGTGTGTGTTCTGTCGCAATCTTGTAATAAATCACGGCTGAACAAAATTAAACGAATATAGAGGACTGCCTTCGATTCCTTCATGGATGAACGAGCGCCGCAAATCAACATTACATTTCCTGGCATAGAGATAAGCCACTTGATGTACGTCTAAGCCTTATTATTTACGTTTCTTTGGGGTCGGGGATGAGGCAGATGTGTTTTAATGGTTGGATGCGCTTCCTGACGCCAACATCTACAGAGGGTGCAATGAAAAATGACACGAATGAAGATGAATGAAACCTACTAGAAGGTACCGTCCCGGCATTTGCCTTGAGTCGAAGAGGGAAACCACGGGGAAAGCTATTTCAAAAACGGTCAACGGTGGGGTTCGAAACCACTCGTCTGCAGAGTCCGGATGTAGCGTGGCCCCATGAACTTGCATCTTAGCACGCGTACCTACCGCGGTTGGAATAAATGCCTTCCTTATGGACAGCTATATTCTCATCTCCACTTTCCTCGCTCTGTTTTTCTGCAAATTTTTCTACAAACATAGTTTTTTTCTTCCGAGTATGCACCCAGCTCCACATTGTTATTTCATTCCATTATGCCAAAGCGGACCGGGTTCAATTCTCGGTCAATGCATGTGAAATATCACGTCCTGTGGTTAGGATTTCACGTAAACAAAGGAGGTCCGTGACTCATAATCATGAGATTAAATACAATTTTTACTTATTTATACCAATTCGTTATGATTCATGATAATCAGTTTGCACGTGATGACAGTATTTTATATGGAATGGACTCATTGAAAACAACACAAACACCTATGCCCGAGGCTGGATTCGAACCGGCAGCAGCATAGGTCTACAACCTCACTCTATGAACCTGAGCTAAACAATTTCTGTTACGTTGTCTCCACTTTATTTGTACTGGTTGCATTGAAAACCATTGCAGAGCTAAGAACTGGGTGATATTTTTCATCGTGTGTCAAATTCAAAATTGCTTCTTTTATTTTTTATTACAGATCATTTCTGGCATTTCCTTTTCAGAATTATTTAAAGTACTGAGGGCAAACTCTGCGTTTAGCAGAACTTAAGTTTACTTAAGGCGAAAGAAAATAATCCTTCTCCGACCCCATTAAGCGCTGAGATGAGCCAGTTAAATGGAGGAAGTTAACATAGTAAATATTGATTTATTTATGGTCTTCCGGGTTTAACCCAAATGAATAGTCGTTCCTATGAACCGATGGTTAATCAGCAGTGTAGTCATGTGTGTTAAATCACGCACCATAAATGCAATAGAGAACTTGGATGTCCGGAGATCAAAGGTTCGAATCTGGGCGCTAATAGGTACCAAATTAAGTCTCTTTTTCTCCAATTGTTTCCCGACACTCCCTCCAGGCAAATACCTCAACCCTAATCTTTCTAGCAGCAGAGACTGCCAACGTAGCCGCATATAGACAGTTTATCAGACAAATTCAGTACGGTACACATCCAAGCACACGGCACTGATAACCAAGATGCAAACCACATGGGCATTTCGGGAAATGAATTAGCGGATCAAGCTGCAAAAGAGGCGGTATCACAACCACCACGGCCAATGGAGGTACCTGCTAGAGATATTCGCTCTCAGTTACGCCAACATGTACTGGCATTCTGGGAGAGTCGGTGGCTAGCTGACCCAATGCCCAATAAACTGAGAGCGATCAAGGGAACTACTCGTGTGTGGCGGAGCTCTTTCCGATCACGGATGGAGTACTTCATTTTGTGTGGACTAAGGATAGGTCATGCAAGGCCCATCCACTCGCACTTAATGAGAAGGGAAGACCCCTCACTTTGTACCTGTGGAGCCGTATTCACCGTAGCCCACATTTTAACCGAGTGTGTGGATCTTGCTGATCTACGAAGATACCTTAGTTTGCAGGTGACACTCGTACATATATTATCCGATGGCGTGGTGGCTACTGATCTCGTCATCCGCAATAAGTGAGAGTGGGTTAGGGCCAACAATCAAAATTTACTCGAAGAACTAATCTTGTTCTTTTATGAAATCTGATTTCTGTTTTTTCCATATTTTTTGTTTATTATTATATGGTACCGGTACCGTAATTGTTTTATTTTATTCTTTTGTTTTATTATCTTTTGGTCATTTTCATAGTTAGGCGTCCACCTCAAAATTTTAATATACTCAAAATTTGTATAATATAATCTGTGTTCAGAGGGGCAGATGGCCTCGCTGTTCTTCCCCTTAAAACCTCAATCAATAAATAATAATAAAATAAATAAATAAATAAATGACCAAGATGCCCAAAGCCTCTGAATAAATTAACACCAACTAACCGATAGCCCAATTAACCGGATTGTGCTGTAGTTGGACGGAGAAGTACAATGAGTGAGTGGACTGCTCCGTGAAAGTAACGAACGCTGAACAGGAAAGGAAATCTCGGCACGCGATCTCTTCAAATACGGAGTATGACCTCACGGAATCAGGCTGTGACCGAGTTTAATTTACATACATATGGTTCATCTCTACTGGAAGCTGGGCAAGGCCGCTGAAGGGCGGCGCCAAGCCTTGTTCTTCACTCGGCCGTGACCCGCCTTCCGCATTGCAAGGTCGCCGTCCTAGCCAGGTGTTAACGTGCGAGTATATATATTTATTTAATTTATTTTGTTTTATTTTATTTTAACTTTATTTATAGCAGGCTGCAGCCTAATTTTGATTTAACACATAACAGTAGGCCCAAGTCGATGCAAAAGTAGTCATTATTGCGACAACTACAGTAGATTAGTTGGAACATTCATGGACTAGTGAAAATAGTTTTTTAAAGGTGGTGATTATGCTCTGATTTCTTATAATCTGTATAGTTGCTACATATTTGCCAGCTATTGTTCTAGTAGTACAAATTTAAGTGTCGAACTTTAAGAAATTAAGTTACACAGTTACTTGTAATGCGTGGCTCAGCGGGAACGTTCTCGCCTGCTGTGCCCACGGTTGCAGCCAGTTGGCATTTGAAGGTGCGCACATGCGAGGGAGCCGTGTCAGTAGATTTACTGGCACGTTAAAGATCCCCTTCGCGGCAAAGTTCCGGCAACCCGGCTTTTCTATAAGCCGCAGTAGTTAAAAGGAACGTAAAACCAATAACATTATTATTATAATTATTATTATTATTATTCTAATGAGACTATATAATATACCGATGTAGGCTTTCCCTTATTTTAAAAATATTATTTGTCCAAAATTATTTCTGTAACATAGAAACAGTGTAGTCTTCAATCAGTATTTTAGTTCTCAATAGCCTATCAATAATGGACCCGAATTATTAATCGGTACTCTAGTTTCAAGAATCAACTGTTAAAAAGTAGTTATTAACGACTTTTCAAATAGATACCGGTACTTCCGCAAAGACGATTTTGACAAGTTTTTTTTAACACAATAGATCTCTGGCCGAAAGGGATCATTGCTGAGTCTATTTGGAATATCAGGTTAGAACTTCTCCGTCACCTCGCCTGTTGTGCCCGTGGAAGGCATTATCAGACAACATCCAAGCTGCCATACACCGTCTACCTAGGGAGCAGGCCGAGGAAATCCGTTCAGAGGCCTCACGCATCCTTCGGAAATCTCCAGCGTCCATGATTAACCTCACGCCTCAGGAGAAATATGCCATTAAGACCCTTAAGAGGGATAGAAGCATCGTCATTCTACCAGCAGTCAAGGACAACGCCACTGTAGTGGGCCTAATGACATCTGAAGACTACGACGCAAAAATCCTGTCGCTACTAGAACCTCAGACTTACACCGGAAACTCACTAGAAACCCCACGACACGGATACTTCGAGACGCTAACGGATTAATAAAGACCTCTTCACTACCAGCCTACGCGAAGGAGACATGCATGAGTGAAGCATGCAGGCTGTACGGTCTACCCAAGATACACAAAGCTAATATACCACTAAGGCCTATCGTGAGTGCCATCGTCTCACCGAACTACAGCATCCCCAAGTGTCTGCCCACCATTCTACAACCTCACATCGGCAATACTGTGACATACGTCAGGGATTCCGGCCATTTCATTGAAAACCTGCAGAACATCGGTTTGGAATCTGAAGACCGCCTAGTTAGCTTCGACGTGGTATCCCGCTTCACTAGGGTGCCTATGAAGGAAGCCTTCAACCATATAGCCGAACTATTCACAGAAGATTATTGACTTGTTTCGCCGCTGCCTCACTGCGAGCTACTTCCTATGGCGCGAGAACTTCTACGATAAAATAGAGAGGATTGTCATGGGTAGCCTATTTAGCCCTGTGATTGCGAGAAAGCGACTAACTGCCTGGCCTTTCTCGATGTTCGCATCACCAGGGTCCAGGACTAACGACCTACGCTTAGGACACACCGTATAACGGAAACAGGCACACACCGACCGGTATCTACACAAGACGTCCAATAATCACCCTCGACAGAAACATGGAGTCAGTAAAACATTGGTAGCCATCCTGCCTCAACGAAGAGTTGCAGCATCTGACGAGGGCCCTATGCGCCAGCGGATACAGCAATAAAGAGATTGAGCGGGCCGCTTATCCCAGGCGCCGGAGCACGAGAAAATAGATGCGAGAATCTCCGCTCGCCACAGCCTTCCTGCCGTATGTAAAGAAGGTGATGAACAAGATTAGCAAGCTACTCAAGAACTATGGCGTGAAGATATAAAAGTATATAAAAGCGTGTTATTTTGTGATAAATATCTTATGTAATATTTCTTTCAGGTTAGGGTGTATAAATACTTGTTTTCCCGCCCAATATAATTGGGCACAATTTGCATTGACCGACTGGAAAGCTTTCGTTAGTAAGAATGAACCTTTTAAGTTCTAAAATAAAGATATAGCCTACAAAAAAAAAAGTAAATTAATAGTAGTCTAGTTTTTATTCCTTATTAGGAACGTGATCTTATAATAATAACTAAATCACCTAGTTTATTTAGTTTTATCACTATATTCTAAAGCTCCTGCCTCCTATGAACCCAATGCTATTGATAGTAGTTTCATATTTTTGTTAATTTCCCTTTTTCGCTGCTCACAGTCTATTTTATCGCCCCGTGCAAATGCACCTGAACTGTCGCTACAGCAAGTCCTGATCAATCTGTCTCGGTAAATCCATCTGATTATTAATAACTACTCGCTACACTAACATCAATAGTCGAGCAAGTGTATTTACAGGGAGTATCAATTTAATAGCTGCGTAATTAACATCTCCTTCTTACTCTCCTCGACCTACTAATGCTGTTTTCAGTTATCGCTTAGAAATTGCGGCGTGTGTCTGGTTCGATACCATTGGACATTATTCGTTCATAAAGCATGTTTAGATTTGAACGTTCTGGTTGCTCTCTTCGTCGTAGGCTGATTGGCATAACATAACTGGATCATTGCATATCTTGCCATTACCAAGGTTATAATAACATTGCTCTGGAAACATACAAATGAGTTTACAAATAATAAATTCGCGGATTTTAAAATATCTATGTGATTATTTCAAATCACTTTCATGTTCCTTTTGGAAGGGTAATATTGATACTCATTTTTTAAAATATTGGAAGTATCAGTATTACCAACACTGGTTCGTATGCTGCGTGAGGAACTGTGCTATCTGGATGGGGAGCTGGTTTGTTAACACAGGAACTGTGTTGTGGTGTCTGGTTGGAGATCTGGTCGTTTGGTAAAGCGAGGAATTGTGTTGTTACGACGGAGATCTTGTCGGTTGGTAATACGAGAAACTGTGTTGAGTTTCCTGGATGTAGATCTTGTCGGTTGGTCATTTAAGGAACTGTGTTGATTTGTCTGTAGGAGATTTTGTTGGTTGGTAAATCGAGGAATTGTGTTGAGTTGTCTGGATGGAGATCTGGTCGGTTGGTAAAACGAGGAACTGTGTTGAGTTGTCTGGATGGAGATCTTGTCGGTTGGGCATTTAAGGAACTGTGTTGAGTTGTCTGGATGGAGATCTGGTCGGTTGGTAAAACTAGGAACTGTGTTGAGTTGTCTGGATGGAGATCTTGTCGGTTGGGCATTATGGAACTGTGTTGAGTTGTCTGGATGGAGATCTGGTCGGTTGTTAAAACGAGGAACTGTGTTGAGTTGTCTGGATGGAGATCTTTTCGATTGGGCATTTAAGGAACTGTGTTGAGTTATCAGAATGGAGATCTGGTCGGTTGGTAAAACGAGGTACTGTGTTGGAGTTGTGTGGATGGAGATCTAGTTGGTTGGTAAAGAGAGGAACTGTGTTGAGTTGTCTGGATGGAAACCCTGTCGGTTGGTAAAGAAGGAACTGTGTGGGGTTGTCTGGACGGAGATCCCGTCGGTTGGTAATGGTAAAGCTAGGGATGGAGATTTTATCGTTTGGTAAAGTGAGGAACTGGTTTGTCTGGGTGGAGATCTGCTTGGTTGGTGAAGTGAGGAACTGTCTTGTCTAGATGGAGATCTGGTCGGTTGGTAAAGTGAGGTACTGTGTTCAGTTGTCTGGATGGATATCTGGTCGGTTTATAAAGCGAGAAACCGTTTTGTTTGGGTGGAGATATGGTCGGTTGGTAAAGCGAGGAACCTTGTTGTCTGCATGGAGAGCTTGTTGGTTTTAGTAAAGTGAGGAATTGAGTTGAGTTGTTTAGTTGGAGATCGGGTCAGTTGGTAAAGAAAGGAACTGTATCTGGATGGAGATCTGGTCACATGATAAAGTGAGAAACCTTTTTGTCTGGATGGAGATCTGGTTAGTTGGCAAAGCCAGGAACCGCGTTGCCTGGGTGAAGATCTTGTTGGTTGTTAAAGTGAGGAACTGAGTTGAGTTGTCTGGATGGAGATCTGGTCTGTTGGTAAAGAGAGGAACTGTGTATGGTGGAGATATGGTTGGTTGGTAAAGCGAGGAACTGAGTTGAGTTGTCTGGATGGACATCTGGTCTGTTGGTAAAGCGAGGAACTGATTTGTCTGGATGGAGATCTGGTCTGTTGGTAAAGAGAGGAACTGTGTTGGGTGGAGATCTTGTTGGTTAGTAAAGCGAGGAACTATGTCGAGTTGTTGGGATGGACATCTGGTCTGTTGGTAAAGCGAAGAACTGGATTGTCTGGATGGAGATCTTGTTGGTTAACAAAGAAAGGAACTAACCCAGGTCCTTATTGGAGATCTGGTCGATTGGTAAACCGAGGAAGTGTGATGAGTTGTTTGAAAGGACATATGGTCAGTTGATAAAGCGAGGAACTAGATTGTCTGAATCGAGATCTGGTCGATTGGTGAAGAGAGGAACTGGGTTGCCTTATTGGAGATATGGTCGATTGGTAAAGAGAGGAACTGTTATGTTAGTTATTGTTGTTTTAAGGGGCGAAACTGCGAGGTCATCTGCCCCTGAGAGGAACTGTGTTAAGTTGTTTGGATGGAGATCTGGTTGGTTAGTAAAGAGAGGGGTTGATGATTTGCCTGGATGGAGATCTGGTCGGTTGGTAAAGAGAGAAACTGTTGATTTGTCTGGATGGGGACCTGTTTGTTGGTAAAGCGAGAAACTTAGTTTAGATGTCTGGATGGTTATATGTTGAGCCACCTGACGGGTACTGATGGTCGATTATTCGGCTGTATTATATACTGGCTCGGTACATTGCCGCACGAACTCTGTTGAAGTTGGAGACCTGGTCGGTTGTGGAACCGACAGTACTGATGACCGTTTAATCAGCTGAGTACTGCACGTAACTCAGTAGCCGAATGTTCCCGCGTAGGAATGCAAATGGTAGAGTGTGACCACAGAACAGGACGTCACGCCTCGCTGCCCTACCGCTAACCGCGGCTTCACGTTCACTGTGGAGGTACGTGTCTGCAGCAAGAATAGAGGGTACTCGAAATTAATTAAGATATGAGATGTTGTGCTATTACTCGGCGTAACTCCGCATTAGACTAAGCCGTTGGAGGCTGAACTTGTCGCTGTACATCATCATAATTATTCTGTAACATCGGTAATGATACTCCAATATTGATCGCTGTGTATCTTGTAGATTTGTGTCTCAACGATACCTGGTACTACCCCCAAGTGTGTGTTCGCGTATTTTACTAGTTGATATGTATGATTAACTGGGGTAATACATTTGATCCCGAATGTCCTTCGTATTTGTTAAACATTAGTTACTTTGTTTTAATTGCTTTCAAGTCTTACACTGTGCTACAATTTTCAGCTTGTGTTGTGTATATCTCTACCACATCGGGTTTAGGATTTGGGGTATGTACTGTACTCTAGAAACTTGAAATAAGGTATTCCGGAATCAAGGGAGGGGCATCGAGAGAGAAACAACGTCAGAATACCAGGTTTCAGCATCGTGATTCAAATCTCAGAACGTCAGCTATCGAGTTCACACCTAAGCACAGCGCGGTCATGTAGCCCCGTGTACTTTGGCTGTGTGTAGAATCTCTCTGATAACCGGTGTTAATTGTGATGGCTGTGTTAGTGTGTACTATGGCTTCCGTGGCGTAGTTGGTAGCATGATGAGCTTCTATGCTCAAGGTCGCGGGTTCAAACCCGGCCGAAGTCGTCAGATTATTTTAAGAGCGTTAAAAATTCCTCAGTATGCCTTCCTTCGGAGGGGAAGTAAAGACGGCGGTCCCATGTCATAGATTTATGGCATGTAAAACAACCCTCCACTAACTACAATTGTGTGAATCTAAATTATAGGTTGGTTGGTTGGTTCCTCAGTTTAGGGGCTGCGACATCGCTGTCATGTAGCCCCGTGTACTTTGGGCGTGTGTAGAATCTGTCTAATAACCGGTGTTGTGATAGCTGTATTAGTGTGTGTTATCTTTCTTTAATTCAAGTAAGGACTGCAGACATTCGATTTTCAAGTAGTTCCAATTTTTGCTACCAAACGCCACCGTCAACGACAAACTAGTTCTGAACTTGGTTACTAGAAGATTTGACAAACGCTCTTGAGTACCAATGTTCGTCGCCAGGAGCCGACTGTAGCGGCATCTAGTAACCAAGTTCACAATTAGTTGTCGTTGACGGTGGCATTTGGTAGGAAAAGTAGGAACTACTTGAAAATTGAATGTCTGCGGTCCTTACCTGAATGACAGATAACACTCACTAATACAGCCATCACAATTAACACCGGTTATCAGACAGATTCTACACACACCCAAAGTAGGCTACACGGGGCTACATGACCGCTTTAAAAATAATTTTTTGAAATAACCACATTTTCGTTGCTGTCAACTACAAACCTCTCCAGCTTTATAATCCTTTGTAAACACGTTCTTATGCAGTTTGGAGCTTCTTTCCTTGGTTCACTGGTAGTGAAATAAGATTTCTCGTGGTCACTCTTACTCTTCCTTTGCACCCCGAAGCAGTGTTCTGATGCAGGAGTCACGAAGGTGAAGTCCAAACAAGTCTCCTCTATAAGCTCGAATGTTACAATCTTGGTCGGTATGCTTCACTGTTTGCCTAGCGGCACCGCAATCACACTTTGGGGATGAAACCTTTGCCATTTGCGCAGGGAGTCTGTACTAACTCCAGAGTTTGTCCTGATACGGTTTTAATTTTGACCATATACTACGAGGTAGATCAAATCCAGGAACTTCAGTAGGAATATTATATTCGAGTTCAGGTCGCATCCACATCTTCAACACGCCCATTTAAGTTTAAGGTGTTATGTGTCTCTCTGCCGTGCGTTTAGTCGGCTGATCTTGGTGTGGATATGAAGTTGCAGTTTTGTATAACAATTATTCACAAAGATCGTCAACAAATACAGATTCTCATTGTTAGCGCTAGTGCAATTAGTCAAGTACTGCCAAATGGCTTGTTATTGCACTCGTGTCGTGCCCCGGTGCACTTAATCAACCACTTATCCGAGGCAGTAGAGCAGCTGATGGAGAACTATTTATTGCCGTGCCAGTTGGCTCGAGTCCGGCTGGAACACTTTAGAAAGGATGCTGCCACATTTTACATTTACAGATGCATTGTGTTCATCAGGCTATACTTTCTCCTCCTCGCCCGAGGGCGTGCTGCCCATGAATTGTGGGGAAAATAGCGGGAAAATTCAGCACACGTCTTTATGGACATAGGTGAGGAGTAAGTGGTTACCTGTAATTACTTTTTAATGCTTCCTACGTGTAATCAGTACATTTTTGTGGATTAATTTTACTTCTATCCACTTAAAGATATTTTTGTGTAGTTGTTGCTTTCCTGTAATTTACGCAGCGTATGAGATAGCGTTGCATTTCTTGGATACCGTAACGAATGTCCAAATAATGAACGTTGAACGTTGAGAAATCCTTCATCGCACCTAAGTATATCCTCTGATCTTAAAGTGGTTTGACTATTATTATTATTATTATTATTATTATTATTTACAGTTATATATAGATATATACACTACTCGTAAAAATGATATTATATAACGAACCTACTGAACTGTTAACGCATTACCTACGCAAGTAATTCTGTAGCTTTGAAAGTGCTGTACACTGAATGTTAAAAGGGAGATCGTTCCTCAGAAAACGATCAGACACATGCTGTATAGTAAAGCCTGATGTCTACGAGATGCATTAATGCCGGAGGATGTGATACCATTTATTATTGTTCGTGTGAGATAGTGTTCTGCCATTTTAAGTGGTTTGAATATCCAAACTCTCTAATTAATGGAGAAAAGTTGAAAATTGGGTATTTATTGAATGTAAGCAATTTAATTTTAATTATTTAATGGCGGCGTGGTGGTGCTATAATTGTACATATAACCTGAGATTTACTCTACACTCTCGTAAACACATGGCATCACATCTGTCACAAAACATATTTGCTAAGAAAAGAAGGAGCGTTTCTAAAAGTAAGCGATCCATTATTTTTGACGGGTAGTGTATATATTATTTTGCAAAATTTGCTTAGATTTCCTTTCCCTTCAAACTTCTTATTTTGTGAAATCTACATCCAATTTTATGTATATATATATTATCGGTAAAGACCAGTTAAGTTATTAGCTGTCAGCATTGCTTATGTTATATGATTTCAAAACATATTCCGAATTGCCATGTTGAGTGCATGGTAGTGTTATAAAATTAAAATATAGATTGATTGATGGCTTTTCTAGATAGGAATCGGTAACATTACAATTAGAAAAACAATAATATGTACTTTTACTTGATTATTTCACTAAGCTTTTTGTATTTCCTATAAATTCCTTTCGTTTTGTTATTTGCTATTGTTGTTTTGTTGTTTCCAATTTTCCCTTTAGAAGTAGGCCTACTGTACGCAATGTCTTGTGAAAAATATTTCCCAAAAGAAAAGTTTTATGTCAATTTTAAGAATAAAAATTGTCCATAGAAGGCACGCAAAAGAGTTGTTGACATCAGTTGAGTGGTCTTCTTTTGCAAGGCGATTTGAGTATGATGGAACTTCCATTGTAGCAATTAATGGATCGTTAAATTCTTATGTTCAATATTAAAAAGCTAACAATTTGACTGTATTTTTCATCTCATTATACTGAAGTTTGAGGTTTGTCTTAAATTATTCTAACTGAACTTCATAGGTATACCGCGCTCGTCGTATGGTCTCTCTACAAATACATACATTGTGTTGTATGCATTTCTTATGCCTTATCGTGGCTTTTAGAGTGGAAGTATTTTATAGAAGTAATATAATTGAAGAAAATCCTCAACTTCTTCGCTTTAACTATCGTTCGTAACGGAATGGTTGGTTTCGGCATTCCTTCCCTGCTATTGTACTCCGCAAGTATTGTTTGCAATTAGAAAGAGTAACTACGCTATTTCACACGGCAAGAGCAGCAAATATATCAATTGTGTGGAAACGAACGACAATTTTATTTTATTCACGCCGTGAAATAGAGATTCGCTTGGGTTCTTGTTCATGGCTCAAGTTCATTGCTCTGTGAGACCACGTATTCCGGAGAGTGTTGAGTCATACTGTGCTTCGAAAGGAGGGAGGGTACTACTCTTACGTTTCCATTCCCTTCTGCTACAAATTACCTCGGCATATGCCATCTCTGCAAGATATCCGTCCTACACCTGTCGCACCAGGAATCGTATAATCATCGGGGTCGGAATTTCAACCAAATAGCAAAAAATTAACAGAGTGTCGCTGATTAATTTAAAAAACTCGCTCTTTTTCACACAGTGTGTTGAACAGGGTTAAAATACGGATCTTTTTTACCTTACGACGTCCAAGTTGACCAGGAGAAGAAAGATATCTATACGGTGGTCAGTCAATCTAGACAACCGGAAGTTGATGGAGAAAACTTTGACAGTATTTGTACCTGGCCTAACCTGGAATGGAACTTGACGTTAGAAGATAAACGTGGAGACTATAATGTTCATGTTGGGTAAAATGACGAGTTTTAAAACTTTCAGTTTGGTAAATTTCTATTTTTTGTTTGTCTGCACAATC
Source organism: Meconema thalassinum (assembly GCA_946902985.2). Classification (NCBI taxonomy): domain Eukaryota; kingdom Metazoa; phylum Arthropoda; class Insecta; order Orthoptera; family Tettigoniidae; genus Meconema; species Meconema thalassinum. Next base: position 1,802,755,245 of record OX336388.2, on the reverse strand, counting down.
CACAATGTGTTTCGATGTTGGTGTGTGTCTTCAATCCTATTCTAATTGAATGCTTTTGTTAATAGCCAGTTAGTCGTGAATGTCAACAACACACACTAAATAATTCCTTGTGTATAGAAGAAAACTTCTAGATGTTATCAAAACATCTGTTGGTACTGGGCTGGCTCTGTAGTATTAATTGGTAAGGCTCTCTTCTATTGTACCAAAGATTGCGTGATTAGATCTCAGCAGATTGGTTTTGGATATGAGGTTGCTTGAATGGGAGAGACCTGTGTTAGCAGATTTATTGGCTCATTAGAAGTCTCTTTCTAGGGAAAAATCTCAGTACCCCAGCATCTGTGAAACTGCAGGAGTTAAAATGGACGTCAAGCCAGTTATTATTATGTTTGGTTAAAACCATTGGTCATATTATTATCATTTTTTTTTGTCGTATGGCCTCCTGCGAGGCCGAGTGCAGGTCTTTCTAGTCGACGCCCGTGGGTGACCTGCGCACCCGATTATTATCATTAGTGTGCGTTATTTGTGTCTTCAGTCTTTTGACTGGTTTGATGCAGCTTTTCATGCCTCCATGTCCTGAGCTAACCGTTTCATCTCTAAATAGCTACCGCACCTTACATCCGAGGCAATCTGTTTAACATAAACTTTGGTTTACTCCTACAGCTCTTGTCCTTGACCCTTCCTTCCATAACCAACTTTGCTATTCCTGGGTATCTTAGTATGTGTCGTACCAACCTATCTCTTCTCTTCATTAGCAGTCGTCAGGAACATCGCTCCTTTCTCACTCGTCTTAATACTTCATTTTTTACTCTATCTACCCATCTGAACTTCATCATTCTCCTGTAATACCACATTTCAAACCCTTCTAATATCCTCTTTTCTGCTGCACCAACAGTCTAAGTTTCACTTCCATAGAATACCACGCTCCAGACAAAGACAGCGAAAGAGTGCCTGACCTCAGAGTAACACATGGCGCGCATCCCTACTTTACAGGGGCGGGTGGCCTGAAACAAACCTGTTTTCTGGGGTCAGGAGGCCATTCCGACCCCAGGTTCCCTATCTCAAATTGATCCTATACCCATCCCCTACACGCCCCTTAAGGGTACTCAAGTACATAAATGACACCCTATATTAACAGTTTTGTTCCAAACAAACTTCCTGTGATAATTCAATATGTTGAGAACCCTAAATATCACCACAACCTAAGTTAAGAACAACCAGAATTAAAACATTCACTGATGTGAACAATATGCCAAAAAGAAAGAAAAAAAAAGGACTTGAAACATTTAGAAAACTTGGAGGAAGAACCTGGAGACAAAATTCCTACCTCAACTGGCTTGCCTCTATCTAAGAGGATTGCTTTCCGTATTTTCGTGATCGAAATAAGAATCACATCTTCAGTGTGCGAGGTCTGTTCTTTGGTGCCACGGTCACTTTGTATCGACAAGCGCTGCTCTGAAAAGAATCTCCTAAACACTCTTACCATTGCCCCTTTTCCAACATCACATCTGCAAAAATGCCAACACCTAATATTTATGGTTTTAAAAACTCGTATGGCCCCAAATTAGTTTTACCTATTGCATCCTATTTTTTTAGATGCCTTAAGCAAGAACTGAGGGGTTATGCTGTGTCTCGAGAAATCCACAAGCTTCGTTCCATTCGCCTTAGTGAACACCAAGGAGATTTAGTTATTCATTTTATTGTAAATAAATAACTCGCTTAATGCAAATGTATGGTTTATGTATTTTTTAACATTGATTTGCACGCTTCTTAGTTTCTAAATATACGTTTTATAGCGTACAATGGGGCATAGGAAATGCTTACTTTCCCTGTATTTCGAAAGAAAGAACGTTAAGGACATGGGGGGAGCTTGGATCAGCTGAGCTGTGTTGCCAAGTTTTTATAGTTAGGCCTATTGTAAATCAGCGGATTCGAATAATACACAGGGCTAAACTTCGGACATTATTTCGGTACTATTATGCGTAGGCCTAATATATTTTTTAAGTCGATCTTAAGTCAACGCCGAGTACATACATTCAAATAGAGAAGTACGGTACGTTAAGAAATAAATAAATGAATAAATAAATTACACACCGAATCTATGCTACCTTAATCACACGTAACTTACATCCTGGGAATTAGAATTCCATTTATGAAGGAAAAACGCTCCTCCATGAAGCAGTGCTTGAAGATCACGTGAGTGCTTGAGTGCTTCAGAAGCGGGAGTTAAAGGAATGAAGAAAATCATCCCCATAGAAAGACTTTTTTGAAATATCAGTTGAAAAGAGGTTAGAATCTTGCTCAGCGAGATGCTTAAGAGTACGAATAGCTAAGAAAGCCGATGGTTTCAGACCATAAGTGACAGTTTTTAATTTAAAGATCTTTATGGGTTTGGAAGGGCTATCACGCCACAAGATTTGGGCAAACACTCCAGTTAATACAAAATAATCTGATGGATATTAAAAAAACACTCGCTCTGCAATTATTATCCTTCAAGATGAAACGAGAGTCTGAGTGGAGGTCGTTCACATTATAGTTGACTCAGATACAACAAATCATGATAACGCCATGCACACTCACTGTATCGCGACTCTTCACAGATAATGGCTTTTTCTGATAATACAAATTAATGTTAAGGTAAAACATATTAAAAGTGTGCTCATCGTTGACTGAGGCGGGAAAAAAAATGGAAGAATGTGGGTATTGACTTTCGGTGCTGCTTGTTTAAGACGTGTCTCAAGTACAGTACATTCTTGAGTGGCGGAAGATGAAAGTGTCTATTGCTTTTCATTGTTACGGATTTGTTCAAGGACTGCTCTGTTAGGCGACACACTTCCTGTTACGAGCGTGCTAAATGTCCAACAACGCACTACCGTGAGACCGTATTGGTTTCTCGTCACCGAACTACCTCAACCATGACGTGCATTGCCGCTGCTCATTTTTTCTTCCTTTATACAATGCATTGAACGATTTGTTGCAGATCCCCTCTTCATTCTTTTTGTTGTTTGTTTTAGTTCTAGAGTTCACTAAGTCTATGACTTCCGAGGTCATAAATCCCTGTGAACTATCAATCGTGAAATATTCTTATGCTTGAACGTCCCTTTGGTAAGCTACATACACTACTGTGTCTGTTATCAATCCTCAAAAAACACCATCGCCAGTTAGGTGGGTAGATGATGTTAATGCATTTTAGGGGCTTGAGACATCTTGGCCATCATCTCCGTGTAGTTGGGTGTGCGTTGACTTGTCTGTTAACCTGTATTTATAACTGTAGTAGTGAGTGTAGTTGTATTAGGGACAGAAATTGAGGTAGTTGCCCCGAGACTTGAAGCAAGGTACTATTTCGGCATTTGCTTGGAGGGAGTGTGGAAAACGTGTTGCCTTATTGGCAATTGATATTGCAACCTTCCAGTCGGTCAACACAATACAGCATATTCCCAATTACTGGGACATGCGAAGAAACAACCTGAAAAGAATAACATGTGATTAAGTACAGTATATAGGCCTATATAGCAGTAGTGCCCGGCTTCGCCCGGTGGATTTATTTGTTTTATGGATGCTAATGAATACTACTACAGAACTGGCACATGATACTTAAACTACCAGAAAATGTTCATGATGATAACTGTTTTAAGGGGCGAAATAAATCTTTTTGCACTAATTACTCCTCGTGTTTGCAATTTATAAGCAGCGCAAGATTTAACTATTTTCGCAATTTTGCACAAGAACATGGTGGGGGCGACGTGATGCAGCCCGAATTGACAGTCAACAATAGACTTATTAAAATACACTTTCAGTTACACTACTACGGACATGAATGATTCTAGGGGCTTAATACATGGTTTTCAAGTTCAGTTTGTTTGTTATTCTAAATGTAGGGAATGGAGAGCGTTGTCCAAAATATCAAGTGGACAGTGTTTCCAGCAGGGTTTCAAAGTGTATGTATAATTTGGTGCAATTAGGAGGAACGGTGTAGGGCCTAAATGCAGGAAATGGAGTGGTCTGTCCGAAATTTAAAGTGGATAGTGTCACCCGCAGGGTTCCAAAGGGTAAGTGTACAAAATGTGATTCAGATCGGTGGAACGTTGTAGATTTGTGCCAATGGACCTAAATGCACGGAATGGAGTGGTCTGTCCGAAATTTCAAGCAGACAGTGTTACTCGTCGGATTCCAAAGTGTAAGTATGTGAATTTTGGTTCAGATCAGTGAAACGGTGTAGATTTGTGCCAAGAGGCCTAAATGCAGGGAATGGAGTGGTCTGTCCGAAATTTCATGCTGACAGTGTTACTCGCAGGGTTCCAAAGGGTAAGTATACAAATTTTGGTCCATATCGGTGAAACGGTGTAGATTTGTGCCAAAGGGCCTTAATGTAGGGAATGGAGTGGTCTGTCCGAAATTTCATGTAAACAGTGTTACTCGCAGGGTTCCAACGGGTAAGTATACACATTTTGGTTCAGATTGGTGAAACGGTGTAGATTTGTGCCGAAGGGCCTAAATGCAGGGAATTGAGTGGTCTGTCCGAAATTTAAAGTGGACAGTGTTACCTGCAGTGTCCCAAAGGGTGTGTGTACACATTTTGGTTCAGATCGGTGAGGAGATGTAGATTTGTGCCAAAGGGCCTAAATGCAGGGAATGGACCGGTCTGTCATAAATTTCATGCAGACAGTGTTACTCGCAGGGTTCCAAAGAGTATGTATACACATTTTGGTTCTGATCGGTGAAACGGTGTAGATTTGTGCCAAAGGGCGTAAATGCAGGGAATTGAGTGGTCTGTCTGAAATTTAACATAGCCTAAACTATTCCTCTTGAATCTGGCTACCATATATATAAAAAAAGAATTTTTCGAATCCGACTGGTAGTTCCAGAGATTAGCGCGTTTAAACACAAAAACACACTAACAGACAAACTCTTCAGCTTTATTATATTATTATAGATATATATGTTGTGGACTACAGAAGAGGGAGAAAACTATAGGATGAAATGTTTCGCTTGTCAAGAGAGCATCATCAGATCCAGTGTCATTGTGAGTTTGGTAGTGTTTTATACAGCTACAGTATTTTGTCGTGTATAATTGTGAATTGTGGCAGTTTTCTTTTCAACGTTTCTAAAGTTGTTTAATTGATTTTGTAACTTTCAGCCGGTCAGCACAATATAATCCCCATTACTGGGATATGAAATATATATATATTGGGCAGTTACAATTAATTTCCTAATGCCGGAAATACATTAATTATTTATACACTTAAAAGCCACAGTAGTTAAAAGTGACGTAAAACCAATAACATTATTATTATTTATACTCTTAATAAAACACAATGCTTGTGGCTTAATGAAGTGAAACAAGACTTGAATAACGCTGGCATTTTAGACTGTGATATTCCAAATTTTGGGATAAGGTACCTGAGCCAAATAAGGCCCGGTTCCAAATAAGGCCCATCTGTGATTTTATTAGCAGAATATTGAAAATTCTACAAGATTCTTAGCGCTTCTTATAGCTACTGGCCTTTAACGGCTAGACTAGAAACTACAACAGCTGAAGCGAACGATTCCGCGATGTTTGCTTCAGTCGAGTAGTATACGGCGTCCGAAGCTCTTTTTGTTACTATTTCTAGGTATTTTAATAAACCTTCTCCATATTTTTTTATATTTTACATTCATAAACCTGGTGTTTGTAATTTCAAGGAATGTGTTCTGTAGGTTAATATGCTGTATTGATATTTTCCACTTAATGTGCATTTCTTTGTCTCTTTTCATTTGCATATGGGCCTTATTTGGAACGGGTGTTCCTAATAAGGCCCGTTACACGCACTTTAAATATTTTACTGACATATTTTCTAGTGATTCTAATTATCAACCCATGCTTTCATTACTGCTTGCCTTCATGTTAAATCCAGGACAATGTTCAGATTTGTTCCCCTTCTAGAGGAAATGCAAAAAATCTTTAAACGTTAAGTGGGCCTTATTTGGCACATTTACCTTAGTATTAACTCTTGGTCCCCACCACCCAAAAATTAAGACCCGACCTCCCCTCACACAGTAGAGGAATGATTAGTTATTGGCTGGACTGAGGAGATATTGGAAAACAAAGAAAGCATCGCAGAACCACTACTGTCGACCAAAGTATTATGTGCACTCGAGGTTGAAGGTTGTTTGTGAAGTAACCAATAGACCTACATAAAATCCAATAACATCATCATTTTCGTCGTTCTATTTTACGTTAGCTCATGTAGGTTTGGAATTTTTAATTTATATTTTAATATTTTTTTTGTCGCAGTTGGAACACAAAAAGTGCACGTTTTTAAGCGTGTTTCAACCATGCGTCACATTTAGGAATTATCTCAAAAACCCGTCATCAGATCGAATCCAAATTTTAACACAATTTACATTGGAATGTTGTATAACTGGTTTATTAATTTCAAAATTTTGCGTGTCTAAGAAAAAAAAAGTTATCATTTTTGTAAGGTAACTTTTTCTCGGCTTGGGGTGGTTGGAAAATGTAGTTCTTGATCGCGATCTAATCCTTATACATCAAAAAGTTATTCTGTATGACTGTGAAATACGTAAATTAACTCACTTTTTTATATCGGTTTGTATTTGCAGGCGGAAATAACACATCGTTCACCAGCTACCCGCTCCGGGAAAAGCTGTACAGCGTTGCCGAAATGGAGCCCATCACGCATCATGGCGTGCCTCGCTCGGAAGTGATGGGCTCCATCACAACAACGCTGCACAGCTTTTCCCGGAGCGGGTAGCTGGTGAACGATGTGTTATTTCCGCCTACAAATACAAACCTATATAAAATGAGTTAATTTACGTATTTCACAGTTATACAGCATAACGTTTTGATGTGTAAGGATTACATCGCGACCAAGAACTACATTTTCCAACCACCCCGAGCCGAGAAAAAGTTACCTTACAAAAATAATAACAACTTTTTTTCTTGGACACGCAAAATTTTGAAATTAATAAACCAGTTATACAACATTCCAATGTATATTGTGTTAAAATTTGGATTCGATCTGATGACGGGTTTTTGAGATAATAATTCTTAAATGTGACGCATGGTTGAAACACGCTTAAAAACGTGCACTTTTTGTGTTCCAACTGCGACAAAAAATATTAAAATATAAATTAAAAATTCCAAACCTACATGAGCTAACGTAAAATAGAACGACGAAAATGATGTTATTGGATTTTATGCAGGTCTATTGGTTACTTCACAAACAACCTTCAAACTCGAGTACACATAATACTTTAGTCGACAGTAGTCCTAAGCGCTCCTTAGTGGGCTTAAATCACTAATAATAAAACACACACTCTAATTGGGTACACTCGTGTTAACCCACTGAGAAGCTTCTACTACTAGTACAGTAGATTATTATACATCTAGTGGCCAAATGTCATGGGAAGACACGGAATATTATGTTAATAACGAGTTGCTCCTCCGCGAGTCCATAAAACGGCAGCAATACGGCGAGGCATCGACTCGATAAGAAAAAGGTCCCTGACTCCCAACATTCAATTCGGCGGTGATCTGACTCACACTAGCTGGTTCTGCTGAGGCGACGTGATGTCCGCTCGTTAAACATCTGTGGTCGTCCAGTGCGGTGTTTTACGCGGATGGTAACATTATCTGTGCGATATTGAAGATCCGTCCTCGACACTGTTGACCCGAATTCGCGTGTAATATCCGAAATGCTATGACCCATGCGTCGTGCGCCGATGATCATACCACGTTCAAAGTCGGTTAACTCGTGACGTGTTGCCATCTTCACTACACTTGTGTCTGTGACAGTCTACTATGCTCTGCCGCAGCTAGCCGCAATTCTCAGGAGTCTCCACGGCACATTTTCTCATGTGACTACCCTTCCCTTGAATTTTGGCCACTCAGTGTATTATTAGCCTATTATTATTATTATATCGATTTTGCCCTTATGGACATTGTTTGAACTTAAATATCTCATGATGACACAATTTTCACTTCTCTCCCTTCTTCCTCTTCTCTTCCCAAAATCTCTTTATCCTTTGACTGTGCTCCTGTTTCCGTTGTTCGGTCCACAATGTTATTGTCTTCGTCTTCTCATTTGCTTTAAAATTTGTACTCTTAATTTTGTTTCTGAATTCGCCTCTGTCTCCAATCATTTGCCTGTCGATCCCCACCTGCCTTAAGTCTTCCTCCATTTCATGATACCAATTAGTATTCCTGCTTGAGCTGTTGACTACGTCAAAGATCTTCTTTGTAAGTCTGTTGTTGTTCATTCTCTGTATGTGCCCGTAAAACGTTAGTCTGCGTTTTCTGATCATATTGGTGACTATTCTTCTTTTTCTTCCTTCGCTAGGGTCAACTAAGGACCACGTCATGTCAACTGTTTCTTCTGCATTTTAATGTTGGCCCAGTACTCTTTCATTCGCAATCGATGTTGCGCCTTTCTCTCCGTCGTCCACGCCTTCCCGGTTTTTAGTTTCGGCTTAAGTTGAAAATTCCGATGTTTTTTAAGTTTTTCCCTAAGTGGGCCGCGCTTCTGGATATCTTCACATGCTATCCCAATCTCCAACAGATATTTCTCTACTTCACTGAACCAGGTCCCCTTTGTCTTTTTCTCGTGGAGAAAAGCAAAAATTCGGTTGGATAGCCGTGTTGATTTCATTCGGGTTATATGTCCATAAAAAGAAATCCTCCCTTTCCTCATCACGTCAGTTATTTTCTCTACGTGTGTGTACGACTCTTGGTTATGGCGTTTCGGAGCTCGCCGTATTCTTTGCCTGGACCCAGGATTTTCCTCAATATCTTCCTTTCCTTGGTCTCCAGTTTCTCCATAATGCCTTTTCTATTCATAGCGAGACATTCCGCTGCATACAAAGCTTCTGGTCGGACGATATATCGGTGACTATTATTATAATTAATAATTATTATTATATAATAATATTGTTGCCCTAAGGTAGTAAGTGGGGCGGTGATACTGAATAATAATATTATGCCTTATCTTACCGGTGCTACAGCCTGTTGTGTGATGGACCTTGTGTTTTGTTTTGAGGTGTTGGATATGTAAAGAACGGAGTTTCCTTTCTTGGAGACCTTCACCTCTATATGATTGCCCCGTGCATATAAAACAGCCGGCAGTTCCAAGTATGCACTAAACACATAATTCAAATCCCGTTGTATTATGACGTCACGTCCAGGACCTTCCTGTGACACGAGCCCGTTACGCGTGTGCCACTCTTCCAGGCTGTCCTCGTTACGAATCTTAAGTGGGCTACCGTATCACCCATATCGGTTATCAATAAACATATAGTCACGGCATTGACTGTGACAAGGATTCATGTGCCACTCATACAGGCTGTCCCATTGGGCTTTTGTAAAACCCATATAGGCCTATGGGGAGTCTCATTTTTTTAAAATAAAAATTCAACATAGTGGTGAAGAAAGAAAACAGCAATGAGTGGGTGCTTTAAAGAGGTAAATAAATTTCACTTACCGTGGTATTTCGCAATAAAACTCTGATCTTATTTAGTTATTTGGCTTGACTAAAATGTAGGCCTATTCTGTACACAATTTTAAAAGAAAACATTTATGGACAAAAGAAATATAAATAATAAAGAACTATGTATAAATAAATAATTAAAAGGGAAGGAAGCTTGTAATTATACATGACCGTTAATAATGCGAGCATGAGCCACGGGACCTCCATTTAACATGGAATCCGAACCACAGGACATGGCATTTCACTTTGAAAATCTCACATGCATTGACCGGGAATCGAACCCCTAAATAATGAAATACTAAGTAATTATTGAATAATAAGAGCGATAAATAAATTAGTACATAATAAACAATAAGTAGTTAAATTACTAAAAATTAAATCATTAATATTTAATCTGTACCAAATAGGTTGTTTCTGTTATGTCGGGGGGCGTGGTGGCGCAGCGGTCAAGCTGTTGGCTTCTCACCAAGGTGTACTGGGTTTGATTCTTTGTCATTGCATGTGAGATTTTCGAAGTGAAATGCCATGTCCTGTGGTTCGGATTCCACGTTTAAAAAAAGGAGGTCCGTGGCTCATAATCACAAGATTCACGGTCACGTAAAACTACAATCTTCCTTCAGTTATGTCGTGTTGTGTACACGAGGTTGATCTGCTGTTGGCCTTTCGATGAGATTTCCATTGTCCTCGCAGTAGTACACTGATAAATATCAAGACGTAACGTAATCGGGAACGCATTCTGTCTTCGCGGTCAAGTGTGAAGGAATATCGAGATGTTACACGTTCGGTGCTGCCCTCAGCCATTTGTCGAGATTTTCGTAGTTTTCACTGTAGATCATATCGCGATTTACGCTGTCGGTGCCTCTCTTGGCGAGATTCCCATTGTCCTTGACGTCGGTCACGGGAAAATATATAGCTTTGTTACGCAATCGGCGCCACTGTTCGTTTGAGAAGAATTCCGTTGTCCTCGTCGTCGGATGTGGTAAAATATCTCAATTATACGTGAACGCCGCCGCTCTCGGCCGTTTGACGAGTTTCACGTTGCCCTCGCGGTCGGACACAGAGAAATATCGTGGTGTTTGCCGTACCCGGTTCGTTTGACGAGAGTCCCACAGGCAATGTCGTCTTGAGGATGTCATTTTGGTGGATGAACGGTCGAAGTAGCGATCGAATATTACGAATTATTCGGGAGGAATGTGTGAATAATACCATGAGAGGGCGCTTTTGTTTCGAAGTACAAATTATACAGGTTTTTGAGATAACCAGTTAATTTTATATTGATTATATATCCGATGCAACCGAAGTTCGAAGGGAAAATCGACACGGAATCTCGAATTAATCGGACTGTACGCCTACGTTGGACGAAGGATGCCGCTAACTTACCAGACGGAGATTTAAAATATATACCATGGACTGCAAACTTTCCAATAAGGCAGTATTAGAGCGCATCAAGCCCCATATGTCATTGGTCGGCAAGTTGCAGCTAGCATACTTGGCCGCGTTACGCGATCAGAGGCATTAGTAAAAGCAATCATGCTAGGAATGATCAGCGGTACCAGAAGACCAGGTTGCCAGAGGACACGTTGGTTAGACACCATTAAACAGGCTCTAACCTCACCCTGGAACAACTAAAGAATGCAATGTGGCACAGGACAACTTGGAGAGTGATTATTCATACGGTAGAATCGCCGATTGTCGGATTCGACTGAACGGATCTCATCATCATCATCATCATATATTTCGGTGTTATTTCACGAATATGTTTTTCGAAACGGTATTATTTCGCGAAATAAAATAATTGTGCGTTATTCCGTGACTTCAGTTTGAGATATTCTCCAAATATATTGGTCTATGACGGAAATGACAGACGTTGAGTTTCGGAAGATTTCGCGAATAAACGTCTCGCGAATCGTCAGCAATAAACATAAGTCTGACATTTTAACCCTCTACCCTACATCTAAATGGCTTTTACTTCCTGCTCAGTACACGACCACTAACGTCATTGTATTCCGCGTTTTGTTGTTTACGTAGTGTCGCTAGGAAGCCTCATTCGACAGGGTCGCCAGCTGGTTCGCCGTGCTTTGCCCATACTTCCACGTGCCGAGCACAAGGCCGACCGATCCAAACTTTAACCCTCGACAACAGCCCTAAATATTACTCGGGATCAAGACCGTTTCAATTTCTGAGAATGACAACGCCTCAGCCTCAACAACTCGTGCAATCCGTACGAAATCACAGTTTCGAACTAGGTGACTGCTCCTATTCAGTTCTCCAGTTCAATGGAAACATAATCCAGACCAAGTCGTTATCACAGTAATATTTTATTTTAATCACAGCCATAATAACAAGTGTCAACAATAAAGCGAGGACGTGAGCTATTTTATAAGTTGAAGAGGAAGATGGCATGTAGTATCTCTGACAGTCATTTATTGCCAGCACTATGCAGCATTCTTCCCACGTAACATCATACATTTCCTCACATACAATCAGATACACATACAGAATAATCCACATCTTGTTCTCACATGTTTCACCAATTCAAAGGTTTATACCAGCTGACAGGTTTTCAGACGATTCGAAATTAAGATTCCACACAAGTGACTCTCTCAAGGGGAACGCGCCTACTCTCGTCATTACCGATTTCGTCCAAATTTATGGTATATACAGGGTTTGACCAGAAATGAAAGTGACAAGTGGGAGCTCCAGATGGCGATCCCCTGGTCAGTCGGTCAATTCGCCATTCTTTCCAGCGGAGAGTACGTATAATGAGTTCACAAAGCTGAGAAAATGTGGGTTCGATTCCCACCTCAGCCATCCTGGAAGTGGTTTTCGGTAGTTTCCCACTTATGAAATGAAAATCCACAGCCTGCTTCCAGTCGACCGACCGGGTCAGGAAAGGAATGAATGATGCCCTCATCTAGCGGCGAGGATATGAACTGTGCCGGCTGCCGAAGCCTGTCGCACTCCCCTGGGGCAATGATTAAATGAATGACAGATGAAATGAAATGATAGTGGAGAGTGTTGCTGGAATGAAATGGTGACAGGGAAAACCGGAGTACCCGGAGAAAAACCTGTCTGCCTCCGCTTTGTCCAGCACAAATCTCACATGGAGTGACCGGGATTTGAACCACGGACCCAGCGGTGAGAGGCCGGCGTGCTGCCGCCTAAGCCACGGAGGCTCCTAGTTTCCCACGTATACTCCAGGAAAATGCCGGAATGGTTCCTATTTTAAGACCACGGCTGCCTCCTTCCCATTCTTGACCTGTATTACAAAACACGCACCACTACAGACACCACAATAACACAGGTTATCCGACATTCTACCTACATACAGTATATACATATATACACACACACAAGTACACGAGGCTCAATGACCACGTTGTCGCAAAGCCCCAAAAATGAATCAACAACATACGAGTTTACTCGACAAATTATTTTCTTTCTGGATTACAAATTAAAGTTTCCCTGGAAGGAAAACAAGAAATAAATGTTAACTGAACATCTCAACTATTGACGTTTCTGGGCTGATATTTAAAATAATCTGGAGTTCAAAAGCATATTCGAATTACAGTTCATCTTAGGTAGACTACTGTATATTTTACTTCGATATGGCTAGCATTCTTGGCTCTCACTCCGGAAGCCCGGGTTCGAATCTAAGCTCTGCCAAGGAATCTAATTCTGGTCTGAAGGCTGAAACTGGGTACACTTAGCGTCGTGAGGCAAAACTGAGAAGGTGTGGGTTCGATTCCTACTTCAACCATCCTGGAAGTAGTTTTCCCTGGTTACCCACATATACTTCAGGCAAATGCCGAGATGGTACCTAACTTTAGGCCACGGCCGCTTCCTACCCAAATCCTACCTAAATTACAAGTACATACATTACTACGGACATCACTGTGACATAGGTTAACAGACAAATTCTACTCACGTCCAAGTACTCGGGGCTACATGACCACGATGTCGCAAAGCCCCTAAATAATCAACAACAACAACAACAACAACAACAACAACAACAACAACAGCTTTTTCATTTAGTGCATAAGACCAGTACAACAAAACATTAGAAATATAGTGTTTGTCGCTGTAAAAATAAGAAACTCACACAGAACCATTCAACAAAATTCTAGTTTTCTTCCAAAAGATAATTGTTTTTAAGTAATTTTAGGGACTTAGGGCATGTCAATTCCAGCCCCGTGTACTCGGGTGTGTGTTGAATTTGTCTGATAGCCTGTGTTTCTGTGCTGCCTGTAATAATGTGTAATTGTGATTATTCGGGTAAGGGATTGGGGTAGGGGCCCCAGGGCTTGTAATAAGGTAGAGCGTTAAAAATCCCTCAGTATGCCTTCCTTCGGAGGCGACGTAAAGCCGGCGGTCCCATGTCATAGATTTATGGCATGTTAAAGAACCTTCCACTAATTTCACCTGTGTGAAGCTAAATTGGATAAGTTAAGAATGTAAACAACGCTCTTAGGTTTGTACGTTCGTTGCCAAGAGCCGACTGCGTTGGCGTCTAGTAGCTAAGTTCTGAACTTGGCCTAGTAGTTGTTGACGGTGACGCTTGGCGGCAAAAGTAGGAACTATTTGAAAAATTCTAAGTTGCAGTACTTAAATTAAAAACAGATAACACACACTAATACAGTCATCACAATTAACACCGGTTATCAGACAGATTCTACACACACCAAAAGTACACGGGGCTACATGACCGCGTTGTCGCAGCCCCTAAACTTAAGAACCAACCAACTAACCAACCAGCATTTACCTGGAGGGAGTGTGGAATAATACAGGGAAATACCACACTTAGAAAGGCCAACTCCGTGGTTGGTTCGAACTACCGAAACTACTTAAATTATCAATTCCCTATTATAGCATAAGTACTGCATATATTTCCGAAAACATGAAAGTTATTAGGGAATTTTAGCTATAATTTGATGGTTTTTCCTACTTGATTGGCAACACTACTGGGAAAGTAATAATTCATTCTTTCATAGCAATTTTCTTGGAACTCGATCGACGAGCTATATTCTATGGTGTTTTCTTGGGCTCTTGACAAATTGTTATTGCTGCACGCGTATCTGTTGACAAGGCTAGCTCTGATCCTCATTTTTATGCTGCAGACGCACTGAGAATTAAACTGTTGAGTGTCCTCCTTAAGAAGAGAACGTCATAGCACGTTAACGAGACATGCATACATAATACATTCTCACACAAAGATACAAGCGCATCATCGTGATACTATTGCCATGACATAAACAGGTTATCAGATAACTCCGACATACACTCCTGTACACTAGGCTGATGACCAATTTGTCCCTAGCCTCAAAGATGAATTAAAAACAACAACTCATCTATGATGATCATGTTATAATGATGATGATGATAACCATCTTCGGTAATGAAAACACCAACATCATCTTCAGAGTTGGCTACACTTGTACTAAACCTGAAATGTTATGGTTCAAATTACATTCATATATACATACATACATACATACTGTACCGTTCATATACAGGTGTCTCCAACCTTTTGGGTCAAATTGATACAGGTGTTAGAGGGTCCTCCACGGAGTATATTGAGATAGTGAACCAATGGGCGGAAATACATATTTATTGTCTTATGGACATACACAACTTACACCTCATACCAACAACGTAGCACATGGCGGCTTCGGTGGCGTAGTTGGTAGCATGCTGAGCTTTTATGCCCAAGATCGTGAGTTCAAACCCGGCTGAAGTCGTCGGATTTTTTAAGAGCGTTAAAAATCCCTCAGTATGCCTTCCTTCGGAGGGGAAGTAAAACCGGCGCGGCGGTCCCATGTCATAGATTTATGGCATGAAAAAGAACCTTCCACTAACTACACTTGCGGAAACTAAAATGTGTAGGTTAGTTTGATAAGGCTATATTAGTATTAATATTTTGCAAAAGTTCCGCCTAATCAATACCTTTATTGTACTAAATATAAATGATCACTTAGTGGTCATTGGTACATGTTTCGGGGCCTAATTGTTTTGGCCCCTTCATCAGCCTGTGTAGATAAAAAGTCAAGGCAAACAGGTGGTCGGATAGCTTAACACTCATAAAATATTCCCTTCAAAAAAAACTATTATGGTGCACCATAATGAAATGGGAAAGATGTTTATCCAAAGAAACATAAGGAAATAAAATACATGAATAAAATAAAAATAAAAGAATGAATGAAAGAAGGAAAGAAAGGAAGAAAGAAATACAGTAGTTGAAATTTGGAGAGAAAAAAAATAATAATAATATATATATAAATATATAGTGTGAACACACTCTAAAATTTGACCCTTTCTTGTTGATCACAGAAATTGTGCATACTTAAAGTGGTCCCAAATCTTCTGAAGTAGAGTATGTGGACGACAATAGCACATTTGAAATAAACCATAAGCTATACCGTGGCTTGCAGATGTCAATGAAGATACAATGGCTCAGCTTTGTGGTAGTTCAACTTACTGCGGTCTGTAGATGCTAAATGAGACATAATCTGCTTCGTGGCAGCATTCCAGATTATATTAATATTACAATTACAATTCACCAGTGATAAATGTCATGGATCACAATACTTCACCATAGATGAGCCCCAAAAAAACATGAAGCTGCAATTTTGTGCCGAAAAATCATCTTGCCAGAAAGCTTTTGAAAGATTAATGAAGGAACAGGTCTCCAGTTTGAGATTAAACCATTAAGAATGGAATATGTCACATATATAAATATATAGTGTGAACACACTCTAAAATTTGACCCTTTCTTGTTGATCACAGAAATTGTGCATACTTAAAGTGACTTATATGTGACATATTCCATTCTTAATGGTTTAATCTCAAACTGGAGACCTGTTCCTTCATTAATCTTTCAAAAGCTTTCTGGCAAGATGATTTTTCGGCACAAAATTGCAGCTTCATGTTTTTTTGGGGCTCATCTATGGTGAAGTATTGTGATCCATGACATTTATCACTGGTGAATTGTAATTGTAATATTAATATAATCTGGAATGCTGCCACGAAGCAGATTATGTCTCATTTAGCATCTACAGACCGCAGTAAGTTGAACTACCACAAAGCTGAGCCATTGTATCTTCATTGACATCTGCAAGCCACGGTATAGCTTATGGTTTATTTCAAATGTGCTATTGTCGTCCACATACTCTACTTCAGAAGATTTGGGACCACTTTAAGTATGCACAATTTCTGTGATCAACAAGAAAGGGTCAAATTTTAGAGTGTGTTCACACTATATATTTATATATATATTTTCTCTCCAAATTTCAACTACTGTATTTCTTTCTTCCTTTCTTTCCTTCTTTCATTCTTTTATTTTTATTTTATTTATGTATTTTATTTCCTTATGTTTCTTTGGATAAACATCTTTCCCATTTCATTATGGTGCACCATAATAGGTTTTTTTGAAGGGAATATTTTATGAGTGTTAAGCTATCCGACCACCTGTTTGCCTTGACTTTTTATCTACACAGGCTGATGAAGGGGCCAAAACAATTAGGCCCCGAAACATGTACCAATGACCACTAAGTGATCATTTATATTTAGTACAATAAAGGTATTGATTAGGCGGAACTTTTGCAAAATATTAATACTAATTGTTGCATCAATACGGAACCATAATGAACCATTCAAATACTAAAAAGGCTATATTAGTCCCAACGTTCGCCGCCAGGTGCTGACTGCGATGTCATTTAGTAGCCACGTTCGCAGCTAGGTGTCGTGGACGGTAGCATTTGGTAGCAAAAGTAGGAACTACTTGAAAAAATGAATCTCTGCAGTCCTTCTACCTGAATTGCAGATAACACACTCTAATACAGCCATCACAATTAACACCTGTTATCAGACAATTTCTAGACACACCTAAAGTACACGGGGCTACATGACCGCGTTGTCGCAGCTCCTAAACTAAGGAACCAACCAACCAACCAACGTAGCTCATAGTACTTGTTCAAAATGACGACCGCCAGTCTCAATGCATGTATTGCAACGGCGCATGACGTTTTGCCGCTCCCTCTCAAAGATCCCTGGTGTCTTTGTATAAGGAGTCTGGCAGTTTGGACCCTAGCAAGCAGGTCTTCATCCGTTTCTACTGGGGTTTCATACACTTAACGTAATCCCATAAGAAAAAAATCCCGAGGTGCGAGAACCGGCGATCGCGCTGGCCCTTCCAATCCAACGATGAGGGTACGTATTGTTCGGGTGCTCACGGACATTAACATCGAAATGGGCTGGTGCACAGTCGTGTTGAAACCACTTCCTTTCGCGGACGACAACAACATACATACAGTGTACACATGTTATACCTAAATAAAGAAAATATATCGTATTCTTTTTTGTTCTGTTGGTTTATGGGAGATGTGAGCATTCGACTTCCGGTGCGAATGAGGAACGTGTGCGCCTTGGCCAGCCTTTACCTCACAGGGAATCGACCGATGGTGTACTCATTTTCACAGCAGCCAGGAAGATGCCAGTTCTTAAATCCCTACCACTAGGCTATCGTGCATTGAACCTTCGTTTTAAATCTATAGACATTTTTAGAAGCTCTATTTTTTAGTGTTGCTTTCATAGTCTAGTAAAGGAATTGCTTTATAGTCGGTCTCTCTGCTAGGTGCGCTGCAGCATTTTATTTCATATTTTAGGATGGAAACTGTAATTTTGTCCTTATTTGTTCGACGAGGAAGGGTTCCCGTGCTAATTCATATGTTAGTTGGGAGCGCGTGTATTTTGAGATGCCCATTAAGGTTTTCATGAAATGGGCTTTAACTCTTTCGATTGTGGCCAGATCTCTCTTCGTTAGTCGGTCCCATACCAAGTGGATCCCGTAAGTGAGAATTGGTAGGATCTTTGCGTCAAACAGATGCATAGCCGTTTTTTAAGGTAGCTCATGTAGATTAATGATGTCGTACATGGCTTTCATGCAAGCCACTGCTCTGTCTTGGATGTGTAATCTGAATGTCCCGGTAGTCTGTAAAGTGATCCCGAGGTATTTAACTGCATTTACTATTTCCACTTTGTTCTCTTCATATTGTAAGTTGTCGTCTGCTGCACGCCCACCTTTCTGAAAAAACATCTGTAGGGTTTTTGTCCAGTTTATTTTCAGACTGTTATTTCCTGCCCATTCTACCAGTGCTGAGAAGGCGTGTTGGAGTTCTTCCTTATTTGGTGATCCTAGGACCATGTCTTCCGGTCGTCCGCATATATGTAGATCACTGCGTCCTTTGATTTCTCTCGGATTGCTGTTGTTACACCATCTGTGGCAATATTGAACAGTTTGGGACTGAGGGGGTCACCTTGCAACACTCCCATTAGTTTGGGTGATTTCCTTTGTTTTGCAGACTATTATGACCTAAATATTGTAGCACATGATAGTATAGCTTAATGTTTATCAATTGTATGTTTCGCGCTTGTTCATTTAGGGGACCGCCTTTGCTCATTTTATTATCTATTGAATCCTAACAGGGTACGAACCAACCATGGACGGTGTGGCTCGTTGCTGTATAGCCTAATAGGGGCATGAAGACGTCACCCAACTGTGACTGTAGTGCGCCAAAATAAACCATTCGTCATATTGTTACCGAATGTTGTAATAGGGCGCAGCCTAGGGTCGGTGGAAGACTTTGTGCAAACCTGTACAATGGCTATAAAGTGGCTGAACAATCTACATTTAAAACTTCAAATTTATTAGGTGCCCAGTTGATCGTTTTATTTTAGATTTGGATTGTTTGTAATTATGTTATACATAGGCCTACTGTGTACTTTGCTATAAGCTATTATAATAATGAATAGCGGACCCATGCAAGAGTCTCGCATGTATATAAACCACCCGGCCGGCTTTATTGGTATGCGGGTTCGACGCGACTCAGTCCTGGCAGGGGCTATCGTCTTGTTTATTTGTTTAAACGCACTTTTTAAACATACGTCGATTTTTTTTTGAAATCAGAGTGCAATTCGTCACTGATGCGGGTTTCTTTCGAATTTGTTACGATTATTTATTTGTGAGCGACCCACAAAGCCTGCTTTTCTGTTACGCGGGCTGGACGCGACGTGGTTCTGGCAGGGGCTATCGTCTTGTTTGTTTGTTTAAACGAACTTTTTAATCAAATAAATATATTTCCGTTAGCTTTTCAAGAAATGCAAGATTTTTCCTGTACCATTTGGAAGATTTTGGCACAAATCGCACCTTTTACTCCGTCTGGTTTAAGAGCTTGAGTTTTGTGAAACATTCAGTACCCCTTAGCGTTTTATATACAGTAATAACAACAATAATAATCTATTGAATCGATCGCAATGAATTTCGATGTGCAATTTTCCTAAAACATATTTATTGTAACACGTAACACTAAGCGAAATTTGGTATTGTGGGCTAGTAGTATGAGTGCGTGAAGTATAATTCTCCTATGGGCTGAACCGCTGAAGTGTGTAATTAATTATATTTATTAAACACTGCATTCATTATGAGTTTTGCAATCACCTTTATATTTTTATCATAAAGGGTTTGGAAAGGAACGTTCTGTGTGGTGAGTTATATGGTAAACTAGCAGTAGTACCCGGCTTCGCCCGGTGGAATGATGATAATGTTTTAAGGTCTCCTTAGAAATATAATGGACTTAAAATCTAAGCCATTTGCCCCCAAAGACAATGGGGGAGTAATATCTAGGTCATTTGCCCTTTTGATAAGGATGATAATAAAAACTACTGTTGAATTGACACGTCAAACTTGCAAACTACCGTAATAGAAATACATATTTCAAAATTCACAGGCGAGAAAGACTTATTGTGTGTGGTGATTAATGGTGTAATGGGCGTAAAATCTACTGTAGGTCATTTGCTCTTATGATGAGGATGATAAGGGAAACTACTACCGGTATTGAATTGACACTTCAACGTATAATGTACACAATGTAGCCTACTGTAATAAAAATAACTATATGGCGGCTTCGGTGGCGTATTTGGTAGCATGCTGAGCTTCTATGCCCAAGATAGCGGGTTCAAACCCGGCCGAAGCCGTCGGATATTTTAAATGCGTTAAAAATCCGTCAGTATGCCTTTCTTCGGAGGGGAAGTAAAGCCGGCGGTCCCATGTCAGATTTATGGCATGTTATTGAACCTTCCACTAATTACACCTGTGTGAAGCTAAATTGGATAGGTAAACAACGCTCATAGATGTCTACGTCCGTTGCCAAGAGCCGACTGCAGTGGCATCTAGTAGCTAAGTTCCGAACTTGGCCTAGTAGTCGTTGACGGTGGCGCTTGGCGGCAAAAGTACGAACTATTTGAAGAATTCTAAGTTGCAGTTTGTACTTAAATTAAAAAACAGATAACACACACTAATACAGTCATCACAATTAACACCGGTTATCAGACAGATTCTACACACACCCAAAGTACACGGGGCTACATGGCCGCGTTGTCGCAGCCCCTAAACTTAAGAACCAACCAACCAAAAATAAATATTTTAAAAATCACAGTCGAGAAAGACTTTATGCGGCGGTGATTATTGGTATGATGCGCGTAACATCTAGGTCATTTGCACTTATGATGATAATAATAAGGTAATGAAAAAATGACTACTAAATGAACATGGTGTTATTTTAAAACTAATATAGGTAATTCAGGTGTCTAGCTTCGATGTCTTCCAAAGTCTCAACCTTATTTTCTGGCTTAGGCCTGTACTGGATGCGTCTAGTGAAAGAGCGTACTGCTCGGCAAAGACAAAGAATATAGGTCCAAGCTGCACGAACCTGAGATGATCGCAGATGATGACGAAATATGATGACACACGTTCGGGGTTCCCCGTCCTATACAGATTGACCGGGAATCACTCACTGTTTCGCAACGGCCCTGTGCTGGCATCAGCATAGACAGCAGGAGATAACACGGCGGGCTCTGGAAAGTACCTCACGATGAATCAGCAAGCTATCTTGTGGGACGTGGGTTGGCGACCACGGAACCCCAGTTGAGTCTGGCATCGCTTCTACTTCCTGGTGCTGGGCTCATTTCAGTTCTCTTTCCTGTCGGCCTCCCTTGGTCAACTCTTGTTCTCTTCCGACCCAGACTGTATTAGGGTATCCGAGGGCTAGGGAGTCTTTCAATTTCCCGCCTTAATTGGCTTTGTCTCATCTTTCCTGATACCCTCATTCTTCGAGGGGTCTGCCTTCTTTTCCTTTTCATAATATCTCCTGTCTTCTGCTCAAGGCCCTCAAAGAGGCAGGGTGTGTGTAGACCCACCACTTCTGGTACACCCTCAAGGGCTCATGACTGGTGAGTTAGGAAGCTGGCAACCCCGAGGAATTCCTGAGCTACATGCAGGGAATGGAGTGGTATGTCAGAAATTTCAAGTGGACAGAGTTACGCATCGGGTTCCAAAGGGTAAGTATACACACTTTGTTTTCGATCGGTGAACGATGTAGATTTGTACCAAAGGACCTTAATGCGAGAAATGGAGTGGTCTGTCCGAAATTTCGAGTGGACAGTGTTACTCGTCGAGTTCCAAACGGTAATTATGTAAAATCTGGTTGAGATCGGTGAAACGGTGTAGTTTTTGTGCCAAGGGCCAAAATGCAGGGAATGGAGTGGCCTGTCCAAATTTTAAAGTGGACAGTGTTACTCATCGGGTTCCAAAGGGTAAGTATACACATTTTGTTTTCGATCGGTGAACGATGTAGATTTGTGCCAAAGGGCCTAAATGCGTGGAATGGAGTGGTCTGTCCGAAATTTCGAGTGGACAGTGTTACTCGTCGAGTTCCAAAGGGTAATTATGTAAAATCTGGTTGAGATCGGTGAAACGGTGTAGTTTTCTGCCAAAGGGCCAAAAAGCAGGGAATAGTGTGGTCTGTCCAAAATTTAAAGTGAACAGTGTTACTTGTCGGGTTCTACGGGTAAGTATATAAAATTGGGGTCAGATCGGTGAAACGGTGTAGATTTGTGCCAAACAGCCTAAATGCAAGGGATGGAGTGGCCTCGCCAGGGTGGCACCCTTAAAAAGCCGTCTCTTGAGTGTCGAGCTAATCCCAAGGTGTATACGCCTTGGGATGAAGCCTTTAATAGAAGATTCCCCGCTGATAGGTCTCCTCGCTACCTGGTAGCTACGAGGACTGACGGGGGTGATTTTAAACTAGTAAAATCAATAATTTTTTCTGAGGAAATCGAGGGGAAATTTGGGGACCTAAGCGGGATTTCCAAGCTCCGGAACGGTCAGCTGCTGCTGCACACCGTTGATCGGAAGCAAACCGAAGCGTTGCTGGAATGCACGCAATTCGGCGAAATTCCCGTTAAGGTCTCAAAACACGAAACGCTGAATGAGGTCCGAGGAGTTATTTTCCAT
Source organism: Meconema thalassinum (assembly GCA_946902985.2). Lineage (NCBI taxonomy): Eukaryota > Metazoa > Arthropoda > Insecta > Orthoptera > Tettigoniidae > Meconema > Meconema thalassinum. The sequence goes on along the minus strand of OX336388.2, from coordinate 1,802,732,421 downwards.
CGTGACCTCATTTTAAATAGCGATGCGGAATTGTTGCGGGATCTGGGGAAGAGAGGCGTCACCAAGATTAGGCGCATCACCCGAAAGATTGGGGAGAACAGTGTCGATACCGGCGCTTTTATTCTCCATTTTGACGGTGATGTAGTACCTAAGCAGGTGAAGGTCACATCGTACCACTGCGATGTTCGACCGTACATCCCTCCACCTATGCGCTGCTATCAATGCCAGAGATTCGGGCATGTTTCCGCCAGGTGCACTGCCAAGGCCGTGTGTAGAGAGTGTGGCAAGGGGACACATGAGGGTGAGAGGTGTACGCCTCCCCCGATTTGTCCTAACTGCCAAGGAAGCCACTCTCCACGATCGAAGCAGTGCCCTGAGTTCTGTAAGGAAGCAAAAATTCAAGAAATAAGAACTCTTGATAGGCTTTCATATCACGACGCTCGCAAGAGGTACCGTGATATGAATGCCCCCGAATTTCGGGTATCGTTTGCAGCTGCAACGACGCCCTCATTCACCCCTGCCGCATCTTTACCGAGTGTAGTACCCTCGACGCCCGTATTATCAGCTGTATTAAAATCACCCCTCGCTGTACCAGCGAAAAATGTCAGCCCGAAGGAGGTACAACAACCTTCTTCGGCCCAGCAAAAGAAGGCGCCGGTTATACCATCTAAACCGGCGCAATCGGAGAAGAAGTCCTCTTCTTCTCCGAAACGGTCGGCGAACAAGTCTTCCCCAGCTAAAGGGGGAAAGAAGACTTTGCCGACCGGGGCTGGTCCTTCTTCCAGCCCACCTAATACGAAAAATATAGGGGAGAAGAGGGAGACGGTTCGCCGCCGTCTCTCTCGCCCTCCTGCTGACGGGGTGGCTACTGTCTCTGCTGGCCTTTCCGCTCCCATTACCACCAAGGGAGCGAAGCCTGCTGAAGCCAAGCCCGTACGTATGGAGGAACTCCCCTATAGTAAAGAAAATAGATCGGCGGAGGAGAGGGGAACGGTTCAGCGCCGTTTCTCTTCCTCTCCTAAAGGCAGGGCTGCTCACGTATCTGCTGACCATCCCGCTCCCACCACTACCAGTGGAGCGGTGCCAGCAGGAGCGACCTTGTTTTATAAGGACCCGGCGTCTGTGGGGAAGGGACCATCTACTTCCCCAAACACGCGTCGGCGCCGATCCAAGAAGAAATCTCTTCGGGGCGTGTCGGGGACAGACACCCAGTCTTCCGACCGGGAGAAAGTCCCTCGACACCGCTCTCGCTCTTCCCCAAGAGCGAGACTCGTGAGGTCCGACGACGACCGCGCGCAACCCAAGAGAGCGCCCGCTCCATTTTCTTCGTCTTCGGACGGAGATGTGGAGATTGAGGTGTGCTCTCCTGCCCCATCATCTCCAACTAGAGCTGGGGAAGGGTGGCAAACGGTCAAGCATAAGTAGAAGACCCATTTCTACTTAAGTCCACACCATGGCACTATTACAATGGAACTGTAATAGCTATTCTGTTCATCTCGCTGAGTTACGACAATTAATATCTTCGTTTTCGGCAACCATTGTCTGTCTTCAGGAATCCAGGTTTCGTCCTGGACATGAGACAACAATGCGTCACTTCAAACTCTTCTCTAAAGACCGGGTGGACGGAGCTGTGGCCGCTGGTGGCGTCTGCACTCTCGTCCACTCTAGCCTCTTTAGTGAAGAGGTGCCGTTGCGTACTCAGCTAGAGGCAGTTGCAGTTCGTACTTCGTTGCCAGTAATGGCAACAGTATGTAACGTGTACTTCCCGCCTGATTCTCAGCCGGATTACGACCAGCTGGTGGATCTAGTCTCTCAGCTCCCCCCTCCTTTTCTCCTTCTGGGAGATGTTAATGCCCACAACACCATCTGGGGCTCCGCTACCACTAGCGGTAAAGGGAGAGATTTTGAGAGGCTGATCAGGCGGCTGGACCTGTGTCTGTTGAACACAGGGGAACCTACGCACTTCTCTATTGCGCACGGTACTTATTCAAGTATCGATATTACCCTGTGCAGTCGTGCGCTGGTTCCCCTGCTACAGTGGGGTGTACACGATGACCTTTGTAATAGTGACCATTTTCCAATTATCGTTACTCTTCCGAACCAGAGAGCCATCGAGTTACCAAGTCGATGGCTTCTCCGTCGGGCTGATTGGCCAACTTTCACGGCACGTGCGGTGTTTGCCGAAGATACCTTTGAGAGTGTCGACGATCATACCATTCACATAACGAATGGTATTTTGACTGCTGCTGAGGAAACAATACCTTCCTCATCCGGCAACTCACGCCGGAAGCTCGTCCCTTGGTGGACAGCCGAGATTGCAGCAGCCATTAAAGATCGTCGACGTGCTTTCAAATGCTATCGGAGGCAAAACACTATGGCCAACCTTATCACCTTCAGAAGGATGCGTGCTAGAGCCCGATATCTGATTCGGGAGAGTAAGAAAACGACGTGGGAAAAGTATGTGTCGTCCATGACGGCGCATACTCCTTCATCTCAAGTGTGGACTAAGCTTCGTCGGATCTCCGGACTCCCGACATCACTATCGATACCCGGAGTGTCCATCAATGGGGACATCATCACGGACCATCTCGCCATTGCCAACAGCATTGGCTCGCACTTCTCCGATGTATCCTGCTCCGGGAGTTACGATCCTACATTTCTGACTCTGAAGCGGGAGGCAGAGACTCACCCCTTGTCCTTTGCCACTGCTGCTTCGGAGTCCTATACTGTACCATTCTCTGAATGGGAACTTCGCAGTGCGCTTGCACTGTGCAGGGATACGGCTCCTGGACCGGATAACATACATAATCAAATGTTAAAACATCTGTGCGAATCCAGTATGAAAGAACTGTTGATCCTCTTCAATCGTATATGGATTGAAGGGGAGTTTCCATCTCAATGGCGAGAGGGGATCGTGATACCGATTCCTAAGGCTGGAAAGGATCCCAAGTTTGTAAGCAGCTATAGGCCCATTTGTTTGACAAATGGCCTATGTAAGCTGCTCGAAAAGATGGTGAACCGTCGACTGGTGTGGTTCTTGGAGGATAAAGGTCTCCTGTCTGAGTACCAATGTGGATTTCGCTCTCATAGGTCCACCACTGACCATCTGGTGCGACTTGAGAGCGCCATACAGGAGGCTTTTTTCCGGAAGCAGCACCTAGTCACGGTTTTCTTTGACCTCGAGAAAGCCTACGACACCACATGGCGCTACGGGATCCTTTCCACCCTTCACAAGTGGGGACTCCGTGGTAACTTACCGACTTTCATTGCGAATTTCATGTCCGTCCGACTCTTCCGTGTAAGGGTCGGTAGGACATTATCGCAGTACTATACCCAAGAAAATGGAGTTCCTCAGGGTTCAGTGCTGAGTGTCACCTTGTTCGCGATTGCCATTAATGGCATTGTTGCCGCCGCCGGGTCCGCGGTAGTTCCATCGCTGTATGTAGACGATTTAGCTCTGCATTACAGCTCTGGAAGTATGGCAGTCGTTGAACGGCAATTGCAGCTAGCCATCAACCGGGTCGACAGGTGGGCTCACGACCGGGGTTTTCGTTTTTCAGCAGCGAAAACCTCCGTCGTCCATTTTTGTCGGCTACGGAGGCTACATTTACACCCTGAACTACATCTCAGGGATGCTGCGTTGCCGGTGGTTGACACTTATCGCTTCCTGGGGCTCCATTTTGACAGCAAGTTAACGTGGCAGCACCATATACGGCAATTGAAAATGACATGTCTCAGGAAACTGAACATGCTCAGGTTTCTTAGTGGCACTACGTGGGGGGCTGACCGTGCGGTGCTGCTACGGTTCTACCAAGCCCTCGTCCTGTCCCGGCTAGACTATGGTTCTGCGGCATACGGTTCAGCAAGGCCGGCAACCTTGAAAATGCTGGACAGTATCCACCATAGTGGCGTTAGACTGGCTACCGGTGCCTTCCGGACCAGCCCGATACCCAGCCTACTCGTCGAATCGGGTGTTCCACCTTTAAATTAAACATATGCTGTTAGCATATGCTGCCAATGTGCGTCAAATGCCGCAACACCCGACCTATCAAGCTCTCTTCGGTACCCAAAACCACCAGGGGTACGCCAACCGGCCTCGTGCCACTCGGCCGGTTGGTATTAGACTTGATAGCTCGTGTACCGAAATAGGAGTGGCTGTAGGTCCCTGTATGATCCGGACATCTAGCGAGGTGCCTCCGTGGCAAGTCCCGCGTCCGGAAATTCGGTTAGATCTGCACCGAGGTCCTAAGGTGAACACGGATGCCTCCGTTTACCGGAGGCAGTTCCACAGCATAGTTCACCAATTTCCGGACGCTGGCATTCTATACACGGATGGTTCGAAGGTGGACGAGAAGGTGGGTTGTGCTTACGTTATTGATGGTGCAAATACCAAGATCTCTTTGCCTGAGGCCTGTAGTGTGTTTACTGCGGAGCTCGTTGCCATCTATGAAGCTCTGCAGTTTGCACTACAGGATGCATGAATCCACTTTCTCGTGTGTACCGACTCTTTGAGTTCGTTGCAGTCAATTGCTACATGTTTCCCGCAACACCCCCTAGTGCAGCGAATCCACGACCTACTAGCCGGGCTGTGCCACGCTGACACTCGAATCACCTTTCTGTGGCTTCCAAGCCACATGGGAATTGCGGGAAATGAGTTAGCGGATCAAGCTGCAAAAGAGGCGGTATCACTACCACCTCGACCAATGGAGGTACCCGCTAGAGATATTCGCTCTCAGTTACGCCTACAAGTTCTGGCTTTTTGGGAGAGTCAGTGGCTAGCTGACCCACTGCCCAGTAAACTGAGAGCGATCAAGGGAACTACTCGCGTTTGGCGGAGCTCCTTCCGGGCCCGGAGAGAGTCCGTCATTTTGTGTAGGCTAAGGATAGGTCATACAAGATCCACCCACTCGTACCTAATGAGAAGGGAAGACCCCCCACTTTGTACCTGTGGAGCCGTTTTCACCGTGGCCCACATTTTCACCGAGTGTGTGGATCTTGCTGACTTACGAAGAAACCTTGGTTTGCAGACGACACTCAAACTTATATTAGCCGATGACGCGGTGGCTGCTGATCGCGTTATCCGCTTTATAAGTGAGAGTGGGTTAGGGCCAGCAATCTAAATTTTCCAGTGAACTTTGACTCAACGACTTGTTCGTTTTTGAATGATAATGTATTGTTTTTTCCGTAATTTTTGTTTATGTTTATATTTTTATTTATTTAATTGTTTGTTTTTGTTTTATTAATTTTTGGTCTTTTTAAATTTAGATGTCCACCTCAAAATTTTAAATTCAATTCAAAATTTGTATTCTTTAATCTGTGTTAAGAGGGGCAGATGACCTCGTAGTTCCGCCCCTTAAAACAACAATAACTAACTAACTAACTAGTGGCCTCGCCGCAATTTCAAGCAGACAGTGTTAGTCGCAGTGTTCCAAAGGGTAAATATACAAATTTTGGTTGAGATCGGTGAAACGGTGTAGATTTGGGACAAAGGGCCTAAATGCAGGGAATGGAGTGGTCTGTCCGCAATTTCAAGCAGACAGTGTTACTCGCTGGGTACCAAAGGGTAAGTTTACGAATATTGGTTCTGATCGGTGAAACGGTGTAGATTTGTGCCAAAGTGCCTAAATGCAGGGAATGGGGTGGTCTGTCCGAAATTTTAAGTGGACAGTGTTACTCGCAGGGTTCCAAAGGGTAAGTATACAAAGTTTGGTTCAGATCGGTGAAACGGTGTAGATTTGTGCCAAAGGGCCTAAAGGCATGGGATGGAGTAGCCTCTCCGCAATTTCAAGCAGACAGTGTTAGTCGCAGTGTTCCAAAGGGTAAATATACAAATTTTGGTTGAGATCGGTGGAACGGTGTAGATTTGGGCCAAAGGGCCTAAATGCAGGGAATGGAGTGGTCTGTCCGCAATTTCAAGCAGACAGTGTTACTCGCAGGGTTCCAAAGGGTAAGTATACACATTTTGGTTCAGATCGGTGAAACGGTGTAGATTTGTGCAAAAAGGGCCTAAATGCAGGGAATGGCGTGGTCTGTCCGAAATTTTAAGCAGACAGTGTTAGTCGCAGTGTTCCATAGGGTAAATATACAAATTTTGGTTGAGATCGGTGAAACGGTATAGATTTGGGCCAAAGGGCCTAAATGCAGGGAATGGAGTGGTCTGTCCGCAATTTCAAGCAGACAGTGTTACTCGCAGGGCACCAAAGGGTAAGAATACGAATTTTGGTTCTGATCGGTGAAACGGTGTAGATTTGGACCAAAGGGCCTAAATGCAGGGAATGGGGTGGTCTGTCCGAAATTTTAAGTGGTCAGTGGTACTCGCAGGGTTCCAAAGGGTAAATATACAAATTTTGGTTGAGATCGGTGAAACGGTGTGGATTTGGACCAAAGGGCCTAAATGCAGGGAATGGGGTGGTCCGTCCGAAATTTCAAGAGGACAGTGTTACTCGCAGGGTGCCAAAGGTTAAATATACAACATTTGGTTCAGATCGGTGAAACGGTGTAGATTTGTGCAAAAGGGCCTAAATGCAGGGCATGGGGTGGTCTGTCCGAAATTTAATGTTGACGGGGTTACCCGCAGGGTTCCAAAGGGTAAGTATACAAATTTTGGTTCAGATCGGTGAAACGGTGTAGATTTGTATACATAACAGACAGACAGACAGACAGACAGACAGACAGACAGACAAACTTTGTGCTTTATATATATAGATAGATGGGGCTCCATAAATATCATATTGCAGAATTTAAGCTCGAATTGAATTTGTTGTTTAGGCCTATGCACAATTGTCCGAAAATGTGGTGTCAATCAAACATGAAAAATAATTTGAGTTTGAAATAAACTCTAAGTCAAAGTGAAAACAAGATTCGAATTAGTTAATTTAGATTGTTCGTTGGTCCTAAACGTAGGAGTATTAAAACTTTGATTTTGTAAACATATGTTATCCGTTATTATTATTATTATTATTATTATTATTATTATTATTATTATTATTATTATTATTGTAACTAATATAATTTTAGGTAGAAGACGTAGAAGTCGTTTGTTCAGAGCTGCCTTAATAGAATGTAGCCTTTCAGTCGGTCAACACGTAGACGGGCTTGCATTTTAATTGAGAATACTTCTATTCGGATAATGGTCGAACGTGTTAACGCACAAGGTCATAAAGTTAGGTTATCTCGGGGTTTGGACCTCATCGTCAGCCGTCCTTGATTGGTTTTTCGTGGTTTTCCATTATCAACTTCTGGCAACTTTATTATATAAAACGGCGCTTCCCATTATAATCTTAATTCCCTTCATCCCACATTTTCTCATATGATGAGGTTGGTGTCAGGAAGGGCATTTGGCAGTAGAAATCATTCGCCACATAAGATCTCATCCCAACTCCAACCACGTAATAACAGGAGTAATAATAGACAAGACGAAGGGTTTTTAGCCCGAAGGCTGGTTTGCACCTCCGGAGGGGTGGTCCTGATCTGGAGTTTGCTTACGGTGGCCAGTTTCTTTCCGCTCCTCTTTTCCTTCCCCACCAACAGAATGTAGTCCTCCATAACCAGACACTCCAGTATAATAAGTAATCTTTAAAAGAGATAATATATTTCCGCAGCTAACACATCCATGGGTTTCCATTTTCTACTCCAGGCAAACGTAGGGATGAGGAGAGTCTAAATAGTATTATTAATATTCACTGTTATTATTATTATTTGTTTATTATTAATAATAATATTAATAATAATAATAAAGGTTAGAAATACACACCACTATTCTATCATCTGTTAACGGGTTCACGTATGTTTTTGGTTGCATAGTATTTCGTTGTGAATGAGAAAACGACATACTGTATTTGGTTTGAGTGGATGGCTCTGGCAAATTGGCGTCCTTAATCGTGTGTGGTATGCACAGTGACCATTCGAGGCATGTAGCCTTATTGGCTCATGTGCCATGAAGCGTGGGCATTATCTGCTGAATGAAGTTACATTCATTGACGCGAGCATTCCAGGAAAGGAGGCCTGCATACATCAGGTGAATCTGATGTTGAATTTGGGGCACACCTCCTATTGAAGGCGAGGGAAGTATCTGCGCTTGGAACGGTGCCCGTTTGCCCTATGTAGGAAATCCGGATTTCCTAGCCCGGTGTGCCAATTTCACCGCTCAATTGTATAAAAATGTTTACAATCGCAGGTGTACGGTTGCCTCTTATTGTTAGTCTATTGCTTTCCTAACTAGTTATTCCAACAGCCTGGGATGTTACGCAAACAGTGTCAATGTTGTTGTGAGGTTTATTTGTTTAAATTTAGAATATAAACGTATACATTTATTGTTATTATTTAATTACTAATTCTTATAAGATACGTGCTTTACTCCGAATTGTTTTTCACAGCTGATTTAATTTAAACACATTTCTAGATCTTACGAACGCTATGACGCAGGTCTTTTGACCATATTTTAGGTTTAATTTGTATTTTTAATATCATAATTAGGTGAGTATTAGCATTTCCCCAGACAATGTTCATTTAAGCCAGCTTACGTCTGCAACATTTTAACTGGAAAATAAATATTAGATCAAACTGTTACTTTGATGTGGTTCAGATTTCAAGGAGTCTGCATGCGCGGCTGGTTGAGTGGCGCTATCAGTAAGAATTTCACGTACTTTGCCCAAGGTTGTGGGATTCAATCCCGGCTCAGTCGGCTGGCATTTGAGTGTGCTACGTATGTTTTTAAATCTAAAAATATACTGTAGCCTTTTTGTGTAACAAAGGCGTGCATGTGTGGAATACGCTGCTATTGACCAGTAACTTGTGAAATAGATGTAAGAACAAAAGCTATTATAATTGTAATTTTTAGGTCAAACTCGTGGTACAGTCATTTTTATCCTCCCTTCGC